>OY728126.1:674251575-676751575 GCA_963277665.1 Viscum album | reverse complement strand
TTGCGGTGAGTCCTCCTCCCAGTCGCGATTCATAGCTGGTGAGCAACCCTTGGATGACCCCCTGCAACAGTGAGCGTCAAACCTGGGTAGAACCACTATAAAACGTGACCCCCCTCTTCTGTGACCATCTTCCGCAGATGTTTCCTATTGTCTTCTCTAATAATTTTGTTTGATCTATAATGTATTCTGCCATCCGCCGCCGAAGTTGAGGCGAATGGTTCACTTTCTCTCACCTCCATCATTGAGGTAAGGTTTATACACTGCTATTGTTTTTTTCACCATCATATTAGAGTCTGAAAATATATTTGAGTCCCCTGTATATCAATGTAGGTACGTAGGCCTTGATGTCCTGGTTTGCGGTTTTTTTTGTTGTTTTGGTGAATCATAGTTTAGGTTTTAGGACACAAGCATCTTTTTAAATATATATATATATATATACATATGCACATATGTGTGTTTGTTTATATATATATATATATGTATATGTATAAAAGTTGTGTATGTGAGACCGCATGGTAATAGAAATTGATTTCCGTACTTAAAGTCAGACTACTACGTATTAAAATGATGCCACCCCAGGGTAGGGTCCCAAATACTCAACTCATTATTAATGAATTATAGTTTATTTAAATAAATTGAGAAAGTGAGTTTCCTTGATTATGATATGTCAATGAATGAAACTTTTGATGTTATTATTTAATGACACCCACATGGGATAAATGAGGACTTGACATGTGATGAATTTGATCATGTTTTTCTAATTGGGTTAAATTGAAATGAATAAAACGATAAATGATTTGGATGGGCATAATGGGTAATAGGTTAATTAATTGTAGAATTAATTATAAACTCATGTGTTGTAATAAAAGTGTGTATTTTACTGATTGTTGAGAATATTGAATATTTGAAATGTCTGGATTATATATTGGAAACTGGTAATAATTAATTGATGGATTAATTATTACATGAAAAATGGAAATGGTTAACTAATTGGTGATTGGATAAATAGATAATTATTTAATTAATTAATTAATTGTTGAATTAATTAATTAATTAATTAATTTTTGAATTAATTAATTTTCATGAATTAAATTACGATTGTGAACTGATTTTCTATTACATCTATTGGCCATTGGTACCTTTTGACACATGTTATATTTCTATGAATTAAGTTGTCTTGGATGGTGTTGTTTTATAATATGAAATGCTACGTGAGATGGTTGTTAAATATATGGGCTTTTTCAACTTGTTTTGAGATGATTATGATGTGCATGTAAATTGTTAAAGTCCTGGATGAATCAATGTTTGAGTGGAAATGTTTAGACTTGTTAATGAATTTGGATAATTAATTGTTGGGTTAATTATTTATTTTTATTGCTAAGAATAATTAATTGTTAATTAATAATTTTCTATTGAGATTTTTAATGGTTAATTAGTTTTTGTATTTTGACAGGCGGTTTTTGTTGTTAATTAGTTGTGTAATTAATTTATGGATTGGATTAATTAATTTATGAATTAATTAATGTACTGTTTTGGGGTGTAAGACTTGGAATTATAAACCAATGATAAATATATATGTAGGATTGATAAATGGTTTGTGAGACAAGGACTGATGCTCTAAATACACACAGGGTGCTAGACATGGTGTTATACACCTGGCAGGAAAGAAAATATTCTTTTATGGGTCAGGGAATGATTCTCAAAATACCCACATGTTTTGAGAAAAGGAATGACGGTACAAATACTCATGAGGGTGATAGACATGATGTTCTATACCCATTAATTGACATTGGACTATGGTTCCAATTGGTCGAACATGAAATGAATTAATTAGTTAATAAAAACTATTCAGACATTATGATTTGTGGATTGAATATGAGAAAGGGTTCATACATATCAACGAATTGGGTGAATCACTGTTAGTGGACGGACCCAGGAGTGAATCACTATTTTTTATTAGAAGGGCTCAGATATATTATATGAAAGATTATTCTGAATATCTTATGACATGTTATCCAATCCAATGCACAAGCTTGTATTTGGTCTTAACTATGATTACATAGATGGTCTTTAAAGACATATTTGGTGAGTGACTTATAAAGGAAATGTCAGGCTCATTCCGAAACAAGAGAATTATGTAGTTTAATGAAGTTTGAATAATTTATAAATGAAAATGATTTTGTAATCACAACTGTGTATACATGAAAAATGTATAATACAGGTTCAGACACCAGTTGAGAGCTGAAGCAGGTACATGGGTATATAGTTACATTGTACTTCTTACATTAATTATTCATGCTTTCACTATTTAAATTATTTATTAAATGTCAGGATTTTGGGTAGACACTGATGGTCCCAACCTAATGATATTTATATATCACACCATACTCGAGCTGTCATTGCACTAGGGTACCCGAGTAGATTCAATTTGGTTGTAGAATTGTGTGGTTTTCATTTACATGGATGATAGGAGAAAATGACTGAGTGGAAGCTTGAGAAGCTAGAGGAGAATTCTCTCATGGCTTGGAGTCATTTTTTTTATTTTTGTAATGTAATGTTCCTAATTTTGTTTTGTTCATTTTTTCCATTTGTATCATTAGAATTTCATGCATGAATTTTATATATAATTGATGTTGGCCATTTTTTATAAAATATTTTTAAAATCTATCTTATGTTGCATTATCATTTATTAGACTGCTTCCACAATTTATTATCATTTTTTGTTATTTACTTTAGTATACTGCTGCAAAACTCTGATAAGAGTGTATAGTCTCTCCACAGACTATCCTTAGAGCATCGCTACTAGTCGGCAGCCTCTGGCTTATGGGGAGACGAGCTTGAGGTCATGTGGTGGCCAGTCCGGCCACTGGTTTAGTGGTGACTCGGGTTGAGACGCTACAAAAGGGGTGAGTATGATGCAAAAATAGAAACAATCTACATGAGGTCATGAAGAAATATCAATAATAACTTGAGGAATTTCATAAATAATGAGAGAATAAATATAAGGAAAATAATTAATAAAATAACATAAATAATAAAATTGAAATGTCGATAAAAATAATAAATAAAAATTCAGAATAATAACACCAAGGATTTTCAACAAGGTGTTATAAATGAAATATATATTATTTTTTCACAAAGGTATCATAAACCTAGTCTTCTCTTGAGATAAAATTCATTTCCAAAAGAATTGGAGTTTAATTAGTGAATAAAAATAATATTTTTTAATTAATCTAGGAAACATATATCATAATAAATCATTTAATCATTATCGTTTAGAGAATAATGAAATGGATTCTTATTAAAATCATGGGATTTTAAAAGTGCATAAATATAAGATCATTATTTCATTTTTAGTACAAGAAATTTTTGTGTGAGAATCATAAGTTTAAATCCCAAAATAAAATAAATATCCATTACACATTAGTGAATACCCGATGAAAATAATTTTTTTGGGTATTCAAAGAAATATAGATAATTTTTTTAAAGGGAATATATAAAATTTGAGAAGTAAATTTGGCAGCCTAACATGTATAAAACAAGGACTTGTGAGAGTGTAAAATGAATGGTGAAAAGTTTATCACATTGATAAAATTTAATATCTAATAAAGTGTTTTAGGAAAAGGGTAATAAAATTTAGTAACCATAACAATTAGCTAAAATATACAAAACTGGTTCTTCAACTAAAGAGAATGGAAGGATAATTACCTCACCTTGAAGAGTTACTCCTAGATGTTGGGGAACTGAACCATTTGGAATTCGAGAAACCTTGGGGGAATCCATGGGAGGTTAAAATAATTGATCATCATTGGGGATGGATTCTGACTGAATTTAAATGTATAAATTAATGGGTATATAATAAAAATGTGGAGGATTTTTTCACTAATTTCAAAATATAGGCATTAGAAATCTAGGTTAGGGAAAACAGAAATAAACTAGATTAAACATATTTTTCCCATGGTATTGAACATATAGTTCATTATTTATGTTAATTTGACCCATGATAACAAAACTTCATTTTTTTTCTTTTATAATATATAAGTATTATTTCACAAAATTAATTTTTCTAATGTTAATTATTCTGTTTTGGGATTTGGAGAGTGACCAATAGGATAGGAAATTGGTTAAAATGTATAAAAATAAATGATATTAAAAAATATATATTTGTTTGTATAATTTTTTAATTAGTTATTAAAACATTATATCATAAATTTGATTTCAATAATCATATCGAAATCATCACACAACATTTTTAATATACTAGAAAAAAACAATATTTTTTAAAATTGTAATAACTTCACCCTAACGTAATATTTATGTTATGATTTATAAAATTAGGATTATTTTTTCATAATATTTTTCTTTTTATAATAAATATTTAATTTCTTTACTAAAATACTAATTTATTCAATAATATATCTTGTAGATATTGAATTGTAAAAGTTTTGACACATAAAATATTTCATGGTCATAATGACATTATTTTATCATTTATATTTAAATAAGAGTGTTTTTAATATATTATTTCATTAAAATACATTACATTTCTTATACGTTATTTTATTATTAAAATTTATATCATTTTTGAAAAGATCAGCTAATATATGTGAAATCAATTTATCAAATACCGTCTCAATTAAACACATATTTTAATTAAGAAAATTTAATCATAAAATCAAAATGATGGAATAATATTATTATTTATACCCTAAAATTATAGTTTAAGTAATTTTTTGTGGGACATGTAACCCCATATAACAAACGCATATGACCTAGGGTTACAATGTGTGATTGCTACAGATTCATCGGTAGCCTCATCTTCCTTTGACCAAGTGGTAATTTAAAATATATTTATCTTCCATTTATATAGACTTCATAAATTAATTATTGTTGAATCATAACTTGGGATTCGGCAAGGGTGAACCCTAGTGAGTCTACAATCCTCACATATTCTGAAAAATGCGATTCCTAGGACATGAGAATACTGTATGAGGCCATTTCTTATCCTTTGTATGTTAATTATCCTTTGAAATTAATAATTATAAAAACAAATTATAATGATAATCTTATAACAAAGAGTATAGTTGACAATGATCACATTGACCAATTGACATATTTTACCAATGGTCATATAACAGTCAAATCCTGATAGTAAAATTTAATTTCAAACTATATAAATACTACTTCACTATTAAATATATTTGGTTTTGTGGTGTAAAATAAAATAACCCAAAATGAATGAAGGAAATTTAATTAAAAAATTCCAAGTCATTAAATTCTCCCCCCTTCAGAATTTTCATCCCCGAAATTTCAACATGTCATAATTGTTGAGAAAATGTGTTGGGATTTCTTTTTCATTATCTCCTCTTGTTTCCAAGTTCCTTATTCATATTATAGTTTCATTCAAAAATATTTGGTGATGTGGGTAGTCATGTGGTGTATAACCATGTTTATATGTTCTGTGATCTCCAATGTCTAATCTTCATAAGAGATGTTAGGTTCTATTTATAACACCTCCAAATTTATTACGTGTTAATGGTCTAGTATTTACATTGTCAAGAGTGATACATGGAATAATTTATGACCATGAGTAGGATTTGGTTGAAGTGTTAGATGAAATTCTACTTCTCCTATATGATAAATGATTTTACATGGGCCACTGCACCTTGGGATAGGGTTCCTTTTCCTCCTAAACCACATGACTCACAACCATGGTTATATTTAATAGAAAAACATTAACTCAAATATCAAAGATTTAGTAAATTCAACGGTTTCCATCATAACTCTCATACCAACTCTAAGTAGCATTTTTATATTTTTGGATAACATGAACAGTTTATGTCATCTCTTGAAAATTATTATTCACATGTATCTGTCACTCACAAGTATCACCCCAATAAGTAGGATTTCAACATCACATCCCATACAGAGCTTCATAAGGTTCCACTTGAATTATTGAGTGGAAGCTACTTTTGTATAAGAACTCCAATAATGGGAGGTGACAATCCCATCCTCCATTAAATTCCATTGAAAATGTTCCCAATATGTCATTGAGTGATTGAATATTCTATTCATATAAGAAATCATCTTAGGGGTCACAAGCTATACTGAAATTCAATTAATTATTTAGAACATGTAGAAAAAATATCCAAAATTTAGATGTGAACCATGGATCACTATCCTAAATGAAAGAATGTGAAACCTCATATACCCCCACCACTTCCTTTAGGTATATATTTTTTTGTTAGTCAATAGACAAATATTCCCTAATATCAATAAAACGGGAGGTCTTTTTTGAGTTGATCCACTATATCCCAAACTGCATTGTTTCCTTGTGATGTTATTGGGAGACTCGTGACCAATTCTATGCTGATAATTTCAAATGTCCATCTTAGTATGAGAAGTGGTTGAAATACCAATTTAGGAAGTTGTCACTCTAACATAACCTAATGATATAAAAAATACGTTATAGTGTAGTAAAAAATCACTCTTTTCATATCATCCAACAATTAATGAACACTAAGGACCCTATAAAATTTCATGATTCCAATATATATAAATAATGTTGATTTATGAACATCATCAATCAATTATTTCTTTTTAATCAGAATATATGAAAAAAACCTTGTACCAATTTTTTTTACACATATGTCATTAATATTGATGTTAGGAAACCATCCATTCTTCAAATCATCTATACATTTTTATAAAAAAAAATTTATATTGGATATTTTTCGATCTTATATTGTCATAATTGTAACGTTCCGGACCCGGAAGCCACTAAATCGGTGCTCCGAGATGGGTAGTTACATAACATAAAGCGTGCCTCCCCGTACGCCAAAGGCTGCCGACTAGCAGCGGGGGTCATTTTGGTCATGTGGGGAGACTATGGCCCCTTTCTATCAGAGTAAGAAACAAAAGAAATAAACCAATAGAGAAATCAATAATCAATAAACAGGGAATGAATATAAAAACCATTTCCCTCAATCAATATTCCATGTCCTACTACATGTGCAAAAGTGAACAAAAGCCCAAAATAAAGACAATGGACAAAATCCCCAAAATGGTCCCGACTCCATGTCCGAATCCTCCACCAAGTGCTACCCATGTCCACTAAACTATCTAGAAAAGACCCTTTCCCTTCTCCTATCCTACAAACATGATGTTTGCTCGGGTTCCCAATGGCGGTCTAAGCAAGGTATGAGTACAACTCAGTAGGCCACACCAATGGTGTGTACAAAATATCATGTATGAACAAGTCGTTCATGCAAAAGGAATATGAATAATAATTTCCAAGTAAATATTTAAGTTTCCATTAACCAGTTCAGATCCAATTCCATTGTCACTTCCATTACCATTCATTTCAAACCAATTGCAATCACTTACCATTTCATCACATTTCCATGGGTTAATCACATGAATTATATTACATGGGTCTAAGGCCAACAATCACATGAAAGAGGGTAAACACAACATTATCTTATCTCACTAGGACTAAACGCATCATAGAATCCATATCCTCACCATGAAGCCTCATACTGGGTGGATGCAACTGTTAAGAGAATAGATCCTCAGTCCCCATTCCTAACTTGTGCATTTAGGGTGGAGTTTAGAGCATTAGTCTTCACTCTACCCATGGGCGTAGATACTCAAGTCATACCCCACTCTACCAAGACATGTGTGCATGCTTATATATATAAGTAACCATCAACCCACCATACCATTTCCCTTTGACAAACACCATTCACAACAAACCACATGGGAATTCACATTATTCCTTAACCCATTAACACATTACCATTTCACATCATTTAACCATTCACCCAATTCCCATGTGTTATACCTACATCAATAAGCATTCAACACTAAACCCATAACCTATCCCATTATGGTTTTTAATCAGTTTACACATTAACCCATTTATCCCATTCATCATTTCCATGAATCAACCATTCATCCCATTCCAAATAACCTTTAGGTTATTTCCAAGTATAGGTGAATCACCTAACTTCTATTCCATGTTCAACAAATCATGCCAACATACTCGTCAAGGGCTCTACCATTTATTACAACGAGGTCACTAGTTGAATAACAATCCCTAAGCCCGGTAAAAGCCGCCACACCCCATGGATGGCCACAATTTGGTCAAGTCATTCTCAACACATCCCATGGGGATAGTAAGGGTTCCCATTCACCATTTTTGAAGCATCATTTATACCAATGCATCCAGGTTGATCAAAGCTCATCAAAAGGAAACCATGAGAAAATCCACGCATGAATAAATCCACCATAAAACTATGGGAAACGTTACTAGGCCTCCTACCTCAAGGCTGCGGTTGAACACACACTCAATCGAGTCCTTAGACCCCCATCCGACCAGATTTTGGAGCTTCAACCTAGAACTCACCAAAAAGATATGGTTTTAGAGCTTCGGAATAAGAGAGAGAGAAGATACAACCCTAAACCAAAAATAGAAGCAAGGATGGGATTAGCCTTACCCGAAGCATCGATCTGCATCCAAAATCACCAAAAATTCCTTAGAAATGAGGTAGAACGACCTCTTAGAGCTCTTGGGAGATTTGGTACGTTCCTAGGGTGAAGAGGGAGGAATGGAGAGGAAATCCCGAGTGGGTTCTTAAATATCCCGGGGAGGAAATTTTGTAATTTTTCCATAATTTAAAAGGCCACATAGTTTGGGCACATGGTTTGAAAAACCCTGTGCAAACCGTGCACATACTTCTATCTGGAGGAGGAGGGGTTGCACAGTTTACCTGGGCAGGCCGCACGGTTTCCCCTGGACGTGCGCAGGCTGTGCACCCAGGCATGTCTTGCCTAGCTTTCCTTTCATTCACGCCTCAAGCCCCCGAAACACCCCCCAAGACCTTCCATACCATCATAAGACATCCCTTGAATCCTGAAACAAGGGATTAAACCAAAACCTAACAAAAACATACCCTTCCAAAAACTGGGATCTTACAACCTCCCCACCTTATAACGACTCATCCTCGATATGAGTTTCCAAGCCTCATTGATCCACCGAAGACATGAGTTCATCCCATTGAGCCTGCATATCCAATTCCTGCTCCCAGGATTTTTTCTTAACATTCCCATGCTGCCATAGTACTTTCACTAATGACATAAACATGCCTCGTAATACATTTTCACTATGATCCACCACACAAACTGGATGCTTCTCAAAGGACGCATCAGCCTCATGCTCCACATCCACCACATCAACCACATGAGATTGTTCAGGGTGATACCGTCGAAGCTGCGACACATGAAACACATCATGCATCCCACCACACTGTTGTGTGAGATCCAATCATTATGTCACTATTCTGATCCTATTCACAATCTCAAAAGGTCCCACATACCTTGGTGCCAACTTTCCCTGCTTTCAAATCTGACGGTGACCCAACCTTGGAGACACCCGAAGGAACACTTTATCACCCATCACAAACTCAGGAGGTCTACACCTCCGATCTACATATGACTTCTACCTAATTTGAGCTATATCCATATGCTTCCTCATCAACTCAACTCTTTCTGAAGTCTCCTGCACGAGACTTGGCCCCAACAACATAGATTCACTGGCATTTATCCAACACAACATAGATCTACATGGCCTATTGTAGAGTGCCTCAAATATTGCCATCTGAATTGTAGATTGAAAACTGTTGTTATAGGAAAACTCAACTAATGATTGGTGCCCTCCCAAAAACCACCAAAGTCAACGACACAAGATCTTATCCTATATTCTAACACTTGGATCGTACGCTCTGACTGCCAGTCTGTATGCGGGTGGAAATCCGTACTCAAAAACACCCACATACCAAGCACCTTCTTCATCCATTCTATGAAACGTGATGTAAAACATGGATATCAGTCCGAATCTATGGTCTGTGGAACTCCATGAAACCGAACTATTTCCCCAACATACATATCACCCAACTGGTCAACTGTAAAGGTCTCCCAAATTGGTAAGAAATGAGCCACTTTTGTTAATCGATCCACAACCACCCAGATTGCATCATTCCTCTACGACATCCTTGGAAGACCCACAAAAAAATCCATTGTTACATCATCCCCCTTCCATTCAGGAATGGGGAATTGATGTAACAAACCTCATGGGCGTTGATGCTCGACCTTCGCATGCTGACAGGTAAGGCACCGTGCCACAAGGACCGAAACATCCTTCTACATTCTAGGCCACCAAAACTGCCTTCAGAGATCATGGTACATCTTGGTTAATCCAGGATGCACTTCCCACATTGATGCATGGAACTCACACATCAAATCCTCCTGCACTCACTTTGGCACAACCACACGATCACGAACACAGACAACACCTTCCATGCCGATGACCCTACCAAAACGTAGCACCCCACTTTTATTCTATTCCATCATGATCAAACACTCAAGATCATCAAGATGACCTTCCCTAACACGACTCAAAATCATGGACTCCATCGTTAAGGAAGCAAGAGTGACCTGACCACTATCCTCCTGCACCTCCAGGTGCATCTCTGCAAACAAAGCCATCACCATCCAAACGGTGCTAGACTCTTGAACCACCTGATTTTGGACCTTCCTGCTCAGAGAATCAGAAACACTATTTCCCTTTCGCGGCATGTACACTAACTCAAAGACAAAGTACTAGATATATTCAACCCGTCATCGCTGTTGAAGGTTCATATCACATTGTGAGAATATGTACATTAAACTCATATGGTCGGTAAACACAGTAAACCGTTCTCCCAACAAGTAGTGCCTCCAGCACTTCAAGGCGTAAACCACTACAACCAAATCAATGTCAGGAGTGGGATAGTTCCGCTCATGGGGTCACAACTTCCTTAACCCATAAGCCACAACCTGCTCATATCACATCAACATAGCCCCAGGTCTAACTTTGGATGCCTCCAAAAACATGATGTACTTATTACACGACTCAGGTAAGATCAAGATAGGTGTGGTCATCAACCGCTTCTTTAACTCATTGAAGGAGTTCTCACAAGCCTCAGACCACTCGAACCTGATTCCATTCTTCGTCAAGCCCGAGAGTGGTGTTTCCAAGTGAGAGAAACCTTGAATGAACCTTCGGTAATACCCAACCAAACCCAGAAAACACCGATCATCAGGAACACTATTGGGATGTTCCTAAGATACAACTGCCTACACTTTCTCTACATCCACTGACACAACTACCTCCGAGATGATGTGACCTAGAAAATGCACCTCACCTATCTAGAATTGACACTTTGATAGCTTGGCATATAGCTAATTCTCTATTAGCGTACCCAAGATGATGTAATCATGTTGGGCATGATCGTCATGAGTTTTCGAGTACACTATGAAATCTTCAAGAAAGTAAATCACAAACTGATCTTGATATGGATGAAATATTCGGTTCATAAAATCCATAAACACCGATGGTTCATTGGTCAAGCCTAAAGGCATTACCAAAAAATCAAATGACCCATACCAACTCTGGAAAGATGTTCGCTGTACGTCAGAAGACCTCACCCTGATTTGGTGATAACCTAACCTCAGATCAATCATAGAAAAAAATGATGCAACCCTCAACTGATCAAACATGTCATCAATTCTAGGAACATGGTACCGATTTTTCACCATCATCTAATTCAACATTCGATAGTCAACACACAGCCTCAACGACCCATCGGCCTTCGTTGAAAAAAGCATAGGAGATCCCCAAGGAGATGTACTAGGACTGATAAACCCCATATGCTCCAACTCCTCATTCTGAAACTTCAGTTCCTTGAGTTCTTCCGGTGCCATTCCGTATGGCGGAATAGAAACTGGCGCCGCTCCCAGCAGCAACTCGATCGTGAGCTTGACATCTCTATCGGGTGGTAACCCTGAGAAATTTTTAGGAAACACATCCTAAAACTGGTCCACCACGAGAGGAAAATTAGATTTTTCCCCTACCTCATCATCATAAAGAATGAGACATGCCACTTGAGCTGTCCGTCCACTCATCTCTTGAAAAAATGGATCTACACGCCCTGCTCGAACATCCCATTGTCCACGGTGGACATAAGCGTCACCCTCAAGTGACCTGAACGATACTCTGTGATGATAACAGCCAATGTGCTCTCGATAAAACACCAAAAAATCCACTCCTAAGATTAGGTCAAACCATGACATCTCAAAAACGAACAAGTCCCACAGAAAATGATACCCAGCAACTTCCAAGGCACATCCCTTGTACTGCTTGATATCCTCAACCCACACCCCCAATGGGGTGTCCAGTGACATAACTCCACACACCCCCTCCATAAGTAAACCCATAACTACCACATGTTGAGCAGAAAAAAAAAAAGAATGTGTGGCACCTGTGTTAAACAACGCACTAGAAAATGTAGAATCTACAAGGATCATACCTCAAACAGTTGATGGTCCTGCCTCACCATCACCTAGTGAAAACTCAACTGCCTGAAGCTGTCCTGCCCCTCTACCCTGGGCTCCAGCCTGAGCACCCTACACCTCACTGTCATGTTTGTGTGAGCAATCATTCCATGGAGTTCCATGTCCACCGACCCTTCTAGTGTGGCTCGTGGAGCTCCAAATGCCTGCCTGATATGGGCCAATTGATCCCCTTCCCATACTCGGTACCTGCTTTTCATCGTCATGCTCACCAGTCTGCTGAGGGTTCCTACAGAACCTCTGCACATGCCCCATCTTGATGCACGAATGATAGTAAACTTGAGGTCGAAGACACTGACCATGCATATGCCCCATCCTACCACATTGATAACAGAACACCTGGTTCCCACTCTGAGAGGATGACCCTCTATTCTAACCACATTTATGGAAACTTTCCAAAAGGTGCTTCCGAACTTCGGAAGTTTCACCACTTATCTACCCAGCTAGCACGACATGCCCACCACCCTAATAACCCTTTCAGGTTCCCTTTATATATGAGTGCCTGATCCATCACCTCTACAAACCTCTTCAGGAAGAAGATATTTACTTGAGACCTAATCTCATGTCTCAACCCATCCGGTAAATGCTTTTATTTTGATGCCTCATCCCCTGCTAACACTGGGACAAAGCATCAAAAATTAGTGAAGCAACTATAATAGTCCATCGCCGAGAGTGTTCCCTAGGTCAGGGTCATAAACTCCATAGCCCGGTCCTAACTCAAAGTCTCTGGGATGAAATGCTCCAGAAACTTCTCTTAGAAATCCTTCAATGACATCCCCTCAGTCGGGCCGTTCTGAGCCTGAATGTCCCACCAACGCCTTGCCTATCACTAAAACATATAAACGTCCAGATTTAATCGCTTTTCAATAGGGGTCTCTAGATTATCCAGTATCGTCTATATAGACTCTAACTAAAACTCCACTACCTCTGGACCACCATCTCCGGTGAAGGTCGAAGGGTGCTAGAGCTAGAACTCCCTGGTCATCTCAAACATACTCGGTGCATCCCACCCTGGGTCCTGATCCATAATCTACATTTGGTGAGCCATGTGCTCCAGGAACTGGTCTTCTCTACCCTCATTGATCACCACATTTTTTTTCTCTTCAACCGAAAGAATGTTCTCAGCAACATCCTCCTATTTCCCAACTGGTAACCGACATCTTGGTGGCATCTCTCTACATTTCCAAGCATGATATTTAGCACACATACCATAAAAATTTATCAACATCATCAAAATCTCTTTAAATGATACAATAACCCATTTTCATATACTAATTCAATGAAATTTCCACCTCAAATTCACCACCCCATCCATCCCTACCGCGGTCCATGGTTCACATGGGGTAAACAACCATGCACTACCACCAAACTCAGACAACATTTTACAAAAACGTTTTCCACTTCATTTCAGGCCCTTATATTTCATTAAACATCATTTACCCAGTTTCTTTATATCACACTTCTCATTATTTCTGGGTTTCATTAAATTCAAGAAGCACACTACATTCCTACCTGACACACCCACCCTATGCATGTGCATAACACAATGCAAGTCACCTATCTCCCTAGGTGCCTACAATGATGCTTGAATGTGAATCGTCGTTCCATTAAGGCCACGACCCAATATCATAAAATGGTCACATCAAACCACCTGTGCATCACCCAACAGGGAAATATCATCAACTGTAACAACACACAACCAAAAACAACATTTCCCACCCAGGGTGACGTAGGTTTTCCCTCATACATGGGTTAGCTACTCCCATGCAGGAGCTCATTTACCATGGCCCGAAACATCTTAACCCTTGGAAACCTATCCCAAAGAACAAGACATCAGAGAAAGAGAAGAAATACCTATTCTGATAACACTTTATAACATTCCTGACCTGGAAGACACTAAGCCGATGCTCCGAGCCAGGTAATTACATAACTTCAAGCGTGCCTCCTCATTTGCCAAAGGCAGCTGACTAATAGTGGGGATCTTTGTGGTCATGTGGGGAGACTATAAACCCTTTTTATCAGAGTATGCCCCAAAAGAAATAACCCAATAGCGGAAAAAATAATCAATAAAAAAAGAACACATATAACAACTATTTCCAACAATAAATATTCCATGTCCTACAACAAGTGAAAAAGTGAAAAAACGCCCAAAATAAAGACAGCAGACAAAATCCCCAAAATCTTCTCAACTCCATGTCTGTATCCTCCACCAAGTGCTACCCATGTCCACTCAACTAACTAGCAAGGACCCTTGCCCTTATCTTGTCTTGCAAACATGAGGTCTTCTCGGTTACCCAATGGCAGCCCAAGAAGGGTGTTAGTACAACACAGTAGGCCACCACCAACGGTGTCTACAAAATATCCAGTATGAACAGGTAGTGCATGAAAAAGGAATATGAATGATAATTTCCATGTAATTATTTAAGGTTCCATTTACTAGATCAGATCCAAATCCATTGCCACTTCCATTACAATTAATTTCATACCAATTATCGTCACTTAACATTTCATCACATTTACATGGTTAATCACATACATTATGTTACATGGGTCTAAGGTCAACAATCAAAAACAAGAGGGTAAACATATCATTATCCTATCCCACTAGGACTAACCCCCTCCTAGAAACCATATCCTCACCTCGAAGCCTCAGTCTGGGTGGATGCAACCGTTAGGAGAATAGATCCTCAGTCCCCATTCCTAACCCATGCATTTAAGGTGGTGTTCAGAGCATCAGTCTTCACTTGACCCGTGTGAATAGATCCTCAAGTCATACCCCACTCTACCAAGCCATGTGCACCTGATTATATATATAAGTAACCATCAACCCACCATACCATTTCCCTTTGACAAACACCATACACAATAAACCACACAGTAATTCACATTATTCCATAACCCATTAACACATTACCATTTCACATCATTTAACCATTCACCCAATTCCCATGTGTTGTGCCTATCTCACTAAGCATTAAACACTAAACCCATAACCTATCCCATTATGGTCTTTAATCAGTTTACACATTAACCCATTTAACACGTTCATCATTTCCATGAATCAACCATTCAACCCATTCCAAATAACCTTTAGGATATTGAAAAGTCTAGGTGCATCACCTAACTTATATTCCATGTTCAACCAATCATGCCAAAATATTCGTCAAGGGCTCTACCATTTATTACAACAAGCTCAATTGTTTAATAACAATTCCAATGCCCGGGAAATGATGGAACACCCCATGGATGGCCCCAATTGGGTCAAGTCATTCTCAATGCATCCCATGTGGATCATGAGGGTTCCCATTTACCATTTTTTAAGAATCCTTTATACCAACACGTCCAGGTTGATCAGAGCTCATCAAAAGGAAACCATGAGCAAAGCCACACATGCATAAATCCATTATAAAACTATGGGATAATGTTTGTAGACCACATACCTTGAAACCGCGGTTTAACGCATAGTCAATCGAGTCCATAGACCTCCATCCGACCAGACATTGGAGATTTAACCTAGAACTCACCCAAAAGATAGGTTTTTAGAGCTTCAGAACAAGAGGGAGTGAAGATACAACCCTATACCAAAAAAGAGAAGCAAGGATGGTATTAGCCTTACCCAGAGCTTTGATCTGCATCCAGCGACACGAAAAACTCCTTATAAATGATGGAGATCGACCTCTTGGAGCTATTGGGCGATTTGGTTCCTTCCTATTGTGATGTGGGAGGAATAGAGAAGAAATCCCAAGTGGGCTATTAAGAATTCCAGGATGGAAATTTTTTAATTTTTCTGATCTTTAAGTGGCAGCACGGTTTGGCCACATGGTTTGACAAACCTTGTGCATGCTGCTCTCTGGAGGAGGAGGGGTGGAACGGTTTACCTGGGCAGGCTGCATGATTTTCCCTAGTCGTGCACAGGCCGTGCACCCAGGCGTGTCTTTCCCATCCTTCCATTCTTTTGTGCCCCAAGCCCCCGAAACACCCCCAAGGACTCTAATTCATTCAAAAGACATCCCTTGAAGCCCGAAGCAAGGGATTCAACCAAAAAATGAAGAAAACATACCCTTCCAAAAATTAGGATCTTAAAATGATGATTTTTAAACAATTTGGGATAGGATTGATGGTGTACCTTCCCTCATGATTTTGATGTACAACCATTCTAGGTCCATGATAACTGGTTCACATTGAATCCACATAATTTATATCACAACATGGAATTTCGTACTTTATGAATAAATGACCTTGTTTTCTCTCTATGGTGATTATAATTGGATATTAATAGTCTTTAATATGTTCTAGCCATCTCTTTGGTCTCATGTTAATCTTCATTTTCATGAATTTATACATTAAGATTTTGTGTTCCTTGTATATATCACATTTTATCCCAAAAGGATTGTGCCTCCATATTTGAAGAGAAATAATAATTGTAGTTAGCTCCATGTAATGCTTAGAATAATTCATCTTAAGAGGCTTTAAGTGTTAAGATGCATAAGAAATCACCATGTAATTTTGTTAGGAGGATACACCCCATCCCTTTTAGAGATGCGTCACTAAAAATAATTAATCATTCTATGATAGAGGGAATAGTTAATAGATTTACACAAACTAATCTCTAATTTAGATGTTGGAGAATTTTATCTCACTTTTTAGTCTAGTTGAACTAAGCCCCTTCAAATTAATAAATTATTTGTAGATTTGAATGTCATTAAACATTTTTCACAAATGTCATACTATATCCTACTAATGAAAGTAACCTACAAACCTCAATTACTATTATATGATAATCCCAATCCCCTGTAACCTTTATCTTTGTTGGTTCAACTGATATTTAGTTAACAGTTCGATGTTCACCATGAATGGAAACTATTGTTACCAAAATTCTCATTTTTTGGATTTTTAAATAGTCACTCCTTCCTCATATTTCTTTTATAACCCAAAAATGAACCTAATTCCCCTCACTAATTTTGATATATATCATAATTTTATATATAGAAACGACGAAAAATTTATCACTTCAGTCCTTAAAGACTCTATAAATCAAATCCACAGTTATAAGAGGAGTGTTAGTTAAGCTGAAAGACATAAAAACAAACTCAAAATTCACATATATTGATTTAATGGAATAATTTTTTATATTCTATTTATTCATCCTCAATTAATGATAACCATATCAATGATCTGTCTTGGAGATTAATTGAGACAAACTAAAATGGTCAATTAAATCAACAATCCTTGTGAGATTGTTTTTGTTCTACGTGGTGATCCCATTATGTTCTCTATAAAAAATGAATAAATGTATTGATCAGTCATTATTATTTATAATTAATTATCTTCTCTCCGTGGAGACAAATGTTTTAAGATAATACCTTTATCCAAAACATCTTGATGTTTTTTAAAGTCCTCATGAACAACATTTTACATTCTATATGGGATCTTTGATATTGGTTTGAATCTAAGTGTGAGTTCAATAGAGAACTATACCTCTTATTATATGGTATGTCTAAAAAAATTCCCACAAAACACAACAATATATTTTTGAATGATGGAAAAATTTTCTATTCTAAAACTTTTATTTCCATATTCATATTTTCCCACCATCTCAATAATGGAGGCTTCAAGTGGTGATTCTAGAAAGAAAAAATGTTATGATATCTCCCCTTTGTAAATAGTTGATGGTTTTTATACGAATGGTAATTATATTTTTTTGCTTCAATAATTAATGGTATCATTATAAATTTAGATCCACTATCTCCATAATGTTGTGTTTAATTCCACCTTGGAAATGACTATTAGATTTTTGATGTGATTGTTCTCACCAAAGTCAATACTAGAGTATCTATCCACCGTTGATTATTATGTAATACCTCATGGTGTCTCGACTAATATTTATACTTCTATACATTAATTGATTTTTTATATTATTTGAGAATAAATATAAATTTATGGAATGCATTGAAAGATTATAAAAAAGATATTTCTATTTTTTACGAAATAGTGAGAGTACCTTCCACCACATCAATTTGAGAGTCAAAATCATCCCATTGATATAGAAAATTCATGACCATTCTATCATGTCCCTCATGGCGGTTGATTGTGATTAACCTCCATTATCTTCTTAGTTGGATAGTTATTGGAAAAGGTCTCAATCTATCAACACTTTAAAAATTTGAATTTTGGATAATCCTACACCACTATCCATTTTTCATTATTGATGAGTAGTTGATGCTCAGTATGATAGTTTTGGGATGTATGGCCATATCATCCACACATGTACCATTTTAATCTCCTGAAAAAGAAGTCCCCCAAATGATTCATTTAACATTTGATTAATGTGGGATGTTTTATATTCTTTCATCATATTCTATGATCATTGTCACTCCCCAGGTTTGGCTCCATTTATAACATATTTTCAATGGATTATTTTTACTACTGCATCTGTATAAACACTAGTTCAACCTTCATACACTCCCTAATACCTCCTTAGATTTTAATACTATATATTTTCCAGAATACTTTGTAATTGGGGTCTTAGTCCAGAAAATAATCAATCAACCATTCCATTAAGATCAAGATATAATCTAGAGGTGTAATGGTAATGTCTTGTAATTTTCATCTCATAGCTTCCTGATGATCATTTTCATTCTTATTTACTTCTAGGAATTACTTCAACAATATCATTCTCATCAAAAGAGGGAATGTTTTTTTCATAAATATTTCCTAGAACTCTTCCAACCCTATAGGATCAATCTCCCTTTCGGGGTAAATGTTTCTAACTAGTGTACATCCATAATCAGCTTATCCCTCTCCACTGTACACAGAAAAGGACACTTTATCTTATTCAAAATTAAAATGTGTGGATTACATATTTTCTATAGTGATTATCAATTTTTCATCAATCAATAGGTAAGTGGATCTATTGAAAGAAGGTGGTTGTTGACATATAAAGGACTCAATGCAAATTGGTTTACATGGAGTTAAATCTTATCTCTGAACTTGATTGAATTTATTTTTTATTAGTCGAGTGAGATATTTTGTCATTCTCATGATGTTTTTCATTCTGGAATCTGTCAACATGTCGTCGACGCATGGGTTGTGAAATCATCCTCTATGTAGTTACTTTTAGTTTACAAGATTTTCTAAAATATGATATCCTTAGAGAGATTTTTTTCATTTAATAATATCATAATTCTAATAGAATTATATTTGTTAAGACATAATTATTAAATGTTTTTTTCTTTAGAAACAAATCCATTTATATAAATCCATGAGGATGGTTCATAAAAATCATGTTATTAACCAAATAAATACCCTAGGAGTGTCAAACCCAGAGTTCCGAAATTTCAATTATCATGAAGCCCTTTCTGCTGGACTTTATCTCAAAGTAATCTTTTAGGTGTTACCCCTATATAAATATATTCTAGAGAAATATCCCAATGTTTTCTTCCAAACATGGATTTTATTTCATAGAAACCACTTATATAAAATTTCACCAAAATAATAATATATTTTCATATTTTTAAACATTTATATAGGGTTAGAAAATAATGATTTATTTCCCTAATTCTCGCTAAAAAATATACCCTCTTTTTATACCAACTATTCCTCCCCGCTTTTTATTATATAAACATTTTATTTACAAGTTACAAACATAGAATCCTTTAATGTTTAGTTTCTTGGAAGTCAAGTACAATAACAGATGAAAACATAAAATAATATACTAATCCATTATAAATGATTAATTAAGAGTTCATCCTCCATATACAAACCTCATCTCATATCATGGGGATGCACATCGGTGTAAAGTGGAGATCATGAGGCCTAGAAATCCTAACTGTTTAAATGAGGGAATGTGGAATATCAATAAGAACTTGAGGAATGACATTAAATAATGAGAAAAGAAAAATATGTAATGTCATAATTAAAATTATATGAATAATAAAATGTAAATTTTAATAAAACATTACATTTATATATTCATAATCATATAACCAATGTTAATTATCTTGGTGGCATAAAAAAATAAGTTCTAACGTTATATACCAAGGTATCCTAAAACATGTCATCTGAAAAGATAAAATTTTTACCCATTGCATTTGAGTTATATACGGTCACACCATTCTTATGTATTAAATAATGAGATCTACATATATAATATTCAATATTTTTATTAATAACTCCTAGATAATAAAGAACATGTTTCTTATCAAAATCACGGTGTTTCTTACGTTCTTAATGACACAACCATTATATCAGTTTAACACACAAAAAAGTATGTGTTTATTATGTGTAAAACAATTAATAAAATAAATCATATTTATATCTTGGTAAATAACGATTGAGATGATTTGGGTTTTGGTATTCACAAAATGATTATAAAATAGAATACCTTAAGGAGTAGAGAAATTTTTTGAGAAATGAATTTCAAAAACATAGTAGGTATAAAATGGATTTTTCAAAGAGGGTAAAATGATAGGGTGAAAGTGTTTAAAATATATAAAACAAAATTTTGAACTATGGGTATTATAAACAGTTTAATAGAAGAGTGTGACCACATTATTTAGAAGGGAAAAATGAAAATAGGTACTTGATTTGTTGTTAATGGGAGGATAATATCCCTAACAATAATAGTAACCCATAGATCTCGAGGAATGGAACCTTGTTGGATTGAGGAAGCCTGGGGGAATAATTTGTATGATAAAAACCACATATTACTGAAGTATATATTTTTGACTGAATGGGAATTCATAAATGGGTGGGTATTTATAGAAAAAGTGGAGGGTTTATTTAATGATTTCCAAATAATTTCTTTGGAAATATAGGTTGAGAAAAAATAAATAAAATTTTCTTGTTTATGTTTTTTCCACAGGTTTTGACATTGGTGTCATATTTAACGTTATACTATCCCTCAATATCGAAGCATCATTTTTATTACTTGTTTTTTCATGGAAAAGTAATTTTTCGACAAAATAATTAGTTTAACGTTAATGTGTCCAATTCAAACATTGGAAAGAAACGTATAATTTTGAAAATTGATTTAAATATATTTAAATACTAGATATTTATTAAATATAATATATTTTAGGATTTTATTATGGTTATTTAATTATTACATCACAATTAGATAATTAGGAAGCTAAAAAATATATTGAAAACCACAAAACAATATTCATACTATTCATTGGAAAATAAATAAATTAAGAATAATTTTATAAATTCACCAAGAGATAATTTTGATTTGGTTATTTCAAAAATGATGTTATTTTTTCATAATAATTCTACAAGTATGATAATTTTAACTTTTATGTACACAAATTGTTACTTATTTAAAAATACATAGTTGATAATGCATATTCTAATTTAAAACATATATAAATTTTCAATGACATATTTAATTATTCTATAATTTATATTAATATTATATTATTTTTTAACATAACATTTAATTAAAAAATTTATTCCTAAGGACATGGTTAATTATAAAAAATTATATCTTTACAAAAAATAAAATTCATTTTCAAAAAATCAATATATAAAATTCTGTCACAATTAAACATATATTTTTATTAATAAAAATACACTTAAAATATAATTGACTCGAAAATAAATCATAAAAACAAATTCAATTTATATAACTAATTCCAGTACACGTGCGCCCTTATAAGACCTATGTAAGGCCAAATGTTAAGGTGTGTGATGGTGATAGATTCATGGGGTGACTCAGCTATGATCGACCGAGTAGTAATTTCCAAAAACATGAACTTATATCATAAAAGAGTCCATTCAAGAATAAATAATTGCAGTTTAGAATGTTCTTGGTCTAGAGAAACCCTAGTAAAAATAACATTCACCCACGGTATGACAAATAGGACCCAAATGACAATACTCTACCGGTTGAGGCTTTCGATTATCTAGTGTGCATTAATTATGCTTTGTATTTTCTACTTATAATAGTGAATTATAATGTTTAAATTCTTATAATGAGTATAGTATCCAGTGTTTATATTGACCAGCTATATTATTTGAGAAATGTTCATATAATGGAAGAATTCGTAAGGTCACATTTCCCTTTATACTCTTAAAATACTAGTTAATTATTAAAGAGATATGGTATTTTTCAGTAAAATAAAATGACTCACAATTTCTTGATATTAATATCAATTTTAAATTTATGGTTGTTAAACTCTTTTACTACATTACATTTATAAATGAAATTGCCGACCAAATATTATCAAACAACAATGTTACAAATAATATACCATTTTAGAAAAAATAGTAAATAATTCATTAAAAATTAAAATAATAAATTGAATTTATTTAATATTACATCGTAAGAGATTCTATGGAACGGTTTGGGTTAGTTATATAAGAAAATTAATAGAAAATTTCATATCGGGATTAATATATACTGTTAAAAAAATTATCTCAATAAAGAATGTATTAAAATGAATTCCCAAAAGTATTTGTTGTATGTTATGAATGGTAATGATCTTGGTCGATCTACAAATGTATTGACATTAAATTTAATTTAATGATCTATTTCATGGGTTTTTTAATATTATTATAAAATTAACATTGAAGATTGATGAATCATCCCTTAACAATTTTTTACAAACAATCATGCATGTCTAGAGATTATTTGTGTAATTTTTTACCCCAAGTTCCCCACACATGTTATTGTGTAAAAAACAATAAAGGATATATCTCATAGTGATTGGAGAAAATACATAATCAATATGAGGTGTATCCAACCAAGGGTACATATATGTTTATGGGTGGAACATCAACGTCATCTAGTTGTCATCTCAAAGGGTTTTCCCCTAGGGTGGGGATAAATATGTATCATACCAAATAAACCAAATTATTTTTAAATGGTCATAATAATATTAGATATTTTTTAAAATTATTTATAATTTATTTACCTAATTCATAAATACTTAATTATTAACGGAAACAAATAGGGTAAATAACTATCAAGATTGAAATATGAAATAATGCATTCTATAGTGCATTATTCCATCTATCAAACATGGTCAATTATTTATATATATTGTATACAATATTTAGACGATTTTAAGGGGTAAAATAATTAGAAATAATACTTTAGGAAAAAACATCATAAAATTTATTTTTAAAAAATCACATTTCATTATTTGAGATAGAATTAAATCATATATCAATGTATTAGGTTTCAACCTAATTGGATATAACCGATTATTAATGATTCCTAATGATTATATTGATTTGAAATAACTATGTTTGCATCATCATTATATTTCACCACAAGTATAAGTGATATTTAGAGAAATTTTATGGGGAAATATTGTTCAAGGACATCAGGATTTGGGTGTCCATTTGATAGATCATGAAACTATATGTTGATATAGTTTATAAGATTTCCCACATATATACATTCTAATAATTTAATATGGACTTTTTTAATGTCACTAAAAGTGGAATACGTATTCTCACCACTATAATATACACATAAAAAATATTCCAAATCCAATAGTGGGGTAATTTGGATTGGATAAAATTGGGAAGGCTAACTTAAGAATATGAAATAAGTATAATGTAAAAATAATGTATTTTAAATTTTTTAGAAACTATAATGTAAAACAATTAGAAAACTATGATAATTTTTAATGAACTAAATAGTATTTATTAGGAAAAATTTCCTTGAGTGTAATATTCATTTATAGAATACAATAATATATGGAATTTGTATTATGGGATAGAGTACCCTATTTTGAATCAACCACCATAATGAGTGAGTTGTGAGGAGGAGGATTCCAATAGTATATATATAGAGGAAGCATTAAATTTAGGCTTCATCTTTCAAACAAAAATTCGTAGAGAGATAATAATGTAATATTACATGGGTGTGCATAGTTTGATAACATAGGATTATTAATATAGTAGTAGATTCTATGAATTATTGTGTCTTTGATGAATAAAAAAATTTAATCCCTGGTAATGAAGTCATAGCAAGTTATTTTTCATTGAGGATTAAAACCTTGTCACAACCCGACCCAACGGGGCTCACGTCGCGACACCCCAAGTCCACCTTCAATATGCCAGGGGCTGGCGTCTAGTGTCGAGTAGGCTATCACACCCATGGGAGGCATTAGATCAAGGTACCTGTACACATGTACCCACATACACCTCCATGAAACAGTGTAGAGATATATAAAACTGAAAAGTAAATTCATGCATACAACTATCCCATAACCAGAGTACATCAGAAGTACAAAAGGAAAAAAAAGGGCCCACCAAAAGAAAACTACAAAAGTGTCCAACTTGCTCAGAATGAGGGAAAACACAGCCAAAACACCTGCTGGTATGCTCCTCAGCACAGATTTGGTAAATACCCCGGTCAAACCTGCTCACTAAGCTCATGCTGCTCCAGGTCCTCCTGGGACTCCTTCGAAAGGCATGTGGACTGCACAAGACACAAACATGTGTGGGCAAAGCCCATGCAGGGGTAGGTATAACAATACTCAGTAGGCACCCCAAAACCCAAAACAAAAGACAACAAATGAATGGAAACAGTCCGCTCATCCAATCCAGAGGGAACCCATACGAGGGAGAAACACCATCTTGTGGCCATCCTCAGCTAAACACAACTAGACAGCTCGGCTCAGGTGTATGCCCAAACATACACTTGAACAATCCAGATATACTCATCTCACGTACCAAGCCACATGGGGTACTAAACCCATCAGAAACAATGATTCACAACTAGGAGAACACACACCACGGTCATTGTCATCCCAGTTGACACTCGTCCGAGAGATACACTCCATCAGATCTGACAAAAATCTCGGAGAAGCTCACCTGAGATATCACGCTCGTTAGATACTGTCACTGAGGAAACCCCACTTAAACAAAAAATACACCAAACCCCTCGGATATGGGATCACTCCTAGGGTCTTATATGGGATATCATAACCCACACCGGTATACGAAGATCTCACAGATAGGGGATTGCTCCCAGGGTCTGCTGGGAAATACCATAACCCGGTCTGGAATTCGTATAATTCACAGATAGGGGATCACACCCAGGATCCAATAGGGGATACCACAACCTGATCTGGTGCTTGACCGAAAAATGTGACTCAAATAGAGGATCGTCGCCCATATACACGTGGTCACGACGATACCAAAACCTGATATAGAATAACTCACGATGTAGGGGATAGAACGGATGATGTCACAACACTACAGAAACCACACACAGAGTAAGGGATCTCATAACCAACAGTACTGAAACCCTACTATAATCCTCATGCTGAGTAGGGGATAATATTCCCGACGATTCCACAACCCTACTGAGCACGGCCCACAACGCAGGGGATCATATTCCGGATGATGCCACAAACCCTTTGGGTTATCCTGGTAGACAGGGCATCGTCGCCCGTGGGTAAGTAGTCACAGCGATAACAAGAACCCAATCTATGGTAACAATGCTAGAGGATCCCACTCTGGGCCCACCAGAGGGATACCACAATAGTAACAGATAAACATTCCATCGAGAGGATCACAAACCTATGTCAAGGTTGTGATGCCGAGTGAACCCTCGTATGAACGAACCAATGGAGTACCCTCCACCACTGCTGTTCCAAACATCGCTCACCCAAGAGACCCGTCACAACCCAATATTGCACACCTCCAAAGCCAATATCGAGGCCACCATCATGATCTACGTGGGAAAACACGTAGGATTGGCTATTTACTCTCCCGAAATGAACAACTGGTGAAAAGGCATTATTCATCATATCCAGACCATGCGATACCCACACAACGATCCCAAAAATCATCAAGCAGATCGTACCACGGAGATCCCCTCAGAAAAACGAACAGGATCCACTACTCATTCGTCTGAAAATGGACACCCGGTGAAAGATGAACAATTAAATTAATCCAACTCAGGCGGGGCCCACACCTCGATCCTCATACTAATCGAACATATCACACCATTGTGATCCTCTCTGAAAAACACACATTATTGACTATTCATCCGACCAAAAATGAGACTCCTAGTGTGAAAGTTGTGTTTCTACGCAAACATCGCTAACTCCAGTGACCCACCACAACACAATCCCGCACAGCTCCAATGCCGATATCGAGTCCAACATTGCGATCCACACCCAAAAACATGCAGGATAGGATATTTACTCGCCGGAAATGAACAACTGGAAAAAAAGGCACTATTCACCATAGCCAGCCCATGCGGGACCCACACAACGATCCCGAAACTCATCAAGAGGATCATACCACGATGATCCCCTCGGAAAAACACACAGGATCCACTACTCATTCATCAGAAATGGACCCCCGGTGAAAAAGGCATTATTCAATGAAGCCATCCCATGTGGGGCCCACACCTCAATCCCCAAACTCATTGAATAGATCGCACCATTGAGATACTCTAAGAAAAACACACAAGATCGACTATTCATCCGCCAAAATCAGACTCCTTGTGAGAAAGTTTCATTTCTCTGCAAACGCCAAAACTCAGCCTCGTGGGTCCTGCACCCCATACTTGGTCCCAAAACCCGGAAACACTCAAGAATAATCCGACATAGAACGAGGGTATCAACGCCACTGATGACACATCAATATAATGCTCCAGGTAGACAATACAATGGACCGAAGTCGAATAATAATTAAATATCATTATTTTATTCGACATTTCAAGATCCCAGGCCACAATCCCGAACCTTAAAACTCTAGAACCCAAAAAGAAAGGTTTTCCTCATCTCCAGGGTCGCGTCACCGTAGACATCAAACGAATCCAGCTCTCAGATTTCAAGAAACGTTGGTTTAACACCCCCAGTGGGTTAAAAACGGGTCGGACCGGCCCAGCTGCCACCGCCACTGGCCCGCCGAGGCCGGCGGCTCTCTGCATTGTCGGCGAGTCTTCCACAGACCACTGGGACCTCCCCGGTGGTCTGTTTTTCAATCCAAAGGCATCTGTGTGACCCTCAGAACCCTATCTTCCCTACTACGACAACAAATCAAAGAACAATGCAGCATAATCTAGATTGGGGGATTAAAACTCAAACCACCTACATCGTAGGCGAAACACTGATGATCAGCGCTCCAAAGCTTTCGCTGCTTGATCCTGAAGTGTCCACCAACAAAATCTGAGCTCAACCGCACCTTGACCACACGATTCACTTGTTGATTCGCCATCAGATGGGACGGAGGAAGGAGGAAGGAGGAGGAGCACACCGCACGTCCAAGGGGCGGGAGAATAAATTAAGATATTTTTTAAAAAATATCTCCAGCTCCCGACACGCCTCTTCTCGATGGCTGATGCAGACAAAGGTATGTTCTCCCTTAGGGTAAACATGACGTTCTGAATGAAACAACGGACTTAGATTTTCAATCCGCATCTCCATTCAGATGTTATATGACCTGATGCTCGTAAATAAACTTTTCCATTTATTTACGACAATGCCCCTGGAAGCATTTCTCACCGCAGGCCCGCGCCAGAAAGTTTTATAGCTCTCATAGGGTAAACGACACATTCCGGACGCAACTATGCCCTCAGATTTCCAATCTACGCTACATTTTAAGATATATCACACCCCTTCCACGTGCATATTATAAAAATATTTTATATTTTTATAATATAAATTCCGAGAACACCGGGCCTCAGAATCGCACGCCGTCCTCGTGCCTAGATCTGGAATTATTCATAGAAATATCCCAAAGTCTGACCGGGCCAAAATCCGAGTCACTACATCTTCCCCCCTTAGAACCTTTCATCCCGAAAAAGTCCTAAGCACAAGGGAAGATACTGAACTCTCAACTGGGTCTCCCATGCCAGTGAGTTCGCCAACAAACACCCATTCTCGAACACATAAGTCATAGGTACTCATCCACCACATATCAACACTATACGCTTTGGGCAGCACTGAATCGCCTGCACAATATTAATCGTGTCACAAAAAATAGTCTTGGTGGGGGAAAGACCCCTCTTCATAATGCATTCGAGGCACGTCGAACAACCCCCACATATGGTCTTTCCAACAGCCTGATGAATTCTCGGGCATGCAACGGAAAGGGAATAGTACACCTAAACAGTGTCTATCAAATTACTTCAGAAATTAGAAAGGACCTAAGGTGTACCTCTATCCATATGCGGAGTCTCTGGGTCAACAACCTCTATGGAACGTAGCTATCCTCACCCTCGGCCACCAGCTCCCTTAGCTTGGCATGGACCACCTGGGGGTGGGGGTGGTGGAAACTGATACTTCCTACCACCTCATGCTGCTACACCAGCTCCGTCGCCAAGTCTGCCGCCTAGCAGACCTCCTTGCTCGAGACGCTACATCATCCAAGGCAGTCTGTCGACTGGCTCCCTCTCAATAGAATGACGGGTTAGAAATTCTATATCAAGATGTCCCCAACCATCACAATCATAACACCACCACTCCAGCGGCTAACCAAAACCGGCATGCGATCCCTGTGAGCCCCGAGCCTCAGATAGTCAATCATGGGGTCCCCTCTTGAAATGTCTACCACGTCCAGACCCTTGTGCCTTTCTCCAACTTCCAGTTTCCAGCGTCTCAGTTGCCACGAGCCCAACACTAACAGGCAGGATCTTCTCATCCAGAAAGCTCTCCACCACCAACGCTTTCTCCAGCACTCCATCGTAGTGGGGATGACACAAAGAAACCACACTTTCCCATATGTCTCCGTATTGGTCCTGCTCGAAGGAATGAGCCCAAAAGAATGGTTCTCGAAACAAATCTTGGGAGTAGCAAGATAGGTCTGTAAACCTCACTGAGTACTCCGAAACAGTCATGCCCTCCTCTCGAAACTGCAAAAGCTCCTGAATCTGCATTAACCTCAGCGTCACCGGATTGACCACTTCCTAGAAGAGCCGCGAAAACTCTGCCCACGTGAGCGTCTCCTCGTCATGGGACAACGTCACTAGGCTACAACATCACCCGACCGAACCATGAAAAAGGCTCACCGTATGGACCACCACTTGATCTAGAGGTGTCCTCACTAGGCGAAAAACACGGGTGACTGCTTCGAGCCAGTCATTACCTGCTTGAAGGACTGTATCACCCCAGAAACTTAGAGGTCGCTGCCTTTGGAACTCATACAGTGCACTTAGCCCACACGCAACCCCATCATGCACTTCCAGCACAACCAGTTGCTCGACAGGTGGTGGCTCAACTGGCGTACCCCCTAGATGTCCAGCCACAGATCCTGCACCATGGTACACAACCTCTACACAGGGGGGGGATAGTCACCAAAATCCCGCTGCAAAACCCTCACTGGCTGTCATTGTGGAGGAATCTTGAAATACATTCAAGACACACCACATTCGAAGAGTATATCTGTAGAGCTGACTCAAGGAGAAGGAAAACCCCAAAACACAGTCCTATATGATGTGTGTACCGTCTTACCCCTGTGACAAGTATACGAATGTCCCGAGTCGAAAGGAAAGTTATCAGAGTCCTGGTGTATGGATATGTCAGCCACTGTACCAACACCAGAGTCTCTGTCCTAAAATCTGAGCTCGAAACATCATTACACTAAAACTATGAAACCCAAACCACACTCACAGCTATACCATCTACACTCTGAGATCCCAAAGGTGGCACCTCCTCTGATAACATTCTGTCACAACCCAACCCAATGGTGCTCGAGCCGCAACACCCCAAGCCCGCCTCTAGTAGGCCATGGGTGTCACGGAATTGCACACCTTCATCTCACCTAGCTCTGTAATTATTCGTAGAAATATTCCAATGTTCGGCAGGGCTAGAAGCCGAGTCACTACATCCTCCACCCCCCATAGAAATTTTCATCCCAAAAAAGTCCTAAGCACAAGGGAAGCGACTGGACTCTCAAATGGGTCTCCCATGCCAGTGAGTTCTCCAACAAACACCCATGCACAAACACATATGTCAGAGGGACTCATCCACCATAACTCAACACTATCTTCTTTGGGCGGCACTGAATCGCCCGCACGGTTTTAATCACTTCACAGAAATGCGTCTCAGTGGGGGAAAGATCCATATTCCTCATGAATTCAATGAATGTCGAACAACACCCACACATGGTCTTTCTAATGGCCACAACAAATCTTATCCATGAAACGAAAATGGAAGAGTACCACTAAATAGTGTCTATCAAACTACTTCAGAAAGTATAAAGGACACAGGTCGTACCTCTATCCATCTGCGGAGTCTCTAGGTCAACAGCCTCTAGGGCATTAATCTATCATCACCCTCAGCCACCAGCTCCCTGATCTTGGCATGGACCACCTGGGGGTGGGGGTGGTGTCAACTGATACCACCCACCACCTCCTACTGCTACACCAGCTTCGTCGCCACGTCCGCCACCCTGCAGACTTCCTTGCTCGAGACACTGCCTCTTCCAAGGCAGTCTGTCGACTGGCTCCCTTTCAATATTATGATGGTTCATATAGTCTCTAGCAAGATGTCCCCGACCATTTCAAGCATAAAACCGCCTCTCTGGCGGCTAACCAAAACTAGTATGTGATCCGTGTGAGCCCGGAGCCTCAGATCCTCCATCCTAGGGTCGCCTCTTGAAATGTCGTCCACGTCTAGACCCTAATGCCTTTCGCTGGTTACCAGTTTCCGACGTCTTAGTTTCCATGATCCCAACACTAATTGGTGGGATCTTCTCAGCCAAAAATCTCTCCACCACCAATGCTCGGTCCAGCACTCCAGGATAGGGGGAAGACACAATGAAACCATAGGTGCCCTGATGTCTCTGCATAGGCCATGATCGATGGTCTGATCCCTAAATAACGGATCTCGATCCATATCCTGGGAGTAGCGTGATAGGTCTATAAACCACTTTGAGTACTCAAAAACAGTCATGCCCTCATTTCGAAGCTACAGAAGCTCTTGAATCCACACTGACCTCTGCGTCAACGGAAAGAACTCTTCCCGGAAGAGCCACTCTAACTCTTCCCATGTGAGCCTCTCCTCGTCATGTAAATGCATCACTAGGCTCCAGCATCTCCCGACCGAACCATGCGGAAGGCTCACTGCTAGGACCACCATATGATCTTCAGGAGTCCTCACTAGTAGGAAAACACGGGTTACTATTTCGAGCTAGTCATCAGCTGCTTGAAAGACTAGATCACCCCGGAACCTCAAAGGTCACTGCCTCTGGAACTCGTACAGTGCACTTAGCCTATGTCCAACCTCATCATGCACTTTCAGCACAACCATCTTCTCGACAGGTGGTGGCTCAACTGGCGGAACACCTAGAGGTCCATCCTTAGATCCAGCACCCTGGTCCAAAGCCTCTACACAGGGCGGATTGTCACCAAAATCCCAATGTGAAACCCTCACTGGCTGTCATCGTGGAGGCATCTTGAAATACATTCACGACACACCATAATCAAAGAGTATATTTGGAGAGCTGACTCATGGACAAGGAAAAACCCAAAACCCATACTTATATGATGCATGTACCATTTTCCCCTACATCCAGTTTACGAATGTCCCGAGTCGAATGCAAGGTTATCATTGTCCTGGTTTATGGATATGTCGGCTGCCGCACCAACACTGGTGTCTCTGGCCTGAAAGATGAGCTCGATAAATCATCACACTGCCACTATGAAACCCAAACCAAACTCACAGCTAGACCATCTATGATCTAAGATCCCAAAGGTGGAACCTCCTCTAATACCACTCCATCACGACCCAACCCAACGGGGCTCGAGCCATGACACCTAAAGCCCGCCTCCAGTAGGCCATGGGATGGCATCTAGCACCGAGTAGGCTATCACACACATGAGAGGAATTAAATCAAGGTACCTGTACACACACACATATACACCTCCATGCAATATTGTAGAGATATATACACCTGAAAAGTAAATTCATGCGTACAACTATCCCACAACCAGAGTAAAAAAGATTTAAAATAGGGTAAAATAGGGCCCACCAAAAGAAAACTACAAAAGTGTCCAACCTGCTCAGAATGCGGGAAAACACTTCCAAAAAACATGCTGGTGTGCTCCTCTATACATCTCCAGTAAACACCCTGGAAAAACCGCATCACTATGCCCCAGCTGCTCTGGGTCCTCATGGGACTTCATTGAAAGGCATGTGTTCTGCACAAGACACAAACATATGCGGAAAAAGCCCATGTAGGGGTGAGTATACCAATACTCAGTAGGCACCCCAATTCCCCAAAAAAAGAGAGAAACTAAAAGACAACATTCCGCTCATTCCAGCAGGAGGGAACCCAGATGGGAGAGAAAATCCATCTCGTGACCATCCTCCGCTAAAAACAACTAGTTTGCTCAGCTCAGGAGTATGCCTATACATTCACCATGAACAATCCAGATATACTCAGCTCACGCACCAAGCCACATGAGGTACCTACCCCATCACCAGAAATGATTCACAACCAGGAGAACAAACACCATGATCACTATTATCCCAGATGACACATGTCCGAGAGATACATTCCATCGGATCCAACACAAACATCTCAAATTCTCACCTGAGATATCACGCTCGTCGGATACAGTCACTGAAGAAACCCCGCTGAAACAACAAAAACACCAAAATCCTCAGATATGGGATTACTCATAGGGTCCTCTTGGGGATAACCAACCCAAACCGGTATACGAAGATCTCACAGATAGGCCTAGGGTTTACTCCCAGGGTCTGCTGGGGGATACCATAACCTGATCTTGCATTCGTAGAACTCACAGATATAGGATCACTCCCCAAATCCGTTGGGGGATACCACAACCTGGTCTGGCACTCGACAGAAGCAGGTCACTCAGATAGAGTATCTTCGCCCATATAATGGTGGTCACGACGATACCATAACCCTATCTGGTATAACTCATGATGTAGGAGATCGAACAAATGATGCCACAAACCTACAGAAACCACGCGCTGAGTAAGGGATCTCATAACCAACGATACAGCAACCCTACTATAATCCTCATACTGAGTAGGGGATTGTATTCCCGATGATGCCACAACCCTATTGAGCATGGACCACCTCATAGGGGATCATATTCCCAATGATGCCACAAACCATACAGGGTTAATATGCTAAATAGGGGATCGCCACCTGTGGATAAGTGGTCACAGTGATACCAAGAACCCGATCTAGGGTAACAATGCTAGAGGATCCCGCTCTGGGTCCCCTGGAGGGATACCCCAACTCTAACAGATAAAAATCCCATTGATAGGATCACAAACCTATATAATGGTTGTGATTCCGAGAAAACCCTCGTATAAATGAACCAATGGAGTACCCTCCACCACTACTGGTACAAATGTCGTTAACCCGAGCGACCCATCACAAGACAACCTTGCACACCTCCAAAGCTGATCTTGAGGCCACTATTATGATCCACGTGGAAAAACACGCAGGATTGGATATTTACTCACCTGAAACGGAAAAAGGATGAAAAATGAACTATTCACCGTAGCCGACACATGCAGGACCCACACAATGATCCCAAAAATCATCAAGCAGATCGTACGACGAAGATCCCCTCGGAAAAACAAACCGGATTCACTACTCATTCGTCTAAAATGGACACCCAGTGAAAAAGGAACTATTCACTGAATCCAACTCAGGTGGGGCCCACACCTCGATCATGATGTTCATCGAACGGATCACACCATTGCGATCCTAACAGAAAAACACACATGATCAAATATTCATCCGACAAAAATGGGACTCATGCTGTGAAAGTTGCGTTTCTCCACAAACGCCAAAACCCGGACTCATGGGACCCGCACCCCAAACTCAGTCCCAACACCCAGAAACCCTCAAGAAATGTCCGTTTTATCATCAGAGTCTCAACGCCATTGACGGCATGACAATCAGACGCTCCGGGTAGAAGATTCAACAACCCAATGTTGAATAATAATAAAATATCGTTATTTTCTTTGACTTTTCAAGCTCCCGGGCCATGATCCTGAAACTTAAAACTCTCGAACCCACACTGAATGGTTCTCCTCGTAGCCGGGGTCACGTCACCATAGACTGCACATGAATCCGACTCCCAGATTGCATGAAAGGAGGGTTTTAAACCCCTCGTCTCATAAAATAGGGCCTGACCATCCTGAATCGGCCGGTCTGGCCAGCCCAGCCGCTGTCGCGCTTCAGGCATCCTCCACAGCCCTTCCACTCCGGCCCACCGTGGCTGGCCGCCACTCGTTGGGGCCATACCGGCGAGTCTTATGTGGACAGCCGAGACCACTTCGATGGTCCTTTTTCGATCCGGAGGCGTCTGCGCGACCCTCGGCACCCGATCATCACTACTACGATGAAAAATCGAAGAAAAATGTAGCATAATCATGATCGAGGAATTAAAACTCAAACCGCCTACCTCGCGGGAAAATGCTAAAGATCTGTTCTCCAAAGCTTCGACTGAACAATCCTGAAGCATCCATCGTCGAATCCCGAGCTCGACGGCACCTTAATTGCGTGATTCGGTCACTAATTCGCCATCGGAAGGGGAGGAGGAAGGAGGAAGAAGGAGGAGTGCACCACACGTCCAAGGGTGGGGGGAATAAGTAAAGGTATTTATTTTTTAAAATATATTTGGCTCTGAATCGACTTCGCCCGACGCCCGACGCAGACAAAGGTAAGGTCGCCCTTAGGGTAAACACAACATTCAGAACGCAACGCTGGACTCGGGTTTTCAAACCGACACTCCGTTCAGATGTCATTCGAGCCGAGGTTCATAAATAAACATTCCCATTTATTTACAAAAAATGCCACTGGTGACATTTCCCACTGTCGGCTCCCGCCCACACTGTTTACACCTTTCTTAGGTTAAAAAACACTGTTCGGACGCAACTGTGCCTTGAGATTCCCATTCCGAGCTACCGTTTATGAGATATCACACCCCCGCCACTTGAATAGTTTAAAAATACATAATATTTATAAAAAATTAATTTTGGGAACACTGGGCCTCGAAATCACACACCGTCCTCACACCTAGCTCAGGAATTATTTGTAGAAATATTCAAAAGTCTAACAGGTCCAAAACATGAGTTTCTACAAACATATATAATTCAGTTAGTGAAGATGGATTCTATAAATATATTTAATTATAAAATTATATTATATTATTGTATTTACTACAAATATTATAAATATTAATCTTGATTTAATGGATTAATATCATTGATAATCCACAATGACAATTCCTTAAAATGTTTCTCTAATAATATAAGGAGTGGTAAATTTATGGTTCCTCACCTCATTTGGTGAATGAAGTGAAATGAACTATACATAGAACCATGAACAATTCAAAGTCAATGAAGCTATTCAACATCCTTAAAAAGTAAAATGATTTAGATTGATAGAATTAATTAGGAGTTTATTTTCATCACATGAGTCATGGATGTCCACTTTGAGGGAAAAATAAATTAACTCATGAATAAATATAAAAAATCTTATCATTAATGTATATTTATTATAAATGTAATAATTCTATTTAACATATCATGTATAAAAAATAAAATTCCTATTTTTTATATTTAAATATTGGAACCAAATATATTTTAAAAAATATTACTAGATGAAAGGTAAAGTATCTATGAGACTGATAAAGTGTAATTTATATGTCAGTAAAGAGGTAAAAAGAATTTTTATTTTCAAGTGGATTTATTCCTTCCAAACTATTATTTTGAACTTAGTATTACCAAAACATTTATATTAGGGTTTATTTCAATAAACAGGGAGATGATATGTTTGAAATAAATAATGTTTTGTTATTATATACATAATTAATATTTTAATATTAATTTAAACATAGATATCAAGTATCTGTAATGAATGATGAATATAATATATATTTCTCATTCCCAATTGTGGAATAGAAAATATTTTTACATAAAAATAAAATTTATTTTCATTTATATATGTATAAAGGTGTTTAGAAACATTTAAGATAAAAATCTTGACTATATTGGCATACATTCATATTACATTTGGTATATAGATATCATTAGATGTAATGGTGTATCTATAATCTCTATAGAGATTGTTTAATTAGATATGTGTAATGGTTTTTAAGGGGAAACTATAGTTAATTTCATATACACCATGATAATTGGTTAATATAATTTAGGTATGTAATATAGATATATGGAGTTATATTAGTAAAGGATATTGGATCCTCTAGGAGTTCTAGGTTGAGAAAAGCGTAACCTATTAATTTTTTTCATTTAAATGTACATTGGATATATTATGGTACTCAAATTATATTATACACATTTATGTAATGATGGTAGTATACGAAGGATAAATTATGAGTCTTATTTGTGTTTAATGTTTTCCATGCATCTATTCAAGGAATCTATCACAAATGAAAATGTCACAAATAATCATATAAAATATATATTGACTAATGTATATTATATAATTTACAATATTATGGAAATTAATTATTATTTTTATTTAGGGGGTTTGATAAGTCATATTTTCTAAAATTTAGTTTTAGCTACAAACCTACTATATAGAAAACCCACTGTGAATATCTGATAATTATTATATTACTACACATGATATTACTATCATTGTTATACAATGATATTAATAACAACCTAAAAAATATAATTTATATGGAAACATTACTCTTTCGATAAATTGGGATAACACATTACTTACATAAGGTTGAGGCTCCATATTCACATGAGTTTTAATAGAACCACAAAACAATAAAAGAATTATTTAGAGGAGATATTCAATATATGAATATTTTATAAAAAATTTAAATCTAAAGAGTATGTTTTGTATTCAATATGTTACATTATATAATATTATAAAAATTTTAAAACCAAAAACGATGTGGGGAATTGAAAAAGGATAATATTTGAAATATTTTTTGAATTTAAAAATTGATTCTATGCTTTAAAATCAAGTTTCTTATTTTTATTCTTTCTCCATGTGGTGGAAATCTGTTGGTGGGTAATCAAGATGAATCCAGACTTTAGTAGTAATTTTTTAATGAAATAAGGCATGATTGGTTACTATAGGTTTATTGGGATGACTTTAAATTCTCAATTATCACACCTTATACTAGTAATAAAGCTAAAATATATTATAAATATAATATCTAAAGAAAAATTCTCCTTTTATTCGGTTTTTATTATATGATCTCTAGAAAACCATCATTATAAAAATAACATGTAATATATCTATATTAAAAAACATGATGGGTTTGTGGCCCCAATTAAATCAAATAAGTTATTAAAGTTTTAGAAATATATATATAGATTTAATTATGAGTTATGATCATTAAATATTTTCTTATTGAACCAATAAGTGATTTTTGTGTTATTAAAATTTAATTTATCCAATCTATTTACAATAAATTATTGGAATAACTATAATTTTTTATTTTATATATGTCAATAACTTATGAAAAAAAGTAATTATTTCATAATGTTTGGTAAAATTAAAGAAATTTTTTTCATGAAAGACTGAAAGTACTGTAACACATATTAGAAAAAAAATATCATAAAAAACATTGGGGTTCATTGGTCAATTCACATAACATGTTTTGAAAAGGTATTGGAAAAGATAAGATGGAAAAATAACAACATGAATTTTTTTCATATATTACATTTCTTGAAATAAATATAAGAATATGTGGTCATTTATAATATGATATTATTAAGAAGAATGTAATTAAATATTTTTAGTATTAGTTTGAAATATATTCAATTTATTTTTATATTTATTTTGAAACAATATTTTATATGCATGAATCATTGTGTAAAAATATCAATCAAAATATATAGAGCTGCTCAGGTGGATGTTATAAGAATTTTAAAATACATGAGTGTAAGGTAGATAATATTGATAAAAATTCGATAATTCTAAATACCAGTTATCCGGGGGATAGAATAGTATGTTTATTATAGATCAATTTGATCTTGTAGGAAAATAATATTTTCATAAAAAAATGTAAGAACTATTATCGCAATTTTTCCATATATACATAGACTGAGTATGTGACGACATTAGATGTAGTGTAAGATGTGGTTTATCATATATTTGTTACATATTTCTCTAGTAATACTAAGATATATATGTGTTATATTTTTGAAAACATTTTTATTTATATATATCAGAAGATAAAATTTCAAGTGAATGATAATGGAATAAAATTTAAACACTCAGTGATGTTACTTCGTTAGGAATTTTATTAATGGGGAAATTCCATAACACTATAAATTGTGAAACAATAAATTTTTGGGCAAATATTAATAACCAGGTCTTATTATAAAAATTACTATTCAAGAATAGATAATGAATAATTTTATAGTTTGGTCTAATAAATGTACTTGTCTATTGGTGTTTTTTCTCTTGAACAAACTATGATTTGACTTTTTATTACTAGAATATTATTACCATATCACATGATAACTATTTTTCTATATAACATCAATGTGATAATAACATTGTAGTATATTTCACCTCAAAAAGATATACTAGCAAAAATGTCCAACCAGAAGCATACCCTATGGAAATTTATTAAAAAGAAAGGAAAAGTAAAAAAGAGGCGGACGAGGTCAAACAAACAATCATGCCCTCATCCATCAAACAACATTGTAAAAGATAATAATATGACATGTAATTCCCATAATCAGAATCATCACATGTTTCCCATTTAGATTGAGACTTACCTTGATTGAAAATCTTAAGGATATTTTCATCCACCGTCAATGGTAGCATAGAAGACGATCTGGTAGACATAGTCTTAGGAAGAGTAGAATAATCCTTTCGTGGTCTCCTATTTAGAGGAACAGAGGTAATTCCCTCACTCTCAGTGAACTTTGTCTTTCCACATAGGAATGCATCCTTAAAAGAGGCCTTCACACCACTGCATGAAGCCCGAATAGGGGTACCAACGTGCAACCTATCATCCTCAGAGACATTACCCCATCTATCAGACAATCTAGAGGATTGAAATAATTTCTGAATTTCCTGATGATAGTAAATATTTTGTTGCGCATCAGTTGGATTGGAGACTTATAGAGGGGGATCATAAGTCACTAGTTTCCTACCTTCAAGAGACCATACAGTAGTGCCCTCTATTGTAGTAACATCCTTGGCAAAGTCAACTCGTGTATTTGAAGGCCAACTATTAGCTCTCACCGGCGACTCATCCACCAGCAGCACCTTGCCTTTCAAATTAGGATCTTGAGAGGCAGATTTCTTATAAAACAACACATCAACCACAATTGGAAAAGGTTCGGTGGATGTATCACCATTTTGATCAATAAGATTTTATAAATCTGAATCCTTCATCTTTGTCTTCCATTGACTGATATTGGGAGGATGACCTTTTCATCCCACATTTCCCACATGAATCCTTCATCCGACGTTGCTCTAAAGAGTGACCAACAACCATGCATTCATTGCAAAAAATAAGTTTTCTTTTATAATCAACATCAATTTGGATGTTATCAGTAGGAATAGAAAGAGATACCTTATCAATAAGAGTGAAGCTGAGGTCATCCTCCACTAACATCCTGGAAATGTGTCCAAACCGAACATCCTTAGTTTCCTTATCAAGGTGAATAGCAGTCCCAATTGTCGTACCAATGTCATGTAAGATTTTTGGATGCCAAAGGACCCAATTGAGTCCCTGAAGAAGAACCCAAACCTGAGAAAAGGCATTCCTTGCATCCAAATACCATTGATGTAAACGAAGCCATCCAGGTTTCAATAACAAGGACCCAATACTCCATACTCAAATCTTATCTTCATCTAAAGGGAAAAAAATGTGAAAAAAACCTCGACCGAGATAAAGACAATTCCAGTTAGAGAAACCCCATAAGATCGAAATCCTACAAACGAAATCATCAAACATCCAAGGTTTTTCACCTTTAGGTAAAAAAAATTGTGAAATCAATTAATTTTTACCGATTGCCATTATCTCCCGCAAGCGCGACAGGGTTCGCTTCAACATGCGCTGATGATCCCTTACGAACGATTCTACTAGAACCGGAATCCTTGAAGAGAGCCGACAATCAGACGCCTTCACCATCAGAAATCATACCATAATTTGACAATGAATTATTCACCACATCAATATATGATGTAGACCGAGATCCGTGAAAAACCTCAACACTAGGCACGACCGCATCTTCCCGAGCTTCCTACAACAAAACATTATCAAATCCCTTCGCCATAACTTCATTTTCCTGAGCATCTTCCTCCCTAGGAACACCCCACTTTGGATCATCCTTCAACATCAGAGAAGGAAAATCTACCTCAGCAGACCACTGGAACCCAAATCCATGTGAAGCATCATTAGATCTGGCACATAGATGCGGATCCAAGGCCGACCGATTATAGGCCGAGATTATCTATCCATTTTACTGAAATAGAACTATTTTATTAAATCATTTTTTATTTTAGTTCATTTATTCTTCAATTTCAAATACTAAAAGAACTAAAAACTATGCTTATAGGTTGATGACATAGTTATGGAACATTCCTGATGAGGTATCATGGAAATATAATTATATTACCAAATAATCATTTTTATGAGGTTTTTTCTTTTGGAGACAATTTCTTTTATTAGGTTACCTAATGTAATGGAAGATAATAGTCCTTTAATATAGTCTTATTTATCTAATTCTATTAATAAAGATGCCTTCAGAGTCACAAACAAGCATATCAAAATTCTAGTTAATTTCAATTTGAATTTATTGTTAAGGATTATTATTATAAACCATATGTTGAATAATATCAATTATTGTTAATTTAATCACATAAATTCACTCATTAGTTATTTTAGTTTATAAATCAGATTTGTGGCATATTAAAAAATATTTATTTTTGAGTTAGTTAAAAAAATATTTATTTATCTCGTGTATATCATTCAAAACTAAATAAATAACTTTTTAATATTTATTACGTTATTTAAAAATTAAAATAAATATTTATTCAAAATTTGGTGGAATATAATATTTATATATTTTTTGGAAGAATAATATAGGGATATTTATTTATTTAAATAATTTTTTATTAAATGTTGGATAAATCCCAAGGATGAGTGCTAGAATTACATAAGGTCCTGATGAAAAAATATATATATTGTTGAAAATATTTATAAAAAATAGGTTTTATATATTTAGAAGAAATTTTTTAAATTAATTCATGTTAGTGAATGACAATGAATATAATAAAAACCATATCGATATTCTAGTTTTATGTGATTTTTAAATAGATTAAATAATGAAATATGGGCATCAATGGAATTACTATTTATTAACCCTTAGTATATTAGATGATTAATATTATTTATGAGAGAATTACATGTGTTGTGAAAAATGGATTATCCAAATACAACTACCATATATCCATAGAGAGGTATTCATAATATCTATTTGAAAAATTAAGGATTTGCATCCTCTATTAACTCAATTTTGATACAACTAGAGATGAATTATTATTATACTATACAATTACTTTATCCAATTAATGAAAATGCTAAATGATAGATGGTTCTTCTATGATAGAACTAGAAATACCAACAATGATGTTCTATGTTCCATTGATCATGTTTTGATAATATAAGAGGAAATGCTATTTTTATTCTTCACCAATGGGATTATATGATTGTAGGATCTAAATTGTCCAATGTTGAAGAATGAATTCTATATAAAATGTACATTTTATTTTAAAGTAAATATCAACTCAATATGAATGTATCCACTCCAGAAAAATATTTTGGTTTGATACATTGAGTTCTTGAATATATTTATAATATTGGTAGATAATATTATTTGGAACCCACCAATCTACCTCCACATTATCCAATGAACATTGAAATTATTAATATTTTATTTTATAAATTTACCAAGGATCCATTGTGGTTTATTGTTTATTGGTTTTCATTATATTTCATAGAATTTTTACTCTCTCAACAGAATAATTGAAAACATTTTACTGTTTAATTACCTTGGTTTTACATATTAAAACTTCTCATATTGATGGTGATCATGTTGTGGAACTCTCATTATCATTATCAATCAAATAAACAATTAATTGTACTTTATTCTATTATTATTTATCATATATTATTTATTTTCCTTGTTCTAGTGGCTATCACTTAATTTTATAATCTTATGTTCTTTTTTATAAATTTTAATTCTTCGATTTTATCATTGAATATATACAATGATATTCCTGAAACCCTCTCCCATTGAAGATGTTATTTGGGTATAACTATATTTTTTTATCACAAATCATATGAGGGGTATTAACAAGGATGGTCCATGTGATTTATTTCTTCTAAAATCTTAAAATATATAGTAAGGAAAAAAATTGATTAGTTTTAACAGTACCTTAGAGAATATAATATCTTATACTTATTATTTATTGAATATTGTAGCATTAAATGTGTCTATAAATGAATTAATATTTAAAACATTGAAATAGAATAGGATTACATAAATATTAATTATAATTATCCTAAAACTAGTCAAATTAAATAATTTTTAGAATAGATATAATAAATAATTGAGACTATATTTCAATAATTTTATATAAAATTAATCAATATGACATAATAAAGTTCTAATGATATGGAAAATCTTAATGAAAAAGGTTACATGTCCTCAAACACTTTTTCAAAATATTGTATTTGGGTGTATTAATAATACAAATATTTATAATGATAGTCATAATAATATCTATTGTGTGTAGATATTTATCTAATATGGTTCAATGAGTGAATATTTAGGTCAAATAAACACATTATATCTATGTGTATAATAATTGAAATATGATATTTCATGATTTCTCTATCAATGGGGGTATTTTGTTTGTTGTAAATATTTATTAGATAAGAATGAAAAAATTATTTAGATTATTATAGATGTTAATAATTATATAGAACCTAAAAATATACATCCCTTTAATGAGGTATCTACCCCCAGGGTTTTATATGAATCATCTGAATCATCTAATATTAAATTAAATAGTGTTGAAAATGGATTTATAGTTAGTAAAATTACGACATGACCATAAATTAGTTATTCTTATGTAGTTTTTATTCATAAATTATATTACTTTTAAATAGAGGATTGATAAGGCCTAAGGGGAATTTTTAATCCCCAAAAACTAGCATATGTTCTCGAGTATAAAAATAATATGTGGGAACTATTTTCCCAAAAAAATGAACAAAAAAGGACAAATAAGGTAAATAAATTAAAACTAAAAACAGCAAACAACAAATTCCCTTATACTTAGATCATATTTAATGTTTAAAACATGAACAAAAACCCAAAGGGAACATCAAAAAAGTAAAACCGGAACTCATATTCAAACCATTGTGTGATGTGGGGAGCCACATCCCAAGGCCACCAACTTCATCCTCGATGAAAAATCCCTCTAACAATAAGGAAAACATTCACTAATCCTCATGGCTTGACCAGGAATACACATGGAACAGGATTTATATACATACAATGTTGCTTTTAGGGTGTGAACCAAGATCCCAGAATGATGCCACCGAGATAATATTCCATTCATAAAAATAAAATTCAAAATAAAATTTTAGTTTTAATAATTTAAAGGAATCAAAAACATGATCAATTTTAATGAAACTATTTTAATTAAAAAAATTCAATGAAAACAAATTAAATTAAAACACTCATTTACATTTAATAAATATATAATATTACACTATATGTCAATGGTGAGGGTAAAGTAAACATGGAGCACCAAATATTGGAGAGGCCCAATAGGTACTAGTGAAAAGTGGTACCCTAAAACATTGTATCTCATGGAAAAGTGGTATAAGTTCCACAAAACATGCATTCGTCTTCATGATATACTAGTAGAGAACACACCCATATCCTAGTGGCCTCTAGAAATAATCAAAAGGTAAAGTTATCATTGTAATCATCCTTCTATCAATGTGAAATTGGGCTGATTCCACTTCCATATCAAAAGAACAATTGTCCTGGTCCACCCAACTAGTGCAAGAGCATACTATTGTTTCTCAAGAGGTTCGATGTCCACATAACATGTCATATTATAATAAAAAACGATCATGGATATACCTATACTCAACACCCAATTTTCACACATAAATACCAATTTCAAATAATACACACATAAAAAACAATTCAAACATTAATCAGCATCATTTACAGAATCAAATAAATAAAATATACAGTTTAAAAAGACCATTTACACGATTGAGAATACCACTAGAAAAAATATTAAACAATTTAATGGGGAAACTCATGACTTTACACACACTAAATTCAAATTTTATACTCCCAAAACATATTTCAACACCATACCCACTCAAACAATATTTCAAATTGAGACCTTCACTATATAAATAGTTTGATATTACACTTATTCCATTTATTGAAAACATTTACACCGTGAATAAAATTCAATAGACCATTAATAATAGTTTATAAGAAAATATAAAAAATAAATCACATTTCTATTCCCACTATACCCACCCAAAACCATATTTTATGACCAAACACAAACAACACAACCCCAAAAAAAATTCAGACTGCTTTCAAAGATTAAAACTAACTACAAAATTTAATAAAACACAAATAAATGACTAAATATAAGTTTTTTTTCAAAAACGTACCCATGACATTTGAACATGATATGAATAAAATCTAAAACAAGATAAACATCATGAAAAATATTTCTCCACAAAATACTGAATTGACGAACATGATAAATTAATTAAACATGAAAATTAATTCATTAAATATCATTGAAACATAGAACTACCTATCTCAATTTATATATTCAGAAATTTTGTGTGAATCTTTGACCACACCACAAGGGACATAAAGTGAATCCTTTTTCAATCCATTGAACCCAAAAACATCATGCTAGATTTCTAAAAATCAAAACCAAAATAGTACAAAACCCTAAGGAGGAAGAAGAAAATTACCAGTGTAAAATGAACGTATGATGAAGGGTCTATGAAGATAGATGGATGAGGGGGGGTCAACAAAGGTGTTATGCAATAGAAATCAATGGTTAGTTTATACTGTGTAAATGTGAAAAATGTAGTAAGGTTTCCAGACAATGGCGTGAGGCACTTTTTTAGTGCATGGAAGATGGGGTTCGGGGGGGGGGGGGTTACAACATTCTAGTTCGTGGTCCTCTAGGGATGAATATGGATTTTGTAGGATTGAAGAAGAGGAACTCTCTCAAAGGAAGGAGGGAGTAATAGGCTAGCATGGTGTAAGTTGGTCGGAACTGAGATGGGTACATCAACATGATGGGGAAGGGGAGGATGGCGTACAACCAGGGAGTGTGCTTGGGATCTATACGGACATGTAGGAAAATGGGAGGGGAGGTAGAATTTATGAAAAGGAAAATAAGATCATAAATAAAAAAATCAAAATGCATAAAAAATTAAATAAAAACATAATAAAAAATAAAAACATTAATACAATTAATAATTAAAAAAACGAGATTAATAATAACATTATTTGTTGTTATTATTATTATGACTAAAACAATATCTTCATTAGGGTGGAAAACATGCATGTTCACTATCCCATATAAGATAACATTTAAAAAAACTATTACCATTTACAACTGATGCTCAAAAGAGTGAAAAATTGATTAAAATAATAATAATGCATCAGTTCAAGGTGTGACACCTGAAAACAATATATATTTTTAATAAAAAACCCAAGATATGTATAAAATTAAATAGAAAATAGAAAATCATTATATATATAAATTTCATTTTACAATATAACAATATAATAATATTCACAGTATTTAAAAAGAATCGTAGTGTGAAACATAATCATGTATTAAAGATTTAAAATTTTAAAAAAATAAACAGTTACATCATTCCCTTTTTGAGTTAATGAAACGCCAATTTTAATTAAAATACTTTAATAAGAAATATAATATTATAAAATAATCATCATAAAAACTACCCTTGGATATGCCTTATTATAATTTTTTTATTAATTTTTAATATAACTTTCTGACCCTCTAGTGTTAATAACCTAATTTGTTTTGTTCATGGTCAAAAAATTTTTTCATTACACATTATTTGAAAAAAAATTAATTATTGATATACAATTTAATATTATATAACATAAAACATATATTGATTTAAAATTTTCTTATTTCATCATATATGGGTTTTGGTTATGCTTTGTGAAAACTGAATTGATAACTTCTTATTTTAGTAATTTAAGTGGAAATAAATGATAATTTATTAATAAGTTATAATAAAGATCTAATATTTCTAGAACCATATACCATTAATGATTTGACTAATATATTATAATACTATTTCTTTAATTTTCCCATACTAATACATAATAGATTTTGGAAGCATCATTCACCTAAGAATTTATGTTGACACAAACATAAATATGATTTAACTCGATTGATGTGTTTGTTTAATGAGGTGTTTCAATTGAAAAATTATTGTTATAATAATATAATAATGATATTTATATTATTTTTTATTAAATTTAATAACATTCAACTTTTTTTGGATAAATAATAATAAACTAAATGAAAAAAACAATTTTCTATGGAGGTGGTAGTCCACATAGATGAACGATTGAATATACATAATTTATCTTAGGGGATCTAATACATAAAAATGGTTATACCATAAATATAAAAAAAGAATATTTTTTATAATTTTTTAATCATATTGTTATGCTTTTATGATATTTATATGATTGCGATAAAAATTAAAAATAATAATGGAGATAAAACATATGTTAGATACATTATCATTTCATCAATGATTTAATGAAATAAATGGGCTTATGATTACTATGTTTGAATTAGGGGTTATATTTTAATAATAATTTTTGTTAGATAATAGGGGAATAGTTTCAATGAATTATTATTAGGTATTTTGTAATGTTGAAAGGGTACGAGTGATATCATTTTATTGGAGAAAAAAATTTAACTTTTACAGTGAATAACCCTTTTAAAATAAATAAATCAATCTATTTAATGGTCTTCATATAAAAAGGGGAAAATTTGAGTTCCAGATAAGATAATGTTGAAAATAATCTCAAATAATTATTTACAAACATGTGTTTGTAATGATTTATTCATTACCCATAGGTAAAACAATTTACAATTTTAATATTTCATCAAGGAAAGAATTTTTTAAGGTCAGTAGTTTATTACACAAAAAATTAAAATTTACCATACTAACAAAACTGAATATTTTTATTTTATGTTTTATACTATTTTTATCACAACAAATGACTTTATTTTGTAACATGTAATTATAAAATAATCATACATAATCATATAATTTTTTTAAAAAAATGATGCTTTTCACTCTAAATATATATAAGTTATAATAATCATTAAAAAATTTATTAACATGAATTGATTTTTTATAAATTGAATTAAATGTATGAGTTTTTAAAATAAAGCAATAAATAATTCCCACATAGATAATACTTCATTCTAATAGAAGAAAAAAAATTAAATAAAAAAATTTATTTCTTTTCAAAAATGATGGACATGGTGTTTTTATGCTCAAATAACATATTAAAATTAATATCTTTATTCCATAAACATATAATTTATTTCTTAAATCGATTTTTAAACTTCTAGGATAATCTTACATGGTGATAAATTCATAAAAACATAATATTCAACAAAAAAACATGATATTTTCAGAAAAAAATTACAAATTCATACTAATTAAATTTCAAGGATATGAGTTAAAAATTCTATTTGATTTTATAATAATTCCATTTTAAAAAGTTTAATTCTATTTTTGAAATAATTTAAATCCTAACAAAAATGAATTTATAATAGCCTTTTTAATATTAACATGTATTAATTTTTTTTCTTCTATAGGTAATAGCCATTAATGGTATACCATCATCATCTATATTATAGAATTATTAATAATGTGTTCTCATAAAATATTTATTATTTTAATAGGTTGTAGCATGGTACATAATATATATAAAATAGTAAAGATATTAAAGGATAAAAAATAACATGATGTTATCTAATCAATGATTAATGTGAATATATTGTATTCATATTAGTATCCCATTTTGTCACCAAAAACATAGTAAAATATAGACCCATCAAATAGTAACATGTATCCAAAAAATATTTTTAAACATATTTCACAATATAATAGTTGTATCCCTTTTTCCCTATTTGAATTGATAGCCATTAAGAATTATGTTTGATGGATTCATCGATAATAACACTTAATGATACATCAATAAAACATGATGATAAATGATATATAAATAATTGAAAATCATCTTCTTTAATAAATATGATCCTCGATCTTGAGTGATCAAAATAATAATAATTACAATAAAAATAATATGATCATTGTAATGAAAACCTCACCAATCATTTCTCATAAAGAATACTGAAAAGAACTGTGATCAGAATCACAAAATTAGTAATGAGATGATGCAGAACAATTATCACAATATTTTGATTAAAATATTTAGAATGTCAAACGTCATGAATAATTGGAGGAATTTATAGAAGATGCTGTAACAATATTCAATAGTAGGATGTTGATATATTTCGGTACATATGTGACTTCATTATAAATGAAAAATTTTATAAAGGATGTAGAATAAATATCTATCATCTGATTAGAACAACATCATAGTTCACTAAAATCTATTTAATGTGTCCCTATATTGCTACTTTGTATATATGAATATATCTAGATATTATTTTTGTAGTCTATTTTATTGAATTTGATATTAAAACTACACAACCAAAAAAATAAAAAATAAATGAATATTAAATTCCAACTATATATATTTTTCATTTTGAATCTAAAAAATATATTTTAATATGGTATAAAATATATATTTCTCATTTTTTTCTAACTAATAGGGATTAAAAAATTATTAATACTAAAAACATGAAGAAAAAAACTTATATGTTTTATTTATTATGGAAAGTTGTATTAAATGATTTATATTAATGTGACAGACACATTTAATCATCATACAACATGAATCAAAATAAAAAATTGTAATTAGGATAAAATCCAGATAAAAAAATATAAATTTTTATTCTAGATGTTGAATATAGTTGAATATTATTTCTAGATCAGTATATGGTTTCTTATATTATTATTTCATAGAGATAAAAAATTAAAGCATTTAGAATAATATAACTACAATGAATCTTCAAACTAATGATAAATATGAAAACATTTAGTATATTGTTTAATAAACATATTCTATATATATTCACTCAAGACTAGAGTAATCCCATCACATGTTTCAAGGTGTGTTATTGATCACCTCAGGAAGAAAAAACGTTCCATGGTAATTTAATGAAAATATTGGGAACAATTTTACTCGTAATACCAATGATATATAATGATACTAAAATAATAAAACAACATGACAACTATTTATAAACTAATGTAACTGAAATCAGGTATATCAGACCATGAATACACAATAAAAACAACCAATATATTAATCATATGGGTATATATAGATAAAATGAATTTTTATAAAACCTCTTGTAACATGAGAACATTATATGCCATTGAACCCATCATGTTGTGTCAAATTACTTTTTGGTATCACTATTTTATAAATAAAAAACACATCAAAATAAACTTTTATTTACATCATGGTTTTGATTATGTGTTATTTTGTAATACATGACCTCTAATTATTTATTCTATTATAATGAATGATATATTTAAATTAGAGAGAATCATGATGTCGCATTTATAATATCAATTAATGATGCTATTATGAATTCAATATCATTACAACTAAACCAAAATATATTAAGATTTACAATTATATGATTTCTAAGAAGTAATCAATAAATCCAAATAGAAATTAATGAAAAAATTATTCAACATGGAAACGTGATATTTCAATCGAATTATTTGAAATTTTCATTATTCCACTTAGATATTTACTAATATAAGTTATCTTAATGTGTTTTTAACAGAGATTATTATTATTTTATTATTAATTGTAAATTATTAAAAAAAATTATTAATCAGTTCATTTCATATTGGAAACTAATATCTCTAATCATTCCTGATCAAATAGGATTTACAAATAAGATCCATATTAATTAAAGACAATAATGTTAGATGAAGTCAAATTATAGACTTGCAACAAAACATGGAAATTTAAAAGGATATCTTATATTTGTTTACATAGTACTGATTTTTTTCAAATATGTTTCATAGTGATAAAATTGTTTTGACTAATCACGTGATAGATGAATATCCAAGTGTTGAAATTATATACTATGGATATTATAAGTATTTATACATATTAATTAGGATAATATTTAATTTTACCCAGGAAATGGAACTATTGTTAAATAATTTTATTTATATGAAAATGAGGATCATTATTTATTTGTCCATAACTTATTTTTACTCATAGTATTTAATTTAATAATTATTGTATAATTAAGATGTTTTTAAAATTAATTTATTGATTTTATTTACACTATATGAATTATGTTATTGTATATTATTATTTTGATTTTTTTATAATGATAAAATTTATATCCGATAGTTGTGAAAAAATTAGTTTTTTTCTCAACTTTATTACACCGTCATCTTGATGCTTCAATAATATTCCTACCCAAAAGATAAATTGGAATCTAATATAGTATCTATAATTTCACTATTATGCTATTTCTATTAAAAAATTTCAATATTTTTTTTGACCCCAACATGTGGTATTAGAGTATTATTGTATGTCATTTTTATAATATAATATATTTCAGTGGATGCCTATTCCTTTGAGAATTACTCATGACATATAATTTAGGATATAATTTATATTGATATAACATAATCTATATATATTTTAGAGGGAAAATATTGTTATTTTTATATAGAAATGTTATGAATATGAACATTTGATACAATTTATATGAGAGGCCATTCAATTTTTAATAGATCTAACTATGCTGACTAGCATGGCCAGATGAAACCAATTGTTATTAATAATACCATTGATCATTATCAAATTTTCATTATAAATTACTTTTTTCTAGATAATGATATCACTTATTTTACTCATGATTCGATCATGTATTATCAACCAAATTAGTATGCTTAACACACGTTATTATGTTATCTAAAGAAAAACAACTATAATGAAAAATAATAACACGAAACATAATTTTTTAGATGATATTATAAATAACATATTTATTTTTTTACTTAAGGTCCAGGAGACTATAAGATAAATTATTTTTATTGATTTTCAGGATTTCATTCTTCTCGATGATTCAAAGTAAGAAAAATATTCTAATATTTATTATTAAAGTCAGTGGGTTAAAACCTCAAAGAGGGAAAGAAAATAGGGATGAGAATGTAGTTGAAATATTTATCCACAATTATTTCAAAAAATATGAATCAACATGAAAATATATAGTTTATAAGAAATAAATTACTCCGATAGGACTAGATTATATACATGGATCAAAAATTACATTTGAGAATTATCTGAAGAGAGATTCTTAGAAGGATAATTGAAGAAATAGTTATAATTTGATTCATCATTTGGTGCATTAAAATATTAAGAATATACATAAATTAATTCTATAACGATGACAAAAATTGTAAAATAAAATTGATATAAGTGGTTTTGAAGTTAGTGAATACAATATTTAACATATTTCATGATGTATGAAAATGACTTATGGATATATGGAATTTTTTAATTTTTAATTGAATTAAAAATTAGAAATTAATCGAACAAATAACTATATTACATTGTCTTTTATTAGTTTAATAATCATTGACACATAATAAAATATTTTTTTAAATTTTAGTAGGGTAAATATTAAATAAAAACATTAGAGTAAAAATGGAATAAAATGATTAATGCTATCAATGCTATGATAATATGGGAATACTCGTTTATGTATGATAGTTCCTCATAAAATAGTTGTTGTAGTTGGAATATTATAAAAAATTATAGATGGTTAGTATTAAATACAATATTCTTCATTGGAAAGGAAAATATAAATTTTCTTGGGAATTTATCGTTATATCCAACATGGTCTTTCTTCATATGGTAAATATGATTCTAAGGTGTTTGAAGATATTTTTATAAATGTGAAATTAAATTTGGCTAAACAAAATAATGAAATAAAATTAATCAACAATTTTTTTCATGTTGAGGATAATGATTTCATACATACAGGATATATGTCAAATATAGTACAATTTTATCTCATAATTATCAAAACAGAATTGTGAAAATAATTTATGATTTTATTTTTATTTAAAATCATGCATCTAATTTCACATCTCATATTGTGAAAATTTTTATGATCATATGAAAGATGAAGGAACATTATATTTCTTCATAATATGGTTTTACTATCATGAAGTAATATTTGTAGTCTAACTATTCCTCTTTTAAAATTTATCATTTTTTTTAAATTTATTCAAAGAGGTAATACGAAAAAATAGTATTTCGACTACAAGGTTCAAACATCCATACATATTAGTTTTATAATTCTTGAAAAAAATAAATAATTTCATCAATTACAGGTTGGATAGTTGTGGGATATAGGGAATTGTTCGCTAAATTTAATTGATACAATCAAATTTGTATTTTAATATTTTTTTCTATTAATTTCGTGAGAAAAGACAGTGTTCCAAAATCATAAATACAAGGTAAAAACACAATGATTATTCTTTTTCCATTACAAGAAACATGCCTAATCATCTAGAACAAATATTATATATAATGTTGATGTCCTGATTTTAGTGAAAATGAATTGGGTGTGATTTCTAATATTGGTGAAAAAATTTCTTAGTAAGAATCATACATAATATGATCTTTTTGTTATTATTATTTAATGATAATATTTCATCATAAGTGAATTTTATAAAAAGGAACACTCAATAATCATGGGGAATGATAACTTTTCTATAAAATTTATTGAATGAGTTCATGATTTTATCTATCAATATTTTTGATAATGTATACATTGAAAACATAATATAAAATTATTTACAAAACAAAAGTTTTACCATAATAGTTTTATAAAATCCTTTTATTTATTATAGGAGGTTAATAAGCATCAATTTTCATTATCAATTAGGATTTTACAGTAATTTATAGTAATTCATCCATATTCTGTGAAAAATTCAAATATTAAAAAAATATTTCTTGATTTAAACATAAAAGATTAATAATAACATCATAAACTTAAAACATAATGGTTATATATATTTATTTTATTGAAAAATATAATGTATTAAAAGAATTCATAAATTATATAACCAATTTTAAATGAAAAGAACTCACTATTATCATGAATATTGATATATAAAAACATGAACTCCTTCACTTCATTTTATGGAACATTTATCATTCCCAATTATTATTGAGTGCTTCTTTTTATAAAAGGATTTATGCTAATGTTCAAAAAAAATTAAAATGACTTTTTATCACTATCTTATTTTATTATTTTCAAGAGTATCAAAATTCCAATTTTGAAAAAAAAATCATAAAACGTCATTTCTCATCACTTTTTGAAATGAGGAACTCCATAATATATTGATATAGTTCAATAGAATAAAATAAAACATCATGAAAAATTTATGAATCTATTATTTGATGATTTTTTTGTTATGTATTTTTCGGATACATCTATTAGTTCAGCCTACTAAAATATCAATGGATTCTAACATCCTACAGTATTAAATGGAAGATAATATTTTTTGTGTAATGGAAGGAAAATAAAACAGTATTACTTAAAACATCTCAAATGAAATGTGTTCCTTCAGTCAGAGACGAGCCTCTGACTGAATTTTTGGGTTATATGATAACTTCTATTTATAATAATTTAATAAATAGAGAAACACATACCCATAAGGAAATAATTATTTTTATGTTTTATTAGTCTTATCCTTAGAAATAGTAAAATATATATATTATTAATGTAATGTGAAAAATAATTTTGAAACCCAATAAATTATACTATTTAATTATGATCTATATAAATTTTAAATTAATCTACTAGAAATCATGAAAATGGAATATAAACTTTTGAAAGAAATACTATTGTAATTTAATAATCTAGTATATAAGGAACAAAAATTTTCTTTTACATAGAATTCAAATGATCATAATAACTAATCCAAATGATAATTTAATTTGAGATATATATCAATTAGTTTGATCCATGTGTTTCTTATCCAATTAATTTGATCATTTTTCAGTCATAATTCATCATGAACCAAGGCAAATAGATGATTATTTGGGTGAATTGTGTATGATATTCATTATACAAGAAGACAATAAGAAATTTGAATGAATATATTCAGAAAATGGGTTGAATAACATAATAATTTTATTTAGTCCTACATTTTTTAAACTAGAATAAATCAAATGGAATTTGAACATTTGTGTTTACTAGATGGTACATTATTAGCACCCATCTTCTGATCTATATTCCATAACTTTTAGTGCTTCTATGTAAATTTTTGGACTTTGATAATGGCCTGTTAAGTTTTCTAGGTGGCTTGAGGAGTTTTGGGAGCCCCAAAACAATAAAACCTCCTTTTAACAGATCACTAGATGGTGCATGATTTGATTGAAACAATGTGGAACACAAAAAGAAACCATGAGGCCTTGTGCAGGTGAGGAAGTGACGTTTCTCATGGGATGAAAAAGAATAGGCAGAATATGTGGAACAAATAGTGCAAATGGAGGTTCTTAAACATGGGGTTCTGTATAGTTTTTTCATGGTTGGAAAAACCATATGGATTAAACCATGTGGTCTGGGTGTTTTTATGAAAATTAATTTTAATATAATAAAATAAAATTAAATCATGAAACGAATGCCTCTCCCTCACCCCTCTCTCACAAGATCCGCACAATACACTTACACTGTCACCATTGAGGTGAAACGCACCCCCGCCTTCAGATCCCTCCAATATTCATTTTTCCTGCCAATTTTCTTATGGTATCTCCTCTGTATTATTAAATAATGGTTTTCTATCTCATATTCATTCAATTTAATTATGAATTTTTAACTTCCCATTAACTTACCCATTCATATGAAACCATAGGTTCGGTTTTGATCCAGTTTGTGTGAATATTCCAGTTTTTTGGTATGAATTGGTAATCATGCAACCTGTTGGACCATCTTCCGGGGACCAACACTAGAGTAGTGGTAGATCTGGTATATTCACTTCACCTTAATCTATTTTGGGTATCATTCTAAACATTTTAATTCTTTCCCACCATTAATTATAGAGTGTTAAGGTAAATATGGGTTCAAGGATTTATTTTTAGGATGGCATAATCTAATTTAGTGGTGTGAACACATATACTATCTGGCATGAGTATATAAAAATTTATATCTCCCGTGTCCTTGTTCCCTCATGGAAGAGGGAACTAATTCATTAAGATTAGGGTGTATATATATACATGAATTTATCAGCTAGCGAGTGGGATACTTCTTGAGGTAGAAATAGTCAAATACCAAGCATTATCCAAGACTTTATAAGGTATGATCCCTATCCTCAACCATTTATTTAATAATTACTTCATTTTTTATTTATGTATATTCCTTTATGATTTCCCTGTTTTAATGGAACTACAATGATTAAATAAATTATTCAAGTTGATTAATGACTTATTTTTGATAAAGTCTGATTTTTATAATAAACCCCTCCATCAGAGGTGCAATTCCATCATGCTAAAAATATAGTGATAGAATTTGATATTGTATAACTTATTTCCCTTATGTTTTCATTATTACTTGATGTTATTCTTTACATATCGTATGTTTAGGATATGTCCACTAAATGAATTAAATGAAAAAATATATCATTATAAATGATTAAAGAACCCAAACACTGTCAATGTGCTTGAAAAACTTTTAGATTAGAATTACCCATGTAGGTGGTTTCCTCTTTCCATTGAAACAACATAAGTGACCCATGGATTCTTATGAATACAATTGACATGAATTGGTAAATTGAGAGAGTTGAATTAAAAAAAACGGTTAATGCAATATGATGAACCTTCAAATGAGATTATAAAATTACTTCAAATTAGTTGAATGATATTAACACCATGGGAGACACATGGATTTAGATGTAATAACTCCATGGGTTAACTAAATGGAATATAATACTTATAACTTGGGTGATAGATTGATTCCCATATAGTAAATCCATGGGAAGACACAAGTTCACAAATGAATAATAGGTTTCTTTTTTGTAGCACCCCTTACTGTTTTAATGGATGGTATGAGAGTGAACATTATTTATTGAATGTTACATAAATGGATTAAATGATTTATTTAAATATAAATGACCATGTCAAACTAATTAAATTAATTTCTTGAACTATATTAAATATATTTTACCACATTATCAAAAAATGGCATCACTCGTGCTCATCTTGGATTCTTATCGTGGAATGCATTGATCACGTTGAAACCACATTCTGATTGAAGGATATTACATTCTTAGGTTGAGACACACATATTTACTAATCCTTGACTATTTTTAATTCCTGTTATGACACCGTAGGATCCCTTAAATAATATTCAATTATTCATTGGATGACCTCCTTAGATCCTGCATTGACAAGTAAGTTCCATAGTTACAGCCCATAGGGCCCTACCACTACATAACCTTCTTTTACATTTGATGATCACCTTTGATTCAGTAGGAATATTATTGTGAAATGGATGGGAATATGATCCTGGTATTACAATCTTACCACATATCTATACTCAAACAATACAGTGCAAGCATCTCTTGAGGTCTACATTTCTTAGTTCATTACCTTACAACATCATTATAAAAGATCATTAGTTATGGTTAACATGTAACATCATGGGACCTTAATAATTTATACTATAATGAGATGATGTTAGTGATGGATGTGCCTTATTTTATCCATAATTATAATTATTCAATTAATTAATTACTGATTTGGTTACATGTTTAGACACATGTCAAGGGAAAAAGAACGTATAGTTGTAAGGTGTCAAATAAGAATATGGATGGGTGATGTTAATTTATTCCTTCTATTATAATTATATATACATATAAAATATTTAATTTATATTTTAGTTTTTGGATTCGGCTTGAAAACATATATGTGGAGAATTGTGATTTCATCTCAAACCCTATTCGTGTACCCTTGGTACCTAAGTAGACCTTATATTTCTAGGACCGAGGTTGATTGGTGTGTTTCTAATACCAAGATGTAGGAGAAAAGGGTCAATATGGATATAGTGATGCTCAAGGAGATCACCCATAGATATTTTCTATATTTACCATGATTTTATATTACTTTAAAAGAGTTTCATACTATTTAATAATTTCATATATGTACCATTTCAATTAAATTAATTTATATGTTGTGTAAAATACTGTTTGACACCTTTTTTTAAATTGAATATAAGAATTTTTCATCCACTTCATATCATTACTATATAATTCTTAATATATTGATGGTTATTTACTTTGTTATAACACAGTTCAACATTTTAAGAGAGTATAATCTTCCCACTACTACCTTCGAAGACCATTGTTTCTAGTCAGTAGCATTTGGAATATAGGGAGACGTGATAGGGTCCATGTGAAGACTGGTTCGACTACCGTTTTAGGGGTGAGCCAGGTTGAGAAGTTACAATGGTGCATCAACAGATATTTTTTTCATTCATATTACTATTTTGGTGGGTAGACTAGAGACTAATAACGTGTGAGTGATTGTCTAATTGTTGTTCTTGGGACTGATCACCCCATACATAGGAAATGTCTAAGTTATCCGGGCTATGATTGTTTCTTATTATGTTCTCCAATTCATTTTATTTCACTTCACCTTGAGTGATTATGGTAAATTCTATTGCATAGGATTCATAGAACTTAAATAATTTTTCCCTGGTCTTGATATGACAATAATGTTTCTTTGTATGCATCATATATGTACATAGAAATACACATTCCATGAATAGTTCCATGTCATGAAGTTTATTTTTAGTTAACTTATAGATTCAAATTGTGTTCATTGAATGTAATTCTTGTCTCTTATTTAGATAGTACGTCTCACTGATATATTAAACAATCATGGGGGATTATATGACTTGCACCGTATCTTTATTACCTTCCATTCTCTTGTGTTGTAACATTTTTTGGGGATTTTATCATATTGCTCCATGTTAGCTTCTTATATTGGTATAAAATTTTTTTGGATACATAATTTGTTTATTTTGATATATTTTATTAATTGTGATTACAAGGTGAAAAATTATATAGATGTAGAATTTATGAGGAGCGTTATAAATGGGAAAAGGTAACCCATGTATTTGAACCATTGTAAAATGATGTGAGAATTAAAATACTAAAGTATGTTTATTTTGACTAAAGGGAGCACAAAACCAGACTATATGTTGTATGGGAAATTTTAGAATGGAATTTGGTCACCCAAATTAATTGGACCATTATGTTTCATTATCATGTGTTTCAAAATGTGATTTTTTTATAAATGGGTGCCAATTTTCAATTTATGTAATGAATGTGTGCTTCAGAGATTGGGAAATGGAATCCCCCATTAAATTCTAGAACAATGTTCAGTTTTTAGTGGTTATTAATTTTTAACCTATTTAGTTTTAATCTAAAATATAATGGTTAAATGCTAAAGGAAAAAAATGGACAAGGTATGTTAGTTGGGGTATGTAATTTCAGGACGAACTGTTTGGTATTTGAACATTAATAATTTGGGAAATCGCTATTGGGTTATTTTATAGAGGACCTAGGTTTGTTAAAAAGGGAACCCAGTAGGCCTCCTTAATAGTTATAAATTTAATATGAATTTATATGGTTAATTTCATAAATAAGGATAGAATTACAAAATATTATAAATGTTTTAAAAATGAATTTTGATAAACTATTCTCACATTGTTTTATAATTGGTACTTGATGTTTGTTGTAAGACGTGTAAGAATTATGAATGTGAATAAACATAAAGGGATTAGAATTTGAACATGTAGTGTTGTATTAAATTTTAGACCACCATGTATTGGATGTTTTAGTTTCTCCAATGAGATTCATTGGAAAGGAAGTCTTAGAATCTTCCATAGGTGTTCTTTTCTTAGTAGTGGCATGATAATTGACAATGGATACTAGTAACATTATTTAGAATGACATGGTGTTAGGATTGATGTTGTTATTTGTAAGGGGATATACCATTATATGTAGAACCCTTATATATTTTTACCATGCTTGAATAGTTATTTTCATGACGTATAGTCCTGTTCAGGTACTATTGTCCCAAGTAAGAATTTATGTTTTAAAATGACACCCCTATTCAAATGGGTAACAGTGTATTTCTTTGGCCTTTTTTGTGGGTGTGAGCATTGGGGAGTTCTCGATTTCCTTAGTTTAGACATACCTCAGTCATGTTCAAAATCTTTTAAGGTCTTTTTTCACTTTATTCAACATTGAAATGGATGAATGGTCCTTGTGTTGTCTAGGTTAGTGGTCATATGATGCAATTAAACTCTGAAATAAATATATTCTGTTGTTTAGAGTTGTATCATGTCATCCTTGTAGTATAATGACAATACATTAAATAATTAGCTTCATCCCTATTTCTGAGATTTATTTTTTATTACCTAAGTGTTTTGACAAACCGATTACATTTCTTATTAGAGAACATCCTAAGGGAGACAATTTTTAAATGCATAATTTTACATTAATACACTTGATTCAACCATGTTTAAATTTTTTTTTCAGTACAGGCTCATCGACATGATGCTGATGAGTTTTTGTGTGTAAAAATACTTGGGAAAACTTTATTGGCATTTGAATCCATTGGTGGTTAATTATAGATCGATCACATAATTCATTGGTTAGTAAGGGAATCTGTGCGGTTAAGTGATGGTGCATCAGTACGTGAAGATGTGTTTTTACTTGATGTAAGCAAGTTGTGGTTAAACTATTTTTCCTTCTTGTAGTTGGTTGTTTTTGACTGGAAACCAATTCAACCCTCTTATTATGCTCTTATTAAGATATGAACATATCCCATATCTTGACATCATCTATGAAGCACTAAGATATAGTCGGTCTGAAGTAGTGCTAAAAAATAAAAAAAATGTTCAACTAGTTGGGTGATCATTATTAGTTTTATGCACTGATGTGTGGTTCTTATCAAATATTGATAAGTCCTGAGTGATTCAGGTGTTCCCAATTTTTATTTCATTAATCGAACTCACATAACATAGCAATTTTATTTGAATTATGTCGGTGGTCAAATCCATATATCTATGATACAATTCAGCAAACTATACCGACTCTTTCCCTCTTCCTTGTTCAACGATTATGGAAATAACTAACCTTTTTAAAGCCCATTTTTGGGCCATATAAAGTGTGGTTTTAATGATAATAATTCATTCCTAGAAAAGTTTCATGACCTGCTTCAAATACATTGATCAGGATTTAACCATTCCTTTTAAATTATATCGTGTCTGTAGACCACTCAGAGGTGTGCTCTATATTAAAATTTTGATGGTGGAAGTACTGTGGTTTAGAATTTTCTCGTTCCCTAAGTTAAATACTATAGTGGGGAGTACCATTGGTAAAATTTTATCAAGACAATGATGTGATAATGTCTCTATCATTAAAAGCTTTGGTAATCTTTGTTTCAGTGGTTTAGTTAGAAAATGAGTGTTGGATCATGTTTTAATGGATTAGGGGAGAAATAAATCAGATGTACATAATTGTGTGTTAGGCATTGGAAACACAATGGAATAATTGTATGAAACATCATGAACCCCGTAGGTTTAGAGACATTTTTTTGTTTCTGAAGGATTCTCGGGGATGATGTGTATTATGGTTGGGATATTGTAATGTCATGTGTTTTCAAACCAAAAACTTTCCATGGGATTTTAAACATTTATAGTTACGGGAATGGTCCTTTTTAACACAGATATTTAGATATTAATTCTGATAGTTGGAGCACATCTATGTGATTTTTTAGTCTTTAGGGAAGGCTTGTTATGTTTCCCAGGTAACTCAAGGAGTTATAGGATCTCCGGACCCAGAAAAACATCTTTTGACGAACCTCTATAGGGTGAATAGTTTTTTCATGGAATCATGTGACCCACAACAAGAAAAAACAATTAATTTTATAGGTGAGGCAGTGGTACATAACATGCTCTATGCATAGTTTGGATGACAATACAGGATGAACCATGTGAATGGATTTTAGTAAACATTGGGTTCTGGATGGTTGGCGCACAGTTTTCCAACAAATACTTCTTAAACCATTTGGTGTGTGTTTTTTAACAATATTGAATAAAATTAAATTAAAATAAAATAAAATCAATAGGTAAATTTTATCCCACATCCTACTCTCTCCAGAACCGCATGACACACTACCACCCTCCCCTTTATGGCGTGACTCACACCCTCTTTTAGCTCCCTATGATCTTCATTTTTCTGGCTGATGTTCTTGTGTGATATTCTCTAGATCATCAAGGTATTGGTTTCTTTCCCATGTCATCTTGATTTTCTAGTGATTTTCAATCTTCCCATTTCCCTACCCATTTGGATGAAACAGTTGTTTAGGGTTTGATCAATTTATTTATTTTTCCAGTTTTACCACATGCATGGGCTATCTAAGAACAATTTGGTCATTATTCCGCTATCCATCATTAAAGTTGAGGTGGTTTGAGTTGATTTTATCCACCAACATCGATTTTGGGTAATTTTCTAAATTCAATAATTTTTTTACCCTCATTTTTTGTGTGTTTTGGTGTTTATTTGTGCCGAGATTTATTTTTAGGATGTTGTGATCTATTTTGGTGGTGATAAATCATATACACTCAGGTTTGAATATATATAAAAATACATATCTCCCATGTGAATCATCCCTCATTTTGTGGAGAACACATAACTTGGGTTAATGATATATATGGATATATGTGCAGGAGAGTGGGCTACTGCTTGAGTTAGAACGAACCAAATTCTAAGCATTGGCTTGGTGTTTATGATATAGGATCCATATAATTGATTGTTTATTTATGAATTTATTAGTTTCTTCATTATGTATATTACTATGGGATTCCTTTTTTAAGGGAAACATATATCATGAAGAAATGATTTAAGTTGATAAATTATGTGTTGCTTAATGATGTCATGTTTTAAATATAAAACCCATCCCTCAGAGGTGTTCTCCTGTCAATATTAAAATGTAGTGATATACATTGACGGTACTTGCCTTATTTCCCTATTGATTATTTACCTTGATGTTATTTTAGATAAATTGTGTGTTTAGGACATGGACGATAAAGGCATAAGAGATTCAAAGTCTCTCTTATTATATTAAAATGAACCAAAACACCATATATATGTTGTGCCAGTTTTTATATTAGAATTACCCATGAAGTTGATTTCCTTCTTCTATTACCAAAACCGATGTGACCTAAGGAGTCACATGATTACAATTGAAATTATTTGGTAAAATTAGAGAGTTGAATCAAGTGAAATATTTTATGAATGTTGATTATTCTTCAACTAAGATTATTATTTTAATTCAAATATATTGAATGTTTTTAACTCCTTCGGTGACACATGGATTTCAATGTAGGAATGTCAAGGATGGACTCAATGGTTTCTCAAACATATATTTGGGGTAATACCTAGATTCCCATGTAATAATTACATGGATGGACTCATCTATATTAATGAATAATAGGATTCTGGTTCGTATGACCCCTTACCATGTTAACGTAAGTCATCGAAGTGATCTTTAACTATTGAATGGTTATAAAATGAATTAAATGAATGTTTGGAAGATACAAGACCTTGTAATTCAAATGAAATTAATTTATTGAACCATATAAAATATTATTTGACCTCATTGTCAAACATAAATTCTTTACTAGAGTTCCCCATGGATTTTTATCTCAGAAAGCCTTGAGTACTAAGGAACATAATTCTGATTCATGGATGTGGCATGCTTAGGTTCAAAAACACCTAGATTTTGATCAATTTATATTCATGGATGCCTATTATGACACTAGATGATCTCTCCAACTGTATTAAAGGATGACATGGATACCCTACATGGATCCATTATTGACAAGTAGGTGCCATGGTTAAATCCCATAGGGACATTTCACTACTTAACCACATCTTACCATGGATGATAACTTTTGATTCAATATGTATATAAATGTGTAATTACATGGAATATATTCCTTGTATTACAATCTTACACCTTACCTAGACATATATACTAATTAGTTAGCTTCCCTTGTAGTCAAAGTTACCTTGGTCATTACCTTGGAACTTCATTATTAAATAACATTTATCATGGTGGCCTTGTTACATCATTGTACCATCACTATTTGTAATATCAAGAGGTGATGTCAGCGATGTATATGTTTCACATGACTAACGAATATAAACTTGTAATTACTTAACTAATGAAATGGTTACCGGTTCAGACACTAATAAAGGGTGGAAGCAGGTATAGTCATCAGTTGTCTCATAGGAAATAGGGCATGTGCTATAAATTTTATTTTCATGTTATAATATTTCATAGATACAATCAATTTAACATATATATCACTATCTATATTGGGATTAATACTATGGGTTATTAGTTACTAATATTTAATCTCACATCCTACCTGAGTACCCATGGTACCCATGTATACAATATATTTATAGGTCCTATTATGATTATTGTGTGACATATGCTTGGAGTTAGGGGAAAAATACTGATTTGGAGCTCAAGATGCTCTATGTGATATAATTTTTTTAATCTTATCCTTGTTTTTTTTAATTGAGAAACATGTTGTACTATTTATTTTTTCATATATGAATCATTACCATGTCATGCATTCATAAGTTGTGTAAACTGGCGTTTACCAAATTTATTAAATGGAATATAAAAATATGTCTTCCACTACATAGAATTTCTTTTTACTTCTTCAGATACTAATTCTAGTTTTTTCTATTATTCCACTATAGAACACTTATTAGATTTTATATATTACCCACTATCAACTCTTGAGACACTCGCAACTAGTTAGAAATCTATAATATACAATAATATGTGCTTGATGCCATGTGGTGACTTGTATAAACACCATCCTAGTGGTGATTCAGGAGGGAATGTTATAGATTTTATGTTAATAGAATTCAAATGTGTCTTCTGAAAATAGTGTGATGAGAATGGAATGATAATAAGGATATTTTCTTTCTAGTTGAAAAGGGATATTATTTATAATGAGGAATAAAATACAGATATTATTTTTATCCATTATCAAAAAGAGAATAAATATTATATTTACTAAACTTATATGGAAAATTGAACATATATCTATTTAAAATGGTTAAATTGAGTTCCTTCATTAATAATTGTTTTTATGAGGATGATTATTTTGAAAAATATCACAGTTTTAATGATATGAGATATATAGAAGATTTTTTTAAATATACCAATGCACATTTTAAAAATAAAAATTCCCAGTAAGGTTTTTCTAAATATGTGAAATATCACAAATGAATTTGTTAATGGATAATAATATCCTAATATGATTAAACATATTTATTTTAATAATAAACATATTATACAATATTTATATCGATGGATTCATTTTTTTCTTCTTGAATTAAAAATGTGGAATGTCTTTTTAAAACATATGAAATGTAAATTGTAGATGAATATCATGTTTAAACATAAATAATTTCGAGGATTCCAAGTTACATAGATACTGAAAGGATATTTTTTAAAACAGTATATTTATTTTAGAGAATTATATATGAATTTTTGTTTTTGATAATTATTTTCATTATTATACTTTAATAAAAACAATATTTAATAATGATCATGTTGAATTTGGGAAACATGGTCATTAAAATGATTATATCGATGATCTAAAATATAATGTACATATCATATTTTCATCCTTACATTTTTTAATTATTTTTTTGTATCGTGTGATAGGAAAGTAAAAATGAGTCACATATAAATGTTAATAAATAAATTTGATTTTAAGTTAAAACAACATCAAAAAATTAATTATTCCAATCTTTTATATTTGGGTAAAATTATAAGAGTTAATCATACTAATATTTCAATGATTAGGTAATGGATATAAAGAGAATTTATAGATATGTTCATTTTAGTGGTCAAGAATTAATCTCATTGTTTAATAAGAAGAATACTTAAAAGTCATTTTCACCATATTCTTCGAATATATTGTAGTTGAATGTTTTTACAACCAGTAAATAAGGATGTTGAACACAATAATAATTGTGTGTTGATTAGGAATCAAATATTTATTTTTTATAGAATAACAATTATTTATATATATAAGACCTATCACATAAATAATGACTAAAATATATATATATAACCCCACATTCTTTGGGAATAGTCCCACAATGAAGATTTTATTCTCATGATTATCATAGGAGAATGGAATATTACTGATATCTTTACTAAATAATTATATTCCAATACATTTGAATATAATAATAAAAATATGTGTATTATATTTTTCACGTGATCACATTCCTCTATTCATTTTACTATCTCGCAACGTCAAAAATGTCCTTGTAGAAGGGGGTAAGAACTAATTATTTAGAAATGTGTAAATTTTTTATCCAGGCTCATTATATATTTTTAATGATAATTGAAAATGATTAATAAGATATATATTGAACATATATTAAATAACTGTTAAAAAACATAATCTAATAATTAATCATTAGATGGTGACTTCGAAATGGTTAATATTTTTTTCTTATTAGTAATTGATTATTATCTCTTAATCTCTATATACATTTCAGTTATCCCAAACGGGGGAGTATTATTCATTTGAATATGATGATTCAGTAAGGCAGGGAGTGCATCCTTTTAAAAAATACTAGTTGTTATTGGACGAAATTATACATTTACATCATTATTTCAAATCTATACGAAGTGAATAATTAATGGATGGAGTAAGAGATATTAACATTTCACTATATTGAAATAATATCCTCATCAATATTATTAATCATTCATGTTATCTATATTTTATAATTTGTTAGTTTCTATATTAAAATCAAAATTTGTTAGATTGATTTAAAAAACATATTTTTCCATTGATGAAGGGACATTATAAAATATAGAGAAATGTTTTTTTGTTGGTTTGTATTGATTTCAAGGGGATGTGTAACACCCCAAGCTTCCACGGTACGTTTCACTTCGAATAATGCAATAGTGTGTGTTGTACGCAACCTCGAGCTCTAACACACAACACAATGAATTAATCTAGCCGTTGTGAATAGTAATACCTACTTTTTGAAATTTTATAAATTTTATTTATCAAAATGGACTTCATTTTTGGATTCGGAATATCGAAACTAGCCTATGTTGAATTTTTGGTATTTTTCTGAGAACTTCTATTTTTTATGAATAGTGAAAAATACTTAAAACAACTTTTTTAATCAAAATAATTTATAGTGATAAATTATAATATTGAGTTTTTTAAAGTATAATTAGAATATATTTTTACCATTTTATCCAATGGTGTTCATTAGAATTAATTTACCATTGAAATTGGACATAAACAATTGCCAATCTTTTGATATAAATTGTTTCTTAAAAACACGCTATTTGTTGTGACAGCGGGAATTAATTATAAAATTAAATAATGCAACTTATATGTTTGGAATTTTGTAAAATAGAAATCATTTTTGAATTTGGAATATCAATTATATCTTAGGGTGAAATTTTGGCATTGTTCTGAAAAACTTCAATTTTTGATGAATAGTGAAACCACTAAGTGGTAGTTAAATAACTGATTTTTCGTTTAAATTAAATATTACCACTTCTGTGATTTTATTTTCAAAAATCTGACATACATGGTTTTCATTAAGAAGTAAAATGTGGTTCAATGAGATTAAAATAATTTTTTGGTGAATAGTAACTTTTAAGTTCTTAATCGCGATTAGAGGTAATTAGTGTAGTTTAAGGTAAAAACAATGTTTTAATAATATGATATGAGCATGACACTTGTCCTACTCCTATTTGATGAGTCATGCCCGACCAAGACAACCCATGGGTCAACTTGGGGACCCCATGGAGCCACTTTAGTTGGAAAATGACATTAATATATATTTATTTAATGTTAAAATTAAATTGACACAAACATGAGTTGTTTTACTAAAACAGTTTTTAAGTAGGGTTACACAAGACCAAATTTTGACTATAAATATTAATTATAAAGCTAAAAAGATTTCATACATCATAGTATTTTTTTTATAATTTCTAGACAATAAATAAATTAAATTATTTATGACATCATTATGATGCAGCGATGACCTCATTATTTAACGATTTAAATAAAATGAGAAGATAATGCAAAATCCAAGGCTTACACTTGTCCAAAGCCTATTGGATGAGGAGATTTCTAACCCTTATCACCTTTTCCACGAATTATATAAGTGTGGGACCTTTAGAATCCGAAAAGCATTGTATAATAATGTAACATTTCAATCTTTCCAAAAGAGCCCCTCCCCTCCACTTATAAAAGGCCCCCACCTCTCCCACCTTATTCACACCTTCAAGCCATTTGGATCGGCCATCCTCTGCCCAAATACTCTCCCAACTTCCCCCTCTTACTCCTAGAAGCCTCACTTTGGGCAGAACTCTTCCCAAGGAAGACTTTGGCTCAAATCAAAAAGAGTTACCCGATTTTGAGGTAATGTCTTCTCTAATGTTGTGTTATTTTATTTTTCTTCTCCAACCCCCTAAAATCATTTTATTTATTTCTTTTGTAACAACACCAGTATCCTCAATATACTAGGATGTTGTTATAAGAAGAATTCGAGCTACACTTACACACACCTACATCTAATGGTTAAAGAACATACGGTTTCTGTGGATGGAGAATTTCTGCCTCACGAAACGATGATTGTTCAACACTCATATAACACCTTCAAAGGTGGCCATTAAGATGTCACCATATTTATATATGATATAAAATATGTTTATGTTTTACTTATGATTCTGTATTTCTCATTTTGGCATACTTTATGATTTCCATTATGGGTAAAATGCGATAATTTCATTTTAGGAAGTGCGGACTATCGCCCCCTCAAAGTGATTTGAATCGTTAATGCCATATGTGGGATGTATAAAGGATGGAGTAAATGGTATTATACACTATATTATACTGGAATTATATTATACATTTATATCATTATGATTTCGTTCCATTAAATATGAAATTGAAATGAAAGTAGCGTTCATGCGTACGTACGGCTTACCGTCTCCATGAACGGTGCATTTCATTTCTTACCTCTAAATGTTACGTAATATTATGAATGAATGTATATACTGGATATATATGATATATATGACATATAAATCATGAATATAATTCTGGAGATAATGGATATTCTACCACATAAACAACTTGTAATTATAAGAAGTTTATTGTTGACTCAAGTACCAAAGATCGACAAAACGACCGTTATTAACTTAAATAATTAAATAATGTTCATAACATGATATTAAGGGATATAAAAGGAATAATGAACATGAAAAAGGTTCTTAAGTAAATATAAATTAACTCTAGTTTATTATTCAGGAGGTTAAAGAACGGTCGAGTCAGGACAGGACGCAAGGTAGGGGAACTTCTTAACCCAACTTCCATTCTTTCGGTTAATCTCCTACTTTCAAATTACGTCATGATATTATTATGTCCTATCTTGTATTTGTACTTTCTTTATGTGTATCTATAGTGAATACACATAATAGATCTATTTTATTTGTAAGGTAATTTCTTAACCCAACTTCCATTCTTTGGGTTAATCTCTTACTTTCAAATTATGTCATGATATTATTATGTCATATTTTGTATTTTTACTTTCTTTATGTGTACCTATAGTGAATACACATAATAGATCTATTTTATTTTAAAAATGATCTTTTTAAGGACTTCGTCTCAATCTCCTTTCATTGAGGCATATTTGGTTTTATACACAACTTTCTTTTATACGGTGTATAAACCCCTTTGACTTTTACGTTTATTCAAAAGGAATATTTTTTATACGAAGTGTTTTACTAAACGACAAAATGGGATTGTTTTCCTTTCCGTACTTATGCGGCGACAATGACTTCTCCACCGCCGTGACCATTATTTGAGTTTCGGCTTCCTCTACAAGCCATCACTTTTTTTTAATGAAAAATAAATACAATGTTTTAACTTGCTTTTATTTTGGTATTGAAAATGGTTTTGAAAGCGTTTTTATTATATCAATGTGTTGTGTTGACATCTTGTGATTGAAATGTGGAAATGTTATATTTCCTTTACGCATGTTTTATGTGATATGATTATGTTATGGTTTATGATATGTTTAAACCTATTCATATGAGGAATGAATTGTACTTAATAAGTGACGGGTGGAGCCCGCTATAGCTCCTCGATGCATCGGCAGGTCTCATGAGACAAACTAGTGTCTTGGCACGAGGCCTTGACAAAAACTTATTTGTGGTCTTGGCACAAGGCCTTGGATACGTGGTTATGAGTGTCTGGCATTATGCATTCCATCATTATGAAAGTGGTTATATATATTGCATGTGATTATTCGACCAGTAGAATATCCATGTGGAGAAGTAAATGGCATTATCTCATTTTACTTTTGCCATATTATGTTGAAGTTCAATTTTAAAAGGCTTTTGTTTTAGTTATACATTGCCTTAAATGTTAATGTTTATTTATGAAAGCTTCCGCTATATTGTTAACCTTACTAAGCATCTGAGCTCACCCCTTTCAATGTTTTAATATTTTTCCAGGATGTGAATAAGTATTTTATGAATGACCTGCAGGGGTAGTCAGAAAGGGATATGATTGTGGACTATGGAGACTTTCTTATTGTAGTTTTTCACTTTATGATGTAATGTAATGTTTACGAATGTATCTAGTGTTTCCAAGGCTACTAAACTAATCGGTCTTTCGAGACATGATCTTTTGTGATCATGCCAATGTTACGAACTAATGCACCGACTCTGGGTAGCTGGGGTCGGGGCGTTACAGGATGTCTTTTATTTAGAATAATGTTTTTCAATAATATATATAACCATTCCAGATGTGAAAATCAAAATTAGTTTCATTAGATAATTTACCAAACATTACTATTTTATTTTTATTCGTATTTAATTTTCTTGAATTTTCTGTGATTGTTAAAAAGGAATAATTTTTAGTCAAATTTATTTATTGTGTTTTGTTTAAAAAACACATTACTTTTAATTTGAGCTCACATGAATATGTTTTTATGTTCTGTTTTTGAATATATATAATATTATTTTATTTTTTGGTAAATTGAATGATATATCTAATTTCTAGATATTTTTTTATGTAATGATAATTATTTGTGAAGAATACATCTATATTCTAATGCTGTTACAACATACCTCACATTTATCATTCATTATTGATATATTTTTATTATAAAGGTTTATATAAATAATATATAGAATCTTGTGAAACATGATATAACATAGAAAATATATCTTTTTATTTAATTATTTTTCGTTATATCAGGTATATTGAAAGGTTTGGTTTTTTTGTTTTTATTGTTTTAATTTTCTTAGATCTTTGAATTATTTAAGGTTTCAATATATAGGATTAAATACTTTCCTATTATAATCAATTATTCAGATCTTCATGATCAATTATATTCCAGTTGTTTAATTATCTTTTATATATCCTTATGGATAAAAAGGTTATCAGAATAATCATCAAAATTCTATCAAACTATGATGTTTGATGACATTCAGTTCTATATTTTTTATTGATCATAATGATTAAAAATTATCTTAGGGATATATTTAATAGCTACCAAAAATTTTCAATAATTCTTCAGGTCTAGAACTTTTTTTATGAACATTTGGTCTAATGTTTTCTTGTTTTTGAATATATACACCTCATATTTTCTTACATATCATTCATCCACATTAGGATAAATTAAATGAGTATCTATATATTATAATTTTTTACAAATATTATCCTTTATAAATTTATTTATGTTAACTTCAAATAAGTCATGTTTTTTTCTCATTGACTTTTAATTATAATTTTTTTGTGGGCATGCATTTTTTTAAATTATTTTAATTATAAATTTAAGTGCATACTCTATGTTGTTTTTCATTTATTGTTTGTAGGTTATATCATCCAAAGAACCATTTGTCAATAATTTTTGAGAAATGATGATTTGTTTTTCATCCTTAGTTACCCATTTTGGTGGTTCTATTTTTTTGAAACTGAGTACAACACATAATGGCATAGATGAGTGGATCATTAAATTCATATAAAATGGAGGTATTCACCCCCCCCCCAACACAATATATTTAATATGAAACATAATAACTACACAAACTTTATGGGTTTATCAATAGTGTAATAAGATTTATAGAAATCATTTTGTAGACTTTAATCCTTGTGAATTCAATATAAATATTATCATAGAATTATTGTTCCATCAATAACATATAATACTAAAGTTTCAATTTAAAATAAAAAATATAATCATAAATTGATTCTCTTAAAAAATTATTAAATAAATAAATGATATATTTTTATGGTTAGAATTAATATAAATGGTAGGAAAAAATCATGGGAGATGCAATATGGAACTATGGTTGGGAAACCATTATGGGAACATGATCCACTCTTTAGAGACTTTTAATTCTCAATAATGGTCCCATATCTGCTATTAAAAGAATAAATACAAAATATAAATTTATTAACATGTCCTAGAGTTCATGATATTTAGGTAAGAATATAATAAATAACCATGACCCATAGATTAACAAGGCCCAGTTTGGAGCCTTTCTGTCAAGGAAAAATGATATCCACTGGACAGGGTAGTGCACTATGCTTATCATGATACATGTTTTAGACTCCTCTATATAATCATGAATTACCCTATGTATTTATCTAATTATATTTTTTCCATTTCACATTTTCAATGGTTAATAAAGTTTTATGTATCATATATAAATCATGATAACATATATTTTTTTCTAAAAATGAATCACATTTAATGAATACAAAATTATATTAGTTTACTCTCTAAATAAATACAATAAATAATTATATATAAATAAAAAATATATCAATTTTATATGATTTTAGAGACAATGTTGATATTGGGTACCACACAATGACAATTACATGCATCGTCCATTGAATACACATCATTTTACTATCACGTGATTCATAGGAAAAGAGGCTTCATCGTGACTGATCGACTAAAAGACTGATCATCGGCCTTGAAATGTGTTCTACATTCATGATAATGAGTTGGGTAAACCCTAAAACCAACCAAAATATTGGTCACTGATTTCACTATATAATGTTTTCCCATATCGTGCACTCCTTTGGATGATGAACTATATGGTTTCACACCAATAATGAGTTGAAACATATTTACTGATACATCTTACCTTGACCATTAATATAAATTCAAACGGTGTATATATTTAGTGAAGCAGGAGAGGAATATAATCAAATAATTTTAATTAGGGTGAAGTATGTGTAATGTTTTACTTGTAACGAAATCCTCAAATTCCATGATTCATTTGGAACAACATGCTATACAATGTATCCTCCTTGGGGATCTTGATGCGTGTCATGTGCGGGGAAATTTCCTCCATCATGATATCTACACATGGATATTGCATGATTATTTTTCATGATGCACTAGATATTCATACCCCTTTTTGTCTACACAACTCCCATGGAATCTATCCTCCCTTTCTAGGTTACCTAGAAATGTATCTTTCATGATTCCTAAAAACTAAATGGGATGATCCCATCATGTGTCACATAGTAAGGATGGAATTATTTATGTGTCTACTAATTTGAATGGACTACACCACGAGTTCCTTAGGTTGGATTACCCATCAAACACCTATATACCATGCATACTAGTTTCTAGTACATGATTCCCAAACAACCATCCATCAAATAATTAGTGGTCATAAATAATAATGTATAAACATTAAATATTTCAAACAACTTATGAGTACTCTCCATATATCGTAATAACATGAAAATTCATAATAATAGGATTGAAGATTAATGGGATCAATGTGGCCTCACTGTGGAACATTAGTAAATATGATGGAATCATTAAAATAGTTGAATAATCAAACATAATGTAGAATCAACCCCTCAGCATGATATTGAAGATTCAACCTATGAGATCCCTACTATAGTTTCTCAAAACAGAGAATCAATAATCTATTTCTATGGACGGAGAGTGAAAAAACCAAATTATTTGGTCTATATCACCAATTTCACAATAGAATCCATTTATCACGGGGTGGTTACAGCTCAACATTATATCCAAATACTTTTTCTCTCACCATTCTTACAACCATACCTTCGTAGCATCCTGGAATGATTAGAGACAAATATCTATATCATTAATGTGGGAATGAATATTTAATTTCTCCTTCACATGCAGCACTACGACATAACCCTAATATAACCGGAGGAGTGGAGCTTGCTCAAATCCCCACAACCATCATATAATGGGCACATATTCTCATTCCCGGCACAATATGGAATAATAAATTCTTAATAGAAATGAATTGGTATAGATATATATCTTTTCAAAATATATAAAAGAATCATCATATCATGTCAGTGTTAGAAGAATATGATTATCAACATATCTATATGACCATTATATGGTATAGAAATATTCCCACCCCCACCACAAGATCAAAAAATCAATACTATTTATGAGTTACTAATGACTAAAAATTTAGTCCATCTACCATTCAAGAGGGTCATTGGAACATACCATTAAAGAATAAAAACATGATCATGTATATAATCCTATTCCAAGTAGAGTTTATTATCCCATTTCAATGTCAACTTCATTGAAGTAATATACACTTTTCAACTCAAAAAACTCCATTGTAATATTCTAGTATCTGTTTCAGAGAGGTAATATAATATTTCTTCTGTTTATTATGATTAAACATGGGGGAAATTTATAAGAGTCACCATTGTGTTTCCATTGAGGACTCACATTGTTGAAGGGTTTTCACACAACACACAACCTCATATTCTTAATTGGGAGAATATATGAATATGCCTCACTAATTTAAGGCCAAAACATAGTATAAATCCCATAAATATTCAATTTTTAATGGTTTCATTCTTGTATCCCAAATTCATCACTCTATAGTGGTCCAATACATTATTAACTCATCATCAAAAAGAGGAAGAATTTGTATTTCCAATAGTCCTCTATGAAAACCATGATATCGAACATTAATCCCTAAGGTTTTTCCACGCCTAGATGACATTTTTAAAAGTCATCCTTATAGTTATGTCTCATCATGGAATAAAGTATCTCTCATTTTATAAATTTCTTCAATGAAATCCTCATATTGAGAAACCCTTATGATATTGGGGCTTACTACATGATAAAACATATATATTATTTGAAAAATTATTTCCCAACCAAATGATAGGCAGAGGAAATGGTCATTATCCATACTACCCTTGGATAAATAATCATTCAAAACACTCTGGAAGATTCTAATAAATCATATTCTCCACAATTAGGATGTCATTAAAGGAACAAACTGCACATAAAAGTTTTCAAAATATACAAAAAAATATCAAAATAATGTTATGATAACGATGAATATATATGAAAACCAAATATTATTGTAAAATTCTAGACTATATCAACCATTAATTATTCCAATCCAAAATCATTTAATGAATCTTCAAAATTTGAATGAAAAATACCTAATATATATAATATATAAGTCATGCCAAGGTGATAGGGGATGTACATCATCAAATCGACATGGTCACCCATTTATTATAATGATGCATAAAATTTGGATAGTTTTTGGAAGATATCGAAGAAAAATTCATTATTTTGTTGAGAAATGTGTGGTAATTGATTATTGATGCTGAATTAGATCAATATATCAGATGATGTGGTGAAAATTGGGTATTTAATTTGAATCTACTTTACTTTTATAAAAGTCCTATAAGTAAGATGTCATGAATAAAAATCAATAATTGATATTTCCAATACTTATCCCATCAAAAGACCATCATCCAATCCAAAATGGTCCTTTTATCTCTTAATAATATAAATGGTATGCTTGATGAGAACAATACCTGAAGAGGATCTTGATTCAAGATTCTGAAAAAACGGGAAAAAATTCCATTTTTGGGGAAAGAATAAAACTAATGAACTACGTTCAATATTGAGAATATCATAATTGGGACAAACACATGATATAGTAAATTACCAATATAAATCCCAAAAAAATAGTGAAGTGAAATATGATTTGAAAAGAATTGTGATATGGGGAAACCATGATCCCATAGTGATGAGTCAAGTTTTCACAACAACAACTACCTAAGGATTAGGAAATTCCTTTTGGGTTAAATATTCCAGTATAATGGAATTAGTTTAACCCTATCACACAGAGCTGGATGATTTTTATAAAAATATTCACACATTTTAAGAAAGTCATTATTTTCCAGGAAATGAGAGGCTTCAAATGAATTATATTTCTATTTTCTCCCATTTTATTACCCATTAATTTTTTTTAAGTTTCCACTTAATAGTAATTTTTGGAAATTCTATCTGGATTTATATTCAAAAATCTTTCATAATACAGTATTGGGATAAAATGATAAAGCATGCAATAGGTTCATGGTGTAATTAATTTACAAGAAAGGGGAGACTAATGAAATGTGTGCCTTCCATATTAAAAAACATTAAACTAGAAATCATTCACTTTATCCATCGGATTATGACATAATATATTATAGAATGTATAATTTCATCAATATTGGAGATATCAATGTTATTGTACATGATACTATTGAAGAATCTCAACAGGATGAATAAATTGTAAAAAATAAAGTATGCAAACAGTACAAGAATATGGATTTTGTATCATCAATAATTTTAGGACTATGATTTAGGGAATGCAAAATTTTCCTTTTTAAACTCTACGGTGTGACTCTAAAAATGAAATATCGGGATTTTTTTCCATATCCAATAAACGATCTGACAAATTTGAACCTCCATTAATAAAATATAGGATTTTTCAATATGTTATATAAATAATTAATTTATTTTGAATCAATTTTGAATTACTCATCGAATATTTTCATACATATTATTACATCCATGTTATGACTCTTATCTCACACTATGAAATTTTCCCTCACCTAAATATATGTTTTTCCATAATTTGTGAGATTAAATTATTTATCCACCATATTAATTATATAGAGAACTATTATCCCTCAACTGAATAGATTAATTGTATTATGTGTGTCCACCATTAGGGTGGTATAAAAAATTCTAGTGAGACACAAAAGTATGCACCATTCATTTTTTTTGTAACAGGCTCAATCAAAATGTCCATATCGGGCTATACTAGCAAGAAATGCTTGTGGTTCTAAAAATTTGATTATTCTTCAATTTAAAATTTATACTATAAAATAATTTTCAGTATGATTAGAGGCTGTGGAAGTGATGGATGAAATAGTAAAACTAGAATGAAATCTATACCCTAAATGAGAGAACAAGACTCCACCACCTCCAATCATTGTAAATCTAACATTTTTAGTATTTAACAACAATAAGGATCAATAATAGTATCTAATGAACTTCATTTCTAATTGTGTTCACTATTGATAATTCTTGAAAAGAACAATATAGTAATGTTTATATGCTTTATTCATGCCTTATTTGGAATACCATTTATCTAGTATAGTATCCAACAATATATATTAGTAGAATAATAAGAAGATGTATAACTAAAATTCATTTACCATTTTATTTCCACATGGTGAAAGGAAATAGATACTGAACCCATAATGTGTAAACAATATAAAAAAGAGAGAGTTTAATTATTTATTTCCATGTGGAAGGGTATGACCGACACCTTGATCTTATAAATCATCTAAGAAGAGTTTCTTGGAATTTATATAGAAAATAATCAAGATGAGTTACAGACATGAATTATTCTAGTAAAATAACACTAAATATTTTGTGAGGAAAACACAAATCATTTTTATAGGACAATTTCATATTGTAGATGAAGGGCATGACTCAGCCTATTCTAATAACATAATGTGTAAACAATATTTGGTACATTTATGATTTTACATGAGCCTAATCGAACAACTAAACATGTTCAATATCATGTGGTACCCCTTTCAGAAGTAAACTAATAACAAAAAAGCTAAAAAAATTCATTTAAATGTAATAAATGTGAAGATTTATGAACATTTTGAATATAAAAAAACAAAACAATATAAATTCTTCAAATAGTAGGTTGTATGTTACTTTATCTAAGGTCTAGAAAAATATATTATAATAATTATAGTGCCCACTAAATCAAAATAATTATTGGTGTAGTGACGACAAAAATTATTGATCCTTCCACTGAATATTAGTAAATACCATTCTGGATTGATTAATATTAAAATATATCCAAAAAATATTGTATATTCATGAATGGTCATGCTATGAAATCCATCAACAAAGTTTGATTCTATTTATGTTTCCTAACATGATGAAATGTTTTATTGTTTGATGTTCCAAAAAAGTGTACATGATATTTTAATGATCATGTGAATAGAAATATTGTCACCAGAGAACATATTTTCCCTTGGGTATAGCATAATCATCTAATTTTTACACAAAAACACTATATAAAAACAATGATGATTCTATAAATATCATATTATTCAAATATCTAGTCACCTAACAATTGAACAAATAGGAATTAAAAGATAGAGTCACAATGTGGTGAATTCTCATAAATATAAATTCTAGTTATCTCTCTCATATATTTTATTCCAGGGTCACTTATAGGATGGAAACAACCCTTCCAAAGGGACTAAAAGTAACAAAATCATAAAAAAATAATCAACATAGGTTGAATAATATCTATACAAGTATTCAATTGTGAAATACCTTATAATCCCCAAATATAACAATGAAAATATAAATGACTACCCCTTATCATCTAAAAATCATGAAATGGGAAGAAGATAAAATTGAGACCAAGGTTGTAATAAAAGAATCTGTGATCACGGATATCAATATTCTGGTAACCTTTTTTACTCAGTGCACATATACAATAGATACTTGTATAAAGAAACTCTATCGGGCATAATGGGAATACTTGTATAGTCATTAATAGGTTGGGGCTCATTCAGGAATAATGGTATAGGATCACCATTTGGTGAAGAAGCATCATCCTAGTTAGTGTTAAATTATGGGAAGGTCAATAAAGATTAGTATATAGAGTAGCCAATATAATTAAAATTATGAAAGTTAATAAGAAATAAATATATCCCCATATATCCTTCTCCGGACCAAGGAGTAACCTCATGTTAGGAATATTATGATTTTGACTAAAAATATTGACCTCGTGAAAGAATTGGAAATTATTATGGACAATTTATCAATTCTCATTGTCCTTAATGTTCAAAGAATCTGTAAGATGTGATTATCGAATCCCTCCAACACCCCAACAAGTTTCCATATGAGGTAACTTCCACAATATCCTTCAGAAATTGACAACGATGATTGTAATGTTGTCATTTACTTAACAAGGAAGGACAGTGAGACTTACATACATGTTCTTTTCAAAACCTTGTATATATTTAACAAGTTAGATGGGGTTGATATGTGACAATATCTAATTTGAATTGGCTCTAGTAAAAATATAATTCTAGTTCCATCACCAAGATTATTGTCCTATTGGGAATATGATTTTTCCCACTACACTCATCTATGTCTGGGTCAAGATAATATTGAAACAAATGGTATTTCATGAATCATTTTCAAAGCCCTGTTTGTTGACCTTATCTCTATTTCCGGATGAATTGATTTCCAGTTGGATAATGCCTTACATAATATATTGTGATGATTGTGGTTTCATTCCCTTATCGATTAACATTCGACATACCACAAGTATCCTAAATACTCTTTCAATGGAAAGGGTGGACTGATTTATGATGATGCGGTGCCTTTCAAATCCCTCAAATCTCATAACATTGATGTGATATTTTACGAAATGCATGGAAAATAGTTGATGACTGATATTGGTGTGCATATCAATGTCCAAAAAACATATAGAAATTTCTTATATAAACTTTTTCCTTCATCTTGGTAAAGAATATGTATTCCACCAAAATTTAATTGAAACAATCAATCTATATAAATTTATTATATAAACTATATGAACTGTTTCTGAGAGGTCTTTCATTTTATCTTGTATCATTAATATGAAATATTTCTTAATGCTTCCCCAAATGAAATACCTTGGATATATAGAATTAATGCCATATTTATAATTATATCGGTATAATAATCATTATCACTAGTAAACACAGCTAATTACCTCTAAATATAGGAATGAAAACCTAGAATAAGAAGTTATATAGATGTTTCTACACATTTTTCATTGAATTCGTGATATTATTTGTAAAATCATAATCTAGTTTCAATGAAAAAAGTATTGATACCTAAAATGAGGATGATTCCAAAGTTGAATATTATTATCCATTGTAACCAAAACCTATTTAGATCTTTTCATTACTATCTGGATTATAAATTACCTTCATTCCAATAGTTGAAAATGAAAACGTCAATACTATACCACCGAAATCATTGGATGTTGGTACATTCTCATATTTTAGTGACAGTCACAACGTATAATAGACCATCTAAAATTCCCAAAAATATCATCTTTATACATTAGTACTCCTCCAAATTTGTGATGCATCCCCATCATTCACAGAGGGAAACAACCCCTAGTATTCCCTCCCAATCCCTAAAGTAGTCATTCACATTCAATCCTCACTAAAATTATAGATGAGAATTTAGAGAACGAAAATGATGCATATATCCATAATTCCTTTATAATTATTGAGGAAGCCTCCTCCCCTTCCAATGAAGAATATAATTTTTTTAATGTTGGTATAAAGTAATACCCAACTCAAATTTTGATTAGTGCCTCTATCTCTCCAAAATAAAAAGATACAACCTTATCCTTCCTAAATATATACAAATAATTCATTTCAAGGAATTATATAGAAATTTATTGTATTATTTCCATGTGGGAACCCATTATTCGGGTTTTCCAGAAGATCATCATTTTTACATGTAGAAATTTTATAGAATCCAACTTACTTATTTTACATAGTTGAATTAAATTTTGACAATATCCTCAAAGATAAATTCATTCAGGTTGTTAAATACTAGAAATTGATTTCTAATATCATATGTAAAATGATGAACATGGTAATATGAATGTTCTTACATATTTAGGGAACTCAAACATAATTTAACATAGGATTACATAATAGTTAAGATAAATATAACGTCTAATGATGAAAAAAATTTCCCATATGCTTTCCTTCATTGATCGATATTCAACATATATTTAGATTTATATGGATGCTAAATACAAGGATTTCACCAACAACTATGTCACTGAATTGGATTAAAGATAAAAATATATTCAATTTTTCAATGAGAACATTGAAATAACAAATTTTCATCCAATAAACCTTATTTTCAATCCCTTCACTAGGAAAAATTTGGAGTAATTTTTCACAAATCATGTTTTAAAATATTAGTGGAACTATAATCATCTCACCTATATTGTTTTTTTATTTCAACACCCAAAAAATCAATATGAATATAAAACCCTTGAAGAAAAATTTTGGGGTAACATATAAATATACTTCAAATATGATAGTATACTTTTACACTTAATAGTAGAACCAAATAATAATAAGGAATTCCATAATGTGTCACCTCCCCAAAGACTAAAATATTTTTTAGGGATTCATGGATTCCTCAATTATATCATATTGGTAATACAGAACCTTGTAAGAATTTTCTTACTCATTAAGAAGATAATAAAGAATTAATTCACAAATTATTGGGATGAATTCTATTATGGAAGCTTATATAATCACAATAAAAGTATCTTGATCATGTCCGTATAAATGATACTTATCAATGGAATGTCACTCATTATATTCATCAGATCATTATAGATATCACATGTTATGAGGAAATAAAAATCTTAGAATAACCACTCTAAATAATAAGAATGATCATACCAATATCACGTTATGTTACCATTCATTGATCTATTTGGTAATGAGTTTGAGACATGTCCTATAACATCGCAATGACTATTGTGAATCCCCTAACTGCTCTTTAAATTATATACTCAATTTGTAAATGTTGAATGAATTAAAATCATCATGGGTGGTTATTTTAGTATTTTCATATTAATTATGTACTATATAAGGTGAAAAGTTTACAATAATATTAATATGTTATTTTAGAACATCCCAACTCAATAATCATTCTAACGGATAAAAAATTTCTGATGAAGATGGATTTTCCTTTCAATATACTTCAAAATAAGAGAGTTTTTTTTATAGTTAAAATATATTTCTAAAAATAATGAGAATGGATGTTCAAGAGTAATTTCTTACGTATTTATTACCCTTATCTATCAAGAAAATAATGTTTTCCCCATTCATTCCATTATTTTAATTACACGCCAATACAAAAGTAGAAAAATAGGGTATCATTGACTTCATAGAAATACATCTGAAAATACATGCTTCCCTAATAAAAATTATTAATTATTTAAAAAGGTTTCTCATAAAACATAATTTTGAATATTTAATTACTATAGAAGAATTGTTTCTACTTCTTGATTATGCATGAGTTGGGATTGAACAGTTCCCCTCTCAGACAATAATACCTCGCATCCCAAAATCATAATATTATGGTTATGATTAATAACATATTAATACACATCTCAATTAAATCATGATACGAATAAAAAAATAAGAATAAATATTCAAAACTATTTTTTGGTGTCTCCATTTATAAGAAATGGTGTTGAAGGAATCAATGATAATGAAACAGATCATAAAACATGTTCTCTAATATCCTCAATAAATTATTCTTCTTTACGATAGAAATCCCAAATAATGAATTAAACACATTTTTTATCTCATCCATTATGAGATCCATGAATAATTATATTCATTGATGGGATATAAAAATCATCTGTCATAATGACTTGGGTTCTTAAAAATTAATCTATAAACAAGGTATTGATGGATTCCACCAAATTTTATTAATGGAGGGTAGAACATCATCATTATTCTTGATGCCTATTAAGGTGTCTAGAAATATCATTATATCGGTACCATGATCTTCAATAATATCTGAATATTATATTATTTATCGATATCAATGTGACAATATTAGGAAAAATTTACATGGAAATGTCATTCTTCCCAAATACATTGAAATTTCATTTATCAAACCTATATTTATCAATACCACAAAATATTCTTAGTTTTTTTACTTATGGGGAATATATTTAATTGCTTAATATCCCTCAAGAATAATTAGGATGACTATGTGCATACTTACTACCACCAACATCTCCATGTTTTTCAAGGCTCTATCCATCAATATTGTCAGAATTGATTATATTATTAACTTCATGATGTAAAAAATCCTCCAAAAATATGATTTCCCTTTTATAATATTGTGTTATAATGTGACCAAATGTTTCACATTCAAGTTTACAAGGCTATATCAATAATAAAATGTATAGTATAACCACTCATACCACTTCCAAATAGGGGAAAATTGATAGATTGATTCATTTGATAAGAATATATTTTACATACTCCAAAACATGTTAGATAAACAATATAAATCATTGGTCGATAAACTCATGAATTATTTATGTTCCTACGACACGAAAACTCTTATGGCTATGTTAGAGACACTATATTTTCTTATGTCTGGGATAATGGTAGTCCATCCTATGATTTAAAATTACCCCAATATTAAACATCCATTTATGAAAAATTAGTTGATGATTTTCATTATCAAAATCATATTTATGATTTGGAATGACATGACATGATGTGATTGTGGAAATATCACAAATTGTAAGGCTTAGAAAACTGATCTCCATGAGTTTGAAATATAAAATTTTTCATTCATTTATTCCTCCTAGGATAACTGGTATTAGTATTAAGAACTTTGACTATACAAGTGAATAATCCTACGATGCTCAATCCAATGTGAGAGGGTCCTTATTTCATATTTTTTACACAAAAAAATATTATAAAAAATCAATTGAAGGCTAACATATCACACTATATACTAACATAAGGATTATAAAAAAGTAATTTTTAGAACATTACAATCAATTGAGACACTTCATCCATACCACATAAAGATAATTTTTGGGTAAGATCTCAAATTCCCATGAATTTAAATTATCCCTCATAATATACAAGTAACTTGATGAATAAATATATGAAATCATCTAAGTCCCACTACATAAAACTAGAGGAAAAAATATTATCATGTTCCATTATACAATATGGTTACTCTGTTCATTCTAATACATTATAATTCATATAAATTAATACCAGTGACATGAAGTTCTGTATGAAATCATTCCAACTAAAAATTAAAAAATCTCATGGTATGTGTATTTATTGAACACCCCCATTTCATATGATCCAGTGTGATACGGTTAATCCTACAACTTCCATTTATTTCTCACACCAATAATTACTCATGTGATAATAAATGATTTATATGATTATTCCATTTACAACAACTAAGAAAAGCATGAATAAAAAATACAAAATAATATGTTTTGTCTTGAATAAACCAGTTTGAATATTATTTTCATTATAGACTAACTCCACTACATTATAGGGAGATATCATTTGGAGACCTGGTGAATAATATTTTTGTTCCTAAGTATATCAATAAAACTTTTACATCAATATATCATGATCTATGGGATAAATTTCTTCATAAAAATAATATTTGTATTGATAAAAGTTACCTTTGGAAACATAGTGAATCTTGGAACCTTTATATTAGGTCTTTCAAAAAATAAGAAAATACCTAACCCACTATAATGTATTTCTACCTTAATTTGTCTTATTTCTGGATATTATAGGGAGTTATTGGTTATTCCTATAATTATATAAATTGATGTAAAAATTCTAATGAAATTTTGTACATAATTCCATATTCATTGAATTAGACTTTTATACCTGTGAGAAATTTTTCTCTAAAAGCTACATGTGGATTGGTTATTTTTACATCAGGATACATAGTGACACATGATTTCATATCCTAACACCATATGCATATTCCAATAATGAAAACTCACACATTCAATTTATTTTTCTGGGTATCTCAGAAAAAAATTTGTGTTCCTATTTTCAAAATACTATGTTAAATATAAATTTCTTTCCATGTAGATTATATTTGACATGTATTGTTTAATAATCATTAAAACCATGTATGGATGAAAATACTACGAACAATGAATATGTTAGATATATATATATATACTGTATATTAAACCTTGAAATATATTTTTTGTTAAATTATCCATCTTATTCATATGATCAATTACTATATAGGAGAATTCATCATGGAGTTCTTCATATAGGACCCCATTCGAAAAAAATGATTCTGGATTATGCATGAGATGAAACAACATAAGGAAACATGTACCAAAACTGTGTTTGGATTGATTATTATCCTTTTAATTATATTCCATATCATATGAACATAAAATACATGGACCCTAATCCTTTGTCTCTTATATTTAAGGTAATGACATTCAGTTAGGCATTTCTAAATTTAAACTATTTATATTGGTTTTTATATAAACCAACTTCTCTATATTCTAGTAAGACCCATGTAAGGGTGTCTGACAAACGGTTGTTCCCCTATTGAACATTTGGAGAAATTACACACTTTTTAAATATTAAATACTAATGTTTAGAGAATCCCCATGAATGGAAACTATGTTAGGATTTATTCCTATTTTCATAGGATACAATGTATTTTTTGAATCATATATATGTGATCATGCCATGGGATGTCATCAATTTCTACGCCCTTAAAAGAAAATATTAGAAACCTAATAATAGAAAGATTATGTCTACAATTCAATCATGAATCTTCCAAAACAATTGTTTATATTATTCAAATGCCATTATATATGTAACTGATAAATCTATATTTAATCCTATATATAATTTATTTCCTAATTCAACACCCAACAAAAATTTATCTAATATGATTAAATTCAAAAAAATATTTATCTATATATGCACCCCTCACCAAGATTATCAATCGGAGGTACATTAATCTAATGGATATGATCCTATAATCTATATATTCCCCCCCAAGTATCACAATAGATATTGTTAATGATAATTTTTATATGATTATCCCTTGCATACCTATTCAACATATTTGGTTATTATCAATTAACTTTACGCTGATATTTAGTAATTCTAAAATCCTTTTTTGAAATACATTTTGTACAATCTTATTTTTGATCCATATATGTGTTTTCATCATTACATCTAAGGTTCACACATCATTAGTATAACCACTACAGACCCTTTGATTGTTACTATATTTTAATTTCCCCCTCAGTTAACACTATCATCCACTACCACTAAATGAACTATATTAACAACTTAGTTCAAAACATAGTGGCCCTAAATTGTATGAACCTTATTTGAATATTTGTTTTCTCTAATTAGGAATTGATTTAAATTTTCATTTTTTTGTTATTATTATATATATACATGAACATTTTATATGTTTTTTTTAATGTTGTAGAGCCATAATTTCAATTTCTTTTTATACCAAACTATGAGGAACTAATTAATCAGAGAAAAATATTGAAAAAAATTTACGTTGAAACTCTAAAAATGGAATTCAATGAAAAATTCCAGATATTATCTCATTATAGTAAATTGATAGTCATGATGGTAGAAGAATCATTACCATAAAATAAGGGATGAATTTTTTATGGAAATCTTGATAAAAGATTATCCTAATCATGGCTTCCTAAAAATATCTAACAATCCTGCTCTGTAATTTTCATGGAGAGTATAATTCCACTAAAGAAAACATTTAAGGTCTCTATGATTGGGTTTATCAAGATTAGTGACAATTATGTTGAGAATAATGATAAATCTTATTCTGTCAAACATGGTGAATATGTTGGTAGATTTTTCTAAATTATTAAAATTTTCCATTTCAAACTCATATCAGCAATCTTTAAAATATGTTACAGGATAGCTATCAACAAACTTTTTTTTCAATTTTGTTAAACAGAAAGCACTAAAGCATTTTTTCAAATATTATAATCAGACACAATATTAAATTATCCATATATATGATGGAAAATAAGAGTCAATAACATTGGGTTTCCCTATTCATTATTCTATAATGATTATAAAACCATAATCTAGAGATATAATACCATAAAAACAACTATATAGACCCTTATTGTATATGATAATACTCCTAAATGATAGAGACACTTAACTCACCATATTTAAAATCAATAAAAGTATACTTGAAAATTTGGGCATGTATCCCCAAACTAAAAAACAAACCACACATGATTTGTGAAAATTTGATCAGTTTAAATTATAAACTCACACATAGTAGTTTATTTAGAGAAATTTAATGGGGGAAATAAAAAAATTGTTTATCGACCCACTATTCTTTTCTTACATTAATATTATCAAATAATTATGGAAATAAGATAAAATGACTGATATCATTGCATTATACTTTATATACCATTTTGATTTCTAGTTGTCATTGTTGTGGCCTTTACACAGTGAAAAATATATAAAATATATACATTCCATTATTCTGAAAAATATGAAATTTATAACAAATTATCTTCATCAGATTAAAAAATTATTTATTGGTTGATATCCAAATTGAGATAGTACCCAGGGAATTGATATTCATTAATAATAAATTTACTATACATTCTTATGAAAAATAAAAATAAAATAATTTATAACATAAGGGAATTCACTATTATGAATACAAACTCTATTGAGTTGTGCCCATAAAATGTTTTTATTCAAGGATTAGTTCATAGATATACGAAAAAATTTCATACATTGTATAACTTCAATATTATCCATTTGATGTGTCAACTCAATGAAAGTTATAAATTATCATTTAATTTTATCACAGGCCTCAAGCTCTGTGGTAGTCTCTAGTAGCATAAAATTGGATTTTACTATGAGATAATTATATTCTCAACGTTATGTAGTCTACATAGACATCTAATGATAATAAATTTCTTCTTATATAGTCTAGTAGTTCAAGTATTTGTTGTAACCCTTTATTGGAGTCATTATATGAGAAGCGAAATAAAATAATCAAAGGTCATTTTCATGGAATTCTAGTTTCTCTTAATTAAACATGAAATTACTAACAAAATAATTCTAGTTTTTGTTTTTGAACCATCTTATACCCATGTAATAGATGATTTGGGAATTCCTTTCTACCGTATCACTAATCATCTCCATTCAATTGTAAATAATAATTTTGTGGGTTTAATGGTAAAAAATTCATCATCAATCATTATATTATAGAAGCTTCATTATTTGAATATATTAATACAAAACATCATATATGTAATTCGGAATCTATGTAGTGGAAGACAAAATGGATAATGGTGATCTAATTAGTAAAATTTAATCATCGATGAAAAATCCATGTCTAGTTCTATGTACACTCTTAGTTGAGGAAAATATTCTAAATGACCACTTTTTTGGATGGGTCGATTTTCCAGGTTGTTTTTTTATCAATTCATGCTTTGTAATGAAAATATTTTTAAAATATAACATCTAATCAGTGAATCATGTAACTTTGGATAGTAACCCTGGGACTACCCTTCCCCTAAGATAATGAGAATGAAATATTATAGAAATGTTTTGTGGGAACCATAAGTTCAATGATCCACTCTAATGAAATAATTTTTTTTGGTATTTCAAAATATTATTGATTAATAGACAATGACAAAAATAGACGAGTACAAAAATTAGGATACTCTAAACATTCCATAGAATAATCCCATTAATCGTTTTTAGGGGATAAATATGTGGAACTATAATCTCATCATGTGTATCCTCATGTGGAACACTGTGTAAAGTAATGTAATGATAATGTGATTTCATTCACTCGTGAGATAGGGGAATTCAAGCTATGATACCCTATATAAGAACCAGAATTGGTGTTAAAATATTCATGGGATTTAGGAATCTCAAATTGATAGATCATCCATCCAATCCTCATTAACATTTTCTGGGAGATAAATTGGAATATGACATTATATATAAGAAATGATTACATTGAAAACCATAAAAAATATGTGTTTTATATTAAGGGAGAAAAATAAAACTAATGTGAATTCTCATCATATTGAAAATTTTATTAATGATGAGGGATATAGATTAGATATAAAAATGTCTATAATTTTTCATGATTTTATAGAATAAGGAACTACTAGTTCTCTTGAGATGATAACATTATATTTTATTTTCAATAAATTAATTCATAAATAATAATTATCCACCAATTTGGTACAAAGTTATCATTTATTTTACATGACCAAACATGTAATAGATTCAATTATGGAATAACACTGCGTGATTTAAGAAAAATCACTTTGTTAAATTAGATTCTGTCATCATGGTACTACAAATTTTTTTAATGAAATACGATGTAAGAAATATCCTATTTCTTAAAAATATACCTTATAATCCTAGTTTTTAATTCATATAGTCCACAACTGTTAAAATTTCATGCCCCTGGTAGTGATATCAGCTAAAGATATAGGTGAAATTATACATTCCCATTATATTAATTGGTTGATATATGAGGAAAATATATTTCTTTTACTCTTCTTTTTGGATAATTTATGGCCTACACTAATTCCTTGAATTAGATGATCAAACGAAATTATGGTTCTTTTACTTGTGTTCTCAGTGTTACTATGAGTAAAACTCTCACTATGTGAGTTGTCTTTCCGATATAATCCCATTATTTTCATATAGTATGAAATGAAATATACATATTCTAATGTATTTTGAGTACCCTATATTATATATGTCCCATAATCTATCTTTGGTCACACCGTGTGGTAAATATTATTTTTGGAACTTCAACACCCGTGACTAAATATCCCCGCGGGAATTTATAATGGCCCAGACACCATTCACATAGAAAATGATTATATACCATATATTCTGATTAATTTCAATTTTTTGTGACCTTTACACATCGCTAATACACCTATAGAGTGATATACTATTTTTTATAGAGTCTGTAAGAATAGAATAAATCCTACTTTGAGCTCTACCACCCAATGTCGTTGTTAATAAAATTATAAGGATAGATGGTTAGTAATCATAAGATTTATCATAAAATATATTGTGATCATAATAAATGATGGTATATTTATTCAATATATATTATATCCCTTGAAGATTATTTGGGAAATGATTGGGTTCATTGGATTTGTCATCTTGAACACTTTCTAGGGAAGTCAATAATAGCATCAAATTTTCAATATGATTAGGAGAAGGCATTGGGACATCAACATCCTTTCCAATGTCATATAAAATTATTTTTTAGACAACGTGTAGTGTCATATTTATGGAATTAGAAAATTATATTAAAAATTTTATTGAGGGTCCAAAAGTTATCAAGGGTTAAACTTGGAATTACTAGAAATAAATGTTCACATATCACTTGTAGTCATCGAATCAAAATAATTTTCAAATTTTGAAGCACTAGTCCCTTTATATACTTAAATAATAGAAATATTCAATTAAAAAAATTCGCCCGAAATTATAACAAATGGTAAAGTAGAAATTTCTATGAAGTTTCTATGTGAGTATTTAGAAACTACTTGGTATTAAATAAGCATGTATGATGATCATGAAAATGTCAATACTATTTATCACTCAAAATTAGCATGGGATAACCACATGGGTTATTCACCTTTTCTAGGGAAATAAATTGATGGTACAATATCCACATGGAGATAAAAATACTCTTTAATCGCCCTCAAAGGATTTATTTTCTTGATGGGGTGGGTAAATTCAGTTGTCTAGATGTTCTCTCACTCTATAAGAATCCAAATTTCCGAGAATGGAAATTGAAGTTAAATGGGGTTCTTTATGTTTTTATAAGGGAAACTATGTGTGACGACCCAAAGTTTTATCAATGGAAATTCTCTCCTTATTATTATTTCATATAGAATAATGACATAAAATAACTTTAATAACATAATAAAAACATTATTAATGAATTATTAATGAAATAAATTAAATTTCTATAACTAAAAGAATATATACCAAAGGAATAGTTTTTAAAACATGGGAATAGTAACAAGGACCATATGAATAAAAAACAAAACATTGAATAGTAACCATTACAATGATTGTATAAATATAATTTATCAGTCTTATAATTGAAATTATGATATAATTATATCATAATATAAGTAAATAAATAATTTAGAACAATTTAATTACATATTGATATTTTTGTAATTCAAAAATATTTAAGTACAATTCATAGAATAATTTAACAATTTAATAGAATATTTAAATTCATAAAACACATTCATAAATTAGAATTTTAATTTTTTGTGATTTTAAGATAATTTCAAGAGACCCTAGTTAATTTTTCAAATTGATATAAAATTAGTTTTAATTTAAAATAATTATTCTTCTACTAAATTATGATTTTTATTAAAAATAAAATATCTCATATTTAGAAAATTATATTCATACAATGGAGTTCATTTTTTAATCCTAAAAAATCCAAAATGGTTAAGATAATTTTTTTGTATTTTTCTGAAATACTCATGTTTTTTGTGAATAGTAAAATACGGTAATTTACATTATATAAACATTATAAGTAAAATTATCTATTCATTGAGTCATGGCTTATGTAAATAGAATTGGTTAGAACATATATGATAAAATTACTATATTATGTCCCAATAATCAACACTATTTCTTTTCTTTATAAAAATAATAAACTAATGGAATAAATATTGAGAAAACACACCTCTCCCCCACTATATGTACCACCCCTCACCACCACATATGGTAAATCCACTTAATCCTTGGTAATTATACAAATTCATTTCATATATATTCTGAAGACCATTTCCCATGTAAAATATATTTTTTAGTTAAATGGTAAAATCAATCCCTTAATGAGGTTCTCAATTAGAATGAATCAAGAGGTAAAACCCTATTCATTTTCATTTAATTTATTATCATGTTCCTTTCATGTAATTTTCTCAAATCACCTCCTCTCATCCAAATGTTATAATAAATATTGTACCATAAATATAACATAATTTTCTTACAATGTAATAATTCATCATCACCTCTCTTTACCACTCCTTTTATACTCAAAAATAATACATCATCTACGATGTGTTAATTTATCACATTCACTGGCGATGATGTTTTCAATTTCCATTAACATATTCAAGGATGATGATGAAAAAATCTTGGTTGAACCAAATTACAATGCATGTATTATATATTTTTTAATTTTATATAGTCATTTTTTACACATTATATAAATTTACAAAACAAAATGAATTCGTTGTCATTGAAAACCACCGAAATAAACCCAAAAAATTATCATTACCTATTTATCTAATGTTCCATCATCACTACATAAAACCTAATTATATATTATACCAATATAACCTATAATATGTCATTAAAGAAGTAATTTTAATTCTGGATATCAACCCCCACTTTACACATCCTTTCGTACCTGTATACATGTAAGCCTATCATGAAAACAAGGGAGTCTAACTCTCCCAAAGATGAAATTAAATATCTCACGCAATAAAAATGGTCTATAATTAAAATATAATAATATTATAATTAAAATAATTTTATAAATGGTTCTTTAATTATAAATTAATGATTCTAATTTGATTATCCTGGTCATTAATATCTTGTGATGAATAACTTCAGACTTAAGGTATGGGATTCTACCTGAACCTATATTATTCTTTTTGTATAGTACTTCTATATTTTTACAGAAATTAAATTATCTTCCATTTTTTAGGTAAATATTTTAAATTTTATGTATATGTTGGAAAATCTTCTATCAAAATCCTTTGAATCCTCTTTTTTTGTGATAAACTTGTTTTTAAGAGGTTCCCAAGTGAAAAACTACATTTCTGAGATCCTTAGGTTTCCCAAACCCTCGTATCACATTATATATTCATTATATTCTACATTATATGTCTTCTATTATGATGGAACTCCTCTCTCATACCCACCACACTTATGGTATTTTAATTTACTTGGTTTCCACCATCATTCTACAATTGTTTATAAATGTGAAATTTTTCATTCATATAAACCCAAATTTCTGTGTAAACCATGGCGATTCAATGATAAGAACACCTAAAAATAAATATGATTATTTTATTAGGCATTTAGGAACAAAAATGTTCCCCTCCTCTGAAGATTAATTGTATTGATAAAAGTGTTCTCGTAATTGTCTACCATAACCCATTGGGTCTTTAATAAATATTCAATATTTTATTACCTTGAGAATTAGATTATTTATCCAATAAAATAAGTATTATTATCTATAGGAGATTTAATATAATTTGGTATCCAAAGAACTAGAATCAATAAGCTTGTGATCAGGGTGGATATCCATATCCATTTTTTGTGGGAGACAACCTATTGTAGTTTAATACCGGAAAATTCCATTGTAGTCTCTGGATAGGGAGGGATAAACATTTACCTCTCTCCAAAAATAAATAGGAATTGATATGGGAGTATATGCATACCACATATATAAAATCCTAATATTTCTTAGTGTGTTCCATATATATCCTACCTTCTTTATCCCATCCCTTTTCAAATTGTATTAATAGATAATATTAATAATATTAATCATTAGAAACAGTAACCCCTGGCTAAATATTCTGTCATTAATAATATCATTATAGTGATTCGATCGTTTTTTATAAGGTAATCCCCAAATTCATATAACCTTATAGGCCCTTATTTTTTTATCTTTCACAAATGTAATTCCACAAATAATAATTTAAAACTATGTATGCCATATAATAGTCCATAGATGTAAAACTAATATAAAACATCAGAAATGTACTATGTTAACTAAAATGTATAGAACTACCACATGAATAGAAAATATTAATATAAAACTATATGTGCATTTATTCCTATGAGAAATAATATACATGACACCTCCCAATGTTTCCAACCAACATCATCTACCCATTAAAATAAATACCATGGGGGATTTATTCTACATGTGGACACTAATTCCTATAGTTTGAAAAGAAAAATTCTTCATGAACATAGATTCCCCTTTACACATAATACATATTCCTTATGAATTATCTATATTGGCCCATATCAATTATGAAAGCATCCCCCTCCTTGTGAAGGCCATATCTTGTCCAGTTATTCAACATATTTTTTCCCCAATAATCCATATTCTATATAAAATAATCCTATCACTATTTAGACATATTCTCTTTACTATTAACCAAAAAGGGTCACTCATCCATAAGTCTCACACAAAACATTTTTAGTAATCTTTTATCTAATACTATATATGTGACATTCTTTGATACATTAATATGAAATGAATAATATTTCCATTAAAGTGGAACCGAACAGTGTGTTTTATGATTCATTGGACAACGATATGTTGGAATTGTATTTTATTTTCTCAATCCCAAAACCACAAACACTTTTAGTTTTTCTGTACAGATTCAAGCTAAAATGTTCCCAAATGTGTTTATTTATACCACAGATTCATAACATTACACACTTCTATTTTCAAATAAAATACATAGAGAACTTATAATATATATATATATACACAAATATACCCACATCTAATTATGTTAACAACCAACAACTTGAATTGGGATAACCCGTATCACATTGAGATTTGAGAAGAATTCGTTAAATGAATAAAATATATATGAGATTTCAAGAGTATTAATGAATCCAAATAACTGATTCCATTAAGTCCTACTTAAAATCTCATCAACCAATTATGATTCGAAGGAGATTTCCGAAAAACACCAAAAATGATATGTTTCCTTTGGGAGATGGTATATATCAATGTTTATATGATACCGACCAATATGTTGGGTCATGTCAGAGTATCCTTTCAGAAAAACTATCACAGCTTAATTTAATTATATATAATACAACATGTCTCTTTAAAAAATAATCTATTAAAATTTTCAAAAAAATATAATTTTTATAAAATTATTCCATGAAACAAATTTCCAATGAATCATTAAAAAAATGCCTCGTATTTTTATATTTATATTTTTTATAAGATCTAATCCCATAAAATGGTATTCTATTCACACAAAGACCATTCCAAAATCAGTTGGAATAATAGAAAATAAATATTTATATCCAATAAAAATTCTCATATATTTCATATAAATCATTATTTAGAAAAATTGAATTATTGATACATTCATGAATTCATGGTTCTTTTTATAAAATATAGAGCATATATTTACTTCATATTTTGTCCAAATTATCAAAATACAGTGTGTTTGTTCTTTTGGATAAAATCCATATATAACTAAGGAATTAGTGAGGATTTATCAGAAATATAAAAAACGGGAAACAGATAATAATTGGGGGCCTTAATATTAATAAATCTCATTACAAGTGCTTATTTTTTAATTTAAACATCCATTTATTATTTGAGAACATAAATATGACTTCTCTTACTTCTTTGAAAAAATTATGTATTGCTTTGTTGTTTCACTCTGAAATGTAAAACATCCCTCAACCATGGACCATAGGAATAGAGAAACACATGAGATAAATGAGAATAACTAAATGGGATTATTTTTAATAGAAGAAGAAGCACTAAAGTGGTGAAAATATTTAGATAAAATTAGATAGTTTGGAAGGATATATTCATAGATATGATAGAGATATAATTCCCCTCTTCCCTTTTTTCCTTTGAACTAAATAAGAGGAAAATATGGGGTATTTCATATTTTAATAAAAAATACACTTAAATAATAATATTAACATTTTAATTATAATATAAATGATAATATAAATATCACATGAAACATGAAAGATACATTTCCACCAATTTTTTATGCAACCCAATTCATAACATTTAATGTTGTAATCTATACTAATGAAAATAGATCAATTAATGATAATATAGTAATATTATTAACTATAAATATATATATTTTTGAAAACACCTTTATTTTTTAATGAAACAAATATTAAACCTTTAAAACATTTTTAAATAATTTTTTTGAACGTTTTAAAGGGTGAAAAATAATAAAATAAGGAATAATAACATTTATCTTGAAGAAAAAAATGAGAAATGAATATTGAGTTCAACATGTAGGGGTTCATTGTTACCAAAACCGTGTATTAACCATGTTACACTCATTATGTCACCCAATATAATTATCGTGGTTTACTAGAATAGTTTCTCATAATTATGATAAAATTATTGATCCATTTATTTTATCAAACAATAATAATTTCCTAATCATTTAAACTCAAATTACAATATATATTTTCACAGGTAACTATAAATATAAAAATTGGGGGTGTTCAATAATCCCCCATAAATGGGATAAGTGTTTTTTATTATAAATTACATGAATTTTTCACCTTCATATCGTGCCCCTTAATGTGGTTTCAATGTGTGATAAGAACCACCAGGTATTATTTCATAAATAACACAACAAACTTATCTTCATTTGGTTGTCACTATAATTGAGTTAGATATATATTTTCTATATCTTATATACCTATAATAGTGTAAAGTATCTCTATTAACCCCATCCTTTTCATCATAATCATTCTATTCCTTTTTTGGTCACCTATTTTCCCTATCTAATTACTATAAAGGGTAATGAATTTCCCAAGTGAAAATAATGGAAACCCATTTGAAAGAAAATTATAATTTAATTATAATAAAATGATTTAAATGTTATATTGTTCTCACTCAACTATATTATCTTGTGTATATGTTTTTATGCACATTCTCTCTTGGAAGACATTTTTTTGAATGATTTATGTGATTCATATATTCTTTCTTAAAAATTGTATCAACCCAAACCTCAATTAAAGAAAATTATTCTTGATCTAATTAAATTTATTATTATGCTTATATAAAATGTGAACTAAATTTGCTTAATGTTTCTGTATATTAAAATACATTTAAAAATTATGACCATTTCTTATAAATCCGTTGAAAAGTGGTCACATGATAAGTATAGATGTAGGTCATTAACAAATCAAATTTAAATAGACAAAGGATGTAATGGCCTCACCTAGTAGACATTCAGTGAAAAAAGACCATTTGTTAGAACTCAGAAAGTAGGTGGAATAATTGGGATTCGCTCTTGAATAATCCCATGCTGAGCATAAATAAGTTAAGCTTGAGAGGAATTGACTACATGAGAAGTGGAAGTTAACAAGGATTACCACCCGAGCGATGTTATCTGAGCCACCCCAAGAGTTTTTCACCATCACACACATTATCCATTGGTCTTATGAAGGTTTTAGAAGGGGTTATATAACGAGACCCTAGCATTATGACCATGTACATTATTCTTGTATAGGGAATATACATTCTTTTTATTGTTACTTTTTAAATAGTTATTAAATCACAAATAGAATTTATAGTTAATATTCCACAAAGAAATGTATTTTTATAAATTAATGGATTTCTGTATTAAATAATTTTTTAATAATATATTAATATAAATATTATTATTATCAAATTATTTTTTATTAAATATATGTTATCACATAATTTAATTATTGCAACTGTAATTTTTTACTGGTTCGAACGCTATTTTTGTCAAAACCCATTAATTTCCAATAAATAAAGATATTTATTTTAAAAGTAAAAATTCATATATTTATAAAAAAAATTATATTAATTGAATATTATTTTTGGAATTAGGACTTCGAAGTTATCCAGCATTGAATTTTTCATAATATTCTTAGAAAGTTGAATTTGTGGGTAAAAATTAAATACAGTTTAAATATATAATGTGTTTTATGAAATAATTCTGACCCAACAGTGATGTAATAACATACTAAAAACATTATATTCGGTCCATATATGATTTATAAATAATATAATGCGATTTTAGATTTTTATTATTTATTTTACAAAGCATTAGTGGACCATCCAAGAGTTATAAAACATTTTGTCTTTTTAAATAGTTTTCCTTGATAGTGTGACTCACCTCCACATAAGAAACCATATTATTTTAAAATTTTCTTCCATTGGCCACATAAAATATTTATTTCCAATCCCCTTTGGAAAAAAAAGGGAAAATACCATGGGCTTGTTTGGGGTTTTGATTAGTTTAATGTGCGGTGTTTTAAACCTAAATAATAAATAATTCCATCCTTTCCTATATAAACCCACCCATGCTCCAACTTCCTCTTCACTCAATTCCTTTTGAGTTCAAAAAGCCCCTAAAATCCTCTCTCTAAAACTTCTCAAGGATCCCAATGTTCTCATGAAGCCTCTCTCAAGCCTCTCCCATGCTTTTGGAATTACTATTCAAAATAAAGGATTTCATCCTTTCTCATTTATGTATAATTTTTTGAACTTTTTTTCCCTTTTTTCAATTAAAACTGTTGAGGTATGATTTAACACCTCCCAAATAATTCCCTCTTTATGTTTGGATTAAGGGATACCCCTTTCCATCTCATTAATGCCTCACATGTACTCTTGTTACCATGCCAAAATTCTGTGAGGGATTTCCCCCTCCTCTTTTACATGAAAGTAATTATTTTGTATTATGCATCTAAATACAATTACTTTTTTTAAAATTTATATATTTTACCCCATTTATATACATTTCATGTACATGTGATTAGTGAACCATTTCTCTCTCAAAATCCATTATCATGAATCCTTATATCAGGTCGTTATGCTTCCGAAATTGCAACGCATTTTTTCAATCCAAGATCATTGTTTAGTAAATACCATACCCATATCTATATCAAGGGTATTAAGAATTATGTACATAAACATATAGAGTATTACTTTCATGTATTTATTTCATATTAATTAATCATGGAATAACTTTTTATGTTGACCGATTTCATGTCATATGATCCATGTGGCACACTTTTGCATGAAATGATATGTTTGAGAAGGGTTCACCCTGAATGCCCTCCAATGAATTGGGTAATGCATAGTATCATGATATATCATGTTCAATGAGTTTTGACTCATGATAAATTAAATGAAACACTTTTTAAATTGGGATTCGTGTTTAATGATGGTTTACTCATGAGCCATGTGCAATGAACATTCGCTCATTCTAATTCCATGTTAAGTGTTGTTGTCACATTTCTATGTTATGATAATCATGATTTATCATTCCTTTATGTTCATTTTTCTATTGTGCAACATTGATATTACTATTTTCTAACATGTATTTTACTCCTCATGTTATACCATTTTTATTACCTTACATCTCTTTATAGATCACCTTTTTCTTATGCATGTCCTCAGGTTATCCCATGCAATGCAACGAACATGGGAATGTAGAGGTCATGTAAAGGATTTTTTCAATAAAGATGTTGTATTTTATGTTTTATTTTGTAATGTAATGATCCTAATCCCCAAATACACTAGAAATCTCAATTTTCTATGTTTTATCAAGTGATGTTTATGTAATAAATCATGTTTTAGTGTGTAATAATTAGAAGGGTTGTCATAGTTGGAATCAGAGGATAAGTTTTGTTGTTTTTCAGGATTAGGATTAGAAAACCCTAGTAAATCCTTAGAGACAAGACTAAGTATAATAAAAAATATCCCTATGTTTTTGTGGGTATTTAGTAAGTGGTTTATCAAAGATATACATGCCTATCTGGATATGAGCAAGTAGAGGTGGCTTTGGCACAGATTTACCTATGGGTAAAAACCCAGTCAAGGAATTTCGGGCTTGACCTGGGGTACCCTGGTACACAAAAATGGTTGATTATACACTCTTGGTTATGATACCCCTAGAATATATGCATTATTAAATTCAAAACCTTTGTATGAGCCACTATTAGGGGAATACAAAAAATTTCCTTAAGAATATATATAATAGAGTAGATCATGGATAACATAGATTCAAGACTATTAATTCATAGGTTAAATAAAAAAAAAGCTATTTATAAGTTATCTATTTTTTGATTACCCTTTTTGTGTAACCAATAACTTTCCTTTTATTCTAGCCTATAGCTGGTAATATGAGGACTCGGGATAAAAACTGATGTGAAGACAATTTTGATGACTGTTCCAATGAGAGGCCCAATCCATTGGGAGTAGGAACCGCGAACATTGTCATGATACACTCTTAGTTAACATAAGAATTAAATAGAATCATGTGTCAAGAAGAATGTTCAACCCCCCATAAGAAAAAACGAGTCGCTATTGAGAGCATCCGGTGACAAATGCATCCTACTTTTAATAGATTATTTGATCCCTCAATCACTAAATAATGGATCAACTCCATTAAAATGATGTTATCCATCCTTAAATAACCAGAACAAGAGATGGATCTTTTGGATTCTTATTGTATTTAGGTTGAAGCTGATAAATGCTGGACATCGATCAAAAATACGAAGCCTGAGGAGAAGATTGAGGTATTGGAATGGCTAAATTTTGGGATGTTGTTTTTTGATTAATATTTTCCGCGCACCCTCAGACATAATATGGAAAGTTACTTCTTTCCCTCAATAAAAAATATGACGAATCTATCAGATATTATGAGGAATACTTTACAAGGCTTGCATGATATGCATCCGGCTTTGTCATTCCCCCCAAATTCATTGTTGACCACATTTTTTGTGGGATGAATCCTAGCCCGCGGAACGACCTAGTGATCCATGACTTCAACAACTATGAATAAATTGTCTGATGTGCCATCATGGTTGAAATGGATAACAAATAACCTTAGGGTTATCATGGGAATAAGAAGCGTAATGTGGAATTAAATTATTTGGGGCTGATGGATAAATATAATGGTTCTAAGAAAATCCAATACCCCACTTGCCAAAGGTGTGGAAAGTAGCACCCCTGAAAATTCATTAAGGGGTCGAGGAAATGATTTAGCTGTGGAAGAGAAGGGAACCATGCCATTAATTACTGACAAGATAAACATGTAGTTGCAACAGAGGAGAGGAACGCTCCGTTTGACTCAAAATATGTTATTCATTGCATTAACTGCAATGAACTAGGGTATCATGAAAATCAGTTCCCAAAGACAAGGGTTTTGGGAGGTAACCAACAACCTCCAAGGTCGCAAGGTGATATTTTTCCATAACTACTGCCGAAGTGAACCCCTAAAACGAAGTTGTGATAGGTATACAAGTTATTCGTTCAATAATAGAGAATGAATTTTTTGATACTAGATATAAGAATTCTTTTATATTCTTAATGTTTAGTAGAATAATCCAAACACCACCTCAAATCATTGAAGCAAAGATGTCGATGAGTACAACAAATAGGGAAATCATTGCATCCATTGAATATAACTCCTCCCCTATCTTAATTGGTGGATTGAACTCCTCAGAAAACCACATCACAAACCATCTTGTGGAATTTTATGGAATTCATGGAAAGGATTGTATTTCCTTATATAGATCCATCATAAATATCTGTGAGAGGGAAATCATTCTCCACGTAGAGAGTCGACCCCCGATTCTGTACAACTGCAAGGTGGAAGATGAATATTCTTCAGCTCTATCATCTCAAACATGGATATTTCTACCCTAGGAGAATGTGTATTAGACTTAGATGATTGAGTCTACATAGGAAAACATCCATAAAGACAAGCCTATTTTGAGGGAATTCCCTGATGTGTTTCCAGAGGAATTTCTGGGTCTTCCTCATAGAAGAGATGTGAAATTATCAGTTGATTTTATACCTGGGTTGTTTCCAATATCCAAGACACCATAATGAATGGCTATTTTGGAGCATGCAGAGCTAATGAAAAAACTATAGGAGAATCTTGATAAAGGGTTTATATTCCCAAGTGCTTCACCATGGGGTGCACCTGTCCCCTTCATCAACAAGAAGGACAGGTCAATTCTCTTTTGGATCGATTATCATGAGTTTCACAAAATAATTATAAATAAAAAGTATCATCTCCCATTAATTGATGACTTGTTTGATTAGCTGCATGGAGAACAATACTTCCCTAGTGTATATTTGTGTTCGGGATATTATCAAGTAAGGGTGAAGAATAAAGACATCCCCATGTTTTATTTTTATACAATATACAAGCACTATGAATACATTGAAATTCCTTTTCGGATCACTAATACTCCCAAAATCTTCACAGAATTGATGAATAGAGTGATTAGAGATTTCCATGAAAACGTTTTGGTAGTCTTTATAGAAGATACTCTACTAAACTCCAAAACCAAGGAGGATCATGTGGGGAATCTAAGTACTGTACTAGAAACCCAGCGAAAATAAAAGACCTATGTTAAGTATAGAAAGTGTAAGTTATGGTTGAAGGAGGTCTCATTATTGTATGATATCATCACAAACATTGGTATATCTATGGATCCCTCCAATATAGATGTACTAGAAGGATGTATGAAGCCAAAATCGGTAACATATATCCACAGTCTTTGGGGTAGCTGGATATTATCGACAATTTGTGAGAAATTTCTCATGATTATACAACCCTCATACCAAGATAAATCGGAAGGAATTATTGTTTTCATGGAGTGATGAATGCAAAGAAAGCATCAATGAGTTGAAAAGGAGGCTTTCCACTGTGCTCGTGCGCACTTTACCCACAGGTGGAGAACTCTTTGTTGTATTCATTGACACTTCGAAGAAAGGAATGGGCTGTGTGTTGATGAAAAATGATAAATTCATTGCCTTGGCATCATGGTAATTTAAATTTCAGGAGTATAATTGTCCAGAAAATGATCTAGAGTTGCCTATGGTGATCATTTATTTAAAAATTTGGTGGAATTATATCTTTGGGGATAAGTGTGAAATATATACAGACCATAAAATCCTTAAGAATATATTCACATAGAAAGAGTTGAACATGCACCAACGAAGATGGTTAGAGCTGATCAAAGACGATGACTACTCAATCCACTACCACATATGGAAAGAGAACAAGGTGAATGATGCTTTATGCATAAAGGACCCTATGATTCTATCATTGTTGAGAATTGAAACTGATCCAATCTTATTAGATTTCATGAAGATGGACATGGGAATAATAAAGAAGGGAACATCATCAATCCTTTCACAAATGATTGATCCATCATCTCTTTTGTAAATTTAAATGGATGATCATAATGATGATGTGGGAATTCAGAAGAAAGTGGATGCTATTAGAAAAGGTAAGTCCTCAGAGTTCAATGTTAATGAAGAAAGAATTGTGAGATATTGGAAAAGACTATGTGTTCCATAATGTCTAGAACTAAAGATGGAACTTTTGGATGATGAAAGTAGTTTGAATTTCTGTATTCACCCAGGAAACACAATGATGTATCGAGATCACAAAGAGCATTATTAGTGGGATAATATGAAAAAGGTGATCACTAAGTATACATCAAAGTGCCTTGTGTGTCTCTATGTGAAGGAAGAAATTAAAATGTCTAAAGGGATGATGCAACCATTGCTCATACTAGCATGGAAATTGGGGAACATCACCATGGACTTTGTCACCGGATGTATGAAGACATCTTAAGGCAACAATGCAATTTGGGTTGTTGTGGATCATCTTAAAAATTCTACACAGTTCATTGCAATTTGAGAGGATTTGATAGTGGCTCAAATAGAATGTATATATATCACGGAAGTGGTATGGATACATGGAGTACCACAATCTATTATATCCGATCAAGATCTAGGATTCACCACTAAGTATTGGAAGATTCATCAATATGCTCTGGATACTAAACTAAACTTCTGTATAACCTATCATACTCAAATGGATGTCCCATCTAATTGAATTGTTCAGACACTGGAGGATATGTTAAAATCATGTTCTATGGACTTCAAAGGATGGTGGGATGAACATCTTCCACTGGTTGAATTCTGATATAATAACAGTTTCCCCTCAAGCATTTGAATGACACCTTATGATTCCAGGTATTGATAGAGGTGCAACACACCAGTATGTTGGGATGAATTCGGTGAGCATAAGATGCTAAGACCAGAAATGGTTGAAGAAATGGTGGAGAAGGTGAAAACCATTCAGCAGTATATCAAGGCAACCTAGATTAAACAAAAGAGTTATATAGATATCTCTCTATGAGACCTTGAGTTTAAAGTTGGAGATATGGCATTTCTATGCATATCTCTTTGGAAAAAGGTCATGTGGTTTGGAAATAAAATGATGTTATGTCCTAGGTACATCGGACACTTCGAGATTTTTGATCATGTTAGGGTTGTGTCCTATCAACTAGCAAGTACACCTACCATGTCCAAAATACATTATGTCTTTCATGTGTGCCTCTTAATAAATTGCATACCAGACCCTTCACATGTACTCTCTTCAGAGGTTGTAAAACTAAAGGATGATCTTTCTTACGAGGAGAAACCAGTGAAGATATTATATCGAAGAAAAAATGTTATACTAAATAAGATAATTCCCATCATCAATGTGTTTTGAAAAAACAAGAAGTTTGCAGATGTGACATGGGAATTAGAGGAAGTGATGAAGTAGAGTTACCATCATTTATTTTAGAGTGGGGAAAGAAAATTTTAGGGAAAAAATTTCTTAAGGGGGGATGATTGTAACGACCCAAAATTTCATTAATGAAAATTACATTTGATATAATAAAATGACTTATTGTGGTTTTATAAAATGTGATATTCATTGGTTTTTGGTATATGGTTTTTAAAATTCCATTACGAATTGTGATCATTGCTAATATAGATGTTGAATAGTGATCACATGATTAGTATAAATATAGTTCATTAACAAATACAATTTACTCAGAAAAAGGAAGCGATGAACTCATTTAGTAGACTTGTCCTCTATGAAGCCTATATGATGAAACACATAAAGGAGGTGGCATAAAGGGGGGCTTCACTCTTGACTAATCCCAGGTCGAGCTTTCACACGTTAAGCATGAGCGGAACCGACTAAGGGAGAAGTAGAAGTTAATAGATACTACCACCCAAGCGATGTTATCCGAGCCACCCCAAGAGTCTGTCACCATCGATCACCTTACCCTTCAGACTTATGTGGGTGTTATAATTAGTTATGTATCATGACCCTAGAATCTTTTACTATGTACATTATTCTTGTATAGAAAATATATATTCTATTAATTATTACATTGGAAATAGTTCTTAAACCCCAAATAGTATTATTAGTTAATATTCAACATAGAAATCTATTTTTATGAATTAATGGAATTTTAAATTAACTAATATTTTAATAAAATATTATTATTATTATTAAATTACTTTTAATTAAATATAAAATTTCATATAATTTTATGAATTTAATTTTAATTTTTATTAAGGTTTGAAAGCTATTTTTGTGAAAACCCATGAACATTCGATAAATATCATTTTTTAAGTAAAAATTAAAATATTTATAAAATTGTTTAGATAAAGATAATATTATTTTTGGAATCAAGATGAAAAAATTATCCAAGGGTGAATTTTTCATAATTTTCTAAGACTGTTGAATTTTTTGGTAAAAATTAAATACCATTTAACTATATAATGTGATTTACATTATCAAAATGACCCAAAAGTGATGTAGTAAAATAGTATAAAAATTATGTTCAGCCAATATATGTTTAAGAATTAAAATAATGTGATTTTATATTTTTTTATTTATTTTACAATGCATTAGTGGACCTTCCAAGACGTATAAAATATATTGTCTTTTTAAATTGTTTTCCATGAGAGTGTGACACACATCGACATAAGAAACCCTATTATTTTATGATTTTCGGCCATTGTCCACTTAAAATATTGTTTTCCACTCCCCCTTGGCTAAAACCATGGGAAAACCATGGTCTAGTTTGTGGTTTTTTTTATTTTAATGGGCTGTGTCCCAAACCTAAATAATAAAGAATTCCCTATCATTTCCTATATGGACCCACCCAAGCTCCCAGTTATATTTCACAAAATGCCTTTTTATTTAGGCCAAACCATGCCCCCCCTATCTATAGAATCCTATGAAGGTGCCCCAATTTCCCAAGAAGCCTCTCTCAAGCCTCTCCTGCGCTTTTGGGATCACACTTCCATGTAAGGGATTTCCTTCTTTCTCAATTTTTTCTAATATTATTTAAGTTGTTATACCATTATTTCAATTAAAAATGTTGGGTTATGAGTTTGAACCTCCCCCTTAATTCCCTCTTAATGTTTTAATGATGGGATACCCCTTTCTCTCTCATTAATTCCTCGCATGTACACTCAGTACCATACCGAAATTCCTTGAGATATTTCTCTCTCATCTTTTACATCCATGTAATTCTTTTGTATTCTGTATCTAAATTCCCTTAAGTTTGTTATGTCATGTATCTATATGACCCCTTACATTCCATTTCATGTATATATAATGTGACACACATGTATCTCTCATCAACCAATTTCATGAATCCTTGTGTCACATTGTTATACTGCCGAAATTGCACCGTATTTTTAAAAGTCAATATCACTGTGTAGTGAATTCAATACACATGTCTCTATCAAAGGTATTAACCTTTATTAACATATACATATTGAATGCAATATTCATGTATTTATTCCAAAATAATTACTCATGGAATTATGTTTTATGTTTATTGATTCCATGTTATATGATCCATGTGGAACATTTATGCATGAAATGAAATGTTTGTGAAGGGTGCGCCCTCATAGCTCTCCAATACATTAGGCAAAGTATATTATTATGATACATCAGTTGAAATGAGTTTTGAATCTTTCTAAATCCTGTGCAATGGGATTTTATTCATTCTTCATGTGAAATGAGGGTTTACTCATGCTCCATGTGCAATGAGTCATTACTCATGCTAACTCTATGTTAAGTGTTGTTTCCACATTTACATGTAATGATTTCCATGCTTTATCATGCATTTATGTACCTATTTCTCTTTTTCTCTATTGATATGCCATTTTTCTAATATTTATTGTATTCATCATGTTATTCTAGGTTCATTCCATTAATAAACTTTATAGATCATCAATTTCTTTTGCATGTCCTATGGTTCTCCCATGAAATGCTAAGTATGAGGGAATGTAGTGGACATGTAATGGATGTTTTCAATAAAGATATTGTATTTAATGTTTTATGTTGTTTTGTAATGATCTTAATCCCCAAAGACACTAGACCTCTCCATCATCTATGTTTTATCATGTGATGTTTATAAAATAAATATTTTTTTACTGTGTAATAGAGTAGGGTTGTCATAAAAGTACAACACATTAAATATAATTTTTTCACATTCATTCTCATCTAGTACATGATTCCAATATTTGAAATCTATAACATTCACATGGGGAAAGTAAAACCTAATATTATTTTAGTAATTATTAAAATAATTTTTGTTCAAATGTTTTCTATTACACACATAATATACTTATGATATTTCATATTCTTACTATAAAAACACTAAAAATTGACTTATTAGCTCCATAATTTTATTATTTTTTCATTACTCATCAACTATAAATATATATTCTTCTTTATTAGGTTCCTAGAGTCTCATAAGAATGATATATTCCTCTTAAAAATCAATATAATAAACCAATAACCCATGGACAACTCAGTGAGTTCATTGGAAAACATTAATGGCCCAATACATCAAAAATTTCCCCTAGATAACAAACGTTTTCATTAAAATTTTTATACCCAGAATCTAAATAGAACATCATACTAATTTTTATTCTAAAAATTACACCATTTATATCAAATATATTTTTTCTTCAAACATAATTTAAAATAATCGAAATTACGTTTATATTTTTAATGTGAAATTGAAAAATTACTGAAAAATGATCTCATAACTCCTCAAAAATTATTCCAAGTATACATTAAACCTTATCATGATATTTCAGTAAATAAGTTTCACATTTACCAATGATCTACTCGATTTTGGAAAAACCTCAAAGATGATCTACTTTAAATTATCATTTATATTCTGATGTTCTTCAGGTATCATTTTATTTATTTATAAATCGTTTATTATTAGGTAATGATTTTAAAATCAACAAAAAGGTATTAATATTGGGTTTCAAAATTAATTAATTATATGAAATTCAACTATATATTTTATAAAAAAAAATAAAAACCGTGGTCAACATAGATAACTTTGTACATAATTAAATCATTATTCACATGTAATAATGACACTCTTATCACACTCAAAAGAAAAATTATATTCCCACCCTTTGGTCACTCTTATATTCATAATGATATAGATACATGACATATTTTATTCCACAAAAACATAACCACAACATGATTTTATCATATAATAAACATGACATTTGATACATAAAACTCCTAATTATGAACAATATATTTATTGATGGGACCAAATGAATTTAAACAAATAGTGAAATATCGGAGGTGAGTAATGACAATGGAGAGTGACATACCACCCCTTCCCAAGGAACATCACTCACAAAAAAATAAATCATGATTATATAATGAAACCCTGCTCACATTAGCATAATTTTTAACCACATCATAAGTCATGAGAAAAAAAATTATAAGAATATGATAACGAATTAACTTTAGAATAATTTGAAACTTTTTAGGATTTAGACATTAAAGGATATTTTCGACCCCAATAATTCATTTAGTTTTCCACATATTAACTAACATGTTAAATTGATATCATATGTAAGAGAAATGTGAATATAACACTTTTGATAATGTGAATACATGGTATCCAACGCACAGCAAATCAGAACACGGTGATAATTGTTTTGCAGAATTTAAAGAAGTCAAAATTATTTAGTGAAAACGTTTTTCAAGTATTTGAATATTAAAAATGTAACTATATCATTAAATAAATCAATATTAAATCTATATTAGTTATCCATTGGTATTAATAAATGTTATAGTCATGTAATTTATCTTCACCCACTACTTAAACATTGATTCCACGTGTCCTTAAATATCAAAAACCCTCAAATGGATGAGATATATCCGTCCATGAATCTAATTATCATATTACCCATGAATCCCATAGAATACTCTATGTTGTAGTAGATTTGGTCAAGCACTATGTGGAAAATATTGTTTCATATGATTCTACAAATTATACCCATTTAAAATAAAGTAGGATCACTAAAATTATATATAGAAAGAGGGTAATTTAACATATAAATTATAAATAATCTAAAATACAAATTTCAACATATTAATAATTATTTATTCATTAGTGATTAACATGGTTACTATTAGTTAATTTACAACTCAATAATAATAGGGATGATTCAATTGTATAATTCCTTGACTGTAATCCCCACATAATCAACGAATCATGTAATATAATAATTATTAATTTGGGTGGTAGTATAGGGGATGTAAACACCTTACACCCTTCACCACTGATCATAACCCAAATTCTATCAACCTCAATGAATCATTACTGGTGTTCTCTCAGTCATGGTAGGGAGGATTAGGTTATTCTATCATTCATGAGAGTGTTTTTGGGAGGCCGTCTTAGGATTTAGAAAATTCTCAACAAACAATATCATTGGGTACCAGACTTCATATAAATCCCTCAAAATGATTTATATCATGGTATGTGCTTCAGATTTAAAAAATAGTTATTGCTAAGTAGATGTTTACTTAAATTTTTGTTTTATGTAAACTCCTTGTTAATTTACAATAATTATAATTTTATTATTATTATATTCCATTACATGTGATAACTCCAAACATAAAAATCATTTCTATTAATCTGTTAACACGTCTGTTCAATCATCATCGACATTTATAAATCTATAAATAATAATTTAATATTCATTCAGGATATTTTCATTATAATATTCATCATTCAATTAATAATTATTATAAAAAGTGATTATATTTTTATTTTAAAAATGATATTAAAAATAAAAAAATTCTTCTTTACCTTATAAATATATATGAAATAAATGAATATTATATAGTTGATAGGTCAAAAATAATTTCTTTATATGTTATTCAATATACATATACTCAAACTCAAATGACATGGGGAAATTATTTTATCAGTAATAAGATATTATTATAATTCCACATGTCCATAATAATATTTATTCAATAACATTAATGAAATTTATTTAAATTATGATTATGGATACCCTTAGTGTATGGAACATTATGCATCTTTATTTATTAAATTTGAAAGAAATTATTAAATTTTCAAATTGATATCTAATAAAATATCAAGACACCTATATATAAATAGTAAATCATAAATGTAACTTATAGAATATATATCATACTAACATAATAGATTTCACAAATACATAGCTAATAAAACTCGTGGTCACATTAGGAATACCCATCCCAATATATTCCATTAATATATTTGGAGATACCCTTCCGATTTACCCCATCACATCGCCAAATTAATTATAGATCTATCTTGGGTTCATCCTCCCCCAGTTTACCATGGAACTACCTGTAAACATAAAAAATATAGAAGAACCATAATATAATCATAACTCTTAAGACAAAAATAAAGGAAGAAAAATGAAATTTTCACTTTTAAATCATATTTCATCTTTACAAGATACACACTCATATATATAAAAATAAATATAAAATAAAATGGTAAACTAGTAATGTAAAGATAGATATATAATTGTAACATGAAGATGAAAATTTCCATTCATGGTATATATTTAAAAATCATTCCAAGATATATAAATAATCAATCATTTATTGAAACAAAAATAAAACTTTTAAAAAGAAGAATTTTCAATAAAATTATTCCATACGACCTTTAAGCTTTTGAAAAGAATTTGTATTTTAACGCATTCATTTATATATAAATAAATCATTACAACCAATTTTTAAGACATGGATATTAATAAGAAATATATATAAGAATTAATATTTAAAAATAATAAAAATATGTTTTAGTTAAATATTTCATTATCATATTGAAAATTTTCATTATAAGCCACATGAATGAATAAAATTTAAGAAAATATTAGATAACATAATTATAGATATAATTTGTTGAAGAAAATCAAAATGGTTGTATAAATTATTTATAAAATGCTAAACTATAATATCATTAATAAATGTATAAATGAATGGAGATTGAGATGACATATGTTACCTTTATTCTGACTCAACATGTTCCATCTTTATATTCCTGAATAATAAGTATAGATCAAATTATATTTTTGTGAGACTGTTTTCAGATTTATTTTTCCTTTTATAAAACTTATTTTCATGTATTATTTCTTCAGATTTTTTGTTAAAAATTATTCATATAATATAATTATTTATTCATAAAACATACACGTATACTAATAAAAAATACTATTTCTTTTATCTGTATCAGTCATTTCATCGATATTCAGTACTTGAGTCGAAAATTAACATGGTATGATGTCAATATTCCAGGTGATCATAATTCCATTATCTCCTAAATAATAATCATGCAATTATTTTCATTTAATACATTAATTAAAATTTTAAATCAAACAATTAATTATTGTCCAGAAAAATGGAAAACATTATAATCATAGAGAAGGTAGGTGATACGTTCGCATGAGTAATGTTTTCCACTTTTTATTGATCGTTATGGAAAGCAAGTAAGTAATATTTTACCTTTACATTATTATCATAAAAATATTAATATCATGTTAATAATTTAAATACACTTATTTATATTATATAAGTTATGCAGGGAGTAAAATTAAATTGCATCACTTCATGGATGATATAGTTCATACGTACGTACGAACGACGTTATCATTTTTATTTTTATGTAAAGTAATAATTTAATTGATATATTATTATCTTATAATGATTAATATGTCATTAATATCACATATGAACATTGATTACACCACTATAAAAAGTCATGAGAGATGGTTATGGAAAACGAACTATATCGGTTCATGAGGCGGTAGCTATCCATACACACGTATGAAATGATTATTTCCCATTATATGAAATTGGATATGGATTTAGATGAGATATTACAATAATAAAATACCATTATATGGATTATACTATAGTTAATATTTCATCATGGTGCATGTTGATTTTGAGGAATATTAATAATAATCAAAATAGAAATACATAAGAAAAAACATTATCTTTCCATTGGATGATCACCTTTCTCATCACCTTAACACCTCTAAGGAGTAATTAACCCCTAAAATAAGGGTTCATGAATGTGGGGAGGTATTATAATAAGGGGATTGGGTAGGTCTTTGGTAGATCTAAACTAATTTGGAAGTGTGAGTAAAATAGAGGAATTCATTACATTTTATAAGAGAGGGGAGAGGGACCCTTTTAATCCAAAAAAAATTTAATTAATATAAATTAATTAGTAACTCCATAGGAATAAAAATCATTTTTTCAAATATATGGCGAGGATGCATCTAAAAAATCTCATCCAATAATTTTTATCCATTTTTTTATTTTATTTTAAACTATATTATTTTGTTTTAACACCTGTTTACTCTTACCATCTAATCCAGTAATTTAAAATTTATGGGTTTAATTAATTACTATAACATTCCAAAATACCAATAAATGAATATTTTATAAAATTTTATACTAATGAATGAAATTTGGTTGAATATATGATTTTTTTGAATAATATATCTTTTAATAAAATATTACATATTTTAAAATTCAATTTCTATAAATTTTTAATTTATTAGTAGTTTACTTTTTAAATTATCATAATATAATAATATTTTCTAATATACTCATTTAACTCATAATAAACATTTCAAATGCATTCAGAAATTTTTTTAATCGAATAAATTCTCTCAAATTATATTTATTTTAGTCTTTATAATTTTATTGATTTGATTGTTTTATTAATTAAGCTACTAAAACATCATCATTGTGTTCCCATTAAATTTAATAATTTGTTTTATTAGACATTAAAATAAATCAATATGATATCAGTAGTCATTTTATATTTTTAAGTACTATTTATAGTTGAATATAACCCATATATTACAAAATAGTAATTTTTTTTATTAATATGTTACCTAATTATGACATCTTTCTCTTTACATTAAATAAAATGTTATAAGTGTCATAATACATCCCAAGTGGCTTCCAAGGGACAACATTTCTTCCCAATGATTTTAATGGTAAAAATAACTCATCTCATAATATATGGACATGTTTTAGAGTATTTTTATAATTTATATGATATTATTTTATCATTTCATTACCTGATTTACCATTAACTATGGTAATAAAAATAATTAGTAAATCCTCTATTAATAAATTCAAAAAATAAGTTATTTTTATTATCAAAATTTGGAACGTATAATTATAAATATTTAGTACATTATTCTAAATTAAAAACACATCATTAGCATAAATTTTAATTCCCCGAACCCAAAATCCTGGATCCAGTGCGTTATTTGAATTCATTGGCATAATTACAATGAATCAAGTCCTGATGGACCGATCCATTTAGTAGTATTAGAAAATAGATTACATACATGAACATTACATTATAATTTGAAGAATAAAATAAAAAAAATAATCCTTTGAAAATTCCAGTATTCTCCTAGCTTAACCCTACATATCAATCATAATACACTTCTTGGAATCCTGGGAAAACAAAACATAAGTAAGGGGTGATCTCAGATGCACAGTAAGGGTATATAATATAGAAGAATCAATAAACTTTTAAGTCAAGATGTGTAATAAAACAAATTCATTTAAACATAAAATTGAACCTAATATTGATAAAATAAATCAATAAATACCATGTAAACATTAACATGGATATTATACTTTTTGAATAATCACATGTAATAAAAAAATTATAAGGAGGGAATGCATAATGTTGGACATCATAACCACAAAGTCAAGTCCACGTTAAAAGAATACAAATAAAAATTATATCAAGGCCATGTTACAAAACACTAATTTGTCTCATTGGACCCACTTATACATCATGGGGATATAGTGGGCCCCGCCCATCACATAATATGTGTAATGAATTCCACATACAAGAAAAAGAGAAACATAACATAAACATTCGTATTAAAACTAGCATAAAAATGTCAATATTTTATCGATAAAATATAAATGGTATAAAAATAGCACATCCAAATTAAAAAATATCATAACACATTCAATACAATATGAATGATTTTATATTAATAAATCAACTTTAATAAAGAATAATATACAGTAAAGGATGTTGATATAGTTGAAAATGATCAGTAAAACCCTTTTGAGAGAAATATTCTGTTTTCATGAAATCATATAAAAGTTACATAATTTATAAAGAATGTAATTAAAATAGATTTTTTAATCAATGATTCCCATACCAAATTGAATCTTTAGAATGGAATTAACATTTTAAAACAATCAGGTCCATATTAATAAATCTTTAGAATCATTTTGAAAACACAGACGTTAATTAAAGAGATTTTAGATAAATAAACCATTAAAACATTTAAAATGATTATCTCCTTAAAAGTTACCTTTTGTAAAACATTAAAATATCCATTTTCAAAAAAAATTTATGAAACATGGACGTGGATGATAAATATGTCCCAATAGATAATTTTAGATAAACAATCTCGAATAATAATGAGATTGAATAAATAACATTTACCTTGTACTTTCTTATAGAATAGGGTATGTTTAACCTCCTTTATAATTACCATTGAATGTTATTAAATTATACTAGAACCATATTAATATTTATGATATCATATATGATTTATTTATGACTTTATACTACCCCTATAATAATAATTTCCATGTTAAAGTAACATTTCAGTTAATAATCACTTTCTTTATCGTACAAGTTATAACTTGTTCTTCTTGATCGTATCGCATTAATAATAATTTACATAGATGAAGAATATAAAACATGATTTATATATCTTATATATTTAAAATATAAATATTTATAATACATAGATATATGAAATGGAATCATCATTTGTGGAGATGGTAGTTTCTACGTACACATGAACGTTGTTTCTCTGTTCTTATCGTTTATTATGGAATGAAGTAAACGATATATATTTTTCTAAATAAATTTATAATATTAAAGTAGAAATATTATTTAATATATATCATTCTTAATAAATATATATATTTAAAAAAAATCTTCAATGGTGATCGTAGAAGATGCATGTCATCACGTCGTGGAGATGGTAAGTGGTACGTACGCACAAGCAAAAATAACATTCTATAGATGATAAAACGTTGTTTAATAGGATTGTATATAATATATAGATAATAATTAAAATTTTATATTAAGTATATAAATTACTTATACTCATTATTATACCCATCCAAATAATGTAGTGTTGAATAAAAAAATACACCATGACGTGGAGACGGTAAGTCATACGTATGCATGTATGGTGACTTTGTTATTCAAATAGTGGATAGATTAATTAATATGGTATTAAATTATTTATAATAACATATAGGTATGTATAAGGTACTGGATTTATTATTTTTGTATGGAAATAAAAATGAAAGAGGATGTTGAAGAAAAAGAAAAGAACTTTGATAGAGGTGATGAAATAATTTCCTCTTCTCTTGGTGCTTTCTTTTTATTTGAACAAAAGGGATCATTAGGTTGAATTTGTGGTCAATTTAATGCCTCTATGATGAATTTAGGGTCGTTGGTAGGATATTTTAGCAGTTTTTGGTAGAGGAAAATGGATTTGGTGGTGTATATTTAAGAGAAGGGGAGGTGCCCTTTTATAAGAGAGGTGTGGGACACTTTAAGAAAAGCGTGAAATATTAATTCATTATAAAGTCATTTTTTGTTTTTAATAGATAAAAATAGATTTATTTATATCATGATATGGGTATGTTTCAAATTACTATCATACAATAGTTTTTAGACATGTTTAGTTCACCAAATTAATCATATCTTTTTTATTTAACCCTTAGTTTAATAGTTTAACTTTTACCATGTCTTCTTGTATTATTATAATACATGGTTTATAAACATACTATAAATTTACAGGAGAGAATAATGTTTTTCATTAATGATATATATATCATTATATATGTCGTTTTTCTGATCATATATATTTAGGACAGTTATATAATTTAATAAAATAGTATTTGAATTAAAAACTCATTAATGACAATTTCGACACTATTTAGTATTTGGTTTTTGTGAATGTCATACCAACATGATTATATAGAAACACATTAATTTATAAACTCTAAGATGTCATATTAACCAATAAAATTCTTGTATTGTATCAAAAAACTCAATATACATTTATTTTAAAATTTATAACATCAACTATTTTAGTCCTTCATTAATAAGGTAAATACTACATCATCATTGTGTTAAAAATAAATTTATTAATTAAATATCTAAATACTATAAATAAAATACCGTGATGTAGAAAATCTTTTTAAGTATCTAATTGATATTTATATTGGAATTTGTCTTATGTATATATCTATAATAAAAATGTTTATTTTTTAAAATTGGAATTTAACACTTTTAACTCTTCTTTAAATAAAATATAACAAATTTTAAAATAAAATCTATGTGGATAAAAATGAATCATATTATTGTCCAAACGATAATTTTGGTGAAAATACACTTATCTAATATTATTATGACATGTGTTAGGGTAATTATAAAATCATTTTTACCTTTAATTACACTATTTACTTTTAACCGTGGTAAATAAAATTCAAAAGTTACTATTCGCAAAAAAATTATTTTCATCCTATTGACCAAAATTTTACTTAATTATTTTATCCTTGTCTCTTATATTTTGGAAATTAAAATCATAGAAGCAGTAAAAGTAATTTTTAAGAAAATATTCAAATTTTGTTAAAAGGTGGGTAAAAGACATTAAAATGTTTAATAAAATATTATATACCAAATCTTATAATAAAATGACTCAAATTAATTACATTACACTAATATAGGTATTATGATTCTATTTTTACTTTAAAATAAATTTAAATTAAAAACTTAATTATTAAAATGATGAAAGTAGTTTTTTAACTACAACATATTATTTTCACTATTTATAAAAAACTAAATGTTTTTAGAAAAAAAATAATTAAACCAAAAATAATTTTGATATTAAAAAATGAAAAATGATATCTATTTTAAAAAATTAAAATCATGGATGTTTCATTAATTAATTTATAATTAATTCTTATTTTCAAAACCAAAAATCTGGTTTTTAAGAATTAATAACTATCAAAACATTGACATGTGTGTATGTCCAATTTAAATATGAAATTACATAATAGTACCTAAATTATATTAAATGGAAAAATATAATCTAATTATACTTTAAAACTTCTCAAATTCATAATATATCACTCCAAATTTTTGAAATTAAAAAATTTGTTTTCAATTAAAATTTAATATTTTTCACTTTTCATCAAAAAATTATAGTTATCAAAAACGTACAAAACATTTATCCAATATTTATTATTATGTACTGATTTTAAAGAATAATTTAAATTCATTAAATTTAATACATAAAATTGTTAAATTTTTTATTTAAAAAGGTTTTTCCATTTATAGATGGAAAAATTACAGTTTTTAAAAAATAGTACTTTTCTCTGAAAAATTGAAAATTTTCAATATATTATATCTAGAAAACACAAAATATGAATATAAAAATTATATAGGATATATATAAAAAATAAAAATTTGGTTAATACTATCCATAATAGCTTTTTAAACAGCTAGTTTGATAGTTTTTGATGCCCTTGAACTCAAAGTTGCATATAACGCAAGATATTGAAATAAATTAAAGAGATAATGTACTATAAAATCATGGGGTGTTACATTCTACCCTCCTTCAATAAATTACTTACTATCAATTTCAAATTTTTCATCGAAAATAAAGTGTCGAAAAATAGAATATACCATTATGGAAAACCCACATTGGAAATATGGTTTTTAAAAGTTAGTTTCAATAAGAGGGAATGTGAAATGAAATAGTCACCACCAAATTAGGAATTCAAATATGAGAACATTTATAGAAAGTAGAGAGACTTAATTAAAGTAAAATGTAAATATTTATATGGGTGAATAAGGTCATCGTTCACAATCAAGTGATCAAAAAATAAAAAATTGAGGGCCTTAAAGCTATCAATATATGATGATTTAAAGTTTCATCGGTTCAAGTAAACATATGGAATTAGGAAAACAGATTTTTTAGATAGATTTTTTGAAAAGGAGGGATTAATTTACAATCAAGATAAGTACTTAAGAAAACATATTTTATTTCATTACATGTCATAATCATAATCTCATCATTTGGTTGTGCTTCGATCTATATTGACTTCATCCCTTACACTAAGAAATGAATATTAAAAATGAATTTTTTACACCATAAGTTATTTTGATAAATCATAAGGTCCACATGTATTCCCTTAATTCAATAAATATTTACTAATAACAAAAAGGTTATGTCAAAGTATCTAACAAATCATACTTTAACCTCATACAAAATAAAATCAAGTGTTCAAAATACTCAATTCCAACCTTTTGACTTATCAAATATACATTTTTCAAAACTCACAATCCAAGAATTTATAAGGAATGTAAATATAACATGATGAAGATCAACATGTGAATACATTCATCATGTATTTTATTAAAATTTGGTAAAAACCTGAATTACCATAAAACCTTATTTAAAAATATACGTACATCCTTATTCCTTCATTAAAACACAAAATATAGGATATACTCCATAAATCCATAAATGTTGTAAACTCTAACAATGATGGAATATACAAATAATTAATTAGTTTCAAGGTTGTCAAAAATATCCAATATGATTGATCCAAATCAATCATATCTTATTCCAAAATCAATACCTCGGTATTAGAACCATATTAATGTTTATCTTTCACTCAACCTTGTATTTCCCAAGAATGTTTAACATTATATTGATTATATTTTCATAGAACCATATTATCTCAAATCCTCCATGAAATAGTTATGAAGTACAATCCTTATTTATTTCTATAATCCATATAACTTGTACATCATTGATACAACACTCAAATGACATAATTATTTAATAACAACATAAGATGTTGAATCATTCCAATTCATAAATGGTAGTATCATAACAAGATTATTGTCCAATATCATTATTTTGAGGATACTATGATGATTTGGACATAGATTCACATAGTGTCCCTATTCCTTGCGGATGACGTGTTATTCATTTAGAACTATTTTCTTAACAATGAAATCACGAACGTGGTGTCCTGTTTCTTCACACTTATAAAAACTCTCATTCCCTTATAACATTTACCAAGGTGATTTTTCTCCATAGTTATCACAAGTGGTTAAATCATTCTTCCCCTTTTTCCCTTTATCCATATTTTTCTTTACCATCCTCTTTTTCTCTTGCATCCCATGAATCCCATATGACTCAAGGAATTAATTAAATATTTTATTAAAACCTGATACTACTTACACATATGATGATAATACATGGGAGATTCTTTCCCTTCTAAATGTTGGATTAATCCAGTTAAAGATGTGATACTTCGTTCTATTTGGATCATAAATATTAATAGAGTTCTCATTCCTTCTTCTGAGTACCATTTCTAAATGATGACATCCACTAGAATAGATCATATCATAATTTATAATCCATAAACTAGAAAACATATCAACATTATTAACTGAAGATTATTAACACATCTATTATAATAATCAATAAAAAATGTTTCTTCTCTCACATATTTACCCATAAATCATTCATAATGGTTTGTAAATAAATTGTGAATTATGAATATAATATCCCTCGTGAGTGTCGTACTAGGGGTGCAGTAAGGCTCGTGGTCGTGTACCCGGATAACTTTGTTTAGGCCCGAAACTTTATCTCTGAGTTTTCACTCATAGGTGTATCTGTGCCAAAAACACTTCCACTTGTAGTAATCAGATATGTAATTATTTTCTAAAATTCCCACATAATATTAACATTACCAAAATTATTGATGTTCCTCTATACATATCCTTAAAGTCTATCATAGGGTATTGATTCATAATCAGAGTATATCTAAATCTAGTTTCCTAGGTTGTTATTAATCATACATTAATATCAACTATATCACCCCGACCCCAGAATCCTGGAGTCGGTGAATTATTTTAATATATTAGAATGATTACAAGGAATCACGTCTTGAAGGACCGATCAATTTAGTAGTCTTGTAAAATAAATTACATACATTAACATTACATTATATTTTCAAACCAAAAATAAAAAATAGATAATCCTTTAAAATTACATTATTCCCCTGGATTAACACTTCATATCAATAATAATACACTTCCTAGAATCATGGGAAAATAAAACATCAAAAAATGGTGAGCTCAGATGCTCAGTAAGGGTAAATAATTTAGATGATGATATAAACTTTTAAGGAAAGATGTGTAATAAAATAAACCACCATTTAAACTTAAACTTGGACATAATATGTCAAAAACAAAATCAAGAATTAGCATATAAAAATGCACATGGATATTCTACTAGTCTAATAATCATTTCTAATAACTAATTTCATAATGAGGGAATGCATAATAAGAGACATCATAAGCACATAGTCGAGGAATTGTGCCAAGACTATGAATAAAATTTTTCTCAAGGACTTGTACGAAGACACTAATTTGTCTCAAGAGATCGACTAATACATCAAGGGCATGTAGTGAGCCCCACCCATCACTTACTATGTCCAATTCATTCCTTATATGAAAAATATATAACATAACATAAAAAATTAGTTCTAAAACTAGCATCGAAAATTTCAATACATTAACAATAAACTATGAATTTTTTATGATTATCACATCCACCATAAGAAAATCATAACTCATAAAATACAACATGGATTATTTTATTTTAATAAATAAACCAAAATAAAAAATTATATCCAGTAATTGATTTTGAAATAGTTCAAAATGATCATTAAATCATATTGGAGTGATATATGCATTTTCATGAAATCATTTAAATTTTAATTAATTTATAATGGAAGTCATTTAAATGTGATTTTTGAATCAATGTGTCCCATAAAAATTTGAAACATTTGAAAGGAATTAACATTTTAAAACAACAATATCCAAACAAATAAATCCCTAAATTAATTTTAAAAAAATGTACATTAATTAAATAGATTTTGAAAAATAAATCATCAAAACATTTAAAATAATGATCTAGTTAAAGGGTACCATTAATAAAACTATAAAATAGTTCTTTTGGAAACATTTTTATTAAACATAAACATTAATAACAAATATTTCCCAAGAGATACTTATAGATAATCAATTTCGAATAATAAGTAGATTGATGAAATAAACATTAAATTTAACTTTACTTTATAACATTACACTTCCCATTTAATAATAAATTCCACGTTAATGTAAAATTTCATGTAATAATCGCTTTCTTTATCATACGTAACAAGTTATTCTTGATAGTATCACTTTAATCATGATTTAAATATTTACTAAATATAAAAAATGATTTATATGTCATATATATCTATAATATAAATATTTATAATTGATAGATATATTAAATAGAAAAACCATTCACGGAGACAGTAGTCCATACGTATGCATGAACGTTGTTTCTATTTTCCTATTGTGTAGTGTGGATGTAAGTAAACACCATATAGAAATATCTATATAAATATATTTTATTCCATTATAAATATTATTTAATATATCTCATACTTAATCAATATATATTTTTATACATATTCTTAAATGGTGATCGTTGAGGATGTATATCATCACGTCGTGGAGAGGGTAAGATGTATGTACACACGGGTGACAATATCATTTTATCAATGGTAAAACATTTTTTAATTGGATGGTATATTATATATAATGGATCATTAAAATTTTATATTCATTATTTAAACTAATTATTGACATTATTATTCCCATCAAAATAATGTATTGTTGAATAACAAACTACACCACAACATGTAGACGAAAAGTCTTATGTACGCACGTATGGTGACTTTGTCATTTATAAGGTGGATAGAATAATGAATATGGTTTTACCATATTTATAATAACATATAAATATATAAATGGTATTGGAGTTATTATTTTATTATGGAACTAACAACGATTGAGGATGTGGAAGATGAAGAAGAAGAGGGCTTTGAAAGAGGTTATAAAATAATTACCTCTTCTTCGGGTGCTTCCTTTTGATTTGGACAGAAGGGATTCTTAGGTGGGATTTCTGATCAAATTGAGGCATCTAGAATAAATTGAGGGTATGTGGGAGGATATTTGAGCATATATTGTTCGATCAAAATGGCCTTAGATTTCTGAAATTAATACAATGGGAGGTTCCCTTTTATAAGAGAGGTGAGGGGAACTTTTGGAAAAGCTTTAAATATTAATTTTTTATAAAATTATTTTTGGTTTCAAGAGGATCCTAATGAATTTATATAGAGGATATGGTGGGTATGGGTAGATATAATCTCAAACAATAGGTCTTAGAAAATTTTAGGTCACCAAATTAACAATATAATTTAGATCTAACCCTTAGTAAAATAGTTTAACTTTTACCATCTCTTATTTTATTATTATTATTATACATGGTTAATAAACATACTATAAAACGACAAGAGAAATTCAAGTGGTTCATTAATGACATATCTATCAATATATATGTTCTTTGGCCAAACCATAGATTATTAGTACTATTATATAATTTAATAAAATAGTTTTTATTTACAAACTCATTTATGTCAATTGTGACAATATTTAGTATTTGGTTTTTTTGAAAGTCATAACAACATGATTACTTAAAAAAATTCATTGAATCAAAAATAACTTGTCATATTAATGTATAAAATCTGTATAATCCATAGAAAGTATATATTTACAATTATTATTATATTTATAACATCATTTATTATAGTCATTCATTAAAATGTTTATTACTACATCATCATTTGGTCATAAATAAATTAAATTATTAAATTTAAAAAAAATTTCAAAAAAATACCATGATGTAGGATATCTATTTAGATTTCTAATTAATATTTATAGTATAATATATCTTATGTAAAAATCTACATTAAAAATGTTTTAGTTATTAAAATTAGAATTTAATAGTTTTAGCTCTTTTTTAAATAAAATAAAATAAATATTCTAATCTAAACGAAGAGGATTAAAAAGTATCATATTTTTGTCCTAACATTGATTTTGGTCAGAATACACTTATCCAGTAGAATTTGGGTAGGTGTTACAATAATTATAATATCATTTTTACCTTAAATTAGCCTATTTGGATTTAACCGTGGTAAATAAAAGTAATTAGTAATTGTTCACCAAAAAATATTTTCATCCTATTGAACCACATTTTACTGAATAATTTCAATATGGTCTGTGGGATTTTTGAAATTCAATTCACTGTAGCGATAAAATTACCTTTTTATGTAATTTTTCAAATGTTCCTTGAAAATGGATAAAAGAGGCTAAAAAGTTTAATAACATTATATATATATATATATATATAATGTTATTATAAAATAAATCCTATGAATTAAATTTCCCTAATATAGGTATTATGTATATATTTTGACTTTAAAATAAATTTAAATTAAATAATATTTATTTAAATAAAAAAGACAGCATTTATCTACAACGTTGTGTTTTTCACTATTCATCAACAGTTAAATGTTTTCATAAAAATCCAGAAAATTAATCCAAAGAAAATTTTGATATTAGAAATTCAATAATGATTTATATATTATGAAATGTAGAAAATATAAGTTGAATTTATTAATATAAGATTAATTCTCGTTGTGAAAACTAGAAAGTGGGTTTTTAAGAAGTAAAAACTATCTAAATATTGACATGTGTTTATATACAATTTAAATGTGAGATTACATACAATGACATAGATTATATTAAATTATAAAAATATAATCTAATTATAAATTAAAATCAATTAAATACATAATCTAACACTATCAATTATTTTGATTAAAAAATTTGTTTTCAATTAAAATTTAGTATTTTTCACAATTCTTCAAAATTTGAATGCTATCAGAAAAGTAGCAAAAAAGTATCCAAATTAAATCTTTAGGTCCGTATTTTAATGAATAATTTAATTAAATTATATTGAATATATAAATGTGTCAAATATTCGATTTAAGAAGGTTTTTCCATTAAAAGGATGATAAACTACATTTTTTAAAATATTTATTTTATCTAAAAAATTAATTTTTCATTATATTATTTCTAAGAAAGAAAATATATGAATGTTAAAATTATATAGGATAGATATAAAATTCATAATTTGGATAATACTATTCATAACTGTTTTTTAGAAGGCTAGTTTGATAGGTCATAATGCACTTGAACTAAGGAGGTGCGTGTAACACAAGCTATTGAATTACTTTAATGAGATAATGTATTATGAAATCTTGAGGTGTTACATAAATTAAAAAATAATAATCTCATTGACAGAATTAGAGAATGAGTTTTTAAAGTAAAGTATTTAAAAGTTCACTCCAATTTTATATCCAATTTCAATATAAAATTGATTCCAATAGCCTAAATTTAAATAACTTATAAAAATGTAATATAATTATACCATAAAACAAACTAAATGTATTGTCTTACTATATAAATAATTAGCTGAAAAAGATGTTTTGAATAAAATGGTTGTATTTTTTAATATTCATTAAAAGTAAATATTAGTAAAATATAAAAAATTATTCCAAATTTGGCCCCTCATCCAAATAATAACTTAATTTTGTCAAATATAATTTATAAAATTGACAAAAAATTATAATTTTGAAATGGTTTCTCCTCCAAAAGGCTGTTAAAATGTTGTTTTTTAGAAATACTCCATTTATATGTAAAATTTATTTCTTTCTTAAATTTGGTCTAGAAAATACATAAGATAAATTTTAAACTTTATATTGAATTTATATTTCATTAATATAATCCAAAATAGTTATTTCATTATTTGTTAAACACAATTATTCATTTTTAAATTGGTTTTCATAAAAACAAATACATTATATTAAATTGGTATTTAATTAATTTTAGAATTAATTTGGTAAAAAATAAATCATTATATAATCATGTGTAAAACTTATTTTCATAATTTAATTAATGTAGTTCATTCCCTCAATTCATAGTGTTATCTAATAACTATCATATTAAATAATATTATTATTTTTTTCATTAATTCTAAAGTTGTTTTATCATTTTTGTTATCAAACATAGGGTTTCCTTTTAAAAATATGATCTATTACATCCCCCCCCATTAAATTATATCCTATAAATTTAAAAATTGGATCAGAATCTAAGATATAAATGTTCCAATAACCTTTATAAAATTCCCAAATCATAAAATGAATTAACACAAAATAAATATTAATAATATAAAGGAATGTATTATGGTGACCATATATGACACATACTAGGTTCCATGTAAGAATACATAGATGTAGAAAATGTAACTAATGATCATGTTCTAATGGATAGTAATAGATAAAATATTATTCTTAAAGATGAAAATTATAAAATAATAATCTTTTTTGGGTTTTAAGGTCACTGAATTTAAAGATGTAAAAGAAAAAAAATTATAATTTCCTTCTCATAGAGATGCGGAAATAATTTTCTTCCAAGGATATGATCATAATGAATCATAGTTACCTAAAATTTAATGTTTCATCCTTCAATCAAATTCCACCAGAAATTCATGTTTTTTTCTAAATGAATTTTATTTAAGAGTGAATTTTACACTTGAAATAATAGAATAATATTATAGAAAATAACATAACCCACAAAAAAATAACTATATATTCATATTGTATTGGAACATTAACAAAAACAATTGGATAAAATAACATAACTCACAAAATACAATAATATTTAAAAAAATAATGATTTATTTAATTTCCAAAATTCAATAGTAATACACAAATTCCATCATAGAATTTTTGATGAATAAATTCCTGTAAAAAACCTTAAAATAATCTAATTTATGTTTAAAATTGAAAACATATACGATTTTGATTACATAGTCTTCCATTATAATTTTTAACATTTATCACCAAATATCATCGATCGATCTTAATGTCTCGTACCAAAAAGTTATTACCCAGGTCACATATTCTCTATGATAGATTAATTATTTCCATAAATAAACTAATTCCCAGGATTTAAACAATTTAAATTATAAATTATTCCAAAAATAATTCAACCATTACCCCCTAATTAATTCCTATGGTGTTCAATTTACCTAATTCATATACAGTTCTCAAAATGTTAAACTTGATTCCAAATAACATGTATCACTTAATACAAAAATAATTCTATAATACCAAGGATATCCATTGATGAAACTTAATTTCCCAATATTAGTTAATTAATATTCCATCAACTCATTTAAATAAAATGAAAATGTCACACTATTCTTGGAATTCACATAGGCTAGTGGAAGACGATAATGCCATTCCACCCTTTAGTTGTGGGTTCGATTCTAGAAACCTTGTCTAATGGGAAGGATTTGTCACACATCCTCAGTTTCTACTTTTTATAATACAATTGAATCATTATAACATTCCAAAAATTTTATTAAATCCCCAAAATAACCTTAACACATTTTAAACTCAATGTTTATCTTATACCATTAATTTTGTATCCCAAAATTTTGTATCCAATAATTTCCTAAAAACCTATTATCATATAAACCCTACAAATTATTCATACCATTATACATATTTCTACACAAGAAAATATATTTTTTATAAAATAAAATTTTCATATAAAAACCTATTGTGATTCCCATAATAGAAAAAGTCATTAAAACTAATACTATCATCGAAAGAGCATTAATACCTTTCATCATTTCATCATCCTAAAATCATCCATAGTTCATGAATCCTTTACATGTAGACATATTTATCATATAGTGTTCTGCATGATCCATTAAGAATAATTTTCCATATTTTTCCTTCAAAAAAAATTACAACAATCGCAAAAACAATTCATGTCTGAAGATTCTGTAATTTCATAACATGAGATATAAAATAATACATACAGTTCATTGGAAACTTTCTCTTTCCTCGTCTTCAATTATAATGTAATTATGTTTTTATAAATATATATTTTTATGGTCTACTATATATAATTAATGAAACTTAATTTAAAAAATTTATTTTCATAATGACTATTCACAATAGATTTAACAAATATAATTGATAACTCAGAATGAATGTCCTTCCCTTTACTAGTTTAAATGGAACAATTCATTCTTCATTGGTGGTTTATTATTTTATGTCCTTAATTATCTCTTATATACCATTTTACAATACCTTTAAAATAATTTTTAGGTGTTTATTTCCACATAAATCACACATATATTGTTATATATACTTAACTTTATGATCATTATGTGAACATCCATAGGTATTCAATTTTATCATATATGATTCCTAAGAAAAATCACCATGGTTAAAGTGGTTAATCATGAATCTGAAGAGTTTTTTTAGAATAACCACAAGAGTTCTCATTGAAACTCATGTTCTATTTAATTTCTTATTCATAAATCCACCACAATTTCCTTGACATCCATTGTTACATTGGTGCCTGATATAATCATCTATTTAAAAAAATAAAAATGGTTAGTGTGGTTAAATTAAAGTATCATATAACTTTTTATGTGAAATGTAAACACTATGATATCCCCATTAATGTTATATTGAACTCATTAAATTTTCTAAAATTACTATGAATCTTCCTATCATGGTATCTCTTATGGTAATATTCAACTTGTAATAGTTGACTAAATAACAAACTCCCCACTAATGTTATCCAAATTGTCCTATTATACCAACTATAAGGTCATGACCTTAAATACTTACATATTCTTGAGGTATGTCATGAAATATAATTTTTCTACCATATAATATTTTTTAACGTTTGGATATTTAGATAATTATTCCATAACTCATAAATAATAAGGCCATAGTAATAAAAAGTGGACACTTCTTACCTATATACATTTTTTCACAAAAATAAACGATTTAAAAATATGATATCTTATAAAGACACATTATAGATACTTTCATCACAATGTCCACTTTTTACTTAAAAATATTATACCTTTGAAAAGAATTACAAAACCTAGGGTGATAAAAACAATATTAGTAAAGGGAATAAAAGTAAGAATGAAACCATTAGTCCATGAATATAAAAATCTCTTAAAAACACATTCACAAAATCATACATTTCACTCATAAAACATATACCCTTTAGATTAACTCATGAAATAAAAATATTATATATAAAACTCATAGAAATAATAAATAATAAATGTAACTAGTTTAATCCACATCATACATACATTGTATATATTGTACCTATATAGGGATTAACCTTAATGGTTACATTTGGAATCCCCAGAACAATATATTCTGTAATTATATTATGAAATATCCCAGTTGATTAACCCAATCTCATTTCTGATTGAATTAGAGAGATATCAAGGGCACAACTACCATATGTTTATCTCATAATCATTTGTATACATAAATAATTTCTAGGAAACATAACATAATCATAACTTATAATACAATAATAAAGAAAAAAAATAACATTTCATCATTGACATCACATTTCATTTTAACGAGGCGTGGACTCATAAATGAAAAAACTACTTTACAATAAAATAGTAAACATGTGAAGTAAAAAATCAATACATAATAGTGAAATGAAATTTATAAATTCAATTCATTATTTATATTTAAAAAACATTACAAGTTATGGGAATAATCAATATATTTTTAAAACCCAATTAAAACATTTAAGAAGAATATTTTTTAATCAATGTGTCCCATAAAAATTTGAATCAGTTGAAAGGAATTTATATTTTAAAAAAATTTGTCCATACAGTTAAATCAATAAATATATTTTGAAAAAATATTCAATAATGAGAATTATTTGGAAGAATAAATCATTAAAATGTTAAAATCAATGTTTTATTTAAGAGTCTTTTAGCATTTTTATCATTGAAATTATAAGCCACGTAAAAGATGAAATTTTAAAAATAAAATTAAAAAATAATAGAATAAATAAAATAAGGATAAGGAATGTTAATGGTCAGTATGAAAAATTTATAAAAGCATAAAGGTGCATATCATCCAAAAATGTTTAAAATAATGGAAGTTGAGATGAATTCCGCTACCATGATTCTGAATCATCACATACAATATTTATATTCCTGAATAAGAAAATTAGGTAAATTAATAACTTCTTCATAAACATTTTCAAATTTCATATTCTTTTTATATCAATTAATTACATTTTATAATAATTACATAATTATTTATGTTCATATCAAATGTTTTGTCTTTATTTGGTACTTCTGTCAAAAATGAATTCATTATGATGTCAATAATCAATGTGGTAATAATTCCAATATCTATTGAGTACTATACATGATATTATTATCATTTTTATATATAAATTATTATTTTAAATCAAACCATTAATTATTTTTATGAAAAATGAACAATTTTATAATCACGGAGATGATAGGTCATAAAAACACAAGAGTAACATTTTCCTTTTTTTCATAGATCATTATAGAAATAATGTTAGTGTTATTTTACTTTTACATGAATGATCATAAAAAATTTAATATTATATTAATCATTTAAATAAACCTATATATATCATTGAAGGGATGTAGTGAATAAAAACGAATCAAACTGCTTCGTTGATGTAATATTTCACATGTATGCATGAATGAAATTATCATTTTAATGTCTAGGGAAAATAAGAATATAATTGATTTATTATTAACATATTATTATTATGTGATTAATATAACATTTGAACATTAATAACATCATTATAACAAGTCATGAGTGTCAATTATGGAAAATGAACTATATCTGTTAATAAGGCGATATCACGACGTACACAAGACTGAAATGTCTATTACACATTTGATGAATATAAAGACAAAATAAAGAGATTATAATAACATAATAGAATAATAGTGTATTTATCATATTGTAGTTACAATTTAATCATTTTGGAAGCCAATTTAAAGTAATATTAAGAAGAATAACATATAAATACTTAATTAAAATTGTTTCCTTTCCTACAAATGGTCACCATTCTTAACACCATAACACTGCTAAGGAGGGTGTTCTGCAAAAACTAACGATTCCGCAATGTTGTGAGGTATTCAACAAATGGTTTTGGATAGGGATTGTATAACCCTAATTGATTTTCAATTGTGATTAATAGAGAGGAATGTGATCATTTTTTTAAAAGAAGGAGGGGTACCTTAGAAAACCCTTACTGACTGAAAATTAATATGTTATTATATTATAATCCCCCTTTTAAGAGCTGAGGAGAAACCCAACATGACTTCAAGGACATAAGACATTTATATAGCATAATTTCCAACTACAAATGGACCAAATTCTATTATTTCGAATATAGTGTGAGGATGGTTTGAAACACACTAAAACTATAATTTTATACATTCATTGATTTTATTTTAAGACTTATATATTTTTCCCACTTAAACTCTTACAATTTTTTCAAGTAATGTAAACTTTGTCGGTTAACCTAATTAGCATAACATGCCAAAATACCATTAAATTAGTTATTTATTCCAATTTTATAATTATCTTAATCATTTAGATGAATATCATATTATTAGGAATTTTGTATCATTTAATAAAATATTTTATATTTTAAAATATGAGTAGTGTTAATTTTGATTGTATTAGTTATGTGACTTTTTGAAGAAATCATAACAGTAATAGAAGTTAAAAAACTAATTAAAATCATCCCTAACATGTAAAATTAATCATTAAAATTAGTTTATGACATAAATTCTCTAAAGTTGTATTTATTTTAGTATTTATAATATCATATATTTGATTGGTTTATTTATTAAGAAATTATTGTATCATCACTGTGTAACCATTTAATTTAATTGTTTTTTATAAAAAATCCAATAAATTTACCATGATTCTAGTAATAATTTTATATTTATAATTCTTATTTATAGTCTATTATATCCAATATATAACCACATTTTTATATTTTTTAGTAATTAGAGACTTGATTATGGAATTTTTTAGTTTACATTAAAAAAATGTTATATGTTTGATAATCTATTCTAAGTGATTTTAATTGCCCAAAATGTTGTCCCAATAATTTAAATTGTTTAAAATAACTCATAAAAAATATTAATAAAAATTTTATGGTAGTTTTATATTATATATAATTTTTTTTAACAATTAATAACATGATTTACCCTTAATCATGGTAATAAAAATAAGTATGATTGTTACTATTAATAATAACAAAAAATAATATCTACCTATCTACATAATTTAAAACTTTTTATTACAAATATGGAATCCAGTTTTCCGAATATAAAACAGATAATTGGAATAAATTAAATTAAAATTTCTCACATTGACGGAATTTGAAAACCTGTTTTTAAAGTAAAATATTCATATGTTTACATAGATTTTGTATTCAATTTCAATGTGAAATTTATTACAATGTTATAAATTAGAATAAATTATAATTAAATAATATAATAATACCTTACAAAATATAAAAATATATTTATATTTATTTAAATAAATTATATGAAGAAACAGTTTAGAATTAAATCACAGTAACTTTTAGTATTAATTAAAAAAAAATATTATAAAAAAATACAAAAAATTTACCCAATGTCAAATATTATATCACAATTAAAAATAATATGTATATTATTTGAAATTTAATTTATGAAATTGAAAAAATTGGATTTAGAATTGGTTCTCCGTAAAATATTGATAAATTGTTTTTTGAAAAATTGCACCTTTTATGCGTAAAATTTAAATTACTCTTTTATTCGGTCTAAATGATACATAATATGAATTTAAAAAATTATATTTAATTAATATTTAATTCATAAAATCCATCCTGATTTATTTTAATATTTTATAAATACAATAATTCACATTTAAATAGCTTTTCAGGAAAACAAATCCATTATATTGAATTGGTTTTAATTTAATTTGATAATTATATTTGTAAAAATGAATCACTATATAAACATTTATAAACTGTATTTCAATAATTAAATTAATAATTTTCACGATCTCTATGCTATGGACTATGTGAAACCTATCATAATAAGTAATAATATTAAGTTATTCATTTAAGCTAACTGTGGCTTATCATGTATGATATCGAGCATATTGATTCCATTAAAAATCATGGGATGTTACAATCCATGAAATATATTATTTAATATAATATCTACAAGAAGTATCACATGAGTGTATATAAATTAATTCATTTATTCATCAGTTTGTTGATGAATTAACTCATTTTTTATAACATAATATTTAATTCAAATACATGCACATAATTTCCACAGTGGCTTTGCAAAGCTTACATCCATTTGATGGTGGATGTCTGAGCGTCCTTCTTCATTCTAGAATGAAGGTCCCTCAAACCAGAATTTTCATTTCCTCTTCAATCTTTTCATAGATAGTTGCACGCATGAGATAGTGAGAATTATATTCATTCATGAGCATAGAGTGTTTCTTAATCCTATGAATTCCATTATAGAATGGAATTCATAGAGTTTCCTTTACATTGAAATTCATCAAGAATATATTAAGAGTGATTTAGTGCATTTATTTAGCGTAAGTAAAACTAGTTTTATACTCTCTCCATTTAATTATTATGAATGAGTTCAATCATTTTTATTGAAAAAATTATTTTGGTTAATCAATAACTTATTTTGTGTGTAATATTAAATATATGTTCCCTTTAAAGTCTCACACTGTTGATTTATTTGGTTGGGAATTTCACTAAAAGTTTTCAATTTAGTAATTATTAATATATTCTTATTAATGTTCAAGTATACATATTCTCAAATTGTGTAGAAAATTTAGAGGTTAATTAATATTTTTTAATAAAATAATAACACTACTTGCATTAATATATTGGATGAAATATGTTGTAATTTTATAAAAATAAATAATCATATAAATTTTATTCTAGTTTAAGAGGAATTTTTTTAAAATTAATGTATTTGGGGAGAATAATAATTATGAAATGGTGATATTATATTTAATTACATCAACTAGAGTTCTCTTTACATATCAAATAAATAAGGTATTCATGGTTGTTCTTGTAAAAATGACCATTGAATTTGTTTTATCATACAAGTTAAATAACATGTGTATGTTTTTTCTGAGAAAAATAAGACAAAGAATAATTATGTTGATTTGTTAAATAATTAATTACATTGAATTATATTTAAGAACCACCAGAATGTTTTCATACGTTAATAAATGTTTTAACAAGAATATTGGGATTTTTGATTAAAAAAATAATACAAATGATTCTATAATCAACTTATACTAAGGTCATGCTATATTTATAGAAATAAATTAAAAACATGATAAAAATATTAGATGCTCTCATACTGATTAAATACGAGTTAATAAATGTAAAAATAATATGTTCAAGTCTTTGTGATAATGAAATATACTGATATAGGAAAATATATACACCAAAACCAAGTTTTTTTGTGAAATTTCGATGCATCCTGAGTTTATATTAATTTTTCCCCTCCCATCCCCATCTTATATGAAATGTATTGACTATACGACACATTACATATTTTTATTCATTCCAAAAAAATAACCATTTAACTGAATAAAAACATTGATATCCAGATAATTAGAAATATATAAAATATATACTTCCCTTTTAAATTTAATATTGACTATTTCAATGATAACATTCCTTAATCAACATAGATTCTTTGGTGTATATGATAAAATAATAAGGAAGTACATTTAATAATTACATCTTATGAAAAGGTCTCTTTTAATTTAATATTTCATTAATGGAATATAGTAATTGAATTCAAATTTTTGAATTGGTAAGATACCATAGAAATCGTATAAAAAATTTTATATAATGATTCAACAAAATTCTGTGAATATTCTGTACCATATCACCTGATAGATTCAAGAAATATGTGAGTAATAAGGACCACATGTTGTGAATTTGGGTGATGATTGAGTTTATTCTCAACCAATAATTTTTGGGAGAATACCCCTAGGTGAATCTATTTTATAGTCACATAAAAATTATACTTTCTATACAATGATATATTTTTTAGGAAACTATACCCAATTTCCTTTTCCAAAAATAATGTATGAGTTTTTAGCCATAGAAATTATTTCATTTTATAACATTCGTGGTAAGTCGATAATAAAAAAACTATGTGATAAGGAAAAAAATATAGAAATTAAAATTATATAAACCTCATGACAAATAATGTATAAATTATTCCAGGGAAATTTATTCCCAACATAAAAGAAAAAATATTGTGAATATAACATAAGTACCAAACGACTGGAAATTGATATTGAAAGAGCCCAATTATTTCTTGTGTAGAAATTAAATCTAATATAATTGAATGATAAGGCCTAAAATTGATCTAAAAATTCCATAAGTAATTTAATTTAATTATATATCATCTTAAATATGAAGTATATGTTTGATTTAGTGCACTGGAACTAGGTTTGGTGTACTGTATGATAATATTCAATCATAGTTTCTAATATTAATAAACTACATGTCATATCATGATTGTTAATCTACATTGCATAATAAGTGATAATGTATTAAGAGTAGATATCTCAATAAAATGTCAATGTAGTTCCACAATATTATTAGAACCCAAATGTGTTTGGACAGTACTCTTAAATATATGTTCTACATAATGATGATATAATTTTAAGGGAATAAATGATATAGGGTATCCGGGGTGGAGACTCATAGGACATTGAAAAATCATCTCATGTTGTATGCCCATGGTAAAACCCAGTTTAGGATATTATGAGAACAATACACACCAGTAAAAAATCCACATTTATATATTACATTTTATATTCTAGTCTCTGTTTATGTCTATTAAGCTTTAGTATTTAATATTTTTATTGATGAATATTTTGAGTTATTTACATTTATGAATTGATTAAAAAATTTATGACATATGTTTTCGATAAGGTAGGAAAACATAGTTGTTCCATAAGATCTATTGCCAAAATTTAATAATGTTGGAATGGATTTCTACATTATTTTCCTTAAGGAAAGTTGATATGAAATTCCCTATGATTGAAAAAATTTATCTTAATAAATATCAAATCCAAGGTGTTAAATAGAAAATATTTATATCTTGGAAGTCAGTGAAATCTACTTCGAGCAAATAGGTTAATGTAATTTACATGCAATCATTTTAGTTATAAATATCATGTTAATGGGAATATAATACGCAATAAGTATATTTATGAGGTTTTAGGACATTTTGGAATTAACATAATTCTCTATGGTTTCCTTGTAATGTTTCTAGATATTATCCTCATACATTGTACATGTTTTCACAAAGCCAATGAGAAAGATACCTAGAGGGTCACAACCTATGTGTATCCACAATGACAGTTAAATAAAATATTTTATATTTATTATTTAAATAGTTCAATAAATATTATTTTTTTCTAGTGTTTAACAATTATTCATGTTTTCATGATCACAAATATTTTACCACCATTTAGTTGAGAGATTTTAATGCTAGAAAAATAAATTACAAATATTTAATTTTCTATTTATTAAATATAATGGTTATTTATTAATTGGAAAATAATGTTTTCAAATTTATTTAGTAAATAAAAAATCATTATTTAAGTCCTACAAAATATTTATGAGAAATTACGGACCGAGCCTAACAGTCTGGTGAGAAATAATAAATATTGTATAGTATATGATTAAATAATATTTATTTCAATTTAAAGGATTAAAGAATGTCTTGAAATGATAATAATATAATTCTTATTTGACATGGGGTTATGTATATATTAAATAAATAATAAATGTATGTTGTAGAATATTTTTATTTTAACCTTATTAGTATATAAACAAAATTGTATTATTTACAATGATATCCAATTTATTTTTCTGTACAAAAATATGAGACTCCTTTGAAGCCCTAGAGAGATCCCTTCTCTAAGAATGGACCAAAGAATGTAGTGTGTTATTCTTCGACCACCAACTATCATGTTGAGAAATATCATAGAGAACACATTGCAATCGATTTTCATAGCGACCAAATTTAGAAAACAGAAGAGATATGATCTACCTTTATAGAACCCGATGAATCCTTTAGAGACTTTTTGATATTTTCATAAAACATGTGGATCACTACTAGAGGGTACCCAATATTGATTCATACATCAAAATAATTGTATATCAATGATCTATTGTCAGAACCATCTGTGAAGAAATAATTCCAACTTGGTCATCTAGATTATAAGTCATGTGCCCCATGTACCCAAAATTTAGACCTTTATGTCATATATGGGATGTGTAATTCTGTACATAGCCTACTTGATTAGTGATAGTGCAACTTTGAGATAACACATTGTGCAGAAATTTATACAATCCATTTACTCCAATTTTTTAGGCACATTTTACACACTGAGTCAGTAGGCGTGTGTGTTTGATTGACTATGATAGTAATACAAACAGTTTTGAATGATTTTTTACACTGCGTACATATACTAAATTATAAAAAATTAAAATTAATTTATCATACTGAGTAACCCATATCCACAATTTCGTTTTTTTTGTCATTATTTTTGATAAGAAACAATATTAAAAGGGTTTTAATATTTTAATATATATATACATATATATATATATAATTTCAACATAATTTTCAGATATTGATGTCATGGGTGAGTCGTAAGACAAATATTACAATACGTGAATTAAATGGTAAAAAATTATAGAAAAATAATACAATTCATGTAATCATTATTTTGATAGTACATGCCATTTAATTACATGAAAAGTCATGTAATCCACAAGTCATAAGAGTAAACAGTATATGAGTATAATAAACTATTGGTAGATTCATATGGGTATATACCATGTTTCCTTCAATATATATTTATGTACATAGTTAGTTTTAAATTAATGTTTTCAATTAGATTAATATTTTTATGAAAAATAATGTTAAAGAAATTCTATTGAGAATTAAGATGATGATTTCATTATTTAAATAAGTTAATTAATAGATTCTGGCATGACTTATCCTAAATAAGAAAAAGTATGAATTTAATTTTAGGATTATTAAATCCAAAATTTTTTGCATTCATTTGTTTGATCCTGATCTTATAACAGACCTTTATATGTGATTGGTTTCATTTAATTTATTATTAAACTAAATTATAGTAATTTGTTTCTTATGTCCTCTTATTATGTAAGAGACTACATGCCAATGGATTCATTTATGAAACCCCTTTTCCACTAACCTGTTTGTGACTAAAATAATATGAAAGGGATGATAATCCCATCCTAGTGATGGATGTTCATGTCTGGAGTTGAGGTGAAACCAATCCAGGAGAGACATAGGTGTATAGGTAGAAGGATGTAACATTAACTGTAATTAGTTCAATGGGTTTTCACCTTGGTCAATGGTTATTTACTCCACCACTAGACAAAACTACCACTATCTAACACTCATTATTATACAAAATAAGTATTTTATTTTGATCAAGTTGCGTGGTTATTTTATTATGGATGTTTTGTCATGAAATCATTAATTAATGAAATTAGTGATCTTGTAAGATAGAAATAAAATAAATTTGTTTACATTTAAATATTTTCAATAACAATGTTAATCATATATATAAATTAACATAATATTAACAATAATTTTATAAATATCATGATATTGTTTTTAGGTATAATGGATAAAATCCATCAATTATATAGATTAAGTGCCTATATCCTTCCAATACATCAGTTAAATTGAAAAAAATAGGTCAAATTTCCTAAACAACCCATGTTGGGGTGCATTTAATTACCATGGAATTATAACATGATGTTACTGGTTGACCAGGTATAGTTCCCATGAAGTTTTGACTATTATTTTCAGACTAGTTGTACCTAAGAAGTAAAGTTTATGAAATAAAATTTAATGATTTTATCATTGGGGAGTCCACTCAACAGATTGAGGAATTGTGTGTTAATGAAATTTAAATTTGGAATACCAACCCACACCGTTAGAGTTTCTTGACCAACAAATGTTGGGGTAATGAGAAGGGGGATATGGATCCTTGCTATTATAATTTTCAAGTAACATGATATTATGAATTCAATGGTGGGGGATATTGGTTTTTGATAAAATTGTTGGATACTAATAAATATAATTTTTATTTATTTTTATAAATTATATCATTTATCTTAGTAAAATAATATACATATTAATTTGTATAAAAATCATTAAAATGACTACAAAAATATCACTAAGATCCATATATGATACAAATAGCCTTATAAGAAGAAAAAAATTTCAAAAGTCGAGAATATATTTATGTATAATCCTACACAATTAAAGGAAATTATCTATTTTAGAATAACCTTTTCTTAATGCACCATGAAAAGTTTCTAGTGATTAAAAGTTATCTTGTTATGAAAACAAATCATGATGATTCTATAATTTTTCATTGTTTCATGCTATAATAAATGACCAATGTTCTTCTAAAAACATGAGGACATAGATTTGTATAACATGAAATCTCACCTTTAAGATCTTTATCAATATAAGGATATAAAATATAAGTATGATATCTTTATTGATTTTTTAACAACAATTCCCGGAGATTTTGTTTCATATGGGCCACATGTAGTCAATATTAGTATCTACATTGAAAAATTATATACCTTTGGGTATAGATTAATGAATTATTTTTATAAAAATCTAATACATTCATCACATAACAAGACCATCACTAGTTAAATTATTAATTACAAAATTACCAATATTGGGAAGAGTCTTTCGAGTCATCATACATTGTTTATCTAATGGGAAAGTACATGAGTAATGATAAACCTATGGTTATTTGGGAGAATTAGAAAAGTAATATGAGGTAAAAGGGGGCCCATATTTTTAAAATGTATAAATCTCCCGAGAATTTTCCATCTACGAATAATAAGAATTAGTATTAAGGAAAGGAAAAGCAAGTAGTATACAATCCATTTGGAAAGGCTGTCCATTTGAAGAGAAACTACACCCGAAAGAATGGGTAATCTAAATTTTTACTCTGTATTGAGTTTAATCATTCAATTTCTATAGATTGTGTAACATATATTGCTTGTGGTTCACACATTTATATCCAAATTATGGAACCAAGATGATTCTTAATGATTCTTATAGGAGAGGTGAATTTGAGAGCTCTTAATGGAGTGAGGCTTGATTCTCAAGCCATTGGAGACTACCACCGATTACATCAAATGGGAATGATTTTGGTATTAAAATATTGTTATCAAGTACCAATGGTTTCCAACAACAATTTTTCTATCATTCTTAGATGCATATGGGTTCATTTTCAAATTTTGAATTTTTTTTCTTTTATAATGAAAAATATTATGTTATGGAATATTTAAATAACAAAATTTATTTATTAAATTTTGACAACCATGTATTTAAAATTCATAATGAATCATCTTCATATTAGACATATAACACCCTACTGTGGAATCAACATATTACTCTTATAAATGAGAAGTATTTTGGAATAATTTGATATGATGGTTATTTATACTCATCTATGATAAAACAACATGAAATATTTCTTACGTGTTTACAAAGAAGAATGACCAATATCATATTCAAGGGACAAGGTGAAATGGCCATATATCTTCTAGTATTGTTATACTCTAATTTTTGTAGGTCATTTCTTATATAATCATTTGGTTTGTATTCTTACTTATTAAATTTTATTGATCACTTGATTAGATGTGTTATCTTCTACAGGATTAGGTATGAGTCTGAGCCCTTTGATTAATTCGTGGAATTTAGGCATGTTGTAGATTATCAACAATGAAATAATATAAAGAATATTTTTTGGATCTAGGTGAATAATATATTAACAATGATTTTATCGATTTTATACGAGTGTTTTTGATTCAATATAAACTAAAATTATTTTACACACCAGAATAAAATTGTGTAAGTGAAAATAGGATTAGTACCTTAATAAATATGGAAAGGCCAATGAGGAGTCATATAGATATTTCAATATCATTTAGGAGATATGTTTTAAAAATTGTGATATTAATATTAAACTGAGTACCAAATAATGCTGAAAATGGAATTACCTTCATGTTATTGAGTGGAATGAAATCAATTTTGTCTCTTACACAGATATGGGGTTACAATGCATTTGTTAATACATTATCTGGAAACAAACTTGAAAACCAATTAACAATGGGTATATTTATAGGGTATCCCAAGGAAAAAAGGATACTAAAAATAAATAACCTTATAAATGAATGTAACCATCACTAGACAATGCATCATTCTTTATAGGGGGAACATCCTCAAAATGGATAGTGGGAGAAATATTTACTTTGATGAAGTTGATGGTCAAGATATAGAATAGATTGTACAATAACTGATTCCATATGTCCACATAGAAGAAGTAGTTACTAAATAAAATGTACTATATACGATCACAAGAGATGTATTATATACCGCCATACATGGTATTCAAGTCACTAAATATGGTGGATCATTATTAGTTAAAAATCATGATCCACTATCCGACAAATAATTTGTAAAGAGCATAGAAAATTACAGATAACCCAAAGCCATAAATTATTAAACGAATTTCATGTATGAAAACCATGTTTTAGATCTCGTTGATGCACCTATTGATATAAATATCATAAGGTGTAAATAGATATTCAAGAGAAAACAAGACAGAGAAGGAAAATTAAATACCTCTAAATCAAGGCTAGTGGATAATGGATGTAAACGACATCAATGTATTGAATATGATTAATACTTTTCACAATTTTCCATATATAAATCCATTATAATTATTCTTGTTATTTAATATTTCCTTGATTATTATATTTGAAATAAAATTGATAAAACAACATTCCATAATGTGAAACTTCATTAAGATGTCTATTTGACACATCCAAAAGATATTATGACTCCGGGTGCTGAAAAAATTATTTTCCACTCAAAAAATTAATTTATGGATTTAAGTGAGCATATGGGTCATGGAGCAATCAATTCACTAAAACAATAACAAAATTTATTTTCATTAAGATATAATGTGATCCATGTGTTTATATGTTGTTTGGTATAAATTACATTGTTATCCTATTAGTATATTGTGATGAATGATTACTTATTGGATATCACACACTAGTCTTACACTCTGTTATGTGGTAGATAATCATGTGTTTCTCTATGAAGTTATTATGTGAAACAACATGTATTCTAGAGATCAAGATCATTCGTGATAGATACAACATGCTTCTAAGAATATGAAAATGTACATATGTTTACCAGATAAAAAATATATTTAACATGAAACAATAAAAAAAGGGGGTTGGTTCTACAGTAACATGGTTTATAAATTTCTATGAAAATATTTCCTTCAATAGAAAATAAGAAAGAGAGAATGAGTAAGATGCTATATGATTCAGTAATATGATCAATCATGTGTTCCCTGATACCTAAAAGACTTAAATTTCCCTATGCATTGAGCTTGTTAGGTATATATCATGAAGATCTAGGAGAATAACATAGGTGTAATGATAAGCCTATCCTTATATATCTAACATGAAAAAATAATTTATTCCTGGTGTATCAGGGAGACAAGGAAGTTGTTGTTTAAGGTTATTCTGATTCTAGTGTTTGGACATATAATATTGAGCTTCAATCATAGTTAAGATATGTTTTCACACTTAATTGAGGAGCTATGAGATAGAAAAGATCAATGATGTTAGATTCTGAATATTCTATACTAGATTCGGAGTATATAGAGGGTTATAATTCATCAATGGAATATCATTGGATATAGAACATTATTTAGGATCATGTAGTGGTACCCAGCAATAAAGACCCTACAACATTGTACTATGATAATATTATAGTGTTTGATCTTTCAAAAATATCAAAGGACACACGAATAGATAAATCACATATGAAAAAGGTATCACGTATTGAGGGATCTTAACCATATGGGTGAAAATGTATTAAGTAGAATACACATGAAAGAGAACATGTGGACCCCATGACTGAAGGCCTATCTTATCCAACGAGTATTTATCTTGTGAGATCTAGTGAACATAGGGTTGTTTTATGTTGGATCTAATGAAAGTGGGAGTCTATTAGAGTTGGTTCCCTACAACCAAATTCATCATACACTATGATAATACGTATTCATTTTTAATATCAATAATCTCATTGTGGCATAATGATTTTTTTTCTACATAAAATTTTATTTGTTAATGTCCTATGAGTAACAATCACAATAAAATGTCAAAGTTATTTACCACTATGTTGAGAACCTAGAAGTTCTATGATATTATTCTTAACTAAATGTTATATAGTCAGATAATCTAATTTGGGGACACAGATGATACATGTTATCATGGGTAGAGACTCATAAAACATTGTGTAACCTTCTCATGGGTTACTCCCTTGGTAATATCTAATATATGATATTATGGAAATTATACCCTCCATTAAGAAACAAATATTTACATGTTTTTCTGGAATGTTTCAATCTACAGATGTGTGCATTAATCATTAGACATTCTTTTTATTATTAAAATGTTTTTTGATCATGTACTTTGATGTATTGATGATAAATATGATGCCATATGTTCGTGGTGAGGAGGGATACATTAGGGGCAACATGACTAATATTAAATTTAATGAATAATGGGAGAATTTAATTTTCCCCCTGGTTGTTTAATGGAATTTGATATCTCGGTCCCTTTAATCGAAATGATAATGCGAAAATACAACAATGGTAATGTTGTTCAATAGAAAATTTTTATTTTCGGTATGTAATTAAAAGAGACCATAAGAACATTGTTTGATAGAGCCATCATGCAACTTTCATGATTAGAGTTATCCAGTAAAATAGATTATATTACGTAGTAAGAATATATATGTTTTTTTATCATTGAAACAATAACATATATCTTTATGGGTTCCCTAGAGTGTTTCTATATGTTAATATTGTTCATTTGGTAGGAACACATAATTCTATTGAGAAAGAGTCTCGGAGGTTCAATCACTAAGTGTTCCCAAAATTGCAGAAAAACATATATTTATTTTCACTTATAATTTAACAATGTTAGGTAAATATTTTTCCAATGGATGGTTTAATAATTATTCATGTTTTCTTAATCATATATATTCTATTTCCACTTATTTAAGAGAATAATATATGATAAGAATATTTAATAAATATTAATTTTTTCTTAACTGAATATAATATTTATTTATTTACTAGTGAATAATGTAGTGGTGTTAATTTAATAAATAAATAGTAATTATTTAAGGCCCGATAAATATTTTGTTGGAACTAAAGACAAAATTTAATGGTCCATTTAGAAATAATAAATAATAAATATTATTTTATTAGATATATATAATTTAATTCTCATGTTAATAAAATTTTCATAAATTTTATTACTATTATAATTATTATTTGATATGGGTATCCACAATGCATAAATAAATAATAAACGAAACATGTGCATTTATTTTATTTTAACCCTAGTAACATTTTAACCAAGGTATATTATTTTATAAGATATAAAATTAATTTGGTTGGTTGAGGAAATCAAATTTACAAAACCCTTTCAATCCATAGAGATCTACCATATCAAATAATGCTCTCCCCAAAAAAGAGAGAATTGTTCATCCACCTCCCACTCATAGGTCAAGTGGGAAAAAAGAGAGATCATTGGATGTGATTCCTATCATGATAAAACGAATACAATGTAAGTGATGGGATCATTAAGATATCCCCTATAGATTTCAATGATTACGTTCATATATTTTTTGTGACATGTTTGGATAACAACTAGAGAGAATATGTAGATGATTCCCATACCACAATGATGGTACTATTCAAATCTATTATTAGATCTATCATTTAATAACGAATTCCAACAAGGTTATTCATTAATTAATTAAATTAATTGTAATTAATATGTGATAATCCATAGTATGTTTATATTGTATTATCCATTTTCTACATTCTTTGTGTCAATTTCATTGATCATGGTGATTATCATTCTTTATATCTCAACATTATAATCATTTATGAAAAATTGAAACTTTTGGCCCAGCTCATCTCACCCATCATCTATACCTAAAACCAACATTATATATTGAAAAAAATTGAAATAATTTTGTAATATAAAAAATGTATCAGTGGTATTAATATGAGTGGAAAAACCCGAACCTGTTATCCAGTATTCCAAAAATTTACATTAGCCTAAAATATAAAAAAATTATAAATCATGATAACTTATTTCATAACCATTAACATATCCATTTTGTAACAACCCCAATCAATGTAACCTGGAGCCCATGCCATATATTATGACATCGAAATAGATACAACACTCCAATCCTAAAATACAGATTGGTTTAGCGGTTCTGGAAACTAGATTACATAGATGAAACATACATTATGATGAAACCACAGTCTAACATATAGTCAATCATATACGATAAATGATATTTTCAAATATTATCCTTATATATTAATCAAAATATACAACATGGAATTCTGGATAAATTAAATCATATGAATGTGGTGAGATCTGCTTCTTAGTAAGGGTAACCATACTATATAATTTATCAATAATAAATAATCATAAAAATAAGGAAAAGTGAATTACTGAAACAATTTATATTTGACATAACTTGATAATAATATGGATAGAATAAACAATACTATATAAATAATAATATTGGCTTGAAAACATAACCATGTAAATTATAGTAATTTAAATATCACATGGAATATTAATAACTAATATCATAATGAGGGAATGCATAATTTCGGCCATCATAAACATGATGTCCATGATTCTTCCAAGAAACCATACATATATGGGTAATACATTAAAAATACACAATCTGGTATGTCACAGGACTCGAACATGTTCATTAAGGATCGATAGTGGGGTTTTCATGTCATTTACAATGTTTCATGCATTACCTATTTTAAAACATAAACTACATTGACATTAATATTGAAAAAACTAGCATATAAAATCTGAATATATTAAATATAACCCAAGAATGGTTTTAAAATAGCACACCTATAATCAAAATGGTCATAAAACCTTCAATGAAATATGTAATATGGTATCATAAAATACTAAACTCAATCATGAATGAGATCCAACAATGGATGTTGACATAGATGAAAATACACCAATAAATACATTAAAAATTTCATAAATTAAATCAAACTTTTTGAAATGAAATCAATTATCTAAAAGGTAAGAATATTTTAAAAGAAAGAGTATTCATTGAAAAATAAAATTAATATCATATAAAAGAATCTTAAAAAATAAGGTGGCATGATGGAGGAAAAATCCACGCATATTGTGTAAGATAAAAAAACATACCTTGTTTATTTTGTTGAAAAATTCATAAAAACCCTATTTTGGAAACTAAAAAAATATTCTTTTCAAAATATTTATAATAATTAATACATTTTTATAAATTATTTAAAATTTTTTAAATAATAGAATAATAATTTTTCAAAAACATTTCCAAAAATATATACATTGATAATAAATATTTCCCCACTAATACTTGCGTATAAACAATTTCTAATAACAATGAGATTATAAAGTTAATAATTGAATTTAACATTACATTTTTTAACATAATTTAAAATAATTTATAATTGTTTAAAGTATGATATTAATTTATAAAATAAAAATATTCAGATTTATGATATCATATATTATCATATTATATCGTTCAATTAATAATATTTCATTATAACCCATATTTAATGTGTTAACTACTACATTTTATTATGAATGTCTTTTTTTTTGTATGTCTTATTTCATATAAATAGTTTATATTTCATTAATATAAATTGATATATTATGTGGTTGTATATTATATTTAATTAATATATACATTTTTAGATGAATTGTTGAATTATTAACATGGAAAATTAATTCCAGTTTGTCATCAAGATGGTAGGTCCTATTTAAGTACAAGTGACGATTTCATTCCATTAATGTTGAAATTGTAAGGAATTGGGATGTGTATATATTATAAATAATTAATATCAATTAATATATATTATTTCAATAACATTTTTCCATTGTTATACCCATCTAAATAATTTGGTTATCAGAAACAAATTACACTACGACGTTGAGATGATAATTCGTACTTACACACGCATGATGCATTCAATTTTAATAGGATGGATAAATAATGTAATTAGTTTTTCCCATAATCATTATAATATTTCAACATTTTAATTATATAGAAATTATTGCATTATCCCGGAAAAGACTCATTATGACGAGGAATAAGAATAAATTAACTTGGATGAGTTGGTAAAAATTGATACATATAATTTGAATAACTCTTTTTAGATCAATTCTTATGGGATATTGGGTAGGTATTAATGAATTAATATGACCACCAAAAATGGGTAGGTATGTTTTGATGGGAATTTTATAGGGTTTTTTTGGATCTATGACTCTCAAAGTGGTGTGAAGAATTAAGGGAGAGAGTTCCCTTTTATAATTGATGTGATGGGAACCTTTGGAAACTCTCAAAATATTAAAATACAATAATTCTATTCTGAAGACACATAATTCTAACTGTCCTATAAATTAATAAATTAAAAAAATTCTTCCATATATTATGCCCTTTTTTTATTATTTATCATTTTTTCTCACTTATAAATAATTTAATAATATATTAATTCAATAATTTTTCATTACTGTGAAACATGAAAACATTCCATTAATTTGACTTCCAATGAATATGGAAAATTTTGGAATTATAAAAAAATGATTTCAGAAATATCTAATATATCATATTGATCATTAAAAGCCCTTAAAAACATTATCTCAGGTCAATTATATCAAAAATTAATAATCTTAAAATCTATTATTTTATTTTTACCTTAATTAAAATTATAATATCTTTTCATTGATATGGAATTTCATATAATTATAAAATTTCTAAAAGTTAAAATAATGATATATATTGAAAATAATTTCATTAAAATAAAATTAGATATTTGGTATCATTAAAATCGGGATTTTGACCCTACGTGAACACATAAATGATATTGAATACCAATTCGTTATTTCGGAGATAAGGGTTGAATTATATTCATAAAATAAATTTTTGCTTGTTTTGGTCATTGTTGGACCCTTGCATACAGGTTTTAACACTTAGTCAATCTCCTCAACTATTTCAGTGAGAACCAATCTTTTGATAATTTTAGGTTTTATATGTTCACTATTAAAAGTTGAGAGAACCATAAATATTTAATGGATGATATTTTAAAGAATATATAAATCATTTTGAAAAAATTTAGTTTTTTTATGATTTTTTTTATTTGATGAAATCTTATTTATTTTAAAATATCACTACTGTCAATTTTGACACTATTCATTACCTAACTCTTTTAAAATATCATCAAATCATTATATTTTTTATAAAAAAATATTAAACCATCAATAATAGGTCATATTATTCTTTAAAATTTCTATATGGTATTAATTATATGAAATAATATTTATTTTAATATTTTTAATATCTTATATTTAATTCTTCAATTAATTAAATAATTACTCTATCACCAGTGTGTCACCATATAAAGTAATTATTTTACCACTAAAAAATAAAAATAAATTACCATGATGTAGATAATAAAATTATCATTAAAAATAATAATTATAGATTTACATATCTTTTATATAACCCCATATTCAAAAGATTTTTCATGTTATAAATAAAGTATTAAAAAATGTATTTCTATTGAAAATAATCCTATTACGGTTATATTCTCACCCAAAAGGAAATAAATTTTCTCAACCCAAATCCTTTAATTTATAAGGATCAAAAATAATATTACAATAAAATTAGGAAAACTCTTACGGTAATTTTCCAATATTTATAAAATTACTTTTACCCTAACTAACTCGATTTACCATTAACGAGTTGAATAAAAAATTTACTAAGGTTATTTCTCATAATCTATACAAATCAAAGAAATCTATTTACATAAATTGTAAAAAAGGATTACAAATATGAACTCAACTTCTCAAAATTTATAACACTTAATTTTAACAATTATTTTAAAATTAATCCCTTTAATGGAAAAAGAAAATGAGTTTTTTAAAGTGGAAAAATTTAAAAGATTGAAATGTTTTTATATCCAAATTCACGTTATATTTAATTTTGATGACCTCAATTTGATTAAATAAAAAAAGTCATCTACATATTCTGTAAGATTAATCAAAACTATAAATTAAAACCACCCATTATTTTTGCAAAAAAATCTATTTTCAATTAAAATGAAATAATTTAAACTAATCATTAAAACATGGAAGTTATTAGAAAAATACCAAAAAAAATTCCAAAGTAAATTTTTATATTAAAATTTAAAATAACATTATACATTCATATATAATTTAGAATAGTTTTAAAAAAATACCAATGTGCCATTAAAAGGAAGTAAATCATCCATTCTAAAAATATAGCATTTTTACATAATTTTTTTTTTATTTTCATATAATTTATAGAAATAACATAGGATGAATATATGATATTATAATAATTATATTCCAAGTAAATATAATTAATATAATTTAGTAATATTAATTAATTAATTTTTAAAAAATTAAACACCTTAGCTGCATAATAATAGTGTCTATAAAAAATTTCTTTTATTTAAAAATGTATTTTATATTTATTTTTATTTATTTTGGAACTGATAAATTCAATAGTATATTTTCATAATATAGTTAATAATATTCATAACCATATATTAAGTTTCTATGAGACTATTTTATTTTAAATAATAATTATAATAATAATCATATCATATCATGTTTTCTTTTAAACGTGGTGTCATGTGAAATGTAAGTTATCGAAGAAGATTAACTATGAAAAAAACACCATAAAATATTGTAGTGATGAATTTTCCCTTCGTTAAATAAAATGCATCATCATAATTAACTTTTTCACATCAAAAAATCATTATTTTAAAAATGAAAATTACATTATGGGAAACCCATATCGATAATAGTATTAATGGAACTTATACATTAAAATAAAGAAAGGGCAGTACGAAGTTCACTATAGATAACACATATTAGGGTGTGATGTTGTAAAACATGGAATATGAAGAGGTCACTAACTATCAAGTTATATTGGAGAGTGATATTGAACAAGATCCTCATAATGTTTACCATAATAAATAGTGCCAATCTGTTGATTAGTAAAAATACTATAGTATTATTTAGAAAATATGTTATCAGATAATATTTTTTCTCCATAATATTTTTCATGGACATGGGGATCTCATTTTCTATTCAAATAATTAATTAAATGATTAATTTCAATTTCATCAAAATTATTTCATTTTTATGATTCTTCTATCTATTTACCCTTCATGCCTTATATGTAGAAAGGATTGTTCAAAATGATTTTTTCATGCTTAATGCTCGCTTGAAAATCACATGATTCCGGAATCATTCCATTTACTCCATTATCATAAATCATAATTAAATATCAAAAACTAAAATCCATTATTTATATTGATCCATCCCAACCATAAGACTCATAAAAATTACATTGGTCTAAATTCACAGTCCAAATATTTATAAGGAAGGTAACTCAATTCCAAAAAAAATAAACAGTAGATTTTACAAAAAAAATTGTAATGAAGATATTATTCTCATATTAAACATTTATTAACCCCTTCATCACCATAAAAAACTTGTGCAAACATTCATTATTTTAAATCCTTATTAAAGAAGCATGACTGGACAATCCTTATTTATTCCATAAATCTTATGACTAGTACATCAATGAACAAATAGAAAAATGGAAGAATTATTTAATCAGATCGTAATCACACTAATCATTTTATTTGTTTTTGGTAAATTAATAATATTGACCATGAATAATTTTCATGTTTTAGCGTATATTCATTGGACCCTTGAGATTTTGATTTTAATATTGTTTCATCTCCATACAGTTGAAGCATTGTATAATCACAATTATTATATTACCCGTGAAATAACAAGCATAGTATCCTTTCTCTCTATTCTTGTAGAAATATACTAATCCATTTAAACAAGTATTACAGTGTTTGTTTCAAAAAAAATCACATGTGGGAAAGTATATCATTCACTTCTCCCATTTATCAATATTTTTCCCAGATATTCTTTTTTTTTTCTCTTTCTTTACATTAAAGCAACATGGATTGGATAATTATATTACATACACAAAATATGAATGTTTTTTGGAGACTAATTCCCTTCGAAATATTAGTTTAATATCATACATGAAGAAGTCACTATTACTCTATGAATAACATTACATTGTGAGGATCATGTTCCATCTAATATGTGTCACTTTTAAATGATTAAGAACCCCATATTATATCATATCATTAGGAAAAATAATGTAAAATTCCAAAAACACTGATATAAATATCAGAAATTGCAAAATTAGTTACTACCCAAGATCATAATAATAAACATCATTTCCATGGGATGTTCTACAGGACATATCCTCAGACTACATCCTAGTGGTTAGGCTCCCAAGTAAAGGGTATGTTTAAAATTGTTCCTATGTTTTCTACTAAAATTTCATTTTCAGCAACTGTAATGACCCCGACCCGAGTTCTGCATAGCCAGTTGATTACTTTATTTCATTTGCGGTTATAAAAACATGAATCCAATGGGACTGATCAGTTTAGATGTTCTGTAAACCATATTAAATACATGAAACATAAATTCTGATAAATCTATTGACTAAAACAAAGTAAATTCGTTCAGATAAAAAAATATTATCCAAGATTAACCATGTATATTATTAATAATCTTATCTTTGGGATCCTGGGAGAAATAATAAATAAGAAATGGACGATTTCAAATGCTCAGGTAGGGTATGAATATAGTAAAATCTGTCATTAATAAGTAAGAATAAATAATAAGGACATGTGAATAAATGAAACAATACATATTTAACGTAACTTTAGCGTAATATATATATAATTAAAAATACCATATATATAATCTCTATATCTAAAACATATAACCATGTATCTTATAATTTTCTAAAAATCACATTTAATATCAATAAAAAATATGATAATGGGAAAATTCATAATATTATCCATCATAAATATATCATCAATGATTCGGCAAAAAACATACATAAATGGGTAATACCTCAACCAAAGACTAAACTAGTTTGTCTAATGAGAAATACTAATGTATTGAGTGTCTATAGAATGTTGTGCTCATCACTGACTATGTCCAATTCATTCTAGACATTAAAAAATATACCACATTAACATTTATATAAAAATAGGAATATTAAATGTGAATAATTTAACCATCATAAATGAATTGTATAAAATTACCTCATCCGTAGTCAAAATTATCATAAACCCTTAAATAAAATATGTTATATGTTATCATAAAGTACCAACCTCAATAAATTATAGTATCAAACTACTGTTGTTGAAATAGATGGAAATTATCTAATATAATCATGAATTTTTTTTGAATGAAATACCACAATTTACAATGAAATTAGTTATTTAAAAGGATAAAAAATATTTAATGAAAAAAATCATTGAATTTTTTTTTTAAATTTGAATTGGATGATTCAATAAATTAAGGTGTCATTATAGTATAAAAATAATCTCATTTCTTATATATTGGAAAAACCCTTCTATATTTGTTTCAAGATAGTCATAAAGTACCGCATTTGGAAAATGAAAAATATATTCATTTAAAACCATTTTATAATGACTCATACATGAGTAGAATGTTTTCAAAATTTTGTAGCATAATATTAATAAAATTTTGTAATGTTTTCAATGAAACATGGTCACCGATGATAAATATTACCTCGAATATACATATGTTTATACAATCCAAAATATTATTGAGGTTGTAAAATTAACTCTTACCAAACACATTACTTTTGTTTAGCATTATTTAAATTAAGTTATAATGGTTTAATTAATGATATTAATTAATGAAAAAAATATCCGTATTTATAACATTATATATGATCCTCTTATATCATTATGTTATTAATATTTTGTTATAACCATTGTTTTGAGTGTTAACTACTTCATTTTCATATGCTTGTATTATTGTTTAAGATCTATTTATAATTAATAGAATATATTTATTTCATATATAGAATGATATTATGTTTATAGATATTATAATTACTCATTATATAAATTTTTTATAGTCATTAATGAATGGATAACATGAAAAATGAATCACATCGTTTCATGGAGATGGTAGTTCATACGAATGAAAAAGCGATGTTATCATTATCCTAATATTGAATGGTTATGAATTTTGATGGAATATTAAATATATTGTATTAGTATCTTATAATATTTATAATTTATATCCATCATATCCATTATTATATCTTTCTGAAGAATGTGGTGATAAAAAATAAATTACAACACGACGTAGAGACGGTAAGCCTTACGTACGCATGTGAAATGTTTTCATTTGTCATATAATGTATAAATCATTGAATATGGATGGATGGCCATCATAAAAATATCTATGAATATATATGATATAGTATTTATTAAATTATCATGGAAATGAAGCATAAAGATGAGGTTGAAGAAGAACTTTACTTGGACGAGTTGGTAAAATGATTTCTTATTCTTGGGAAGAATCCCTTTAGATCACTTCTCAATGGATCTAGGGTTGTTTTTTTTGGGGACAAACCTCTAAAAAATGCGTATGGATTTCCAATGGAAAAAATTTATAAGGGTTGGTCAACTAGAGAGTCTCAATGTGTTGTGATTAAGTGAGTAAGGATGTGCCCTTTTATAATTGAGGTTATGGGAACTTTTTGAACCTCTCAAAATATTAAAACATAAAAAAGATACTATAGATACAATGTCATCATAATTTATCATAACTAAATATTTTAAGAAATTGTCTACATTATTAGAAACCATTTTTAATAATTTATCATTTTTATGAATTTTGAATATTTTATTAAAATATTAATTCATTAAAGTATCATTATTATCAAATCTAATACTATTCTTTTCATTTCACTTGAAATGAATCATAAAAAAGTGGGAATTCAAATCTATGGATTTTAAAAATCTCTAATATATCATATTGACCTTTAATATCCAATATAATCATTAACTCATACCAAATATATCAAAATTAATACATTTAAGGTCCATTATTTTCATTTTTGGTTTATTAATTAAAAAAAGTTTTAACATTGAAAAATTATATGATAATTCTTTATTTTAGAATATATCAAAATTAAATTATATATTGAAACTCATTTATTTAATATAAAAATAGAAAAATACAATCATTCATACATGATATTTTCCTAATAAGAACACATAAAATATATTAGCAAATAATTCTTGCACGATGATTTGTTTCTAACCATTTATTAATATAAAAGAAAAAAGTATAGGGTAGATGGATGAGTTCAAAAAAAGGGACATACCCTCATCATCCAATAATGGATTTCTATGAAATAATTTGACATGTAATTCCTATTATTAGAATATCTAGTAATTTCGAACTCAGTTTGGGAATCACTCTGGATTTATATCTTAAGAAAATCATTTTTAACCTTACCCAAAAACTTATATTATCGGGTAGACGTAGTATGAGGTTTGTAAGAATAGTCCTTACTTGGTTTTTTCTTATATAGAATTTGATTAGATACCTAACTATCAAACTCATTCCCTTTTCTTGTTAAAAGCACATCCATAAAGGATGTACAACTTCAACTACTCGTTGCCTTCAGTGGGGTGCAAACATCTCTCCCTTCCACATTAGAGATGCTAACCCTCAGGATCTAAAGACCAAAATCATCATGTTAATGACCATCATCCTCTATAGTATCCTAATTTGTATGAATATGCTGGATGGAATCACCACCTAGATCAGTAACGGATGTATCCACCTGCACCATCACATCCAAGATAATATATGTACCAACATTCCCACCTTATCGCATTCTTGCAACATAACTAACATTAATGATAGGATTTGGTGGTTTGGTGAAAATAGGAGACCGGAGACCAAGATTCATTATCCAGGATGAGGGCTACCCATTTTTAGCATTAGACGATTCCTTAGGCACATGATTCTTCATTATCATACATCTATAACAAATTATATAACTATTCACTAGTTTCCTCTTCAATTTTGTTCATCAATTTGTAACAACATTTCATTTTATAGAGAAAAAGCAGAAAAACACATTTTTATGACATGTGTATTTTACATGGAAAATTTTTGGACAGCAAAAAAATGAGGAAGTCCCTCAAAAAGAACCATTAATGGGAATCCATCATCCAAAGCTGATCGAATGGTATTATCAATTATGAACATTCTTGATCATACTATAAAAATATCCTCACAATGTGCCCAAATTTAGCTCTCTTAGTGGAATATACCATATTAAATGATATAACTAAATAAAATTATATTTGTAAAATTAATTTTAGGATTATGAATTCTCCAATGGAGGAAGAAAATTTTAATATAGTCTAGAGGCCATGAATTCTAAAATGAAAATTGGTTAAAATAAAAATCCCATTCTTGGAAGATAATCTTACCTAGCTTCAAGGAAATTGATCCAATTTCCCAATACAAGCACTTTATTTACTTATATGAAAAAATGATGTGAAAGAAACATATACTATTGGAAATTTATTTTTAATTTAAACTTTTCAAGATAAAATCTAATTTCCAAACCAAATCATCATGTTTTAATGGATTATCGCTATTGGGAAGAACCACCCTAATAATAATAGAAATTTTGATAATGTCTAATATATTATAGATTACTTATATATTAGAAATAACATGAGTACTATCTCCCTTAATTAAAATACTCACTATAATAGTATCTTTAAGCTTTGTAATGTGTCTGATACTGGAGTTCCTTTATGCAAAAGAGTTCTGAGAAGAGATAAAAAACAAGTCTTATTAGCCTTAACTGGAACCTCCCTAGATGCTACTTCTACACAGTTGGATTTATAGTTTCACCCAAAACCATAAAGACAAGTTATCATGCATTTCGAGCCAGCACATCCTCCCCTAGGCTAGGTTCCTACTTCTTATTCACATTTGCATCATGAAAAAGGACCAACCTCATAGAGACACCATTCTCATTAAGATTATGCTTTAGGGGATTCCCACTCGTGATGATAGATCAACTAAATCAATTATTCCTCACATAAACACTATAAAACAATTCATACTACTCACCTCAATTACCATTATGTATTTTTGGTCGGTTCTGGGTACAACCTCCAAGGGAAAAAATACTTATGGACCTCGGATCTAATTGTAAATTTGAGAAGCCATGCATCCCTTAAACGAGTTTCTCTAGCACCATCAACATCACCATTCAGTAAAATCAAAACAAGATTGTGTGGTGGTGTCATATTGGTCAAAAAACAAGGTCCAGGACAAGATTTATTTGTGATGAATCCCTCACTCTCACCCATGCTAAAACCTGCATCTACACCATCAATCATAAAATATTGAATTTCAAAGACTGTGACATTTTTTATCTATAATTGATTAAAATAATATATAATTTATTTTTACGCACAATTGGTCATTAAAAATCTCCAAATTTAAATTAAGTTGATAAGGGTTTAATATAATTCATAAAATATATTTTGGAAAAATTTAGGTCTTGGTTATACACTTATATTTTGGTTTCAACCGATAGTGAAACCCTTTTTACTATTACCAAGACAAACTGAATTTTTTATTCACTAGGGTTTAATGTATTTATTATAAAATGAAATAACAATATTAAATAATCCATAGATGATATATGAATCCCTTTGTCAATACTTTTTCAAAATTTTATATCTTTATAAATTTTGTATCATTTAAAATAATCTTTTTTGTTTTAAAATGTCATTAATATCAATTGTGACCCATCAAATTACATGAATTTTTAAAAATATCATAACAACATGATATGTTTGATAAAAATATTTTAACAAGTCACTAATTTTTTAAATTTATCAATAAAATTCATGGATGACATTAACTATATATTATTTTATTTATTTTAATAATTTAAATATCATTTATTTTATTCTTCTAGTAATTAAAGAATTATTATAATATAATTGTGTCATTATATAATGTAAATATTTTATCACTCAAAATTATAAATAAATTTTCATGATATATTCAAACATTTTATATTTCCTTGTACTATTTACAGTCGAATATGTTCATTATGTAACCACATATAAAAAATATATCTTGTATTAAAAACAAAAGTATGACTAAATTAACATTCATTTAAATATTATAATAATAAGGTTAGTTTCACATACAAAAGGCCATAAATGGTTTCATAACTAATACATTAATACATAGGAAGGAATCATACTCATCCAACAAAATTATTACAATTATTAGGGTAATTTTATTATATTTATAATATTACTTTTACATTAATTACGTGATTTACATTTGAATATGTAAATTTTAAATTTTTATTAAATTCAGTATTAATAATTCCAATAAATAAATGAAAACAATTTAAATAATATTTACCCAATAATTAAAAATACGGAATCCATTTTAAAAAAAAATCAAATTACATTTTTTCCATTATGTTAATTAAAATTAATCTCATTGAAAAGTGACAGAACGTGTTTTTAAAGTGAAAATGTTCAAAAGATCGAAATGTTTTTATAGAGAAATTCAATGTGAAATTGGTTAAAATGAGCTAAATTTGATTATAAGATAAATAATTTATCTAATTTTTCATTAAAAACAATAAAAAATATAACCTACCCCACAAACTATTTAGGTGAAAAAGTTGTTTTCGATTAAAATGCAATATTTTTTTTACTATTCATGAAAACATTAAACATATCCAAGAATTTCAAAAAATAACATCAAAGTAAATTTGTATAATAAAAATTAAAATATGAATCTTTTTCATGTCTAATGTTAAAAAGATTCAACAACTATATTTGAAACCAGTGCTATTGTAAATGGTTTTACAACTTCCTCTAGAAAAATATGGCTTCTACGCATAATAATTGGATTTATTTTTATATCATGTATATAATTCACAACATATGACTATTTGAAATTATATTTATTATATTTCATATAAATTTAATTATTATAATTCACTAATATTATTTAGTTCAATTTATTAGGATAAAGGACCTTTTCTGCTTAATATTAGTTTGTATATAGATATTTCCCTTATATAAAATTGGGTTTTATAGTGGTTTTTAATTATTTGGTAACACAAAAATTAAATAATATATTTCCCTAAGATATATAATAATATTTATATCAACCATTTTAATGTCTAGGATATAGTTTTATTTTAAATAAAAATATTAATCGTATATCATGGTTTTGTTAATCAAGGTTTCGTGTGGGATGTAATATTTGAAAATATTAAATATTTAAAACTTGAAATATCTCAAAATTTTGGGTTGTTACACATTTTAATTCAAATTAATCTTAAATAGTCCTTCTCGATAAAAATTTTATCAATTTTTAGCATCAGGTGTTTAGATTTTTTTTATTTGTACTAGTTTCATAATAGTGGTATCCACATTCATTCTAATTCGAATATTCATAATTAGTAAGATATGAAATATGTATTTTTGGTTGATTTATATTTTTTTATCATACTTAAATTTTTATTTACCAGTGTCTTATTGGTTTTTACTTCAATATTTACTCGATACTAAACTTGTTTCGGTGACTCTTGATGATTGATGTGTGTTTTTTAATTATTGAATTAAATACTTATATGATATCTCTATAATAAAAAATATATATTAACCTAATTATTTTATATTATATAATTATTTATGTTCCCATAGTCATTCATGATTTACATTCATTTTATTGTTCACGTATGTTATTAAACTGACCGAAAAATAACGTACGGTGATTAATAGACGGTTGTTATGTGATTTAGTTGTATTATCATTACACTAGTAGGATATTGATATATTTTTGTGATATTTAGTAATAGATTTATAAATAAAAACTTATTTTTAATTTTAATTAATATATATGATAATATTACATAACTTTTCTAAAACGTTATCCTCTGAATAATATTTTTAGGCTTTTAATCTAATGAATTTTTATTGATAATATCATTAATAATTTATCTATGTTGACATAGAATTGCATCAATTTTATAATAAACAAAATATATATCCTAATTAAATCCTTATATCAATAATTATAATATGGTGATGAGAAAAATCATGATACGTTGTGGGGATAGTAGTCCACACCTTATATGAATGATGGATTCATTTTTTCGTATGGGAAAGTAGAATGGTGGTTGGTCCTTATCAAAAAAATAAAATTAAATTAATTAAAGTATAAATACATATGTCAAAAGATATGATATGTAAAAATAAATTTGAAATGGAAATATAAATTTTACATATGGTAGGGACACAACTAATCATTTATTGACAACAATAGGTTATTCTTGGATTATTCTATAGAGATGAAGAGGATAAAACATTATTTTTTTTACATAACCTTATGAAAGATATTGAATAATAAAGGATAAAATTCGTTCTCTATTTTTTGAGGAGAAATGTTTTTATTAGTTTTATTTATGTTTTGGTGAAATGTATCTTTTATAAATTTTGATAATGAAATTTATGTAAATATTTAATATTAATACAATTTTATCACCTGTTATACTTATCATGTGGATCCAAAATAGACATTAATTTAGTGGAGGGTGAGATAAGGATGAGAATATCTCATCCACTAAATTCTAGTCATGTTTTCTTTATGATATTTCAATCCCTTTTTCCCTAAAATTATTAAAATTTCTTATTTAGATTTTATTTTGGTAACATGATTATTACAAATGTGGCCTGGCCAGTAAGCATAAAAATGTCCTTATTAGATAATTTGGAGAAACTTATTTTAATATTAAATCCATTTTTTCATATTAAATTTCACTAAATGATAAAATTAAAAATATTATTATAATAAATGATTAATATATTAAAATAATTTTTGAGTCAATTTTATATGACATCTAAAATACCAATCAGAGAACTGAAAATTAAATTTAGTTATTTAAAATTTATAATTTAAGTGATAATTTAATTATTTTTTCAATAAAATTGTTTTATTATTTATTATGTCATGATTTTACATCAATAATTCCATAAAATTCACAATATTAGAAGAAATATTTTTATAGCACTATCCACCTAAAAATCATTCTTTTCAAACAAACTATTAATTAAACTAATGATAATGTATTTTTCAAGATTTTAAAAAAAAATTTATAAAATTAATTATAATCATTAAAATTTAAAAATATAAAATATAATAATTAATAAAGGCTATTTTTAGTGTTATAGTCATGGATATTTTATTTACCTACTATAGTAGGGTCACAGGTATTAAATTCTAAATTCTTAAATAATTTTGCCGATAAAATTTGGATATCGACCAGCTACTGAAAAATGATGATATTATTTCCCCATATATTTTTTTGGAACTGAGTCTCCCTCTTCCTATTTTTCAATTATCCAAAGGACATTCACTAATTGAGGTGTCAGATTTGAGAACACATCATATCATGTGTCACGAATCTAGACATGTACTTCAATATAAGAAATTTTATTCTCCAATTGTAATCCATTGCATATGATCCAAATCATTAGTAATATTATGTACGTCCTCAATAATGAAACATTCAATACATTGTTTTCTTTGGAATGCTTTGGTCACAAATCTAATCTGTAAGATATAACCTCAACTATTTTTTGTATTTTAAAAAGGACCAATGTAAATTCACATTAATATCCAATTTTTTTAAAAAAATCTATCAACATCCTTTCATGGATAATCATTAATGTATAAATTATCCCCAATTTGATATTCTTGTTTATTCATTCGATGTCATCAAAGCTCATTTTCCATCCATGTGATTCTTCAGTAGTTTCTTTATTACTTTGTACCTTAAAAGTCACCCCTACACAAGATCTAGGTAAACTAGCTTTTTATCCATATTCATCCCAATATGTGGTATGATACCTATTACCTATAAATTAATCATATAGATCGACCTATATTCTAGAATTAAATATTTTGTAATGTGAGAATCTCACCAATGGTAGATTCTAAACTCATATAACTTGTAATTCATGAGAACATGATCTCATTAAGTCTTCAAAAGTATACATACCCCTTTTAGACTATCCATCCATTTGGGGATTATAGGGGTTTCTTAAATGTACCTTTTTATAGATATCCCTTTTATTAATATTCAATAATTTTGATGTGAATCACGTTTCATGAATAAAAATATTTGTAGAAGTTCCCCATTAAGTCATATAATTTCATTCATATAAACTAGATCAATGATATTAAGTGATATATCTTCTCTAATTTCATTAAAATTAGTATAATTAGTAACAATATCCAGGAATAAACCATATAAAAATTGTCTAACTTGGAGTCATATAGAGTAATATGAAAACAACCATTGAATCATTTATAACAGTTTTAAATATGTATATGAAAAGGTTTAATGACTCTCTTTGGTTGTTTTTTGTCATCCTTTACTATCTAAAATACCAATCATCTAGATACATAGTCTATAATTTCACACATCATACCATCACACTATAACTTTTATCTTAAAAACTTATACATATTTTTTCTATCATAGTTTATAGGGAAATTTGAATTATGTGGTCTATCTATCAGTTTATTCTTCAACACTAGTTTTGATGAAATGAATATCCTATTCTCAAAATTCTACACTACATCATTATAGTGGGTATTTTTCAATATCCCTTCAATTAATTTGTTAATATTACACTCTAGATCCACATCATCATATATAGTAATTCATAAATTTTCTTGTAATTGTGATATTTTTGCTTCATGGAAAATAGATAATGGAACACCTTTCTTTATGTCACAATATAAATCCATATTCAGTTTTATGAATACGATCCTTATAGATCATCATAGTATTCATAAATCGGTGGTCCCTACAAGTTAGTTAATTAGCTATATTGTATACCTTCCCAATGTAGCTGTGTGTCCTGAAAAAATCATGCAGTAGTTTCATCCTTCCTCTTTTCCTCATTTAATGATCCCTCTAATAAAATTTAATATTAAAACACCAATGATATATATATATATATATCACCTTTATACATAAAGGTAATGTCTCAATATTTTGAAATTAAATATTATTTCTTCTAGGTCAATGTTTTGAATTGGATAGTCCTATTAAAATATTTTTCATATTCTTGATTCATAGATAACCACTGTATCATTATGTATAAGGAAAAAAACAATTCAATTACTCTATGCATCGCTATAAATTAAAAATACATTGGTAATGGTAAATATAATGCTGGTGAATTTATTAGTATCATATTCATATATTAAATACATTCCTAACATTAATATGACCACGTGTATTGAACCCATTATTATAATATCACATATAACTAGTCTTCTGATCAAGATAATTCATGAAAAAAAATTTATATTAACCATAGAAATATTTAATCAATAGATCATAGTAATAATAATTATTATTGTCCACTAATTGATATTATTTGTATTCAATGGAATAATATATATTCATATTTAGAGACATTAAGTTCATAAAATGAAACTTTTTTCAAAAATTCACATTTCCGATATTTCCCATAAAATTATTTTTTAGGGTCTCTCAAATTTTTAGATTGTAACTATCATTCTCTTTATAAATAATATAATATATCAAGATACCACTACTGAATTCCATAATATTTTTTTCAAGATAATATATAAACACTATTTTTAACATATCTTTAAGGACTGAATGGGAATTTGTAAATCAAAATGGAACTACTTTAAACATATAATTTTTATATATTATAGGAAAAGTAATCATTGAAATATCATCCTTATTCACAATTTACTGATTGTGAATAAAAGTTTATATTAGTCATTAAAATGTATATAGATATTTGATTCTTAACAAATATTTAATATATTCATGGTAAAAAAATAACTCTCTATAATAATGGTATTAGTCTACCAATAATCGACACACTTATCCTAGACTCATCCGTATTTTTCAAAAATAAAATAGGGGATCTTCATAGTGGAATAGTAGGGAGTATAAATAAATTATAAATAAACTCATAAATCTCTTTCTTTAACTCGAAAAACTCAATTAGCTCCATTCTATAATGATTTTTATTTATAATCCTTAAATCAAGAAATAGATTAATAAATTACATAACATTATGTTCTCATGGAGGATTAGATAATTATTCTAGAAAAAATATATGAATATTAATACATTAGTAAAATATGATATTATATTTATATCGTCATAAAAAATATATTTTTCTTGATATTCATATACAAAATGAATTTCATTATGATGAGTTACTATGGGAGTATCAATACACGATTTAGATGATGAATGTTCCCCTTAAAAGAAAAAGATATCCCCCTCAGCTTCCCGAATTAGAATTTCTTTCTCGTGGATACATTTATTCATTATACTTTTATTATAAATATATAATAATGATCATATCAATTTAAAATATATTTATAGTGCCAAAGATTCAAAATTGGGTATGTTCATGCATCAATAATTGAACAATTTGAATAATCATTATTATAATAAAATCCCCAATTGGTGAATTAATTGGAAATTACCTGAATAAGGTTCTTGAGAATATTTAATGTTTATGGAAGACATGGATGATTTAAAAGGGCTTGAAATATCAATAAGGTAATTAAATATTATATAACTAAATTATTTGACCAAATTACCAACCACTACATCATTAGAAAATTCAACATAAGTAGTGGTGATCAATATTTATTTTCATTACTCCCTTTTCCTTATTATAGTAAATTATCCTATAATTTTTGGAATTGGTTCACATAATATAACTTATATATACAATTAATTAATTTTATATCATCATAATTGGAATTTTTAAAAATTAATGAATTTAATGGCCTTTTCCCACAATGTAACAAAATCATGTTCCCTTCTCGTAGTTCCCAACTAGTTTCTTCATAAATTTATCACATGTTGGAAATCCCATCATTCATTTAATTGTACATTACCTCTATGGTTTTTTGGATTTTTAGTCAACTACTTCATCTCTTAAATACTTTGAACATGTGTGTCTTGGAGAACTCCTTACTCAATTATAATATAACTTGATATTGTATCCTCATATGCTAAAAATGCCTGAGATACGTGCTCCCATCAATGGCCCAGTGTAATAAATTTAATGTAATGATAGATATTTATTTTTAGTGAAAATATATAGGTTGTGTCACCTATGGATAACCCTATAATGTTGGCATCATATTCAGTAACATTTCCCACCAATTTATCCTAAGAACGACTAAATGACATTCCATTTCAACTCCTTTCTAACATTCAATGTTATTTATTGAATACATAATCAATATTATTTATTAAAATAGTTTCATCTCATATTATACATTATATTTTTAATTAAAAACCACCATTGTTCTGTATCTACATTCATAAAGTAAACCACCAAAAAGACCTTTTTCTTATCACTTCATCTGAATGTGAGAATACATTTCTATGTAGACTACATCCTTTATTCACATACCAGAATATTAGTAGTTATACCGAATGATGATGGTTATTTTTTAATTACGTAGTCCAACATTATTAAACCTTGATATATATAAGTCATTTTGTCATTAAGGGGGTGATTGTTTTTCTTAAACTATGTCAAATAAACTAATATTGTTCTGATATGATTACGTAACACACCGTGCTTTTATGAAATGTATAATTCTAAATTAATTTAAATTATATTTTTTTCTGTTGTAATACTAATTGAAAAAGTTACATATCATATAACACAACACCAATTCTATCTTTTGTATCATTCCACATTGATTTCCATTGATGTCTTGGTTTATCCGTAAGGTTGAATCATACCAAACAACAATATACTATTGATATTATAATTTAATATGGATGTTTTCACTTGGCCCTTATATTTGGTGTTATGAATAATAATAACATTATTAAATTTTATAAAAATATTTTACATTCAATTAATTTTTTTTATAGGATTAAAATAAAAATAAATAAAATTTTAAGAATAAAAAATGGCCATTTGTAAAGGGAATTTTTAAATAATTAAAATGGAGATCATCTTTTAATCTAATTTATGAGACTTTTATAATTTTATATATAAAAACATACCTCATTTACGAAATTATAATATCAATATTTACTTTGGGTGATTTTTTGATATTTTTAGGAGATGTTTCATTTTTTCAATTATTGAAAAATACATTATTTTATTTTAAAATTGTATACTCATTTAAATAATTATAATTGTTAAATTTCTTATCAATTGGATTTAAAGTCACAATGGAATAATTATATATATATAAATCCAATTTATGTTATTATAATCCCTTTTATATAGAATTTAGATATAAAATCATGATGTAATTTTGATCATTTTAACATTAAAAAATTAATTTCTCGAATAACTGTATTAGATTTATGAAACATGAGAAATAATGGTAAACGGTCGGGTTCTCTCGTCGACACTGCCGCTCCTGCTAGGGTTTACCGGATCTGACGATTCCGCTGGCCTTGATATGATTCGATGGTTCCTTCATGATGATCGGAGGCTTTGATCCTGCATGCGAGCTTGTGTTCAAATCAAAAATCCTGGGTCAACATGATGATATCCTCATGAAACATAATTCAAAAGGAATCTCCTTCATCGAGGCTCTCAAAGGTATTGATTTTTAAAAATCCTCATAGACGCGTGTGACACGATGAATGAAGCTTGAGGATGGTAGATTTACGGTTGAGGATGATCCAGATGTGCTTCACCAGCGGTCGCTGCAATGTAAATTCTCTACCTTGGCCCGCATCTCCTATCATAAAGGGGACAAGCCCTGGTCGAACCCGGAACTTAAAACCATAATTTCTAGTATCTGTGGTTTTTCTGACTGGAAGCTTGTCCCCCTCGGTAAGAGTTACTTCTATCTCTTACTGAAATCGCAAGAGGACTTGGACAAATTCTCGCGTTCCACTACCTCTATTTATGGTACTCCTGGTATTCTTACTTCAGATTATCTGGTTAAACCTTATTGTATCATTGCTATGAATTTATCTATTTCCTCTGCACAACCCCCTGCCTCACTACCCCTGTAGGATTCCAACCCTCACATACAGCACTCACCAGTTCTGCCTCTGTCTTCTGAGGTAGTAGACCCACTGGCTTGTCCACTATTGGAAATTGACCACCATTTCCTAAATCTAAAAGTAACATCTTCTGCGCAGACTGCCCACATTGAGATGGATTCGCTTGAAACATACAAAAAATTGATTGTTTTGAATGAAACTAACAACTTGTCTGATTCTCCTATGAGAAAACATTTTAGGACTACTAATTTGTCCACATAATCCAACCTCATGAGATATAAGAAGAACAAGGGCTCGAAAGGACCCAAAACGAAAAAAAAGCTCGGGCGCCAAAAATAGGTCTTAATGGATGTATTTTTTTGGAATTGTCAGGGTTTAGCAAACTCTGACACTCTTTTGTGTCTTAAAAGACTGGTTGAAACTCATAAACAAAAAATTTTAGCTCTTGTTGTACCCAAAACAAATTTCTCCATAACTTTTATGAATCACATTACTGCTGGTTACAATTTTCTTGGTGTTTGTGCTAAAAATAGTAATGTTGATTTTCTTTGGATTTTTTATCACAATTGCATGAATGATATCAAAATTATTATTTCTTCTGACCAAATGATCAATTTTGATATTACCTATGATTGAAAGCACATTTTTTTCACCTTTTACTATGACAAAAATAGATATCAGGATCGTAGGCGTCTCTGGCATGACCTTCCTTCCTTAGCCAACTCCATGAATGACCCCTGGCGGGTGATGGGGGAATTCAATTCCATTCTCTCTCCTAGTGAGAAGCTCAGACCTTACCATTCCTCCATATATTCTAGGAATTCAGAGCCTCAATTAATGATTGTAGCCTAGTTGAAGTCAATCTCATAGGTGCTAAATTCACATGGTATCGTAGGCATTATAACCGGGTTGTTTCTAGAAAACTTGATAGGGAACTTGTGAATGTCCAGAGCCTTGAAGTGTGGGATACTATCTCTATCATCACCATACCTAAACATAATTCTGATAATCATCCAAATCTAGTATCCTTTCACTCAAACAAAGCCAAATCTAGTCTTCCCTTGAAATTCAATAACGCTTGGTCCAATGATCAGGACTGCTCTCATCTTATTCAAAATTGTTGGAATTCTATGAGTCATTACTCTGATGTTTTTGCCTATATCACTAAGCTTAAGCATCTTAAGCTCCGTCTCAAAGGTTGTTGTTGTGCTATATCCAAACAGATTGACCAGGACATCTCTAGACTTGAGACTGATCTTAACCAACTTCAAATCTCCTCCACTAACTCTGACTTTGCCTCTGACCCGCAAACCGAAATAAACATCACGTTTAAGCTCAACTCCCTTTTATCCATCAAAGATAACCTTCGAAAAAAGGTCTTCAAAACGAAATGCATCACTGATGGGGACATCAACACCATATTTTACAATTCCCTTTAAAGGATAAGGAAAATCAATCGTCCTCTATCCTCTCTAAAAGATAATGACAATATTGTATCCTTTGAAGCTGCTTTCTCTACTCATGTTGTCACTTATTTTGAAAATATCTTCAATGGTCCTCATATTAACAAGAATATTCTTCCTGGGATCATCCCGACATTGATCAATGAAGATGACAATCTTTTTCTCTTATCTCCTCCCCTGGACCATGAAATCAAAGCCACAGTCTTCAATCTGAATCCTGACAGTGCCTCTTGTCCTGATGGCTTCAATAATGGGTTTTTTCACCATCACTGGGAGGTTGTCCGCACTGATGTTTGTAAACTTGTTAACCATTTTTTATGACTAGTTCCCTTCCTTATGGTCTAAATGCACAATTTATCACCCTTATCCCAAAGGTGTCCAATGCCTCTGAAATCCATCTCTTAAGGCCCATTCCCCTAATCAATTCTATTTATAAAATCATTACCAAACTTCTTTCCAATAGGATTTATTCTCTATGAAAGAAAATTATTTCCTAGAATCAATTTGGTTTCATCAATGGTAGATCAAAACAAGATTGCATTTTCCTTGCTTCAGAATGCACCAACTCTTTAATCAAAGTATCCCGAGGAGGCAACATTTCCATTAAGCTTGATGTTATGTGGGCCTTTGATACTATTGACTGGACATTCATTTTCAAAGTTGTTCAAGATTTTGGATTCAATGAAGACTTCATTAGTAGGATTCACTCTCTCTTCAACTCTGCATGAATATCAATTCTTGTAAATGGCTCTCCCAAGGGTTATTTTAAAAGCTCTAAAGGATTTCATCAAGGTGATCCTCTTTCTGCCATTCTCTTTGCAATTGCGGAAGACTACCTTAGTAGATTTATTTCCTCTCTTGTTTCTTAAGGTATACTGAAACCCATATCGTCTTCTAAGAATCTAACTGTCTCGACGAATCTTCTTTATGCCGATGACATAATTCTTTTCCTCAACGGAAGTAAACAGAGTTTTCTTAAAATCAAAAATAGCCTTATCCCATTATGAAGAGGTTTTGAGGCAATCCATCAGTTGAAACAAATCCTTTATTTTCATTGGGAAATCCTTCCCCCTCTCCTAAAAAGGTCACATTATAGGTAATCTTGGCATCATGGAAGGTCCTTTTCCTTTTACCTATCATGGAGTTCCCATTTTATTGGGGTAGACCGAAAGCTATTTATTTTAATGCTGTGGTTGATCAAGTGATTAATCAGGTTACATCCTAGAGAGGGAAATCCATGTCCATGGTTGACAGGATTTGCCTTGTGAAATATACCATTATCTCCAAATTGGATTATTCCCTCATGATCTATAAGTGGCTGCTTGGTCTTCTCAATAGAATTAATACTTATATTAAAAAAAATTCTGGACCGGCAACATCATTGAAAGGAAACTTGTTACCATCTCCTGGTCGACCAGCTGCGCCCCTCTTGGGAAGGGTGGCCTTGATATTACATATATCAAGTTGTTTAATGAGGCCCTCAAAGCTAGGCTCACATGGAGACTTCTCAATAAAACCTCTGACTCCCTTGCATTCCTTAGAAATAAATTTCTTATGAGGTTAAAAAAAGGGAATCTAAACTATGTCCAATATTCTCTTTGGCCCTCTCTAAGAAACTCATTTGTCTGCATCATAAATAAATCTGGATAGTTGGTTAGCATGGACTCCACCATTCGTTTTTGGCTGGATAACTGGACTGGCTCCTCGCTTATCTCCATGCTTCCACCTAATACATCCCCTGATTACATTAACTGCACTATAAAGGAAGTGATGCATTCTAGAACCTTAAAGCTCTCTGACTCTGTCATGCAGGTGGTTGATTGCAACCCTTTCTCTAGCGATGATGACTTTCTGATTTGGGAACCGACTCACAATGGTATTCTTGACTCTAAATTTTTTTACAATCATTATTTCTCATACTCTGAAACTGAATTTTCCTGGTTAAGTATCTTTTTTTAAAAACCATTGATTAATCCTTCCAAGCTTAATCTTATTTGGCCCTTGGTTCACAAGCGTATCCCTACTAAGACCTGTCTGTAATCATTTGGCATTCACCTCTATTCTAAATTCCCTCTCTGTCATCAACACTGAGAAGATATCAACCATCTCTCTTTATCTTGTGATAAGGTGTTTGCTTTGAGGAATTTTATTGTTGACATAGTTGATTGTAGATGGCCTCCTTTTGACAATATGCTCTTTCAACTAAAGCATTGTGCGGAGCTTGAGTTCTCTCCAAAAATCAAAAAACTCTTCCTATCTGTCATAGCGGAGCTTCTAAACATTATTTGTATGATATAAATGTCATTATTCACAATAATCACTTGCCATGTCTCATGGCAGGTCGCACGGGAATCCTGATTGCTATTAAAGATGTTACCACGATCAAGAAATCTAATTGTGACAACACGATCAGTGACTTTGTGATCCTGCGACATCTGTATATTGAAGGAATATTTCCTCATCCAAAACATTTTATTGAAGTCTTCTGGAAAGCCCGGCTTCTTTGATGGATCACGATCAATGTGGATGGGGCTTCCAAAGGAAATTCAGGCCCTGCCGGTTGTGGGGAAATTTTTAGAGACACCATAGGTAACTGCCATGGTTGTTTCTATGGTAGCTGCGGGGTCACTTCCTCCTTTGAAGCTGAGATGCTGGATCTCATCCATGCCATCCTATTTGTCAAATATAAAGGCTGGAACAATATCTGGATCAAAAGTGACTCCACCACCATTGTTCAAACTATTTGGAATGGGGATGTCCACCACTCTTGGCCTCTTAGTGTGATTTGGAAGATCTGCCGGAACTCGCTTTTGGAGATCAGATATATTGCCACCCATGCCTACCATGAAGCTAATACAGTGGCAGATGTTCTTCGCAACAAGGGGATGAACCAGGCCATTACGTGGTTTGATGGGTTGCCTGATGATCTCCTCCCTCTCCTCACAAAGTATTGTAATAAAATTTCCTCTTTCAGACTTTTGTAATCTTCTCGCATGATTTTAATAATTTTCGTCTTGGTCGTTGACCAGGACATTGCCTTTAAAAAATGGATTTCTCGCTATGTCTGTGGGATTGACATTAAGACTAATTGTTCAACTTATTTGAATTGAATTTGGAAAATGAAATTTCCTTTTTTAATTAGTGTAATATTTATATTCTAATAATATAAAATGAGTTTTTAAACAAAATTATTAGTAAAATTAAAGGAAATAAGTTAACGTGATTAAGGTAATGTGAAGCTTTACACAGGGGAAAACCTCAAAAGTAAGGGCCAAATAATGAAGAATGTTTTCCAAAATACATTGGATTAAATATTTCAACCATGTACCATATTTTTTATAATTTTATGAGTAACTAGGACACATTTTCATTATATTTACCTAAATAATAATTAACTTATGAAATAGAAAAAACATTCTTCCTTACCTTTATTATTTAAAAAGATTTGAAGTACGGAAGGAGCTACTGATTTAAGGTTATAAAAATTATTTTTAGAGTTAATTTAGGTTTTTGATATTTATATATAACTATACCTTTAATTTTTTATAAATGTACATTAAAATATAAAAAATGATAAGAGATGTATTTTTTATTTAATAATTATTTAAAATAAATGAATCTAAAATTATAAAATGTAACATAAATTTAATGAATATTTGTGTCCCATTATTTTTTATATGAATTTTTCATGTTAACCAGATATTAATTTACTATATAAAAATTAAAATAATTTTTTGAAAAATATATATTGAAATTTAATAAATAATGTCAAAATTTCCACAAAAGTTATTTTACAATAAATGATATTTTATTAAAATATTTAAAATAAATAATAATCCTATATTCTTAAAATTTCAGTATGATATTTATTAAATGTAACATATGTTCCAATAATGGACCAATTTTTATATAATTAAAATATATACCCAATAATTTAAATAACTTTTTTTATCATAGTTCGGGTAAAATAATGGTTTTTTGGGTTTAATGCGAATGTTTTAAAATTAATTCCCATTGAACATGAGATTTTTTTAAGATAATTAAAATATTTATAAATATGTGGGATTATATTTTAAATTAAATATCAATTTAATTTATCTTTAATAGAAGAATTACATAGGTTAGAAAACCAGTCAGCTAAATTAAAATCCAAAATGAATAATATTAAATAACATGAGGAATAAGGAAAAAAATTACAAAAAGAAGTCATTTTTGTGTTGTTAATGTTTTTATAAACCATAAATCATCTTTAATCCATTTTTTAAATTTTTTGAATCACATGATCTATCATAGTCCTCTAAATAGTGTTTACATTTTTAATTTGTATGAATTACACTTCTACTCCAATATAAAAATGAATTCACTCTTCCCCTGACTCATACATATCATTCCACATTTCCTCATCTAAAATAAGAAAAACAATCTACCAAAATTACTATACGATATCTTTAATCCTCTCTTTGGGCATAAATATATCCAAGGAATTCCTTTGGTGAAAACCATAGAAGAGTGACATCAAAAAAAGCAGTGTCCTTCACTGATTAATTTTGTGGTAATTATTTTCAAACCCATTCTATTATTATTATTCAAATATTAGATAATAACATCAATATCATAAATATACCTGTATGTTATTTAGGTTATGTATTATACCTACAAAAATACACACATTCATCAAATTCTTAACAAATTTACCATTCATGTTCATGTTGGACAACCACCTCAAAAAAATGTCGTTCGTTTTTCATTTACCAACTATCATGTTTTCAAATTATGATGGAAACCCTATTTTTATGATATATACTACATTTATTTTTAATTAACACTTATTTTATTTTCAAATAACACATTCCCTCATGATTTCCACTTTATTCTAATAAGGTAACATTGTTCCGGGAAGTGTGAACTATAACCTCCTTAAAGCCATATGATATGTTCCCATATTACATGGAATGTATTAATGATAGGTATAATTAAGATAATGTGAAATAAATGACAAATATATTATATTAATTAAAAAAATTAAATTTATTTTTATATATAATGTAATTTTATCTATTACCCTTTTCAGACACTACAAAAGATATAATTTCATTTGTATAAGTGTGGACTACTGCCACCATTATTCAATGTGATTACCTTTACAACAGAAAAATACTATATATAAGTATATGTAATTAAATAAAATCGGGTTTATTATTTAATGATACTTATTTAAATATAAAATATTATATAACATCCTTTTATTATGATCATTGAAAAATTGGAATATTACTCAAGCATACATATGACCTACTGTGTCCCTATATCAAATGTTGGTTCATTTTTCATAACCATCATTCATAGTTGTTTGTAATGTATAATTTATTAATTAATAATACAATTATTTAAGTATTAATATTAATTATATTTTTATATAATTACCCCTTTGGCTATAGTTTACCTACCAATTTTTTTCCACACATGAACTGAATTTTGTCAAAACACCCAATGTAAAAATAATTGTAAATGTAATTGTATAAAAAATTGAAATAAGAGAAATTAATGTAATTTTATTTTACGACCAGTCCCTCTTGTCCCATTCTGTGACAACCCCAAGCTCACCTTCCATAGGCTTGTGGTTGGAGACTAGCACTGGAGTGGTGCATCCCAAAAACTAGAAGGCATTGCTTTTAAACCTGTATACACACAGACTTGGTACACCAAAAAAGTAAACCATGTAGTAAAACAGTTGATGTAAAAGTGTGTACTGAAAGTAAAGGGGCTAGAATACAAGCCCAACAGAAAGGTACAACTAAAACAAATAAAATGAAAACATCTCATGATGTCTTCCTCCATTGATCCTACCTAATGGGTAGGTATAGATCATCCATAAAGCTCTCCATGTCAACCGTCACCACCTTCCACTGTCAGGTCCTAGCTCCCTGAGTCTTAGGCAAGATGCTCTTCATCTGCACAAGACACGTCAAGGTGCGGGAAAAACCTGTGCATGGGTGAGTATAATAATTCCCAGTAGGGAACTCGATACCTCTGAAGGTCTCTCAGAATTTCAAAAATGGAATCCAAAAATAATGATCTCAATCACAATGTACAAATCAAAAGTCTCAACTAAAACCAGTTATAACATCAGTACAGATGTACAAATAATTAGTAGTAAAGATTGATCAACATATTATGTAAAGGGTTCTACTGTTGATCCAAACTGGATCACTCAGTGCTAATCCACACATGATCGCAAGGTGCTGATCTGCACATGATCGGTAGGTATTGATCTTCACAGGATCGATATGTGATGATCCACATAGAATCTCCTCTCATTCCTCACGTCTCATCCGGCCAATGGATTCCCACACGTAGTACGGTTGATTCAAGGATGATCTTCTCTTCAAGCCAACATTTATAAGTAAATGGAAACTATGCCCCATGAAAAAGTAACCCAATGATCTTTCATGTAATACGGGTTTCAACACAATAGACATTGCATCAATCGGATGCCCCGTCTAAGAGTTATACGCATTTTAGTGATGAGGGCCCGACTGGATTTGGGTATGATCCAAGCCGTCCATACTTTATGATTCTCCAAAAATCAGGTGGATTATCTAAAAAGGACAATTTCCCTCTAAGGATTCCATCATCGTAGATGATTCATCAAACGGACATCTAGTTTGTTAGTAAGGTCTCGTTTTGTGAAATGGTGTCGATGTGGGTCGGGGTCCGGTCCGACCCGGTCGACCGACTCGACTGAGTCTGACCTGACCTGACCTGGGTTCAACCTCGCCTAGCTCACTGGGTGTCGGAATCGGTCCTGTCCGCTAGGTTGGGCGAGGCCCGCTAGGCCACGGAATCGACTCGCCCCACTGGTAGGGTGCGGCCCACCATAGAGGTGTGGGATTGGTCACCATCCCGAATGGCACAAGCCATTCAGTTTACTGAAATAGCGGTTCCACATGCACTGCCCCTGCCAGCAGGACCCACCAGTGCAAGTCCCCCTCCTCTACCAGGACACAATGTCATAGCCTGCATTCCGCGGTGCACGACGGCGCACCGCCTGCACTGCCAATGCGGCTGACTGATGCTGACCACCCCCCTTCAGTCCACCACATCGCTGATATTCCACCACAACTAGCGGTTTCTGGATACCTCCCTCAGCTTCTAGTGCCAGTGTTGCACCGAAGCTTCTTCCTCGGGGCACCTGTGATGCTCCCGAGCACTATTTTCACTTTTTTAGTGCCTACGAGCCTCCTGGGATGCTTCCGTCACTAAGTTCCTTCATGTTTGAAGGTTCTGTCATGTAGAGAAAACCACCCCCGATGAATGAAATGATAAATAAAGTGTCAGAGCTTCTGTTCCTTGTTCATTTTCCCCGCACCCTATGTGATATAATCAATACATGGTTGTGATTAATTTGTCTTCAAACACATAGAATTAATAAACAAAAAACCTATAGAATTAAAATTTACAAAATCCTATACCTCTTGAGTCATTGGAGTGGTCTTAGTTGTGGTGGGAATAAAGCCATCGTTCGTTGAAGTCATCGGTTTTCATTGATAACATATTGTTTTCCCCAACGACGTCGTCAAAACCCCTATTCATCATTGGAAGGGTTGAGCATCAATCCTTCGTAAGAGTCCTTCCACCAATCCTCCACTCATTCCCTTATACCAACTATTTATCTAACTAAATAGAGATATAAGAGATTAGTCCACCAATTAATTTAGGGTACATTAATTGGTGTAATTAATGAGTTGCATTAATTAAATGAGACGTGGTTACACAATTGATATGTAACTGGCATTAAATTTCCCTCATTAAAAGAACGGACTACCTGCGTGGTCCCTACAACCATCAGTCAAGAAGAGGTGGAAAAATAAAATAACACATTTTTTATGTTATTATTCATTCAAATAGTCTGAAAATATATATTTTTCACCTAAACTATTGTGGTTGATGTTAAGCCACCATTAAGTGAATACTGACATGTCTTATTCAATGGTGCCCTCATATTTTTAATCTGAGAACCAGTTCAAAAGATATAAAATGTCACTCAGGCATTTACAGAACATACCTAAAAAGAAGTTCAAAATCTATTTCTGGCACATCGGTCCTCGCAATTAAGCACCGTTAATTTTCTCAAACTCGTAATAATCCCAAATAATTTAAAAAAATTATATGGAATTTCAGGGTCTTTACATTCTCCCAACTATAAGGATTTTATTCCCCCGAATCTACAACAAAACTAGGAGAACAAATGGGGTACTGAGAAGGTATCTATGCATCCTTCTCCCATGTGCATTCATGGTGGTTCCTGTGCTGCCAATGAACATGCAGTAGAGGTATAAACCGCCCATGAAGGACTCTCTCATGTCGATCCTCTATCACTACATAGAACTAAACAAATGTCTCCCCATCGTCGATGTCTAGCTCGCCCCATTCGATAACATACAATGGATCATGCACATAACTCCTTAGCCGCGACACATGGAAAACATTATTATCCTGGTGCATCTATGGGTGAAGAGATAGATGGTACGCCACCTTTCCTACTCTACTAAGGATATGGAATGGACCAATGAATCTCGGAGATAGCTTGATGCCTCAACCAAACCTCTATAATCCTTGTAGGGGTGAGACCCATAGGAAGACATGGTTTTCCACCTCAAAATCTATGGGTCTTCATCTCCTATAGGGATAACAATTCTTCCAACTCTGTGCAATATTCATCCACTCCTTGATAAACTTTACCTTCTCCATGGTAGCATATACCATCTCTGGACCCATATGTACTGACTCTGCTGGGTCTATCCAGCATAGTAGTGATCTACAAGGTCGTCCATGCAGGGCCTCAAAACAGAGCCACACCAATGGTGGAGTGATAACATGTGATGTATGAAAACTCCACCAGTGGTAGGTGGTACACCCAACTACATCCAAAATTGAGGACAAATCAGTAAGCATGTCCTCAGGTGTCTCTAGGGTCAACTCCATCTGACTGTCTGTCTGATGGTGAAAGGTGATTCTCATGAATAGTTGAGTCTCGAATGCCTCCTACAACCCATTCCAGAAGTGGTATGTGAAACATGCATCACCATATGAGATGATCGTAGATGGAACCCCATGAATCCATACTATCTCATTTATATAGAGGCATACTAAGCTCTATACTGAGGCCTGCTCTTAGATGGGTAGGAAGTGGGCAAACATTGTGAGTCGGTCAATGGTCACCCATATAGAATCAAGACCCTAGACGTAGGTTATGGACCCTTCATGAATTAAAAGAATAGAAAATCCTAATTCAACTCTGATACATTAAGTGGACGAGCATAGCCTCATGGAACATGATGCTCAACCTTCATTCGCTGACCTGTGAGCATTGAGAAATGAAATCTACCACTGCCTTCTTTATCCCTGGACACCAGTACTGATGCCAACGGTCATTGTACATCTTCTCCACACTATGATATACCTCCAAAGAAGATATGTGGAACTCCCTCCACCCATCCTCTTGTATCGTCACTAGTACTATAGTGCATCCTTTAAAATAGGATGATGTACTCCCCACCTTTACAAAATCATTAGGAACTTGTTCGGAGGATATCTAAGCACATCGGTCCTGGTAGTCTACATCCCCAAGCTATGCCTCCCTAACTCGCTTAAGGAGTGATGGAGTATATGACATATACTTGAGATAAGTTCATCCATCACTATCCATTAAGGATAAATGCAATGCGGCCATCTGCTCTATCGTCTCACTTAGCAAATGTAGACTAGACCTCTTACTGAGTGCATCTGCTACAATGTTCCCCTTTTTAAGAGTGTAGAATATCTCGACATCATATTCATGGAGTAAATATCACCATCATTTATGTCTCTTGTTCAGGTCCTTCTGAGATAAGATATACCTCAGATTCTTGTGATCAGAGTAGACTGTAAAATGTTTTCCCATCAGTTAGTGACGACACATCTTCAGCATATTGTCAATTGATTATAACTCTAGGTGATGGGTAGAATAGTTTTGATGATGTTGTATTTCGTTAGATTTAGTCCATCATTGCTTTCTCCTACATTAGGAGACAACCTAATCTAGTCCATGATGTGTTTCAATAGACTACATACCCAACACCCTCTTCTGGTAGCCTCTAAATGTGGGGCAGTCGTCAGCCTCTACCTCAAATCCAGAAAACATTGCTAAAATCTCTCCATGCACACAATGAACTATCCCATTTTTTGAATATGAAAAGGGAATCAAAAATCTATAAATTCCAGGTATAAATATTCGGTAGTACCCAACCTATCACAAGAAACTCTGCACCTCAGTCACACTCTGGGGTGGCTCCCAGGAAAGCACTACCTCTATCTTTTCTGAATCCACTCCAACTCCAGCATCTAAGATAAAGTTCCATTGGAAGTGGTCATTGCATATCTATTACTAGATCTTCCAGAGCTTACCACAAAGCTAGTGCTCTCAGAGTGTATCAGGAACAATATATAGGTGTGTGGCGTGCTCCTCCTTCGATGCTGAGTATATAGAGATGTCATCAATTAGACCACCACGAAATGATCGTGGTAAGGTAGGAATATAATGTTAATGATCCCTATGAACACTACCGGAGTGTTGGTCATGCCGAAGGGTAGTACCAATAACTTATAATGGCCATACTAACATCTGTAGGCTATCTTCAGTATGTCCTCATCCCATACCCTGAGCTGGTGATGGCCTGATCTGAGAACTATCTTCGAAATCCATCGAGCTCCCCTTAGCTGGTTGTAGTGATCATCAATGCTCAGGAGTGTATACTTTTTCATCATATTCACCTTGTTAAGGAATCAATAATCCACACAAATCCATAGAATCCCATCATCCTTCATGCAAATTTAAATTGGGGATCCCATGGAGAAACACATGGCCTTATGAACCCCTTCCCATGCAAGTCCCCCAATTGTACAAAAAAAAACGAAGCTCCACGAGGTCCATATATTATATTGGAATAGATATATGTGTCGTACTTAGGTACATTACGATATAGAATTATACCACTCTGCGAGGAGGTAGTCCCGAAAAATCATCAGGAATGACATCAACATATAGGTCCACCACTATAGGATAACTCGGACTCCTCACGTCAACTACTGTAAGGGTATGTCTAGCCAACTAATGAGTGATCAGTTGCACCCTTCTTTGAGAAAGTCCATCATGTACTGTAATGGTTTCCTTCTCAACAGGGGAGGAAAACCTGGTCCTATCCTCACGGACAGAGCGGATATTTCTCCTACAATAGTCGATCTGATCATGGACTATGGATAGCCAGTCCATACCCTGGATGATTTCATAAGGCCTCGACGCTGCTACTAAGAGATACCAGCCAAATCAATTGTCTCCTAGAGTGATATCACACAGCCTGTACCTGTTTTTAATCCTTGAATCATCTCCCTTAAGAGTTTCCAATCATAAGGATCGAGCCAACAACTCTTTCGAAATCTCCGAGATCCGACTGAGTGTTGTGGAAACAAGAGAGTGACTATAACCTGTGTATATAAGTGCTACAACTACGGTAGAATAGGAAAATATCATACCTCTAACCATATTTGGATCACCATGGTCATATTCCTCAGCCACCTAAAGTTAAGATCTCCCTTTTCCACCTACTCCATGTAGTCGTAGTGGACCACCTAGTGGTGGTGGTGGTAGAAAATCAAAATGTCGTCCACCACCTGCTACATGACCTTCTACTCTGCCACGTCTGCCACCATGCAGACCCCCTTTCTTGATCCTTGGTCGTTCCCATGGTGGTCCCTCAGTCATATGATGATCATTTATTCTAGGAGTCATACAGTTATGATCCATGTGTCCATGTTCTCCACAAGAGTGTCTATAATTAGTCTTCAAAAGAAAACCTCTACCTCGTGAGCTTTGCACCACTGACCCAGCATCTTGGGGTCGTCCACTAGAAGGTCTATCCCACATGGAATTCAATGTCATCTGCCTACTGCCTCTTGCAGATGACTCGGCTACCCGTTATCCAGTGGCGGCTTTCACAACTAGTTCTTTCTCAACAAAGAATATCTCCACCAATAATTCTCGCTCGAGCTCACTATCCTGCTTTGAGGTATTGAGTGATAACGTCAACGCTCTGATCTCCCCCAATAGACCCTGCTCAATGGTCTGGGCCTAGAAGAAGGGGTATCATACCTTATCGGTGGAGTAGTGTGATAGGTTAGGGAATCTCGCCGAGTACTAGGCCACTGATAGGTTTCCTTTTTAAGTGCAACAACTCCTGGATACGCACTGAGCAGACATTTGAAGGTACAAACTCTGCCCTAAAGAGGGTCTCGAAGTCCAATAAGGAGAGTGTCACCTCCTCATGCATCTAGATCATGAAAATCCACTATTTCCTTGATGTTCCCTATAAGATTCTTGCAACTAGGGTCACCATATAATCTATTGGCATCACAACTAAGCGAAAAACATGTGCCACAACCTCCATTTAGTCCTTAGCTGCATTGGGATCTGTCTCACCTAGAAACCTCAGTGGCCATTATCCAAATAACTCATGAAATGTGCTTAGTTGATAGGAACAATCTGTTAGGGGTGGTGGAAAATTCTACCCAATAGGTGGTGGTTCTCCTAGTACACCACCTGATGGTGCGAAAAAAGTAAGTGGGCCTTACACAGAAGCCTTATCACTCAGTGGGCCATCATCGTGTACACTCTTTAGAATCCTGGATTGATATCTATGTGGTATCATACGAAAAAAAACAAGTGCACCATGGTCAATAAGTTATGCATGGTGAGCTAACTCAAAAAGAATTAAAGTTAAACATTTCCAAATCACAAGCAATCAGTGTATTCGTGCACTGTGTCAGAAATCAGAATTCAGGGTCCTAGTGTATGGATATGTCAGCTGTTACACCAACAAGACACTCCCCAAACTGAAAACCACACTCAAAAAACATTACACTATTACTCCATTATAAAGATCAGATTCCTAGTTCTTCAGTAGAACTGACTCCTATGATACCACTTTATCATGAACCATCCCCTGGGGCATCTTCTGTGTCTACCCCAAGCCCGCCTTCCATAGGCCATGTGTTGTTGATTCGAACAGGAAAGGCATATCCCTAAAACGGGAAGACATTCTCTTTAAACCTATACACACAAAGACTAGGTACCCTAAAAAAGTAAACTACATAGTAAAATAGCTGAAGTATAAGTTTGAACTAAATGTAAAGGGGTCAGAATAAAATCCCAATGGAATGGGTCAACTAAAAGAGAGAATATAAAATATTTATGTTGGTCATCCACCATAGATTAAAAGTGAAGGGTCGCTACATCTCATCTCCATAACTCTCCATGTCAGCATTAACTATTATCCACCGTCAGGTCCTAGCTCCCCGAGTCTCATCCAAGCTGCTCTCCATCTGCACAAGACCCAACAAGGTATGGGCAATGCCCATGTAGGGGTTCGTATAACAATATCCATTAGGGACCCTGAGACCCCTAAAGGTCTCTAATAATTCCACAAAGGGAAACTACAAAGCATGATATCAATCAAAAAGCACAATGAATAATACCCAGATAAAACTAAGTATAACCGAATTTCGAAATTACAAATGATTAGTCATAAATCTAAATCCTCTTACTTTGTCAGATGTACTTCGGCTGATCCACATAGGATCGCTCGATGTTGATCCACACATGATCAGTAGGTGCTAATCCACATAGGATCTTTAGGTGATGATCCAAATTGGATCTCTAGGTGATGATCCACACAAGATCGCTAGGTGCTGATCCACATAGGATCCCTATGTTCTGATCCACACATGATCGTTATTTACTGACCAATACATGATCTCTATTCATTCATCACATCTCAGCCAGCCATTGGATTCCCGTATATAGTACACTTGATTCTATGAGGATCCTCTCCTCAATCCATAGGTCATACCTCAATAAGAACAATGCACCATGAAGATGTAACCCAATGATCCTTCATGTAATAAGGTTTCAACACAGTAGATGGCATGTCAATCAGTCACCTAGTATGAGAGTTATATGCATTTTTGTAATGAGGGCCTGGTAGGATTTGTGTATAATCCAACCTAGACATACTCCAACCATATCCAAAACTCATGTGGAGTATCTAAAAAGGACCATCTCGTTTCAAGGATTCCATCTTCGTAGACGGTTCATTAAACAAACATATGCATTGCTAATTACGACACTTTTTGCGAAACGGTGTTGAAGTACGTCTGACCCAGTTGGACGGACCCAACCCGGTCCTGGACTATCCTGGGTTTGACCCGACCTGGACCGAACTGGATGGGCTGGCCTGTGGGGGCTGGGCCAGGAGGGCTCAACCTATAGGGTTGTGCAACTGGCCAGGCCCACTGGATGTGTGCGGCACGCCAGCTGGGCTTCCAGCCAGGGTTGTGCGGGGTCAGTGCCCCTCCTGAAGGGCCCAATCCCTTCTAGTTAGTGAAACAATGGTCCCACGTGGCTCCAACCACGCTAGAGGGGCCTACGGTTGGGGGTCCCCATCCTCCACCATGGCAGGATTCCGTAGCCCGCCTTTCGCAGCATGCGACGACACACTGCCTCCGCTGAAAATGTGGTTTGTCGACGCTTGCCGCCTCCTTCGGTCCGCGTATCGCCATGCGGTGACGATCTTCAACCGCGACCGGCAGTTTATGGGCACCACCCTCATCTACTAGTGCCAGTCACTGGTACTACATATGTACTTCATTTTCGGGTCGTCTATGATAATCCGGAGCTCCGTTTTCACTTCTCTCTATGCCAATGGGCCTCTCAAGATTATGTTTCCCCTGCATGCCTTCCAGTTTCAAGGTTCCGTCAAGTTTAGAAACCTCCCACAAATAACGCAACGACAAATCTAGTTTCAGAGGGATCAAGCCTTGTTTGTTTGACCCACACCCTCTACATTAGCATCATAACATGGGTGAGATTATTTAAACATCAAACACTTAGAATTAACCCTGACAGAACCCCCAGAATTAAATCCAGACAAAACACCTTACCTCAAGAATCATTGGAGGATACAAATTTTTGGTGAGGGAAGAGTCCCCATTCAATGAAGATGTCAGCATTTGTTGATCCCAGATCATTTCCCCCAATGATGTCATCAAATCCCCCATTATTCTTTTGAAGGGTTGAGTGTTGGAGCTTCATCAGAGTCCATCCACCATCCTCCATTCTCTCCCATATGCCATGGATTTTAACATCTAAAGGGAGAGTAAATATATAAATCCACCAATTAATTAATTGTACATTAATTGGTGTAATTAATGAGTCACATTAATTAAAGGAGATGTGGTTACACAATTTTTTTGTAACCGGAATTTAATTTCCCTCATTAAATTTTCCAAATACCAATGTGGACCCACCACCATGACTCAAGAAGAGGTATTAAAATAAAATAACACATATGTTAATTTATTATTTATTAAAAAATTTCTAAATTCTTTCATTTTAACCTGATATACTATGGTTGATGTGAATCCCCCCTTAAGAGAATCTCGGCACTACGAATTGAATAGTTCCCTTGTATTTTTAATCTGTGCACCGATTCAAAATATAGATAACCCCACACATGAATTTACTAAACGTACATTAAATTTTTTTAAAATTCAGTTATGGGCACACTGGGCCTCAGAATTAAGCGCCCTCAATTTTTGCAGACTATTAATAATCCCAAATAATTTAATATATATATATATATTAGTAATTTTTGGGTCATTTCATTATAAGCATGTAGAATATTAATTAAATAAATATATAATAAAAAATAAGTTTATTATTCCTGAATGTAGAGAAAAATCTTAACAAAGTGTACTCAATGAAAGGGATTCTTGTCTCAATTTTACTTTCATGAGGAATATATAATAATCACCACTTCATTCCTTTATGGGATGTATCTACTGACTCTTATGATATATTATATCATTAATTTATTATTTTTATCATATTTAAATATTTAATTTGATGATTATTACATTTATGATTTTTGATTCTAATGTAACCATAGTTTTAAGGGGATTTCTAGTATCACTTCTATTTGTGTTTGAATTTTTCCATATTCATCACTTATTTTTCCTGTATGGTGTATCTACTTCCCAATGATGTTATTGATTATTATTATTATACTTAAATTTATGGAGTTTTACATATAATTATAATTCTTATCTCTTTTATGGGGTTTCTGGTTTTGATGTTACCAAAGTAGTAATGTAATAAGGATGAAATTTTACATCTTTGAGACATTTGTTATGTTATAAAACTAGATGTAAAGACCCGGAAATTCCATGTAATTTTTTTAATTATATGGGAATTTTATGAGTCCATTAACATTTACTGCATGTGATTCTGAGGATTGGAGTGTCCGAAATGAATTTTTGACCTTTTTTTGGGTTTGTTCAATAAACGTGCGAGCGGGATTTTGTAACTTTTGAACCGGTGCTTGGAATTGAAATCTGATGACACTGTTGAACTCGCAATGCCGGTATTCGTTTATGGAGACTTTCACCTCGACAACAGTTGGTCGAGGGTGAAATTTAGTTTTTGTGTTTTTTTTTCATGAAGTAATGAATTAAAATAAAAATGTTAAACATTTTTATTTGTTGAAACCTCCCATGTGGATGTCATAAAGGTGGGGACCACCTGAATTAAAACCACCCCATGGGTTATGGTGGTGGGGACCACCCAAGCCTAAAAATTGCTAAACTACCTATTTAATAAGGAGATAACTCTTGGAATTCCTCCCATCATAAAATTATTCCCACACCCCATTTAATATTAGTATCCAACAAAAATTAATGATTCCAATTTAATTTGTGCCAATAATTAAAATTTTAAAACGTATATTGTTGGCACCTAATTCTTTTAGGTGCAATTGGGGGGAAAGGATTGGCAAGAGGAGAGCCTTTGGAGTAGTATTCTCTCCAAAAAATAACGCTTATCCAAACGAAGAAATCTTCCCCAACAACGAATGTCGACATTCTCCAACATGTTCGGCTTCATCCTTGTGACATCCTCCAACGTGGGACATATTCAATGAAGAAAAACTGACATCCGAACTTCCTTACCCACTGACATCAACAAGCCTTTGAGGTAGAGTGGTTGTTTGGATTTTCCCCCTTACCCGTTCTTGACGACTCTTCGTAATTCAAAAAGGAATCATAGCCACTTAGTACCACTATAATGAGGATAGTGGGGGCCAAACGAACATGGCCCGACCTCTCCATAAATATTTTGAATATTTGTGTGTGATATTCTCGAAGAAGACGACGGGGCGACCACGCTACCCAAGGGAAGAGAACCGTGACTTGTGCTGATGTAGTGAAGGAAGAACGAACGATCGAACCAGCTGATGGCGAAGGCGCGGTGCTCGACCGCACCGTGCAGAGAGAAAGATTGGACGTCCCTCATACCATTTCATGATGACTCTTCATAATTCAAAAAGGAATCATAGCCACTTGGTACCACTCTAACAAGGAGAGTGGGGTCCAAACGAACATAGCCTGGCCTCTCCACAAATCTTGTGAATATTTGTTGTGTTCTTCATGACAAAGATGATGGTGTGACCGCGCTACCTGAGGTATGAGAACCACAGATTGTGATGATGTAGTGAAGGAAGGATGGCCAGCCGAACCAGCTGACAGCGAAGGCGCGGTGCGCGACCGTGCCGTGTAGAGAGAATGGTTGGCCATCCGGCTGGCCACGGCGGACCGCCACAAAGTGGCACCCCGCCACCCCACAACCGCCTTGCACCGCAGGGCCACCAAGGTCGGGCCGCCCAGTGTGGGTTTTATAGGACCCAGTAGACTAGGTCGACCGGAACCAGGTCAGATCAGCCCAGGTCGGGTTGGTCCGAACGGATCGGAGCGGACCATGACCGGCTTCGACCCATTACCGCTCTTATGGCCATAAGTTTTGCACAGAGTGTCTGTTTGATGAACCGTCTGCGGCAATGGAAAACATGGAGTGAGAAAAACACTTTGGTATACTCCACTAGAGATTCAGATAATGTTGGGGTACGGTCGGTTTGGATCGAGCATGAATCCAACCAGGCCATCAGGACTAAAGGTCTAATAAATTCTAGACCGGGCATTTGATTGAGGCACCATCTATTGCGTTGAGAACCCTATGATGTGACAGACCTTTGAGAAACTTCTTCATGAGGCATATTGGATGCTGGTGTATCAAACAATAGCTTGAGGAATGGACTCTTCTGGAGATAATGGGGGCTTAGTATGGGAACCTTGTAGCTGGTTGTGACGATGTATTAGGATCCTGTGTGGGTCTGATAACTTACTAATGGTTTAATAGGATCCTGTGAGGGTATGACATCGTAATGATGATGTAATAGGTTCCTGTGTGGGTCTGACGACTTTCTGACGGTGTACTAGGATCATGTGGGGGGTCTGACAACGTAGTGAAAGTGTACTAGGATCCTGTGTGGGTATGACGATATACTAACGGTGTACTAAGATCTTGTGTGGATCTGAAAAAGTACTAATGGTGTACTAAGATCATATGGGGGCCTGATGACATACTAATGGAGTTCTAGGTTCCTGTGTGGGTCTGACAATGTACTGAAGGTGTACTAGGATCCTGTGTGGATCTGACGACGTATTGACATTGTACTCAGATCCTGTGTGGGTCAGACGATGTACTAGGATCTTGTGTGGGTCTGATGAGGTACAAGGATCCTCTGTGGGTCGGACGATTTACTAAGATCCTCTGTGGGTCTGGTTATGATTAAGGATCCTTCGTGGGTCTGCCTCTTAACAGAGAAAGATGAATTAGTAGTTACATCTAAACATCACTACTACTATACCTAAGTTATACCTGGTGTGAGTTGAGTCCATACCTGTGTGGTACTTACCTTTGTGGTATTACTTCCATTATAGAACAATTGAGATTTGGGCTTTTTGGTTTGACCCAGTGTTTTTCTCTTGATTGAGATGGGTATACATGATAACATAGGCATATGAATGGGCATACACATAAGTAGGTTTGTCAGTTGATTTTTACGAATTGTGGATTTAGTGAGACCTTGAGGGTCCCTGTGTCCTTACTAAGTATCGTTATACTCACACCAACACAATATATTCCTGCACCTTGTTGTGTTTGGTGCAGACAATGGACAACGCTGATTGAGGACTAGGGTATCAGGACTGGATGGTGCCTGAAGGTGGACCATATGGCGTGTTCGTACGTAGAGGAGCCAGGCGGACATGGAGAGTTGAGGGGGAGATATGTACATACCATTCAGGTAGGAACCTCGAAGGACGACCCAATAGTTTTCTTTCTCTTATTTAGTTGTATTGCATTTCTATTATACATGAACCTTAACTATTGGGCTTCTATTCTGGCCCCTCTTACTTTCAGCACTCTTTTTACTATATAGTTTACTTGTGTTTGTATCTTGTTTTGTTCTTGGTTGCATTTGTTTACATGATATAAAGGAAATTATTTCCCATATTTGGGGAATATTCCTTTCAGTGCAAGTCTCCATCCCCTGGCCTATGGAAGGCGGGCTTCAGGTAGTCACAACATGGGCCCCGAGAGATGGGTCGTGACAAATTGGTATCAGAGATTCGATAATACCATAGAACATTGGACTCTGATCTTCTTTTTACAACAATAGTTACTTTTGTAGGGAGTGTGGTTATCAGTTTAGGGAATCTAGTGTTGGTGCGGCGGCTGACGTGTCTATACACGAGGACCCTGACTTCTAATTTCCAAATCAGTGCATGAAAAAACTGATTGCATGTGTTTCAGAATTTTTCATTGTGATTTATTTTAGTCAGTTAAATAGGAATATCATATTGATCGTGGCGCACCTGTTTCCTTTTAGGATGCCTCCACACAGACAACCATCTTGTGTTCCGGATTTATTATGCACTAATATCCCACTGAGCGATAAGGCCTCGGTGTAGGGCCCTCTTCTAGTTGAGGCACCAACGATACCATTACCCGTTGGGCCACCGATTCCACCAACCCCAGTAGCAGATGGTGCACACTGCTTGAGCATGGTGTAAGAGTTCTAGTGCCTGATTCCACCCAGGTTCAAGGGATAGAGGGACCCATAGGCAGCTGAGGATTGGATGGAGGCCGTCGTAAGATTCTTCCGACTGGTAGGGACACCAGCTGATCTCACAATGATCCTTACCACTAGTCTTCTACAAGAAGCAATAGGCAGATGGTGGAGCTCGATGCTCCAGGTTCAGGACGAGGTGACCCTTCTCTAGATAGACTTCCAGAGCCTGTTTCTTGTAGAGTTTGTCCTCGAGACTCTTCACGTAGTGTGAATTAAAAATCTTCTTCATCTACAGTAGGGAAACATGATTGTGGCTTAGTACTCAGTGAGGTTCACAGACCTCTCATGCTACTCCACTGATATGGTGTAGGACCCATATTTCAGGGCCCAAACCTTCGAGCATGGACTCAGGTGGGAGATCAGTGCTTCGATTATTTCACTCACCATCCCTATGCAGGCAGGGGTATTAGATCGAGCCCTCTTAGTGGAGAGTTTTCTTTCTAAGAAGACATCAGTAGTGGGGCCCACCACCAGACGTCACATAGAGGAGTCTTCTACAGCCGGCAGCAGACATATTTCATAGAGGTCCAAGAATATCAGACCTACAGGTGGATGAATGCATGATTCATCGTCAATTATATGGGGCATAGGAGACAGATCCAGTCATGTGAGGAATAGAGAGTGTTTGACATGTGGCAGGCATGGTCAAATGGCTTGTGACTATTCGACCCACCATACTAATGATCTAAAGGCAGGCAAGAGGCCTCCAAGGTAGAGACAATGGTTTGACCTAGAAGGTCTGCAAGGATCTAGAGGACATGGGAGAGGAGATGGCCATGCAGCTGGCGGTGGGTGACGATTCGAGGTGTTACCGCCACTACCACCGGGTGGTTTACCCCGACCACAGGGTGTAGGTGGACAGGTGCGATCTCAGCTCCAGGTAGCGGAGGCCTAAAACCATGGAACTCTGGAGATGATACGAGTACAATCTGTGTCTACTCCACCTTAGTAGTATTACTTATAGAAACAGGTTCCAGTCATTCTTTTAATTCCACTGCCCCCATTCGGAGCTCAATCATTCTGATGGAGACGTTGGCTCGATACTTACAGCTAGAGACTCCTATCGGAGATAATTCGATGATTACCCACTGGTGTTGGTAGAGTGAGCTTACTCTAGGAGGTGAGAGCATCGGCTAGGATCTCCTTGTAGCGGCGTTGAGGCCTTACGGCGTCATATTAAGTATGAACTAGTTATCTACAGTCCATGCTCATATTGACTGTATTAGGTGAAACGTGTTGTGTGTCCGCACAAATGGGAGCAGGTTTACCTTCACCAATGGGAAGGGATCCTTTACAGCACATGATGGACTTACCTGGAAGAGAGTGCATCCGATCACTCATATATTGGATAGCCTAACCCTCGGAGTTGTGGATGTGGATATTCCGAGCTACCCAGTAGTGGTGGACCAGTACGCTGATGTTTTCCCTAATGATTTTTTGGGTCTAACTCCTCACAGAGAGGTGGATTTTTATATTGACTAATACACTGGGATGACATCGATATACACACCAGCATATCGGATGGCTCCTGTGTAGCTTCGTGAGCTACAGGAACAGCTGGAGGACTTACCAGGGAAATGATTCATTCAGCCTAGTGTTTCTCGTTGGGAAACCCCGATTTTGTTTGCCAAGAATTCGGATGGTAGATTGAGATGTTGTGTCAAATATCGGCACCTGAACCAGGTGAACATGAAGAAAAAGTACCATCTCTCGAGGATTGATGACCTCTTTGATCAGCCGATGGGATCACAATGGTTCTCAAAGATAGACAACAAATTAGGTTGTTATCATCTCAGAGTACAAGATGAGGTTTTGAAGAATATGACTTTTAAATGATTGTATGACCATTAAAAGTTCTTGGATATACCATTCTGCATGACCAACACTCCAACAGTATTCATGGGACTCATTAACATGATAATTCACCCCTACCTTGATCGATTTTTAGTAGTCTTCATTGATGTCATTCTAATCTACTCGGCTTCTGAGGAGGAGCATTCCTATCATTTGCAGATTGTTTTGGATACACTCTGAGAGCACCAGATTTATAGTAAGCTCTTGAAGTGCCAGTTCTAGATCAGAGAGGTTCACATTCTCAGACACATCATCCTAGAGGCTGGAGTTGCAGTGGATCCAACTAATATTGATGCCATACTTATTTGGGAGCCACCCAAATGTGTGATGAAGGTACTAAGTTTCCTTGGTTTGGATGGGTACTACCGGATATTTGTGCCAGATTTCTCCAAAGTTGATACACCTTTATCAGAGTTGATGAAGAAGGGTCAAACCTTCTTGTGGTCGGAGAGATGCCAACCGAGTTTTCAAGAGTTGAGGTAGAGGATGACTAGTGAACTGATATTGAGGGTACCGGAGGAGGGCGTAGGTTACGTAGTACACTGCGACGCATCAGGGACTAGGCTCGGATGTGTCCTGATGCAGGAGATTTCAGTGATCACATATGATTCTCGACATTTGTGAAAACTTGAGAATAACTACACTGCCCATGACCTGGAGTTAGCAGTAGTGGTCATTGAACTGATGATGCGGCGTCATTACATGATGGGAGAGAGTTTTACAATCCACTCAGATCACAAGAGTCTCAAGTATATCTTATCATAGAAGGAACTGAATTGGAGACAATGAAGTCAGATCGAGTTCCTCTAGGACTATGAATTCGAGATAGTCTATACTTTTAGGTAGGGGAATTTTATAGTAGATGCCCTCAGCCGGAGATCTGGTATACAAATGCTAGGTGAGTCGATAGAGAAGCATGACATTTTGTAGATATCCTTTGTGGATCGATATGGATAAACTTTTCTTCAGTATCTTATATTACCTCCCCCACTTCTTCAGCGAGTAAGGGAGGCACAACGTGGGCATACTGACTGCGTGGCTCGACAACCTCAAATATCCACAGGACAGGCACCTGATGGATTTTATGAAGGGGGGAGCATATCATTCTCTTCAGAGGATGTACCATGGTTCCAGTGTCGCTTCAAGAGGTAGTGTTGGGTGAGTTCCTTACATCACCTCTAGCGGTACATCCAGAAGTGGTGAATATGTACCTGGACCTCCGATGATAACACTGGTGGCCAAGAATGAAGAAAGAAGTAGTGGAGTTTGTCTCTCAATGCCTCACTTTTCCGCAGGTGAAGGCAGAGCATCAGATTACAGCATGCTAGGTTCAGTCTTTAGAGGTCCCAGAGTGGATGTGGGATGGGATATCCATGGACTTCGTGACTGGACATCCACATACATCTAGAGGTCATGATTCTATCTGGGTGATCGCTAACTGGCTCACTAAGTCGGTCCACTTCATACCAATCAAAGAGTAGGATTTAATAGAGATCTTAGGACACCTCTATGTGAAAAAGATTGTGAGACTCCATGGAGTACCCTCAACTATTGTCATTGATTGTGATACAAGTTTTACTTCCTGGATATGGAAGGGGTTGGAGAAGGCTATCGAGACACAGCTTTGTTTGAGCACTGCCTTCCATCCTCAGACAGATGGCCAAACTGAGCGAACCATTAAGACCCTTGAGGATATGCTGAATGCTTGTGTCCTCGAATTCAATCATAGCTGGGAGGATCACATTCCCTGGGTGTAATTTTCATACAACAACAACTATCACTCCACCATTGGGATGACACCTTTTGAGGGGTTGTATGGGCGACCTTACATATCACCTTTTTGCTAGACTGACCCAGGGGAGTCAGCACTCATGGGACCAGATATCGTATGGGCCATCACAGAGAAAGTGAAGATCATACAGGAGTGGAAGAAGACTTCAGAGAGTTAGAATATGTCTTATGCCAACTGGATATGGAGACCTCTGGAGTTTGAGGATGGTGACCGCGTCTTTCTACGGGTCTCACCCCAACGAGGTTTACAGATAATTGGCCACAGTGGCAAGTTATCTCCGTGGTTCATCGGACCTTTTCAGGTCCTCGGTAGAGTTAGTGAGGTGGATCACCACCAAGCACTTACACCTCAGTTACACCGGGTGCACGACATCTTCAACGTTTCCCAGTTGGGGAGATACAGGCATGACCCATCCCATGTCGTCGACCACTCCGAGATGGAGATCGACGATGGGGTGATGTTTACAGAGGTTATAGTATAGATTGAGGATCAAAGGAGCAGGTCCTTCATGGGAGGTTGATACCTCTGGTGAGCGTTCAATGGCATCACAAGAACCTCATGGAGAGAATAAGGGAGAGGGAGGCTCAGATACATGCTCAGTACCCCCACTAGTTTTCTTATTTTGAGTTGTGTATTATGGGGACGTAAAGTCTTGAGGTGGGGAGAATATAAAGTCCCAGAAATTCCATGTAATTTTTTTAATTATATGGGTATTTGACGAGTCCATGAAAATTTACCACACTTGATTTCGAGGCCTGGAGGTACCGGAATGAATTTGTGAAACTATTTTCTGGTACGTTCAGAAAACGTGCGAGGTCGTTTTTTTAAAATTTGAACCGGAGCTCCAAATTGAAATATAAAGACATCGTTAAACTCACAACGCCATTATTCTCTTAAGGAGACTTTCACCTCGATGGCATATGGTCGAGGGTGAAAATTAGCTTTTCTGTTTTTTTTTTCATGAATGAATAAAATAAAATAAAAATGTTTAAAATTTTTAATTATTGAATCCTACCATGTGGATGTTATAATGGTGGGGACCACCTGAACTAAACCTCCACGTGGGTTATGTTGGTGGGGACGACTTGGGTATAAAACCCCATAAACTCCCCATTTAATATGTAGATACCTCTTGGACTTCCTCCAATCATTTAATTATGCCAACAACCCATTTAATTTTTGGAGCCAACAAAAATTAATGATTCTAATTTAATTTGTTGCAATAATTAAATTGTTAAAACATATCTGATTGGAAACTCATTATTTTGGTTGGAATTGGGGTGAAAGGATTGTAAAGATTAGAGATTTTGGAGGATTATTCTCCCCAAATAAGAACACTTCTCTAAATGAATAACTCTTCCCTAATGAAGAAAGCTGGCGTTCTCCAAAAACTCCAGCTTCTTCCTCATTACATCTGCTAATGTGAGACATCTTCAATGGAAAAAATCCAATTTTCTTCCATTCATCCTCACTGAAGTCAACAAGCATTCAAGGTAGGTTGGTTGTTTGAATTTTTCCCACTAACATGTTCTTGAAGACTCTTCGTAATTAAAGAAGGAATCATAGCCACTTGCTACCACTCTAATACGAAGATTTCGGGCCAAACGAACATCGCCCGACCTGCACAAAAATCATGTGAATATTTATTCTATTCTTCACAATGAATATGTCGGCGCGACCATGTCGCTCGACAGAAGAGAACCGATGCTTGTGACGTAGCGGTGAAGGAAGGACAGCCGGCCGAACATGCCACCAGTGAAGGCAAGATATGCGATAGTGTCGTGCGAAGTGGAAGGCCATGCATTCATCCAGCCACAACAGACCTCCGTGCCATGGTACCCCGCTTCCCTACCACCCCACGATGCCCCTCCACCCCATGGACTCCTCCCACCATGGGCCGCCCTGGCTGGGCCGCCGGGCTGGGACACCCATCACGGGTTGGGCCGCCCAACACGGGCCGAGCCGGACCCAGTGGACCAAATCAACTCAAATCGGGTCCGTTCGGCCCATGTCGTGTCGGGCCAGGTCAGTCCGACTGGGTTGCACTAGACCCTGATATGCTTCGAACCATTACTACTCTTTTGGCCATAACTTTGGCATCGAGTGTCCGTTTGACAAACTGTCTATGGCGCTGGGAACATTGGAGTGAGATGGTCCCATTTGTATTCTCCTATGAAGATTTGGATAAAGATGGGGTATGGTCGGGTTGGATTGAGCACAAATCCAACTGGGCCCTTGGGACTAAAAGGCTAATAAATTATATACCAGTCGTCCGATTGATTCAACGTCTATTACGTTGAGACCCCTATGACATGGAAGACCTTTGAGATAAATCTTTGTTGGACTTCATGGTAGTTGGTGTATCAACAATTTTTTATGGAGCAGAATCTCCCAGAGACAAGGGGGATTAGTGCGGGAACCATATAGGTGGCTGTGATGATGTACTAGGATCCTCTGTGGGTCTGAAGATGTATTGAAGGTGTACTAGGATCATGTGTGGGTATTAAGATGTACTGACGGTGTATTAGTATCTTGTGTGGGTCTAATGACGTACTGACGGTGTACTAGAATCATGTGTGTGTCTGCAGATGTACTGACGCTGTACTAGGATCAAGTGTGGGTTTGACGACGTACTGATGGTGTACTCGTATCCTGTGTGGGTTAGAGGACGTACTGACAGAGTAATAGGATCCTGTGTTGGACTGACGATGTACTGACGGTGTACTAGGATCCTATGTGGGTCTGTCGAAGTACTGACAGTGTACTAGGATCTTGTGTGGGTCTGACAATGCACTGACGATGTACTAGGATCCTGTATGGGTCTAACGACGCACTACGATCCTCTGTGGGTCTGATGGGGATTTAGGATCCTTCGTGGGTTTTCCTCTTAACAGATTAAGATGAATTAGTATTTACATCTAATCATATCTACTACAGTACCTATGTTATTCCAGGTGTTAGCTGATTCCATTCTTGTGTGGTACATACCTTTGAGGTATTCCTTCTTTTGTGGAATAGTTGAGCTTTGGGCTTTGGGGTTGGACCCAGTGTTTTCCTCATGATTGAGATGGGTATACTTGATATCTTTGGTATATGTATGGGAATATATCTTTGTAGTTTTGTCAGTTTATTTTCATGCTTTGTGGATTTTGTGAGACCTTGAGTGTCTCGGGGTACCTACTGAGTATCGTTATACTCACCCCTGCAAGGGCTATGCCCACACATTGTTTTTATTGGTGGAGACAATAGAAATTACTGACCAAGGATGAGGGTACTAGGACTGGACAGTGCCCGGTGGTGTACCATACGGCATGTCGGTACGTAGAGGAGCCTGGCAGACTTAGAGAGCTGAGGGGGTGATATGTACCTACCCTTCTGTTAGGAACCTTGGAGGACAACCCAATATCTATCTTTCTCTTCTTTTGTTGTATTGTATTTCCGTTGTACTTGTACCTTTACGGTTGGGCTTGTATTCCCACCCCTCTTACTTTCAACACTCATTTTTCTATATAGTTTAATTGTGTTTGTATCTTGTTTTGCACTTGGTTGCATGTGATTACACGATATAAAGGCAATGCCTTCCGAGTTTTATGGAATACACCTTTCGGTGCTAGTTTCCATCCCATGGCCTATGGAAGGCGGGCTTGAGGTAGTCACGAAACGAGCCTCGGGGGACGGGTCGTGACAATATCATTTTTTACCAGGTGAATACACTTATTCATTAGAATGTAATATTATGAATCTCATTATCATCATGATATTATATGTTTCATTTTATTTTCTTCCATCCATGTTGTTAATGGTTGAAATTTTTCAATGTGGTAGGGATTATTTGGAAAGATTACATATATATTTTAAGGAATGCTTAATTTCCTTTTAATGGTATTTTCATTCATCATCATCAAAAAACCTTATTATTAACTATCAATCACTTGGATATTTTGTTTTTATACCATCCAAATTCATTATTTGAATGGATTATGTTTTTTTCAATGATATTTGTATTTATCCCATTTATTTTTCATGTGTTACTCATGTATCAAAGAAATTTTTATTTAACATATTTCCTTTATATGGGTTATTCATGCTTCTGAATGATTTTTATGTAACCTATTTCATTTACATGGGTTAATACTGTTTCAATTGGAATATTATTGAAGCTATTTTCATTCCATTGAATTATCGTATTTCAAATATATTGTTATTAAACACATTTTCTTTTTACGGGTTAATATTGTTCAAATAGAATTTAATAGAACCCTTTCCTTTTCCAGGGGATGGTTAGGGTTTAATTTTCCCATCAATTAATATTTCCATTAATTTACGTATTATGATATTTCAATAGAAATTGGATATTTTATGGTTTATTATGTGATAATCCAATTACGGTTGATTCTGTGATATCCCACCAATTCATCGGGTATGGTAGTCAGCCCTATGATTTTTTTAAATTTAATGAGTGACATGTATAAAATTAGACTACATCGTTATTCTGTTTTTAAGAGTGAAAAGTATAATAATTTTCCAATTATGTACATGTATATCATTATGATATTAATATTTTCATAATTTTCTAAGATCGATATTTATATCACATGGCTAATGATTATTGATTTTGATAACTATTTACATTTCCATGTTTACGTATTTGATGGTATATATATTTATGTGTGTGATTTATTTTAAGATTATCTCATGAAAATTATTATTTAATAATTCCTTTATAAACTCTTAAGCTCAAAGATGCAATTTAATAATTATTCCTTATTCACAGCCTTTCTGATCATTTTGAGCTCACATTTATTATGTTTTATTTTCCTCGGGTTTTAATGATTTATGTTTGAAAATGATTGTCTATAAATAATTTTACATGAATGATGTTTAAGACCTATTATGAAATAATTTATCATTGGTTAAGTGGGAGAACTATTTTTTCAAACATATGAGTCTAAGTTGATATGAGTTGTTTATGTAATAGATTTTCTTAATTCATTAAATTTATAATACTAAATGGTTATCTATTATATATGAGATACATGTTTTACAATTTTGTGTGTGTGGTTTTGATGGAAAAATTTGGTTCACAATTATTTGCATAATTTCCAGAAATGCACCATTATGGATTTCAATACATGATCCTGGTGTACGGGTTATGGGATGCTATAGTTGGTATGAACGGTCGGTTTAGATAACATTTGAGACTATGATGTTTTCTTGGGAGGTTAAATTAAGAGATATTGATACCATTATATGACCATGAGCTTAAGGATGACCGTAAGATCAAATTTTTATACACCCCAATGATGATTTATGCGATTTTAGTTAAATTGATTTTTGGAGATTGTTTTTTATGAATTATATTTAACACAACTGATAAAAGGAAGATTCTTATGGAAGAATTAGTTTTCACATATAAAGAAAAAAAGGTAACACCACATGCTCGATGACATCCAATTTCATCTGGAAAGGTAGTGGGTCTTGAACCCACGACTGAATGATGATAATGGTTTCACACACTCCCACTAGCCGACAAAAGGTTCCGGTTAGTGTGGCCATTTTTTAAAAAAATATTATTTTTATTTTAAAAATATATGGTCTTTAAATTGAGGAAAAATGTTTTAGTTATCCTGGAAGAATATATTATCTATTATTTCTAATTTTTGGGTTTTGATCTTAGTCAGAATGTATTTGAAGTATCTTAAGGATAATTTTTTATTGAATATATTAGTTTGATTGTTGTGTATTACAATTTAATATTAAATATTATTCCATAACATGAAGGTTTACTCATTTTTTTATTTATCATACCGCGTTCTAACTATTTTGGGATTAGTAAATGATTAATGATAAGTAGAATATATTTTTATCCCTTTTATGATTTCGTGGTCTTTAAATTTTTTCTGAAGTGCTTCTGGTGTAAAAAAATCATCTTGAATACTCATCATTTGGATGAAAATATGTTATTGTGATATAGAAATAAAATATACTCATGATGTTTTTAAATTACATTTTTTATCACTTGTTCTAGATTGTAAGAGAAATCTTTATCATTAGAAAAATGATATTAATGTAAAATGAAATCATATTAATATATATCGTAATGAAATTAATGACCATTTTCACATATTTTTTATGTGCATTAGTATTTATTGAATTTTTCTTGGCCATGTTCTATTTCAAACACTATTATTCCAGTGGGAATTAGTTACTCCTACTGAATCAGTATTTTAATTTTCCAACAATGTTCTTATAACACCCTAAGATTTTATGGTTTTTTCTTAAATACTATCAATTCATTATATAACTTATTATTCATGCGACAATGAGTCCCTATGAAAAAATAAATTGTTATAGGATATAGTTATAACATATCTATTTAACATAATTTTTCTACTTCTTTGATTTGAATTTCAAAGCTGACATTCTTAGTTGGGTTGTGTAAGTTATTTACAGTATGATATGACCAACTTATTTCATAGTGAATAGTAATATATCAGTATGAATAGAAATTTTTACATTACGCATATTATTATGATATTTATGAATTTTTAACTTTCTAGTAGAAGTATAAATAAAATTTAGGCGCATTATAAATGAATGTAAATATTTTAAAAATTAATAATTAACTATTGGTATTTTTGTGAGAAATAAATATTTAATTATTATTATATAATTAATAAACATAAGTTTAATAAATTAAATTTTAATAAAATATATTCTTAAATCAATATTTATTTATCCTATCATTTTAGGATAATTTAATGAGTCCTCAAGTAATTATTCATGGTGTTATTAAAGCAGTTATATTTTTAAATTTATAATTTTTTTATTAAATAATTTTTTTAATTAAAAATTAAATTTTCCATATTTATAAAATTATTTAATTAAAATGGATTCCATTTTTTATTTCTACAGATCATAAAATAGATGGGGTAACTTTTTTTTAATTTCTAAAATACATGATTTTTTGGTGAATTAGTAAATTCGAAAATTTACAAAATACGATAAATAATTGATTTTATGCATCATTCGATAGTCTTTTGTTATGTGAATGGCCATTGGTTCAAACTCACATGAACTTGTTGTGATTTTTAGTTAGAATAATCCATACTATTCAATGTATTGATCCTGTATAATGAAATAATTATTGAAATAAATGAAAACCCCTCCTCTCCTCCACCATAAAAACAACCCCTCAATCCCTCTTCTTGTCACTCCTCTAAGCCTTGAATCAACTCAATTTTATTCCCAAATAATATTCCCTAGTCCCTCCACACATCCTTTGGCCCTTTTTATTGCTAAAAGGATAAACACAATTCCCTTGGGGAGGTTATTAAGGATGTTATTTCAGGTGGTAAATCCTCTTAAATTTTAATTTAATTTCGTTTCAATTTATGTTATTTTCTTATTCTCTCCTAACCTCATATGGAAAATTCATCATGATTATTCTAGTATCAAATATATATTGGAATTATATCATTTTATTTTAATAACCATTATCAATCCCCATACTCTCTCTCTCTCTTTTATTTTATAAACAAAATCATCATCCGGGAGGTACAAATTTATGACCTTCATCAAAGATGAGGATTCATTATTAAAATTCCTCCTCAAATCTATTCGTGAATCCTTTTTAATGGATTATATATAATTTAAAATGTAATATTGAACCCTTATTTATGTTATGGATGAATAATGTTTACATATTACTAAACGATAAAACAAAATTTCTTATTTATGATCAATAACCGCCGTAATAATCTCAACAATTACTACTAAATGAAAAATATAATTATTCATCCTCATAACATGTCCCAAAATTATATGAAAAAACATTTAGAAAAAATTATTTTCATTAATAAAATATTAATTATATTCTGGATAATAATATTTATTCCACAAGAACTTCTATACTCATATAAAAGTATGCTGATGGTGGAAACCAAGGAAACAAAGTCTCTCAAGAAATAACTTTTTATCGTATAACTCACCCAAAATACCATCAATGAACTTCAAGAAATTATACTAAATTAAGTAAATGTATATATAGTTCTTAATTAATTAATTTATTGATTTACTCTGATTATTCAAGACATTAAGAACAAGTTAAGAACACATTCAGGCATATGGTACATGGTTTCTCATCACACATTTGTTTCTAGGAGATTTCCATTTTTCACAATTTATTTCTTGTATGTTCTGTATTATTAGATTCCATTTGATATATTGTAATATTATTCACTTAATATTCATGGTATTCAATGATTCATTGAATCATTATTAATTTTTGGTCGTGTGATTCGATTGATTATGTTGTGGTTATGGATTTCATCTCAATTCTTATTTCCATGATACTTACTTGGTATTTACACCTAATCATTTTTAGGTGGTGTATCTATTTTCCATTTTAGATCATTTTTCATTTTAACTTACATTCCATCAAAATATCCATATTCTTGTATAATAGATGTTATTATTTTCTTATTAATATAACCATTTACATATAGTGCTTATTTTTAATGTTTTTTAAAATGTGGAAATATTTTTGAATCAAAATCCTCAACCCAATAAAAAAATTTATAAGTAATAATATTATATAATTAAATATTTTTATAAAAATAGTTTGAAAATTTATTAATGGGAGGGGTCCTCTATATCCCTTAGATGCATTAGTATGTCTCATGAGAAAAAATAGTTGGTGACAGATCCTTCGAATTTGTTTCCAAAACAAAATCAATCGAGTTTCTACCCACATATGTAAATCATCTTAAGGATATGATAGTTCATGTTACGAATACACGATTTATAATGAATAAACATTTTCCTTATCTTGTAATCTTTTTTTACATTACATAAGGTTTTCACTATACCAAAATCTATAGATGCACTTTAATTCTTAGTTTCTGGATGGAATGTGTTTTCAATCCTTACAATTCCCGATGATTTATGTCTAATTCATTATGATTCAATTATTATTGATTCAGGATTCCTCTATATGCAACCCATACTGAGAATTTGATTTCACCCCTTTCATTTATTTTCATTCCTTAGGTTATGAATATGGGATCGATTATTGGGTTTTCAAATCTTCAGATTATTATTTTTTATGTATTATATGTTGTTTTCTTCTCCCAAGGTATCATAGGATCAATGTATGTATCTAGTTCCATCAAGACTACTAAACTGATCGGTCTTTCATGACTTTATTCCTTGTAATCATACCGATGTAATAAAATAATGCACCAGCTCTGGGTTTTTGGTGATGGAGCATTATGGTTGGTATCAAACGATGTTTAGTAGAAACCCTGAGAATATGATTTAGGAAACATATATTAGGAAGAAAAAACCTAAGATAGACATTGAGTATTAGTATACATTAACATCCTATAATTTTGTTATGGTAAATATTAGGTGGGTATTCCAAGAAATATATCCCAATATAGAAACTACAAGTGGGTATAGTTTTGGGATAGATGTACTTAGAAGTAACAACTCAGACAAGTTGTTCTAGGACTCGCTCGGGGGATCCTGGTACATGACAAAATACCTTAATGCACAACTTTAATGAAACTAAAAGGGGAAATTCTTATGATAATTCTCACATTCTTTACAATCAATTATGTTTGAATTAAAAATAAAGAAAATCATGTTTATTATTTTGAGATTATAAATTCATAAACATTAAATTTATGTTAAGTGATTTTCTAGTATGAAATTAAAAAATAGGATTTATAACATAATTTAGATTCTACCAATGATTAGTGGTCATTCAAAATGGGTCAAAGGGAATCCTTACATTTAGACAATGTAGCGATTTACATACTGAGAAACTCAACAAAATTATTGTTAGAGATGATTAGATCATGATCATATTAGGAAAACTTCATTATGTTGTGACGAATAACCATATTACACCTATTTTGGGACATTTCATTTGGTAGAATTCCCCATTTTATTGTGGTACTACTAATCAAGTGGTAGCTGAGAAGAGGATCATCTCCCTTGAAAAGATATTTCTGTAATGAATATGTAAGGAAAATGTATTACTAGTATTATATTGTTCATGGAAGATTCTGATCAATGTTTTTGTCCTTGACCTTGAATACCAAAGAGGATGATAAAATAGAAGATATAGAATACTTTACTTTTAAGTAAATATTCAATGGAAAATGTTTCCCACATGAGAAAAGGACTGAAATGTGAAAACTTTCATTATCTTTAAACAAGGTGAAGAATAGTGTGTTTTGTAGTATGAGGATACTTTCACATGGAAAATCAGGTATGATATGGAATACATATGTGGCACGGAATAAAATATTTATCATTATTTTGAATCTCTTAAGCCATGAATTTTTAGGGTAATGGTTTCTCAAACATTTTTATCACATGATGAAATCTTATTAGGTTCCAGAAAATTGAAACAAAATTCTCTAGATATCATTTATTCATGGAAAATCAATGCTAGAAGATGTATTTTGATAACCATGTAAAAGGTGAATATCCAAATGAGATTAATCGAACAAATAAATTCCCATTATATGGGAACTGTGGAAAGAATTGTCCGGGAAAATTATTGAAAGGAATGATTGTTTTTTATAAGTTTGGATAAAAGGTTCACTGATCAAATGAATGACAAGGGAGAAACATATAATTGACCTTCAATTATACAACTGTAGAGAAATGGGTTACTATGAAAATGAATGTATTATTCATCTGGGGAATCTTCTTTAAAATATTCCAAGGGGCTGTCGACCATATTATGTGATCACGACTATGGAGGTCGACATTTCTAATGATGTGGTTCCAGGTAATTTAAACATTTACATAAATTTTGAGAAAGTGTTATTTGATTCTGGTTCATTACATTCTTTTATGTCTTCCCATTTTCCCCCAGAAAGTAGACATTTATAATTTGATTTAATAAATTATTTTTCAGACAAAAATATTATGGAAATTATCATTGCAACAGAGATGTGTTGGTCAGTCCCCTTTGTGACACAAAAACATACATTATTGGTTGACCTTATCATCATACCTATGATTGAATTTGACCTAATTTTTATTATGAATTGGATTTCAAATTATGATGTCATAATATATTACAAGAATAAGGAAGTTGAAATTTTTGATAATGATGTAGAATCCCTTATATTTAGAGAAGAAACATCATCATATATAATTTATCCTAATCCACATTAAGTAGCTTTTCTAAATGAAATTCTTTGGGAGGATGAGAAAACATCCTTTATAGATCTTCAAATTAACGATGTACCTATTGTGAAATTATACATTGGTGTATTTTCTAATGATTTACCTGAACATCCTCAATTGTGGGATTTGTAGATCTTTATTGATTTAATTCTCATTGTATATCATATATGAAAGACTCCCTATTAAATTGCCAATGTGGAATTAGAATAGATGAATAAAAATTACAAGAGTTTAGTGACAAGGGATTTATTCACCCTAGTTTTTCTCCATTGAGAGTCATGGTTCAATTTGATAATATGAATGATGAATCCATGAGGATGTGAAATTATTATAGATAAGTCAATGATATAACAATAAATAACAAGTATCCTCTTCATCTCATTGATTATCTAGTTGACCAACTTTATGAAGGTCAATATTTTTGGAATATTGACCTTCTATTTGGATATCATCAATTACATGTGAGAAAGGATGATATTCCAAATATAGCATTTCAAACTGGGTTTGGGAATTATGAGTTTATAGTAATTCCATTTAGACTGACTAATCCCCCTCTATTCTCATGGATTAAATGAAAAATGTTTTCAAGGAATGTATTAATGATATTATTGTGGAATTTATTAATAATATCTTGATATGTTATAAAAGATACGAGGACCATGAGAACTGATTAATAGTTGTCCAAGAGACTCCAAGAAGAAAAAAGATATATGGGATGTTTAGTAAATGTGGATTCTAGATTTAAAATAGTTTCTTTTTATGGACATATTGACTTTATGGATGTAAACTAGGTTGATTTAGTGATGACAACGGAAATCCAAAATTGGCATACTCCAACAAACATAACTAAGGTACACATTTTTATTCCCTTAGCAAGTTACTATTAAAATATCATACATAATTTTGCCCGAATGGCTATCCTGATATCCAAGATCACATGTAAAGGGGTTAATCTTGTTTGAAAAAAATATAGAATGTTTTGAAAAATTGAAAATAATATTGTTAAAATCTCTAATTTTGACTCTTCTATTGGCTATGGATGGTTTTTTCATATATAGTGATACATTAATGAATAGAATATATTTTGTCCTTATGATATATGATAAATATATTTCTTATGCATCATGGAAGTTGATTACTCTTGAATAAAATTATCAAACTTAGTAACTTGAGTTAACATCCCTAATCTTTATTCTAAAAATATAGAGACAATATCTATAGGGTGAATGATGTGAGATATAAAAGGATCAAAGAGTTAAAAAACATTTTTACATTGGTAGATCTCAACATGAGGAAAATGAGATTTCTATAGTTACTCAGAGATAATGTTTTTTAATACACTACCACCCCAGAACTACAAATATGGTAGAAGATAAATTATGGAAGAAAGATCCTGGAAAACTGTCCTAAATGACGATTTATAGTGAACCTATATTCATAGATCTAGTAATATGTATATGGGAATTGATAAGGAAGAGGAGAAAACATTCCATTTTCCAATGATTCCTACACCATTTTTATTGTAGATGAAAAATACCACTCGATCTGATGATGAAAACATTTAGAAGAAAATCAAGTCTGTGAAGGATGGAGGATTGGAATACTACATCAGTGACGGTGGAGTTATGAAATTTGGAAAAAGGGTACATGTTCCATCAGTGCCTAATCTAAAAAGGTAAGTATTATATTATGTGCATAGATACAATTTCTTCATATACCCATGTAGAACCATGATGTATATAAACCTAAAAAACTAATTTTGGGGGATAACATGTTGCATGAAACTGGTGATGATGTATCAAGGTATCTAGTACGAAACAAGTGAACTCTAAGAGAAAAAATACAAGAGGATTCATTAAACTTCAACCTATTCTTATATGGAAGTGGGATGATGTTACAATAGAATTTTTCCGAGGAAAACCAAGGACACCATGAAAGAATGATGTAATATGATTAATTGTTTATTGTCGCAAAAATTAACATATTTCCTTCCTATAAGAGATCATTTACCACATGGGAAGATGTAATGACTCTCTATTAATGAAGTTGTAAGACATAATGGTGTGTATATATTGATTGTGTCCAATCAATATCCCTAAATTACATCAAAATTATGGAATAGTATTTAGAAGGATTTGGATACTAAGCTTCATATGAGTACTTCTTATCACCACCAAACCAATAGAGAGTCTGAATTGACTATTCAAACACTGGGTGACAATTTGAGATCATTCTCAATAAAATTTATGTTTATGTGGAATCAGTACCTAAATTTTTGGGAGTTTGTTATAAAAATATTTTCTATTCTAGTATTCAAATGGTGATACATGAAGAATAATCACTCCCCAACTGCAGGTTTCTCTTATTTTTAACTATTTTTAAATTTCGAATCCTTGGATAAAGCTTAGGGTTGGGTCCCAATTAAAACATATTAATGTTTAATAATATTTGTGGGTTTCAATTTGGTTCACAATAACTACACAATTAGAGTTAATCATGCAGTTGAACCAAGTTATAATGTTGGGTCCAAGTGATTTGGGCGATGGTGCGAGACATGTGTGCATTTTATTAAACTATTTGACGAGCATGCAGCTCATTGCTTTAAGATGGCAGCGCTGGGTGTTGTGGGTTGAAGAAAACTAGCCCAACCTTGTGTCCAGTAGAAGGTAACTAAGAGAGGACCACATGATTATACAATATTTACAGTAAATAGTACAATCACATGGAGAATAGAATTAATAAAATGAAATAAAAATTTAGAATAATTTTTGATAATAACAATAATATTATTATTGGTGTTAGTATTTTTTTATCATTATTATTGAAATTATTATTGTTGTTGTTATTATTATTTTTTTGTTATTAAAATTATTATTATTAATTTTTTACTAATATTATTATTAATATAAGATATATTAGTAATATTATAATTATCATTAATTTTATTATTATTATTATATTTATTATATTTTTTCTACAAATATTAAAATTAATATTATTATTATTAGTAACATTAATATGTTATTATTATTATCATTATCATTGTATTTTAATTTTATTTTAAAAATAATAAAATAAAAACATAATTGACTAAAACTCTAAGCCCCCCTCCTTCCCTATGTGATGCATCCACCCTTTCGTTCCCCCTGCAGAGCTTGACACTACTCCCTCACAACACCTTCCATATGGAAGACCTCCACTAGCTCCTCTCCTCCTTCACCGACTCTCTGGATGGCCACCCCTATGGTTACATCCCTCCACCAGCTACGACCCAGCCCCCTGCTCTATCATTATCACATGACCATCTCGACATGTGTCTCCTCCTCTGGTTGACCCCCTCACTAACACCACCCTCCTACTGGATCTCGAACCTCGTCAACAAAGACCGCCTTGGCCACCTCCTATCTAGCATGAAACTCCCCTAGAGGGCCCCCATTGAATTTTTTTTATTTCAATATCATAGGCATGTAGGGTTTAGTCAAACTCTAATGATCAAGGTATAATTTGTTAATTATTATTATTATTTAGTGTGTGTGGTTGGTCCAGGAGGTTTCACTCTCTATTATATTTTAGTTTTCTTACCTTTGTACATATTCAAGGTAGGTGAATCCATGTTTCCACTTTTGGATGCATTCCACTAAATCATTCAATTTTTAAAATTATTTATTAAACTCAATTGACATCATTATTATACCCTTTAGTTGTATTCCTTGGGGTTCATAAATTTTCAAGTGTTGTTAAAAATAGTTTTGATGCAATTTGTTTTGAATATGATTATTTGTGGCAATGTTAGATGTGTTTTCATAATGCCCACTTCTGTGTCAATAAATTTTTATATGTGATTTTCACCTTAATTACTAAATTTATAATATTATTCTAGTGTTTTTCTTGATAGTGTAATTTATTATAAATAGACTTGGTAGTGAATTTGTTACGTCTACGTCTATGGACTCAAATTGGTGTTCCAACTGTATTTATAAAGCTATAATCATGATTTTCACCTATATGTTATACTTGCATAGCATATTGTGATGTTTTTATTAGATTTGAATTTGTAAAAAATATGATTTTACACAATTACTTGTTTATATGAATTTTATATGAAATGGGTGACATGATTGATTTTTACCATTAAATGATTACATAAAAAATCGATGTTTTTGTTCCATTATTATTTGGAACCATTTTTTTGTTTTATAGAGTATGTGGTGGTTTTATAAATGTGTTTTGAGTGACATCATGGAAATGTAGAGTTTACTTTGAACATTGTTTTCTCAAACTGTGTGTTAATTCTCATAAGTGTTACTTTTTTAAAAGATATTTTATATGTGGTTTTGAATGTGATGGATTGTTCAGTGTGACATAAGACCATTTGGAATCTATGTATGTGTTTCGTCTTTTATCAATTTCAGAAATAAGGTGGGGCTTGTAATAAAGGGAATGTCTGGTATGTTTTATGGAATTTCATGTTTTTACCAAAGTGAAAAATTTATCATTTGAAATGTTCTTGGAAAAAGTGTGTTTCAAATGGATTTATAATGGTTTTGGAATGATATTGTGCAATGATTTTCATTAGTTCAATTTGATATCTAAAACAAAAGGATCAATTGGGAACATTAAGTGTTTTGTGAAGCTGTTAGAATAATTATGTGATATGATGGTCTGGATGGAACTTTCAATAAATTTATAGATACATAATGGTAACCCATATCTAGGATTTCAATTTTATTGGATATCATATACAATATGTCTTGGTTTGGGGTTGGAACGTGATGTGACGGCGGGTTAGGTGAGTCACGTGTGTGAGGGCCTCCCACATATACATTTTATTATTACCAGTGATTCCATTGTGTCTTTTAGGGGTTTGAGTGAGGGTTGTTTACCAACCCAAATTAGATGGGTTGGTACCCCTGTAACGTAAATAGTCAAAGTGGAATGTGCCACTAGATTGTTCAGTTTTAGGCAGCTAGTTGGTTATATACATTTGATCCTCACAATAAGATGGTAGGTGGTTCCAAACTATGTGTGTGCATGGGTCTTATTGGGATGTTTAACATCATCCATTATTAAATTATTATCTACTATTTTGTATCTATCCTCTTTTGGTTTTTGGATTATATTGTTGCTCTATTTGCAGTTTATTTCAATTAATTATTTGTTTTACATATTTATTTGTTTCATGCTTTGCTAATAATTCGTTTATTGGGGATTTGGTTTTTAAAATGTTAAACTCTTATTTTGAAAATGGAATGGTTGATTGTGTTTGATTTTATAACATGGAATCTTTGTTTGTTTTATCAAATGTTAATGTCTTATTTTTATAAATATATGTATAACTACTATTAATGGGTACTTTTAGGAGAGGAAAAAACATGGATTCTAATGTTTCTCTTTGGTATTCCTACTATGCATTTCAGTTATCATCCATATTTTATCTTTTCAATTACATGCTTTGATTTTCACAGGTTCTCTTATTTGTTTAACATTGTTGGAGGAGAATTGGTCTTGTTGATGGAGGTCACTAAGTGGTCACATGTAGATGAGTTTGGTAGTAGTTTATTTATGTTCGTTATAGTTTTGGTTTATTTTTACTCAGTTTAGTTGTATTTTGTAATAGAATTATTTGTTAATTTATTTAAGATTTAGTTGTGGGTAATTTTTTCTGGTTCAGTTTTTATTTATCTAATTATAGTTGTTTATTTTGGGCTTAAATTGTTCCTACTTGTATGTTTTTATTCTCGACACTAGTTTCCCGACCATGGGGATCATGATTGCCATTCGGGCCCTACAATGAACTTGCTCGGGTGACTGGTTTAGGGTTAAACCAAATCTATCCATAAAATTTATAGCAGAGGGAGGTTCATATTATTTGGTGTGTCTAGTAGTAGGATATTTTGACTGTCTGGACTCGGGAGGTAGGTGTCCAAATGACATCATTAACCTTTTCTCATTCCGAACCTTGAGTCACCAGGGGAAGTCTGAGGTTTGAGTATTCTACTTTTGTTTTTAATTTAGGGTTGACAATATAGGCGATTCAGTGTCATGTTGTGGCTTCACATGGAGTAGTAACACATGTAGAGTCCATGTGACAATTTTGGGCCCTCAGAGTGTTATTGTTTACTTTTGGCATGTCTCACTAACATGTCACTGAGTTGGGCATAGACACTAGTCTCCATCTCTAATAGCATAGTGTATGTTATCCTTATCATGGTTTTGGTTGTGGTAAATTTTCTTTTGAAGATGAAAAAGGGTTTTAAATGAACATGTTTTCTTCTAAGTTACTATAAAATCGTGTACTGAGTTCTAAAAAAAGTGAATGTGTTTTGGTTTAAAAATTTGGCTAATATTTGGATTTTCTAAATCAGTGGTTTGAGCACATCATTGGGGTCTCCATATTGACTATTTCACGTATATAGGTGTGTAAGTAATGTGCATGTACGAATGTATGAATGAGAGAAGATGATCACATGTTTAATGGTTCATGAGATTACATGGGTGTATATTTTACATTAAAGTCAGTACCTTATTTTTATAATGTAAATTTAAAAGAGGAATGATTTTGGAAATTGGATTTGGTTTAAATGGTGGTTTTGAAATTTGTAAAGTGTCCTATAAAGAAGTCAGTTTTGAGATTTGAATACAAATGGTGACTTTTGAAAGGAATGTTTGTGGTTTTGTTGGAAATTTTTAGGTTATATTTCTAGATATTTTGGCTTAGGATATTACTTTTGATTGTACCTTGATTTGATGTCGGTTTTGGTTTTTAGATTCGTTTTGTCTAGAAAATTAAACTGAGAATGTTTCCGCTGGATTCCATTGATCCATGCCCAATATTTAGTATTTCTCCGTCGTTTGATATTCATTGTGTTCACCAACATCTATTGGAGGCACTAGAGTGGATTTAATAGGATGAGAATATCTTTAGGGTATTGGAAAACCGAGAAGCTGTCTATGTACGTGTTGAATTGGGTATGCTCGAAGGTACAAGTTTGCATGAATGTGAGCTATATTAACCACCATCATTGTAGGTCAGGATGGTTGGTGAATTTTTTAATTCTGTCTACATTTGATGGTTCTTACTTGGGGAGGTGGAAAAAATAAAAAGAAATAGCTTGTTGGATTCAACAAATCCAACGATCAGTGAAGGACTACATTGACATCTTTTAGGAGATGTATTACTTGTCATCAGATGTATAATAAAAGGATTTGATAAGAATTATCTATTTCATAGGGGTATTCTCCCAAATATTAGGGAGGATGTCCTCTATTCTAAGGACCTTCATTTTTATAAGCTGGTAGATGAAGTGTTCCAAGCTGAGTTGGTCTCCAGAGTGACAAAAATTTCCATTCGATGTATCAATTTTTTATTTTCGTTCCATATACATAGATAAGAACATGATGGAGGAACTTATTCCAAAGGATATACCATCATTGGTTCTAGCATCATGTTCTTCAGACCTTTTGGTTGTGTGCCACATATGTCATCGGTTCATGCACTCGAAGACATCCTAATGTATCCATATAAAGAAGTTTAATTTTTATGGCCATCTAGGTCATCTAGACAATTACTTTAGAAGCCATCACATGAATAAGGTGTTGTGATTGGAGGATTCTAGTGTCTGACTATGAGTTAGGAGATGATTCTTCCATCATATCCCCATTCATAATTATTGTGGTGATGTTTTCACACATTCAGGAGTTGTTGTGGGTGTGAAGCCTTGGTTTAGAATTTGTTTTTAGTTTATAGATTGGAAAATTTAATGTATTTTTGTTCATTATTTTCTGTTGTTAATCTCTTTCAATCATTATAAGTTCATCACTACATTGTGAACTTATTATGGACATGTTCCAAAGTAATCCATGCGGTAAAGTCATTTTGAAGGGGGATTATTGAATTTTTGATTTTCCTTGAGTGTGTTTAAACATCATGCAGAATAATTTTGAATTTTAGTATTGGTAATGTTTCGCTCATCATATGGAAATTGTATGTGGTTGCATTGGGAGTTTTATATTATTATGGGAAATTTTTATTTTGGGTGGTGTTTTTATTAGAAATATAATTTTCATGATGCCCCGATATTCCAGGTCACTTATAATATGTTAATATTTTATGTATTAACAATCATTTTCTTCTCATGTGGAGAAGCCAGGTATGTACAAGTCATAAGTTCTAGTATTTCCCCCTGTGGATGGTGTGTTTGGGTTTTAATAACCATGCTAGTAGAATCCTTGTGGTGGAAGAAACCACCTCTTGTTCTCCCCTTGTTTTGGGTTTTGATTTCATCCTGATTATTCACGTTTAACATGGGGAATAAATAGTCACCCTTGGATTCATTATTTTATTCTAATTTTGTTTATTCAAGGACATGAGTTTTGGTTATCTGTTGACTTGGTGACTTTTTAGGGGTAGAAAGTGTCTTTGATGGGGGGAATTGTCACACCCTGACTGCATGTTTCACTTATTTTTAAATATTTTTTCATTTTCAAATCCTAGGTTGTCGCTTAGGTTCAGGTCCCTATCTAAAATTTATTCTATTTATTTATTTTGGTGGGTTTCATGCTAGTGAATAGGAACAACACAATTTGCATTAATTTTGTGGTTGTACCATCTGCTCATGGGGGTTCCCAAGTGGTTTTGGATGTGGTGTGAAAATTGTACACGATTTATGATGTTGTGCGATGAACATTTGGTTTAGCGCTCTTAGCAGTCAGTGCCAGGTGGTGTGGGTTGAGCACGACATGATAAATTGTTTCTCTGGTTATATGTATCTGTTCACAGGCTGCATGGTTACCCAGTATTTAAAATAAATAGTACAATCTCATTGATAATAATATAAATAAACTGAAATAAAAATTTAGAATAATGTTTGATAAAAATAACATTAATATTATTAATATTATTAATATTATTAAAATTTTTATTGTTATAAAGAATATTATTATTATTATCAATATTATTATGATTAATAAGATTAATATTATTTTATTTATAAAAATATTCTTATGAATGGTTTCACATGTAAGGGTATGTATGTAATGTACATGTTGGCATATATTAATGGAATCAAATAAACACATATGAAGTGGTTTATAAGATTACTTGGGTGTGTATTTTACATTAAAGAAATACCTGTTGTTTTTCTATAGTAATTCTTAAAGGGGAAATGATTTTGGAGATTTGATTTGGTTTAAAAGTGGTTTTTGGTATGTAGAAAGTGTCCTTTAAAGAATACAATTTTGAAATTTGAATATAAATTGTTACATTTGAAAAACAAATTTCTATATGTGAATATAATTTATTGGTTATTGTGCCTTTTATATTGGCATCAGATGTTACTTTTGATTATACATTTATTTTATGTCAGTATAGTTTTTTGGATCCATTTTTATAAAAAATTCCACCAAGATATTTTTCCATGGATTCCATTGATTCATGCCCAATATTTGGTCTTTCTCATTCATTACATGTTCTTTGTGTTGATCAAGGTCCATTATAGGAATTGTAGTTCCTTGAAGAGGTCATTCATGTATTTTGGGTATTGGGAACTCCATAAGCTATTTGAGCGTCTGTTGTATTGGGTCTTTTCTAAGGTATTACCTTGAACGAATGGGATCTATTATCACCACAATCATTGGTAGTCAGAAGGATGTGGGAATTTTTTATGTATGTATTCATGTGATGGTTCACACCTGAGGAGGTGAATAACATGAAAGAAAAAGATATTGGGGGATTCTACAAATCCATCGGTTTATTAAAGAATGTGTTAAAAACTTTATGAAAGTGGTTTCATTGTAATAAGAGGTAGAATCAAAGGATTTTTTGAAGACTTCACTATTTATTGGGGTTCTTCGACAAAAGATCAAGGATGATGTCCTCTCATCTAAGGACCATCTTTCTTAAAGTTTGTAGATGAAGCATTCCTAACAGAGATAGTCTCTGGATTGTAGAAAGTTTGTAATCCAGCATATCCAGTTTCCTATGATGGCTCTCTATCTGGAGAGAAGTTCATGCTAAAGGAACCTATTCCTAATGATTCTCCATCAATGGTTATGGCTTTTTGTCAGACCGTTCAGTTATGTTCTACCCGTGTGGTTATTTTGGGAACTCAAAGTTATCAAGTCGCAAACCCATGAATACATGTCATTATTGTCATTGTCTAGTACATATGGACAATTTTTTCAGGAAGCATCGCCAAAAGCAAATGTTTTCATTGGGGGATTCTACTGTCTGACTATGAAGAAGGATGTGCTTCATACATTAGGGCCCCATTCTTAAGTCTAGGGGTGATGTTCTCGCCCTTTCATGTGTTGCGGGGGATGTGATGCTTTGGTCTGGGATTTGTTATTCGTGTTGGTATTGAAAACTTTAATGCATTTTTTCAAGCTTTTCTAATGTTAATGTATTTACATTGTTATAAGTTCATCATTTTGTTGTGAACTTTTTATTGACCTGATCCAATGTAATCCATGTTGTTATGTCTGTTTGATGATTGATTTTTAATAGTTGATTTTACATGAGTGTGTTTAAATCTCATGTAGAAAAATATTAAATTATAGTGGCGGTGATGTATCTCCCATTATAAAAGAATTGGATGTTATTTCAATGGGAGTCTTAGATTAGTATGGGAAATTTCAAGTTTTGGTGGTGTTATATTATAAAATTATATTGTCACAATTCCCCAGAATGTTGGGTCACTTGTTGTGTGTTTTTCATTTATATATTAACTAGCTTGTTCTACTCACGTGGATAAGTCAAGTTGGTTTTAGTCGAGAGTTCCAATTTCCCCCCCTCGGGGGTGGTGTGATTGGGTTTTAATTTCCGTGATAGAAGAATATTTATGGTTCTAGGAACCCCCTCATGTTCTCCCCTTATTTTGTGTATTTTTTCATTAATGTTGGTCATGTTTTATTTTTGGAATAAATGGTTACCCTAGGATTCTGTATTTTCATCTAGTTGTGTTTAAAAATGGACTCGAATTTTGGTTATCCTTTGTCTTGTTCAATTTATGGGGGTAAAAAGTGTCTTTGTTGGGGAGAATTATCACCCCTGACTGTGGGTTTCAGTTATTTTTATTATTTTTTAATGTTGAATTATTGGTAGAAGCTCCGATTTAGGTCTCAGTTTAAAATTATTTATGTTTATTAATTTTTGTGGGTTTTGTGATGGTGCATGGGCAACACATTATTTAAATTAACCCTTTGGTTGGCCCTTGTGCTTGTGTAGGTTCCCAAGTGGATTTGGGTTGTGGTGTGGATCATGCCCATGGATTATGAAGTTGTGTGATGAGAATGTGGGTGAGGGATCTAAGAGGTATGTGCTAGGTGGTGCAGACTATGCATAGGTTGCTCAACTGTGTGTTCGGCTACTGGTAACCATGCATAGACCACACGGTTACCATGTATTTAAAATAAACAATACAATCTAATTGAAAATAAGATAAATAAAATAAAAAAAATTAAAATAATGTTTGATAAAAATAACAACAATATTATGATTATTATTATTAATATAATAATAATCATTGTTATGAATATTATTATTATTATCAGTAATCTTAAAAATATTATAATTATTTAATATTATATTATTATTATGTGATTAATAAATATATTCTTTGTATGTTTTTTATTTATATTTTAATTACAATTATGTTCATCATAAATATTATAGTTATCAGTAAGATTATTATTATAATTATTGTTATTATATTGTTGTTAGAATTACTGTTATTATTATTATTATTATTATTATAAATAATATTATTATGTTATTATTATTACCATTATCAATTTATTTTAATTATATTATGAAAATGGAATAAAAATAACAAACTAAACCCCTAAACCACCCTTATTACTTGTGTGTAGTGTGACCCCCCCAATCATTCCCCTTTGTAGTGAGCGATGCCGCTACACTGTTCCACCTTATGTCTGTCTGACTTTCACTGTCTCGTATCCTCCCTCTTCGGCACTACAACTGTCATCCCCTCTAGCTGCACCCCACCACCGACGGAGGCCCTTACCCCTGATCTCTCACTCTCAGGTGGCCCTCTAAGCATGTGTCAACTCCTCTGACTGACCCCCCTCTTTAGCTCCACCCTCTGACATGATCTCCTCCTTCACTGGAATTGACCACACCGACCTCCTTATTTATAGCACATAGCTCCCCCCCGATGAGCCCCCATTGAGATTTTTCTCTTTCAATTTCATATGTGCATAGGATTTTGTCAAACCTTAATGGTCAAGGTATAATATGTGCATTTTTTCATGTTTTTTATGGCATGTGGTTGGTCCATGACGTCTCAATATCTATTCCATTGTTGATTCATTGTGTTCAAACACCTTTGAGGCAGGTGACTCCATGTTTCTCCATGTCGACGCATTTCGTTAAAACATTAATTTTTTCAATTTATTTATTAAACTCAATTCACAACATTATTAAACCATTCATTAGACATCTATGGTGTTATTAAATTATTAGGAGTTGTTAAAAATAGTGTTTTTGAACTTTTTGATTTTTGAATATTCTTATATGTTTCAATGCTATATGTGTCTGATTAATGATAAATTTTGTTTCAATAAATTTTTATATGTGATTCACACCTTGATATTGTAATATCTGAAATTTGGGTTGTTGATTTTCATCATAGTTCAATTTATTTGAATTATAATTGGTAGTGAAATTTGGTAAGCCTATGTCCATGCACACCAAGTGGTGTTTCATATTTATTTATAAACTTATAAAAATGATTTTCACCTATATGCTAGTGTCTCCCAACATATTATGTTATTTTTATGGTAATTGAATTTTTTAGAAATTGGGTTTTACATAATTACTTATTTATGTGAATTTTATATGAAATGGTTGACTTGAATAATGTTTGAAATTGGAAGGATTCATAAGGGGGGGGGGGGGGGGTTGCGTTTCACTATTATGTGGGACCATTGGGTTTTGGTTTAATATTTCAGAGGTGGGATTATAAATGGCATGGGGTGAATTATAGAAATGTGGTGTCTACTTGGAACCTTGGTTTCTCATATAGTGTGTTGGTTATTTTTAGTGTTTCATTATTTAAAAGGATGTTTTAAGTGTGGTTTCCAATGTGATGGCTCATTAGGGGTAACATAATCCCATATAGAATGTATGAGTGTGTTTTGTGTTCTTATCTTGTTTTGAAATAATGATAGGCTCAGAATAAAGGGCATTTTGGCCTTTTTTATGAAATTGCATGTTTTAACCAATGTGTGAAATTACTTTTCCTGAATTTTAGTGTTAATGGGGCATTTGACATGGATTTAGAAATGTTTTTTTAAAGAGTTTGTGTAATATATTTCATAATGAATTTGGATTTTTAATGTCAATAGCCCAGTTGGAAACATTAATCATTTTATGAAATGGTTTTAATGCATATGAGATATGAAAACCCAATTGGAACATTAAATGGAATGGTATATATAGACATATTTATAATGAGCACCAGGATCTATGATTTCCATTTTATGGGTTATCATATAAGAGATGTCCATGTTTGGGGTAAGAAAGTGCACTAGCGGTAGGTAATGTGAGTCACATGTGTGAGGGACACTAACATATAGATTTTAGTATTACCATGGGTTCTTCAGATTTTTTTATTGTATTGATTAGTTGTTGCAGAACAACCCTGATTAGAAGGTCAGTACTGCAATATCATAGATAGGATAGGTTGGACATGCTGCTAGATTGGTATGTTTAGGGAGGCCAGTTTGTTAATGACATGGGAGATTCAACATATGCTGAAATGAGATTCCAAACTGAGTATGTATATGGATATTCTAGGAATTTTTAGGATCACCAATTGTTACTTTATTATCTTCTTATTTGTATCTCTATGATTTTGGATTTTTTATGATATTTCTAGTCTGTATTCAGTATCTGTCAGCCAAATTTTGGTTTTCACTATTTACTTGTTTCTTGTGTACCCAATATTCCCATGTTTAGGGTTTCGGTTCCTAAAATGGTAGACTTATCGTTTGAAAACGGAAAGGTGGTGGGTGTTCATTTTTATAACGGGAACGATGTGTTTGTTTAATATACTTTGGAAAACATTTTTTTATAAATATATTTCAAACTACTGTTAGTGGATTGTTTCAAGAAAGAAAAATTAATGGATTACTTTTTTAATTTTTTCATTCTTATGGAGAATTTTGGGGCTCAAGCATATTTTAACATTATAGTTGTAGGTTCTGATTATTATAGGTTCTCTAGGATAGTAGTATTTTTTAACTAAATTATTTTATTAATTTATTTAAGATTTAGTTTTGGGTTAATTATGTGTGTGTGGTTTTTATTTTTAAAATCCTAGTTATTTATTTTGGGATTAAATCATTCTCCCTTGTATGTTTCGATGCTTGAAACTAGTTGCAAGGCCATGGGAATTAGGAATACCCTTTAGGCCATGTCATTGACCAAATTTAGTTACTGGTTTAGGGTCGAACCTGGTTTGTTTGTTAGCTGAATTATAAGGAACGAGAAGTAGAACTCCAACATGATGGGATGAATTTAGTGAGAGGATATTTATATTTCCATTGAGTTTTGAAGTGATAACGCCAATGGCAAAGACAATTCAGGCCCATTATAAGGCATCCCATAGTTTGAAAAATTGATATTCTGATAACCATAAAAAGTATTATGAATTTCATGTGGGATATCATGTCATTCTAAAATTACCTCCACAGAAGGATGTCTTATGGTTTAGTTATAAATAGAAACTAAGCCACAGGTACATCAGACCATTTCAAATTGTAGAACAAGTTGGAGTTATAACTTACCATTTAGTAATGATTTCAAAGTCCTTCCAAAGATAATGATGTGTTCCATGTGTCAAAGTTGAGGGAGTAAATGTTAGAACTAAGTGATGTACTCACCAATGAAGAAGTATAACTGATCTCATAGCGATCCACTATTCAAATCCACCCTTAAATTGTTGTTTGAAACTTGTTTTTTAATAAATATTAAAAATATAATAATAAATTTAAAATTATGTTTGAATCAATGAGTTAATTTTTATCAGTGTTTAATTGGGAAATTTTAGTTGTTTCAGTGTTGACATTGTATGAGGAGGTGATTTGCAGATCCCTCGATTGAATTCATGATAAATGGGAAAAACTGCCTGAGAGCCCAAGAATATATATTGAAAATTATTCGTACTTTGGATAATATATGCATTCAATTGGGATACTAATGGCTATATGAGTTCAAATAAATGTGTGATACATTTCTCGAGAGGATCATAAAGCCCAATTCGTCCATTTGGAGGCCCACAATAGGCCCACAATGTGAAGAAATTCGGGGTGGGCCTAATTGGACCACCCTTATTGTATTTAGGCCCTAAATCCGGTCTTAGAGATCCATTTAATTTGATTCTACCTTCCATGGATAGAAAACATGAATCCCTGACACTCCATAGAATGCCAGGTCATTTTCACACTTTATGGTATGTCAACCTTCCAGATAAAAATGGAGTCAAAAATCATCCTTGAATAGTTACCTAGCCCTTTAGATACTTGATCACATTATGTGGAAATATGGTTGTAATTGCCCATAAAATGAGTTTTTACCGACATTATATATGATTCAAGACCAAGGGTGAAGAAAGGTTGATTTGGAGATCTCTCTTCACCCATTTTATTTCTATTCTCCCTTATATACTTCTAAACCTCTTAGTGATCAATTTGTGGAGTTTCCTTTGTTGTAATGCTGAGATCCACACTTGTAATCTTCATATGGTAATTGATTTCCTTGTTTGTTAACAATTGTTCTTCATTTCTACCATATTATTTTTTTATTCTGGTATGATCAAATAGAAATAAAACACACAAAAATCTATATTCTTCAATGCATAACCTGTATCTTGTGATGATTTGATTGTGGTGGCCTCTTTTCTCACCCCTCCCTTTCATGAGTGTGCAAATGGATTACGTTGAATGATAAAATCTGGAATCTTTAAACTATAAATATGCATGTTCTTGTATTGTGGAATATTTTTATCATTGACTCAAATCTATCAATATCATTACGTTGTTGATGCGATTCATTGATTGAGTTTCGTTTTTTTACATTGATTCGTGTTTCTCGATTTTGAGGGGTTGCCAATAGTCAATAACCTTGATCGATAAAATACAATGTGGAAACCTTGTAAGAAATCACATACCATTAATGGTTTCATTATGTATATAATCATGGAATCAACTATCCTTCCCTTTACCTTGAAAGCATTGACGGATAGAGCATCAGTGGACACTTTCCCAGGTTGATCACGATTTCTCCAATATGTTCTCTCAGAAATAATTATGTTCAATTTTTTTTTCTTGAAGCAACAAAATCCATGTTTTATAAAAATCCATTCACCTTTTAGTTTTTTAAACAATATCTTATTTTTTAATTAAGGATCCAAGGATCATTCAAGAGACGACGTAGAGTTTCTACTATAAAATAGGGTTTCTAGTTAAAAATAAATATCTACATTGATGAGCTCGACAACGTGATTAAATTATGGCACCGTTGATGGGGAGACAAGATCAATTTTTATATTTATTTACTTTAATTATTTTACTTATTAATTATTACTCCTCTAAATAACCCACCCCCTTTTGATTATTTTTTGTTTTGGTTTCTTTTTTCAATTTTTGGTTTTTTTGAGTATTCTTTCATTATCTCTCTCTCTCCCTCCCTTTTACTTCTCCCGATCCATCACTCTCTCTCTAATTCTATGTTATAACATTATATTATAATATCAACATTATAATGTGATTCTATACATATTCAGTAATAAAAAAACAAACCTCACAACTTATTTTAATGACCATATAAATAAAAAGAAAAACGGCTTGAATTTGACTCGAAAATTGAAAAGTCACATCACAAACAAATCAACGCATCAAAATAAGGTCAGTAAAGTAACACTAAGGAACCCGTTTTGGAACCTAATGTGTTCATAAACCAATCAAAAATTTAACCCATTCAATCCCAATAAAAAATGGATGCAAATAATCGAACCATAAATGAACTCACCACCCCAGATGTGGAGTACAATCTTACTTACATACAATATCCTAAAGAAGCAGCCAACTTTGAGCCGAGATCAGGCCTCATCCACATACTTCCCAAATTACATGGTCTTACTATTGAGGACCCTCATAACCACCTTAAGGAGTTTCACATAGCTCCACCATGAATCCCCAAAATGTATCATAGGACTTAATTAAGTTTAGGGCCCCCCTTTCTCCCTTGATAGTGTATCCAATGATTGGATCTACAATTTTCCTACCATAATTGGGGGTTGGAATGACCTAAAAAGTCTATTTTAGATTGATTCTTCCCTACCTCCCGAAAATCATCAGTTAGGAAATAAATTTTTGGCATTAGGCAATCATAAGGAGAGACCCTTCATGAATACTGAGAGAGATTCAAACAAGTCTGCTCAAGATGCCCCCACCACTTGATTAGTTAAAAAATATTAATAAAATACTTATATGAGTGAATTATCCCTATGTATCATGGAATGATTGATTCAATAGCTGGTGGTGCCTTGGTTGATAAAAATCTTTCTGTCGCTCGAGACATAATAGCCAACGGGGCTCAAAATGAACGACCATTTGGTACACAAGCTATTGAATCAACACGAGGAGTTCATGATTAAAGTCATTCATCTCTAGAAAAGGAAAATAAATAATAAGAATGATGAGATGAATACCCTTCTAAGGAAATCATCTAATGCACAAGGTTACTCCAAATCTCCTCATGTTCTATTAAATTGTGGTATTTGTTCTGAAAATTCTCATTTTTCTGACCAATTCCCACGACTTCAAGATTCCCCTCAGTCTTGTGCAACTATGTTCCTAGGGTGCCCAATCCAACAAGAACATCCCTTTAAAAAACAAAAATTCAGTCCAAATCCAAATTCCATGTGTCAAGCACAACCCCAGTACCAACAAGGAGGAAACTCAAGCTACCCAAAATAGAATTGTTATAAAAAAGGCCATGGTATTAATCCTTTTTAACCTAAAAATTCTAAAAACAATAATCATCCTCCACCCAAAGATGAACAATGCCTCGAGGATATGGAGAATAAAATGGGAACCCATAAGCTTCAGTTCCAACTAAACACACAATTTGAAATTTAAGACCTACGAACTCAAGTTGGGCAGCTGGAAAACACCATATGTGAGATTAAGATGAATGGTTTTGGAAAACTACCATCCCAACCCATTTACAATCTGAAGGGCCAAGTTAATGTTCGTAATGTTACGATTTGTAGTTGAAAATAAGTCTCTCCTTCTAATGTTTCTTGACAATTGGTATGTCACCATCTTGGAGACGCTATTTCCCAACCTTTAATATTTTTATGTAAAGAAAAAAAGACATAAAGGGTAATGAAATTATCATTGATGATTCAAATTAACAATCCATTCCTCTTCCTTTCCCTAAAATACTCTCTAAATATAAGAATAATTTTGATAATGAGATTGATAGAGAAATAATGGATATATTTAAAAAAGACCAGCTTAACATTCCTCTATTGGATGCACTTAAAAAAATCCCCTGATATGCCAAATTTGATAAAGAGATTTTCACCCATAGAAGAATGATTAAGGGGAATGAGAGAGTATATATGGGAAATAATGTCTCATCCTTGATTCAATTAGTAATGCCAACCAAATACAAGGATATGGGAACATTCAAAATACCTTTTACCATTAGGGAGACCTTCTTCTATGATGCTATACTAGATTTAGGTGCTTCCATTAATGTAATGTCACAATATGTTTATACTTTTTTATTGGTAAGTGGGCTTCAACCAACAAGAATATTTCTACAACCTGAAAAACAGAGTACTACGCATCCAATAGGAGTGATTGAGGATGTCCTTGTAAGAGTATAGAGTCTCATCGTCCCTGTCGATTTCTACATTCTTAAGATGTAATATACCTAAACCCAAGGACATTATTTTCTAATACTTGGGAGGAAATTCCTCAATACACTAAAGAAGATCATCAATGTTCACAATGGTACACTTTCAATGGAGTTCAGAGGAGAAAAGGTAAGTTCTTACATCCATGAGGCTATGAAACACACTGTTGAAGAGAACTCCACTCTTCTTGTTTATTCAATGGAAGTGCTCTCAAATTATGCACACACACACACACAAAATTCTCTCCTCAACCCATGCTCAGATTCACCTTCTGATTTGTCAGCCTTGGATGATGTGAGTTTTTATTCATGACTTGAGTGTTTTTTGGGTTTTGAAAAGTGTAAATTTTGTGCTTCAATTGATGAGTGTGTTCATTCTAAGGTACCTATGACTATCGATGATTATGTAAATCTCATTCCAATATAATCCCTATCCTTAGATAATAAACACGAGAAGATAGATAGTTTCAGGGACCTCACAACCCCTAAAAACTCTACCTCAATCCATAAACCACTGGTGTTGGACCATAAAATACATTCTTATAATTTTAAATATGCATATCTTGAGGTTATTGACCAATTACCCATCATTATTTTCAATAACATATCTATATAACTGGAATTGAAACTGCTCAACCTTTTGAGAGAGTGTAAAAAAGAAATAGTATGGACATTGTCTAATATTCCCAGGATTATCCCATCTACTTAAATTCCCCATATACTTTTGGATGATGAAGCAAAGCCCGTAAGTCAATATCAATTATAGATGAATCCCACTCTTCTTGAAGTGGTAAAATTGGATGTTATTAAACTACATGATGTGGGGATAATTTATCATATATCTAATTTTAAATGGTTTAGCCGAGTGAAATTTGTGCTTAAAAAATATGAATAACAGTTGTGTCAAATGAAAGGAATTTATTGGTTCCAACAAATGTGAAAAATAGTTGGCAAATATGTATTGATTACCATTGACTGAATAAATCCACACAGAAGGACCACTTTCCTCTACCTTTCATTGACCAATTATTAGAACGATTGCATGGTAAGTCCCATTACTGTTTACTTGTTGGAAATTATGGTTATTTCCAAATCTATATAGCCCATGAGGATTAAAAAAAAGACAAAATTTACTTGTCCATTCATCACATTTTCATACAGAAAGATGCCATTAGGTCTATGTAATTCTACAGGTACTTTTCAAAGATGTATTTTGAGTACCTTTAGAGTTTTATGGAAGTCTTTCTAGATGATTTTTCTGTATATGGATCTTATTTTGATGTTTGTTTGGAAAACCTAGGTTCTATCAATTTTCGCTGCATTAAAAAAGATCTTGTCTTACATTTTGAGAAATGTAATTTCATGGTTCAGGAGGGGATAGTTCATGGGAATTTCATTTAAAATAAGGGAATTCAGTTGGATATATCTAAAATTGAATTAATTTTAACCCTTCCAAATACTGAATCTGTTCGTGAGGTGCGATCATTCTTGGGCCACATGGGTTTTTATTGCCGATTCATTGATTACTTTAGTAAGATCACTTTTATATTGTCCGAATTATTGCAAAAATATTTTGAGTCTGTGTTTGATAAAAATTGTGAGGAATCATTTATTTCACATAAAAGGAGTCTTACATCACCTCCCATTATCCGACCACAATGGTGGGATCTCACCTTTGATCTTATGTGTGATGCCTCTAACTTTGCTGTTGGGGCAGTTTTATCTCACATGGGTGAGATGGCTCCTCAAGTCATTGCATATGCCTCACATACCTCTAACCCTGCATAACAGAACAATTTTTTCATTATAATACACAGATTATGGTTTGTCAGTACCCAAAACAGCTCCAAAACAAAAAACAGATCAGCGCCAAACAACCAACAATATCACAATCCAACACATGCAGCTCAAACACAAAAAAGAAAAAACACCACACTACAAATCTTAGTAACCGTAATCGTCGCCGCATCCCAATACATATTTGTCATCTATAGTGGCCGATTCCCAAATAGTGGTCGGTCCATGCTGCATCTCAAAATTACCAAACTCCAATCTCCTCGACTGAACCTGATATGGATGAATTTCACAAGACTGTTTGACCAAGCTATCTTTTTTAAAGGCAAGAATCACTCCACTCCGACCCTGTATAGGTAAACTACCCAACCACTGAAAAATAACTCCTTTCAAATGTGATTTCCTTGAAAACCATTTTTTCATATCTTCTGGGGTCAAAAGTTATTGGGTTTTCTGACCATGCTACCCTTCGATTCCTCTTAAAGAAACCTAATTCTAATCCCCAACTCATATGGTGGATGATCCCCCACCATGATTTTTTCCTTGATATTAGAGATAATAGGGGGGGTATAAAATTTTGTTGCAAAACAAATTAGTATGATTTCTCTCCCACTGGACCACCATACAGACTCATCCATTTCCATAGGATAATTCATTCCTCATGGGAACCTTTGTGATGATGTGGACCATAATCCCTATTATGCAGAAAATGTCAATTTTCGAGCAAAATCTAGGGTCCCCACTAATTTCAGAAATTTCCAATCCCAAATTAATTAACATCATTCTCAGTGGTACATATGGGATGACCCATATTTGTGGATAATTTGTGGTGACCAAGTAGTTCATCATTGTGTCCCTAACTATGATTTCACCTCTAATTTGTCCTTCTTCCACACTTTTCCATATGGGGGCCACATTGTCTCTCAATGTATAACACGAAAGGTCCATAACTCCGGAATTTATTGACCAAAATTTTATAGGGATTCCCATTGAATTTGAAAATCATTTATTTGTTTTTAATTTAGAGGTAATATCTACAAGAGGAATGGCATTCCCAAACAACCCATTTTATTTTGTGATATTTTTTATGCATGGGGCATTGAATTCATGTGGCCTTTTCAAAATTAATTTTGAATCATTTACATCTTTTTATCTATGAACTACGTGTATAAATGGGTGGAAGAAAAGTCTAATAGGATTGATGAATCTCGAGTTGTTGTTTTTTTGTGAGGTCCCAATTTTTTACTTGGTTCGATTTGCCGAGATTCATCATTAGTGGTCAGGGGTACCATTTTTGAAATTGTAACATGAAAAAGATTCTTCATATGTATGGGGTTGATAAAAAATTCTCCACTGCATATCACCCCCAAACTTACAGACAAGCAAAAATCTCAAATCGGGATGTTAAGTGAATCTTAAAAAGAATGGTACAACCCAATTTGAATGATTGGAGTTTGGACTTGGATGATGCACTTTGGGTGTACCTTATAACATTTCAAACCTCAATTTATATGTCACCATATAGAATTATATTTGTAAAAGATTTTCACCTCCCTATGGAGGGATAACACAATGCATATTGGGCTATTAAAAAGTGTAATATAAACATTCAGATGCAGGTGAGCATAGAAAACTGTAGATTCAAGAGATAGAATAAATTCAATGTGATGTATATGATAAATAAAAAATATATAAGAGAATAAAAAATATATCCATTATAGTATGATTCAACATTGGAAGTTCCCTATCGGTGATAAGGCATTCATGTTCAATTCCAGGAAAAAGATCCACCCTGGTAAGCTTTATTCTCGATGGATCAATTATTATAATATTTATAATGTTTAACCTTTTTGGGAAATATAAATTTTTCATGAGCATAGTGGATGGTGTCTTACCATCAATGGGAAGTAATTTAAAATATTCTATGAAGAATTTCCAAACAATCCGGTGGAGGAAATCCACTTTCTAGAAAAAACATACCAGGGAAACATATCAGTTTTTTTCCTTCCTTGTAACATTCTCAATTATTTAAGTGATAACACTACACATTATAGGTGTGGGGGTGCATACATTTATTATTTTTATTAGTATCTTCATTTTATTTTTTCTTTATTCACTTTCAATTTCTTTTTTGTATTTTTAATTCACCCCCTTATTGTCACCAAAAAATAGAACATACTAAAAATGCATGTTACTTTTTTTTATTCCATGTTGTTTTAACATTTTATGAAACCTGTACCTATTACAGAATGATTATATTTATGAATTTAATATCTGGGAATTATTTTTCATGAATTTTCTTTCTGTCCATGACATAAATGGTTATATCTATGTGAATCCTTTGAGATAATTAATGCCCCTTGGGTGATTAGTTTTTGGGAAAATATTCTCACTAATTTCTCAACACAATTTTGCACCAAAATACAATGTGTGAATATTTATTTAAAACTATAAGGTAAATATATGTTCGGTTATGATTTTTCAGATTAAAATGATATTTAAATATGTTCATTCTATATCTGATCTGTTTTAAAACCGTACGGGATTGACCTATGCATTTGCACCTGATATTTGACTGATTCACACCCTAAAAACAAACAAAAAAAATTGGGTTGTGTCTTGGGCAGCTCAAAAACCACTCCTCATCAACCTTTTATCTTGTTATAACTATTAAAATTATATTCATGAGAAGATCAAACATGTGTTCAGTGATAAAAGTGAGATTTGTTCCAAATGAATCTTATAAAAAAACAAAATTAATAAATGAGGGGAGTGATGAAATGTGCGACATATGGGGATATCATGGTCAAAAAATTATTGTTTGACTTTTGGTAATGATTAAGTGAGTGGGTCTTGAAATATGATTGCAATGGAGGCAGTGTAGGTTTGGTGGACAAAAATATTTATGCTGAAAAATGTTAAAATAACCTATATTTTTTGGATAGAAAGTGGAAAGAATATCATGGAATGGTTTTCACACACACACATGGAGTGTTACTGGTATGATTGACTATTGAATTCTTTTCTCAATTTGGTATCATGAATCTCTTTGAAGTTCATTTTCATATGATTTATGAGACATCTTTTTCTATTTTCACTTAGAAGAACTCCTTGGTGTTGTTTGTGCATTGATCACATTACAATAATGAATTTTAACTTCCACAAATATTAAAATGTCATGATGTTGGGAATATATACATGCATCATTTTTAAGGATATGTGACTTGTCTTGGGAGTGAAAATGTTTTGGTGTGGGGGTGTGATCGCATAGTGATTCACTATTCAAATCCACCCTTACACCATTGATTTAAATTGGCTGTGTAATGAATATTATAAATATAATAATAAATTTAACATAATGTTTTAATAAATGAATTAGTTTTTATCACTTTTTAGTAGGGAAATATTACTTTTTTTTCTTTTGAAATTGTTGGAGTAGGTGATTTGGAGAGCTCGTGATGGAATTCAAGCAAAATGGGACAAACTACGTGAGATCCCAATCATGCATGTGGACAATTATTTGTATTGTCGAAAATATGTAAATCTAATTGGGATAAAAATTTGTATATAAGTTCAAAAATATGTGATATAAATTACTATAAAATAACAAGAAGCCCAAGTCCTCTATTTGGTGGCCCAAAATAGGCCCACAATGTGAATCAATTCTTGGGGGTCCAGATTGGACCACCCTTCTGTATTTGGGTCATCACTCCGACCTCGAAGATCTCATTTGGTGTGTTACACCTTTTTTGAAATTTAACTGATTTCCACGACTCTCCACAGAATTTCAAATCACTTTCCTATGTTTTGGTAAGTCAAAGAACCGAATAGATATACAGTTAAAAAATATGCCTTGAATTGTCACCTAGACCTTTAGATACTTGACCACATCAATGTGGAAATATGGACGTAATTTCTTATAAAATCACTCCATACCCTATTTATCTATGTTGAAAAACCAAGGGTGATGGTAGGTCGAATTTGATATCTCTTTTGACCAATTTTATTTTTCTTCTCCCTCATTTACTTATAAGCCTCAGAGTGATCAATTTGGGGAGTTTCATTTGTGGTAATCCCAAGCTCCACACTTGTAATAATAATAATGTAGCTGATTTCCCTGTTTGTTGTGAACATTTCATTATTTGTACCTTATAATTTTTTTCTTGTTTTGGTATTATCAAATTCAAATCAAAGGAACAAGAATCCACATGTTACAATGCATAACCCAGATCTTGTGATGATTTGAGTGTGGTTGCCTCTTTTCTCAACCCTCCCTTTAATGAGTGTGCAAATGTATTACATCGGTAGATAAAATCAGAAAGCATGAACCTATGAATACAAATGTTCTTGTATTGTGGAATATTTTTATGATTGACACAAATCTGGTAATCTCATCATGTTTTGATGTGATGCCTTGATTGAGTTCTGTTTTTATGTCGATTCATGTTTTTGATTTTGAGCTGCTGCCAATAATCAATATCATTAATCGACCTAATCCTAGGTGGTAACGTAGTAAGAAAACAAATATCATTACTATTTTCAGTATGTATAAAATCAATGAATCAATGATCCTTCCCTTGACCATGAGAGTGATGAAGGATTGAGCATCAAAGGACACATACCTGGGTTGATCAAGATTTCTCCAACCTGTTTCTATCAGTAGTAATATACATTATATTTCATCACTTAAAGCAACAAAACTCATGTTTTATAAAACCCAATTCACTTTTAGTTTCTTAATAAGAACCTATTTTTTTAATTAATTATCTAAGACTATTTTGAGAGACGACCTAGGGTTTCTTATATACTGTATAAATTCTAGTTAAAAATAAATATCTATTTTGATGTGCTCGAAAACACGGTCAATAACACTGACCTAATTTGTAATACTATGAAGAGCATGTCACTATTCTAGATACTAGAGAGAAAGTATAGAAAAATAAAACAACTAGGATACTAAAGGTTCTTTGGAGAAAATATAAAATGGAGGAAGAAATGTGAAACTATAAGATGTTATGAAGAGGAACCACCCGCATCATTTTAGAGGGATATATGCATGAAAAAGTTTTAGTATGAAAATTCTAATATGGAAAACAATATAAGACCCCAGCATTTTTGGTAATTTTATCTAATATAATTTTAATTAATTAGAAATATTATTAGTCATTAAATATTGTTTCTTTTTTAATGAAAAATTTATCATAGGAGACAGTTATAACCTAGAAGTTAAAATTATTTTCTCTACTTCTATGATTTGAATTTTGAAAATAGGACACACAAAGTTGTGTTAATAAAAATATTTGGTGTTTCATGGGATCGACTTAATTTTTACTTAATAGTATCATATCCTTAAGAATAGTAACATTAGCCTTATAAATAGTAATGTTACCCTTATAAATAGTAATATGATCTTATGAACAGATATTTCCCCCATGAATTTATAAATTATATTTAGTCACCATATAAATCAATGTGAATATTTTAACAGTTAATACTTATGTGATGGTATTTTGGTGAGCACAAAATATTTAATTAAATTTTTATAATTAAAAAATTTAATAGAAATAAAATTCATTTTCATTAAATTTATTCCGATGCCAATAATTTTTCATATGATTTTATGATAAATAAATGAGGCCTTAGAAAATGTTTTAGGGTGTTATAAAATCAATTATAATTATAATTATTTTTTCGAGTAAATAATTTTGTTAATTAAAAATTAATTTTATCATATTTATAAAAGAATTTTCATAAATTATATTCTATTTTTTTAATTCTACAATTCAAAATTGGTTGGGGTAATTTTTTGAATTTTCCTAAAATACTATATTTTTTGTTGAATAGTGAAATTCAAGAATTTAAGAAATAATCTAAATAAATGAATTTATACATCATTATTAAGTGATTGATAAGGTAAATGTACATTTTTTAAAAGATAAATTAAATTAATACTATTATAATTCATAATAATAAAGTCTTTTTGTAGCCTTTAACTTAAATAATTAAATATAGACTAAAATAATGGAAAACCGCCCCTCTTCCACTATAAGACCACACTCACTCCCTCTTATATTCACTCCATAGAGACTTGAAGCTTCTAAAATTTCGTCCCAAACACTCTTACATATTACTTCTACAAATCAAGTATCCCTTTGTCTTTCCAAAAGACCAAAACTCTTCATTTTAATAAGGTTTTAAAGGAGGTAATTTTAAGAGGAAAACCCTATTCCTTTTTTATTTAAAATAATTTCAGTTTATCTTCATTTCTCATTCTTCCATAAACTCATCTATGAAATTGATTAGGATAACTATATTATAATATAAAAACATAAATATTATCATGTTAATTTAAAAACTATTATCAATCTCCTTACTCACCCTCTTTTATTTTATAAATGAAATCATCATCTGAGAGGAGCCGATTACAACCTTTTTGGACGACAATGTTTCATTATTCAAATACTTTATCAAAGATATTGATTAATCATTTTTAATGGTTGATACAAAATTAATTTTTTTTAATATAACCCATTTTATATTCTAGATGTATCATATATACATAATACTAAAAAATAAAACAAAATGACTTTATTATGATCAAGAATAGTCGTAACAATCTAACTGATTATCACTAAATGACGTTTATAATGATTCATCCTCATACAATGTAACTAAATGATATAAATAACCATTTTAACATCAATATTTTCATTAATAATATATAAATTCAATTATGTATAACAATATCCAATCCACATGAACATCTATACTCATACACAAGTATGTCGACAGTGAAAATCATGGAAACAAACTCTCTCAAGGATTAACATTGTATTTTATAACTCATCCAAATACACATGAATGAAATTAATAAAATAATAAAAAATAATATACATGTATATAAGGTTATTAATTAATTAATTAATGGATTTATCTTGATTATCCATGAAATTTTGATCAAGTGAATGACACATTCATGTATAAGGTAATGTGTTTCTTGTCTCAATTTTGTTTATGTGAGATATAGATTACTGACCAATATTGTTGGTTTATGGTGTATGAATTATACCATTTGATATATAATATCATGTATCTATTTATATAAATGTCATTAAATTATTCATTTGATATTTATTAATTTTTTTCATGCTATTTTATTGATTGAAATGTGGCAAGGAACATCATCACAATTTCCTTTTCTTGGAGACTTACTTGGTATTATGCACCTATTCATTTTTCTGTTGGTGTATCTACTACCCATTTAAGATAGTTTTTCATTTTAAATTATATTATTATTAAATATACATATTCATGTCTAAAGGATATGATTATTTTCGTAGCTGTATACCCTTTAACACATGGTGTTTATTTTGAATTATGTTATAACTGTTGAAATATTAATGAATCAGTATCCCTTACTCAATATAGAAATTGATAAGGCGTATTGTTATAAAATTAAATCATTTTATAAGAATTATTTTGAATTTTAGTGATGGAAGGGGTTTAGTATATAACATTGATTCATCGACTGGTCTTATGAGAAAAAACTGCTCGCGGCAAACTCATCAAGACTGCATTCAAAACACAATCAAAAGAGTTTCTTCCCAAAAACATAAAACCATCTTGAGATTATGATTTTCCTATGATATATAAATGATATAAAAATAAAAATCATTATCTTTATTATTAATTTAGTAATTAATTTCCATGACTATTTCAACAAAAAAAATCTATGGATACACTTTTATTTTTAGTTTATTGATTGTGTGTGTTTTCAATCATTAATCATGTAATCATATTTATGACTAATTGAATATGAATCAATTATTATTGATTCATTATTCTTATATATGTGACCCATAAATTTTTTTTATCTCACCCCTTTAATTTATATTTCTTCCTTAGGTAATGTAGAAGTGATCATTTATTCAGTTTTAAAGGTTGATAATTATTAGATTTTTTTGTATTATATATTGTTTTCTTTCTCCTAATGAAAAATTGGATCCACAGTTGTATCATTTTTATTCAAGACTACTATACAGATTGTTTTATCAGTATTTGATTCCTTGTAATCCTTCCAATGTAATAAAACAATGCATGGGTGTTAGTTTTATGGGGTTGGGGTGTTACAATTCTACATATGTTGAATGTTAGTTAAGCATAAAATTCAGGGACATTTATGATTTCCAATTTCCCATTTTAGGATTATGTTTTATTAAATATTTTATATGATCTGAGTTTAAAAAAAGTAATTTTAGGGATGTTAATGACTTCATATCCAATATGAATATTGAGATATAAATTCATTATAGGTGGGTTAAGAAGTAATATCCTTATATTTGAAAAAATACCATATTATGAATTAATTTAAATTATTTGATAGCATGAGTTACACTCAGTGAACCATTTTTTTCATTATATGATACAAAAATTTTACTTTTTGTTTTAGGAAACATTAATTTCCATTGATGACTTGTGTTATATGCAATGCCTAGTCTTACCAAACAAAAATATAATTTGATATTATAATTTAATATGGATGTAATCACCTAACTGTTACATTTGTGGGTGTGAATATGATAGAAAATATTATACAGGTTTATAAATTTTTTTAAGTAATTCAATTTTTATAGGATATTGATAAGAATAAATTCAATTTTCTGTATAAAAGTGATATATTTTTAAAAGTCATTTTTACATAATTTTAATGAAGATCATATTTTAAATATATGTTTTGAATATTTTTTTTATTTAATTAAATAGAAATAATTTCCAAAATAAGAAAATTAATATTAACATTTGGTGATTTTTAATATTTGTGAGAAGTTTAATTTTTTTAAATAATGAAATATTATTCAATTTAATTGAACGATACCTTTTTATTTAAATAGATATTAATTTTTAATTGTTCTTAAAATTGTTTTTAAAGTCATAATTGATAAATTATAAATCTATTAATTTAATTTAGTCAATTTGAATTAATATTATATTGTATTTAAAAATAAAATCTCAATGTATTTTTGAGAATTTTCACTTTAAAACCCCTATTTCTCACCATGTTTGTGGGATTATCATAAAATATAAATTTTACACATTTGTGTACTGAATATTGAAAAAAGGAACACACATAGTAGTAATCTGTGTAATATTTATAGTCTAATAAGGTTAAGATTTTATTTTGACAAAAATATTAGTGAATGTGATTAAAATTAATTACAATGGTTTTGTTAAAAAAAATAAGATAAAAAAGGAGATAAAACATAAACATAAAGGCCCAATTGATGTGGATACCTGTACAAAAGAAATTGGATTCAAATATTTTGACACTATCCTATATTTTATATAATTTTAATTAGTTATTAGGAATTTTTTTTCATGAATTTGACCTTATAATATTTCTTCTAAGGAAAAAGTTTAAAAAGGATCTTTCATTATGTTTAACAGTTATAAAGTTCTTCAGTATGGGAGAAAAATATTTTTTTATTCATTATTTTGATTGTTAAATGAGTTTTTTGTAATTAAAATTTAAAATTAATTTTTATTAGATATATATTTAGATTAAAATCCTAAAAAATGCTAACACATGGATTATTTAGTTAATAATAATATAGAACAAATAATGCTAAAAACATTCAATGTAAATTAAATTTATTGAAATATGGTGTTCAATTATTTATGTATATAAAGATTTCATTTACCCATATGATAACTTAATAGATTTAAATTTCGATAATTTTTTGATTTTATAATATTATAATTGAATTAAAAATGTCAAAATTTCAATTAATAATTTTTTATAATATATTCTATAATAATAAAATAAATAAAATTAATAGAAAACCTATAATCATCCAATTAATAAAATCATTTTAATAAATATCATATATGATTTAATAGGGGGATAATTGATCTTCTATAATTAACATATTTATCCATTAAAAGTATAACCTTTGTTAGCATAGTTTCAGACAATGAAGTGTTTTCTACCATTACAAGCATTCATTTTAAAAATATTTTCTATCATACATGAGATTTTTATTTTGAGAATTAGATACGATATTTATAATTCATTGGTAATATATTGCATAATAAATCACAATTTAATTCAGTCTTAAAAGAATAATTAAATAGTTTAGGGAACTTTTAACATAAATTAAAAACTAAAAAAATAATATAAGGAAACATAAATATTACAGAAAAAATTAAAAAAATGTACATATTTCTGTGTGTTGAGGTTTTTCTCAACCAAATAGCTTATTTAATCAATTATTTGTCCATTTTAAATGAAAATTATGTAAGTGATACCTAACAATAGTGTTTACCTTTTGGTATTTATAAAAATTCCACCTCCCCCATGATCATATTTATTATAATTTATTTTTAACAGATGCTAAAATTTATTTTTAGTTCATTATTTTCTTTGATTTTATTATAATAATTTTAAATATAAAATGGGTTTTTATGTGATGTTTTTTATTATTACTATTATTTCCCACCAAAAATTTCATTCAATGAATTTTATATTCCCTTTAGGTGAAGTATGGGAAATTATAAATTTATAAATTTGATGAAGACAATAATATTTATTAGTAGAATATTAAATTGTGGGTAGTTTTTGTTTAATAAGTAATTGTTGATAAATATTATAAAAATAAAAATTAAATCAGTCAATGTTTCCCATAATGGATGAAATATATTAATATTTTATAGTCTTGTCACCAATTTTATTTATTATACCATTTATAGTCTCCTATTTTTATCATTTGGTTAAAAACTGAATTATCATGAACAAAAAAAAACACACACACAGATAGACACACACACACACACACATATATATATATCATTATAGTCACAAATATCTCTAAATATTGAAAAACTTTACAGCACTAAATATTTAGTATAATTATTGTACCAAAGAAAAAATTATATTCCATTAAAACTAATCATTAAAATATAGTATATGTTCATATAGTTTAATTTTATAAAATTATGTAATATAATAAAATAATAGAAATGTATGCAATGGATGAGGATCATGATATTATTTTCTTACCATCTTTAAACTCTTCAAGAATATTTTTTAGGGAAACTATATGGGTTTTTCTGAAAAATTAGTTAAATAGTTCTTGGTATCTGAGAAATATTTTATCTTACAATATTATTCAAAAGATTACACCAAATATGATTTTATAGAATGAAATGGGAAGAGTAAAAAAAATAGAATGAATAAACCATCTAAAAAAATAGGAAAAAATACAAATTATATAAGTCTAAGTTTATTTGAAAAGGGAAAACTTCTAAATTTATCCAATTCAAAAAAATGTAAAACATTAACATAAATTTCTCTTATAAAAAGAGTTTTATTTAAATTTTATGGATAAAATTGATAATTATCTACTAACATAGTATTGTTTTGTTTTTTTTGAATTCCTAAATAAATCTAATTATAAATTCTAAAATTAATTTTTAATCGATATATACTATTATTTCTATATGTGACTAGGTAAAGACTTTTAATATGACATTATGGAGAGTGATAATTTTAATTTAATGATAGAAAATAATAATGTTTTTATTTTTTGGATTATATATTGAGTTGAATTAGATATTTAGAACAATATTATTAAAACCCTAGTTGATAAATGATGTGTTTATAATGTAAATAATAATCTCATATTTTAGTATTTTTTGACTAATAATGTATTGATTTAGGATTTCTCACATGTTCTATTTTGAACATATAAGGGTCTTGAGATGTTATGTAGAAAAATATATTTTTTACAATATACTTCCCATAATTATAACCTGAATCAGAAATATTGAAATAAAAAATGATATTATTAATGATATTAATCCCATTTGAAATAGAATATTTGAAACTAATCAGTCCATCGACCAAAATATCACTACAAAATAACCTCAGGGGAATTCCCCAATCACTATGGGTTCATGATTGAAAATCAAATGTTCAATTTTTTTATTGGGGAATTATTTACCCAATTTAATTAAAAATATCATTTTGTATCATATTCTGTAATAAAATTGACAAAATGGATATATATTTCAATGACATATAAAATTAAATATATGGAAATATATATCAAATGGAATAACATGTACACCCATAATACCTAGTGTATATATAGTTATACAACATAAACTATAACTCCATAAAATTAAAAAATTCCAATTAGTTATAACAACATATTATTCAATAGAAATAAACAGAAATCTTGGATTAGAAAACCTACGATTATAATATAAAATAAACAAAGAGATGGACCAAAAAATATTTATCCAAATATTGTCACATGTTCTCTACTGCCTCATGTATTCCTTTCCATTCTATTGTGACTTGGGTTTAAAGATAAACCACTAACAAATCCAAGTACCTTCTCCTATATAAATTTCAATAAGTAAATATTCATTCCCACACTGCTTCATTTTCGTTGGGTGAGTAAATATTTTCAGTAAGAACAACTAAATATATCCACTCAGAAATTTAATGATTATCTATATTCATATAATGTAATATACATATATTTATATTTATTATTTTTTAATTTCACATTTAAAAAATATATTATTATAATACATAGAAGAATCTAATCATATAAAAAATTTCATAATAAACAAATTCCTCACCAGTAAGAGGATCAAGACCATCCTCACTCCACTCTCAAAATAAATAACGGTTGAATACTTGTCCAGAATATAATAATTTATCCACCATTGGATAACATGTACACTGTAGAATAAAATATAAATTAAGAATTAAAATCAACCTTCTATAAATGAGATTCATGGTATGCCATTTTCCACTACAAATAGAATGCCATTTCACAAAAAGAAAAAGATAATTCATGTGAATAATTTTCCCAAAAAGATTTTGGGTATCACAATACCTTTATAATTATAAATCTATTTTTTAATGGGTTTTTAATTTACCTAGGTAGTTGGGAACTATTGTACCCATTCCCCAATAATAGACTTTTGCTGATAAAGACCCCTCTAGAACATACATTAAATGTTATTTGAAAATATATACAATAATTATAAATATAATAAAATGATAAATAATATAAATATAGGTATATTTTTAAATGACCATATTACTACATAGAAAATTTAAAACAATAAAATTATTCCTCACATATAATATAACATTGTACAATATTGAACATATTTTAAATTTCATTTAGCATGCATAAGAACCCATTCGTAATGGTTAAAAATAAATAATCTTCAATATAGTAAAACAACAAGAAAAATTAATAATCACCATATATTTTTAGGATTGAAAATGTAAATTAAATATTTTAAATATCATTAAAAACTAATATAATTGATCCATGACATCAATCAAAATATCACGTAGAGAATTACACATTTATCCTTTGTTTATTTGAATTAAGTTTATATATATATGAGATGGTTTTGAAATGTATTATAATGAACCTGATTCTATCTTTATTACACACCCTCCAAAACATCAAGTTCCCAATTGTGAGATATACCATTAAAATTAATAATCCTAATATGAATAACATGGGATTATTAGAGATAAAATTATTAGAAAAAATATACATTCAATCCAAGGGTAACCAAAATTAAACACTACAAGTCACAATGATATTTGAACATATAAACTTGAAAAAGAGGAAAAAATGTGGAATGGTGATCAACATTAGGGAAACAGAAAAAATATAAACTAATTTCTTCAACAAATGTTAGCTAGTTGAGGGTCAAGAAAACCCACACTTTTTTACTTACATAGTATCATAGTTTACCAATAACCAAAGAAATAATATTTTACATTAAAAATGTATTCATTTTTTTAATTTATAGATTTGGGTTATAATAAAATATATTTTTTAATTCATACAAAATATTAATTATACTATTGAATATTTCATATTATAAAATGGTTTATAAAATTTGGGTTTGCTATAAACTACTATCAAATTTAAAATTTTTTATGGTAACATTAATTAATGATAACCCAAATTAAGAATGTAATGTAATTAAAACAACAATAATTTAGATATTACATGATCGCATAATTTAATTGATACTATTAATATAAATTTCTCAACAATGATATAATATAAAGAGGAAATCATTAACACTTTACCATGGAAAAGAGGTGGAATAAACATATTAAAAAGGAAACAATTCACCTCATTTGTCACAAAACAAAAGGATTAATTTCATCAAAGTTATTAAGCTTGAAACATGTTTGGGAATATTAATAAATAATCCAAGAAAACAAGATAAAATAATTTATATTTTTATAGGGGGAAAATTAAAACAGTTATTAATTTTTAATAACCTTCAATAAAATCAAGAACTAATCTTCCAATTATATGTTTTATCCTTGAATAATAAATATGTAAAAAATTAAATTCAATTGAGAACATGAAAATATGTAAATTTAAGAATATGTAATCCAAATATAATAAATAAAATTATATAATACTCATATAGATCATTATTTAAACTAACATCTTATAATGAACTTTGAAATCGGAAATTCATATTTCCAAAAGAAAGTTATTTTTTAATCAAGATTAATGTTTTGGAAATAAATTTTGAACACATTACAGGTATAAAGTAATTAATTATTTGTGGTTATTTGATACCTCCTCAATATTTAATCGATATACAACCTTCATGAAATTAGGTAAACATATAAAAATATATAAATTGATAAATATAAACCAATTACAAAATAAACCATAATACATTAATTTCATAAATCAAGATCATTAATATGTAAAATAATACTATAAAGACATCATTAAAAATTTCCATGATGAAAAACATATCATATTCTAAAAATTTACAACTTGGATTCCTTTTATTATTGGATTCAATTTGAGGAATCCTTAGTGATTTCAATATAAAATATAATATCCATCAAATTATCTATTATATGACTATGATTGGACACGACCACATAATTTTATTTAAAAATGAAACAGAATATCCTCATTAATACATATTCATTCTTCTATATTTTGAATCGCATAAGGGAATCTGTAAATCCCCAGAATATAATTTTAATGGGTTAAATAAAAGATGATTGCCATTATAATGAGACTATAAATATCATTAATTGATGTGAATGTGAGAAGGAATATTTTGATGTGGATGTGGATGAATTAGGTGGGTTGAACACCCCAATCTATTGTTTCATGGATGATTGTTAAATGAGATATAATCATTACATTCTGGATATGAATATGTAAAATTTTAATGAAGAAATCCAGATGAATTATATGATGATTTAGTTATAACATTCAACTAAATTCAAGATTAAAACAGGATTCGGTAGGCTACATAATGTTTAAAAAAGATAAAAAGAAGGATCATTTATAATCTGGTATGAATTTCAATTTTTTTGCATGGTTTAATAAACACCATGGAGTTCCATAGTCTCATAGGGATAAGTATTTATTAATTGAACTTGTATAGGATCATATGGTGTGGAGGTTAACATTGATGGGGTGTGACCATACCTAATTTTGATCCCATGGGTTTGTGTATTTTTTTTATTTCTATATATCCCCTCCATCAATTTTTCATTTTTATAATATATTTTTCATATTATATGTGTCATATTTGAATTTAATAATACTTGAAATACATATGTGTGTGTGGATGTCATTGAAAAAAATTAAAATATCATATAATAATAACAACAATATATATTGTAATTACAAAAAAATAATATCATTACATATATGTGTTATAAAATTATATATATGTATTATAAAAATAATAATTCACATATGTATTTATTATATTATAATAATAATATTATCAATTCTAAAAATAATAATGAATATAATGACAATAAAATTAATATATCAAAACATACTAATACAATTCTTGAGCCATGAAGGATCCATGGAATTTAACCACTAATATCATATCAAAATATCCCCATTAACCATTCTGAGAACCCCTTATGGAATCCATGATTGGAATGTAGAACCAATGATATTCCATCAATCATTCTAATTAATAATATCCATGAATATCGCCATTGATACACCGTTTCCATCAATGTAGCCATAGCAGGATGAGGTCGCAGACCGAGGACTCAACATCAATCACATGTATTTCAAATAGTTGAGCATTATCAATGAAAAACCATCATCTATAATTAAAATACTATCAGACGAAGATTCTGTGAACCCCAAAAAATTAATTTCAATGTTTTCTATAAATTATTATGCATTATAAATATCGACACAAAAAATGAATTCCATAATAATTTATACAACTATAAAATAATGATAACTAATAATATAAATAATACAAATTAATGAAATATATTAATAAAATCTACCCAGTTTCCACCTAATGTATATTGGACCTCACTAAACTATTGACAAGAAATAAAGTTGGGGTATACAATCCATGGAAGGCCACATATCCTTAGTTATCTTCCACCTCATGTTTTGGGGGGCCTCCTCTTCAAATAGACACCCTAAATCCCTATAATTAATATTGTTCTTATAATATTATTAATAATATTAACATTTATAAATGATCATTATGAATGTTATTGGAACCTTAATACGATATTCATTTTAATCAGAATATAAAAATATAAAAAATGCATCGTTTCTACACATTTATGGAAAATTTAAATATGTTTTCATATATTTATTAATAAAGTGAATACAAGAGTTACTAAAAACTTCCCCCCTTTGAAATCTCTATTAATAAAAAACACAATTAATTGCTTACTCAGGAATCTATACCAATATTATTCCATGGGTCACAAATAGAAACCTATGTTACATAAAAATCTACAATCATTCTTACTATACAAAACCCCAAACATCAATGCACAGTACTAAAACACTATAATAATAATACCAAATATTATATAGTATCACACATATAGATCCATTACTTAAGAATATTATAGGATTAACCATTTATATTATAAAAATATATTAAAAAATTATAAAACACATACACGTAATGAAAACATTCCATGTGAATTAAATTTCATTTCAATAATCACATCTTTGTATCAATATTTCTTGAGACAATATTTTTTAGAAAATATTTTTTTACACATTTTAGGTCACAACCCACCTTCACCATGATGGAGAAAGGTATAGAAAATGTCCAGAACCGTCCTTCATCATGTTTAAAGAGAGATAATGACCCCCGAGTCCCACCTTCAATATGCCTCGAAGTGGTGACGTGAACTAAGGGTATAGAATATCACATAAAATTTAATGCATTTCCCTTTAATATGATTTGGAGATAAAATAGTAAATCCCTAAAAACTCCAAAAAACTAAATTCAATGGTAAATCCAAAAATCTATTCTCATATGCATGTCCAAAAAAATAAACCAATACAATTTACAAGAATACTATAGAGGTACGTACTAAAAGAAAAAAATAGTAATAGTAACTATCCCAATGATCGAGCTAGTATGGTCCTTAACGGTCCTCGAAGTCCCCATGAAACCTGAAAGTAGTTATAAATATGTTGTGTGAGTGTATAGGTGTACACAGTTGGTAACCCAATATCTCTTGTGCACATGTGGGGAGGTGTTCTAATGCCCCGTGAGAGAATTGAGTTAACCAAACAACCTAGCAAGGTAAACTATCCACCATACCACACCAAGCCACACTACCCAGATAATGCAAGTCAAGTAAAATAATAATGATAGAACATCGATATTTGGGTACACCTCACCTCTTTCCCATTGGTTATTAAAGACATACTACATGTAAGACCTCCCCTACCATTTTCACTATAGTCTCACTGCCTCCCCAAAAACATCATTATGGGCCACCATAGTCATGCATCCCGCCCGCAGACACCATGGCTACCACAACCACGCATCCTTCCTGAAGACACCTCGGACACCACAACAATACGTAACCAGGCTCGTAGACAATTAGGCTGCAAATATCATATGTTACCACGTCCACATACAGCTATGCCAGAACAACCACACCCCACACCCGAAGGCACATGGGCCTCATCCTGAAGACACTTGCGAAACAAACCTTACTGCACACACCTATTCCATCCACCACAATATACCCTTCCTATAGATCCTTGGGCTATAATGGACCTCAGGTCATCACATCTTACCTGAAGAGTATTGGGGTACTCGAGAGGGGGAAAAAGGGAGCTAATGTTGGAAAAAACACCATCCCCATGAAGTGGGGGTGTTCGACATGATGTTTTCAATGTGGGTGAGGTTCACATAAGAATCCCAAGAACTAAATTTATAAATATAGATAATAATAACTCATCCCAACCTAATGGTCTCGAAACTGACTACAAGCTCGCATGTGACTGCTATTGCTTCTACCACTATATGCACAAATACACCACAACCACAACCAAAAACAAAACCCATATCTGAAAAAAAAACAGTTTCCCCATCGAACACAATATTGTTATAATGATCAAGACATTATATGGAAATAATTATCCACTACTATGGAACTAAAAGACACATTCACAAGCCAAACAAAAATGAAGAAGAAAACGTCCAAACAAAAATTTAAGCATTCACACCCGGTACTCTTGTAATGTCACAATAGAAAATGGGATCTGTGGGATACCTCTAATTATTGGAACCAAAAAAATCTCCCCCATACCCCTCCATATGGACTTGGATCCAAAAACCTACCACCCCTCAAACAGAGGATCCTTTCCCAACCACATCACCCCACAAAACATCGATCAACAAAAACATTCATATTGCTGAAACAGAGTAGGGAAGGTTTCAGATTCAGCCAACACCATTCTTTATATCAGTTCAGTTAACTGGGGTGATCACATATGGATTTTTATTTATTGGGTATCTATTGAATCACCTGATTTTACATGATTAAAAAGTTTCCATATTATTTCCATTCAATCAAAAGGTTATCCAAGAAAAACGGAGGTTCGTTAATGTGCAAGAAAGGACCAACAACGACCACATTTTTTAGTGGAAAAATATCATATGGTTCACATCATTAAGATGAAGATAAAAAATAATTCAACAACATAATTATCAACCACACTCTGTCTTTATTTAAAAGTACTCTCTTTATCTTCATTATTGTTTGGTTCTATCTACCTCTCGAGGGAAATCATTGTCATAACCACCCTGAAAGATTCATAATAAAGAGAGACAAAGGAAAAAAATATACTTGGATGATCAATGATCTATTTTTTCTCGATGAACAAATAACTAAAGATACACGCCCTATAGGAGAAGAAAATATGAGGCCTTTAAGGCAAAGTGAGAAGAGATCCAGCAAGGGTGCACAATTTGTCTTCAATGTATGTCTCGAGGCATATTTAAAGAACATTAAAGAATTATGAAGAGAGGATTTATGCTTATGAAGAGGCCATATTCTAAAATTGAGATATGATTTTGAAATACATGAAGTCTTATCATGTCGTGACCATGCAGTTGGATGGTTTCACATGTAAGGCTTCATTGTTATTTAATAATTCTCTCAAAGATGGGGGAGATATCAACTATGAGTTAATAGATATCTTCTAAACATTGAGAAAAAACATATCAAGGGAGAAGCAATATAGCAGGGGGAAGGAGTGACATCGGTGAAAAAGGCCACAGATTATGGTAACTGAACTATCGCCAGAGGCATGGGTGTTTAAAACATCATTTACTGGATTTAAATGGCTGTGAAAATGGAATTAAAATACATTTACATCAAAAGATATGTCACTGTGGTGAATCTAAAAAATCTCTAGAATAATGGAAAAATTTGAAAAGGGTGGGAGACATAGTAACTGTGAAACTGATTCGATAAGATAATGTATTCAGTGCCTCCATTTCTGTTGGTGACCATGACTATGCAACCATGATGGTGTGACTGTGACATTGTGACCATGAAGGTGCCACCATTTTAGTGGAACCGTTTGGTGTAACCATTTTTCTGGAAAACTCATGGGAAAGATTCTATGAGACCCCTAAGAACGCTTTGAAAATCTATATTTTCACAAAGGAAGGGTTTTTGAAAACTGATTTATCACATTAGATACCTCTCAAACTATTCTCATAGTTGATAATTCAAGAGTAAACCTAATGAAAAGATTGGGGTCCGAACAACCACCTTATAAGATACCTCTTAGGGACCAACCACCATAGAGTTGTTCGAAAGCTGGGACAAACTATGATATCTAGGCACACCTCTCCCTCATATACCTATTGAACTACTATGTATACATTACCATTCTTCTCCCCCATGTAACAACATTGACATATAATGTTCGCACCTTCCATATATATGGGTTAGGGACTCTTTTCGTCCATGTAATGATATTATCCACTTTGGGTGGTACTTACTCACTTTCACGGTTTTAATCACATACAACTTAATGCATATTGATTAGGAATCATGTCATCCCCTCCCCATGGTGATGACTTTTGAAAAATTCATAGAATAAGGGAATAAACCCATCTTATAGAAAACATGTTTAGGAATTACAACACAGATAGTACATGGAGACCACCAAACCAAAAATAATATAGCTCTAGGTTCATGGTAGACATGTGTGCCTCTCATTCCCTTTTACTCACCATGAGGCCACCATGCATCCACAACATATAAACCAATCAAATGGTAAACCCACAAATCATCTTCACCTCACGATCCTCGATCCACACTTGTCGCTCCACGAATGATTGCTTCGTCCTCGATGTCGAGCTTTATCCAGTCGAGGAGGTGTGAGTTATCATGTAAACACCAATAGATTGGAGAAACATGGTAGATGTTGTGGACCCTCTATTGTGGTTGTTGTAGCTCTAGATAATAAGCCACTTCTCTGACACATCACAACTCCTCAAAGGGCCCGACTAACCTAGGAGAAAGATTACCCTCCCAGCCAAACCTCCTTTTCCCACGTCGAGGGGAAACCTTTAAAAACACATGGTCCCCAACCTCAAACTCCAAGGGTATCCTTCTATGGTTAGTATATGACTTCTACCATTTAGTGACTTCCTTCATACTCACACACACAAGATGAACCATTTCCTTCATGCTCTACACAACATTGGGGCGAATAATACAAGGCTCCTCAACATCAATCTAGCACCCAGGAAAACGACACGACCTTACATACAAGGATTTGAAATGATCCATGAAAATGGTAGAGTGATAGATATTTTTTAAGAAAACACTAATAGTGGAATGTTTTGTACCCATGATCCCCTAATGTCCGGACCACATGCTCACAACATTTCTTCTATCATTTGGATGGTCGGCTATGTATGACCATCCGGCTGAGGGTGGAAAGCAGTGCTAAGGCATAGTTGGGTGCCAATAAAATGATGCAATCCAATCCAAACAAGGGAAGCAAAGCATGTATCCCGATCCAAATAGATGGTTCTAGGAACTCCATGCAGCCACACAAATTCGCTCGCATACTTCTTTTCCAAGGTATCTATTGTGCTCAACTACTTAATCACTATGATGTGAGATTATTTCGCCAACTGATCCACAACTACTCAGATGGAATTGAGAACTGCTTTATAACTAGGTATACAAATGACTAAATCCATTGAGGCGTCTTCCAACTTCCACTCAGGAACGTCTAAGGGCTAAAACAAACAGCTCAGAAGATGGTGCTCGACCTTCACCTACAGACACACTAGGCACTTGGCCACAAACTCTACCACTGTCTTCTTGAAACTGGGCCTCCAAAACTAATAGATCAGGCCCAGTACATCTAGAAACATATAGGTGTACCTCCAGGGGTGTGATATGGAACTCACATAGAACACTCTCGTGCATTTCCACCAGGAAAAATTTCATTCCATGAAACACCATCTGATTCTAAATATCCTTTGACCATCCTCCCAGAGCATCAACCTATATAACATGATCATGCAACACATAAGCCTCTATGTTTCCCCAATATGACTCCTCCACATTCATTACCATGGAAGACTACAATATCATCTAAAACAAATAGCCTCTACCATCCTCCACCCCTATATCTAGGTGCAAGGCAATCAACTCCTCCATTGCCTTCCATGCATATGTTGACTCCCAAACCACATACCTATTTGTCTTACATCTCGAGGATTCAACCACCATGTTATGCATCTTGAGGTGTATGTTTTTTCATAGTTGTAGTCCTAAAAAAACATCATCCAACTCCACTCTCTGTATTTATGGTATCACCTGGAGAATACATACCTCAAGCTCTTTTGATATGTGTAAACCACCAAGCATTCCCCAATGAGGTAATTCCTCCACAACTTCAGTGCGAACACAATTGCTGCAAGCTCCAATTCAAGGTTGTTATTGTTACATTCATGAGGATGTAACTACCTAGACCCATAAGATATCACCCCCACTGCATTGTCACACACCCCAATCATAGACCGGAAGAATCACAAAACACTCCCAACATTGCCCCTTCTTCATCAATTCATCTACCTGAATCTGCAACTCTGGCAACATAGAAGGTTCCATAAAATAAGGAGCCATCAAAATCAAATAGAAACTGGGTTATAAGACTATCCCAAACTCAAAATCACAATGAAGGAATATAGTCAAAACCTCTTCTAGGAAGAAATCAAGGCACTCACTAAAAATCCATAGAACTTATAATATATTTGTGTCTACCACCTCCACTGATAGCTCAACTAAAAAGGAAATAAGGGGATCCATGCAACGGATGCCCTCATGGGAACCCTTCTCGGGAATGAAATATGAACGATGGCCACCCACATCTATGAAAAAGAAAATTCTATGGAAAATGTCTATAATAGCGTACACATGAAACGGTCAGTCAATACCCAGGATTCCATCGTATGGCTGCATTCATTGTAGAAATAGATCCCCATTGGAATGATGTGTCCCCAACATCTGTCTACATCCCCAATAAATTTCAAAAAGGCTAGTCTAACCTTCAACTAGCATACTCAGCACTAGGGTAATGAAGATTCTATCTATGTCTAGTTCCAAGGCATGGTCTAGAACGAGTGAAAAAAAGGAGTGTAAAGCTTCAAAATCATACAAGGCACATTCAATAGTGTTAAACAAATAGATTGTACCTAAAATGACGTATATCCCTATTAGAATTGCAGCCTATATGGTGTGAAACATTTCACACCCATCTCCTCTGCCTCTCGGCTATCGAACACCTCAACGACCATTCCTAGGTCGAGGTCACGGAGGAGCGCACTAAGGTCAGACTCCTCCTGCAATGTCTTTTCTTGGTGGAGATGGATCTCTATATCCCAACTACTACTACGGAAAGAGTCTAGCTAGAAAATATTGCTACTAATGTGGGTGCTGAACATGCCCACCCCCACTATACTGAACTTGGTTTGGGCACCGATTATGAAGATTCACAAGAATTCAACAGATAATGATCCTTGGTATTGGGCCTGTAGAGAAAGGGAGAGGACTGGGAGATCGAAACTAGAACTATTGAGGCCTACTCCCTGCAAACCAAAACATAGAAGGCCTGAATTCTAGGGGATTACTACAAATAGTATTACTATTTGATGAGCTCAACTCCCCCCCAATGTGGTACACCTACTCACATGTTCATCCCCTCCACCACTTAATCCAATTTTTGAGCCTCTAGGTATATAGGTACAATGAAGGGAGTAACCACATACTGATGTGAGTGTCAGAGCGCCTCCTCTATGCATCTTGCCCACAAATCCTCTTCCAGGAAGACATATGCCGTGAAATAAAGGAGAACCTTTAACCTAATCCCAAGCTCCCTCACTATCACACCCCCTACTTGAGGGAGAGTATCTATTATATATTTTAATACTTCATCGTGGATGAATGTAATTCCACCCGAAACACCTTCTCGATGTTATTCCACAAAACCATACTTTCCCACTTCTCCCCGAGATAGAGCGTCCACAACAGATGCACCACTCCCCTTATCTAGCTCACAGCTAGAAGAACCCAATACTCTTCCAGAGCTTGGATCAAGCTATAAGCTATAAATTCCTCCTCAAGATAGAAATATATCTCTATGTTTGAGATGGCGCCCCCGTACATCCCAAGGGTCTTCCACTGAATGGAATTAGGCATCGTCTTCTACTATTCGTCCTCATCCTCTCGATCAGCCATCTTCTGATTAGCCATATCAATCTATTGGGTCCGGATCACCCGTACTACTAGTGGACATCGTCCGAGTGCCATAACTGGAAGTTAAACAAGGAATTCGTAAGCCTATGTACTGTAGTAGATCCATTTTAAATTTTATATAATATTTTATATTTATTTTATGTTCCCATAACACCCAAAACACAAAATAACACAATTCATTATGATGCATGTACATTTCTTAGGGTATCTGGCCTATAATTAGTGTAGACTCACTTGGTGTTTCGGTAGGTCTGGAGTCCTTGAATCAGAACATGGGGGATCTAAAATCTTGTGTCTTAGCTGGTTTCCCCTGGCCTATTTCACACACCATGATTTCCTAACACTATTTCCCTACCATCCCATGCTATAATCATTGTTCATAACTCTAAAATCCATCCTATATCTTAAGAATATCCTCTGATACCATTCTATCAAGACCCCCTTCACCAAGATGACAAAATGGACAACAAACTTCCAAGCCCATCATTATTCATGTTGAAGGAGAGATAATGACCCCCCATGTCTCACCTTAAATAGGCCCCAGAGTGGTGAATAGAATCAAGGGTAAAGAATATCATGTAAAACTGAAGGCATTACACTTTTCAATTAATAAGATCAAGAGATAAGATGGAAAATCCCATAAAAATAAAAAAAAACGGAAATTAAAGGTAAAGCCAAAATCCATTCACATATACATGTACAAAAAAATAAACTCATACAAAGTCCAAGAAAACTCTAGAGGTATGTACCAAAAGAAGAGAAAACAACAATAACAACAGTCCCAAATTCCAATCTAGTAAGGCCATTCATGGTCCTCAAGGTCCTCCTGTAAATATGAAAGAAGTTTAATATACGTGGGGTGAGTATACATGTATACTTAGTAGGGAACCTAAAAGTTCTCATGCACAAGTGGGGAGGCATTCTAACTCCACATGATAAATTATAAGTAACCAAAACACCTAGAAAGGAAAACTATCCACCCGGCCTAACTAAAGAACACTCCCTAAATAATGAAAATCAGTTAAAATAATAGTAATATCACATCGATATTTGGGTAACCTACACCGGTTTCCCACTGGTTATGGAAGAAATCATACACATCAGATCTCCCACTCCATTTTCACTACAGTTCTTCTACCCCCCAACAATAACCTTATGTGCCACCATAACCACGCATCCCGCCAGGAGAGACCTGGGAAACCACAACCATGTATCATTCCTACAGACTCCAACTCCACAACAACCATATGTAACCATGCCCACAGACACATGGTCCACACCAATCACATATAACCATTCCTGTAGTACATGGACCAGAACAACCACTACCTTGCCTGAAGACACAAGAGCCGCATCCCAAAGACAAATGGGAAACAACCCTTCCAACACACACATGGAAAAACCACCACAACATAACCTTCCCAAAGTGCCGTGGTATATAATTTTCATTATGAGTCACATCATTCTAGAAGTGTTTTGGGATACCCGGGAGAGGGACCAGAAAATGAGATAATAAGCAGCCACTCAAAGGAATGGTTGGAAAACACTTTCCACATGAAATGGGGGTGTTAGGAATGAAGTGATCAAAATGGGTGTGATTCTCATAACATAAAAAATAAATATATTTATACATACTGATTAAAAAGAACTAATTCTAACCTAAGCATTCTGAAACCAACAATAAGCCCTCAAATGACCGGTTTTGCTGCTACCACTAAGTGAAAAAATACACCACAACCACAACAAAAACACAACCAACATCAGAAAAATAGTTTACCCACCAAACCCATTATTGTTATCATGATCAAGGTATTATCTTTATATAATTCATCACTGTCATAAAACTAAAAAACACAATTAGAAAAAAAAAACAACATTGAAGAAGAATATGACCAGGCATCAATTTAAGCATTCACACCCAGTTCTCTTGTAATGTCACAAGAAAAAAAGGGATATGTGAGATCCATAAAAGTAATGAAACCAAACCAAGAACTAAAATACTACTCTAGTTGGACTCAGATTCAAAAACCAAAAACCCCTCAACCTGATGTTCCATTCCCAACCACACCCCCCCAACAATGCTTCGATCATAAAAAACATGAATATCACAATAAAATAGCAAGGATGTTTTCAAATTTATCCAAAACCATTTATTACAGTCATTCATTCAGTTCAGTTAACTGGGGGATAACACAGATATTCTTATTCATTGGAAATATATTTAATCAACCAAGTTTATGTGATTAAATAGTTTCCATATTATGTGCCTTCAATCATAGTGTTGTCCAGGAAAACAAAGCATCATTAGATTTAACAAAAAGTCCCCCAACATACATGATTTTCAATGGGCATAATCACATAAGTTTCACAACATAAAGGTGATGATAAAAATGAATACAACAACAACCTCATCAACCACACACCTTCATTATTTAAAAGACCTCTTGTTATCTTCGTTAAGGATTGGTTTCATCTACCTCTGAGGGATGAAATTATCACACCCACCCCACAATATGTATAGTAAAGAGAGATGAAGGTAAAACCCCTAATTTTATGATCAAAGATTGATGTTTTCTCCCCACTCCTTGAACTGAGGATGCATGACTTGTTAGAGAATAATAGTTGAGGCCATCCAGGACGAGTGGGAAGAGCTCCATCACGGGTGCACGATCTGTCTCTTGAGTAAGTCTCTAGGCATTCTTATCGAACAGAAAAGAATTATGATGAGAGGATATCTAATTAAAAATAATCTAGATATTAAAATAGAGAGATTATTTTGAAGTACATGATGACAGATCATGGATTTACCCTGTGGTTGGGAAGTTTCACAAGTCCGAATTAATTTTTATTTAATAATTCTTCTTAGAGATAGGGATATAGCAGCGTTGAGTTAATAGATATCTTCAAAACTAATAGAAACCATGTAATAGGGTAAAAGCTGGAAAACACAGTGAAGGTATGACACCAAGGAAAAAGGCCAAAATATTTGGTAACTGATGATTTCCCTGACTATTGGGGGTTTAAAACATATTTTAATAGAATTAAATGGATTTGAAAGGGGTATTAAAAAACTTTATGTCAGAAGATGCGTCACTAGGGAGAAACATGAAAAAATCAGGAAACTAGGCAAAAAGGAAAAAAAATTAAAGGGTGGGAGGAACCATAACGATGCCACCATAATGGTGCCACTGGTTCTGTGAGACGTTTTATGGGGTGCCACCATCTTGGTGTGCGACCGTGATGGTGAGATCGTGATGGTGCAACCGTGACGGTGAGACCATGTGGGTGCGAACATGATGGTTCCACCCTAACAGTTCCACCATGGCCATTTCAACATCATGGTGTATTCATGATTGTGAGACCTTGATAGTTAAAATGTGGTGTTTCCACCATAAAAGTTCCACTTTGACCAGTGTCACCGTAATTGTGCCACTGTTTTGGTGGAACCGTGTTGTGGAACAGAGTTTTTGGAAAACTCCCAGGAATGAATCAACATGACCCCTAAGAAGATTACCCACACTAGAATTTCACAAAGGAAGTGTTTAGGAAAACCAGGTTATTACAGTATAAATTAAAAAGAACATGTAGTGTTATTTATAATAATAATAACTTTTTCAGTTGAAAAAATATTTCAAAAAATATAATATTTTTTCTAATAAAAATGATTTAAATTTTCCTTCCTTATGTTTTTTGAAATAGAAAAATGTGTCATTATATATTTATATATCAATGTTATAAAACAAAACTATCATCTCACCTGGTGAATAAAATCATGAATAATAATATAAAAATATAAAAATATATGTGAGGGACTTCAATTAATTATAACATCCCAAATAGTTTATTTACAATGATTGTTTTACTTATTTAGTATATTATAATTTCTTAATAATTAAAATATATATATAATGAAACTTATAAAATTGAAATGAAATGATTTTCCACTATAAAAAGATGGTTTAATATGTTAATAATATATATTGTGGATTACCCCTGTCACATTTATTGACTATGATCCTGCCAAACTCAAAACAATTCATTAAAAAACTCACCCAATATATTGGTCATTAATCAATACATGGACACCCGACATTAACATGAGATAATATAATTATATGTTATTTATTTTAATGATATGATTACATTGTAGGTATTTAACATCGGTTACTAGAGACAGATCTGAAAAGACCAACTATTTGGGTTTCCTCATCACAAATGATAGGAACTAACATTAATAACACACCAATGGAGGTTTTCATGTCATGTATTAGTATAGTAGATGTGAAACCCTCAATAGACAAAGTTCTAATTAATTTTTATACTTACAAAAAACATGTAAAAATTATCACAACGAGTTTTATCAACATTTATAATAATTACTAACTTTAAATCATTTTTTAAGAAAATTTATAAAATTGACACATAGTTCATTTTTAATGATATTATTCACCCATATCCTATATTCCATGAGAGGAAAACAACTTTCTCGATTACATTCATCATAACTAATAATTTTTAACCCATGACTACATGATTACACACATGATTAATTATAATTTCATAATTTTTTTTCTACATTTCACTAACCTCTGTTCACTTCAAATCTCTCCTATATATTATATTATTTTCTACAAAAATTCTATTTTCTACCATTATTCCACATTATTACAAAAAAATCATATCTTTTTATTACTACTTTAAAACATTTCATTTTAGATAAACCATTCATATTCAAATGATTCCCAATAAATTTTAATTTCAACTCTTCATATGATTGTTGATTGTTTAATATTTTTTAATAGTATTTATTTTTTTATTGTGGACAGAACTCCCATTTATTTTCTTGTAATATAATTTTAATTACAATATATTTTCCATTATTTTATGGATATATTATATGTATATATTTTTTCTATTAATTTATTACTTTTCATATTTAAAATATTTATAAAATGAATGGTATTTTTAAATTTTATTACATTATTAATTGTTTTTTTAAATGTTGTATCCATATAATATATAATATTCATATTTTTAATGTATTAATTATTTTGTACAGTATTTTCTTTCGATATAGTGTTTATGAATATATATTTAGTTCAATACTTTTATAATATGTATGTGAATAAATGGAAATTTTATTTATTATATTGTGATTAATTTTTTATAACATTAATATTTAATTTTTATTTTTTGTGTTTTGATTATACAATTATTGATAACTAATTGTTTGGTGGATATTTTAAGTTTAAATGTTATCTATACTTCTATATATCATTTTAAACAATATGTTTTAATTTAAATAAATATATACATTTATATGTGTAACACCCCAAGCTTCCTCAGTATGTTTCCCTTTGAATACTGCAATAGGTTGCGTTGTATACACCTTCGAGATTCTAACACATCGCGACCAATAAAACGAGCCGTTATTAATAGTAATAACCACATTTTCAAATTTTTTCAATTTTATTGTTAAAAATAGACATATGTTTTGGTTTGGGAATACCGAAATTATATTTGGGTGAATTTTTGGTATTTTTCTGAAAACATTCAGTTTTTGATGAATAAGGAAAGATACTAAATTTAAATTAAAAACAACTTTTAAATCAAAACAATTTATAGTGATAAATTATACTATTGAGTGGTTTTTAAGTATAATTATATTAGAATTTTACTATTTAATACAATGTTGGTCATTGGACTTAATTTGAAATTTAAACTAGAGACAATCAAGTGTCATTCATTTGATAGTTTTTATTTCTTAAAAATAAGCTTTTTGTTTTGACAACGGGAATTAATTTTAAATTAATTTCTACCACTTATGTGTTTTGAATTTAGAATAATTATTTCCATATTTTGAATAGGGAGGTGCAGATTGTGTAAATAGGTATCTTTTATACTTTTACATTAGCAATATATACTTCATTAAATATTTTATTTACTGTGGTTAAAGTGGTAAATCCCATAAATAAGGTTAGAAAATAATTTTATAATAATATCAAATTACCCTAACTCGTTTCCTAACCCGATTTACTAATACATTCTCGAATAGTGGCATCAATGGGTCGATTTGGGGACCACATGGAGCCACTTGGGAGTGCTAATGACATTTTATATTAAATAATCTAAAGTAAAGACAAAAATTGAAAAAGCAAATATATTTTAGTAAAAAAAATTTATATGAGGTTATATTATTGATCTATTCGACTATAAGTAGTCATTAGAAGGATAAGACTATTTACAACCTCATTATATTTTATTTATAGTTTTTATACATAAAATAAATATATTTATATATGACACAATAATGATGCAGTATTTTCCTTATTAATGAAACAATCAAATAAATTATAGTATTAATACTAAAATAAATATAATTTGATTTTTATGATGCCATCCAAAAATTTTATAGGTTACAATGATATTATTGGCTTCATTAAATGTATTTATTTCGAATTAATAGTGTTTTTAGGACTTTAACAAAAATCAATTATTAAATAATGTCAAAATTTACATAAATGATTTTTTAAAACAAATACAATATTATTGGTTGATATAATAATCCTAAAAGTCTATAGACCAGCCAAAAAAATTTATAATGATATTTGTATCATTAATATACCACTTGGGGTTATCTTTTATGTTTAATGTATGTTTATTAACCATATAATATAAAAATACAAAGAGACATGGTAAATGTCAAAATATATAACTAAGTGTTAAATCTAACAGATAAGGTTAATATAGTGACACAAACTTTTATAAAACCTATTTGTTGAGAGTTTTTTGACCCATACCCACCTTATCCTTAAAATAATTCATTTTGGAGCCATTACAAACCGAAAATTGTTTTATTTTAAAATTATATTTATAGCTTTCCTAAGGTAACCCTCACCCCTCTTATAAAAGGGAACTTCCACTTCTCTCAAATTCACACCTTCTATGACATTTGGCTCGGCCACCCCCTGAAAAAATATCAGCTACACTATCTTCCCATCATCATACATGCATTAATTTAGTCATAAATGAAACCTAAGGATCCCTTTTGATCAAATCAAATAGAATAACCCGAAGAAGAGGTAAATATCTCCCAACCTCTTTCATGTTTTTTCTTCTTCCACATCACCTTACTTGTTGTTTCCATTATAAAATAAAAACTACCGTATCTTCTATATACATTGATGTTATTATAAATATGGTTCAACCATATTCATTATTCTATCCATCCTTTTAAATGACATGTCACCATACGTGTGTTCTTACGACTTACCGTCTCCACATCATGGTGTAGTTGTTATTAAATACATTATTAATTGGATTGGTATAATAATGATGTATAAATTATGTAAATAATAAATATGACAAGTTAATTATTTTGTATATATGATATACCATCCAATTATATACTATTTTAATATAAAAGTAATGATATTGTCACTTGTGCCTACGTACGGATTACCATCTCCATGAACAAGATGAGATTCATTCCCCATTGTATCCATTCTAGACTAATTTTCATTATATGATTAAAAACAATTTTGAACGACTTAATATCATTCTGAATATGAATAAGATACATCCTATCCAAAAAAAAAGTACTTACATAAAAATCATATAAAGGAAAATTAATCAGTTAACAACCGAAACGACGATAATACTAAGACATTATTTACAAAGCAATGTTAAAAGATCATATTTGATATCATATTAATGTATATGATTCTTTTATAAGTTAATGAAAATTATTTCACCATTATACAGGAGTTTAACCTATCGTCAACCAAGGAAAAGTACAATTTAAGGGTTAATTTCACTATCTATTTATTATCTGAGGTTGTTATTACGTAATTATCTACTGGGAACTCTTTATCATCCAAATCCATGTTTATTAAAAATGTATTTTAAAAAAAATTACTATAAAACGGGGTAATGTCATTTATACCTTTATTTGAAATTCTATCTTTTTAAAGGAAACTTTCTGTTGTTTTCCAAACAAGGTACTTTATTTCCTTTTCGGAAAATTAAGGTAAGAATGTTTTTTAACTTGTACAGAGGCATCAACTATTTTCCACTGTTATAACATCGTCAATGATTCCCTTAAAAGATTAGAAGAATATTTTCAAAATAAATGTTTTCTTTATAATTATGTGACTCTTAAATGATTTCAAAATAGAAATAGATGTTTCTCTAAAAATGGTTTTTATTTCATCTATGTCAACATCCTTTAATGGATTTTATGTTTATTTGAAGTTGATTTATTATTATACAAAACTTCCATATTGTATTGATGGTTTTGAGAGGTGTTTGACTATGGATGTGTTATTTTATACCATTAATGGTTTATGGATAAATTATTCACATTTCTTTTGCTAGATATAATATGAATTTTTATGTTATGTTTAAACTTTTTCATATGAGGAATGAAATGGACTTAGTATGTGACGGGTTGAGCCAGCTATAGCTCCTCGATGCATCGATAGTTCTCATGAGACAAACTAGTGTCTTGGCACAGGGCCTTGACAAAATATTATTTGTTTTCTTGGAACAAGGCCTTGACTATGTGGTTATTATGTCTGGAATTGTGCATTCCATCATTATGAAATTGGCTATTGATATTGCATTGATTATTTGACAATTAGAATATCCATGTGAGTAAGTAGATTGCATTATTTTGAAATATATTTTCCATATTTTGATGAAGTTAATGTTAAAAATGATTTTATTTTAGTTTTATACATTTCCTTTTGTGTTTATGATTATTTATGAAATTTTCTGATATATTATTGTCCTTACTAAGCATCTGAGCTCACCCATTTCTATGTTTTATTTTTCCCAAGATACGAAGAATTATTTTATGACTGAACTGCTTGGATATTCTGAGGGGATATGAGTGTGGTCTATGTAAACAATGTAGTTGTAGTTTTTTATTTTATAATTTAATGTAAATCTTATGAATGTATCTAGTATTTATAATGCTACTAAACTAATCGGTATTTCATGACTTGATCTTTTTTTATCATTCTAATGTTATGTAATAATACACAGACTTTGGGTAACTAGGGTCGGGGTGTTACAGTTGGCATTATAGAAAGTTTATTAAGGACCTTGGAAACTAGATTTAGATAAACTCTAATTAGATCACATAGCCCTAAGATAGAATTTGAGGATTAGTATAGAAGAACATGCTATAATTTTCATATAGTAGAGATTTTTTTGAGTTTTCCAAGCAATACAACCCTATCTGGATATGACTAGGCAGAGGCGGCTCTAGCACAGATGTACCTATCTATTAAACCCGAAAACACTACATTGAGCTAGACTCGAATGGGAACTGGTGCACAACATCGGCCCTTGTTGCACTGTTGCTTACGTCACACCCGGGGGATATGCTTAGGATAATTATCATTTTCATTACAAACCATTATGAATGGTTTATGAGTATATACTTCCTCTATGATTTTTTTATGATTATGGATTATATCCATAAAATATTAAATTTATTTTAAGTGTTTTACTTGTTTGGAATTCTATATTTCGAATCATAAACAAATCTAGTTTATAGAATTATTTAGAAATGGCGCCTAGTGGAAGGAATGGGAACTATATCAATGGGTTCTCTCCAGGTTGGGATTTCCCTTCTACTCATGATAATTAATGTGGAGCTGGTTATAAAACTGGTACTGATCAACATATCACTATATTGGGACAAGTAACTCAGGTTATGAATAATAACCTTACCCTTATGGAGCACCCTGATCTGCAGTGTGGAGGATAAATGCTAGATCACATCATGATGCAACAACCACCAACGTTCAATGGGGGTAAAAATTTACTAGTAGTTGAGGAATTGATAAATTCTTTAGAGAAAATATTCCATGCCTTGGGAGTAGAGAAATGTAAATTTTTTTCATTGCAGTTTACCGCCTCAATGAAGATGTTGATCAATGGTGGTCATTGATTAAAAACAAAAATAATGATGAAGAAGTTTCATATATGGAATGGGAGGAGTCTAAAGAAATATTCTTAGAAAAATAATTTCCTCATGACCATCGAGCAGATATGGAAAGACAATTTCTGAGTCTGAGGAAAAAGAAGGTTGAGACTGTTACAAAGTATGAAGGTAACATTACAATGTTAGAGAGTCATGCTACAGATTAAATACATAATCCAAGAAGTAATATTGATCATTTATTTTATGGGTTAAAACCATTTCTCCATTGAGAATTAGTCTCACAATCCTTCTCGTCTTACAAAGATATTATCTCATGTGATATCAAGAAAGAAAAATATTTATCTATGTCTTACGAATTTTAATAAAAGTAAGAGAAGAAGAGATCTACTGAACACTATGGAAATAGAAATAAGGGAATGAAGGGAAATGTTAAATATCCATCCTGCAGTAAATTTGGTAAGAAACACCATGGTACTTGTCTAAACAAAATGGGAGTATGTTATAAGTGTGGTGAAAAAGTCCACCAAGCTATTGATTGCAAGGGTAATAAAGAGGTTTCTATGTTGAATGCATCAATTGTAGAGAAAGGGGACATTATGAAAATGAATTTCCTAAGCATCATGGGAACATAACTCAGAAATGGAAAAGGTATCAAGGACAAGATTATGCTATCACTAATACTAAGGATGAAGCTCTGAAAGATGTTGTGGTAGGAAATTTAGTGGTTTCTTCATGTTTATCTAATGCTTTATTTGTTTTTAGATAATCGCATTATTTCATATCTTCCCAGTTTTCTAAGAAAATTATAAATTTCCAATTTGATTTAACAAGGTATTTTTCAGTCAAAACTCATATGTGTAGTATCATTGAAACAATGTTTTGTGAATCAATTCCCATTAAGGCATATAAAAATTATTTATTTTCTGATCTCATCATCATATCCATGATTGAATTTGATATAATCCTTGGTATGTATTGGATTTCGGAACATGATGCGAAAATTTATGTAGAAGAAGGATGTTACAATTTTTTATAATGAAAAAGGAGTACCTTATATTTAGAGAAGAAACGTCACCACCTAATTCTTATCTAGATCCACTCTAGTAGCTCAACTAAATTTAATTATTCTGGATGAAGAGAATGAAATAAAAATGGTTGAGGAAAGGAATGTTCAAATAGAGGATGTACCTATTGTGCAAGAATATGTTGATGTGTTTCCAGAGGATTTACATTGACATCTTCCAGAATGAGAAATTGAGTTTTCCATTGACTTAACTCTAGGTTCATGGCCCATATCGAATACCCCTTATAGAATAACCACTATGTAATTAGTATATCTATAGAAAAAACTAGATGATTTGAGTAATAAGTGATTTATTCTCCCTAATGTTTCTTCATGTGGAGTCCTTGTTCTTTTTATTAAGAAGAATGATGGATCTATGAGGTTGCGCATTGACTACAGAGAGATCAATGATATAACAATAAAGAACAAGTATACCCTAACTCACTTTGGATATTTATTTGACCATCTTCATGGAGATGAATACTTTTCAAAGATTTAAATTCGATCCAGATATCATCAGTTGTGTTTGAAGAAGGAATACATTACGAAAATAGCATTTCGAGGCAGGTACGAGCATTACGAGTTTATAGTAATGCCTTTCGTATTGACTAATGCACCCTCTGTATTCATGGATCTAGTAAATAGAGTTTTCATGGAATATATTAATGACCTTGCAGTGGTGTTTACTAATGATATCATGGTATACTCCAAAACCCACGAAGATCATGAAAATAACTTGCGAATAATTTTAAAGACTCCTAGAAGAAATGAATTATATTTGATGTTTAGCAAGTGTGAATTCTGGATTCAAGAGATTTTTTTCATGGCCATATCATCTCTAATAATTGAATCTACGTTGATCCTTCTATGAAAAGTTCAATCCAAGAATGGCCGACACTGATGAGTATAACTGTGGTATGCAGTTTTATTGGTTTAGCAGGTTATTATCAGCATTTCGTTAAGATTTTTCCCTAATTGGATAACCCATTAACCAAGGTCACACGTAAAGGGGTGAAATTTGTTTGGAAAAAAGAATCTGAAGAATGTTTTGAAGAATTTAAGAGAATATTAGTCATTGATCTTATATTGAATCTACCATCGGGGATTGATGGGTTTTTTATTTATAGTGATGATTCAAAGAATGGACTTGGTTTTTTCCTAATGCAGAATGATATGGTTATTGCCTATGCATAATGACTGCTAAAAATACATGAGAAAAATTATTTTACTCATGATATTGAGTTATCAGTCGCAATATTTGCTTTGAAGATATGGATACATTATATCTATGGTAAAAATGTACGATTTATATTGATCACAAGAGTTTGAAGTATATTTTCTCACAGAAATAACTCACCATGAGGAAAATGAGATGGCTTGAACTACTCAAGTATTATGATTGCACAATACACTACCACCCAGGGAAGTAAAATAAGGTGGAAGATGCATTGAGCAGAAAAGATCATGGAGTTTTGACCAAGTTGAGAGTTGAAAGGTATCCTATTCCAATGGATCTAGTAAATATTGATATGGGAATAACCATGGAAGGTGTAACATCAATACTTTTTCAAATGGTTTCCAAACCATATTTATTATAAAGGATAAAAAATTTTCAAGATGATTATGAGGAGTTTCAAAAGAAGATTAAAGGTTTGAATAACGAGAGATTAAGTAACATCATATATGAAGATTGATTTTTGAAATTTGGGAAGTGACTTTGTGGTCCCGATATACCTGATCTAAAAAGTGAATTATTGGATGATTCTCATAGTTATAATTTCTCTATACACCCTGTTAGCACCAAAATGTATAGATATTTGAAGGAACATTTTTGGGGGGACATCATGATGTTGGAGATTTCTGATTTTTTCCAAAGATGTATGTTTTTTCAAAAAGTGAAACATGGAAAGCAATAGCCTGGAAGAGTCTAGCAAACTCTTCCCATACTTCAGGGGAAATGGGTTAATATTATGATGGACATTGTCATGGGACTACCAAAGACTCATAGAAGGAACAATACAATATGGGTCATTGTTGACCATCATGCCAAGTCGACACATTTTATTTCTATAAGAGAACATTAAAAACGTGAACTTCTAGAAAGAATATATATAAATGATGTTGTGAGACATTATGGACTACCCCTATTGATTGGTTAAGATCGTGATCCATGTTTTTCAACAAGATTCTGTAAAAGTCTTTAGAATTCCCTGGATACTGAAATACATTTGAGCACTGCCTACCACCCCCAAACTAATGGAAAATCAGAATGGATTATTCAAACCATAGAAGACATGTTGAGATCATGCTCACTTCACTTTCAAGGTATATTGGATCAATATTTACCTCTGGTAGAATTTTCCTACAATAATAACTTCCATTCAAATATTCATATAGAACTATATGAAGAATTATATGGAAAGAGATGTTTCACACCAAACTATTAGAATGATGTTGGTGATAGAAAACACATAGGCCCAAAACATGTGGAGGAAATTCTGGAAAAGGTGAAGGTAATCCAAACCCACATCAAAGAAGCTCAAAGAAGGCATAAGTGCCATGCCGATAACCATAGAAAAGATTTTGAATTTCAGGTAGGATATTATGTTTTTTAAAGGTATCTACATGGAAGGGTGTAATAAGGTTTGGTAAGAAAGGAAAATTATGTCCCAAGTACATCGGACCTTTCAAAATTCTAGAACGAATTGGGGCTATAGCTTACCATTTGGCAATGCCTCCAAGTCTCTCTGAAGTGCACAATGTGTTCAACGTATCACTGTTGAGAAAATACATGTCTGACTCAAAGAATATAGTCACATTTGAGGAATTAGAACTAAAACCTGATATATCATATTGCAAAGAGCCTGTCAAGGTTCTTGATATAAGAGGACAATTTTTGATAAACCGGACAACTCGTCTGCTAAATGTTATATGGAGAAACCATATGCTGGAAGAGGCAATGTGGGAACTCGAGAAATTTATGATGAAGAACCACCGAATCTTATTATGCAGTAATATTCTATAAATTTCTAGGAAGAAATTATTTGAAGGAGTGGAGAATGTTACACCCCATGCTTTTACGGTATGTTTTCCATTGAATAATGCAATAGCTTGCATTGTACGCAATTTTGAGATTCTAACACATCACGACCAATCAATGTAGCCATTATGAATAGTAATACCAACTTTTTGAAATTTTTTATCAATTTTATCATTCAAAATGGACTTCATTTTTGGGTTTGGAAAATCTAAATTATCTTAGGGTGAATTTTTGGTATTTTTCTAAAAACATTCGGTTTTTTATGAATAGTGAAAATACTAAATGTAAATTAAAAACATATTTTTTTAATCAAAATAATTTATAGTGCTAAATAATACTATAGATTTGTTTTTAAGTAAAATTATATTATATTTTTACCATTTAACCCAATGTTGGTCATTGGACAAAATTTCACATTTAAACTGGTCATAAGAAACAGTGAATCTTTTGATAGTTATTATTTCTTAAAAATACTCGTTTTGTTTTGACATATGAAATTAATTTTAAATTAATTTCTGCCACTTCTGTTTCTTGAATTTAGAAAAATGGATTCCAAATTTGGAATTTTTAGGTCCACATTGTGTAAATAGATAAATTTTTTTTAGACATTAGGAATATTTTCTTTAGTAAATATTTTATTTATCATGGTTAAAAGGGAAAATCCAGTAAATAAGGTTAAAAAATAAATTTATAATAATATTAAAAAACTTTAACATGTGTCCAAACCCTATTTTATGATATATTTACGACCTTGGGAATCCTTGGGTCGTTTTTGGGACCCCATGGAGTCACATGGGAGTGATAATGACATTTTATATTAAATAATCAAAAGTAAAGACAAAAATAAAAAAACAAATATATTTTAGTAAAACAAGTTTTATATAAGGTTATATAATTGACCTATTAGACTATAAATAGTCATTAGAAATATAAAAATATTTCCTACCTCATGATATTTTATTAATAATTTTTGGAAATAAAATAAATTTTTTTATTTATGACACAATAATGATGAAGTATTTTTCATATTAATGAAAAATTAAAATAAATGATATTATAAATACTTAAGTAAATAAAATTTGAATGTTTTGATGCCATCCGAAAATTTTATTGGTGACCATGACATGTTATGGTTGAATAAATTTATTTAGTTCTAAGTAATAATGTTTTTATGACATTAAAAAATCAATTATTAAATAATGTCAATATTGACATAAATGTGTTTATAAAATGAATACAATATAATTAGTTGATATAATAATCCTAAAAGTATAAGGTTCTACCAAAAGACTTATATAATGATAGGTGTATCATTAATTAACAACTAGGGGTTCTCATGGAAGTTTATTGTATGTTTATTAACCATATAATATAAAAATACAAAGAGACATGGTAAATGTCAAACTATTTATCTAAGAGTTAACTCTAAAAGATAATGTTAATATAGTGACTCAAACCTATCTAAAACCTATTGGTTGAGGATTTTTCGAACCATCCCCACCTTATCCTTTAAAAAATTAATTTTTGAGAAATTAAAAACCAAATATGATTTTATTATAAAATAATACTTCTAGCTTTTCCTAAGGTGCCTCTCACTCCTCTTATAAAAGGACACATCCCCTTCTCTCAAATTCTCATTTTCAAAGCCATTTGGATCATCCAAACCCTTACCAAATATCCTCTACTCTATCCTCCCTTCATATTGGATACCTAACATTAGTCATAAATCCTACCTATAGATCCCTTTGGATCAAATCAAAAGGAAAAAACCTGAAGAAGAGGTAAATATCTCACCACCTCTTTAATGTTTTTTCTTATTCTACTTCTTCTTTCCTTGTTGTTTCTATTATAAAATAAAATCTCCAGTATCTTTTATATAATTTTATGTTATTATAAATATGGTTCATCAATATTCATTATTATATCCATCCTTTTGAATGGAATGTCACCATACGTGCATATGTACAACTTACCATCTCCATGATGCGGTGTAGTGGTTATTCAATACATTATTAGTTGGATGGGTATGATAATGATGTATAAATGATGTAAATAATCAATTTTACAAGATAATGATTCTGTATATACGATATACCATTAAATTATATTATATATTTCTTAATATCAAAAGAATGATATTGTCGCTCGTGCGTACGTACGGATTACCATCATCACGAACACGATGAGATTAATTCCCCATCGTATCCATTCAACACTAATTTTCATTAGATGATTAAAAATAATGTTTAAAGACTTAATATTATTCTAAATATGAATAACATACATCATATCCATAACATACATTACTTAGGTAACAAAGCATATAAATGAAAACGAATAAGTTAACACCCGAAACAACGATAATACTAAGATATTATTAACAAAGAAATGTTAAAAGATCATATATGATATCAAATTAATGAATATGATTATTTTATAATTTAATAAAAATTATTTCACCATTATACATGAGGTTAACCTACCCCCGACCAAGGATAAGTACAAAGTAAGGATTTATTTCACAATATCTTTCTTATCCGAGGTTGTTATTACGTAAGTATCTACTGTGACCTTTTTATCTTCCACATCCATGTTTCTTAAAAATGTATTTCAAAACATGTTTTTACTAGAAAATGTGTTAAAGTCATTTATACCCTTATTGGAATTTATATGTTTTGAAAGGAATCTTTCAATCATTTTCCAAACAAGGTACTTTATGGCCTTTTAGTTAAAATTAAGGTAAGAATGTTTTTAGCGTATACGGCGGGTGCGACTATTTTCTGCCATTATAACATCGTCGATGATTCACATACAAGCTTATAAGAATATTTTTAAAATTATTTTTTTTATAATTATGTGAATCATAATGATTTCAAAATATAAAGTGATTTTTCTCTAAAAAAGGTTTTGATTTCATCTATGTCAACATATTTGGAAAGATTTTATGTTTATTTGAACTTTATTTATTATGATACAAAACATCCATATTGTATTGAAGTTTTTGCGATATGTTTGACTGTGGATGTGTTATTTTCTACTATTCATGATTTATAGATCTATTATTGACATTTCATATGCTAGATTTAACATGAATGTTTATGTTATGTTTAAACTTTTTCATATAAGTAATGCATTGGACTTAGTAAGTGACATGTGGTGCCCGCTATAGTTCCTCGATGCATCAGTAGGTCTTATGAGACAAACTAGTGTCTGGGAACAAGGGCATGAAAAAAATATTATTTGTATTCTTGGCACAAGGCCTTGACTATGTGGTTATGAAGTCTAGAATAATGCATTCCATCATTATGAAAGTGACTATTGATATTTAATGTGATTATTTGACTAGTAGAATATCCACATGAGTAAGTAAATGGAATTATTTTGATTTATATTTTCCATATTATGATGAAGTTTATGTTTAAAAGGCTTTTGGTTTAGTTTTATACATTGCCTAAAATGTTTATGTTTATTTATGAAAGATTATGCTATATTGTTATCCTTACTAAGCATCTGAGCTCACCCCATTCTATGTTTTATTTTTCCCAGAATGCAAAGAAGTATTTTTTGACTGACATGCAGGGATAGTCTGAGGGGTTATGAGTGTGGTCTATGGAAACAATGATGTCGTATTTTTTCATTTTATAATGTAATGTAAAACTTATGAATGTTTCTATAATTTCCAAGGATACTAAACTAATCGGTCTTTCGAGACATGATCTTTTGTGATCATGATAATGTTATGTAAAAATGCACCGACTTTTGGTAATTGGGGTCTAGGCATTAAAATATGTTTACATGATTTAAATTTATTAGTTTATATAAATGTGTCTGTTTTTATATGTTTAAATTTCATATTTTATTCATATGTGATATTGTAATTTATCGTAATTAATGCATTATAATTGGATTAATACAATATGAAATAATAAAAAATTTGAGAAAGGGGTTGGCGATATTTTGGAATTTATTGAATCAAATATTGAAAAAAATACCCTCTATATTCATGAATTGTATGAATTTTTTAAAATATTGGTATTGAGAAATCAAATATAAACATCCCATGTTTTAATAAAGAACCACTATTTTCAATAATATACATGATACACTACATCGAGATTAAAAGAACAAGGAAATATTATTATTTAAATATGGCCATTATAACCTAACCATTGGAAATGTGAGAATGAATTTAATAAACTAAATTATGAAAATATGGTTTATCCATGTATAAATAATGATTCATTGGATATCAAATGTATTAGAATTGGAAATAAAAACAATTTGAATATAAAGGATTAGTTTCTATGAAAACCTATTTAAAAAGAGAATAATATTGTTTATAAAATCACATATCTATTTATGTATTTTTATTCAATGAAAAATATATTTTATATATTCAAATTAATAATTTAAATTAATATATATGTATTATAGATATGATTTAATAACTAAATAAATTGTTCAGATAAAATATGTAATTTTCTAAATATAAAATTTTATCACCTTTGATGGAGAGCCGTTATTAAATTTAGTTTTTGACACCATTATATTTTCTATTTGAACAAATAAACATTTAAATTAGAAGTGGGACATAAAAATTTAATTTCCATCAATTTTTTATATTTTTATGATAACAATATCGTTTTTTTGAATAATAAAAATACGTTAAATTTTAATTGAAAACAAATTTTTCCATCGAGATCATATTTAGATTATTTCATATTATTTAATTGTTTTAAGGTGTAAATGGAATATATTTTTATTATTTTATCCATTGATGGTCATTATAATTAATTTATAATTGAAATTGTATAAAACACTTGTCAATCTTTTAGTAATTTACATCATAGAAACATGCTTCCTGGTTTTGAAAATGGAAATTAATTTTAAACTAATTACAACAATTTATGTGTATTGAATTTGAAAAAAGGATTCCATATTTGTAATTATAAAGTCTAAATAGTTTAAATAGGTGCCTTTTATTTTTTAACTTTTTAAATAGTAACTTCAGTAATTATTATTTTTTACCATTTTTAAAGGGTAAATCATTTAAATGGGGGTAAAAAAATAATATTATAATAATATAAAACTACCCTAAGACGTGTCATAATCCTATTGGATAAGATATTTCCAACCATTATCATTCTTATGCCGAACATTTGTTATTTGGGAGCCACTTGTGTGTGAAAATGATATTTTATAATTTTAAATTTAAAGAAAATGGAAATATTACTTAAACATGTATCATTTAAAAAAAATTAATATAGTGTTATATAACTGATCTCTATAAATATAAATATTCATTAGAAAGATAAATACAATTTCTACATAAATTTTTTTTTATTTATTTTTTAGACCTTAAATAAATACTTTTATTTATGACACAATGATGATGGAGAGATTACCTTATTAATTAAAGATTCAAATAAATGTTATTATAAATATTAAAATAAATAAAATTTGAACAATTTAATTCCATAATATTTTTATATGATTATGAAATATTTTCATTGATTTAATGATTTTGGTTGAAAGGAATCAATTTGATATGACTTTAAAAAAATTCTATATATTTTCAAGGTTGACAGAAATGGGTTTTTAAAACAAGTACTTTTTCCTTAAATGATATAATTGTCCTAAAAGTCTATTATTAGGTTAAATGAATTATATAATGATACACATGTTATTAATGATTCACGGTTGGTTCTCCAATCATTTTATAGTTACTATATTAACCATATATTATCAAATTTAAAGATGAAAGGGTAAGAGTAAATGTTTTAAAATATGTGTTAATCCAAAAAGATAAGGATTGAAAATTATTAAAAACATGTATAATTTTAATTGGATTATATTGTTTTATCTAAAATCATCTTATATTTGAAATAAATGAGTTTGGGACAATTAATTACCAAAACAAGTTATAATAAAATAATATTTCATGACTTTCCTAAAGTGCCACTCCCCTCTCTTATAAAAGGACAGTACCTCTACACACTTTATCATCCTTAAACACCCTAGCCTCATCCAAATTATTCTTAAATAAACTCATATTATCCCCACTTTTCTCATAGTAGCCTTTTCATGTGATGCAGGCAATTTATGAAAGCATTCTAGCTCAAATAAAAAGAAGTTACCCAATTTAGAGGCAACTTCTTTTTTCTTGTTCCTTTCCATTATTTTTCTTCTAAACTACCTATGAACTTTTTATAATTTTACTACATAACATCACCAAATATCCTCATTAAACAAGAATGTTTTTATGAAACTTATTCAAATGACACTTACACACACCTCTATCTAATGGATACAAACATACTGTTTCTGTGTACGGAGAACTACTGCCTCACGAAATGGTGATCGGTCAATTTTCCTCTACCACATCTCATTGTGGAAATTATGATGGAAATACATTTTTATATGTTACATATTTTTTTTAATATTTATTCTAATATTCTTTTCGTTATATTTAGAACATACATTTATGCATTCCATGATGTGTAAATATGATACTTTAATTTGAGGAAGTTCGAACTATGACCCCCTCAATGTGATATGACTCAATCATCATATAAATGGAACAACTAAATGATTTTTTTTATTATACCTAAGATACATTCATGAAAGAAATATAATAATAGTATTATACTGCACAATTATATCATTTGATTTTTAATCTTTTAACATGACAATGAAATGAAAGTAGCGTTCATGCGTACGTACTACAAACCGTCTCCAAGAAGAGTGAAAGTTATTTCATATCTCTAAATATTATGGATATTATAAATGAATATATAATGGATATATGTGATATTTAAATTATGAATAATATTATTTATTTTATAGAGTTTTGACTATATATACAGATTACATCAAAATAGCTTCATTTTGACTCATGTACGCAACATCGACCAAACAACCCCTATGAACATTATGAATAAAATAATTTATAAACCACAATAATAAGTAATATAAAATTAATAATAAAGAATAAAAATTTCTGAATAAATTAGGAATTAAACTTATATAATTAGTTTGGAATAAAAAAATGAACGATACAAGTCAGATTTGAGGTAAGGGAACATCTTAACCTGATTTCCCTTAATTTGGTTGATCTACTACTTCTTGATATGTTGTTATATGATTATTTTATAAATGTATTTTGATATATTATCTAGTATTTATACTTGATTTTTGTGTGTTTATAGTGAATACACATAAGGAATATATTTTATTAACAAAGTGATCTTTTTAAGGGAATTTATAAACCCAATTTCCACTCATAGGTTTTTATGCATTCTTTGTTGATTATATTATGACATTATTTTGTGTGGAATAACTATTTATTAATTTATGTTATAATTTTCACTTCCCATTTGTGTGGATATACGGTTTCTATGCATAATCATCCCATTGATAAATCCTTATGTCATTTATAAAAACTTTATATGGGATTTATTCTAAATTTACATTCCATTGAGTCTTATTTGGTGTAGTTTACCAATTCACATTTACATGGTGTACATACAACCCATTAAAATATTATACCATGAATCTCATTATTCTAATGATATTATATGTTTGGTTAAATGATATTCATTAATTATTTTTATTCATATATTTCTCTAGGGACAGGGGACTTCGTCTCAATATTCTTTCATTGATGGATATTTGGATAATATAGACCACTTAATTTTATATGGTGTATAATATACATCTTTTAATTTTATTTTCATTAAAAGATAATAATTTTCCTACAAACAGTTTTACTAAATGAAAAAAGGAATGTTTTTAACATATGCCACAACAACATCCTCTCAACTGCCGTAACTGTAATTTTATATTTGGAATCATATATAATCCTTAATGTTTTTAAAATAAAATGAATCTTGTAGTCCATTTTTTTGTGTTTTTGTGTTGGAAATTGTTTTCATAAATTGATTTTATGTTTAAATATTTTTAAATGAGTTCTTCGGATTAAAAATTAAATGTTTTTAGTGAAATATTGATATTTTCAATATTTTATGTGTTATGATTATATAATGGTACATGGACACTTGATAGGTTGTAACATGTTAAAACAAAGATAGATGGTTATGTGATAATAAAAATTTTGTTTTTTTGTAGATAAACTCATGGCGGGTGGTTACGTTATAACCTATAATGCATTGGGTATAATAGTCTGCCATATGGTTATTACATTTAATTATATGTCTGGAAGTCGATCTTATGGTTATTCCATTTAGGTATTTTAATGTCCCATGTTACCTTTATATGTTATATGTTTATTTCAATGGGAATAATGGTAATATATTGTTTAAAAAAGGGTATGAAACGAGATTATATTCAGTAAAGTATAATTACTACTTAAATGAGAAAAGTCTTACATTATGAAAATATAATCACGATTTTCATGTTTTCCCAAGACTAACAGATTTCGTTATTATGTATCCCATACTGATATTTTTATTCTAATCCCATGTTTTGATATGTTTTTCTCAAGACATAAATAGGAATAGTGTTAAGGATGAAATCAAGGAAATGTTATGATAATAAAACATGAAATGATACAATGTTTCTTTTTAAAGAGTATTTGTTTGATGAAAAAATGGATACTATGTATAAGTCTCTAATAATAATATTTTTTTTATGTATATTTTATGACCTTATTATCAAAATCTATAAACCTGAAAATATCCTCAATGTGAAATAATGTCAAAATCATGGCTTCACTCAAGATTTTGTAATTTTTATGGTTGGTGATGCCTTATTATTGGTATCAAATTTTGGTTTAGAAAACATTGGGGAATATGATTTTTGGATAACCACAAGGTAAATATTATGTATATTCCTTCAATTAAATCCTTTTTTTATTCGTTTCTAGATCAGGTAAAGTCACTTTCAAATGGTAGGAAGAGTATCTCAATCAAAATTCATATATCTTCCGAATAAAATGCTTGCAATAATTATTACAAGGTCATGTTCAGATGATTTTGAAACTATTTATAACATACAACTCACTTGCAAGCTATAATTGGAGTTATCGAAAACCTCCACTATACCTTGATACCATCATGGATCATGGGATGTAATTAATCATATCCCATTTTCCCAGTATTTTAACATTTTCAAGTAATGAAAATATTATCATGTTGTTTTCATATATTTTACCTTATCCCATGATTTTAAAGCATGCTATAATTTAAAATAAGGTGCTGAAGAAGGATACCCTTTAGAAACCTATTTATATTATCATTTAAAATATAGTCTTTTATCACATACTTATGGTGTTTTAAAAGGACCATTTATTGAATGTTTCAACTCGATCTCAGTCCAACTATTTTTTGAAAATATAGTTTTATCAGATGTTTTAAATTTATATTCTACACATGATTATTTTATGAAACTATTTTTTGTGAACACCCATTTGTACCATGTTGTACATGATTTATTTGGTTAAAGGATGAAAATGATTTTAAATGTCACGAACCTGCCCGGGTACCCTGGTAACCCAATAACCGAGCCAGCCCTGACATAGCCCGAAGGTTGTTCCTGATCTCCATGGGTTGGCGACTAGCACCTGGCATCGTACAACATACACGTGGGAATGAATTTTCCACAAGAATGCGGAATCAATAGTGAAACAAAATTGTATGCATAAAAAAAGAAACTCCACTGTGAGTAATGTACCAGAAAACAAAGAGGCACCAATGGCCAAAGTACAACAACCCAAGTACCATAGCGGGAAACAATAGTCCCAAAGTCCTTAAGGACACCACTCACCAAGACCAGAGATCAACTATTGGATCCACCTTCAAGAAGTACCTTCCCTTTGATCGATCCTGGAAGAAGAAAGTCTACAAACAACCAAAGGCAAAAGTTGGGTGTGAGCCTAAGCCCAGTAGGATACCACCAAAGATTCCATAATAGATGCAAAATAATGATTATCTAATGAAAAGCTTTCAATTTTCAAATAAACAGGTTTGGCAATTCAAAAGCTTATTTTTAACAAATCATGTTATACATTGTAAAATGATGGAAAATTCATCAATCAAGGCTTTACAATGATGGAATGTTTGTAAAATAATTGATTAAGTAAAATATTTATATAAAACAGTTTATATAAATTTAGCAGGCATGCAAAGCAGCAGTTCAAAAACATTAGCATACATTTATATCTCAAATATAAATAAACAAATGAGCAACATGGTCATATGCCTAGAGGTATGATAGTATTAACCAGTTATAGGATTACTCACTCTCTATGTGAACTCAGCAACATGTGTATACACACGTCCCTATGATAATGGCTAAAGGAGGCTCGTCACCAACCCGTCGGGGATGTGAGTTGCTGAATGTATGTTTTAGAATATTGTCGTAGCGTAGAGTGTATCCAAATAACTCACTAACTACCTATGGCTTGAACACGATCTTACATGATGTGAAAACTATTTTAAGAATGCTTAAAATACGATCATTCCCATTCTTCCATTTAAAAAGTACCAATTCCATTCCATTTAAAACCACAACAGGTTTTATTCAAAAACAAGCATTTTTCACAATATAAACCCAATGGGTTTCTATCAAATCATTTTAAGCCATTTTCATAAGTTTGAAATCCATTCAAAACCAATTCCATCATTACACATTTTTTTTCAACAATTAAATTCCACAATTTAATTGAAAATATTTCCATGAATTCCACAATTTAAATTAAACAATTTAAATCGACCAATTTTCCATAAAGACACCAAATTCAATGGAATTAGGGTGTTCCCAAATTTCTATTCCAAAACCATTTCAAATATCTCAATTCAATGGAATTGAGTTTTTATCAACTTTCATTGAAAGCAACTTGAGCAGTTTTATTTAAATAAAATTTGAAACAAATCAAGCAAATACAATGAGAATCAATTTGACAAGATGTGATGGAACCACCTACCTCAATGTTTTTGACCAAAACCACAAAGGTCGATAACGCTCAAGAAAACTGGGTCTCTTATTCAAGAACCCGCCTTAGATATCTTCTCATAGAATGATTAATACCATACCTCATCCAACATGGTACCACACACGTAGATCTACCCATAATGGTCATAGATCTAAGATACCAATAGAAGAGGAGAAGTATATATAAGTAGATCTAAGAAACCAATCAAGAACAATGAAGAAAGATCACATAACTCAAGAATCTGGCTTTGATTCACTAAGAGGAGCCTTTGGATCGCCTCCGGAATGATGGGAGAACCTTCTTTGACTTCGAGAGAAGTCAAATCCCGAGTTAGGGCTGCAAAGGAGGAAAAACAAAGCACTTAGAGGAAAAATGGACGAGATCCACAATTTATAGATCTAACATTAAGTGGTCGCATGGTTTGTCCGCATGGTTTGATAAACTGTGATCTAATCATGCATGAGATACTTCCTTGGCCACCCTTCTCTCTTGGTTTGGCCGCACGGTTAGACAAACTTTGCGCCGCCCATGCGGAAGATTTTTCCCAAGTTTCAAGGCTGGCATGGTTTGGTCACATGGTTTGTCAAACCATGCGCAAACCGTGCACAACACACTGTCCTCTAGTTTTTCTTTAAAAGTTCACCCAAAAGAAACCCCAGTCTTTACTCTAAAATAGAAGTATATAGAAACATCAAAAAGTACACGAACACGTAAAGAGATGTTATAACCTCCCCACCATAAGACCTTTCTGCCCCGAGAGAGCCTATGAAGAAACATCCACGACAAAAAGATGAGGCCACTCCTCCCTCATTGGTGCCTCTCTTTCTAAAGTCTCATGAGAATCAGAACCATCCTGCCATAGTACACAGACCAGAGGTATCGTTCTCCCACGAAGTACCTTGGTATAAGAATCAAAAAACCTGAGTGGTCTTTCAGTAATAAATAAATCTGGTTCAATCTCAAGATTACTCCACCTCACAACATGGGATGGATCAGAGATTCACATTCGTAACTGCGATACATGGAACAAATTATGTATCAACGTCAGTACTGGTGGTAGAGCTAAACGGTAAGCAACTCTCCCCATGAGACCAACAACCTCAAAAGGTCCCATAAAACGAGGAGCAAGCTTACCTTGCCTCCCAAGCCGTCGATGACCTAAATAGGGTGAAACTTTCAAGAACACCTAGTCCCCAAATGAGAATTCTAATGGTTTATGTCGACGATCAGCATAAGACTTGTACCGACTCTATGTTGGCAACATTCTCTAACGAATAAACAGGATCTTAGCTATAGTATTTTGTACCAAACTCGGTCCTACCAAAGAACTTTCACCAATATCCGACCAACATAATGGAGATTTAAAAGGACGACCATACAATTCCTCAAAAGGAGACATCTTGATCGCAGATTGATAACTGTTGTTATAAGAGAACCCAACTAATCCCAGATGGTCATCCCATGACCCACAAAAATCGAGAACACAAGCGCGGAGAAAATCATCAAGGATCTGGATAGCTCTCTCTGTCTGGACATCAGACTGTGGATGGTAGGTCGTTCTCAAACGGACCTAAGATCCCAGTGCCTCCTGAAGACCTTTCCAAAAGCGATAAGTAAAAAAAGGATCCCTATCAGAGACTATAGTAGATAAAACTCCATGCAAACCAACAATTTCATTCACATAGATATTTCCCAAATCCTCATCTTTGGTTGTATCTCGAATAAGTATAATTTAATCCAACATGGTCAGCCTGTCGATCACCACCCATATCCCATTCTTCTTCCTCTGGGTTTGAGGTAACCCAACCACAAAGTCCATTGAGATTTCATCCCACTTCCATGTAGGGACTGGAAGTGGTTGAAGAAAACTCAAAGGTTTCTGGTGCTCGGTGTTCACCTGCTGGCATGTATAGAAATGATATACAAACTCATCAATGTCTCATCTCATACCTAGACACCAAAACTGCCGCCGGATATCATAGAACATCTTCGTGGTTCCCGGGTGCACAGCCGACTAGGTGTTATGGAAATACCCCATCACATCCTTCCTTGCCAATAACGGTACAACATACCGATTTCTATAACACAAAACACCCTTTTTAGCGAATGAACACATGGTGGCGGTCTCCCCACCATAAAGAGAGTCCCTATTGCCGCAGAATTCATCATCCAGTTTTTGTTCTTGAATAATTAACTCGAGGAGAGAAAAATTCAACTGAACACTAGCTAGAGAAACTATATTCCCCTTCCACTGAACTCCAATGTTCAACTAAAAAAAGAGCCATGAAACTCCACTCTTCAGAAGATTATTTCACAGCCTGAGAAGAAGGTTTCTTGCTTAACGCATCTGCAACTACATTCCCATTCCCTGGGGTGTAGGCGGTGTCAAGATCGAATGATTGCAGGTACTCCACCCAACGCCTTTGGCAGAGATTAAAATCTTTTTGATAAAATATATAACTCACGATTTTTTGGTCTGAAAACATAGTATACCTTTCTCTATAATGGAAATTTCTCCAACACTTAAGTGCGTGCATTACAGCTGCATGTTCATGGTCATGGGTAGGGTAGTTCTTCTCATGAGGCTTAAGCTGACGTGATCCATAAGCAACAAAATGATTACCTTGCATAAGGATACATCCCAAACCTGATCTCGATGAATCACAGAAGACCACATAACCTTCCCCAGCCTCAGGAAGAGTTAACACCGGCGCAGTAGTCAAAATAAGCTTTATCTCAACAAAAGAACTCTGAACTTTTTTATTCAAAGAAAACATAACTCATTTTCGAGTCAGAGTAGTCATTGGAGAAGCTAACATTGAAAAGTCTTTAACAAACCGACGATATTATCCTGGTAAGCTCAAGAATCTCCGAATCTCAAAAACATTTCGTGGTTCTTCCCAAGTCATAACAGCCTTCAGCTTTTCAGGATAAACTAATATTCCATGTTCTGACAAGACATGTCCCAAGAATTTCACTTCTCGAATCTAGAAATCACTCATTGAATGCTTTTCATAAAGATGGTGATTTCTTAAAATACCCAGAACTGTTCTCAGATGATGCACATGATCCTTCTCAGACATGGAGTATACAAGGATGTCATCCACAAAGACAACCACAAATGTATCCAGATACTCATGGAAAACATTGTTCATCAAGGCCATGAAAACTGTAGGAGCATTTTTTAGGCCGAAGGGCATGACAAGATACTCATAATGGACATACCTACTCCAAAATCGGTCTTAGGAATGTCAGATTACTTTATCCTTAACTGATGGTAACCAGATCAAAGATCAATTTTTGAAAACAACTTTTCCCCTTTCAATCGGTAAAAAAATCATCAATTAATGGTAACATATACTTGTTAGTTATTGTAACTCGATTGAGATTTAGATAATCAACATATAAGCGAAGAGAACCACCAGCCTTCTTGGCGAAGAGAACTGGTGCTGCCCAAGGTGAAACACTCTACCGTATAAAACCTTTCTCAAGAAGATAGTCTAACTGAGTCTTCAGTTCTTTTAGTTCGTCTGGAGACATTCAATAATAAGGGATATTAACCAGTTGAGTACCAGGCATTAAATCAATTGAAAAATTGATCTCCCTTACCAGTGGTATACTAGAGAAGTCAGAAGGAAATACATCTGGAAACTCAGCGACAACTGGAGGAAGATCACCACTCGTTGGATCTTTCTCTAGATCAAAAGCAAGAACGATATAATTTTCCCCAGCCTTGGATGAGAAGGTCCAGCTCTTCCTGACTTGGGGTCCCATTATCCTTGAAAAACAAGAGGCACACCACTGGGTGTAGTAGGGTAGACCCGTCGAATGTGACAATAAATCTAGGATTTATTGGCGATGAGCCAATCCCTCCAAAATATGTCGTCAAAAGATTTCATGTCGAGACCTATAAAGTCCCAAACCATCTCGACATCTGATAGAAAGAAGACGCAAGTAGGACTATAGAGGCTCTTATATCTCATTACAACAAGGGGTGTAGTAATATCCATTGCAGAAGATAAAATTTCCATAGGCAGATTAAGCATATTAACAAGACAGGTTGAAATAAAAAAGTGAGATGCACAAGTATCAAAAAGAGTTGTCACTAAAGATGAAGCTATAGTAATGGTACCTCTCACAGTTGCAGGACCTGTATCAGCTACCTCTGGAGACTCTTCCAATACGTGATGAAGCTTCGTTCTGGATTCCTGTGGCTAGAACCCTTTTGCAAGTGAAGCATTTGATTGACCCGTAGTATTTGGAGGTTCTGATGTTCCTTTTCTACTACGTGGAGTAGAGAAGTGATGGCAGAATATCTGTAAGTGCCCCGAATGTCCGCAGGAGCTATGGTTCTTGGGTGCCTAAGTGAAAACCCTCTTAGAATTCCCTAACTTTCCACACTGATAGAAAGTCAAAGAATCCCCTCCTGGTGATACCGGAAGTCAAGAATGAATCTGATGCCGAGAACTACCGTATGAGACATCGTGCATCCTTTTCCCATTAAAGGAACCAACACTAACACAAGGAGGAAAAGAAACTCCCTTCAACCTTGAAAGTCCTGCCAGGTCTATCTCAACCATCATCACCCTATCCAACAAATCTGCATAAGTGGGTAGCTTCAGTAAGAAAACCTGAGAATGGATATCTGGTCGAATCCACAACTCAAATCACTGAGCCTTTATCCTCTCATTAGATACAATTTCAGGAGCAAACTGTACCAACTCAGCAAAGAGATTTGAGTACTCAGTCACGATTTTTTTGGCCTGCTCAAGCTTGAAAAACTCCACAGCCCTGGCCAACACCATAGATTCTAGATATAACTGATCAGTGAAAGGAAACCTAATGTCTTTAAATTCAAATCCCTCATCTTTCCCCGCAGTCACCATCATGTCCCACCATCTCCTTCTTGGTCCCTCCAGCACGAAGGTGGCACACTTCACCTTGATCACTTCAGGTGTCTCCAAGAACCCAAACAGACGTTCAATCATACTCAACCATTCCTCATCATGTTGAGGGTAAGTGGAGCCTTTGAAAACGGATGGCTTCTGGTGTAGGAACTCTTGAAAACAACTTTGTAGAATATCAAGTTGAGGATCTAAAGCTAGAGTCTGAACAGGGGCTGGAGGTGGTGCCTGTCCCAGATCTTGGACAGTGCGAACAATCACCTCTACCAGACTTGGATCCACAATAGGACTTTCTTACTGAGATTCAGCAGCATTCTCTTTTTTGATTTTATTTCCAGGTCTCCTTGGAGGCATGATGCTATACAACATCAGCATACAACAAAGAAGACATTTAGATTTACACTCAACCTGAGTAGCAAGGAAAATTACTCTTAAAAGAAGGGATAACAAGATTTGGATTACACTCAACCTAAATCAAAATACAGAAAAGTCTAGAAATAATCCACAAGTTTCCTTTCCCTAACCACCGCTAGTGTCTTAAGGTTAATTATGGTGAGAGCTGGCCAGGCACTCAATCACAACTACCTCCTAAGTCCAAACAAGTAAAAACAAATGCATACTATCATCAAGGAAAGATGTTTAAAACCTCCCTGTGATACCAATTTTTCACGAACCAGCCCAGGTACCCTGGTAACCCGATAATTGAGCTGGCCCTGACATAGCCTGAATGGCGTTCCAGATCCCAATGTATCGGTGACTAGCACCAGACATCATACAACATACTAGTGGGAACGAATTTTCCACAAGAATGCGGAAGCAATAGAGAAACAAAACAATATTCATAACAAAAGAAACTCCACTAGGATTAATGTACTAAAAAAAGATGCACAAAAGGCCAAAGTACGACAACCCAAGTACCATAGAGGGAAAAAAGTCCCAAAGTCCCTATGTTATAATAATCATTAAAAAATGATGCTTTTCACTCTAAATATTTATATGTTATAATAATCATTAAAAAAATTTATTAAAATGAATTGATTTTTTATAAATTGAATTAAAGGTATGAGTTTATAAAATAAATCAATAACTAATTCACACATCGATAATACTTCATTCTAATAGAAGACAAAAAAATTAAATAAAAAAATTTATTTCTTTTCAAAAATGATGGACATGGTGTTTTTATGCTCAAATAACATATTAAAATTAATATCGTTATTCCATAAATATATAATTTATTTCTTAAATCGATTTTTAAACTTCTAGGATAATTTTACATGGTGATAAATTCATAAAAACTTAATATTCAACAAAAAAACATGATATTTTTAGAACAAAATTAAAAATTCACACTCATTAAATTTCAAGGATATGAGTTAAAATTCAATTTGATTTTATAATAATTCCATTTTAAAAAGTTTAATTCTATTTTTGAAATAATTTAAAGCCTAACGAAAATGATCTTATAATAGCCTTTTTAATATTAACATGTATTAATTGTTTTTCTTCTAAAGGTAATAGCCATTAATGGTATACCATCATCATCTATATTATAGAATTAATAATAATGGGTTCTCATAAGTTATTTATTAGTTTAATAGGTTGTAGCATGAAACATAATATATATAAAATAGTAATGATATTAAAGGATAAAAAATAACATGATGTTATCTAATCAATGATTAATGTGGATATATAGTATTCATATTAGTATCCCATTTCGAAACCAAAAACATACTAAAATATAGACCCATCAAATGCTAACCTGTATGCAAAAAATATTTTTAAACTTAATTCAAAATATAATAGTCGTATCCCTTTTTCCCTATTTGAATTGATAGCAATTAAGATGTATGTTTAATGGATTCATCGATAATAACACTAAACGATACATCAATAAAAATTGATGATAAATGATAAATAATTAATTGAAAATCATCTTCAATAATAAATATGATCCTAGATCTTGAGTGATAAAAATAATAATAATTACAATAAAAATAATATGATAATTATAATGAAAACATCACCAATCATTTCTCATAGAGAATACTAAAAAGAACTGTGATTAGAATCACTAAATTAGTAATGAGATTATGCAAAAAAATAATCACAATATTTTGATTAAAATATTTAGAATATCAAACTTCATGAATAATTGGATGAATTTATAGAAGATGTTGTAACAATATTCAACAGTAGGATGTTGATATATTTCGGTACATATGTGACTTCATTATCAATGAATTTTTTTTATAAAGGATGTAGAATAAATATCTATCATATCATTAAAACAACATCATAGTTCACTAATATCTATTTAATATGTCCCTATATTTCTACTTTATATATATGAATATATCTAGATATTATTTTTGTACTATATTTTAATGAAATTGATATTAAAACTTCACAACCAAAAAAAATAAAAAATGAATGAATATTAAATTCCAACTATTTATATTTTTCATTTTGAATCTAAAAAATATATATTAATGTGGTATAAAACATATATTTCTAATTTTTTCTAACTAATAGGGATTAAAAAATTATTAATACTAAAAACATGAAGAATAAAAAACTTATATGTTTTCTTTATTGTGAAAAGGTGTATTAAATGTTTTATATTAATGTGAGAGACACATTTAATCGTCATACAACATGAATCAAAATAAAAAATTGTAATTAGGATAAAATCAAGAAAAAAATATAAATTTTTATTCTTGGTGTTGAAAATAGTTGAATATTATTTCTAGATCAGTATATGGTTTCTTATATTATTATTTCATAGAGATAGAAAATTGAAGCATTTAGAATAATATAAATACAATGAATCTTCAAACTAATGATAAATATGAAAACATTTAGTATGTTGTTTAATAAACCTATTCTATATATATATTCACTCAAGACTAGTGTAATCCCATAACATGTTTCAAGGTGTGTTCTTGATCACCTCAGGAAGAAAAAATGTTCTATGGTAATTGAATGAAAATATTGGGAACAATTTCACTCGTAAAACCAATGATATATAATGATACTGAAATAATAAAACTACATAACAACCATTTAGAAACTAATGAAAATTAAATCAGGTATATCAGACCAAGAAGACACAATAAAAACAACCAATATAATAATAATATGGATATATATAGATAAAATGAATTTTTATAATACATCATGTAACATGAGAACATTATATTCCACAGAACCCATCATGTTGTGTCAAATGACTTTTTTTATCACTATTTTAAAAAAAACACATCAAAATGAAATTTTATTTACATCATGGTTTTGATTAAGTGCTATTTTTCAATACATGACCTCTAATTATTTATTCTATTATAATGAATGATACATTTAAATTAAAGAGAATCATGATGTCGCATTTATAATATCAATTAATGATGCTATTCTGAATTCAATATCATTACAACTAAACCAAAATATATTAGGATTTACAATTATATGATTTCTAAGAAGTAATCAATAAATCCAAATAGAAATTAATGGAAAAATTATTCGACATAGAAACATGATATTTCAATCGAATTATTATTAATTTTCATTATTTTACTTAGATATTTACTAATATAAGTTATCTTAATGTGTTTGTACCAGAGATTATTATTATTTTATTATTAAATGTAAATTATTAAAAAAATTATTAATCAGTTCATTTCATATTAGAAACTAATATCTCTGATCATTCCTGATCAATTAGGATTTAGGAACAAGATCCATATTAATTAAAAACTATAATTATAGATGAAGTCAAATTATAGACTTGTAATAAAACATGGTAATTTAAAAAGATATACTATATTGTTTTACATAGTACTGATTTTTTTCAAATATGTTTCATAGTGCTAATGTTTTTTTGAATAAACATATGATAGATGAATATCCAAGTGTTGAAATTATATACTATGGATATTATAACTATTTATCCATATTAATTAGGATAATAGTTAATTGTACCCATGAAATGGAACTATTGTTAAATAATTTTATTTATATGAAAATGAGGATCATTATTTCTTAGTCCATAACCTATTTTTACTCATAGTATTTAATTTAATAATTATTGAAGAATTACTTTATTTTTAAAATTATTTTATTGATTTTATTTTCACTATATGAATTACGTTATTCTATATTATTTTTTTGATTTTTTTATAATGATAAAATTTATATCCGATATTTGTGAAAAAATTAGTTTTTTTCACAACTTTATTACACCATAATCTTGATGCTTCAATAATATTATTACCCATGAGATAAATTGGAATCTAATATAGTATCTATAATTTCACTATGATACTATTTCTATTAAATAATTTCTATATTTTTTGTGACCCCAACATGTGGTATTAGAGTATTACTGTATGTTATTTTTATAATATAATATGTTTCAGTGATGCCTCTTCCTTTGAGAATTACTCATTACATATAATTTAGGATATATTTTATATTGATATAACATAATCTATTTATATTTTAGAGGGAAAATATGATTATTTTTATATAGAAATATTTTGAATATGAACATTTGATACAATTTATATGAGAGGCCATTCAATTTTTAATAGATCTAACTATGCCGACTAGCATGGCCAGATAAAACCAATTGTTATTAATAATACCATTGATCATTATCAAATTTTCATTATAAATTACTTTTTTCTAGATAATGATATCACTTATTTTACTCATGGGTAGATTATGTATTATCAACCAAATTATTATGCTTAATACACGTTATTATGTTCTCTAAAGAAAAACAACTATAATGAAAAATAATAACATGAATCATAATTTTTTTAGATGATATTATAAATAACATATTTATTGTCACTTACGGTCCAGAAGTCTATAAGATAAATTATTTGTGTTGATTTTCAGGATTTCATTGTTCTCGATGATTCAAAATAAGAAAAATCTTATAATATTTTTTTATTAAAGTCAGTGGGTTAAATTCTCAAGGAGTGAAGGAAATTATGGATGGGAATGTAGTTGAAATATATATCCACATTTATTTCAAAAAATATGAATCAATATGAAAATATAAGTTTTATATGAAATAAATTACTCCGATAGGCCTAGATTATTTAAATGGATCCAAAATTACATTTGAGAATTATCTGAAGAGAGATTCTTAGAAGGATAATTGAAGAAATAGTTATAATTTGATTCATCATTTGGTGCATAAAAATATTAGGATAATAAATAAATTAATTCTATAACTATGACAAAAATTGTTAAATAAAATTTATATAAGTGGTTTTGAAGTTAGTGAATACACTATTTCACATCTTTCATGATGATTGAAAATGACTTATGGATATATGGAATTTTTTAATTTTAAATTGAATTAAAAATTATAAATTATTCGAATAAATAACTATATTACATTGTCTTATATTAGTTGAATAATCCTAGACACATAATAATATATTTTTTTAAATTTTAGAAGGGTAAATATTAAATAAAAACATTAGAGTGAAAGTGGAATAAAATGATTTAGGCTATCAATGCCAGGATAATCCTAGAAGACTCGTTTATGTATGATATTTCATCATAAAATAGTTATTGTAGTTGGAATATTATAAAACATTATATATGGTTAGTATGAAATACAATATTTTTCATTGGAAAGGAAAATATAAATTATCTTGAGAATTTTTCATTATATCCAACATGGTCTTTCATCATATGGTAAATATGATTCTAAGGTGTTTGAAAAAATTTATATAAATGTGAAATTAAATTTGGCTAAACAAAATAATGAAATAAAATTAATCAATTTTTTTTCATGTTGAGGATAATGATTTCATACATACAAGATATATGTGAAATATAGTATAATTTTATCTCATAATTATCAAAACATAGTTGTGAATATAATGTATGATTTTATTTTTATTATAAATCACGCATCTAATTTCACATCTCATATTGTGAAAATGTGTAAGATCATATGAAAGATTAATGAACATTATATTTCTTCATAATATGGTTTTACTATCATGAAGTCATATTTGTAGTCTAACTGTTCCTCTCTTAAAATTGATCATTTTTTAAAATTTATTCAAAGAGGTTATAGGAAAAAATAGTATTCCGACTATAAGGTTCGATCATTCTATACATATTAGTTTAATAATTCTTGAAAAAATCAATCATTTCATCAATTACAGGTTGGATAGTTGTGGGATATAGGGAATTGTTACCTAAAATCAATTGATACAATCAAATTTGTGTTCTAATATTTTTTCTCTATTAATTTCGTGAGAAAAGACAGTGTTCCAAAATCCTAAATACAAGGTAAAAAGACAATGAATATTCTTTTTCCATTACAAGAAACATGTCTAATCATTTAGAACAGATATTATATATAATGTTGATGTCTTGATTTTAGAGACAATGAATTGGGTGTGATTTCTAATATTGGTGAAAAAATTTTCTTAGTAAGAATCATACATCATAAGTTATTTTTGTTCTTGGTATTTATTGATAATATTTCATCACAAGTGAATTTTATAAAAAGGAACACTCAATAATCACGGGGAATGATAAATTTTCCATAAAATGTATTGAAGGAGTTCATGTTTTTATCTATCAATATTCTTGATAATGTATACATTGAAAACATAATATAAAATTATTTACAAAACATACCTTTTATCATAATAGTTTTATAAAATCCTTTTATTTATTATAGGAGGTTAAGAAGCATCAATTTTCATTATCAATTAGGCTTTCACAGTAATTTATAGTGTTTCAAATTAAAGAATATAATATTAATTCATCCATATTCTATGAAAAATTCAAATATTAAAAAAATATTTCTTGATTTAAACCTAAAAGATTAATAATAACATCATAAACCTAAAACATAATGGAGATATATATTTATTTTATTAAAAAATATATTGTATTAAAAGGATTCATAATTTATATAACCTATTTTAAATGAAAAGAACTCACTATTATCATGAATATTGATATATAAAAACATGAACTCCTTCACTTCATTTTATGGAACATTTATCATTCCCAATGATTATTTAGTGCTTCTTTTTATAAAAGGATTTATGCTAATGTTAAAAAAAATTAAAAAAGACTTTTTATCACTATCCGATTTTATCATTTTCAAGAGTATAAAAATTCCTATTTTGAAAAAAAATCATAAAACGTCATTTCTCATCACTTTTTGAAATGAGGAACTCTATAATATATCGATATAGTTCAATAGAATAAAATAAAAAATCATTAAAAATTTAGGAAACTATTATTTGAAGATTTTGTTGTTATGTATTTTTCGGATACATCTATTAGTTAAGCCTATTAAAATATCAATGGATTCTAACATCCTATAGTATTAAATGGAAGAAAATATTTTTTGTGTAATGGAAGAAAAATAAAACATTGTTACTTAAAACATCTCAAATGAAATGTGTTCATTCAGTCAGAGGCTCACCTCTGACTGAATTTCTGGGTTATAAGAAAACTTTTATTTATAATAATTTATTAAATAGAGAAACACATACCCATAAGGAAATAATTATTTTTATTTTTGATTAGTCTTATCCTTAGAAAAAGTAAAAATATATTTTATTAATGTAATGTGAAAAATAATTTTAAAACCCAATATATTAGTCTATTGAATTATGATCTATATAAATTTTAAATTAATGTACTAGAAATCATGAAAATGGAATATAGACTTCTGAAAGAAATACTATTGGAATTTAATCATCTAGTATATAAGGAACACAACTTTTCTTTTACATAGAAGTAAAATGATCATAAGAAATAATCCAAATGATAATTTAATTTGAGATACATATCAATTAGTTTGATCCATGTGTTTCTTATCCAATTATTTTGAGCATTTTGCAATCATAATTCATCATGAACCAATACAAATAGATGATAATTTGGGTGAAGAGTGTATGATATTCATTATACAAGAAGGCAATAAGAAATTTGAATGAATATATTCAGAAAATGGGTTGAATAACATAATAATTTTATTGATTCCTACATTTTTAAACTAGAATAAATCAAATAGAATTTGAACATTTGTGTTTACTAGATGGTACATTATTAGCACCCATCTTCTGATCTATATTACATAACTTTCAGTGCTTCTATGTAAATTTTTGGACTTTGATGATGGCCTTTTCAATTATCCAGGTGGCTTGAGGAGTTTTGGGAGCCCCAAAACAATAAAACCAACTTTTAAAGGATCATTAGATGGTGTGTGATTTGATTTTAACAATGTGGAACAAAAAAAGAAACCATGAGGCCTTGTGAAGGTGAGGAAGTGACATTTCTCATGGGATGCAAAAGAATAGGCTAATTATGTTGAACAAATAGTGCGAAAGGAGGTTCTTAAACATGGGGTTCTGTATAGTTTTTTCATGGTTGGAAAAACCATATGGATTAAACCATGTGGTGTGGGTGTTTTTATGAAAATTAATTTTAATAAAATAAAATAAAATTAAATCGTGAAACGAATGCCTCTCCCTCACCCCTCTCTCACAGGATCTACACGATGTACTTACATTGTCACCATTGAGGTGAAACGTACCCCCGCCTTCAGATCCCTCCAATATTCATTTTTCTTGCCGATTTTCTTATGGGATCTCCTATGTATTATTAAGGAATAGTTTTATATCTCATATTCATTCAATTTAATTATGAATTTTCAACTTCCCATTAACTTACCCATTCATATGAAACCCTAGGTTAGGTTTTGATCCAGTTTGTGTGAATATTCTAGTTTTATGGTATGAATTGGCAATAATGGAACCTGTTGGACCATCTTCTAGTGACCAACACTAGAGGAGACACAGACCTGGTTTATTCATTTCACCTTCATCTATTTTGGGTATCATTCTAAACTTTTCAATTGTTTCCCACCATCAATTATAGAGTGTTAAGGTAAATATGGGTACAAGGATTTATTTTTAGGATGTCATAATCTAATTTAGTGGTGTGGACACATATACTATCTAGCATGATTATATAAAAATATATATCTCCCATGTCCTTGTTACCTCATGGAAGAGGGAATTGATTCCTTAGGTTAAGGGTGTTTATATATACATTAATTTATCAGCGAGCCAGTGGGATACTTCTTGAGGTAGAAATAGTCAAATACCAAGCATTAGCCAGGACTTCATAAGGTAGGATCCCTATCCTCAACCATTTATTTAATAATTACTTCATTTATTATTTATATATATTGCCTTATTATTTTCCTGGTTTAATGGAACTACAATGATTAAAAAAATTATTGATATTTATTAATGATTTATTTTTGATAAAGTCGGATTTTTATAATAAAACCCTCCATTAGAGGTGCAATTCCACCATGATAAAAATATAGTGATAGAATTTAATATTGTATAACTTATTTCCCATATGTTTTCATTATTACTTGATGTTATTCTTTACATATGGTATGTTTTGGATATGTCCACTAAAAGAATTAGAATGAAAAATTTTATCATTATGAATGATTAAAGAACCCAAACAATGTCAATGTGCTTGACAAATATTTAGATTCGAATTACCCATGTAGGGGGTTTCCACATTCCATTGAAACCACATAAGTGACCCATGGAGTCTTATGAATACAATTGACATGAATTGGTAAATTGAGAGATTTGAATTAAAATAAATGGTTAATGCATGATGATGAACCTTCAAATGAGATTACAAAATTACTTCAAATGAGTTGAATGATATTAACACCATGGGAGACACATGGATTTAGATGTAATAACTCCATGGGTGAACTAAATGTAATATAATACTTATAAATTGGGTGATAGATGGATTCAAATATAATAAATCCATGGGAAGACACATGTTCACAAATGAAAAATAGGTTTCTTTTTTGTAGCACCCCTTACCGTTTTAATGGATGGTATAAGAGTGAACATTAATTATTGAATGTGACTTAAATGGATTAAATGAATGATTTAAATATAAATTACCATGTCAAACTAATTAAATGAATTTCTTGAACTATATTAAATATAGTTTACCACATTATCAAAAAAAGGCAGGACTCATGCTCGTCTTGGATTCTTATCATGGAATGCATTGATCACTTTGAAACCACATTCCGATTGAAGGATATTACATGCTTAGGTTGAGACACACATATTTACTAATCCCTGGCTTTTTTTAATTATTGTTATTACACTATAGGATCCCTTAAATAATATTAAAGTATTCCTTGGATAACCTCCTTGGATCCAGCATTGACAAGTAAGTTCTATAGTTACATCCCATAGGGCCCTATCACTACATAACCTTGTTTTACATTTGATAATCACCTATTATTCAGTAGGAATATTATCTGAAATTTATGGGAATGTGATCCTTGTATTACACTCTTACCACATATCTATACTCAAACAATACATTGCAAGCATCTCTTGAGGTATACACTTCCTAGTTCATTACCTTACAACATTATTATAAAATATCATTAGTTATGGATAACTTGTAACGTCATGGGACCTTAACAATTTATACTATAATGAGGTGATGTTAGAGATGGATAAGCCTTATTTTATCCATCATTATAATTATTCAATTAATTAATTACTGATCTGGTTACATGTTTAGACACATGTCAAGGGCGAAAGCAGGTATAGTCATAAGGTGTCAAATAAGAATATGGACGGGTGATGTTAATTTATTCCTTATATTATAATTATATATACAAATAAAATATTTAATTTATATTTTAGTTTTTGGATTCGGCTTGACAACATATATGTGGCCAATTGTGATTTCATCTCAAACCCTATTCTTCTACCCTTGGTAGCTAATTAGACCTTATATTTCTAGGACCTAGGTTGATTAGTGTGTTTCTAATACCTAGATGTAGGAGAAAAGGGTCAAGATGGATATAGTGATGCTCAAAGAGATCACTCGTAGATATTTTCTATATTTACCATGTTTTTATATTTGTTTAAAATAATTTCTTACTATTTAATACTATTATATATGTACCATTTCAATTTAATTAATTTATATGTTGTGTAAACTGGTGTTTGAAACCTTTTTTTAAATTGTATATAAGAATTTGTCATCCACTTCATATCATTACTATATATTCATAATATATTGATGGTTATTTACTTTGTTATAACACAGTTCAACATTTTAAGAGAGTATAATCTTCCCACTACTACCTTCGAAGACCATTATTTCTAGTCAGTAGCATTTGGAATATAGGGAGACGTGATAGGGTCCATGTGAAGACTAGTTCGACCACCGTCTTAGGGGTGAGCCAGGTTGGGAAGTTACAATGGTGTATCCACAGATATATTTTTTTCATTCATATTACTATTTTGGATTGGTAGACCAGATACTAATAACATGTGAGTGATTGGCTAATTGTTGTGCATGGGACTGATCACCCCATACACAGGAAATGTTCAAGTTATCTAGGCTATGATTGTTTCTTACTATGTTCTCCAATACATTTTATTTCATTTATCCTTGAGTGATTAGGGTAAATTCCATTGCATAGGATTCATATAAATTATAGAATTTTTCCCTAGGCTTGATATTATAATAATTTTTCGTTGGATGCATCATATATATACATAGAAATACACATTCCATGAATAGTTCCATGTTATGATGTTTCTTTTTAGTTAACCTATAGATTCAAATTGTGTTCATTGAATATAATTCTTGTCTCTTATATAGATAGTACGTCTAACTGATATATTAAACAATCATGGGTGATTATATGACGTTCATTGTATCTTGATTACCTTCCATTCTCTCGTGTTGTAATATTTTTTGGGTATTTCATCATATTGCTCCATGTTATCTTCTTATATTGGTATAACAAAATTTTTCGATACATAATTTGTTTATTTTGATATATTTTTTCAATTGTGATTACAAGGTGAAAAAATATTTAGATGTAGAATTTATGTGGAGCGTTATAAATGCGAAAAGGTAACCCATGTATTTGAACCATTGTAAAATGATGTGATAATTAAAATACTAAAGTATGTTTGTTTTGACTAAAGAGAGCACAGTACCCGACTATATTTTGTATGGGAACTTTTAGAATGGAATTTGGTCACCCAAATTAATTGGACAATTATGTTTTATTATTATGTGTTTTGAAATGTCATTTTTTTATAAATGGGTGCCAATTATCAATTTAGGTAATGTATGTGTGCTTCAGAGATTGGGAAATGGAAACCCACATTAAATTCTAGAACAATATTCAGTTTTATTGGTTATTACTTTTTCTCCTATTTAGTTTTAATCTAAAATATAATGGTTAAATGCTAAAGGAAAAAATGGACAAGCTATGTTAGTTGGGGTATGTAATTTTGGGACGAACTGTTTAGTGTTTGAACATTAATAATTTGGGAAAACACTATTGAGTTATTTTATAGAGGACCTAGGTTTGTTAAAAAGGGAACCTAGTAGGTCACCTTAATAGTTACAAATTTAATATGAATTTATATGATTAATTTCATAATTAAGGATAGAATTTCAAAATATTATAAATGTTTTGAAAATGAATTTTGATAAAATATTCTCACATTGTTTTATAATTGGTACTTGATGTTTGTTTTAAGACATGTAAGAATTGTGAATGTGAATAAACATAAGGGGATTAGAATTTGAACATGTAGTGTTGTATCAAATTTTAGGCCACCATGTATGGGAAGTTTGAGTTTCTCTAATGAGATTCATTGGAAAGGAAGTGTGACAATCTTCCATAGGAGTTTTTTTCTTAGTAGTGGCATGATAATTGAAAATGAATACTAGTAACATTTTTTAGAATGACCTGGTGTTAGGATTGATGTTGTTCTATGTAAGGAGATATAACATTATTTGTAGCACCCTTTTATATTTTTACCATTCTTGAATAGTTATTTTCATGACTTATATTCCCATTCAGGTACTATTGTCCCAAGTAAGAATTTATGTTTTAAAATTACACCCTTATTCAAATGGGTAACCATGTCATTATTTGGCCTTTTTTGTGGGTGTGAGCATCGGGGAGTTCTCAATTTCATTAGTTTAGACACACCTCAGTCATGTTCAAATTCGTTGAAGGTATTTTTCCACTTTATTCGACATTGAAATGGATAAATGGTCCTTGTGTTGTCTAGGTTAGTGGTCATATGATGCAATTAGACTCTGAAATAAATATCTTCTGTTGTTTAGAGTTGTATCATGTCATCCTTGTAGTATAATGACCTGATAATAAAGAATTAGCATCATCCCTATTTCTGAGATGTATTTTTTTACCAGAGTGTTTTGACAAACCAATTACATTTTTTATATAGAGAACATCCTAAGGGAGACAATTTTTAAATGGATAATTTTACATTAATACAGTTGAGTCAGGCATGTTTAATTTTATTTTCTTAGTGTAGGATCATCGACATGATGATGATGAGTTTTTGTGTGTAAAAATACTTGGTAAACCTCCAATGGAATTTTAATCCATTAGTGGTTAATTATAGATAGATCAAATAATTCATTGGTCAGTAAGGGAATCTGTTTGGTTAAGTGATGGTGCATCAATAGGCGAAGATGTGTTTTTACTTGATGTATGCAAGTTGTGGCTAAACTATTTTTCCTTCCAGTAGTTGGTTGTTTTTGACTGGAAACCAATTCAACCCTCTTATTGTTATCTTATTAATATATGAAAATATCCTATATCTTGACATCATCTATGAAGCACTAAGAAATAGTCAGTCTGAAGTAGTGCTAAAAAATAAAAAAAATGTTCAACTAGTTGGGTGATCATTATTAGTGTTATGCATTGATGTGTTATTCTTATCAAATATTGATAAGTCTTGAGTGATTCAGGTGTTCCAAATTATTATTTAATTAATCGAACTCACATAACATAGAAATTTTATTTGAATTAAGTCGGTGGTCAAATCCATATATCTATGTGATAATTCATCAAACTATACCAACTCTTTACCTCTTCCTTGATCAATGATCATGGAAATAACTAATCTTTTTAAATCCGATTTCTGGGTCATATCAAGTGTGGTTTTAATGTTAATAATTCCTTCCTAGAAAAGTTTCATGGCCTATTTTAAATAGATCGATTGGTATTTAACCATTCCTTTTAAATTATATCATGTTTGTAGACCACTCAGAGGTGTGCTCTATATTAAAATTTTGATGGTGGAAGTACTGTGGTTTAGAATTTTCTCGTTCCCTAAGTTAAATACTATAGTGGGGAGTACCATTGGTAAAATATTATCAAGATAATGAAGTGATAATGTCTCTATCATTACAGGCTTTGGTAATCTTTGTTTCAGTTTTTTAGTTAGAAAATGGGATTTGGATTGTGTTTTAATGGATTAGGGGAGAAATAAATTATATGTACATAATGGTGTGTTAGGAATTGGAAACACAATGGAATAATTGTATGAAACATCATGAACCTCATAGGTTTAGAGACATTTTTTTTGTTTCTGAAGGCTTCTCGGGGATGAGGTGTCTTATTGTTGGGAGATTGTAATGTCATGTGTTTTCGAACCAAAAAATTTCCAAGGGATTTTAAACTTTTACAGTTACGGGAATGGTCCTTTTTAACACATATATTTATAAATGAATTCTGATAGTTTGAGCACATCTAAGTGATTTTTTAGACTTCAGTGAAGGCTTGTTATGTTTCCCAGGTAACTCAAGGAGTTATAGGATCTCCGGACCCAGAAAAACATCTTTTTAAGAACCTCTATAGGGTGCGTAGTTTTTTTTATGGAATTGTGTGACCCTTAACAAGAAAACAAAATAACTTTTATAGGTGAGGTAGTAATACCTAACATGCTCTATGAATAGTTTGGCTGACAATACATGATGAACCATGTGAATGGATTTTAGTAAACATTGGGTTCTGGATGGTTGGCACACAGTTTTTTAAGCAATACTTCTTAAACCATTTGGTGTGTGTTTTTTAACATTATTGAATAAAATTAAATTAATATAAATTAAAAGCTATAGCTAAATCTTATCCCACATCATACTCTCTCCAGAACTGCATGACACACTACCACCCTCCCCTTTAAGGCGTGACTCACCCCCTCCTCCATCTCCCTATGATATTCATTTTTTTCGGCTGATGTTCTTGTGTGATATTCTATAGATCATCAAGGTATGGGTTTCTTTCCCATGTCATCTTGATTTTCTAGTGATTTTCAATCTTCCCATTTCCCTACCCATTTGGATGAAACACTTGTTTAGGGTTTGATCCCTTTTTTTTATTTTTCTAGTTTTACCACATCCCAGGGCTATCTCAGAACAATTTGGTCTTTATTCTGCTAACCATCATTAAAGGTGATGTGTTTTGAGTTGATTTGATCCACCAACATCGATTTGGGGTAATTTTCCAAATTCAATAATTTTTTTCACCCTTATTTTTAGTGTGTTATGGTGTTTATTTGTGCCGAGATTTATTTTTATGATGTTGTGATCTATTTTGGTGGTGATAAATCATATACACTCAGGTTAGAATATATATAAAAATACATATATCCCATTTGAATCATCCCTCATTGTGTGGAGAACACATAACTTAGGTTAATGATATATACTGATATATGTGCAGGCGAGTGGGCTACTACTTGAGTTAGAATGAACCAAATTCTAAGCATTGGCTTGGTTTTTATGATATAGGATCCATATAATCGATTGTTTATTTATGAAATTATTAGTTTCTTAATTATGTATATTACTATGGGATTCCTTTTTTAAGGGAAACATATATCTTGAATAAATGATTTAAGTTGATAAATTATGTGTTGTTTAATGATGTAATGTTTTAAATATAAAACCCATCCATCAGAGGTGTGCTACCGTCAATATAAAAATGTAGTGATATACATTGACGGTACTTGCCTTATTGCCCTATTTTCTTTGTACCTTGATGTTATGTTTGATAAATGGTGTGTTTAGGACATGGACGATAAAGGCATAAGAGATTCAAAGTCTCTCTTCTTATATTAGAATGAACCAAAACACCATATATATGCTGTGCCAGTTTTTATATTAGAATTACCCATGAAGGAGATTTCCTTCTTCTATTACCAAAACAGATGTGACCTAGGGAGTCATATGATTAAAATTGAAATTCTTTGGTAAAATGAGAGAGTTGAATCAAGTGAAATCGTTTATGAATGTTGATTATTCTTTAACTAAGATCATTATATTAATTCAAATGTATTGAATGTTTTTAACTCCTTGGGTGACACATGGATTTCAATGTAGGAATGTCAAGGATGGACTCAATGGTTTCTCAGACATATATTTGGGGTGATACCTGGATTCCCATGTAATAATTATATGGATGGACTCATCTTCATTAATGAACAACAGGATTATGGTTCATATGACCCCTTACCATGTTACCAGAAGTCATCAAAGTGATCCTTAACTATTGAATGGGTATTAAATGCATTAAATTAATTATTGGAAGATACAAGACCCTGTAATACAAATGAAATTAATGTATTGAACCATATAAAATATTATTTGACATCATTATCAAACATAAATTCATTACTAGAGTTCCCCTTGGATTTTTATCTGGGAAATCCTTGAGCACTAAGGAACATAATTCTGATTCATGGATGTGGCTTTCTTAGGTTGAGAACTACCTAGATTTTGATCAATTTATAGTCTTGGATGCCTATTATGACACTAGATGATCTCTCCAACTGTATCAAAGGATGACATGGATAACCTAATTGGATCCATTATTGACAAGTAGGTACCATGGTTAAATCCCACAGGGACATTTCATACTTAACCACATCTTACCATGGATGATAACCTTTGATTTAATATGTATATAAATGTGGAATTACATGGAATATATTCCTTGTATTACAATCTTACACCTTTCCTAGACATATATACTAATTATTTAGCTTCCCTTAGAATCAAAGTTACCTTGGTCATTACCTTGGAACTTCATTATTAAATATCATTTATCATGTTAGCCGTGTTACATCATTGTACCATCACTATTTGTAATATCAAGAGGTGATTTCAGTGATGTATATGTTTCACATGACTAACAAATATAAGCTTGTAATTACTTAACTAATGAAATGGTTACTGGTTCAGACACTAATAAAGGGTGGAAGCAGGTATAGTCATCAGTTGTCTCAGAGGAAATAGGACATGTGCTATAAATTTTATTTGTATGTTATAATATTTCATACACACACTCAATTTAACATATATATCACTATCTAGATTGGGATTAATACTATGGGTTCTTTATTACTAATATTTAATCTCACATCCTACCTGAGTACCCATGGTACCCATGTATACCATATATTTATAGGTCCTATTTTTATTATTGTGTTGCATATGCCTGGAGTTAGGGGAAAAATACTGAGTTGGAGCTCAAGATGCTCTATGTGATATGATTTTTTATCTTACCCTTGTTTTTTTTGAATTGAGAAACATGTTGTACTATTTACTTTTTTCATATATGAATCATTACCATGTCATGCATTCATATGTTGTGTAAACTGGCGTTGGCCACATTTATTAAATGGAATATAAAAATATGTCTTCCACTACATAGAATTTCTTTTTTACTTCTTCAGATACTAATTCTAGTTTATTCTATCATTCCACTATGAAACACTTATTAGAGTTTATATATTACCCGCTATCAACTCTTGAGACACTCACAACTAGTTAGAAATCTATAATATACAATAATACGTGCTTGATGACACGTAGTGACTTGTATAAACACCATATTAGTGGTGATTTAGGAGGGAATGTTATAGATTTCATGTTAATAGAATTCAAATGTGTCTTCTGAAAATAGTGTGATGAGAATGTAATGATAATAAGAATATTTTGTTTCTAGTTGCTAAGGGATATTATCTATAATGAGGATTAAAATACGAATATTATTTTTATCCATTATCAAAAAGAGAATAAATATTATATTTATTAACCTTATAAGGATAATTGAACATATATCTATTTAAAATGGTTAAATTGAGTTCCTTCATTAATAATTGTTTTTATGAGGATGATTATTTAGAAAAATATCATAGTTTTAATGATATGAACTTTATACAAGATTTATTTAAATATACCAATGCACATTTTAAACATAAAAATTCCCAGTATGGTTTGTCTAAATATGTGAAATATCACAAATGAATTTGTTAATGGACAATAATATCCTAATATGATTAAACATATTTATTTTAATAATACACACATTATACAATATTTATTATCGATGGCCTCATTTTTTTCTTCTTGAATTAAAAATGTGGAATGAATTTTTAAAACATATGAAATGTAAATTGTAGATGAATATCATGTTTAAACATAAATAATTTCGAGGATTCCAAGTTACATAGATACTAAAAGGATATTTTTTAAAATAGTATATTTATTTTAAATAATTATATATGAATTTTGGTTTTTGATAATTATTTTCATTATTATACTTTAATAAAAACAATATTTAATAATGACAGTGTTGAATTTGGAAAACATGTTCATTAAAATGAATATATCGATGATCCTAAATATAATGTATATATCATATTGTCATCCTTACTTTTTTTAATTATTCTTGTGTATCGTGTCACAGGAAAATAAAAATGAGTCACATATAAATGTTAATAAATAAATTTGATTTTACGTTAAAAGAACATCAAAACATTGATTATTTCAATCTTTTATATTTGGGTAAAATTCTAAGAGTTAATCATATTAATATTTCAATGATTAGGTAATGGATATAAAGAGAATTTATAGATCGTTTTGTTTTTAGTGGTGAAGAATGAATCTCATAGTCTAATGAGAAGAATACTTAAAAGTCATTTTCACCATATTCTTCAAATATATTGTAGTTGGATGTTTTTAAAACTAGTAAATAAGGATGTTGAACACAATAATAATTGTGTGATGATTATGAATCAAATATTTATTTTTTATAGAATAACATTTATTTATATATATAAGAACCATTACATAAATAATGACTATAAAATATATATATAACCCCACATTCTTTAGGAATAGTCCCACAATGAAGATTTTATTCTCTTGCTTATCAGAGGATAATGGCATCTTACTAATATCTTTACTAAATATTTATATTCCAATACATTTGAATATATTAATCAAAATATGTGTATTATATTTTTCATGTGATCACATTTCTCTATTCATTTTACTATCTCACAACGTCAAAAAAGTCCTTGTAGGAGGGGGCGAAAACTAATTATTTAGAAATGTGTAAATTTTTTAGACATGTTCATTATATATTTTTAATGTTAATTGAAAATGATTAATAAGATATATATTGTACATATATTAAATAACTATTAAATAACATAATCTAATAATTAATCATTAGCTGCTGACTTAGAAAAGGTTAATATTTTTTTCTTATTATTAATTGATTATTATCCCTTACTCTCTATATACATTCCAGTTATCCCAAACGGGGGAGTATTTTTCATTTGAATATGATGATTCATTAACGCAAGGAGTGCATCCTTTTGAAAAATACTAGGTGTTATTGGAAAAAATTATACATTTACATCATTATTTCAAATCTATAGGAAGAGAATAATTAATGGATGTGAGTAAGAGATTTTAACATTTCACTATACTGAAATCATATCCTCATCAATATTATTAATTATTCAAGTTATCTATATTTTCTAATTTTTTAGTTTCTATATTAAAATCAAAATTTGTTAGATTGATTTAAAAAACATATTTTTCCATTGATGAAGGGACATTATAAACTATAGAGAAATGTTTTTTTGTTGGGTTGTATAGATTTCAAGGGCATGTATTTTATTTAGAATAATGTTTTTTAATAATATATATAACCATTCTAGATGTGAAACTCAAAATTAGTTTCATTAGATAATTTACCAAACATTTCTATTTTATTTTTATTTGTATTTAATTTTCTTGAATTTTCTGTGATTGTTAAAAAGGAATAATTTTTAGTCAAATTTATTTATTGTGTTTTGTTTAAAAAACACATTACTTTTAATTTGAGCTCACATGAATATGATTTTATGTTCTGTTTGTGAATATATAAAATTTTATTTTATTTTTTGGTAAATTGAATGATCTATCTAAATTCTAGAGATTTTTTTATGTAATGCTAATTTTTTTGAAGATTCCATCTAGATTCTAATCATGTTACTACATACCTCAAATTTAACATTAATTAATTATTTATTTTTATTATAAAAGTTTATATAAATAATATATGGAATCTTGTGAAACATTATATAACATAGAAAATATATCTTTTTATTTAATTATTTTTCGTTATATCAGGTATATTGTGAGGTTTGGTTTTTTTTTCATTTTAATTTTCTTATATATTTGAATTATCTAAGGTTTCATTATATAGGATTAAATAATTTCTTATTATAATCAATTATTCATATCTTCATGATCAATTATATTCCAGTTGTTTAATTAGTTTCTATTTATCCTTAATGATAAAAAAGGTTATCAGAATAAGAATCCAAATTCTATCAAACTATGATGTTTGATGAAATTCAGTTATATATTTTTTATTGATCATAATGATTAAAAATTATCTTATAGATATATTTAATAGCTAAATTTTTTTTTTCAATAATACTTAAGGTCTAGAATTTTTTTTATGAACATTTGGTCTACTTTTTTCTTGTTTTAGGACATATAAACCTCATATTTTCTTACATATCATTCATCCACATTAGGATAAATTAAATGCGTATCTATAAATTAGAATTTTTCACAAATATTATCCTTTATAAACATATTTATGTTAACTTCAAATACGTCATGTTTTTTTCTCGTTGACTTTTAATTATAATTTTTTTTGTTGGCATGCATTTTTTTAAATTATTTTAATTATAAATTTAAGTTCATAATCTATGTTGTTTTTCATTTATTGTTTGTAGGTTATATAATCCAAAGAACCATATGTCAATAATTTTAGAGAAATGATGATTTTTTTTTCATCTTTAGTTACCCATTTTCGTGGTTATGTGTTTTTGAAATTGAGTACAACACATCATGGAATAGATGAGTGGATCATCAAATTCATATAAAATGGAGGTATTCACCCCCCAAAAAAATATATGTAATATGAAACATAAGAACTACATATACTTTATGGGTTTATCAATAGTGTAATAAGATTTATAGAAATAATTTTGTAGACATTAATCCTTGTGAATTCAATATAAATATTATCATAGAATTCGTGTTCCATCAATAACATATAATACTAAAGTTTCAATTTAAAATAAAAAAGATAATGATAAATTGTTTATTTTAAAAAAGTATTAAATAAATAAATGATATATTTGTATGGTTAGAATTAATATAAATGGTAGGAAAAAATCATGGGAGATGCAATATGGAACTATGGTTGGGAAACCTTTATGTGAACATGATCCACTCTTTAGAGACTTTTAATTCTCAATAATGGTCCCATATCAGGTATGAAAAGAAGAAATACAAAATAGACATTTATTAACATGGCCTAGAGTTCATGATATTTAGGTAGGAATATAATAAATAACCATGACCCATAGATTAACAAGGCCCAGTGTGGATCCTTTCTATCAAGGAAAAATGATATCCACTTGGCAGGGTAGTGCACTATGCTTATCATGATACATGTTTTATAATCCTCTATATAATAATGCATTCCCCTATGTTTTTATCTAATTATATTTATTCCACTTCACATTTTCAATGGTTAATAAATTTTTATGTATCATATATAAATCATGATAACATATATTTTTATTTCTAAAAATGAATTACATTTAACGAATACAAAATTATATTAGTTTACTATCTAAATAAATACAATAAATAATTATATATAAATTAAAAAGATATCCATTTCTTATGATTTTAGAGAAAAAATTGATATAGGGTACCACACAATGACACTTACATGCATTATCCATTGAATACACATCATTTTACTATCACGTGATTCATTGGAAAAGAGGGTTCATCATGACTGATCGACTAAAAGACCGATCATCGGCCTTGAATTGTGTTCTACTTTCATGATAATGAGTTGGGTAAACCCTAAAAGAAACCATAATATTGGTCACTGATTTCACTATATAATGTTTTCCCATATCGTGCACTCCTTTGGAAGATGAACTATATGGTTTAACACCAATATTGAGTGGAAACATATTTACTGATACATCTTACCTTGACCATTCAAATAAATTCAAATGGTGCATATATTTAGTGAAGGAGGAGAGGAATAGAATAAAATAATTTGAATTAGGGGGAAGTAAGTGTAATGTTTTACTTGTAAGGAAATCCTCATATTCTATGATTCATTTGGAACAACATGCTATACAATGTATCCTCCTTGGGGATCTTGATGCATGTCATGTGCGGGGAAATTTTCCCCATCACGATATCTACACATGGATATTGAATGATTATTATTCATGAGGCACTAGATATTCATACCCCTTTTTATATACATAACTCTCATTGAATCTATCCTCCCTTTCTAGGTTACCTAGAAATGTATCTTTCATGATTCCTAAAAACTAAATGGGATGATCCCATCATGTGTCACATAGTAAGGATGGAATTATTAATGTGTCAACTAATTTGAATGGACTACACCACGAGTTCATTAGGTTGGATTAACCATCAAACACCTATATACCATGCATACTATTCTCCATTACATGATTCCCAAACAACCATCCATCTAATAGTTAGTGGTCATAAATAATAATGTATAAACATTAAATATTTCAAACAACTTATGAGTACTCTCCATATATCGTAATAACATGAAAATTCATAATAATAGGATTGAAGATTAATGGGATCAATGTGGCCTCATTGTGGAACATTAGTAAATATGATTGAATCATTAAAATAGTTGAATAATCAAACATAATGTGGAATCAACCCCTCAACATGCTGTTGAAGATTCAACCTATGAGATCCCTACTATAGTTTCTCAAAACAGAGAATCAATAATTTATTTCTATGGAGGGAGAGTGAAAAAACCAAATTATTTGGTCTATATCAACAATTTCACATTAGAATCCCTTTATCATGGGGTGGTGACAACTCAAGATTATATCCAAATACTTTTTTTCTCACCATTCTTACAACCATACCTTGGTAGCATCCTGGAATGATTAGAGACAAATATCTATATCATTAATGTGGGAATGAATATTTAATTTCTCCTTCACATGCGCACTACGACATAACCCTAATATAACTGGAAGAATAGATATTGCTCAAATTCCCACAGCCATCATGTAATGGGCACATATTCTCATTCCCACCACAATATGGATTCATAAATTCTTGACAGAAATGAATTGGTATAGATATATCTATTTTTAAAATATATAAAAGAATAATCATATCACGTCAGTGTTAAAAGAATATGATTATCAACATATCTATGTGACCATTATAGGGTATAGAAATATTCCCACCCCCACCACATGAACAAAAAATAAATACTATTTATGAGTTACTAATGACTAAAAATTTAGTCCAACTACCATTCAAGAGGGTCATTGGAACATCCTATTAAAGAATGAAAACATGATCATGTATATAATCCTATTCTAACTAGAGTTTATTATCCCATTTCAAAGTCAACTTCATTGAAGGAATATACACTTTTCAACTCAAAAAACTCCATTGTAATATTCTAGTATCTATTTCGGAGAGGTAACATAATCTTTCTTCCGTTTAATATGATTAAACACGGGGGAACATTATAAGAGTCACCCTTGTGTTTCCTTGGAGGACACACATTATTGAAGGGGGTTCACACAACACACAACCTCATATTCTTAATTGGGAGAATATATGAATATGCCTCACTAATTTAAGGCCAAAACATAGTATAAATCCCATAAATATTCCATTTTTAATGGTTACATTCTTGTATAGAAAATGCATCACTCTATAGTGGTCCAATAAATTGTTAACTCATCATCAAAAAGAGGAAGAATTTGTAGTTCCAATAGTCCTCTATGAAAACAATGATATCGAACATTAATCCCTATGGTTTTCCACCCCTATATGATCTTTTTAAAATTCATCCTGCTAGTTATGTCTCATCATGGAATGAAGTATCTCTCATTTCATAAATTTCTTCAATGAAATCCTCATATTGAGAAGCCCTTAAGATATTTGGGTTTACTACATGATAAAACATATATATTATTAGAAAAATTATTTCCCAACCAAATGATAGGCAGAGGAAATGGTCATTATCCATACTAACCTTGGATAAATAATCATTCAAAAAACTCAGGAAGATTCTAATAAATCATATTCTCCACAATTAGGATATCATTAAAGGAACAAACTAGACATAAATGTTTTCAAAATATTCAAAAAAATATCAAAATAATTTTATGATAATGATGAATATATATGAAAACAACATATTATTGTAAAATTCTAGACCATATCAACCATTAATTATTCCAATCCAAAATCATTTAATGAATCTTCAAAATTTTAATGAATAATACCTAATATATATAATATGTAAGTCATGTCAAGGTGATAGGGGATTTACATCATCAAATCGACATGGTCACCCATTTACTATAACGATGCATAAAATTTGGATAGTGTTTGGAAGATATCAAAGAAAAATTCCTTATTTTATTGAGAAATTTGTGGTAATTGATTATCGATGCTCAATTAAATCAATATATCAGATGATGGGGTGAAAATTGGGTATTTAATTTGAATCTACTGTACTTTTATAAAAGTCCTATAAGTAGGATGCCATGAATAAAAATCAAAAATTGATATTTCCAATACTTATCCCATCATAAGACCATCATCTAATCCAAAATGGTCCTTTTATCTATTAATAATAGAAATGGTATACTTGATGAGAACAATACCTGAAGAGGATCTTGCTTCAAGATTTTGAAAAAATGGGGAAAAAATTCCATTTTTGGGGAAAGAATTAAACTAATAAACTACGTTCATTATTGAGAATATCATAATTGTAAGAAACACATGATATAGTAAATTATCAATCTAAATCCCAAAAAAATAGAGAAGTGAAATATGATTTGAAAAGAATTGTGATATGGGAAAACCATGATCCCATAGGGATGAGTGAATTTTTCACAACACCAACTACCTAAGGATTAGGAAATTACTTTTGAGTTAAATATTTCAATATAATGGAATTAGTTTAACCCTATCACACAGATCTGGATGATTTTTATAAAAATATTCACGCATTTTAAGAAAGTCATTATTTTCTAGGAAACGATAGGCTTCAAATGAATTATATTTATATTTTATCCCATTTTATTACCCATTATTTTTTTAAGTTTCCACTTAATAGTAATTTTTTGAAATTATATCTGGATTTATATTAAAAAATCTATCATAATATAGTATTGGGATAAAATGATAAAGCATGCAATTGGTTCATGGTGTAATGAGTTTACAAGAAAGGGGAGACTAATGAAAGGTGTGCCTTCCATATTAAAAAACATTAAACTGGAAATCATTCACTTTATCAATCGGATTATGACATAATATATTATAGAATGTATAATTTAATCAATATTGGAGATATCAATGTTATTGTACATGATACTATTGAAGAACGTCAACAGGATGAATAAATTGTCATAAATACTGTATACAAATAGTACAAGAATATGGTTTTTGTATCATCAATAATTTTAGGACTATGATTTAGGGCATGAAAAATTTCCCTTTTTAAACTGTACGGTGTGACTCTAAAAATGAAATATGGGGATTTGTTTCCGTATCCCATAAACTATCTGACGAATTTGAACCTCCATTAATAAAATATAGGATTTTTCAATATGTTATGAAAATAATGAATTTATTTTGAATCAATTTTGAATTACTCATCAGAAATTTTCAAACATATTATTACATCCATGTTATGTCTCTTATCTACCACTATGAAATATTCCCTCAACTAGATATATTTTTTTCCATAATTTGTGAGATCAAATTATTTATCCACCATATTAATTATATAGAAAACCATTATCCCATAACTGAATAGATGAATTGTATTAGGTGTATCCACCATTAGGGTGGTATAAAAAATTATAGTGAGAGACACAAGGATGCACCATTCATTTTTTCTGTAACAGGCTCAAACAAATTTCCATATCAGGCTATACTAGCAAGAAACGCCTGTGGTTCTAAAAATTTGATTATTCTTCAATTTGAAATTTATACTATAAAATAATTTTTAGTATTATTAAAGGATATGGAAGTGATGGATGAAACAATAAAACTAGAATGAAATCCATACCCTAAATTGGATAACATGACTCCACCACCTCCAATCATTGTAAATCTAACATTTTTATTATTTAACAACAATAAGGATCAATAGTAGTATCTGAAGAACTTCATTAATAAATGTGTTCACTATTGAGAATACTTGAAAAGATCAATATAGTAATATTTAGATGCTTCATTCATGCCTTATTTGGGATACCATTTATCTAGTGTAGTATCCAACAATATATATTAGTAGAATAATAAGAAGATGTGTAACTAAAATTCATTTACCATTTTAGTTCTACATGGTGAAAGGAAATAGATATTGAACCCATAAACTATAAACAATATAAAAAAGAGAGCGTTTAATAATTTATTTCCAAGTGGAAGGGTATGACCGAAAACTTGATCTTATAAATCATCTAAGAAGAGTTTCTTGGAATTTATATAGAAAATAATCAAGATGAGTTACAGACATGAATTATTATAGTAAAATAACACTAAATATTTTGTGAGGAAAACACAAATCATTTGTATAGGACGATTCCATTTTGTAGATGAAGGACAAGACTCAACCTATTCTAATAACATAAATTGTAAACAATATTGGTTACATTTATGATTTTACATGAGCCTAATCGAACAACTAAACATGTTCAATATCATGTGGTACCCCTTACAGAAGTAAAATAATAACAAAAAAACTAAAAGAAATTCATTTAAATGTAATAAAAGTGATGATTTATGAACATTTTGAATATAAAAAAAACCATATAAATTCTTCAAATAGTAGGTTGTATGTTACTTCATCTAAGGTCTAGAAAAATATATTATAATAATTATAGTTCCCACTAAATCAAAATAATTATTGGTGTAGTGACCACAAAAATTATCGATCCTTCCACTGAATATAAGTAAATACCATTCTGGATTGATTAATATTATAATATATCCTAAAAATATGGTATATTCTTGAATGGTCATGTTATTAAATCCATCAAAAAATGTTGATTCTATTTTTTTGCCTAACATGATGAAATGTTTTATTGTTTGAAATTCCAAAATAGTGTACATGATATTTTAATGATCATGTGAATAGAAATATTGTCAACATAGAACAGATTTTTCCTTGGGTATAGCATAATCATCTAATTTTTACACAAAAACCCTATATAAAAACAATGATGATTCTATAAAAATCATATTCTTCAAATATCTAGTCACCTAACAATTGAACAAATAAGAATTAAAAGATAGAGTCACAATGTGGTGAATTCTCATAAATATAAATTCTAGTTCTCTCTGTCATATATTTTATTCCAGGGTCACTTATAGAATGGAAACAACCCTTCTAAAGGGACTAAAAGTAACAAACTCAAAAAAAATCAACATAGGATGAATAATATCTATTCAAGTCTTCAATTGTGAAATACCTGATAATCCCATAATATAACAACGAATATATAAATTATTAGCCCTTATCATCTAAAAATCATGAAATGGGAAGAAGATACCATTGAGACCATGGTGGTAAAAAAAGAATCTGTGATCACAGATATCAATATTTTGGTAACATTTTTTACTAAGAGCGCATATAAAACAGGTACTTGTATAAAGAAACTCTATCGGGCATAATGGGAATACATTTATAGTCATTAATAAGTTGGGGCTCATTCAGGAATAATGTTATAGGATCACCATTTGGTGAAGAAGCATCATCCTAATTAGTGTTAAATTATGGGAAGGTCAATATAGATCAGTATATAGGGGAGCCAATATAATTCAAATTATGAAAGTTAATAAGAAATACATATATCCCCATATATCCTTCTCCAGACCAATGAGTAACCCCATGTTAGGAATATTATGATTTTGCCTAAAAATATTGACCTCATGAAAGCATTTCCCATTATTATTGACAATTTATCAATTCTCATTGTCCTTCATGTTCAAATAATCTGTAGGATGTGATTATCGAATCCCTCCAACACACCAAAAAGTTTCCATATGAGGTAACTTCCACAATATCTCTAAGAAATTGACAATGATGATTGTAATGTTGTAATTTACTTAACAAGGATAGTGAGATTTACATACATGGTCTTTTCAAAACCTTGTATATATTTAACAAGTTAGATGTGGATGATATGTGACGGTATCTAATTTGAAATGGCTCTGGTAAAAATATAATTCTAGTTCCATCACCAAGATTATTGTCTTATTAGGAATATGATTTTTCCCACTATGCTCATCTATGTCTGGGTCAAGATAATATTGAAACTAATGGTATTTCATGAATCATTTTCATAGCTCTGTTTGGGGACCTTATCTCTGTTTCCGGATGAATTGATTTCCATTTGGATAAATCCTTACATGACATATTGTGATGATTGTGGTTTCATTCCCTTATCGATTAATATTAGACATACCAAAAGTATCCTAAATACTCTTTCAATGGAAAGGGTGGACTGATTTATGATGATATGGTGCCCTTTGAATCCCTTAAATCTCATAACATTGATGTGATATTTAACGAAATGCATGGAAAATAGTTGATGACTGATATTGGTGTGCATATCAATGTCCAAAAAACATATAGAAATTTCTCATATAAACTTTTTCCTTCATCTTGGTAAAGAATATGTATTCCACCCAAATTTAATTGAAATAATCAATCTATATAAATTTATTATCTAAACTATATGAACTGTTTCTGAGAGGACTTATCATTTTATCTGGTATCATTAATATGAAACATTTCTTAATTCTTCCCCGAATGAACTACCTTGGATATATATAATTAATGTCATATTTATAATTATATCGGTATAATAATCATTATCACTAGTAAACAAAACCAATTCCCTCTAAATATAGGAATGAAACCTAGAAGAAGAAGTTATATAGATGTTTCTACACATTTTTCATTGAATTCGTGATATTATTTGTAGAATCATAATCTAGTTTCAATGAAAAAAGTATTGATACCTACAATGAAAATGATTCCAAAGTTGAAAATTAATATCCATTGTAACCAAAACCTATTTAGATCTTTTCATTACTATTTGGATTATAAAATACCTTCATTCCAATAGTTCAAAATGAAAACGTCAATACTATACCACCTAAATCATTGGATGTTGGTACATTATCATATTTTAGTGATAGTTACAATGTATAATAGCACATCTAAAATACCCAAAAATATCATCTTTACACATTATTACTCTTCCTAATTTGGGATGCATCCCCATAATTCACAGAGGGAAACAACTCCTAGTATTCCCTCCCAATACCTAAAGTAGTCATTCACATTCAATCCTCACTAAAATTATAGATGAGAATTTAGAGAACGGAAATGATGCAGATATCCATATTTCTTTTATAATTATTGAGGAAGCCTCCTCTCCCACCAATTAAGAATATAAATTTTTTAATGTTGGTATAAAGTAATACCCAACTCAAATTTTTATTAGTGCCTCTATCTCTACCTAATAAAAAGATACAAACTTATCCTTCCTGAACTTATACAAATAATTAATTTCAAGGAATTATATTGAAATTTATTATATTATTTCCATGTGGGAACCCATTATTTGGTTTTTCTGGAAGATCATAATTTTTACATGTAGAAATCTTATAGAATCGAACTTACTTATTTTAAATGGTTGAATTAAATTTTGACAATATACTCAATGATAAATTCATTCAGGTTGTTAATTCCCAGAAATTGATTTCAAATATCATATGTAAAATGATGAACATGGTAAAATGATAGTTCTTACATATTTAGGGAACTCAAACATAATTTAACATAGTATTACATACAAGTTAAGATAAATATAACGCTGAATGATGAAAAAAAATTCCCATCTGCTTTCCTTCATTGATCGATATTCAACTTATATCTAGATTTATATGGATGATAAATACAAGGATTTCACCACCATATATTTCACTTAATTGGTTTAATGATAAAAATATAATCAATTTTTCAAAGAGAACATTGAAACAAAAAATTTGCATCCAATAAACCTTAATTTCAATCCCTTCACTAGGAAAAATTTGGAGTAATTTTTCACAAATCATGTTTTTAAATCTTAGTTAAACTATAATCATCTCACCGATATTGATTTTTTTTCAACACCCAAAAAATAAATATGAATATAAAACCCCTGAAGAAAATTTTTAGGGTAACATATAAATATACTTCAAATATGATAGTATACTTCTACCCTTAATAGTAGAACCAAATAATAATAAGGAATTCCATAATGTGTCACCTCACCAATGTATAACTTATTTTTTAGGGATTCATGGATTCCTCAATTATATCATATTGGTAATACAGAACCTTGTAAGAATTTTCTTACTCATTAACAAGATAATGAAGAAATAATTAACCAATTATTGGGATGAATACTATTATGGAAGCTTATATAATCACAATGAAATTATCTTGATCATGTCCGTATAAATGCTACTTATCAATGGAATGTCACTCATTATATTCATCAGAGCATTATAGATATCACATGTTATGAAGAAATAAAAATCTCAGAATAATCACTCTAAATAATAAGAATGAACATTCCAATATCACGTTATGTTAACATTCATTGATCTATTTGGTAATGAATTTTAGACACGTCCTACAACATCACAATGACTATTTTGAATCCCCTAATTTCTTTTTAATTTATATACTCAATTTGTAAATGTTGAATTAATTAAAAACATCATGGGTGGTTATTTTAGTATTTTCATATTAATTATGTACTATATAAGGTGAAAATTTTACAATAATATTAATATGATATTGTGGAACATCCCAACTAAATAATCATTCTAACGGATAAAAAAATGTCTGATGAAGATGGATTGTCCTTTCAATATACTTCCAAAATAGAGATTTTTTTTCTTATGGTTCAAATATATTTCTAAAAATAATGAGAATGGATGTTCAAAAATAATTTATTACCTATTTATTACCCTTATCTATCAATAAAATAATGTTTTTCCCCAATCATTCCATTATATTAATTACACACCAATACAAAAGTAGAATAACTGGGTATCATTGAATTCATAGAAAAAGATCTGAAAATACATGATTCCCTAATAAAAATTATTAATGATTTAAAAAGGTTTCTCATAAAACATAATTTTTAATATTTAATTACTAAAGAATAATTGTTTCTACTTCTTGATTATGCATGAGTTGGGATTGAACGGTTCCCCACTCAGACAATAATACCTCGCATCCAAAAATCATAATATTCTGGTGATGATTAATTATATATTCATACACATCTCAATTAAATCATGATAATGATAAATAATAAGAATAAATATTAAAAACTATTTTGTGGTGTATCCATTTATAATAAATGGTGTTTAAGGAATCAATGATAATGAAACAGATCATAAAACATGTCCTCTAATATCCTGAATAAATTATTCTTTTATACAATAGAAATCCCCTATATTGAATTAAACATATTTTTTATCTCATCCACTATGATATCCATGAATAATTATATTCATTGATGGGATATTAAAATCATCCGTCATAATGACTTGGGTTCTTAAAAATTATGCTATAAACAAGGTATAGATGGATTCCACCAAATTTTATTAATGGAGGGTAGAACCTCAACATTATTCTTGATTCCTATTAAGGTGACTAAAAATATCATTATATAGGTACCATGATCTTCAATAATATCTGAATATTAGATTATTTATCGATATCAATGCGACAATATTAGGAAAAATTTACATGGAAATGTCATTCTTCCCAAATACATTGAAATTTCATTTATCATACCTATATTTATACATACCACAAAATATTCTTAGTTTTTTTACTTATGGGGAATATATTTCATTGCTCAATATCCCCCAAGAACAATTAGGATGATTATGTGCATCCTTACTACCACCAACATCTCCATGTTGTTCAAGGCTCTATCCATCAATATTGTCAGAATTGATTATATTATTAACATCATGATGTAAAAAATCCTCCAAAATTATGGTTTCCCTTTCATAATATTGTGTTATAATGTGACCAAATGTTTCACATTCAAGTTGTCAAGGATATATCAATAATAAAATATATATTATAACCACTCATACCACTTCCAAAGAGGGGAAAATTGATAGATTGAGTCATTCGATAAGAATATATTTAACATACTCCAAAACATGTTAGATAAACAATATAAATCATTGGTCGATAAACTCATGAATTATTTATGTTCCTACCACACGACAACTCTTATGGCTATGTTAGAGACACTATATTTTCTTATGTCTGGGATAATGGTAGTCCATCCTACGATTTACAATTACCCCATATTAAACATCCATTTATGAAAAATTATTTGATGATTTTCATTATCAAAATCATATTTATGGTTTGGAATGACATGACATGATGTGATTGTGGAAATATCACAAATTGGAAGTCTTAGAAAACTGATTTCCATGAGTTTGAAATACAAAATTTTTAATTCATTTATTCCTCCTAAGATAACTGGTACTAGTATCAAAAACATTTACTATACAAGTGAATAATCCTATGATGCTCAAACCAATGTGAGAGGGTCCTTATTTTATATTTTTTACACCAACAAATATTATGAAAAATCAATTTGAAGGCTAACATATCACACGACATACTAACATAAAGATTATAAAAAAGTAATTTTTAGAACATTATAATCAATTGAGACACTTCACCCATACAACATAAAGATAATTTGTGGGTAATATATCAAATTCTCATGAATTTAAATTATCCCTCAAAACATACAAGTATCTTGATGAATAAATATATGAAATCATCTATGTCCCATTACATAAAACTAGAGGAAAAAATATTATCATGTTCCATTATACAATATGGTTACTCTGTTCATTCTAATACATTATAATTCATGTAAATGAATACCAGTGACATGATGCTATGTATGAAATAATTCCAACTAAAAATTAAAAAATATCTTGGTATGTGTATTCATTGAACACCCCCATTTCATATGATCCAGTGTGATACGGTTAATCCTACAATTTACATTTATTTCTCACACCAATAATTACTCATGTGAGAATAAATGATTTATATGATTATTCCATTTACCACAACTATGAAAAGCATGATTAAAAAATAGGGAATAATATGGTTTGTCTTGAATAAACCAGATAGAATATTATTTTCATTATAGACTAACTCCATTACATTAGAGGGAGATATAATTTGGAGACCTGGTGAATAATATTATTATTCCTGAGTATATCAATAAAAGTTTTACATCGATATATCATGCTCTATGTTATAAATTTTTCCATAAAAATAATATTTGGATTGATAAAAGTTACGTTTGGATACATAGTGAATCTTGGAACCTTTATATTAGGTCTTTCAAAAAATAAGAAAATACCCAACCCACTATAAAGGTTCTTTACCTTAATTTGTCTTCTTTATGGATTTTATAGGGATTTATTGGTTATTCCTATAATTATATAAATTAATGTAAAAATTCTAATGAAATGTTGTACATAATTCCATATAAATTGAATTAATCTTTTATACATGTGAGAAATTTTTCTCTAAAAGATACATATGGATTGGTTCTTTTTACATCATGATACATAGTGACACATGATCTCATATCCTAACCCCATATGCATATTCCAATAATGAAAAATCACACATTCAATTTATTTTTTTGGGTATCTCAGTAAAAAATTTGTGTTCCTATTTTCACAATACTAAGATAAATATTAATATCTTTCCATGGAGATTGAGTTTGATATGTATTATTTAATAATCATTAAAACCATGTATGGATTAAAATACTACGAACAATGATTATGTTATATATAAATAGATATATATACTGTATATTAAACCTTGAAATATATTTTTTGTTAAATTATCCCTCTTATACATATGATCAATGCTTATATAGAAGAATTTATCATGGAGTTCTTCATATAGTACCCCATTCAAAAAAATGATTCTGCATTATGCATGAGATGAAATAACATAAGGAACCATGTACCAAAACTGTGTTTGGATTGATTATTATCTTTTTAATTATATTCCATATCGTATGAACATAAAATAAATGGCCCCTAATACTTTTTCTCTTATATTTATGGTAAGGACATTAAATTAGACATTTCTAAATTTAAACTATTTATATTGGTTTTTATATAAACCAACTTCTCTAAATTTTAGTAAGAACCATGAAAGGGTGTCTGACATACGGTTGTTCCCCTATTAAACATTTGGAGAAATTACACACTTTTTAAATATTATATACTAATGTTTAGAGAATACCCATGAATTAAAAATATGTTAGGATTTATTCCTATTTTCATAGGATACAATGTATTTTTTGAATCATACATATGTGATCATGCCATAGGATGTCATCAACTTCTATGCCCTTAAAAGAAAATATTAGAAACTTAATCATAGAAAGATTATGTCTACAATTAAATCATGAATATTCCAAAACAATTGTTTTTATTATTCAAATGTTATTATTTATGTAACTAAAAAATCTATTTTTAATCCTACATATAATTAATTTACTAATTCAACACCCAACGAAAATTTATCTAATATGAGTAAATTCACAAAATATTTATCTATATATGGACCCCTCACCTAGATTATCATCCGGAGGTACATTCATCTAATGGATATGATCCTATAATCTACATATGCCCCCCCCCCAATTATCACAATAGATATTGTTAATAATAATTTTTATATGGTTATCCCTTGGATACCTATTCAATATATTTGGTTATTATCAAATAACTTTACGCTGATATTTAGTAATTCAAAAATCCTTTTTTGAAATACATTTTGAACAATCATATTTTTGATCCATATATGTGTTTTCATAATTACTTCTAAGGTTCACACATCATTAGTACAAACACTACAAACCCTTTGATAGTTACTATATTTTAATTTCCCCCTCATTTAACACTATCATCCATTACCACTAAATGAACTATATTAACAACTTAGTTCAAAACATATTGGCCCAAAATTGTATGAACCTTATTTGAATATTTGTTTTCTATAATTAGGAATTGATTTAAATTTCCATTTTTTTGTTATTATTATATATATAAATGAACATTTTATATGTTTTTTTAATGTTGTAGAGCCATCAATTCAATTTCTTTTTATACTAAACTAGAAGGCACTAATTAATAAGAGAAAAATATTGAAAAAATTTTACGTTGAAACCCCAAAAATGGAATTCAAATAAAAATTCTGGATATTATTTCATTATAGTAAATTGATAGTCATGATGGTTGAAGAACCATTACCATAAAATAAGGGATGAATTTTTTATGGAAATTTTGATAAAAGAATATCCTAATCATGGCTTCTTAAAAATATCTAACAATCATGCTCTGTAATATTCATGGAGAGTATAATTCCACTAAAGCAAACATTGAAGGTCTCTTTGATTGTGTATATCATGATTAGTGTCAATTATGTTGATAATAATGATAAATCTTATTCTGTCGAACATGGTGAATATGTTGGTGGATTTTTCTAAATTATTAACATTTTCCATTTCAAACTCATATCAGCAATCTTTAAAATATGTTACAGGATAGCTATCAACAAAACGTTTTGTCAATTTTGTTAAACATAAAGCACTAAAACATTTTTTTATCAAATATTATAATCATACACAATATTAAATTATCCATATCTATGATGGAAAATAAGAGTCAATAACATTGGGTTTCCCTATTCATTATTCTATAATGATTATAAAACTATAATATAGAGATATAATACCATAAAAACAACTATATTGACCCTTCTTGTATATGATAATACTTCTAAATGATAGAGACAATTAACTCACCATATTTTAAATCAATAAAAGTATACTTGAAAAAATGGGCATGTAACCCCTAACTAAAAACACACTAAACATGATTTGTGAAAATTTGATCAGTTTAAATTATAAACTGACACATAGTAGTTTATTTAGAAAAATTTAATGGGGGAAATAAAAAAAATTGATTTTCGACCCTCTATGCTTTTCTTAGATTAATATTATCAAACAATTATGGAAATAAGATAAAATGATTGATATCATTGCATTATACTTTATATACCATTTTTATTTCTATTTGTGATTGTTGTGGCCTTTACATAGTGAAAAACATATAAAATATATACATTCCATTATTTTGATATATCAACCTTGAAGATAAATATTAAATTTATAAAAAATTTTCTTCATCAGATTAAAAAATCTTTATTGGTTGATATCAAAATTGAGATAGTACCCAGGGAATTGATATTCATTAAGAATACATTTATTATATATTCTTATGAAAAATAAAAATAAAATAATTTATAACATAAGGGAATTCACTATTAATGAAAATAAACTCTATTGAGTTATGCCCATCAAATGTTTTTATTCAATGATTATTTCATAGATATACTAAAAAATTGCATACATTGTATAACATCAATAGTAACCATTTGATGTGTCAACTCAATGAGAGTCACGAATTATCATTTAATTTTATCATAGGCCTCGAGCTCTGTGGTAGTCTCTAGTAGCATAAAATTGGATTTTACTATGAGATAATTATATTCTCAACGTTATGTTGTCTACATAGACATATAATAATAATTAATTTCTTCTTATATAGTCTAGTAGTTCAAGTATTTGTTGGAACCCTCTATAAGAGTCGTTATCTGAGAAGCGCAATAAAATAATCAAATGTCATTTTCATGGAATTCTTGTTTCTCTTAAGTGAACCTGAAATTTCTAACAAAAGAATTCTAGCATTTGTTTTTGAACCTCCTTATACCCATGTAATAGATGATTTGGGAAAGCCTTTCCACCATATCACTAATCATCTCTATTCAATCGTAAATAATAATTTTTGTTGGTTTAATGGAAAAAAATTCATCATCAACCATTATATTATAAAAGCTTCATTATTTGAATATATTAACACACAACATCATATATGTAATTAAGAATCTATGTAGTGGAAGATAAAATGGATAATGGTGATTTAATTAGTAAAATTTAATCATCGATGAGAAATCCATGTCTAGTTCTATGTACACTCTTAGTGGGGGAAAATATTCTAGATGATCACTTTTCTTGGAGGTGTTGATTCGCCAGGTTTTTTTTATAAATTCAAGCATTCTAATGAAAATATTTTGAAAATATAATATCCAGTCAGCGAATCATGTATCTTTGGATCGTAACCCTAGGACTACCCTTCCCCTATGATAATGAGAATGAAAACATAAGTACCATACATGATTATTATAGAAATGTTTTGTGGGAACCATAAGTTCATGGATCCACTCTAATGAAATATTTATTATTGGTATTTCAAAAGATTATTTATTAATAGAAAATGAGAAAAAATAGTCAAGTACAACAATTAGGATACTCTAAACATTCCATAGAATAATCCCATGAATTGTTTTTAGGGGGATAAATATGTGGAACTATAATCTCATCATGTGTATCATCATCTGGAACACTATCTAAAGTAATGAGTTGATAATGTGATGTCATTCACTTGTGAGATAGGGAAATTAAATCTGTGATACCCAATATAAGTACCATAATTGGTGTTAAAATATTCATGGGATTTAGGAATCTCAAACGGATAGATCATCCATCCAATCCTCATTAACATTTTCTGGGAGATAAATCGGAATTTGACATTCTCTATAAGAAATGATTACATTGAAAACCATAAAAAATATGTGTTTTATAGTAAGGGAGAAAAATAAAACGAATGCGACTTCTCATCATATTAAAAATGTTATTAATGATGAGGGATATAGATTAGACATAAAAATGTCTATAATTTTTCATGATTTTATAGAATGAGGAACTACTAGTTTTCATGAGCTGATAACATTATATTTTATTTTCTATAAATCAATTCATAAATAATAATTATCCACCAATTTGGTACAAAGTTATCATTTATTTTACATGACCAAACATGTGATAGATTCAATGATGGAATAACACTACGTGATTTAAGACAAATCAATTTGTTAAATTAGATTCTATCATCATAGTACTACAACAATTTTTTAATGAAATATGATGTAAGAAATATCCTATTTCATAAAAATATACCATATAATCCTAGTTTTTAAATCATATGGTCCACAAATGTTAAAATTTCAAGCCCCTGGTAGTGATATCAGCTAAATCGATAGGTGAAATTATACAATCCCTTTATATTAATTGGATTATATATGAAGAAAATATAATTTTTTTACTCTTATATTAATACTTTTTGGATAATTTATGGCCTACACTAATTCCTTGAATTAGATGATCAAATGAAATTACGGTTCTTTTACTTGTGTTCTCAATGTTATTATGAGTAAAACTCTCACTATGTTAGTTCTGTTTCCTATATAAACCTTATATTTTCATAGAGTATGAAATGAAATATACATATTCTCATGTATTTTGAGTACCCTATACTATATATGTCCCATAATATATCATTAGAGACACCGTGTGGTAAAAATTATTTTTGGAACTTGAACACCTGTGACTAAACATCCCCGTGGGAATTTATAATGGCCCAGACACCATTCACATTGAAAATCATTATATACCATATATTCTGATTAATTTCAATTTTTTGTGACCTTTACACATCTCTAATATACCTATAGGGTGATAGACTATTTGTTATAGAGTTTGTAAGAATAGAATAAATCCTACTTTGAGCTCTACCACTCATTGTAGTTGTTAATAAAACTATAAGGATAGATGGTTAGTAATCATAAGATTTCTCCTAAAATATATTGTGATCATAATAAATGATGGTATATTTCTTCAATATATATTATATCCCTTGATGTTTATTTGGTAAATGATTGGGTTTATTGGAGTTGTCATCCTGAACACATTCTAGTGAAGTCAATAATAGCATCAAATTTTCATTATGATTAGGAGAAGGTATTGGGACATCAACATCCTTCTCAATGTCATATAAAAGTATTTTTTAGATAATGTGTAGTGTCATATTTATGGAATTAGAAATTATATTAAAAAATTTCTTGAGGGTCCAGTAGTTATCAAGGGTTAAACTTGGCATTACTATAAATAAATGTTCACATATCACTTGTAGTAATCGAATAAAAATAATTTTCAAATTTTTAAGCACTATTCCATTTATATAATTCAATAATAGAAATATTCAATTAAAAAAATTTGCATGAAATTCTAAGAAATGGTAAAGTAGAAATTTCCATGAAGTTTCTATGTGAGGATTTAGAAACTACTTGGTATTAAATAAGCATGTAGGATGATCATGAAAATGTCAATACTATTTATCATTCAAATTGAGCATGGGATAACCACGTGGGTTTTTCACTTTTTCTAAGAAAATAAATTGATGGTTCAATATCCACATGGAGATACAAATGCACTTAAATTTCTCTCAAAGGACCTATTTTCTTTATGGGGTGGGTAGATTCAGTTTTCTAGATTTTCTCTCACTCTATAAGAATCCAAATTTCCGAGAATGGAAATTGAAGTTAAAAGGGGTTCTTTATGTTTTTATAAGTGATACTATGTGTGATGACCCAATGTATTATCAATGGAAATTCTCTTCGTATTATTATTTCATATACAATAATCACATAAAATAACTTTAATAACATAATAAAAACATTATTAATGAATAATTAATGAAATAAATTACATTTCTATAACTAAAAAAATATATACCAAAAAAATAGTTTTTAAAACTTGGGAATAGTATCAAGGACCATATGAATAAAAAACCAAAAAATTGAATAGTAACCGTTACAATGATTGTATAAATATAATTTATCAGTCTTATAATTGAATATATGATATAATTATATCATAATATAAGTAAATAAATAATTTACAACAATTTAATTACATGTTGATATTTTTGTAATTCAAAAATATTTAAGTACAATTCATAGAATAATTTAACAATTTAATAGAATATTTACATTCATAAAACACATTCATAAATTATAATTTTTATTTTTTATGATTTTAAGATAATTTTAGGAGACCCTAGTTAATTTTTCAAATTGATATAAAATCAGTTTTAATTTAAAATAATTATTCTTCTACTAAATTATAATTTTAATTAAAAATAAAATATCTCATACTTAGAAAATTATATTCATACAATGTTGTTCATTTTTAAATTCTAAAAAATCAAAAATTGTTACGATAATTTTTTTGTATTTTTCTAAAATACTCATGTTTTTTGTGAATAGTAAAATACGGTAATTTACGTTATATAAACATTATAAGTAAAATTCTCTATTCATTGAGTCATAGCTTCTGTAATTAGAATTGGTTTGAACATATATGATAAAATTACTATATTATGTCCCAATAATCAACACTATTTCTTTTCATGATAAAAATAATAAACTAATGGAATAAATAAAGAGAAAACACACCTCTCCCCCACTATATGTACCACCCATCACCACCACATATGGTAAATCCTCTTAATCCTTGAAAATTAAAATAATTCCATTCATATATATTCTAAAGATCATTTCCCATGTAAAATATATTTTTTTTAGTTAAATGGTAAAATGAATCCCTTAATGAGGTTCTAAATTAGAATGAATCAAGTGGTAAAATCCTATTCATTTTCATTTAATTTATTATAATGTTCCTTTCATGTAATTTTCTCAAATAACCTCCACTCATCCAAATGGTATGATAAATCTTGTACCATAAATATACTATAATTTTCTTATAATGTAATAATTCATCACCACCTCTCTTTACCACTCCTTTTATACTCAAAAATATTACATCGTCTATGATGTGTTAATTTATCACTTTCACTGGCGATGTTGTTTTCAATTTCCATTAACATCTTCAAGGATGATGATGAAAAAATCTTGGTTGAACCAAATTAAAATACATGTATTATATATTATTTAAGTTTATATAGTCATTTTTTACACATTATATAAATTTATAAAACAAAATGAATTCTTTGTCATTGAAAACCACCGAAATAAACCCAAACAATTATGATTACCTATTTATCTAATGGTCCATCATCATTATATAAAACCTAATTATATATTATACAAATATAACCTATATAATATCATTAAAGAAGTAATTTTAATTCTGGATATCAACCCCCACTTTACACATCCTTTCATACATGTATACATGTAAGCCTATCATGAAAACAAGGGAGTCTAACTCTCCCAAAGATGAAATTAAATCTATCAACCAATAAACATGGTCTATGATTAAAATATAATAACATTATAAATAAAATAATTTTATAAATGGTTCTTTAATTATAAATTAATGATTCTAATTTGATTATCCTGGTCATTAATATCTTGTGATGAATAACTTCAGACTTAAGGTATGGGATTCTACCTGAACCTATATTATTCTTTTTGGATAGTACTTCTCTATTTTAACACAAATTAAATTATCTTCCATTTTTTAGGTAAATATTTTAAATTTTATGTATATGTTGAAAAATATTCTATCAAAATCCTTTGAATCCTCTTTTCTTGTGATATACTTGTTTTTAAGAGGTTCCCAACTCAATTCTTCCTGTTAAGAAAGCATCATTTAAGGGATCTATCCGAATTCTTACCTAATTTCAAGTGCACTCTATCATATATTTATGCCACAATTACTTTTCATATATAACTCATTTATTTATGAAATCATTTTTTCACTTTTTTTAATATTAAATATTATTCCCATCATTAAATTCTCTATAATATTTTCCTTAAACATCATTAAAATATTTTAATACTAATGTCACTTAAATACAATTCTTACATGTTATCACATCAATTTTACATCAATGATCAATATATATGTATATTTTTAATTATTAAAGTTCATGTAAGATTTTTTTATTTCATGTTCACTTTTATGATACGACCATTTATTGTGCTTCATAACATGATTTTGATAAACAATTATTTCCATGGGTAACCCTTATTTTTAAGATTCACTAATTATATATGATGATTTAACTACAGAAATTATTCATGTACATATTATGATAGGTTCAACCATATTTTGATCCAATGCATTGGGTATTGTTATTCTCATGATTCGTTATGTGAAACTGGAATTGTTGTTATCCTTGACTCGTGATCCATGTGCAGCTGTCTTGGTGGATAGCCATGACATGTGATCCTTTATGTGAAACAAGAATTGATTCATGCTAATTTGATGTTGTATGTTTCTTACACATTACTATAAATCCATGATTATATGATCCCATGAAATTATTCCTTATATTTAATCATGTTCTATTCATTTTTATATTGTTATTTTATGCCTTATAACCCATGCTTTAAGAATTGTTCATATGATTATTCCCTTACTATGATTTTAGATCATCCATTTGATCATGTTATCCCCATGTTATCATAAGGTTATTTAAGGTCCCAATGTACTTTACGATCACTTTATGGATATTAAATAAAATATGTTCTTATTTTGGAATCATGGTGTTTAATTAAGTACCTAATCTCAAGGTCACTGGACTCTACAATAATTGTCTTGTAATATGATGTTTAATTATTCTTAAAATCATGCAATGATATATATAAAAGGCTATTGTTTCTATAAGATGAACATTAAATTTCCAAAAACGAACATTCTATTTTATTCTTGAACAATATAACATGGATGTAGAGCTTCCTTGCAGATCACCCAACAATCCAATAATGATTTTATATAGAGACTCATTTTTAACATATCTCTATGTAAATCAAACATCATTATGAGTTGGATGAGATTTTTCGAATATATAGTTTTTCAAATAAAATTGATTCAAAATACCATATAGAGTGTCTTAATTGTACCATCCATTGAATACAGATCTATATAATTGCCATGAAATCAGAGATATATGGATGACATGAAAAAACATTGGATATTTATCGATCATAAACTTTTAATCCATGTACTAGCCATGATATTCTATAATGGGATAGTCACATGACTAGTCATTAACTTGAAACCTTCCTTCATCTATTTTTTTCTCACCCAATATACACTCCATAGTTAGATCAACCACAAGGTAAATAACCCCTACCACATGACCACCTAATTCAAAAAATGATTAATCATAACCATAACTATAATCTAAGTTGTTAACACTTCTAAATAAAAAGGATAACAAGAGGAGAAAATAGAGTGACATAGACAAAAATGGGAGAAATGAATTATCAAAAGAGGTTTCCTTAAATGTTTTGAGTCTTGTGAATCCCTTTCGTCCACAAAGAAACATTGAAGACAATCTGGTCATGAGCCTAATGTGTTAATAATTTTCTCTATATGAAATATCCTTGTGTTCATTTCATAAGTATCCTCCATTAGACCCTATCAATGGGGAGAAACATTCCTCTATTCACCTCAAATGCATTTCATGCTCTCATTCTAGGTTATCACATGGATCATCTTTCAATATTTATTTTAACTATGTTAGAGAAAAACACTTTATATTGGAGGGAAGACCCCCTGAATGGATCTACCAAGTGAAAAACTATATTTGTGAGGTCCTTAGGTTTACTAAACCCCTGTATCACATTATAGTATTCATTATATTCTACATTATAGGTCTTCTATTATGATGGACCTCCTCTCTCATACCTACCACACATATGGTATTTTCATTTACTTGATTTCCACCATCATCATACTATTGTTTATAATTGTGAAATTTTTCATTCATATAGACCAAAATTTCCATGTAAACCATGGCGATTCCATTATAAGAACACCTAGAAATCAATATGATTATTTGATTAGGCATTCAGGAACAAAAATGTTCCCCTCCTTCGAAGATGCATTGTATTGATAAAAGTGTTCTCAAAATTGTCTACCATAACCCATTGGGCCTTTAATAAATATTCAATATTTTATTACCTTGAGAATAAGATTATTTATCCAAAAAAATAAGTATTATTATCTTTGGGAGATTTAATATAATATGGTATCCAAAGAACTAGAATCAATAAGCATGTGATCATGGTGGATATCCATATCCATTTTGTGTGGGAGACAACCAATTGTAGTTTAATACCAGCATATTCCTTTGTAGTCCCCGAATAGGGAGGGATAATCATTTATCTCTCTCCACAAATCAATAGTAATTGATATGGGAGTATATGAATACCACATAGTGTAAACCCTACTATTTCTTAGTGTGTTCCATATATATCATACCTTCTATATCCCATACCTTTTATAATTGTATTAATAGATAAAATTAATAATATTAATCCTTAAGAACATTAACCCCTGACTGAATATTCCGTCATTAATAATATCATTATAGTGATTTGATCGTTTTTTATAAGGTAATCCCCAAATTCATAAGACCTTATAGGCCCTTATTTTTTTATCTTTCACAAATGTAATTCCCTAAATAATAATGTAAAACTATGTGTGCCACATAATAGTCCTTAGATGTAAAACTAATATAAAACATCAGTAATGTACTATGTTAACTAAAATGTATAGAACTACCACATGAATATAAACTATGAATATAAAACTATATGTGCATTGATTCCTATGAAAAAGCATATACATGACACCTCCCAATGTTTCCAACCAACATCATCTACCCATTAAAATAAATACCATGGGGGATTTATTCTACATTTGGCCACTAATTCCCAGATTTTGAAAAGAAAAATTCTTCATGAACATAGATACCCCTTTCCACATGATACATATTCCCTATGAATTATCTACATTGGCCCATATCAATGATGAAAGAATACCCATCCTTGTGAAGGATATATTCTGTCCAGTTATTCAACATATTTTCCCCAATAATCCATATTATATATAAAATAATCCTATCACTGTTTAGACATATTCTCTTTACTATTAACCAGAAAGGGTCACTCATCCAAAAGTCTCACACCAACCATTTTTAGTCATCTTTTATCTAATACTATATACGGTACATTATTTGATACATGAATATAAAATGATCAATATGTCCATTAAAGTGGAACTGAACAGTGTGTGTTATGATTCATTGGACAACGATATGTTGGAATTGCATTTTATTTTCTCAATCCCAAAACCACAAGCACTTTTAGTTTTTCTATACGTATTCAAGCTAAGAAGTTCCCAAATGTGTTTATTTATACCACAGATTCATAACATTTCACACTTATATTTTCAAATAAAATATATAGAGAACTTATAATATATATATATATATACAAAAATATACCCACATCTAATTATATTAACAACCAACAACTTGAATTGGGATAACCCGTATCACATAGAGATTTGAGAAGAATTCGTTAAATGAATAAAATATATATGAGATTCCAAGAGTAGTAATGAATCCAAATAAATGATTCCATTAAGCCCTACTTAAAATCTCATCAACCAATTAGGATTCGAAGGTGATTTCCAAAAAACACCCAAAATGCTATGTTTCTTTTAGGAGATGGTATATATCAATGTTTATATGATACCGACCAATACGTTGGGTCTTGTTAGAGTATCCTTTTAGAAAAAAATATCACGGCTTAATTTAATTATATATAATACCACATGTCTCTTTAAAAAATAATCTATTAAAATTTTCAAAAATAAATATAATTTTAATAAAATTATTCCATGAAAAACATTTCAAATAAATCATTAAAAATGCCTCATAGTTTTATATTTATATTTTTTATAAGATCGAATCACAAAAAAATGTATTTTATTCACACAAAGACCATTCCAAAATCAATTGGAATAGTAGAAAATAAAAATTTATATCCAATATAAATTCTCATATATTTCACATAAATCATTATTTAGAAAAATTGAATCATTGATACATTCATTAATTCATGGTTCTTTTTATAAAATATAGAGCATATATTTCCTTCATATTTTGTCCAAATTATCAAAATACAGTGTGTTTGTTCTTTTGGATAAAATCCATATATAACTATGGAATTAGTGACGATTTATCAGAAACATAAAAAATGGTAAACAAATAATAATTGAGGGCCTTAATATTAATAAATCTCATTGAAGATCCCTATTTTTAATTTAAAAATCTTTTTATTATTTGAGAACATAAATATGAATTCTCTTACTTCTTTGACAAAATTAAGTATTGTTTTTTTGTTTCACTATGAAATGGAAAACATCCCTCAACCACGGACCATAAGAATGGAGAAACACATGAGATAAATGAGAATAACTAAATGGGAGTATTTTTAATAGAAGGAGAAGCACTAAAGTGGTGAAATTATTTAGATAAAACTAGAAAATTTGGTAGGAGAAATTCATATATATGATATAGATATAATTCCCCTCTTCCCTTTTTTACATTGAACTAAATAAGAGGAAAATATGGGATATTCCATATTTTAATAAAAAATACACTTAAATAATAATATTAACATATTAATTATAATATAAATGGTAATATAAATATCACATGAAACATGTAAGATACATTTCCAACACTTGTTTATGCAACTAAATTCATAACTTTTAATGATATAATCCATACTAATGAAAATAGATCAATTAATGATAATATTGTAATATTATTAACTATAAATATATATATTCTTGAAAACACCTTTATTTTTGAATGAAACAAATATTAAAACTTTAAAAAAAAATTAAATAATTTTTTTGAACGTTCTAAAGGTTGTAAAATAATCAAATAATGAATAATAACAGTTATCTTGATGAAAAAAAATGTGAAATGAATATTGAGTTCAACATATCGGGGTTCATTGTTACCAAAACCATGAATTAAGTATGTTACACTCATTATGTCACCCAAAATAATTATCCTGGTTTACTAGAATAGTTTCTCATTACTATGATAAAATTATTGATCCATTTATTTTATCAAACAATAATAATTTCTTAATCATCAAATTCCAATATATATTTTCACAGGTAACTATAAAAATAAAAATTAGTGGTGTTCAATAATCCCCCCTAAATGGGAGAAGTGTTTTTTATTATCAATAACATGAATTTTTTACCTTCATATCGTGCCCCTTAATGTGGTTTCATTGTGTGATAAGAACCCCCAGCTATTATTTCATAAATAACACAACAAACTTATCTTCATTTGGTATTCACTATAATTGAGTTAGATATATATTTTCTATATCTTATATACCAATAATAGTGTCAAGTATCTCTATTAGACCCATCCTTTTCATCATAATCATTCTATTCCTTTTTTAGTCACTTATTTTCCCTATCTAATTAATATAAAGGGTAATGAATTTCCTAAGTGAAAATAATGGAAACCCATTTGAAAAAAAATTATAATTTAATTATAATAAATTGATTTATATGTTATATTATTCTCACTAAACTATATTATCTTGTGTATATGTTTTTATGAACAGTCCCTCTTGGAACACATTTTTTTGAATAAATTATGTGATTCATATATTCTTTCTTAAAAATTGTATCAACCCAAACATCAATTAAAGAAAATTATTCTTGATCTAATTAAATTTATTATTATTCTTATATAAAATGTGAACTAAATTGGATTTATGTTTTTGTATATTAAAATACATTTAAAAATTATGACCATTGCTAATAAATCCGTTGAAAAGTGGACACAAGATTAGTATAGATGTAAGTCATTAATAAATCAAATTTACTTAGACAAAGGAAGTAATGGCCTCACCTAGTAGACTTTCAGTGAACAAATCCCATTTGTTAGAACTCAAAAAGTAGGTGGAATAATTGGGCTTCTCTCTTGAATAATCCCATGCCGATAATAAATAAGTTAAACTTGAGCGGAACTGACTACATGAGAAGTGGAAGTTAACAGAGATTACCACCCGAGCGATGTTATCTGAGCCACCCCAAGAGTTTGTCACCATCAAACACATTATCCATTGGTCTTATGCAGGTTTTATAAGGGGATATGTAATGAGACCCTATAATTATGACTATGTACATTATTCTTGTATAGGGAATATACATTCTTTTTATTGTTACTTTTTAAATAGTTATTAAAGCACAAATAGAATTTATAGTTAATATTAGACAAAGAAATATATTTTTATAAATTAATGGATTTATGAATTAAATAATATTGTAATAAAATATTATTATTATTATTATTATTATCACATTATTATTTTTTAAATATATGTTATCACATAAATTAATGATTTTAATTGTAATTTTTTTCGGGTTTGAAAGCTATTTTTGTCCAAACTTATGAATATCTTATAAATAAAGATATTTATTTTAAAAGTAAAAATTCTTATATTTATAAAATTATTAATATTAATTGAATATTATTTTTGGAATCAGGACGTCGCAATTATCTAGCATTGAATTTTTAATAATATTCTTAGATAGTCGAATTTGTAGGTAAAAATTAAATACAGTTTAAATATATAATGTGTTTTATGAAATAATTCTGACACAACAGTGATGTAATAAAATACTATAAACATTATATTCGGCCCATATATGATTTAGAAATTATATAATGTGATTTTATATTTTTACGATTTATTTTACAAAGCATTAGTGGACCATCCAAGAGTTATAAAACCTTTTGTCTTTTTAAATAGTTTTCCTTGATAGTGTGACTCACCTCCCCATAAGTAACCCATTTATTTTAAAATGTTCTGCCATTGTCCACATAAAAAAATTATTTCCACTCCCATTTGGAAAAAACCATGGGAAAAAACCCTAGGCTAGTTTGGGGTTTTGATTAGTTTAATGTGTGGTGTCCCAAGCCTAAATAATAGAGAATTCCATCCTTTCCTATATAAACCCACCCAAGCTCCAACTTCCTCTTCACTCAATTCCTTTTGAGTTCAACCAACCTCTCTAATACTCTCTCTAAAACTTCCCAAGGATCCCAAGGTTCTCATGAAGCCTCTCTCAAGCCTCTCCCATGCTTTTGGAATTACAATTCCAAATAAAGGATTTCGTCCTTTCTCATTTTTGTCTAATTTTTTGACCTTTTTATGACTTTTTTTCAATTAAAAATGATGAGGTATGATTTAACACCTCAAACATAATTCCCTCTTTATGTTTGGATTAAGGGAGACCCATTTCCTTCTCATTAATGCCTCACATGTACTCCTGTTACCATTCTGAAATTCTGTGAGGGGTTTCCCTCTCCTCTTTTACATCCAAGTAATTATTTTGTATTATGAATCTATATACAATTAATTTTTTTTGGTAAATTTATATATTTTACCCCATTTATATACATTTCATTTACATGTGACAAGAGAACCATTTCCCTCTCAACAACCATTATCATGAATCGTTATGCCATGCTGTTATGATTTCGAAACCGCAACAGATTTTTTCAAGCCAAGATCATTGTTTAGTGAATACCATACCCATGTCTATATCAAGGGTATTAAACTTTATATACATAAACATATATAATATTACATTCATGTATTTATTTCAGATTTATTAATCATGTAATAACTTTTGATGTTGACTGATTTCATATAATATGATCCATGTGGCACACTTTTGCATGAAATGAAATGTTTGAGAAGGGTTCACCCTGAATGCACTCCAATGAATTGGGTAATGTATAGTATCATGATATGTCATGTTAATTAAGTGTTGACTCATGATTACTTTAATGAAACACTTTTTAAATTGGGCTTCGTGTATAATGATGGTTTACTCATGATCTATGTGCAATGAACCTTCACTCATGCAAATTCAATGTTAAGTGTTGTTGTCACATTTCCATGTTATGATAATCATGATTTATCATTCCTTTATGTTCATTTTTCTCTTGTGCAACATTTATATGCCTATTTTATAACATGTATTTTATTCCTCAAGTTATTCTATTTTTATTACCTTACTGGGCTTTATAGATCACCTTTTTCTTATGCATGTCCTCAGGTTATCCCATGCAATGCTAAGAATGCGGGAATGTAGTGGTCATGTAAAGGATGTTTTCAATAAAGATGTTTTATTTCAGGTTTTAATTTGTTATGTAATGATCCTAATCCCCAAATACACTCTCAATATTCTATGTTGTATCAAGTGAATTTTATGTAATAAATCATGTTTTAGTGTGTAATAAAGAGAAGGGTTTTCATAGTTGGAATCAGAGGATAGGTTTTGTTATTTTTCAGGATTAGGATTAGAAAACCCTAGTGAAGCCTTATGGACAAGACTAAGTATAATAAAAAATATCCATATGTTTTAGTGGGTATTTATTAAGTGGTTTATCAAAGATATACATCCCTATCTGGATATGAGCAAGTAGATGTGGCTCTGGCACAGATTTACCTAGGGGTAAAAACCCAGTCAAGGACTTTCGGGCTTGACCTGGGGTACCCTGGTACACAAAAATGGGTGATTCTGCACTCTTTGTTAAAATACCTGTAGAATATATGCATTAGTAAATTAAAAACCTTTGTATGAGCCATTATTAATGGAATACAAAAAATTTCCTTAAGAATATATATAATACAGTAGATCATTGATAACATAGATTCAAGACTATTAATTCATAGGTTAAATAAAAAAAGCTATTTATAAGTTATCTATTTTCGGATTACCCTTTTTTTGTTACCAATAACTTTCCTTTTATTCCAGCCTATAACAGGTAATATGAGGACTCGGGATAACAAATGATGTGAAGAGAATTTTGATCACTGATCCAATGAGATGCCCAATCAGTTGGGAGTAGGGACCGCGAACTTTGTCATGATACACTCTCAGTTAACACAAGAATTAAATAGAATCATGTGTCAAGAAGAATGTTCAACCCCCCATAAGAAATAAAAAGTCTCTATTGAGATCATCCGGTGACAAATGCATCATAATTTTAATAGATTATTTGATCCCTCAATCACTGAAAAATGGATCAACTCCATTAAAATGATCTTCTCCATCCTTAAATAACCAGAAGAAGAGATGGTTCTTCTGGCTGCTTATTGTATTGAGGTTGAAGCTGATAAATACTGGACATCAATCAAAAATACGAATCCTGAGGATAAGATTAAGGTATTAGAATGGCTGAATTTTGGGATGTTGTTTTTTGATTAATATCTTCCGCGCACCCTCCGACATAATATGGAAGGGTACTTCTTTCCCTCAAGAAACAATATGACGAATCTATCGAATATTATGTGGAATAATTTACAAGGCTTGCACAATATGCTTCCAGATTTTTCATTCCCCCTAAATTCATTGTTGAACACTTCTTTGGTGGGATGAATCCTAGCATGCGGAAAGACCTACTGATTCGTGACTTCAACAACTATGAATAAATTGTCTGATGTGCCATCATGGTTGAAATGGAGATCAGAGAACCTTAAGGGTATTATGGGCATAAGAAGCGTAATGTGGACTTAAATTCTTTGGGGATGATGGATAAATATAATGGTTCAAAAAAAAACCAATACCCCACTTGCCAAATGTGTGGAAAGAAGCACCCCTGAAAATTCCTTAAGGTGTCGAGGAAATGATTTAGCTGTGGAAGAGAAGGGAACCTTGCCATTAGTTACTGACAAGAAAAACATGCAGTTGCAATAGAGGAGAGGAACACTCCGTTTGAATCACAACATGTTGTTCATTACATTAACTGCAATGAACTTGGGTATCATGCAAATCAGTTCCCAAGGACAAGGGTTTTGGGAGGTAACCAACAACATCCAAGGTCACAAGGTGAGATTTTTCCATAACTACTGCCGAAGTGAACCCCAAAAACGAAGTTGTGATAGGTAAACTAGATATTTATTCAATAATAGAGAATGAATTTTTTGATTACGGATATAAGAATTCTTTTATATTTTGAATGTTTAGTAGAATAATCCAAACACCACCTCAAAGCATGGAAGTAAAGATGTCGTTGAGTACAACAGATGGGGAAATCATTACATCCCCTAAATATAACTCCTCCCCTGTCTTAATTGGTGGATTGAACTCCTCAACGAACCACATCATAAAAATTCTTGTGGAATATTATGGAATTCATGGCAACGATTGGATTTCCTTATATAGATCCATCATAAATATCTGTGAGAGGGAAATCATTCTCCATGTAGAGAGTCGACCCCCGATTCTATACAACTGCAAGGTGGAAGATGAATATTCTTCAGCTCTATCATCTCAAACATGGATATTACTACCCTAGGAGCACATGTATCAGGCTCAGAATATTGAGTCTACGTAGGAAAACATACATAAAGAAAATCCTATGGTGAGGGAATTCCCTAATGTGTTTCCAGAGGAATTTATGGGTCTTCCTCATAGAAGAGATGTGAAATTAACAGTTGATTTTATACCTGGGGTGTTTCCAATATCCAAGAATCCATAAAGAATGGCTATTGTGGAACATACGTAGCTGAAGAAATAACTATATGAGAATCTGAATAAAGGGTTTATATTCCCAAGTGCTTCCCCATGGGGTGCACCAGTCCCCTTCATCAATAAGACGGATGGTTCAATGCTCTTTTGGATCGATTATCATGAGTTTAACATAATCATTATAAATAAAAAGTATCATCTCCCTTTAATTGATGAATTGTTCGATCAGCTGCATGGAGAACAATACTTCTCTAGTGTATATTTGTGTTCGGGATATTATCAAGTAAGGGTGAAGAATAAAGACATTCCCAAGTTTTCTTTTCGTACAATATACAAGAACTATAAATTCATTGAAATTACTTTTGGGATCAGTAATGGTCCCAAAATCTTCATGGAATTGATGAATATAGTGATTAGATATTTCCACGAAAAATTTGTGGTAGTCTTTATAGATGATACTATAACAAACTCCAAAACCAAGGAGGATCATGTGGGGAATCTAAGTACTGTACTAGAGACCCATCGAAAGGAAAAGTTCTATGTTATGTATATCAAGTGTAAGTTATGGTTGAAGGAGGTCTCATTCTTGTGTGATATCATCACAACCATTGGTATATTTATGGATCCCTCTAATATAGCTGTAATAGAAGGATGTGCGAGGCCAACATCGGTAACAGATATCCATAGACATTGGGGGTAGCTGGATATTATCGACAATTTGTGAGAAATTTCTCATGATTGTACAACCCTCATTCCATGATAAATAGGAAGGAAGTAATGTTTTCTTGGAGTGATGAATGCGCAGAAAGCATCAAGGAGTTGAAAAGGAGGCTTATCACTGTGCTCGTGCGCACTTTACCCATAGGTGGAGAACTTTTTGTTGTATCCATTGACGCTTCGATGAAGGGAATCAGATGTGTGTTGATGAAAAATGATAAATTCATTGCCTTGGCGTCAAGGTAATTGATATTTCATTAGTATAATTGTCCAACACATGATCTAGAGTTGCCTATGGTGATCATTGATTTAAAAATTTGGTGGCATTATATCTTTGGGGAGAAGTGTGCAATATATATAGACCACAAAATCCTTAAGAATATATTCACACAGAAAGAGTTGAACATGCGCCAACGAAGATGGTTAGAGCTGATCAAAGACTATGACTGCTCAATCCATTACCACATATGGAAAGCGAACAAGGTGAAAGATGCTTTATGCATAAAGGACCGTATGATTCTATCATTGATGACAATTGAAACTGATCCAATCTTCGTAGATTTCATGAATATGGACATGGGAATCATAAAGAAGGGAACATCATCAATCCTTTCACAAATGATTGATCCATTATCTATTTTTTAAATTTTAATGGATGCTCAAAATGATGATGTGGGAATTCAGAAGAAAGTGGATGCTATTAGAAAAAGGAAGTCCTCGGAGTTCAATGTTAATGAAGAAAGAATTGTGATATTTGGGAAAAGACTATGTGTTACATAATGTCTAGAGCTAAAGAAGGAACTATTGGATGATGAAAATAGTTTGAATTTCTATATTCACCCAGGAAACACAAAGATGTATCGAGATCACAAAGAGCATTATTGGTGGGATAATATGAAGAAGGTGATCGCAGAGTATACATAAAAGTGCCTGATGTGTTGCTATGTGAAGGAAGAAATTAAAAAGTCTAAGGGGATGATGCAACCATTGCTCATACCAGCATGGAAATGGGGGAACATCACCATGGAATTTGTCACCAGATGTCTGAAGACATCTTAGGGCAACAATGCAATATGGGTTGTTGTGGATCATCTTAAAAATTCTACAAACTTCATTGCAATTTGAGAGGATTTCTTATTGGCTCAAATAGATAGGATATATATCACGGAAGTGGTATGGATACATGGAGTGCCATAATATATTATATCCGATCAAGATCCAGGATTCACCACTAAGTATTGGAAGATTCATCAATATAATCTGGATACTAAACTAAACTTCAGTATAACCTATCATACTCAAATGGATGTCCAATCTGAGTGAACTGTTCAGACACTGGAGGATATTTTAAAATCATGTTCTATGGACTTCAAAGGAGGGTGGGATGAACATATTCCACTGGTGAATTCTCATATAATAACAGTTTCCCATCAAGCATCTGAATGACACCTTATGATTTCAGGTATTGAAAGAGGTGCAACACACTAGTATGTTGGGATGAATTTGGTGAGCATAAGACGCTAAGACCAGAAATGGTTAAAGAAATGGTGGAGAAGGTGAGAACCATTCAGCAGTATATCAAGGCAACCTAGATTCAACAAAAGAGTTATGTAGATATCTGTCTATGAGACCTTGAGTTTAAAGTTGGAGACATGGAATTTCTATGCATATATCTGTGGAAAAAGGTCATGTGGTTTGGAAATAATATGAAGTTATGTCCTAGATACATCGACCCCTTCTAGATTTTTGATCTTGTTAGGGTTGTGTCCTATCAACTAGCAAGTGCACCTACCATGTCCAAAAAACATTATGTCTTTCACGTGTGCCACTTAAGAAAGTACATACCAGACCCTTCACATGTACTCTCTTCAGAGTTAGTACAACTAAAGGATGATCTTTCTTACAAGGAGCAACCAGTGAAGATCTTATATCGAGGAAAAAAAGTTATACTAAATAAGACAATTCCCATCATCAAGGTGTTGTGGAAAAACAAGAAGTTTGCAGATGTGATGTGGGAATTATAGGAAGTAATGAAGTAGAGTTACCCGCATTTATTTTAAAGTGGGGAAAGAAAATTTTAGGGGAGAAATTTCATAAGGGGGGATGATTGTAACGACCCAAATTTTAATTAATGAAAATTACATTTGTTATAATAAAATGACTTATTATGGTTATATAAAATGTAATATTCAATGGTTTTTGGTTTATGGTTTTTAAAATTATATTAAGAATTGTGATCGTTGCTAATATAGCTGTTGAATAGTGATCACATGATTAGTATAAATATATTTCTTTAACAAATCCAATTTACTCAGAAAAAGGAAGCGATGGACTCATTTAGTAGACTTGTCCTCTACGAAGCCCATTTGATGAAACTCAGAAAGGAGGTGGTATAATTGGGCTTCTCTCTTGACCAAGCCCAGGTCGAGCTTGCACACGTTAAGCATGAGCGGAACCGACTAAGGGAGAAGTGGAAGTTAATAGAGATTACCACCCAAGCTATGTTATCCGAGCCACCCCAAGAGTCTGTCACCATCGAACACCTTACCCTTCAGACTTATGCAGGTGTTATAATTGGTTATGTAACCTGACCCTATAAACTTTTACTATGTACATTATTCTTGTATAGAAAATATATATTCTATTAATTATTACATTGTAAATAGTTCTTAAACCCCAAATAGAATTTTTAGTTAATATTCAACTAATAAATCTATTTTGATGAATTAATGGATTTTTAAATTAAATAATATTTTAATAAAATATTATTATTATTATTAAATTAATTTTAATTAAATATAAATTTTCATATAATTTTATGAGTGCAATTATAGTTTTTTAAGGTTTGAAAGCTATTTTTGTAAAAACCCATGAATTTTTTATAAATATCCTTTTTAAGTAAAAATTCAAATATTTATAAAATTGTTTAGAAAAAGAGAATATTTTTTTTGGAATCAAGACGACGAAATTATCCAATGGTGAATTTTTTATAATTTTCTAAGACAGTTGAATTTTTAGGTAAAAATTAAATACCATTTAACTATATAATCTGATTTACTATATCAAAATGACCCAACAGTGATGTAGTAAAATAATATAAACATTATGTTCTGCCAATATATGTTTAAGAATTAAAATAATGTGATTTTATATATTTTTTATTTATTTTACAATGCTTTAGTGGACCATCCAAGACTTATAAAACATATTGTCCTTTTAAATTGTTTTCCTTGAGAGTGTGACACACATCGACATAAGAAACCCTATTATTTTATGATTTTCGGCCATTGGCCTCCTAAAATATTATTTTCCACTCCCCCTTGGCAAAAACCATGGGAAAAACCATGGTCTGGTTTGTGGTTTTGATTATTTTAATGGGTGGTGTCCAAAACCTAAATAATAAATAATTCCTTATCATTTCCTATATGAACCCACCCAATCGCCCAGTTCTATTTCACAAAAAGCCTTTTTAATTGGGCCAACCCATGTCCCCCTCTCTATAGAATCCTCTGAAGGTGCTCCAATTCCCAAGAAGCCTCTCTCAAGCCTCTCCTGCGCTTTTGGGATCACACTTCCAAGTATGGGATTTCTTTCTTTCTCAATTTTGTCTAATATTATTTAAGTTGTTATACCCTTTTTTCAATTACAAATGTTTGGTTATGAGTTTGAACCTCCCCCATAATTCCCTCTTAATGTTGTAATGATGGGATACCCCTCTCTCTATCATTAATTCCTCCCATGTACACCTGGTACCATACCAAAATTCTGTGAGATATTTCTCTCTCCTCTTTTATATCCATGTAATTATTTTTTATTCTGCATCTAAATTACCTTATGTTTGTTATGAAATGTATCTATATGACCCCTTACATTCCATGTCATGTATATATAATGTGACAACCATTTATCTCTCATGAACCAATTTCATGAATCCTTATGTCACATAGTTATACTGCAGAAATTGCACTGCATTTTTCAAAGCAAAGATCATTGTGTAGTGAATTCAATACACATGTCTCTATCAAGGGTATTCACCTTTATTAACATATACATATTGAATGGAATATTCATGTATTTATTCCAAAATACATACTCATGGAATTACTTTTTATGTTTATTGATACCATGTTTTATGATATCTGTGGCACATTTATGCATGAAATGAAATGTTTGTGAAGGGTGTGCCCTGATAGCTCTCCAATACATTAGGAAAAGTATATTATTATGATACATAAGTTTAAATGAGTTTTGAATCTTTCAAATTCCTGTGCAATGTGGTTTTACTCATTCTTCATGTGAAATGAGGGTTTACTCATCCTCCATGTGCAACGATCCATTACTCATGCTAATTGTGTGTTAAGTGTTGTTTCCACATTTACATGTAATGATTGCCATGCTTTATCATGAATTTATGTTCCTATTTATCTTGTTCTCCTTTGATATGCCATTTTTCTAATATTTATTGTATTCATCATGTTATTCTAGGTTTATTCCATTAATAATCATTATAGATCATCAATTTCAGATGCATGTCCTCTGCTTATCCCATGCAATGCTAAGTATGAGGGAATATAGTGGACATGTAAAGGATGTTTTCAATAAAGATATTGTATTTAATGTTTTAAGTTGTTTTGTAATGATCCTAATCCCCAAAGAACTAGACCTCTCCATCATCTATGTTTTATCAAGTGATGTTTATATAATAAATCTTGTTTTAGTTTGTAATAGAGTAGGGTTGTCATAAAAATACAACACATTAAATACAATTTTTCCCATTCATTCTCATCTAGTACATGATTCCAATATTTGAAATCTATAACATTCACATGGGGAAAATAAAACCTAAAATTATTTTATTAATTATTAAAATATGTGGTGTTCAAATGTTTTCTATTACACACATAATATACTTATGATATTTCATATTATTACTATAAAAACACTAAAAATTGATTTATTATGTCCAAAATTTAATTATTTTTTCATTACTCATCAACTATAAATATATATTCATCTTTTTTAGGTTCCTGGGGTCTCATTGGAAAGATATATTCCTCTTAAAAATTAATATAATAAACCAAAAAACCCATGGACAAATCACTGAGTTCATTGGAAAACATCAATGGCCCAATACATCAAAAATTTCCCCAAGATAACAAAATTTTTCAATAAAATTTTTATCCACAGAATCTAAATAGAACATCATACTAATTTGTATTCTAAAAATTACACCATTTATATCAAATATGTATTTTCTTCAAAAATAATTTCAAATAATCGAAATTACTTTTATATTTTTAATGTGAAATTGAATAATTACTGAAAAAATGATCTCATAACTCCTCAAAAATAATTCCAAGTATACATTAATCCTTATCATGATATTTCAGTAAATAAGTTTCACATTTACCAATGATCTACTCCATTTTGGAAAAACCTCAAGGATGATCTACTTTAAATTATCATTTATATTTTGAAGTTCATCAGGTATCATTTTATTTATTTATAAATTGTTTTTTATTAGGTAATGATTTTAAAATCAACAAAAAGGTATTAATATTGTGTTTCAAAATTAAATAAGTATATGAAATTCAACTATATATTTTATAAAAAAAATAAAAAACTGTAGTCAACATAGATAACTTCATACATAATTAAATCATTATTCATATGTAATAATGACACTCTTATCACACTCAAAAGAAAAATTATATTCCCACCCTTTGGTCACTCTTATATTCATAATGATGTAGATACATGACATATATTATTCCACAAAAACAGAACCAAAACATGATTTTATAATATAATAAACATGACATTTGATACATACAACTACTAATGATGAACAATATATTTATTTATGGGACCCTATGAATTTAAATAAATAGTGAAATATCAGAGGTGAGTAACAGCAATGGAGAGTGACATACCACCCCTTCCCAAGGAACATCACTCACAAAAAACAATCATGATTAAATAATGAAACCCTTCTCACATTAGCATAATTTTTAACCACATAATATGTCATGAGAAAAAAATTATATGAATATGATAAATAATTAACTTTATAATAATTTGAAACCTTTTAGTATTTGGACATTAAAGGATATTTTTGACCCCAATAATTCATTTAGTTTTCCACATATTAACTAACATGTAAAATTGATATCATATGTAAGAGAAATGTGAACATAACACTTTTGAATAATGTGAATACATGATATCCAATGCATAGTAAATCAAAACACGATGATAAATTTTTTGCAGAATTTAAAGAAGTGAAAATTATTTAGTGAAAACGTTTTTCAAGTATTTGAATATTGAAAATGAAACTATATCATTAAATAAATCAATATTAAAGCTATATTAGGTATCCATTGGTATTAATAAATGTTTATAGTCATGTAATTGATCTTCACCCACTACTTAAACATTGATTCCCTATGTACTTCATTATCAAGAACCCTCAAATGGATGAGAGATATCCGTCCATGAATCTAATTATCATATTACCCCTGAATCCCATAGAATTCTCTATGATGTAGTAGATTTCGTCAAGCCCTATGTGGAAAATATTGTTTCATATGATTCTACAAATTATACCCATTTAAAATAAAGTAGGATCACTAAAATTATATATAGAAAGAGGGTAATTTAACATATGAATTATAATTAATCTAAAATAAGAATTTCAACATATTAATAATTATTTATTTATTAGTGATTAACATGGTTACTATTAGTTAATTTACAACTCAAAAATTTTAGGGATGATTCAATTGTATAATTACTTGATTGTAATCCCGACATAATCTACGAATCATGTAATATAATAATTATTAATTTGGGTGGTATTTCAGGGGAAGTAAACACCTTACACCATTCACCATTGATCATAACCCGAATTCTATCAACCTCAATGAATCATTACTGGTGTTCTCTCATTCATGGGAGGGAGGATTAGGTTATTCTATCATTCGTGAGAGTTGTTTTGAGAGGCCATCATAGGATTTAAAAAATTCTCAACAAACAATATCATTGTGTACCGGAATTCTTATAAATCTCTCAAAATGATTTATATCATGGTATATACTTCAGATTTAAAAAATAGTTATTGCGAAGTAGATGTTTACTTAATTTTATGTTTTATGTAAACTCCTGGTTAATTTACAATAATAATAATTTTATTATTATTATATTCCATTACATGTGATAACTCCAAATATAAAAATCATTTCTATTGATCTGTTAACACGTCTGTTCAATCATCATCGACATTTATCAATCTATAAATAAAAATTTATTATTCATTCAGGATATTTTAATTAAAATATTCATCATTCAATTAATAATTATTATAAAAAAGTGATTATATTTTTATTTTAAAAATGATATTAAAAATAAAAAAATTATTTATTAACTTATAAATATATATGAAATAAATGAATATTATATATTTGATAGGTCAAAAATAATTTCTTTATTTGTTATTCAATACACATATATTCAAACTCAAATGACATGGGGAATTTATTTTATCAGTAATAAGATATTATTATAATTCCACATGTCTATAATAATATTTATTCAACAATATTATTGAAATTTATTTAAATTGTGATTATGGATACCCTTAGTGTCTGGAACATTATGCATCTTTATTTATTAAATTTGAAAGAAATTCCTAAATTTTCAGATTGATATCTAATAAAATATCATGACACCTATATATAAATAGTAAATCATAAATGTAACTTATGGAATATATACCATACTAACATAATAGATTTCATAAATACATAGGTAATAACATTCTTGGTCACATTAGGAATACCCATCACAATATATTGCATTAATATATTTGGAGATACCCATCCGATTTACCCCATCACATCGCCAAATTAATTGGAGAGCTATCTTGGGATCATCCTCCCCCAGTTTACCCTGGAACTACCTGTAAACATAAAAAATATAGAATAATCATAATATAATCATAACTCTTAAGACATAAATTAAGAAAAAAAATGATATTTACACTTTTAAATCATATTTCGTCTTTACAAGCTGCACACTCATATATATAAAAATAAATATAAAATAAAATGGTAAATTAGTAATGTAAAAATAGATACATAATTGTCACATGAAGGTGAAAATTTACATTCATGGTATATATATAAATATCATTACAAGCTATCTAAATAATAAATCCATTTTTGAAACAAAAATAAAACATTTAAAAAGAAGACTTTTCAATAAAATTATTCCATACCACCTTTAAGCTTTTGAAAGTAAATAGTATTTTAATTCATTCATTTATATATAAATAAATTATTACAACCAATTTTTATGACATGGACATTAATAATAAATATTTATAAGAATTAATATTTAAAAATAATAAAAATATGTTTTAGTTAAATATTTCATTATCATATTGAAAGTTTTCATTATAATCCACATGAATGAAAAAATTTAAGAAAATATTAGATAACATAAATATAGATATAATTTTGTGAAGAAAATTAAAATGATTGTATAAATTATTTATAAAATTCTAAACGATCATATCATTAATAAATGTATAAATGAATGGAGATTGAGATGACATATGTTACCTTTAGTCTGACTCAACATGTTCCATCTTTATATTCCTGAATAATAAGCATAGATCAAATTATCTTTTTGTGAGACCTTTTTTAGATTTATTTTTCCTTTTATAAAACATATTTTCATGTATTATTTCTTCAGATTTTTTGTTAAAAATTATTCCTATAATATAATTATTTATTCATAAAACATACATGTATACTAATAAAAAATACTATTTCTTCTATTCGTATCAGTCATTTCATCGATATTCAGTACTTGAGTCGAAAATTAACATGGTGTGATGTCAATATTCTAGGTGATCATAATTCCATTATCTCGTAAATAATATTCATGGAATTATTATCATTTAATACATTAATTACAATTTTAAATCAAACCATTAATTATTGTCTAGAAAATAGAAAACATTATAATCATAGAGAAGGTAGGTAATACGTTCGCATGAGTAATGTTTTGCACTTTTTATTGATTGTTATGGAAAGAAGGTAAGTAATATTTTACCTTTACATTATGATCATACAAATTTTAATATAATGTTAATCATTTAAATACACTTATATGTATTATATAAGTTATGCAGGGAGTAAAATTAAATTGCATCACTTCGTGGATGATATAGTTCATACGTATGTACGAACAACGTTATCATTTTTATTTTTATGTAAAGTAATAATTTAATTGATATATTATTATCTTATAATGATTAATATGTCATTAATATCATATATGAACATTGATTACATCATTATAAGAAGACATGAGAGATGGTTATGGAAAATGAACTATATCGGTTCATGAGGCGGTAGCCATCCATACACACGTATGAAATGTTTATTTCCCATTATATGAAATTGGATATGGATTTAGATGAGATATTAAAATAATAAAATACCATTATATGGCTTATACTATAGTTAATATTTCATCTTGGTGCATGATGAATTTGAGGAAGATTAATAAGAAACAAAATAGAAATACAAAAGAAAAAACATTAGCTTTCTGTTGGATGATCACCTTTCTCATCACCTTAACACCTCTAAGGAGTAATTAACCCCTAAAATAAGGCTTCATGAATGTGGAGAGGAATTAAAATAAGGGATTGGGTAGGTCTTGGTAGATCTAAAATAATTTTGAAGTGTGAGTAAAATAAGGGAATACATTAATTTTTATAAGAGAGGGGAGAGGGACCGTTTGAATCCAAAAAAAACATTTAATTAATATAAATTAATTAGTAACTCCATAGGAATAAAAATCATTGTTTTTAAAATATACGGTGAGGATTATTCTAAAAAATCTCATCCAATAGTTTTTATCCATTTTTTTATTTTATTTTAAACCTTATTGTTTTATTTTAACACATGTTTACTCTTACCATCTAATCCAGTAATTTACAATTTATGGGTTAAATTAATTACCATAACATTCCAAAATACCAATAAATGAATATTTAATAAAATTTTTAGATTAATGAATGAAATTTGGTTGAATAAATGATTTTTTTAAATCATATATCATTTAATAAAATATTAAATATTTTAAAATTGTAATTCTATAAATTTTTAATTTATCAGTAGTATACTTTTTAAATTATCATAATATAAAGATAATTTCTAATATACTCATTTAAATCATAATAAACATTTCAAATGCATTCATGAATTTTTTTAATCGAATAAATTTTCTCAAATTATATTTAATTTAGTATTTATAATTGTATTGATTTAATTGTTTTATTAATTATGCTACTAAAACATCATCATTGTGTTCCCATTAAATTTAATAATTTGTTTTATTAGACTTTAAAATAAATCAACATTATACCAGTAGTCATTTTATATTTTTAAATACTATTTATAGTTGAATATAACACATATATTACAAAATAGTAATTTTTTTATTAATATGTTACCTAATTATGACATCATTCTCTTTACATTAAATAAAATGTTATAAGTGTCATAATCAATCCCAAGTGGCTTCCAAGGGAAAACATTTCATCCCAAGGATTTTAATGGTAAAAATAACTCATCTAATAATATATGGACATGTTTTAGGGTATTTTTATAATATATATGATATTATTTTATCATTTCATTACCTAATTTACCTTTAACTGTGGTAATAAAAATAATTAGTAAAGTCTCTATTAATAACTTCAAAAAATAAGTTATTCCTATTTACAGAATTTGGAACGTATAATTATAAATATTTAGTACATTATTCTAAATTAAAAACATATCATTAGCATAAATTTTAATTCCCCGAACCCAAAATCCTGGATCCGGTGCATTATTTGAATACATTGGCATAATTGCAATGAATCAAGTCCCTATGGACCGATCTATTTAGTAGTCTTAGAAAATAGATTACATACATAAACATTACATTATAATTTGAAGAATAAAATAAAACATATATAATCATTTGAAAATTCCAGTATTCACCTAACTTAACCCTGCATATCAATCATAATACACTTCTTGAATTCCTGGGAAAACAAAACATAAGGGGTGAGCTCAGAAGCACAGTAAGGGTATATAATTTAGAAGAATCAATAAACTTTTAAGTCAAGATGTGTAATAAAATTAATTCATTTAAATATAAAATTGAACATAATATTGATAAAATAAATCAATATTTAACATGTAAAAATTCACATGGATATTATACTTGTTGAATAATCACATATAATAACAAATTTTATAAGGCGGGAATGCATAATTATGGACACCATAACCACAATGTCAAGTCCACATTAAAGGAATACAAATGAAAATTATATCAAGGCCATGTTACAAATCACTAATTTGTCTCATTATACCCACTTATACATCATGGGGATATAGTGGGCCCCACCCATCAGTTACGATGTGCAATGAATTCCACATACGAGAAAAAGAGAAACATAACATAAACATTCGTATTAAAACTAGCATAAAAATGTCAATACTTTATCGATAAAATATAAATGGTATAAAAATAGCACATACAAATTAAAAAATATCATAACACATTCAATAAAATATGAATGATTTTATATTAATAAATCAACTTTAATAAAGAATAATATACAATAACGGATGTTGACATAGTTGAAAATGATCAGTAAAACCCTTTTGAGAGAAATATTCTGTTTTCATGAAATCATGTAAAAGTTACATAATTTATAAAGAATGTAATTAAAATAGATTTTTTAATCAATTTTTCCCATAACACATTGAATCTTTAGAATGGAATTAACATTTGAAAACAATCAGGTCCATATTAATAAATCCTTAGAATCATTTTGAAAACACTAACGTTAATTAATGAGATTTTAGATAAATAAATCATTGAAATATTTAAAATAATTATCTCGTTAAATGTTACCTTCCATAAAACATTAAAATATAAATTTTCAAAACATTTTTATAAAACATGGACATGGATGATAAATATGTCCCAGTAGATACTTTGAGATAAACAATCTCGGATAATAATGATATTGAAGAAGTAACATATACCATGTACTTTCCTATAGAATAGGGTACGTTTAACCTCTTTTATAATGACCATTGAATGTTATTAAATTATACTAGAACCATATTAATATTTATGATATCATATATGATTCATTTATGACTTTATACTACCTCTTTAATAAAAATTTACATGTTAAAGTAACATTTCATTTAATAATCACTTTCTTTATCGTACAATTTTTAACTTGTTCTTCTTGATCGTATCACATTGATAATAATTTACATAGATCCAGAATATAAAACATGATTTATATATCTAATATTTTCAAAATATAAATATTTATGATATATAGATATATGAAATGGAAAAATAGTTTATGGAGATGGTAGTTCGTACGTACACATGAACGTTGTTTCTGTGTTCTTATCGTTTAATATGGAAGGAAGTAAATGATATATATTTTTCTAAATAAATTTATATTATTATAGTAGATATATTATTTAATATATCTCATTCTTAATAAATATATATATTTAAAAAAATTCTTCAATGGTGATTGTAGAAGATGTATGTCATCACGTCGTGGAGATGGTAAGCGGTATGTACGCACAAGCGAAAATAACATTCTATAGATGATAAAACAATGTTTAATAGGATGGTATATAATATATAGATAATAATTAAAATTTTAAATTAAGTATATAAATTACTTATACTCATTTTTATACCCATACAAATAATGTAGTGTTGAATAACAAAATACACCATGAGGTGGAGATGGTAAGTCATACGTATGCATGTATGGTGACTTTGTTATTCTTATGGTGGATAGATTAATGAATATGGTTTTACCTTATTTATAATAACATATAGGTATGTATAAGGTACTGGATTTATTATTTTTGTATGGAAATAAAAATGAAAGAGGCAGTTGAAGAAAAAGAAAAGAACATTGATAGAGGTGATGAAATAATTTTCTCTTCTCCTGGTGCTTTCTTTTTATTTGAACAAAAGGGATCATTAGGTTGGATTTCTAGTCAATTTAATGCCTCTAGGATGAATTTAGGGTTTTTGGGAGGATATTTCAGTAGTTTTTGGTAGTGGAAAATGGATTTGGTGGTGTGAATTTAAGAGAAGGGGAGGTGCCCTTTTATAAGAGAGGTGAGGGACACTTTAAGAAAAGCTTGAAAAATTAATTCATTATAAAGTCATTTTCAATTTTTAATAGATCAAAATAGATTTATTTATAGGATGACATAAGGATTGGTTGAATTAATATAATACAATAGCTTTTAGACATGTTTAGGTCACCAAATTAATCATATCTTTTTTTTAACCCTTAGTTTAATAGTTTAACTTTTACCATGTCTTCTTGTATTATTATAATACATGGTTTATAAACATACTATAGATTTCCACGAGAGAATAAAGTGGTTAATTAATGATATATATATCATTATATATTTCCTTTGGCTGATCCATAGATTTTTAGGACAATTATATAATTTAATAAAATAGTATTTGTTTTAAAAACTCATTTATGACAATTTCGACACTATTTAGTATTTGGTTTTTGTGAATGTCATACCAACATGATTATATAGAAACAAATTCATTTATAAACCCTATTATGTCATATTAACCAATAAAATTCTTTTAATTTATCAAAAAACTCAATATACATTTATTTTAAAATTTATAACATCAACTATTTTAGTCCTTCATTAATAAGGTAATTACTACATCATCATTGTGGGAAAAATAAATTTATTAATTAAATGTCTAAGAACTATAAATAAAATACCATGATGTAGAAATTATTTTTAAGTTTATAATTCATATTTATATTGTAATTTTTCTTATGTATATATATATATTAAAAAGGTTTATTTTTTAAAATTAGAATTTAACACTTTTAACTCTTCTTTAAATAAAATATAATAAATGTCAAAATATAATCTATGTTGATAAAAAATATCATATTATTTTCCTAAGGATTATTTCAGTCAAAATACACTTATCTAATATTATTATGACATGTGTTAGGGTAATTATAAAATCATTTTTACCTTTAATTACCCTATTTACTTTTAACTATGGTAAATAAAATTCAAAAGTTACTATTCACAAAAAAAATTATTTTCATCCTATTGACCAAAATTTTACTTACTGATTTTAACCTTGTCTCTCAGATTTTTGAAATTAAAATCACAGAAGCGGTAAAAGTAATTTTTTAGAAAATATTCAAATTTTGTTAAAAGGTGGGTAAAAGACATTAAAATGTTTAATAAAATTTTATATACCAAATCTTATAATAAAATTAATAAAATTAATTAAATTACAATAATATAGGTATTATGATACTATTTTTACTTTAAAATATATTTAAATTAAAAAAATAATTATTATAACGACGAATGTAGTTTTTTAACTACAACGTAGTATTTTCACTATTTATAAAAAACTGAATGTTTTCAAAAAAACAAATAATTCACCCAAAAATAAATTTGATATTACAAATTAAAAAATGATATCTATTTTAATAAATTAATATCATTGATGTTTCATTAATTAATTTATAATTAATTCCTATTTTCAAAACCACAAATCGGGTTTTTAAGAAGTAAAATCTATCAAAACATTGACATGTGTGTATGTCCAATTTAAATGTGAAATTCCATAATATTTACTAAATTATATTAAATGAAAAAAATATAATCTAATTATACATTAAAACTTCTAAAATTCATAATATATCACTCCAAATTTTTGAAATTAAAAAATTTGTTTTCAATTAATATTTAATATTTTTCACTTTTCATCAAAATATGATAGTTATCAAAAATGTACGAAAAATTTATCCAATATTAATTATTTTGTACTGATTTTAAAGAATAATTTTAATTAATTAAATTTAATACATAAAAGTGTTAAATTTTTAATTTAAAAAGGGTTTTTATTTAAAATATGGAAAAATTACATTTTAGAAAAAATAGTTCTTTTCTATGAAAAATTAAAAATTTTCCATATAATATATCTAAGAAAAACAAAATATGAATGTAGAAATTATATAGGATATATATAAAAAATAAAAAAGTGGTTAATACTATCCATAACAGCTTTTTAAACAGCTAGTTTGATAGTTTTTGATGCCCTTGAACTCAGTGTTGCATATAGCACAAGATATTGAAATAAATTAAAGAGATAACGTACTATAAAATCATGTGGCGTTACATTCTACCCTCAATCAATAAATTATGTACTCACAATTTGAAATTTTTCATCGAAAATAAAATGTCGAAAAATAGAATATACCACTGTGGAAAACCCACATCGGAAATATGGTTATTAAAATTTAGTTTCAATTAGAGGGAAAGTGAAATGAAAAAGTCACCACCAAATTAGGATTTAAAATATGAGAACATTTATAGAAAGTAGAGAGACTTAATTAATGGAAAATGTAAATATTTATAGGGGTGAAAAAGGTCATCGTTCACAATCAAGTGAACAAAAAATAAAAAATTGAGGGCCTCAAAGCTATCAATATATGATGATTTAAAGTATCATCGGTTCAACTAAACATATGGTATTAGGAAAAAAGATTTTTTAGATATATTTTTTGCAAATGAGGGAGTAATTTACAATCAAGATAAGTACTTAAGAAAACATAGTTTATTTCATTACAAGTCATAATCATAACCTCATTATTTGGTTGTGCTTCGATCTATATTGACTTCATCCCATACACTATGAAATGAATATTAAAAATAAATTTTTTACACCTTAAGTTATTTTGATAAATCATAAGGTCCACATGTATTACCTTAATTCAATAAATGTTTACTAATAATCAAAAGGTTATGTCAAAGTATCCAAAAAATCATACTTTAACCTCATACAAAATAAAATCAAGTGTTCAACATATTCAATTCCTACCTTTTGACTCATCAAATATACTTCTGTCCAAACTCACAGTCCAAAATTTTATAAGGACGGTAAATATAACATAATAAAGATCAACATGTGAAAACCTTCATCATGTATTTTATTAAAAGTTGGTAAAAACCTAAATTACTATAAAAACATATTTAAAAATATATGTACATCCTTATTCCATCATTAAAACACAAAATATAGGATATACTCCATAAATCCATAAATGTTGTAAACTCTAACAATGATGGAATATACAAATAATTAATCAGTTTCAAGGTTGTCAAAAATATCCAATATAATTGATCCAAATCAATCATATCTTATTCCAAAATCACTCCCTCGGTATTAGAACCATGTTAAGGTTTATCTTTCATTCAACCTTGTATTTCCCAAGAATGTTTAACATTATATTGATTATATTTTCATAGAAAAATATTATCTCAAAGCCTCAATGAAATAGTTTTGAAGTAAAATCCTTATTTATTTCTATAATTCATATAACATGTAAATCACTGATACAACACTCAAATGACATAATTATTTAATAACAACATAAGATGTCGAATCATTCCAATTCATATATGGTAGTATCATAACAAGATTATTATCCAATATCATTATTTTGAGGATACTATGATGATTTGGACATAGATTCACTTAGTGTATCTATTTCATGCGGATGAAGCGTTATTCATTTAAAACTGTTTTCTTAACCTTGAAATCATGAACGTGGTGTCCTGTTTCTCCACAATTATAAAAAATCTCATTCCCTTCTAACATTTACCAATGCGATTTTTCTCCATAGTTATCACAAGTGAAAAAATCATTCTTTCCCTTTTCCCCTTTATCCATATTTTTCTCTACCATCCTCTTTTTCTCTAGCATCCCATGAATTCCATACAACTCAAGGAATTCATTACATATTTTATTAAAACATGATACTATTTCCTCATATGATGAGAATACATGGGATATTATTTCCCTTCTAAATGTTGGATTAATACAGTTAAAGATGTGATACTTCTTACTATTTGGATCATAAATATTGATAGAGTTATCATTCCTTCTTCTGAGCACCATTTACAAATGATGACATCCACTAGAATAGATCATATCATAATTTATAATCCATAAACTAGAAAACCTAGCAACATTATTAACTGAAGATTATTTACACATCTAGTATAATAATCATTAAAACATGTTTCTTCTCTCACATATTTACCCATAAATCATTCATAATGGTTTGTAAATAAATTGTGAATTATGAATAGAATATCCCCTGTGAGTGTCGTACTAGGGGTACAATAAGACCCGTGGTCGTGTACCTGGATAACTTTGGTCAAGCCCGAAACTTCTTCTCTGAGTTTTCACTCCTAGGTGTATCTATGACAAAAACAAATCCACTTGTAGTATCCAGATAGGTAATTATTTTTTAAAAATACCACATAATATTTTCATTACCAAAATTATTGATGTTCCTCTATTCTTATCGTCAACGTCTATCTTAGGGTATTGATTCGTAATCAGATTATATCTAAATCTAGTTTCCTAGGTTGTTACTAATCATACACTGATATCAACTATATCACCCCGACCCTAGAATCCTGGAGCCGGTGCATTATTTTAATATATTAGAATGATTACAAGGAATCATATCCTGAAAGACCGATCAATTTAGTAGTCTGAGAAAATAAATTACATACATTAACATTACATTATAATTTCAAACAAAAATACAACATAGATAATCCTTTAGAAATCCGTTATTCCCCTGGATTAACACTTCATATCAATAATAATACACTTCTTAGAATCATGGGAAAATAAAACATAAGAAAATGGTGAGCTCAGATGCTCAGTAAGGGTAAATAATTTAGATGATGATATAAGCTTTTAAGGAAAGATGTGTAATAAAATAAACCACCATTTAAAAATAAACATGAACATAATATGTCAGAAACAAAATCAAGAATTTCCATATAAAAATTCACATGGATATTCTACTAGTCAAATAATAATTTTTAATAACTAGTTTCATAATGATAGAATGCATAATAGCAGACATCGTAAGCACATAGTCGAGGCCTTGTGCCAAGACTACGAATAAAAGTTTTGTCAAGGCCTTGTGCGAAGACACTAATTTGTTTCAAGAGACCTACTAATACATCAAGGGAATGTAGTGAACCCCACCCATCACTTACTATGACCAATTCATTCCTTATATGAAAAATATCAAATATAACAAAAAAATTAGTACTAAAACTAGCATCGAAAATTTCAATAAATTAACAATAAACTATTAATTTTTTAAGATTATCCCATCCACCATCAAAAAAATCACAACTCATAAAATACAATATGGATTATTTTATTTTAATAAATAAACCTGAATCAAAAATAATATCCAGTAATGTATTTTGAAATAGTTCAAAATGATCAGTAAATCTTACTGGAGAGATATATCCATTTTTCATGAAATCATTTAAAAGTTAATTAATTTATAATGGAAGTCATTTAAATGTGATTTTAGAATCAATGTGTCCCATAAAAATTTGAAACTTTTGAAAGGAATTAACATTTTAAAACAACAATGTCCAAACAAATAAATCCTTAAATTGTTTTAAAAAAAATGTACATTAATTAAATATATTTTGAAAAATAAATCATCAAAACATTTAAAATAATGATCTAGTTAAAGGGTAACTTCAATAAAACCATAAAATAGTTCTTTTGAAAACATTTTTATTAAACATAAACATTAATGACAAATATTTCCCAAGAGAGACTTATAGATAATCAATCTCGAATAATAAGGATATTTATGAAATAAACATTAAAAGTAACTCTACTTTATGACATTATACTTCCCATTTAATAATAATTTCCATGTTAATGTAACATTTCAAGTAATAATTGCTTTCTTTATCATACGTGTTTTAACAAGTTATTCTAGATCGTATCACATTAGTCATGATTTAAATATTTACTGATTATAAAAAATGATTTATATGTCATATATATCTATAATATAAATATTTATAATTGATAGATATATGAAATGGAAAAACCATTCACGGAGACAGTAGTCCATACGTATGCATGAACGTTGTTTCTATTTTCCGATTGTGTAGTGTGGATGTAAGTAAATGACATATATATATCTATATAAATATATTTTATTCTATTATAAATATTATTTAATATATCTCATACTTAATCAATATGTATTTCTATATATATTCTTGAATGGTGATCGTTGAAGATGTATATCATCACGTCGTGGAGACGGTAAGCTGTATGTACACACGAGAGATAATATCATTTTATCAATGGTAATTTTTTTAATTGAATGGTATATTATAAATAATGAATCATTAAAATTTTATATTCATTATTTAAAATAATTATTGACATTATTATTCCCGTCAAAATAATGTATTGTTGAATAACAAACTACACCACAACATGGAGATGAAAAGTCTTATGTACGCACGTATGGTGACTTTGTCATTTATATGGTGGATAGAATAATGAATATGGTTTTACCATATTTATAATAACATATAATTATGTAAAAGGTATTGGAGTTATTGTTTTATTATGGAAATAACAAATAATGAGGATGTGGAAGATGAAGAAGAAGAGGGCATTGAAAGAGGTTATAAAATAATTACCTCTTATTCGGGTGCTTCCTTTTGATTTGAAAAAAAGTGATTCTTAGGTGGGATTTCTGATCAAATTGAGGCATCTAGGATAAATTAAGGGTAGGTGGGAGGATATTTGAGCATGTATTAATCGATCGAAATGGACTTGGATTTGTGAAATTAATTCAATGGGAGGTTCCCTTTTATAAGATAGGTGAGGGGAACTTTAGGAAAATCTTCAAATATTAATTTTTTATAAAATTTATTTTGGTTTCAAGAGGATACTAATGAATTTATATAGAGGATATGGTGGGGATGGGTAGAAATAATCTCAAACAATAGGTCTTAGACAAGTTTAGGTCACCAAATTAACAATATCATTTAGATTTAACCCTTAGTAAAATAGTTTAACTTTTACCATCTCTTATTGTATTATTATTATACATGGTTAATAAACCAACTATAAAATGACAAGAGAACTTCAAGTGGTTCATTAATGACATATCTATCAATATATATTTTCTTTGGCCAAACCATATATTATTAGTACTATTATATAATTTAATAAAATAGTTTTTTCTTTACAAACTCATTTATGTCAATTGTGACACTATTTAGTATTTGGTTTTTTTGAAAGTCATAACAACATGATTAATTCAAAAAAAATTCATTGAATCAACAATAACTTGTCATATTAACCTCTAAAATTTGTATAATCCATAAAAAGTATATATTTACAATTATTATAATATTTATAACATCATTTATTATAGTCATTCATTAAAAAGATTATGACTACATCATCATTGGGTCATAAAATAAATTTAATTATTAAATTTCAAAAAATTATCAATAAAATATCATGATGTAGGATATATATTTAGATTTCTAATTAATTTTTATAGTATAATATATATTATTTAAAAATCTATATTAAAAATGTTTTAGATATTAAAATTAGAATTTAATTGTTTTAGCTCTTTTTTAAATAAAATAAAATAATTGTTCTATTCTAAACGAATAGGATTAAAAAGTATCATATTTTTTTCCTAACATTGATTTTGGTCAGAATACACTTATCCAGTAGAATTAGTACAGGTGTTACAATAATTATAATATCATTTTTAACTTAAATTAGACTATTTGGATTTAACCATGGTAAATAAAAGTAAATAGTAACTGTTCACCAAATAATATTTTCATCATATTGAACCACATTTTACTGAATAATGTCAACAGGGTCTGTGGGATTTTTGAAATTCAATTCACAGCAGCGATAAAATTACTTTTTTATGTAAATTTTCAAATGTTCCTTGAAAGTGGAGAAAAGAGTTAAAAAGTTTAATAACATTATATATATATATATATAATTTTATTATAAAATAAATCATATGAATTAAATTTCCCTAATATAGGTATTATGTATCTATTTTGACTTTAAAATAAATTTAAATTAAATAATATTTATTTAAATGAAAAGACGACATTTATCTACAATGTTGTGTTTTTCACTATTCATCAAAAGTTGAATGTTTTCAGAAAAATACAGAAAATTAATGCAAAGAAAATTTTTATATTCAAAATTCAAAAATGATGTCTATATTAAAAAATGCAGAACATATAAGTTGAATTAATTAATTTAAGATTAATTCTCATTGTGAAAACTAGAAATTGGGTTTTTATGAATTAAAAACTATCTAAATATTGACATGTGTTTATGTACAATTTAAATGTGAGATTACATATAATGAAATAGATTATATTAAATGATAAAAATATAATCTAAATATAAATTAAAATCACTTAAATACATATTCTAACACTATCAATTATTTTGATTAAAAAATTTGCTTTCAAATAAAATTTAGTATTTTTCACTATTATTCAAAATTTAAATGCTATCAGAAAAGTACAAAAAAATTATCCAGATTAAATTTTTAGGTCCTAATTTTAATGAATAATTTAATAAAATGAAATTGAATATATAAATGTGTCAAATATTCTATTTATGAAGTTTTTCCCATTAAAAGGATAAAAAACTACATTTTTTTAAAATATTTATTTTATCTTAAAAATTGAATTTTTAATTATATTATATATAAGAAACACAATATATGAATGTTAAAATTATATAGGATACATATAAAATTCATAATTTGGATAATACTATTCATAAATATTTTTTAGAAGGCTAGTTTGATAGGTCGTAAAGCACTTGAACTAGGGAGGTGCGTGTAACGCAATCTATTGAATTACTTTAATGAGATAATGTATTATGAAATCTTGAGGTGTTACATAAATTAAAAAAAATAATCTCGTTGACAGAATGAGAGAATGAGTTTTTAGAGTAAAGTATTCAAAAGTTCACTTCGATTTTATATCCAATTTCAATATAAAATTGATTCTAATAGCCTAAATTTAAATATCTTAAAAAAATGTAATATAATTATACCATAAAACAAACTAAATGTATTGTCTTAATATAAAAATAATTAGCTGAAAATGATGTTTTGAATAAAATTTTTGTATTTTTTAATATTCATTAAAAAGTAAATATTAGTAAAATATAATAAATTATTCCAAATTAATCCCCTCATCAAAATAATAACTTTATTTTGTCAAATATAGTTTATATAATTGACAAAAAATTAAATTTTTGAAATTGTTTCTCCTCCAAAAGGCTGTTAAAATGTTGTTGTTTAGAAATACTCTATTTATATGTAAAACTTAATTGTTTCTTAAATTTGGTCTAGGAAATACATAAGATAAATTTTAAACTTTATATTGAATTTATATTTCCTTAATATAATCCAAAATAGTTATTTCTTTATTTCTTAAACACAATTATTCATTTTTAAATTGTATTTCATAAAAACAAATACATTATATTAAATTGGTATTTATTTAATTTTATAAATAATTTGGTAAACAATGAATCATTATATAATCATGTGTAAAACATATTTTCATAATTTATTTAATTCATTACATTCCCTTAATTCATAGAGTTATCTGATAACTATCATATTAAATAATAATATTATTTTGTTCATTAAAGGTAAAGTTTTTGTATCATTTTTTCTATCAAACATAGGGTTTCCTTTTAAAAATATGATCTATTACATCCCCCCCTTTAAATTATATCCTATAAGTTTAAAAATTGGATCAGAAACTAAGATATAAATGTTCAAATTACCTTTATTAAAATCCCAAATCATAAAATGAATTAACAAAAAATCCATATTAATAAAAGAAAGGAATGTATTAAGGGGACCAGATATGACACATACTAGGTTTCATGTAAGAATACATAGATGTAGAGAAGGAAACTAATGATCATGTTCTAATAGATAGTAATAGATAAAATATTATTCTTAAAGATGAAAATTATAAAATAATAAACTTTTTTGGGTTCTATGGTCACTGAATTTGAAGAAGTAAAAGAAAAAAATTTATAATATCCTTCTCATAGAGATGCAGAAATAATTTTTTCCAAGGCTATGATCATAATGAATCACAGTTACATGAAATTTAATGTTTCATCCTTCAATCAAATTCCACCAGAAATTCATGTTTTTCTCTAAATGAATTGTATTTAATAGTGATTTTTACACTTGAAATTTTAGAATAATATTCTAGAAAAAAAATAACCCACAAAAAAATTAACTATATAATCATATTGTATTGAAACATTAACAAAAAAAATTGGATAAAATAACATAACTCACCAAATACAATAATATTTAAAAAATAATGATTGATTTTAATTTCCAAAATTCAATAGTAATACACAAATTCCATCATAGACTTTTTGATGAATAAATTCCTGTAAAAAACCTCAAAATAATCCATTTTATGTTTAAAACCCAAAACATATATGATTTTGATTACATAGTCTTCCATGATAATTTTTAACATTTATCTCCAAATATCAACGATCGATATTAATGTATCATACCAAAAAGTAATTACCCAGGTCACATATTCTCTATGTTAGATTAATTATTTCCATAAATAAACTAATTCCCAGGATGTAATCAATTTAAATTATAAATTATTCCAAAAATAATTCAACCATTACCCCCTAATTTATTCTCATGGTGCTTAATTTACCAAATTAATATACAATTCTCAAAATATTGAACTTCATTCCAAATAACATTTATCACTTAATACAAAAATAATTCTCTAATACCAAGGATATCCAATGATAAAACCTAATTTCACAATATCAGTTAAGTAATATTCCATCAACTTGTTTAAATAAAATAAAAATGTCACACTATTCTTGGAATTCACATAGGCCAATGGAAGACAATAATGCCATTCCACCCTTCAGTTGTGGGTTCGATTCTAGCAACCTTGTCCAATGGGAAGGGTTTGTCACACATCATCAGTTTCTGCTTTTTATAATACAATAGAATCATTATAACGTTCCAAAAATCATATAAAATCCCCAAAATAACCATAACACATTTTAAACTCAATGTTTATATTATACCATTAATTTTGTATCCCAAAATTTTATATCTAATAATTTCCTAAAAACTAATCATCATATAAACCCTACAAATTATTCATACCTTTATACATATTTCTACACAAGAAAATATATTTTTTATAAAATAAAATTTTCATATAAAAACCTATGGTGATTACCATAATAGAAAAAGTAATTAAAACTAATACTACCATTGAAAGAGCATTAATACCATTCATCATTTCATCATCCTAAAATCGTCCATAGTTCTTGAATCCTTTACATGTAGACATATTTATCATATAGTGTTCTGCATGATCCATTAAGAATAATTTTCCATATTGTTCCTTCAATAAAATTTACAACAATCAGAAAAACGAATCATGTCCAAAGATTCCATAATTTCATAACATGGGATATAAAATAATACATACTGTTCATTGGAAACTTTCTCTTTCCTCGTCTTCAATTATAATGTAATTATGTTTTTGTAAATATATATTTTTATGGTCTACTAGATATCATTAATGAAACTTATTTTAAAAAATTGATTTTGATAATGAGTATACACAATAGATTTAACAAATATAATTGATAACTCATAAAGAAAGTCCTTCCTGTTACTAGTGTAAATGGAACGATTCCTTCTTCATTAGTGGTTTATTATTTTATGTCCTTAATTATCACTTATATACCATTTCACCATACCTTTAAAATAATTTTTAGGTGTTTATTTCCACATAATTCACACATATATTGATATATATACTTAACTTTATGATCATTACGTGAACATCCACAGGTATTCAATTTTATCATATATGATTCCCAAGAAAAATCACCATGGTTAAAGTGGTTAATCATGAATCAGAATAGTTTGTTTAAAATAACCACAAGATTTCTCATTGAAACTCAGGTTCTATTCAATTTCTTATTCATAAATCCACCAAAATTTCCTTGACATCCATTGTTACATTGGTGCCTGATAGAATCATTTATTTACTAAAATCAAAATGGTGTGTGTGGTTAAATAAAAAAAAGTATCACATAACTTTTTTATGTGGAATGTAAACACTATGATATCCCCATTAATGTTATATTGAACTCATTAAATTTGTCTAAAATTACTATGAATCTTCATATCATGGTATCTCTTATGGTAATATTCAACTTGTAACAGTTGATTAAATAACAAACTCCACTCTAATGTTATCCAAATTGTCCTATTATACCAACTATGAGGTCATGACCTTAAATACTTACATATTATTGAGTTATGTCAAGAAATATAATTTATCTACCATATAAGATATTTTAACGTTTAGATATTTAGATAATTATTCCATAACTCATAAATAATAATGCCATAGTAATAAAAAGTGGACACTTCTTACCTATATACATTTTTACACAAAAAGAAACGATTTAAAAATATGATTTCGTATAAAGACACATTATAGATACTTTCATCACAATGTCCACTTTTTACTTAAAAATATTATACCTTTGAAAAGAATTACAAAAACTGGAGTGAGAAAAACAATCTCACTAAAGGGAATAAAAGTAAGAATGAAACCATTAGTCCATGAATATTCAAATCTTATTAAAACATTTTCACAAAATCATACATTTCACGCATAAAACATATACCCTTTTACATTAACTCATGAAATAAAAAATATTCCTATAAAACTAATAGAAATCATAAATAATAAATGTAACTAGTTAAATCCACATCATACATACATTGAATATATTGTACATATATAGGGATTAACCTTAATGGTCACATTTGGAATCCCAAAAACAATATATTCCATAATTATATTATGAAATAACCCAGTTGATTAACCCAATCTCATTTCAGATTGATTTAGAGAGATATCAAGGGCGCAATTACCATATGTTTATCTCAGAATCACTTGTATACATAAATAATTTCTAGGAAACATAACATAATCATAACTTATAATACAATAATAAAGAAAAAATAACATTTCAACATTGACATCACATTTCATTTTAACGAGGCGTGCACTCATAAATGAAAAAAACTACTTTAAAATAAAATGGTAAACATGTGAAGTAGAAAATCAATACATAATAGTAAAATGAAATTTATAAATTCAATTAAGTATTTATTTTTAAAAAAACCGTACAAGTTATGGAAATAATCAATCTATTTTTAAAACACAATTAAAATAATTAAGAAGAATATTTTTTAATCAATGTGTCCCATAAAAATTTGAACCATTTGAATGGAATTTAAATTTTAAGAAAATTTGTCTACACAGTTAAATCCATAAATATATTTTGAAAAAATAGACAATAATGAGAATTATTTAGAAGAATAAATCATTAAAATGTCACAATCAATGTATTATTTAAGAGTCTTTTACCATTTTTATCATTTAAATTATAAGCCACATAAAAGATGAAATTTTAAAAATAAAATTAAAAAATATTAGAATAAATAAAATAAGGATAAGGAATGTTAATGGTCAGTATGAAAAATTTATAAAAGCATAAAGGTGTATACCATCCAAAAATGTTTAAAATAATGGAAGTTGAGATGAGTTCCCCTACCTTGATTCTGAATCATCACATACAATATTTATATTCCAGAATAATAAAATTATGTAAATTAATACTTTCTTCATAAAAATTTTCAATTTTCATATTCTTTTTATATCAATTATTTACATTTTATAATAATTACATAATTATTTATGTTCAAATCAAATGTTTTGTCTATATTTGGTACTTCACTCAAAAATGAACTCTTTAAGATGTCAATAATCAATGTGGTCATAATTCCAATATCTATTGAATTCTATTCATGATATTATTATCATTTTTATATATAAATTATTATTTTAAATCAAACCATTAATTATTTTTATGAAAAATGAACAATTTTATAATCATGGAGAAGATAGGTCATACAAAACACATGAGTAACATTTTCCTTTTTTCATAGATAATTATAGAAAGAATGTTAGTGTTATTTTACCTTTACATGAATGATCATAACACATTTAATATTATATTAATCATTTAAATAGACCTATATATATCATTGAAGGGATGTAGTGAATAAAAACGAATCACACTGCTTTGTTGATGTTATATTTCACATGTATGCATGAATGCCATTATCATTTTAATGTCTAGGGAAAATAAGAATATAATTGATTTATTAAAAACATATTATTATTAATATGTCATTAATATAACATATGAACATTAATTACATCATTATAAACAATCATGAGTGTCAATTATGGAAAATGAACTATATCAGTTAACAAGGCGGTATCACGACGTACACAAGACTAAAATGTCCATTACCCATTTGATGAAAATAATGAAAAAATAAGGAGATTATAATAACATAATAGAATCATAGTGTATTTATCATATTGTAGTTAGAATTTAATTATTATGGAAGACAATTTAATGTAATATTAAGAAGAATAACATATAAATACTAAATTAAAATTGTTTCCTTTCCTACAAATGGTCACCATTCTTAACACCATAACACTGCTAAGGAGGGTATTCTGAAAAAACTAAAAATTCAACAATGTGGGGAGTTATTCAACAAATGGTTTTGGATAGGGATTGTATAACCCTAATTGATTTTCAATTGTAATTAATAGAGGGTAATGTGATCATTTTTCTAAGAGAAGGAGGGGTACCATAAAAAACCCTTACTGACTGAAAATTAATAATTTATTATATTATAATCCCCCTTTTAAGAGCTGAGGAGAAACCCAACATGTCTTCAAGGACATAAGACATTTATATTACATAATTTCCAACTACAAATGGATCAAAATTCTATTATTTCGAATATAGGGTGAGGATGGTTTGAAACACACTCAAACTATAATTTTGTACATGCATTGATTTTATTTTAAGAATTATATTTTTTTAACCCCCTTAAACTCTTACAATTTTTTCAAGTAATGTGATCTTTGTGGGTTAACTTAATTAGTATAACATGCCAAAATACCAATAAATTAGTTATTTATTACAATTTAATAATTATCTTAACCATTTAGATGAGTATCATATTATTAGGAAATTTTTATCATTTAATAAAATAGTTTATATTTTAAAATATGAGTAGTGTTAATATTGACTATATTAGTTAATTAACTTTTTAAAGAAATCATAACAGAAATAGAAGTTAAAAAACTAATTAAAGTCAACCCTATCTTGTAAAATTAACCATTAAAATTAGTTTATGGAATAAATTCTCTAAAATTGTTTTTATTTTAGTATTTATAATATCATATATTTGATTTATTTATTTATTAAGCATTTATTGTATCATCACTGTGTAACCATTTAATATAAATGTTTTTTATAAAAAATCCAATTAATTTAACATGATTCTAGTAATGATTTTATATTTATAATTCTTATTTATAGTCTATGGTATCCAATACATAACCACATATTAATATTTTTTAGTAATAAGAGACTTGATTATGGAATCTTTCCGTTTACATTAAAAAATGTTATAAGATTGATAATATATTCTAAGTGATTTCAATTTCCCACAATGTTGTCCCAATAAATTAAATTGTTTAAAATAACTCATAAAAAATATTAATAAAAATTTTATGGTCATTTTATATTATATATAATATTATTTTAACCATTAATAACATGATTTACCCTTAATCATGGTAATAACAATAAGTATGATTTTTACTATTCATAATAACTAAAAATAAAATGTACATATCTACATAATTTAAACCTTTTTATTAAAAATATGGAATCCAATTTTCCAAATATAAAACAAATAATTGGAATAAATTAAATTAAAATTTTTCACATTGACTGAATTTGAAAACATGTTTTTAAACTAAAATATTCATATGTTTACATAGATTTTGTATTCAATTTCAATATGAAATTGATTCCAATTTTCTAAATTAGATTAAATGATAAAAAAATAATATTATAATACCTTACAAAAAATAAAATAAAAATATATTTATAAAAATAAATTAGATGAAGAAATAGTTTAGAAATAAATTACAATAACTTTTAGTATTAAATAAAATATGAATATTATAAAAAAAATACCACAAATTTACCCAATGTAAAATATTATATAACAATTCCAAATAATATGTATATTATTTGAAATTTAATTTTGAAAAAATTGGATTTAAAATTGGTTCTATGTAAAATGATGGTATATTGTTTTTTTGAAAAATTTCACCTTTTATGCGTAAAATTTTAATTATTCTTTTATTCGGCCTAAAAGATACATAATATGAATTTGAAAAATTATATTTAATTAATATTTAATTAATAAAATCCATCCCGATTTATTTTATTATTTTATAAATACAATAATTCGTATTTAAATAGATTTTTAGGAAAACAAATCCATTATATTTAATTGGTTTTTATTTAATTTGATAATTATGTTGGTAAAAATGAATCATTATATAAACATTTGTAAACCGTATTTTGATAATTCAATTAATAATTTTCATGATCTCCATGCTATGGACTATGTGAAACCTATCATAATAAGTAATAATATTAAGTGGTTCATTTAAGCTAACTGTGGCTTATCATGTATGATATCGAGCATATTGATTCCATTAAAAATCATGGGATGTTACAATCCATGAATTATATTATTTAATATAATATCTATAAGATGTATCACATGAGTGTATATATATTCATTCATTTATTCATCCGTTTGTTGAGGAATTAACTCATTTTTTATAACCTAATATTTAATTCATATACATGCACATAATTTCCACAATGGATTTGTAAAGTCAATATCCTTTTGATGGTGGATGTCCAAGTGTCCTTCATCATTATTGAATGAAGGTCCCTCAAACCAGAATTTCTATTTCCTCTTCAATCTTTTCATAGATAGTTGCACGCATGAGTTAGTGGGAAGTATAGTCATTCTTGAGAATAGAGTGTTTCTTAATCCTATGAATTCCATTGTAGAATGTAATTCATACAATTTCCTTTACATTGAAATTCGTCAAGAATATATTAATAGCGATTTAGTTCATTTATTTGGCGTAAGGAAAACTAGTTTTATACTCTCTCCATTTAATTATTATGAATGAGTTCAATCATTTTTATTAAAATCATGATTTTGGTTAATCAATAACTTATTTTGTGTGTAATATTAAATATATGATCCCTTTAATGTCTCACACTGATGATTTATTTGGTTGGGAATTTCACTACAAGTTTTCAATTTATTAATTATTAATATATTCTTATTAATGTTCAAGTATACATATTCTCTAATTGAGTAGAAAATTTAGAGGTTAATTAATGTTTTTTAATAAAATAATAACACTACTTGCATTAATATATTGAATGACATATGTTGTAATTTTATAAAAATAAATAATCTTATAAATTTTATTCTAGTTATAGTGTAATTGTTTTAAAATTAATTTATTTTGGGAGAACAATAATTATGAAATGGTGATATTATATTTAATTACGTCAACTAGAGTTCTATTTACATATCTACTTAATAAGGTATTCATGGTTGATCTTGTAAAAATGATCATGGAATTTGTTTTATCAGACAAGTTAAATAAAATGTATATGTTTTTTCTGAGAAACATAAGACAAATAATAATTATGTTGATTTGTTAAATAATTAGTGACATTGAATTATATTTAAGAACCATCAGAATGTTTTCATAAGTTAATAAATATTTTCATATGAATTTTGGGATTTTTGATTAAAAAAATAATACAAATGAATCTATAATCAAATTAAACTAAGGTCACGATATATTTATAGAAATAATTAAAAAACACGACAAAAAATTTAGATGATCTCATACTGATTAAATACAAGTTACTAAATGTAAAAATAATATGGTCAAGTCCTTGTGATAAAGAAATATACTGATATAGGAAAATTTATACACCAAAACCAAGTTTTTTTTTTGAAATCACGATGCATCCAGAGTTTATATTAATTTTTCCCCTCCCATCCCTATATTATATGAAATTCATTGACCATACGACACATTACGTATTTTTATTCCACTAAAAAAAGAACCATTTAACTGAATAAATACATTGATATCCATATAATTATAAATATATAAAATATATACTTCCCTATTAAATTTAGTATTGTTTATTTTCAGGATAACATTCCTTAATCAACATAGATGCTTTGTTGTATATGATAAAATAATAAGGAAGTACATTTAATAATTACATATTATGAAAAGGTCTCTTTTAATGTACTAAGTCATTCATGGAATAGAGTAAATGCATTCAAAATTTTGAATTGTTAAGAGACCATAGAAATCGTATAAAAAATATTACATAATGATTCAACAAAATTCAATGAATATTCTGTACCATATCACCTGATAGATTCAAGAAATATGTGAGTAATTAGGACTACATGTTGTGAATTTGGGTGATGCTTGAGTTTATTCTCAACCAATCATTTTTGGGTGATTACCCCTAGGTGAATCTATTTTATAGTCACATAAAAATTCTAGTTTCTATACAAGGATGTATTTTTTAGGAAACTATACCCAATTTCCTTTTCCAAAAATAATTTATGAGTTTTTAGCCATAGAAATGATTTCATTTTATAACAATCTTGGTAATTCATTAATAAAAAAACTACGTGATAAGGAAAAAAATATATAAAATAAAATTATATATACCTCATGACAAATAATGTAAAAATTAGTCCATGTAAATTTATTCCCAACATAAAAGAAAATATAGTGTGAATATAACATAAGTACCAAACGACGGAAAATTGAGATTGAAAGAGCCCAATTATTTCTTGGGTAGAAATTAAATCAAATATAATTGAATGATAAGGCCTAAAATTGATCTAAAAATTCCATAATTAATTTAATTTAATTATATATCATCTTAAATATGAAGTATATGTTTGATTTAGTGCACTAGAACTAGGTTTGGTGTACTCTATGATAATATTCAATCATAGTTTCTAATATTAATAAACTATTTTTCATATCATGATTGTTAATCTACATTGCATAATAAGTGATAATGTCTTAAGAGTTGATATCTCACTAAAATGTCAATGTAGTTCCATAATATGATTAGAACCCAAATGTTTTCAGATAGTACTCTTAAATATATGTTCTATAGAATGATGATATAATTTTAAGGGAAAAATGATATAGGGTATCAGGGTTGGAGACTCATAGGACATTGAAAAATCATCTCATGTTGTATTCCCATGGTAAAACCCAGTGTAGGATATTATGAGAACTAGACACACCAGTAAAAAATCCACATTTATATATTACGTTGTATATTCCAGTCTCTGTATGTGTCTATTAATCATTAGAATTTTATATTTTTAATGATGAATATTATGAGTTTTTTAAATTTATGCATTGATTAAAACTTTTATGACATATGTTTTCGATGAGGTATGAAAACATAGTTGTGCCATAAGATCTATTTCCAAAATTTAATAATGTTGGAATGGATTTCTATATTATTTTCCTTAAGTAAAGTTGATATGAAATTCCCTATGATTGAAAAAATGTAGCTTAAAAAATATCAAATCCAAGGTGTTCAATAGAAAATCATTATTTCTTGGAATTCAAAGAAAGATACTTCAAGCATATAGGTTAATATAATTTACATGCAATCATTTTAGTTAGAGATATCGTGTTAATGGGAATATAATACGCAATAAGTATATTTATGAGGTTTTAGGTCATTTTGGAATTAACTTAATTCTCTGTGGTTTCCTTATCATGTTTCTAGTTATTATACTCATACATTATACATGTTTTCACAAATCCAATGAGAAATATACCTATAGGGTCACACCCTATGTGTATCCACAGTGACAGTTAAATAAAATATTTTATATCTATTCTTTAAATAGTTCAATAAATATTATTCTTTCATAGTGTTTAATAATTATTCATGTTTTCTTGATCACAAATATTTTACCCCCATTTATTTGAGAGATTTTAATGCTAGAAAAATAAATAAAAAATATTTATTTTTCTATTTAGTAAATATAATAGTTATTTATTAATTGGAAAATAATTTTTTAAAATTTATTTAGTAAATAAAAAATCTTTATTTATTCCTAAAAAAAATATTTTGGTGAAATGACGGACCAAGCCTAACAGTCTGGTGAGAAATAATAAATATTGTATATTATATTATTAAATAATATTTATTTCAATTTGAAAGATTAGAGAATGTCTAGAAATGATAATAATATAATTCTTATTTGACATGGGGTTATGTATATTTTAAATAAATAATAAATGTATGTTGTAGAATATTTTTATTTTAACCTTATTAGTATGTAAACACAATTGTATTATTTACAATGATATCCAATTTATTAATCTATACAAAAATATGAGAATCCTTTGAAGCCCTAGAGAGATCACTTCTCTAAGAATGGACCAAAGTATGTAGTGTGTTATTCTTCAACCACCAACTATCATGTTGAGAAATATCATAGAGAGCACATTGCAATCGATTTTCATAGCGACCAAATTTAGAAAACACAAGAGATATGATCTAACTTTATAGAACCTGATGATTCTTTTAGAGACTTTTTTATATTTGCATAACACATGTGGATCACTACTAGAGGGTACCCAATATTGATTCATACATCGATATAATTGTATATCAATGATCTATTGTCAGAACCATCTGTGAAGAAATAATTCCAACATAGTCATCTATATTATAAGTCATGTGCCCCATGTAAACGAAATTTAGTCATTTATGTCATATATGGGATGTATAATTCTGTACATAGCCTAATTGATTAGTGATAGTGCAACTTTGAGATAACACATTGTGCAGAAATTTATAAAATCAATTTACTCAAATTTTTTAGGCACATTTTACACACTGAGTCTGTAGGCGTGTGTGTATGATTGACTATGATAGACATACAAACAGTTTTGAATGATTTTTTACACTGCGTACTTATAATAAATTATACAAAATTAAAATTAATTTATTATACTAAGTAAAACTTATCCATAATTTCTTTTTTTGGTCATTATTTTGATAAGAAACAATATTAAAATGGTTTTAATATTTAAATATATATATACATATATATATATATATATATAATTTCAACATAATTTTCAGATATTGATGTCATGGGTGAGTCGTAAGACATATATTACAATACATGCATTAAATGGTAAAACATTATAGAAAAATAATACAATTCATGTAATCATTATTTTTATATTACATGCCATTTAATTACATGATAAGTCATGTAATTCACAAGTCATAAGAGTAAACAGTATATGAGTATAATAAATTATTGGTAGATTCATACGGGTATGTACCATGTTTCCTTCAATATATATTTATGTACATAGTAAATTTTAAATAAATGTTTTCAATTAGATTAATATTTTTATGAAAAATATTCTTAAATAAATTCTATTGAGAATTAAGATGATGAATTCATTATTTAAATAAGTTAATTAATAAATTCTGGCATGACTTACCCTAAATAAGAAAATGTATGAATTGAATTTTAGGTTTATTAAATCCATAATTTTTTGCATTCATGTAGATGATCCTGATCTTATAACAATCCATTATATGTGATTTGTTTCATTTAATTTATTATTAAACTAAATTACAGTAATTTGTTTCTTATATCCTCTTATTATGTAAGAGTCTACATGCCAATGGATTCATTTATGAAACCCCTTTTCCATTAACCTGTTTGGGAATAAAATAATATGAAAGGGATGATGATCCCATCCTAGTGATGGATGTTCGTGACTGGAGTTGAGGTGAAACCAATCCAGGAGAGACATAGGTGTATAGGAGGAATGATGTAACATTAACGGCAATTAGTTCAATGAGTTTTCACCTTGGTCAATGGTTATTTACTCCACCACTAGATAAAACTACCACTATATAACACTCATGATCATACATAATAATTATTTTATTTCTATCAAGTTGCATGGTTATTTTATTATGGATGTTTTGTCATGCAATCATTAATTAATGAAATTAGTGATTTTGTAAGATAGAAATAAAATAAATTGGTTTACATTTAAATATTTTCAATAAAAATGTTAATCATATATGAAAATTAACATAATATTAACAAGAATTTGATAAATATCATGATATTATTTTTAGGTATAATGGATAAAATCCATAAATTATATAGATTAAGTGCCTATATCCTTCCAATACATTAGTTAAATTGAAAAAAATAGTTCAAATTTCCTAAACAACCCATGTTGGGGTGCATTTAATTACCATGGAATTATATCATGATGTTACTGGTTGACCTGGTATAGTTCCCATGAAGGTTTGACTGTTATTTTCAGACAAGTTGTTCCTAAGAAGTAATGTTTATTAAATACAATTTCAAGATTTTAGCATTGGGGAGTCCACTCAATAGATTGAGGAATTGTGTGTTAATGAAATTTAAATTTGGAATACCAACCCACACCGTTAGAGTTTCTTGACCAACAAATGTTGGGGTAATGAGAAGGGGGATATGGATCCTTGCTATTATAATTTACAAGTAACATGATATTATGAATTCAATGCTGGGGGATATTGGTTTTTGATAAAATTTTTGGATACTAATAAATATAATTTTTATTTTTTTTTTAAATTATAACATTTAACGTAGTAAAATAATATACATTTTAATTTGTATAAAAATCATTAAAATGACTACAAAAATATCACTAAGATCCATACATGATAAAAATAGCCTTATTAGAAGAAATTTCTTTCAAAATTGGAGAATATATTTATGTGTAATCCTACACAATTAAAGGAAATTATATATTTTAGAAGAACATATTCTAAATGCACCATGAAATGTGTCTAGTGATTAAAAGTTATCTTTTTATGAAAATGAATCATGATGATTCTATAATTTTTCATTGTTTCATGCTATAATCAATGACCAATGTTCTTCTAAAAAACATGAGGACATAGATTTGTATAACATGAAATCTCACCTTCAATATCTTTATCAATATAAGGATAGAAAATATAAGTATGATATCTTCAATGATTTTTTTACAACAATTCCAGGAGATTTTGTTTCATATGGGCCACATGTAGTCAATATTAGTATCTACATTGAACACTTATATACCTTAGGGTATAGATTACTGAATTATTTTTATAAAAATCTAATACATTCATCACATACCAAGACCTTTAGTAGATAAATTATTAATTACAAAATTATCAATATTGGGAAGAGTCTTTCGAGTCATCAAACGTTGATTCTCCAATGGGAAAGTACACGAGTAATGATAAACCTATGGTTCTTTGGGAGAATTAGAAAAGTAATATGAGGTAAAAGGGGGCCCGTATTTTTAAAAAGTATAAAGCTCTCAAGAAATTTCCATCTAAGAATAATAAGAACAAGTATTAAGGAAAGGAAAAGCAGGCAGTATACTATCCATTTGGAAAGGCTGTCCATTTGAAGAGAAACTACACCCAGAAAAATGGGTAATCTAATGTTTTACTCTATATTGAGTGTAATCATTCAATTTCTACAGACTGGGTAACATATATTGCTTATGGTTCACAAATCTATATCCAAATTATGGAACCGAGATGATTCTTAATGATTCTTATAGGAGAGGTGAATTTGAGAGCTCTTAATGGTGTGAGGCTTGATTCTCAAGCCATTGGAGACTACCACCGATTACATCCAATGGGAATTATTTTGGTATTAAAATGTTGTTATCAAGTACCAAAGGCTTCCAACAACAATTTTTTTATCATTCTTAGATGCATATGGGTTCATTTTCAAATTTTGAATTTTTTTCTTTTATAATGAAAAATATTAAGTTATGGAATATTTAAATAACAAAATTTATTTAATAAATTTTGACAACCATGTATTTTAAATTCATAATGAATCATCTTTATATTAGAAATATAACACCCTAATGTGGAATCAACATATTACTCTTATAAATGAGAAGTGTTTTGGAATAATTTGATACGATGGTTATTTATAATCATCTATGATAAAACAACTTGAAATATTTCTTACGTGTTTACAAAGAATAATAACCAATATCATATTCAAGGGACAAGGTGAAATGGACAAATATCTTCTAGTAATGTTAGACTCTAATTTTTGTAGGTCATTTCTTATATAAGAATTTGGTTGGTATTCATACTTATAAAATTTTACTGATCAAATGATTAGATGTGTTATCTTCTACATGATTAGGTATAAGTTTGAGTCCTTTGATTAATTCATGGAATTTAGGCATGATGTAGATTATCAACAATGAAATAATATAAAGAATATTTTTTTGGATCTAGGTGAATAATATATTAACAATGATTTTATCGACTTTATACGAGTGTTTTGGATTCAATATCAACTAAAATTATTTTACACACCACAATGGAATTGTGTAAGTGAAAATAGGATTAGTACCTTAATAAACATGGTAAGGCCAATGAGGAGTCATACAGATATTTCATAATCATTTTGGAGATATGTATTAAAAATTGTGATATTAAAATTAAAATGAGTACCAAATAACGCAGAAAATGGAATTCCCTTCATGTTATTGAGTGGAAAGAAATCCATTTTGTCTCTTACACAGATATAGGGTTGCAATGCATTTGTTAATACATTATCAGGAAACAATCTTGAAAACGAATGAACAATGGGTATATTTATAGGGTCTCCCAAGGAAAAAAGGATACTACAAATAAATACCCTTATAAATGAATGTGACCATCACTAGAAAATGCATCATTCTTGATAGGGAGAACATCCTCAAAATGGATAGTGGGAGAAATATTTACTTTGATGAAGTTGATGGTCAAGATATAGAACAGATTTTACAATAACCAATTCCATATGTCCACATGGAAGAAGTAGTTACTAAATAAAATGTACTATATACAATCACAAGAGATGTAATATATACCGCCAGACATGGTTTTCAAGTCACTAAATATGTTGGATCATTATTAGTTGAAAATGATGATCCTCTATCCGACAAATAATTTGTAAAGTGCATAGAAAATGCCAGATGACCCAAAGCCATAAATTATTAAATGAATTTCATGTATCAAAGCCATGTTTTGGATCTCGTTGATGCACCTATTGATATAAATATCATAAGTTGTAAATAGGCATTCAAGATAAAAAAAGACAGAGAAGGAAAATTAAATGCCTCTAAATCAAGGCTAGTGGGTAATGGATTTAAATGACATCTATGTATTGAATATGATGAATACTTTTCACAATTTTCCATATATAAATCCATTATAATTATTATTGTTATATAATATTTCCTTGATTATTATATTTGAAATAAAATAGATAAAACTACATTCTATAATGTGAAACTTCATGAAGATGTCTATTTGACACATCCAAAAGAGATTGTGACTTAGGGTGTTGAAAAAATTGTTTTCAACTCACAAAAATAATTTATGGATTGAAGTGAGCATCTGGGTCAGGGAGAAATCAATTCACTAAAACAATAACAAAATTTATTTTCATTAAGATATAATGTGAGCCATGTGTTTATATATTGTTTGGTAGAAATTACTTTGTTATCCTATTAGAATATTGTGATGAATGATTACTTATTGGATATCACACACTATTCCTACACTCTATTATGTGGTAGATAATCAGGTGTTTCTCCATGAAGGTATTAGTTGAATCAACATGTATTCTAGGGATCAAGATCATTCATGATAGATACAACATGCTTTTAAGAATATGAAAATGTACATATGTTTACCAGATAAAAAATATATTTAACATGAAACAATAAAAAGGGGGGTCGGTTCTACAGTAACATGGTTTATAAATTTCTATGAAAATGTTTCCATCAATAGAAAATAAGAAAGAGAGAATGAGTAAGATGATATATGCTTTAGTAATATGATCAATCATGTGTTCCCTGATACCTAAAAGACTTAAATTTCCGTATGCATTGAGCATGTTAGGTATATATCATGAAGATCAAGGAGAATAACATTGGTGTAATGATAAGTATATCCTTATATATCTAAGATGAAAAAATAATTTATTCCTGGTGTATCAGGGAGACAAGGAACTGGTTGTTTAAGGTTATTCTGATTCTAGTTTTTGGACATATAATATTGAGCTCCAATCATAGTTAAGATATGTTTTCACACTAAACTGAGGAGATATGAGATAGAAAAGTTCAATGATGTTAGATTCTGTATATTCTATATTAGATTCAAAGTATATAGAGGATTATAATGCATCAATGGAATGTCATTGGATATAGAACATTATTTAGGATCATGTAGTGGTACCTAGCAATAAAGACCCTACAACATTGTACTATGATAATATTATAGTGGTTGATCATTCAAAAATATCCAAGGACACATGAATAAATAAATCACATATGAAAAAGGTATCACGTCTTGAGGGATATTAACCATATGGGTGAAAATGTATTAAGTAGAATACCTACGAAAGCGAACATGTGGAACCCTTGACTGAAGGCCTATCTTAGCCAACAAATAAGTATCTTGTGAGATCTAGTGAACGGAGTGTTGTTTGTGTAACATCCCAAGTAAGTAATGAATAATATATATTTTTATCTTTGTCTATTAATGATTAAGATAGTGTTATAGAGGCTAAAAATGAAAATAAATACAATCTTATGCATGGAATACACTAATATTCTTAAAAGATTGTTTTACTGCCTTTTGATGGAAAACCATTTTTGAATCTATATTTTGACAATTTTATAAACTATGTTTGTCAAAATAAACTTATTCTTTATGATTGGGACAGCAAAATTTACCTTGTGTGAATTTTTGGTATTTTTCTGACAATGTTCATTTTTTAATGAATAGTGAAAAATACTGCATTTGACATCAAAACTGCTTTTTAATCTAATTTATTTATATTATTAGATTATGTTTTGAATTGGTTTTGAAGTGAAATTAGAATATATTTTTACCATTTTATTCAATGGTGGTCATTGGAATCAATTTCACTTTGAAATTAGACTTAAACTCGTGTCAATCTTTTGATACTTATTGTTTTGTAAAAACACGCTATTTTCTCTGGCAGCAGGAATTAATTATTAAATTAATTAATGTGACTTATATGATTTGAATTTTTTAAAATAGACTTCATTTTTGAATTCGGAATATCAAATATAGCTTAGGGTGAATTTTTGGTAATTTTCTGAAAAACTTCAATTTTTGATGAATAGTGAAACCACTGAGTGGTAATCAAGCAAACTGATTTTTCAGTTAAATGAAATTTTACCACTAATGTGTATTGAATTTTGATTATCCTACATACATGGTTTTCATTAAGAAGTAAAATGTGGTTCAATGAGATTATAATAATTTTTTGGTGAATAGTAACTTATTAAGTTCTTAATCGCGATTAGTGGTAATTAGGGTAGTTTAAGGTATAAATAATGCTTTAATAATAGGAAATGACCTAGACACATGTCCCAACCTTATTGTTTGTGTCATGGCCGACCAAGAAAAGCCATGGGTAAACTTGGGGACTCCATGGAGACACTTTGGTTTGGAAATGTCATAAATAACTTTTTATTAAATGTTAAAGTAAAAATGACACAAACAAGAGATGTTTTACGAAAACAATTTTTACATGGGGTTATAAAGATCAGATTTTTGATTATAAATAGTCATTGGAAATCTAAAAAGATTTCCTACATCATAGTATTTTGTTTATGATTTTTATACATTAAATAAATTAAATTATTTATGACATAATAATGATGCAGCGATGACATCATTATTTGACGATTTAAATAAAATGGAAAGATAATGTAAAATCTATGAACTACACATGGAAAAAACCAATTGGATGAGTGTATTTCGAAGCCTTATAACCTTATCCACGAATTATATCAATGTTGGACCTTTTTAAACCGAAACACATTTTCAAATAAAGTAATATTTCTTTACTTTCCAAAAGTGCCCCTCCTCTCCTCTTATAAAAGGCCCCCACCTCTACCTCTTTTCACACACTCCTCAAGCCTTTGGCTCGGCCAAACCCTGCCCATTTACTCTCTCCACATCCCTCTCCTCATCCTAGAGGATTCCCTTTGGGCAGAATCCTTTCAAAGGAAGCCTTTAGGCTCAAATCAAAAGGAGTTACACTTTTAAAGGTAATTCATTCTCTCATGTTCATTTGTTTTATTTTGCTTCTCCAACCCCCTAAACTCTTTTTATTTACTTATTTTGTAACAACACCAGTATCTTCAATATAATAGTATGTTGTTATAAGATTAATTTGAGCTACACTCTCACACAAATACATCAAATGGTTAAAGAACATACGGTTTCCGTGGATGGCGAAATTCTGCCTCCCGAAACGATGATTGTTCAATACTCATTTAACACCTTCAAAGGTGGCCATTATGATGTCACTATTTTTATATATGATATATGATATGTTTATTTTTTCCTTAATCTTCTGTTTTTTTCATTTTGGGCATACCTTTATGGTTTCCATTATGGGTAAACACGATATCTTCATTTTAGGAAGTGCGGACTACCGCCCCCTGAAAGTGATTTGATTCGTTAATAACATATGTGGGATGTGTAAAGGATAAAGTTAATGATATTATATATGTTATTATACTGGAATTATAATATACTCTTATATCATTATTATTCCATTCTAGAAAATATGAAATAGAAATGGAAGTAGCGTTCATGCGTACGTACGGCTTACCGTCTCCATGAACGGTGCATTTCATTTCTTACCTCTAAATGTGATGTAATATTATAAATACATGTATATGATGAATATATATGATATATATGTTATCCAAATCATTAATATCATTCTGGATATAACGAACCTATGACCAAATTAACAACATGTAAGTGTAAGAAGTCTATTTTTGACTTAAGAACCAAATACCGACAAAATGAACATTATTAACTTAAATGATTACATGATGTCCATAACATGGTATAAAAGGAATAATGAACTTGAAAAAGGTTCTTAAGCAAGTAGAGATTAACTCAAGTTTATTATTCAGGAGATTAAAGAACGGTCGGGTCAAGTCGGATACGAGGTATGGGACTTCGTCTCAATCTCCTTTCATTGAGGCATATTTTATTTTATACACAACTTTCTTTTATACGGTGTATAAACCCGTTTGACTTTTACGTTTATTCAAAAGGAATCTTTTTTATACGAAGTGTTCACTAAATTAAAAAAGGTAATGTTTTTGTCATACGTATGCGGCGACAACGACTTCTCCCCTGTCTTGACCGTTATTTGAGTTTCGGCTTCCTCTACAAGCCATACCTTCTTTTTAAAAGAAAAATAAATACCATGTTTTACTTTTCTTTTATTTTAGTATTGAAAATGGTTTTCATAATGTTTTTATATCAATGTGTTGTATTGATATCTCGTGATTGAAATGTGGAAATTTTATGTTTCCTTTATGCATGTTTTATGTGATATGATTATGTTATGGTTCTTGGGCATTATTATGAAGACGGGTTGTTCCGTGATAAAATGAGGGCGGGTGAGCCCGTTATAGCTCTCCAATGCATTGGGTAACGCGAAGGAGTGAAACGTTAAGGTTTCTCCGAAGAGATTTTAGGGAATATACTGTGATGGGTATTCCAAACGTAACCAAGAGGGTTACTCCCTACGTAAGAATGTTATGAATGCCTCATGTTACCTTTATGTCTTATGATTTCTATGATTTATTCATGATTTGATGAGGTATGTTAAAGTGATTATGTTTTATGGGTAAATTATGATTTCACTCTTATGTATGTATGTACCCATGTTTCCTTTCCATGTTTTTATAACCCATACTGAGTTTTTATGCTCATCCCAAGTTTTTGAAATGTTTTTCACAGGTCAAGGTAAAGGTACATGATAAGATGATAGAGTCAAGGATGTGTCAAGAAATAATCCATGTTTTATTTTAAATGTGTTTCCATTGATGGGAATGAAGAATACTATCTTTATGTAACCACTTTGTTTATATGTGGAATGTAATGCAAGTTTTATGATCTAATTCTCTAAAACTCTAAACCCGAAAAGATCCTCAATGTGCAATCTTGTAATAACTCAAGATTAAGTAAGGTTTAAGGCTGGGGCCTTATAGTTGGTATCAGAGGTCGGTTTAGATAACTTTAGGAGTTAGAATTCTATTAAATGATTATCCAAAAATATTTTTTTTCGAAATGATATAGCATTTAAAGATTACCATGTTGCTTCATCTAAGACATGTTTGTTCAGAATGGTTTTCCGCAGAGGAAACAGGGAAGCAGTGTTAGGAAGGCATACAGAAGGAAATAACCTTCCGAATCAGCATCCAGAAATGGTAGGAATTGGAACTGAACAGTTTGTTGCAGTAATGGCGCAGTTGACTCAAGCAATAAATGGCGGTGGTATCCATGCACGAGATCAGCCAGATCAACCGCAGAGGAACATGTCCATGGTGGAACATTTCATGAGGCAACATACACCATCATTCAGAGGATCATCTGACCCTGTGCTAGCTGAAGGGTGGATTTAAGCACTGGAGAAGATTTTTGATGTCATGGGGTGTTCAGACAATCAAAAGGTTAGTCTTGCTATTTACCGTTTGGAGGGTGAAGCAGATCAGTGGTGGTCTATGGTTAAAAATATCAGGGACGCCGATGAGATTGATGCTCTTGATTGGGATGAATTCAATGGTATGTTTCTTGAGAAGTATTTTCCTAAGGCTGTTCGACATAGGATGGAAAAGCAATTCATGGAATTGAGGCAAGAGGAAGGCTCAGTGGCTGCCTATGAAGAAAGGTTCACTCGTTTGGCAAGGTATGCTCCAAAGTTTATCTGAGACCTTGATAGTAAAATCAATCATTTTTACTTAGGATTAAAGCCAAAATATCGAAGGGCATTAGCTTCTCGAGAGTTTAAAAGATATGAAAAGCTTGTTCGATGTGCTGAGAAGGTGGAAATGGAGTTTTCCGATGACCAAGTGTTCTATAACAACCAGCAGAAGAAGAGACCGAGGTGGCAGGAGAAAGGTAAGAATTCTTCAAAAAAGTCTGATGGTAAGAGAACTAAGTTTCCAGTTTGTGATAAATGTGGCAAAAGGCATGCTGGGGAATGTCTTCTGAGTTCTGGAAAGTGCTACCGATGTGGTAATATGGGACATAAGGCTCGTGATTGCACTGAAAAGTATCAAGGTGATGGTAAGAACAAATTTTATTTACAGTTAGTGAAATGTTATAAGTGCAATGAGATGGGTCACTATGCAAACGAGTGTCCAACAAGGATCTTGAGTGATGGGATGCAGTTAGACTACAAGCAGAAAGAGGTGGTGAAATCCTTTGCAACTACTTCAGCAGATGTCGGGCCATCAAATGAAGTTGTATCAGGTACTTTGTTTGTTTTTTCATATTATGCCAGTGTATTGTTTGATTCGGGGTCTACACATTCTTTCATCTCTGAAACCTTTTCTAGTAAAATGCGAATACCATCTCAAGAAATGACTCCTGAACTTTTGGTAAAAACACCTGGGGGAAATGTCGAGGCAAAAATAATTTATAAGAATCTTTCCTATCCTTATATGTGGAAAGAACCTACTTGAAAACCTTATTGTTATACCTCTAGTAGAGTTTGATGTTATCCTGGGTATGGATTGGCTCTCTATTTACCATGCTAAGATTGACTGTAGAGCTAAATAAGTTTCTTTTCAGAAAGACTTTCAGTTTGTTTACAAGAATGAACCCTTACTTTTGATAACATATCAAGAGGCCAAGAAACTTGTAAAAGATGGAAATGAATGTTACCTTGCACACATCATTGAAAATAAAGGAACTGTTTAGATTAATGATGTGCCAGTGGTAAATGGGTATCCTGATGTTTTTCCTGATGAGTTGCCTGGAATAATACCAGATCGGGAAGTTGAGTTTACTGTTGACTTTGTTCCTGATGCTAAGCCAATTTCAAAACCCCCTTATCGAATGGCACAAATTGAACTTTTAGAGTTGAAGGAGCAATTGCAAGATTTATTAGAGAAAGGTTTCATTAGACCTAGAACATCACCATGGGGTGCTCCTGTTTTATTTGTTAAAAAGAAAGATGGTTCTATGAGACTTTGCATTGATTATAGAGCCTTGAATAATATCACTGTTAAGAACAAATATCCTTTGCCTCATATCGATGATTTGTTTGATCAGCTCCTGGGAGCTCAGTTTTTTTCAAAGATTGACTTGAGATCGGGGTACCATTAGCTGAAGGTAAAGGAGGCAGATATTCAGAAGACCGCGTTCCGTACGAGATATGACCATTATGAATTTGTAGTAATGACTTTTGGGCTAACCAATGCACCTGATGTATTCATGGACTTAATGAATAGAATTTTCCATGAGTCCTTGGATAAGTTTGTGGTGGTTTTCATTGATGATATTTTGGTGTTTTCTAAAAGTAAAGAGGAGCATGAAAAACATTTAAGGGTTATCTTGCAAACCTTAAAAGAAAAGAAACTGTATGGGAAATTCAGTAAGTGTGAGTTTTGGTTGCAACAAATTTCTTTCCTTGGTCACATTGTTTCTAAAGATGGAATAACTGTTGATCCTGCAAAAACAAAAGTTGTGGAAGAATGGCCAAGACCCACAAATGTAACCGAGATTCGTAGCATCCTTGGTTTGGCGGGCTATTACCGAAGGTTTGTTAGAAATTTTTCACGGTTATCTAGTCCAATGACTAAGCTAACTCGGAAGGGTGTTAAGTTTATCTGGACAAAAGAATGTGATGATTGTTTTCAGGAATTGAAAAGAAGATTGGTGAATGCTCCAGTTTTGGCACTACCTTCCAGGAATGGTGAGTTTGTTATATACAGTGATGCTTCATTGAAAGGACTTGGTTGCGTCCTAATGCAGAATGATCAGGTAATTTATTATGCTTCACGACAGTTGAAAACTCATGAGGTAAATTACCCTACACATGATTTGGAATTAGCTGCTCTTGTTTTTTCTTTAAAAAATTGGAGGCATCATTTGTATGGAGTAAAGTGTGAAATATATACCGATCACAAAAGTTTAAAGAATATATTCACTCAGAAAGAGTTAAACATGAGACAGAGGAGATGGCTAGAATTAATCAAAGATTATGATTGTACAATTCATTACCATCCGGGAAAAGCAAATAAAGTGGCTGATGCTTTGAGTCGAAAAAGTAATGCTTAATTAACAATGTTGCGTTTGGAACGTGATACTTTGGTTAAGGATTTGATGAACTTTGGCATAGAAGTTTTTGGTGCAGGAAGTCCTTCTGTTTTGTTTCAGGTATCAGTGAGATCTTCTCTATCAGATAGAATCAAGCAAGCACAGAAGCAAGACAGTGAGTTGCAGAAAAAGGTAGAGATGGTTCAGAAAGGTAAGTTGCCTGAATTCAACATTGATAATGATTGCGTTTTGAGATTTGGGAAGAGATTGTGTGTGCCTTATGATTCACAGTTGAAGAGAGAGTTGTTATGTGAAGCTCATAGTTCTCCGTTTTCAGTTCATCCGGGCAGTACTGAGATGTATAGAGATCTGCGGGAGTATTACTGGTGGGATGGAATGAAAAGAGACATTGCTGATTTTACTGTGAAGTGTTTGACTTGTCAGCAGGTTAAAGCAGAGCGGCAGTTACCGAATGGGATGCTTCAGCCTTTACCGGTGCCAGAGTGGAAATGGGAGAATATATCCATGGACTTTGTTGTTGGATTACCGAAGACATCTCGAGGTAATAATGCAATCTGGGTTATTGTTGATCGCTTGACCAAATCTGCTCATTTCCTTGCTATACGAGATACCTTCTCTCTCGATCAACTTTCCCGTTTGTATCTTAAAGAGATAGTCAGGTTACATGGAGTTCCTCTCTCCATTGTATCGGATCGTGATCCCAGGTTTACTTCTAACTTTTGGAAAGGCCTTCAAAAGTCGTTGGGTACTGAATTAAATTTTAGTACAGCTTTTCAACCTCAATCAGATGGAAAGTCAGAATGAACAATTCAGACATTGGAGGATATGATACGAGCTTGTTCTATGGATTATCAGGGAAGTTGGGACCAACATCTTTCTTTGGTTGAGTTTTCATATAATAACAGTTTCCATTCCAGTATACAGATGGCACCATTTCAGGCATTATATGGGAAGCAGTGTCGAACTCCAGCTTTCTAGGATGAAGTGGGTGAAAGGAAGTTGATGGGACCAGAATTGGTAGAAGAGATGGCAGATAAAGTTTAGCTGATTCAGAAACACATGAGAACAGCTCAGAGCAGGTAGAAGAGTTATGCGGATAACCGGAGGAAGGATCTATCTTTCGATGTAGGTGATCAGGTTTTTCTCAAGGTTTCTCCTTGGAAAAGTGTGATGAGATTTGGTAAGAAAGGGAAGTTGAGTCCAAGGTTTGTTGGACCATACGAAATTCTGGAGAGAGTTGGATCAGTTGCATACCGAGTGGCTTTACCTCCGAGTTTATCTCAGGCACCCAATGTTTTTCACGTTTCGATGTTGAGAAAGTATATGCCAGATCCATCTCACGTTTTGAGTCCAGAGGTAGTTCAGTTGGAAGAGAACCTATCTTATGAGGAACAACTGGTCCAGATTCTTGACCACAGGGAGCAAGTGTTACGGAATAAGGTGATTCACCAGGTAAAGGTTTTGTGGAAAAACCACATGATTGAAGAGGCAACATGGGAATCTGAAAATGCAATGAGGGATAAGTACCCCCATTTATTCGATAAGTAAATAAATTGCGGGGACGCAATTTTCTAAAGGGGGGAAGGATGTAACATCCCAAGTAAGTAATGAATAATAGATATTTTTATCTATGTCTATTAATGATTAAGATAGTGTTATAGAGGCTTAAAATGAAAATAAATACAATCTTATGCATGGAATACACTAATATTCTTAAAAGATTGTTTTACTGCCTTTTGATGGAAAACCATTTTTGAATCTATATTTTGACAATTTTATAAACTATGTTTGTCAAAATAAACTTATTCTTTATGATTGGGATAGCAAAATTTACCTTGTGTGAAATTTTGGTATTTTTCTGACAATGTTCATTTTTTAATGAATAGTGAAAAATACTGCATTTTACATCAAAACTGCTTTTTAATCTAATTTATTTATATGATTAGATTATGTTTTGAATTGGTATTGAAGTGAAATTAGAATATATTTTTACCATTTTATCCAATGGTGGTCATTGGAATCAATTTCACTTTGAAATTAGACTTAAACTGGTGTCAATCTTTTAATACTTATTGTTTTGTAAAAACACGCTATTTTCTCTGGCAGCGGGAATTAATTATTAAATTAATTAATGTGACTTATATGTTTTTAATTTTGTAAAATAGACTTCATTTTTGAATTCGGAATATCAAATATAGCTTAGGGTGAATTTTTGGTAATTTTCTGAAAAACTTCAATTTTTGATGAATAGTGAAACCACTAAGTGGTAATCAAGCAAACTGATTATTCAGTTAAATGATAGTTTACCACTAATGTGTATTGAATTTTGAAAATCCGACATACATGGTTTTCATTAAGAAGTAAAATGTGGTTCAATGAGATTATAATAATTTTTTGGTGAATAGTAACTTATTAAGTTCTTAATCGGTATTAGTGGTAATTAGGGTAGTTTAAGGTATAAATAATGCTTTAATAATAGGAAATGACCTAGACACATGTCCCAACCTTATTGGTTGTGTCATTGCCGACCAAGACAAGCCATGGGTCAACTTGGGGACCCCATGGAGACACATTGGTTTGGAAATGACATAAATAACTTTTTATTAAATGTTAAAGTAAAAATGACACAAACAAGATGTGTTTTACGAAAACAATTTTTACATGGGGTAATAAAGATCATATTTTTTATTATAAATAGTCATTGGAAAGATAAAAAGATTTCCTACATCATAGTATTTTTTTTATGATTTTTAGAAATTGAATAAATTAAATTATTTATGACATAATAATGATGCAGCGATGACATCATTATTTGACGATTTAAATAAAATGGAAAGATAATGTAAAATCTATGAACTACACATGGCCAAAACCAATTGGATGAGTGGACTTCGAATCCTTATAACCTTATCCACGAATTATATCAATGTGGGACCTTTTGAAACCGAAACACATTTTCAAATAAAGTAATATTTATTTACTTTCCAAAAGTCCCCTCCTCTCCTCTTATAAAAGGCCCCCACCTCTACCTCTTTTCACACACTCCTCAAGCCTTTGGCTCGGCCAACCCCTGCCCATTTACTCTCTCCACATCCCTCTCCTAATCCTATAGGATTCCCTTTGGGAATAATCCTTTCAAAGGAAGCCTTTAGGCTCAAATCAAAAGGAGTTACACTTTTAAAGGTAATTCATTCTCTCATGTTCATTTGTTTTATTTTGCTTCTCCAACCCCCTAAACTCTTTTTATTTACTTATTTTGTAACAAAAACAGTATCTTCAATATACTAGGATGTTGTTATAAGATTTATTTGAGCTACACTCTCACACAACTACATCAAATGGTTAAAGAACATACAGTTTCCGTGGATGGCGAAATTCTGTCTCCCGAAACGATGATTGTTCAATACTCATTTAACAGCCTCAAAGGTGGCCATTATGATGTCACTATTTTTATATATGATATATAATATGTTTATGTTTTCCATAAGCTTCTGTTTTTTTCATTTTGGGCATACCTTTATGGTTTCCATTATGGTTAAACACGATATCTTCATTTTAGGAAGTGCAGACTACCGCCCCCTGAAAGTGATTTGATTCGTTAATACCATATGTGGGATGTGTAAAGGATAAAGTTAATGATATTATATATGTTATTATACTGGAATTATAATATACTCTTATATCATTATGATTCCATTCCAGAAAATATGAAATAGAAATGGAAGTAGCGTTCATGCGTACGTACGGCTTACCGTCTCCATGAACGGTGCATTTCATTTCTTATCTCTAAATGTGATGTAATATTATAAATACATGTATATGATGAATATATATGATATATATGTTATCCAAATCATTAATATCATTCTGGATATAACTAACCTATGACCAAATTAACAACATGTAAGTGTAAGAAGACTATTTTTGACTTAAGAACCAAATACCGACAAAATGAACATTATTAACTTAAATGATTACATGATGTCCATAACATGGTATAAAAGGAATAATGAACTTGAAAAAGGTTCTTAAGCAAGTAGAGATTAACTCAAGTTTATTATTCAGGAGATTAAAGAATGGTCGGGTCAAGTCGGATACGAGGTATGGGACTTCGTCTCAATCTCCTTTCATTGAGGCATATTTTATTTTATACACAACTTTCTTTTTTACGGTGTATAAACCCCTTTGACTTTTACGTTTATTCAAAAGGAATATTTTTTATACGAAGCGTTTACTAAACGACAAAAGGGAATGTTTTTGTCGTACGTATGCGGCGACAACGACTTCTCCGCTGTCGTGACCGTTATTTGAGTTTCGGCTTCCTCTACAAGCCATACCTTCTTTTTAAAAGAAAAATAAATACCATGTTTTACTTTTCTTCTTTTATTTTAGTATTGAAAATGGTTTTCATAATGTTTTTATATCAATGTGTTGTATTGATATCTCGTGATTGAAATGTGGAAATTTTATGTTTCCTTTATGCATGTTTTATGTGATATGATTATGTTATGGTTCTTGGGAATTATTATGAAGACGGGTGGTTCCGTGATAAACTAAGGGCGGGTGAGCCCGTTATAGCTCTCCAATGCATTGGGTAACGCGAAGGAGTGAAACGTTAAGGTTTCTCTGAAGAGATTTTAGGGAATATACTGTGATGGGTATTCCAAACGTAACCAAGAGGGTTACTACCTACGTAATAATGTTATGAATGCCTCAAGTTACCTTTATGTCTTATGATTTCTATGATTTATTCATGATTTGATGAGGTATGTTAAAGTGATTATGTTTTATGGGTAAAGTATGATTTCACTCTTATGTATGTATGTACCCATGTTTCCTTTCTATGTTTTTATAACCCATTCTGAGTTTTTATGCTCATCCCAAGTTTTTGAAATGTTTTTCACAGGTCAAGGTAATGGTTCATGATAAGATGATAGAGTCAAGGATGTGTCAAGAAATAATCCATGTTTTATTTTAAATGTGTTTCTATTGATGGGAATGAAGAATACTATCTTTATGTAACCACTTTGTTTATATGTGGAATGTAATGCAAGTTTTATGATCTAATTCTCTAAAACTCTAAACCCGAAAAGATCCTCAATGTGTAATCTTGTAATAACTCAAGATTAAGTAAGGTTTAAGGCTGGGGCCTTATAGTTTGATTTTGGATCTAATGAAACTGGGAGTCTATTAGAGTTGGTTCCCTATAACCAAATTCATCATACACTATAATAACAAGTATTCATTTTTTAATATCAATAATCTCATTGTGGAATAATGATCGTTTTTCTAGATAACTTTTTATTTGTTAATGTCCTATGAGTAACAATCACAATAAAATTTGAATGTTGTTTACGACTATGTTGATAACCCAGAAGTTCTATGATATTATTCTTAACTAAAAGTTCTATAGACAGATAATCTCATTTGGGGGACACATATGATACATGTTATCATGGGTAGAGACTCATGGGACTTTGTGTAACCTTCTCATGGGTTACGCCCTTGGTAATATCTAATATATTATATTCTGGAAATTATACCCTCTATTAAGAAACAAATATTTACATGTTTTTTGGAATGTTTCAATCTACAGATGTGTGCATTAATCCTTAGACATTATGATTATTATTAAAAAGGTTTTTGATCGTGTACTTTGATGTATTGATGATAAATATGATGCCATATGTTCGTGGTGAGGAGGGATACATTAGGGGCATCATGAATAAAATTACATTTAATGAATAATGGGAGAATTTAATTTTCCCCCTGGTTGTTTAATGGAATTTGATATCTCAGTCCCTTTAATGGAAATGATAATGCGAAAGTAAAACAATGGTAAAGTTGTTCTATAGAATATTTTTTATTTTCAGTATGTAATTAAAAGAGACCACAAGCACATTGTTTGATAGAGCCATCATGCAACTTTCATGATTAGAGTTATCCAGTAAAATAGATTATATTACGTAGTAAGAATATATATGGGGTTCTTTATCATTGAATCAATAACATATATCTTTATGGGTTCCATAGAGTGTTTCTATATGTTAATATTGTTCATTTGGTAGGAACATATAATTCTATTGAGAAAGATTCTCGGAGGTTCAGTCACTAAGTGTTAACAAAATTGCAGAAAAACATATATTTATTTTCACTTATAATTTAACAATGTTAGGTAAATATTTTTCAAATGGATGTTTTAATAATTATTCATGTTTTCTTAATCATATATATTCTATTTCAACTTATTAAAGAGAATAATATATGATAAGAATATTTAATAAATATTAATTTTCTGTTAACTGAATATAATATTTATTTATTTACTGGTGAATAATGTAGTGATGTTAATTTAATAAATAAATAGTCATTATTTAAGGCCCGATAAATATTTTGTTGGAATGGAAGACCAAATTTAATGGTCAATTGAGAAATAATAAATAATTAATATTATTTTATTAGATAATATAAAATTTAATTCTCATGTTATGAAAATTTTCGTAAATTTTATTACTATTGTTATTATTATTTGATATGGGTATCCACAATGCATAAATAAATAATAAACGAACCATGTGCATCTATTTTATTTTAACCCTAGTAACATTTTAACCAAGTTATATTATTTTATAAGATATAAAATTAATTTGGTTGGTTGAGGAAATCAAATTTACAGAACCCTTTCAATCCATAGAGATCCACCTTATCAAATAATGCTCTCCCCAAAAAAGAGAAAAATGTTCATCCACCACCCACTCATAGGTCAAGAGAGAAAAAAGTGAGCTCATTGGATTTGATTCCTATCATGATCAAAGGAATACAATGTAAGTGATGGGATCATTATGATATCCCCTGTAGATATCAATGATGACGTTCATATATTTTTTGTGACATGTTTGGATAACAACTAGATAGAATCTATAGATGATTCCCGGACCACAATGATGGTACTATTCAAATCTATTATCAGATCCATCATTGAATAACGAATTACAACAAGGTTATTTTTTAATTAATTAAATTAATTGTAATTAATATATGATAATCCACAGTATGTTTATATTGTATTATCCATTTTCTACATTCTTTGTGTCAATTTCATTGATCATGGTGATTATCATTCTTTATACCTCAACTTTATAATCATTTATGAAAAATTGAAACTTTTGGCACAACTCATCTCACCCATCTTCTATACCTAAAACCAGTAGTATATATTGAAAGAAATGAAAATATTTTTGTAACATAAAAAATGTATCAGTGATATTAGTTTGAGTGGAAAAACCCGAACCTATTATCCAGTATTCCAAAAAAGTACATTAGCCTACTATATAAAAAAATATACATCATGATAACTTATTTCATAACCATTAACATATCCATTTTGTAACAACCCCAATCAAAGTAACCTGGTGCCCATGCCATATATTATGACATCGAAATAGATACAACACTCCAATCCTATAAGACCGATTGGTTTAGCGGTTTTGGAAACTAGATTACATAGATGAAACATACATTATGATGAAACCACAGTCTAACATATAGTCAATCATATATGATAACTGATATTTTCAAATATTATCCTTATGTATTAATCATAATATACAACATGGAATTCCAGAGAAAATAAATCATATGAATGTGGTGAGATCTGATTCTTAGTAAGGGTAACCATACTATAGAATTTATCAATAATAAATAATCATAAAAATATGGAAAAGTGAATTACTGAAACAAATTCCATATGACATAACTTGATCATAATATGGATAGAATAAACAATACTATATAAATAATAATATTGGCTTGAAAACATACCATGTAAATTATAGTAATTTAAATATCACATGGAATATTAATAACTAATATCATAATGAGGGAATGCATAATTTCGGCCATCACAAACATGATGTCCATGATTCTTCCAAGAAACCATACATAAATGGGTAATACAATAGAAAATACACAACATGGTATGTCACATGACTCATACAGGTTCATTAAGGATCGATAGTGGGGTTTTCATGTCATTTATAATGTTTCATGCGTTACCTATTTGAAAACATAAACTACATTGACATTTGTATTGAAAAAATTAGCGTATAAAATCCGAATACATTAACTATAACACACGAATGGTATTAAAATAGCACACCTATAATCAAAATGGTCATAAACCCTTCAATGAAATATGTAATATGGTATCATAAAAGACTAAACTCAATCATGAATGAGATCCAACAAAGGATGTTGACATAGATGAAAATACACCAATAAATACATTAAATATTTCATGAATTAAATCAAACTTTTTGAAATGAAATCAATTATCTAAAAGGTAAGAATATTTTAAAAGAAACATTATTCATTGAAAAGAATTACAATCATATAAAAGATTCTTAATAAATAAGGTGGCATGATGGAGGAAAAATCCACTCATATTGTGTATGATAGAAAAACATACCTTCTTTATTTTGTTGAAAAAATCATAAAAAACCTATTTTGGAAACTAAAAAAATATTCTTTTCAAAATATTTATAAAAATTAATACATGCTTATAAATTATTTAATTTTTTAAAATAATAGTATAATATTTTTTCAAAAACATTTCCAAAAACATATACATTGATAATAAATATTTCCCCACTGATACTTGCGTATAAACAATTTCTAATAATAATGAGATTATAAAGTTACTAATTGAATTTAACATTACATTTTTTATCATAATTTAAAATAATATATAATTGTTTAAAGTATGATATTAATTTATAAAATAAAAATATTCAAATTTATGATATCATATATTATCATATTATATCGTTCAATTAATAATATTTCATTATAACCCTTATTTAATGTGTTAAATACTACATTTTCTTATGAATGTCTTTTTTTGTATGTCTAATTTCATATAAATAGTATATATTTCTTTCATATAATTAGATATATTATGTGGTTGTATATTATATTTAATTAATATATACATTTTTAGATTAATTTTTGAATTATTAACATGGAAAATTAATTCCAGTTTGTCATTGAGATGGTAGGTCCTATTTAAGTACGAGTAACGATATCATTCCATTAATGTTGAAAGTGTAAGGAATTGAGATGTGTATATATTACAAATAATTAATATCAATTTATATATATTATTTCAATCCCATTTATCCATTTTTATACCCATCTATATAATTTGGTTATCAGAAACAAATTACACTACGACGTTGAGATGATAATTCGTACTTACGCACGCATGATTCTTTCAATTTTAATAGGATGGACAAATAATGTAATAAGCTTTTACCATAATCATTATAATATTTCAACATGTTAATTAGACAGAAATTATTACATTATACTGGAAAAGACTCATTATGATGAGGAATAAGAATAAATTATCTTGGATGAGTTGGTAAAAATTGTTACATATAATTTGAATAACTCTCTTTAGATCAATTCGTATGGGATATTGGGTTGGTATTAATGAATTAATATGACCACAAAAAATGGATAGGTATGTTTTGATGTGAATTTTATAGTGTTTTTTGGATATATTATTCTCAAAGTGGTGTGAGGAATTAAGGGAGGGAGTTCCCTTTTATAATTGATGTGAGGGGAACATTTGGAAACTCTCAAAATATTAAAATACAATAATTCTATTCTGAATACAAATAGTCCTAACTAGCCTATAAATTAATATATTAAAAAAATTTCTTCCATATATTATTCCCTTTTTTGATTATTTATCGTTCTTTCTCATTTATAAATAATTTAAAAATATATTAATTCAATAATTATTCATTAGTGTGAAACTTGACAACATTCTATTAATTTGACTTCCAATGAATCATGAAAATGTTGGAATTATAATAAAATGATTTCAGAAATATCTAATATATCATATTGATCATTAAATGTCCTCAAAAACATTATCTCATGTCAATTATATCAAAAATAAATAATCTTAATATCTATTATTTTATTTTTACCATAATTAAAATTATAATATTTTTTCATTGATATGGAATTTCATATAATTATAAAATTTCTAAATGTTAAAATAATTATATATATTGAAAATAATTTCATTAAAATAAAATTAGATATTTGGTATCATTAAAATCAAGATTTTGACCCTATGTGAACACATAAATGACATTGAATACCAATTCGATATTTAGGTGATAAGGGTTTAATTATATTCATAAAATAAATTTTTGCATGTTCAGGTCATTGTTGGACCCTTTTATACGGGTTTTAACACTTAGTCAATCTCCTCAACTATTTCAGTGAGAACCAATCTTTTGATAATTTGAGGTTTAATATGATCACTATTAAAAGTTGAGAGAACCATAAATATGTCATGGATGAAATTTTAAAGAATATATAAATAATTTTGAAAAAAATTTAGTTTTTTTATGATTTTTTTTATTTGATGAAATCTTATTTATTTTAAAATATCACTAGTGTCAATTTTGACACTATTCATTACCTGACTCTTTTAAAGTATCATCAAATCATTATGTTTTTTTATCAAAATCTTTTAAACCGTCAATAATTGGTCATATTATTCTATAAAATTTCTATATGGTATTAATTATATGAAATAATATTTATTTTAATATTTTTAATATCTTATATTTAATTCTTCAATTAATTAAATAATTACTCCATCACCAATGTGTCACCATATAAAGTAATTATTTTACCACTAAAAAATAAAAATAAACTACCATGATGTAGATAAAAAATTTATCATTAAAAATAATAATTATAGATTAACATATCTCTTATATAACCCCATATTTAAAATATTTTTCATGTTAAAAACACAATTATTAAAAAAATGTCTTTCTATTGAAAATAATACTAGTAGAGTTATATTCTCACCCAAAACGCCATAAATTGTCTCAACCCCAATCCTTTAATTTATAGGGATCAAAAATAATATTACAATAAAATTAGGAAAACTCTTAGGGTATTTTTCTAATATTTATAATATTAATTTTACCCTAACTAACTCGATATACAATTAACGAGTTGAATAAAAAATTTACTAAGGTTACTGTTCATAATCTATACAAATCAAAAAAATCTATTTACATAAATTGTAAAAAAGGATTACAAATATGAACTCAATTTTTCAAAATTTATAACACATAATTTTAATAATTATTTTAAAATTAATTCCATTGACGGAAAAAGAAAATGAGTTTTTTAAAGTGGAAACATTTAAAATATTGAAATGTTTTTATATAAAAATTTACGTTAAATTTAATTTTGATGACCTCAATTTGATTAAATAAAAAAAATGATCTAAATATTCTGTAAAATTAATCAAAACTATAAATTAATACCACCCATTATTTTTGCATAAAGTCTATTTTCAATTAAAATGGAATAATTTAAACTAATCATTAAAACATGAATGTTATTAGAAAAATACCAAAAAATATTCCAATGTAAATTTCTTTATTAAAATTTAAAATAACATTATATATTCATATAAATTTATAACAGTTTTAAAAAAATACCAATGTGCCATTAAAAGGAAGTAAATCATCTATTCTAAAAATATAGCATTTTACATAATTGTTTTTCATATAATTTATAGAAATAACATAGGATGAATATATGATATTATACTAATTATATTTCAGGTAAATATAATTAAAATAATTTAGTAATATTAATTAATTTATTTTTTAAAACTTAAACACCTTATCCGTATAATAATAGTTTCTATAAAAAAATTAATTTATTTAAAATTTTATTTTATATTTATTTTTAATTATTTTGAAACTGATTAATTCAATAGTATATTTACATAATATAGTTAGTACTATTCATAACCATATATTTAGTTTCTATGAGACAATTTTATTTTAAATAATAATTATAATAATAATCATATCATATCATGTTTTCATTTAAACTTGGTGTTATGTGAAATGTAAGATATCAAAGAAGATTAACTATGAAAAAACACCATAAAATATTGTGGTGACGCATTTTCCCTTCGTTAAATTAAATGAATCATCATAATTAACTTTTTCACATCGAAAAATCATTATTTTATAAATGAAAATTACATTATGGGAAACCCATATCGATAATAGTATTAATGGAACTTATACATTAAAATAAAGAAAGGGCAGTACGATGTTCACTATAGATAACACATACTAGGGTGTGATGTCATAAAACATGGAATATGAAGAGGTCACTAACTATCAAGTTATATTGGAGAGTGATATTGAACATGATCCTCATAATGTTAACCATCAAAGAAAATGCCAATTTGTTGATTGGCAAAAATACTATAGTATTATTTAGAAAATAAGTTATTAGATAATATTTTTGCTGCATAATATTTTTCATGTACATGGGGATCTCATTTTATATTCAAATCATTAATTAAATGATTTAGTTCAATTTCATCAAAATTATATCATTTTTTATGATTCTTCTATCTGTTTACCCTTCATGCCTTATATGTACAAATGATTGTTCAAAATTATTTTTTCATGCTTAATGCTCGCTTGTAAATCACAAGATTCAGGAATCATTCCATTGTCTCCAATATCATAAATCATAATTTAATATCAAAAACTAATATCCACTATTTATATTGATCCATCCCAACCATAAGACTCATAAAAAATACATTGGTCTAAATTCATAGTCCAAATATTTATAAGGAAGGTCACTCAATTCCAAAAAAAATAAACAGTAGATTTTACAAAAAAATGTAATGAAGATATTATTCTCACATTCAAAATTTATTAATCCCTTCATCACCATAAAAAACTTGTGAAAACATTCATTATTTTAATTCCTTATTAAAGAAGCACGACAGTACAATCCTTATTTAATCCATAAATCTTATGACTAGTATATCATTGATAAAATAGAAAAATGGAATAAATATTTAATCAAATCGTAATCACATTAATCATTTTATTTGTTTTTGGTAAAATAATAATATTGACCATGAATCATTTTCATATTTTAGGGTATATTCATTGGACACTTGAGATTTTGATTTTAATATTGTCTCATCTCCATATAGTTGAAGCATTGTATAATCACAATTATTATATTACCCGTGAAATAACAAGCATATTTTCCTTTCTCTCTATAATTGTATAAATATACCAATCCATTTAAACAAGTATTACAGTGTTTGTTTCAAAAAAATATCACATGTAGGAAAGTATATCTTTCCCTTCTCCCATTTATCAATATTTTTCCTAGCTATTCTCTTTTTCTCTTTCTTCACATTAAAGCAACATGGATTAGATAATTATATTACTTACACAAATTTTTAATGTTTTTTGGAGACTAATTCCCTTCGAAATATTAGTTTAAGATCATACATAAAGAAGTCACTATTACTCTATGAGTAACATTCCATTGCGGGAATCATGTTCCATCTACTAGGTGTAACTTTTAAATGATGAAAACCCCTATATTATATCATATCATTAAGAAAAAAATGTAAAATCCCAAAAACACTGATATAAATATTAGAAATTGCAAAATTAATTACTACCTAAGATCATAATAATAAACATCGTTTCCATGGGATGTTCAACTAGACATATCCTCATACTACATCCTAGTGGTTAGGCTCCAAAGTCAAGGGTATGTTTAAAATTGTTCCTATGTTTTCTACTAAAATTTCATTTTCACCAACTGTAATGACCCCGACCTGAGTTATCCACAGCCAGTTGATTACTTTATTACATTCACACATATAAAAACTTGAATCCAATGGGACTGATCAGTTTAGATGTTCTGTAAACCATATTAAATACTTGAAACATAAATTCTGATAAATCTATTGACCAAAACATAGTAAATTCGTTGAGATAAAAAAATATTATCCATGATTAACCATGTATATTAATAATAATCTTAACTTTGGGATACTGGGTGAAATAATAAATAAGAAGTGGATGATTTAAAATGCTCAGGTAGGGTATGAATATAGCAGAATCTATCCTTAATAAGTAAAAATAAATAATAAGGACATGTGAATAAATGAAACAAAACACATTTAACATAACTTTAGCGTAATATGTATAGAATTAAAAATACCATATATATAATCTCAATATCTAGAAAATATAACCATGAATATTATAATTTTCTAAAAAGCACATGTAATATCAATAAATAATATGATAATTGGAAAATTCATAATGTTAGCCATCATAAATATATCATCAATTATTCGGCAAAAAAAATTTACATAAATGGGTAATACATCAACCCAAGACTAAACTAGTTTGTCTAATGAGAAATAATAATGTATTTAGTGGCTATAGAATGTTGTGCTCATCACTGACTATTTCTAATTCATTTTAGACATTAAAACATATACCACGTTAACATTCAAATAAAAATAGGAATAATAAACGTGAATACTTTAACCATCATAAATGAATTGTATAAAATTACCACATCTGTAGTCAAAATTATCATAAACCCTTAAATAAAATATGCTATATGTTATCATAAAGTACTAACATCAATAAATTATATTATCCAACTACTGTTGTAGAAATAGATGGAAATTATCAAATATAATCATGAATTTTTTTGAATGAAATACCACAGTTTACAATGAAATTAGTTATTTAAAAGGATACAAAATATTTAATGAAAAAATAAATGAAAATAATCTTCTAAATTTGAATTGGATGATTCAAGAAATTAAGGTTTCATTATGGTATAAAAATAAGCTCATTTCTTATATATTGAAAAAACCCTTCTATATTTGTTTCAAGATAGTCATAAAGTACCGCATTTGGAAAATGAAAAACATATTCATTTAAAACCATTTTATAAAAACTCATACATGAGTAGAATGTTTTAAAATTAATGTAGAATAATATTAACAAAATTTTGTAATTTTTTCAATGAAACATGGTCACCGATGATAAATATTACCTAGCATATACATATGTTTATACAATCCAAAATATTATTGAGGTTGTAAAATTAACTCTTACCAAACACATTTCTTTTGTTGAGAATTATTTAAATTAAGTTATAATGGTTTAATTAATGATATTAATTAATAAAAAACATATATGTATTTATAATATTATATATGATCCTCTTATATCATTATGTTATTAATATTTCGTTATAACCATAGTTTCGAGTGTTAACTACTTCATTTTCATATGTTTGTATTATTGTTTAAGATAAATTTAGAATTAATAGAATACATTTATTACATATATATAATGATATTATATTTATAGATATTATAATTACTCATTATATAAATTTTTTATAGTCATTAATGAATGGATAACATGAAAAATGAATCACATTGTTTCATGGAGACGGTAGTTCATACGAATGAACAAGCGAGGATATCAGTATCCTAATGTTGAATGGTTATGAATTTTGATGGAATATTAAATATATTGAATTAGTATCTTATCATATTTATAATTTATATCCATCATATCCATTATTATATCATTCTGAATAATGTGGTGATGAAAAAAAAATACACCACGATGTAGAGACGGTAAGCCTTACGTACACATGTGTAATGTTTTCATTTTTCATATAATGTATAAATCATTGAATATGGATGGAAAAAATTCATAAGAAGATCTATGAATATATATGATATAGTATTTATTACATTATCATGGAAACAAATCATAAATATGAGGTTGAAGAAGAATTTAACTTGGATGAGTTGGTAAAACGATTTCCTATTCTTGGGAAGAATCCCTTTAGATCACTTCTCAATGGATCTAGGGTTGTTTTTTTGGGACAAACCTCTCAAAAATGTGCATGGATTTCCAATGGAGAAATTTATAAGGTTTGGTCAACCAGAGAGTCTCAATGTGTTGTGAGTAAGTGAGTAAGGATGTTCCCTTTTATAATTGAGGTTATGGGAACTTTTTGAACCTCTCAAAATATTAAAACATAATAAGGATAATATAGATACAATGTCATCATAATGTATCATAACTAAATATTTAAAGACATTATCTACATTATTAGAAACCATTTTTAATAATTTATCATTTTTATGAATTTTGAATATTTTATTAAAATATTAATTCATTAAAGTATCATTATTATCAAATCTAATACTATTCTTTTCATTTCACTTGAAATGAATCATAAAAAAGTGGGAATTAAAATCTAAGGATTTTAAAAATATCTAGTATATCATATTGACCTTTAATATCCAATATAATCATTAACTCATACCAAATATATCAAAATTAATACTTTTAAGGTCCATTATTTTCATTTTTGGTATATTAATTAAAAAAAGTTTTAACATTGTAAAATTATATGATAATTCTATATTTTATAATATATCAAAATTAAATTATATATTGAAACTAATTTATTTAATATAAAAATAGAAACATAGAATCATTCATACATGATATTTTCCTAATAAGAACACATAAAATATATTAGCAAATAAGTCATGCACAATGATATGTTTCTAACCATTTATTAATATAAAAGAAAAAAGTATAGGGTAGATGGATGAGTTCAAACAAAGGGACATACCCTCATCTTCCAATAATGGATTTCAATGAAATAATTCGACATGTAATTCCTATTATTAGAATAAGTAGTAGTTTTGAACTCAGTTTGGGACTCACTCTGGATTTATATCTTAAGAATATCATTTTTAACCTTACCCAACAAGTTAGAGTATCGGGTAGACGTGGTCTGAGGTGTGTAAGAATAGTCCTTACTTCGTTTTCTCTTATATAGAATTGGATTAAATACCTAACTGTCATACTCATTCCCTATTCTTGTTAAAAGCACATCCATAAAGGATGGACAACTAAAACTACTCGTTGCCTTTAGTGGGGTGAAAACATCTCTCCCTTCCACATTAGAGATGCTACCCCTCAGGATCTCAAGACTAAAATCATCATGTTAATGACCATCATCCTCTATAGTATCCTAATTGGTCTGAATATGCTGGATGGAATCACCACCTATATCAGTAACGGATGTATCCACCTGCACCATCACATACATGATAATTTATGTACCAACATTCCCACCTTATCACATTCTTGAAAAATAACTATCATTATTGATAGGATTTGGTGGTTTAGTGCATACAGGAGACTGAATACCAAGATTCATTATCCAGGATGCGGGCTACCCATTTTTAGCATCAGACGATTCCTTAGGCACATGATTTTTCATTATCATACATCTATAACAAATTATCTGATTATTCACTAGTTTCCTCTTCAATTTCTTTCATCAATTTGTAACAACATTTCATTTTTTTGAGAAAAAGAAGAAAAAAACATTTCTATGACATGTGTATTTTACAAGGAAAATTTTTGGATAGGCAAAAAAATGGGGAAGTCCCTCAAAAATAACCTTTAATGGGAATCCATCATCCAAAGCTGATCGAATGGTATTATAAATTATGAACATTATTTATCATACTATAAAATTATCCTCACAATGTGCCCAAATTTAGCTCTCTTAGTGGAATAGACCATATTAAATGAAATAACTAAATAAGATTATATTTTAAAATGAATTTTAGGATTATGAAGTCTCCAATGGAGGAAATCAATTTTAATATAATCTAGAGGCCAAGTATTCTAAAATGAAAATTGCTTAAAATAGAAATCCCATTCTTGGAAGAAAATCTTACCTAGCTTTAAGGAAATTGGTCCAATTTCCCAATACAAGCACTTTATTTCCTTATATGAAAAAATGATGTAAAAGGAACATATACTAGTGGAAATTTATTTTTAATTTAAACTTTTCAAGATAACATCTAATTTCCAAACCAAATCATCAAGTTTTAATTTATTATCACTATTGGGAAGAACCACCCTGACAATAATAGACATTTTGATAATGTCTAATAATTTATAGATTAATTATATATTAGAAATCACATGACTACTATCTCCCTTCATTAAAATACTCACTATAATAGTATCCTTAAGCTATTTAATGTGTCTGATACTGGAGTTCCTTTATGCCGAAGAGTTCTGAGAAGAGATAAAAAAGAAAGTCTTATTAGCCTTAACTGGAACCTCACGAGATGGTACTTCTACACAGTTGGATTTATAGTTTCCCCCAAACCCATCAACACAAGTTAGCATGCATTTCCAGCCAGCACATCCTCCCCTAGGCTAGGTTCCTACTTCTTATTCACATTTGCATCATAAAATAGGACCAACCTCACAGAGACACCATTCTCATTAAGATTATGCTTTGGGGAATTCCCACTCTTGATGATAGATCAACTAAATAAATTATTCCTCACATAAACACTAGAGAACAATTTATACTACTCACCTCAATTACAATTATGAATTTTTGGTCAGTTCTGGTTACAACCTCCAAGGGTAAAAAGACTTATGGACCTCAGATCTAATTGTAAATTTGAGAAGCCATGCATCCCTTAAACGAGTTTCTCTAGAACCATTAACTCCACCATTCAGTAAAATCAAAACAAGATTGTGTGGTAGTGTCATATTGGTCAAACAACAAGGTCCATGAAAAGATTAATCTGTGATGAATCCCTCACTCTCACCCATGCTAAAACCTGCATCTACACCATCAATCATAAAATATTGAAATTCAAAGACTCTGACATTTTTTATCTATCATTGATTTAAATAGTATATAATTTATTTTTACGTAAAATTTTTTATTAAAAAACTCCAATTTTCTATTAAGTTGATAAGGGTTTAATAAAATTCATAAAATATATTTTGGAAAATTTTAGGTCTTGGTTATACACATATATTTTGGTTTCAACCGATAGTGAAACCCTTTTTACTATTACCATGAAAAACTGATTTTTTTATTCACTATGGTTTAATGTATTTATTATAAAATGAAATAACAATATTAAATAATCCATCGACGATATATAAATCCCTTTTTAAATACTTTTTCAAATTTTAATATCTTTATAAATTTTATATCATTTAAAAAAATCCTTTTTGTTTTAAAATGTCATTAATATCAATTGTGACCCATCTAATTATATGAATTTTTAAAAATATCATAACAATATGATATGTTTGATAAAAATATTTTAACAAGTCACTATGTTTTTAAATTTATCAATAAAATTCATGGATGACATTAATTATATATTATTTTATTTATTGTAATAATTTAAATATCAGTTATTTGATTCTTCTAATAATTAAAAAATTATTGTAATATAATTGTGTCATCATATAATGTAAATATTTTATCACTCAAAATTATAAATAAATTTTCATTATATAGTTAAACATTTTATATTTCTGTGTACTATTTACAGTCGAACATGTTCATTATGTAACCCCATATAAAAATATATCTTGTGTTAAAAACCAAAGTATGACTAGATTAACATTCATTTAAATATTATAATAATAAGGCTAGTTTCACATACAAAAGGCCATAAATGGTTTCATAACTAATACATTAATAATTAGGAAGGAAACATACTCATTCAATAAAATTATTACAATTATTTGGGTAATTTTATTATATTTATAATATTACTTTTACCATTAATTACTTGATTTACATTTTAATATGTAAATTATTTTTTTTTATTAAATTCAGTATTAATAATTCCCAAAAATAAATGAAAACCATTTAAATAATTTTTACCCAATAGTTAAAAATATGGAATCCATTTAAAAAAAATCAAATTACATTTTTTCAATTATGTTAATTAAAATTAATCTCATTGAAAAATGACAGAACATATTTTTAAAGTGAAAATGTTCAAAATATCGAAATGTTTTTATAGGGAAATTCAATGTGAAATTGATTAAAATGAGCTAAATTTGATTATAAGATAAATAATTTATCTAATTTTACATTAAAACCAATAAAAAATATAACCCACCCCACAAACTATTTAGGTGAAAAAGTTTTTTTCGATTAAAATGCTATATTTTATTTACTATTCATCATAACATTAAACATATCCAATAATTTCAAAAAATTACTTCAAAGTAAATTTTTATAATAAAAATTAAAATATGAAGCTTTTTCATATCTAATGTTAAAAAGATTCAAAAACTATATTTGAAACCAGTGCTATTGTAAAAGGTTATATAACTTCCTCTAGAAAAATATGGCTTCTACGCATAATAATTGGATTTATTTTTATATCATGTATTGAATTCACAACATATGACTATTAAAAAATATATTTATTATATTTCATATAAATTTAATTATTATAATTCACTATTATTATTTAGTTCAATTTATTATGATAAAGGACCTTTTCTGCTTAATATTAGTTTGTATAGAGATATTTCCCTTGTATAAAATTGGGTTTTATATTGGTTTTTAATTATTTGGTAACCATTAAATTCAATAATATATTTCCATAAGATATATAATCATATTTATATCAACCATTTTTATGTCTAGGATATAGTTTTATTTTAAATAAAAATATTAATCCTATATCATGGTTTTGTTAATCACGGTTTCGTGTGGGATGTAATATTTGAAAATATTAAATATTTAAAACATTAAATATCTCAGAATTTTGGGTTGTTAAACATTTTCATTCAAAATAATCTTAAATAGTCCTTCTCGATAAAAATTTTATCAATTTTTAGCATCAGGTGTTTAGATTTTTTTTTATTTATACTAGTTTCATAATAGTGGTATCCACATTCATTCTAATTAGAACGTTCATAATTAGTAAGTTATTAAATATGTATTTTTGGCTGATTTATATTTTTTTATCATACTTAAATTTTTATTTAGAAGTGTCTTATTGTTTTTTACTACAATATTTACTTGATAAAAAACTTGTTTTGGTGACTCTTGAGGATTGATGTGTGTTTTTTAATTATTGAATTAAATACTATGATATCTCTATAATACAAAATATATATTTACCTAATTATTTTATATTATATTATTATTTATGTTCCCATAGTCATTCATGATTTAGATTCATTTTATTCTTCAAGTATGTTATTAAACTGATAGAAAAATAGCGTACGGTGATTAATATATGATTGTGATGTGATTTAGTTGTATTATAATTACACTAGTAGGATATTGATATATTTTTGGGATATTTAGTGATAAATTTATAAATAAAAACTTATTTTAAATTTTAATTAATATATATGAAAATATTGCATAAATTTTCTAAAACGTTATCCTCTTAATAATATTTTTAGGCTTTTAAACTAATGATTTTTTATTGATAATATCATTAATAGTTTATCTATGTTGACATAGAATTCCATTAATTATATAATAAACATAATATTTTTCCTAATTACATCCTTATATAAATACTTATAATATGGTGATGTGAAAAATCATGATATGTTGTGGGGATAGTAGTCCACACATTATATGAATGATGGATTCATTTTTCGTATGGGAAAGTGGAATGGTGGTTGGTCCTTATAAAAAAAATATAAATTAATTTATTAAATTATAAATACATTCGTCAACAGATATGATATGTAAAAATAAATTTGAAATGGAAATATAATTTTTACATATGGTAGGGACACAACTGATAATTTATGGGCAACAATAGGTTAATCTTCGAGTATTATATAGAGTGGAAGAGGATAAAATTATATTTTGTTTACATAAACTAATGAAATCTATTGAATAATCTAGGATAAAATTAGTTCTCCATTTTTTGAAGGGAAAATATTTTATTAGTTTTATTTATGTTTTGGTGAAATGTATCTTTTATAAATTTTGATAATGAAATTTATGTAAATTTTTAATATTAATACAATTGTATCACCTGTTATACTTGTCATGTGGATCCAAAATAGACCTTAATTTAGTGGAGCGTGAGATAAGGATGAGAATATCTCTTCCACTAAATTCTAGTCATGTTTTCTTTATGACATTTCAATCCCTTTTTCCCAAAAATTATTAAAATTTATTATTTAGCTTTTATTTTGGTAACATGAATATTACAAATGTGGCCTTGCCAATAAGCATAAAAATGTTCTTATTAGATAATTTGGACCAACTTATTTTAATTTTAAATCCATTTGTTCGTATTAAATTTCACTAAATGATAAAATTAAAAATTTTATTATAATAAATGACTATTATATTAAAATAATTTTTGAGTCAATTTTATATAACATCTAAAATACCAATCATGGAACTGAAAATTAAATTTAGTTATTTAAAATTTATAATTTAAGTGATTATTTAATTATTTTTTCAATAAAATGGTTTTATTATTTATTACTTCATGATTTTACTTCAATAATTCCATAAAATTTAAAATATTAGAAGAAAGTTGTTTATAGCACTATTCACCTAAAAATCATTCTTTTCAAACAAACTATTAATTAAACTAATGATAATGTATTTGTCAAGGTTTAAAAAATTTATTTTTATAAAATTAATTATAATCATTAAAATTTAAAAATATAAAATTTAATAATTAATAAATGATATTTTTAGTGTTATAGTCGAGGATATTTTATTTACCTACTACAGTAGGGTCACAGGTATTAAATTCTAAATTCTTAAATAATTTTACCCATAAAATTTGGATATCGATCAGCTACTGAAAAATGATTATATTATTTCCCCATATATTTTTTTGGAACTGAGTCTCCCTCTTCCTATTTTTCAATTATCCAAAGGACATTCACTAATTGAGGTGTCAGATTTGACAACACAACCTATCATGTGTCACAAATCTAGATATGTACTTCAATATAAGAAATGTTATTCTCCAATTGTAATCCATTTCATATGATCCAAATCATTGGAAATATTATGTACATCCTCAATAATGAAACATTCAATACATTGTTTTCTTTGGAATTCTTTGGTCACAAATATAATCAGTAATATATAACCTCACCTATATTTTTGTATTTTAAAAAGGCCCAATGTAAATTCACATTAACATCCAATTTTTTTAAAAAAAATCTATCAACATCCTTTCATGGATAATCATTAATGTATAAATTATCCCCAATTTGATATTCTTGTTTATTCATTCGATGTCATCAAATATAATTTTCCATCCATGTGATTCTTCAGTACATTCCTTATTACTTTTTACCTTAAACGTCACCCCTACACAAGATCTCAGTAAACTGAGTTTTTATCCATATTCATCCCAATATGTGTTGTGATACCTATTACCTATAAATTATTCATATAGATCGACCTATATTCTAGAATTAATTATTTTTTTATGTGAAAATCTCACCAATGATAGATAATAAACTCATATAACTGGTAATTCATGAGAACATGATCTCATTAAGTCTTTAAAAGTATACATACCCCTTTTAGACTATCCATCCATTGGGGGATTATAGGGGTTTCTTTGATGTACCTTTTTATAGATATCCCTTTTATTAATATTCAATAATTTTGATGTGAATCACGTTTCATGAATTAAAATATATGTAGAAGTTCCCCATTAAGTCATATAATTTCATTGATATAAACTAGATAAATGATATTAAGGGATATATCTTCTCTAATTTCATTAAAATTGGTATAATTAGTAACAATATCCAGGAATAAACCATACAAAAATTTTCTAACTTGGAGTCATATAGAGTACTATGAAAACAACCATTGAATCATTTATAACAGTTTTAAATAGGTATATAAAAATGATGCATGACTCTCTTTGGTTGTTTTTTGTCATCCTTTACTAGTTAAAATACTAATCATCTAGATACATAGTCTATAATTTCCCACATCATACCATCACACTATTACTTTTATCTTAAAAACATATACATATTTTTTCTATCATAGTTTATAGGGAAATTTGAACTATGTGGTTTATCTATCAGTTTATTGTTCAATAGTAGTTTTGATGAAACCAATATCTTATTCTCAAAATTCAACACTACAACATTATAATGGGAATTTTTCAATATCCCTTAAATTAATGTGTTAATATTACACTCTGGATCCACATAATACAATATAGTAATTTATAAATTTTCTTCTAATTGTGGTTTACTTGCTTCATGGAAAATAGATAATGGAACACCTTTATTTAAGTCACAATATAAATCCATATAAGGTTTTAAAAATATGATCCATATAGATAATCATAGTTTTCATAAATCGGTGGTCCCTAAAAGTTAGTTAATTAGCTACATTGTATCCCTTCCCAATGTAGCTGCGTGTCATGAAATAATCATGCAGTAGTTTCATCCTTCCTCTTTTCCTCATTTAATGATCCCTCTAATAAAATAAAATTTTAAAACACCAATGATATATATATATCACCCTTATACATAAAGGAAATGTCTCAATATTTTGAAATTAAATATTATTTCTTCTAGGTCAATTTTGTGAATTGGGTAGTCCTATTAAAATATTTTTAATATTCATGATTCATAGATAACCACCATATCATTATGTATAAGGAACAAACCAATTCATTTACTCTATGCATCGCTATAAATTAAAAATACATTTATAATGTTAAAGATAATGCTGGTGAATTTATTGGTATCATATTCATATATTAAATACATTCCTAACATTAACATGACCACGTGTATTGAACCCATTATTATAACATCATATATAACTAGTTTTCTGATCAAGATAATTCATGAAAAAACATTTATATTAACCTTAGAAATATTTCAATCAATAGATCATAGTAATGATAATTTTTATTGTCCACTAATTGATATTATTTTTATTCAATGGAATAATATATATTCAACCTTAAGGACATTAAGTTCATAAAATGAAACTTTTTTCAAAAATTCACATTTCCGATATTTCCCATAAAATTATTTTTTAGGGTCTCTCATTTTTTTATATTGTAACTATCATTCTCTTTATAAATCATATATTATATCAAGATAACACTACTAAATTCCATAATATTTTTTCAAGATAATATATAAACACTATTTTTAACATATCCTTAAGGACTGAATGGGAATTTGTAAATCAAAATGGAACTACTTTAAACATATAATGTCCATATATTATAGGAAGAGTCATCATTGAAATATCATCCTTATTCACAATTTACTGATTGTGAATAAAAGATTATATTAGTCATTAAAATGTATATGGATCTTTGATTCTTAACAAATATTTAATATATTCATTGTAAAAAAAATAACTCTCTATTATAATGGTATTAGTCTACCAATAATTGACACAATTATCCTAGACTCACCCATATTTTTCGAAAATAAAATAGGGGATCTCTATAGTGGAATAGTAGGGAGTATAAATTAATTATAAATAAACTCATAAATCTCTTTCTTTAGCTCGACAAACTCAATTAGCTGCATTATATAAGGATTTTTATTTATAATCCTTAAATCAAGAAATAATTTAATAAATTACATAACATCATGTTCTCATGGAGGATTAGATAATAATTCTAGAAAAACATATATGAATATTAACACATTAGTAAAATATGATATTATATTTATATCTTCATTAAAAATATATTTGTCTTGCTATTCATATACAAATTAAATTTCATTATGAAGAGTTACTATAGGAGTATCAATACATGATTTAGATTATGAATGTTCCCATTAAAAGAAAAGTGATCCCCCTCAGCTTCCCGAATTAGAATTTCTTTCTCATGGATACATTTATTCATTATTATTTTATTATAAATATATAATAATGATCATATCAATTTAAAATATATTTATTGTGCCCAAGATTCAAAATTGGGTATGTTCATACATCAATAATTGAACTATTTGAATAATCATTATTATAATAAAATCCTCAATTGGTGATTTAATTGGAAATTACCTTAATAGGGTTCTTGAGAATATTTAATGTTTATGGAAGACATGGATAATTTAAAAGGGCTTGAAATATCAATAAGGATATTAAATATTAGCTAACTAAAATTATTTGACCAAATTACCAACCACTACATCACTAGAAAATTCCACATAAGTAGTGGTGATCAATATTTATTTTCATTACACCCATTTCCTTATTATGGTAAATTATCCTATAATTTTTGGAATTGGTTCACATAATATAACTTATCTGTACAATTAATTAATTTTGTATTGTCATAATTGGAATTTTTAAAAATTATTGACTTTAATGGCCTTTTCCCACACATGTAACAAAATCATGTTCCCTTCTCGTAGTTCCCAACTAGTTTCTTCATAAATTTATCACATGTTGGAAATCCCATCATTCATTTTGTTTTACATTAACTCTATGGTTTTTTGGATTTTTAGTCAACTATTTCATCTTTTAAATACTTTGAACATGTGTGTCTTGGAGAACTCCTTACTCTATTATAATATAACTTGATATTATATCCTCATATGCTGAAAATGCCTGAGATACGTGCTCCCATCAATGGCCCAGTGTAATAAATTTAATGTAATGATAGATATTTATTTTTAGTGAAAATATATAGGTTTTTTCACTTATGGATAACCCTATAATGTTGGCATCATATTCAGTAACATTTCCCACCCATTTATCCTAAGAACGACTAAATGACATTCCATTTCAACTCCTTTATAACATTCAATGTTCTTTATTGAATACATAATCAAAATTTCTTTATTAAATTAGATTCATCTAATATTATACATTATATTTTTAATTAAAAACAACCATTTTTCTGTATCTACATTCATAAATTAAACCACCAAAAAGTCCTTTTTCTTATCACTTCATCTAAATGTGAGAATTAATTTCTATGTAGACTATATCCTATATTCACATACTAGAATATTAGTAGTTATACAGAATGATGATGGTTATTTTTTAATTAAGTAGTCCAACATTATTACACCTTCATATATATAAGTCATTTTGTCATTAAGGGGGTGATTATTTATCTTAAACTATGTCAAATAAACTAATATTGTTCTGATATGATTATGTAACACACCGTTATTTTATGAAATGTATAATTTTAAATTAATTTAAATTATATTTTTTCTGTTGTAATGTTAATTGAAAAAGTTACATATCATATCACACAACACCAATTCTATCTTTTGTATCATTCCACATTGATTTCCATTGATGTCTTGGGTTACCCGTAAGATTGAGTCATACCAAACAATAATATACTATTGATATTATAATTTAATATGGATATTTTCACATGGCCCTTATATTTGGTGGTATCAATAATAATAACAATAGTATTAAATTTTATATAAATATTTTACATTCAATTAAAATTTTTTATTGGATTAAAATAAAAATAAATCCAATTTTAAGAATAAAAAATGACCATTTGTAAAGGGAATTTTTAAATAATTAATATAAAGAACATATTTTAATATAATTTATGAGAATTTTATTATTTTATATATAAAAATATACCTCATTTATGAAATCATAATATCAATAATTACTTTGGGTGATTTTTTGGTATTTTTATGAGATGTTTCGTTTTTTCAATTATTGAAAAATACATTATTTTATTAAAAAATTATAAACTCATTTAAATAATTATAATTGTTAAATTTCTTATAAATTGGATTTAAAGTCACAATGGATTAATTATATATATATAAATCCAATTTATGTTATTAAAATCCCTTTTATATAGAATTTATATATAAAATTATAATGTAATTTTGATCATTTTAACATTAAAAAAATTATTTCTCGAATAACTGTATTAGATTTATGACGCATGAGAAATAATGCTAAACAGTTGGGTCCTCTCGTTGACACCGCCGCTCCTTCTAGGGTTTAGCGGATCTGACGATTCCACTGGCCTTGATTTGATTCGATAGTTCCTTTATGATAATCGGAGGCTTTGATCCTGAATGCGATCTTCTGTTCAAATCAATAATACTGGTTCAACATGATGATATCCTCGTGAAAGATAATTTAAAATGCATCTCCTTCATCGAGGATCTCAAAGGTATTGATTTTTGAAAATCCTTAGAGATGCGTGTGACGCGATGAATGAATCTCGAGGACGGTAGATTTGCTGTTGAGGATGATCCAGATGTGCTTCACCAGTGGTCGCTGCAATGTAAATTCTCTACCTTGGCCCACATCTTCTATCATAAAGGGGACAAGCCCTGGTCGAACACGGAGCTTAAAACCATAATTTCTAGTATCTGGGGATTTTCTGACTAGAAGATTGTCCCCCTCAGTAAGGGTTACTTCTATCTCTTACTGAAATCACAAGAGGACTTGGATAAAGTCTCGTGTTCCGGTAATCTCTATCTCAAACCAGGTGTACTCAATATCATGTAATGGGACCTTGATTTTAACCCATATAACACGAAGAACTCCTTAGTCCAAATATGGATGTGTCTAAATGTTTTTCGTTGGTATTTTTGGCACCCTCGGATACTGAATGATATCATTTTGTGTATCGGCATGCCTCAAATGATTTATCTGAGGACGATTAATACAGAGCTTGGAATGTATGATTGAGTCATGGTGGAGGTTGACATGGCTGAAAAAAATACCGTATTACATCATCTTATGTGCCAATGACTATCGCGCTGGAGTTCGCATCGAATGGGAACATATGACACCATATAGTGAACTCTAAAAAATTGTTGGCCATTCATTTCTGAAATGTCCTGTTATTAAGAACCAAGTCTCTCTACCAGTGGACGATGGGTGGACTAAGTTGAAGAAGAATAAAACTAGTAAGGCTGTGAATTCTATCATCCCTGACCACCAGAAGAAAAAACCTGATGATTGGGTAAAAAAACCCCACTTTTGGGTGAGAGCTCGGGAGTCACCTGGGCGGACCAAGTTGAAGCAAGAGAACCTGTGGAGCTCGATCATGGCATTTTGGAAGACATTGAGTGGCCCATTCTGGACACCTATGCCTCCGAACCTAGCCTCCATGTGGCGCAGGATGTTGATCCACCAATGTTGGTCTTTCTCGTATCTGTTTCAGTGTCACCTAAGGATATAGTAAGGATGACACCATTGTGGTAGTCCATGATACTCCTCGAACCCCCCCTCAAGGAAGTGATGCTCCGGATCAATCCTATGCACTGGTTCTAACTCAAGCAGACACGTCCCATTCCACTACCTCTATTTATAGTACTCCTGGTATTCTTACTCCAGATTCTCTGGTTAAACCTTATTGTATCATTACTGTGAATTTATCTATTTCCTCTGCACAACCCCCTGCCTCACTGCCCCTATAGGATTCTAACCCTGACTTACAACACTCACCAGTTCTACCTCTATCTTCTGAGGTAGTAGACACACTGGCTTGTCCACTGTTGGCTATTGGCCCCCAATTCCTAAATCTAAAAGTAACATCTACTGCGCAGACTTCCCACATTGAGACAGATTCCCTTGATACATCAAAAAAATTGATTGTTTTAAATAAAACTAACAACTTTTCTGATTCCCCTATGAGAAAAAATTTTATGACTACTAATTTTTCCTCATCATCCAACCTCATGTGATCTAAGAGGAACAAGGGCTCAAAAGGATCCAAAAAGAAAAAAAAGGAGCTGGGGATCCAAAAACAGGTCTTAATGGATGTATTTTTTTTGGAATTTTCAGGGTTTAGAAAACTCTGACACACTTTTGTGTCTTAAAAGACTTGTTGAAACTCAAAAAAAAATTTAGCTCTTTCTGAACCCAAAACTAATTTCTCCATAACTTTTATGAATCACAATACTGCTGGTTACAATTTTCTTGGTGCTTGTGCTAAAACAAGTAATGTTGATTTTCTTTGGATTCTTTATAACAATTGCTTGACTGATATCAAAATTATTATTTCATCTAACCAAATGATCAGTTCTGATATTACATATGATTGGAACCACATTTTTTTCACCATTATCTATGCCAGAAATAGATATCAGGATCGTAGGAGTCTTTGGCATGACCTTTCTTCATTAGATAACTCCATGAATGACCCCTGGCTAGTGATGGGGGACTTCAATTCCATTCTCTCTCCTAGTGAGAAGCTGGGACCTTACCATTCCTCCATATCTTCTAGAGAATTCAGAGCCTGAATTAAATATTATAGCCTGGTTGAATTCAATCTCATAGGTGCTAAATTTACATGATATCGTAGGCATTATAACCGGGTTGTTTCTAGAAAACTTGATAGGGAACTTGTTAATGTCCAGATGCTTGAAGTGTGGAATACTATCTCTATCATCACCATACCTAAACTTAATTCTGATAATCATCCTATTCTAGCTTCCTTTCACTCAAACAAAGCCAAATATAGTCTTCCCTTGAAATTCAATAACGCTTGGTCGAATGATCAGGACTGCTCTCATCTTATTCAAAATTGTTGGAATTCTAGGAGTCATTACTATGATGTTTTTGTCTATATCACTAAGCTTAAGCATTTTAATCTATATCTGAAAGGTCGGTGTTGTGCTATATCCAAACAGATTAACCAGGACATCTCTAGACTTGAGACTTATCTTAACCAACTTCAAATCTCCTCCACTAACTCTGACTTTGCCTCTGACCCGCAAACCAATATAAACATCACGTTTAGGCTCAACTCCCTTTTATCCATCAAAGATAACCTTTGAAAAAAGGTCTTAAAAATGAAATGGATCACTGATGGGGACAGAAACACCAAATTTTACAATTCCCTTTAAAGGATTAGGAAAATCAATCATCCTCTATCCTCTCTAAAAGATAATGACAATATTCTATCCTCTGAAGATTCCTTCTCTACTCATTTTGTCACTTATTTTGAAAATATCTTCAATGGTCCCCATATTAACAAGAATATTCTTCCTGGGATCATCTCGACATTGATCAATGAAGATGACAATCTTTTTCTCTTGTGTCCTCCCCTGGACCATGAAATCAAAGCCACAGTCTTCAGTCTGAATCCTGACAGTGCCTCTTGTCCTGATGGCTTCAATAATGGTTTTTTTTTCACCATCACTAGGAGGTTGTCCGCACTGATGTTTGTAACCTTGTTAAACATTTTTTTTATGACTGGTTCCCTTCCTTATGGTCTAAATTCACAATTTATCACCCTCATCTCAAAGGTGTCCAATGCCTCTGAAATCCATCTCTTTAGGCCCATTTCTCTAATCAATTCTATTTATAAAATCATTACCAAGCTTCTTTCCAATAGGATTTCTTCTCTATGTAACAAAATTATTTCCTGGAATAAATTTGGTTTCATCAATGGTAGATCCATACAAGATTGCATTTTCCTTGCTTCAGAATGCACCAACTCTTTAAACAAAGTATCCTGAAGAGGCAACATTTCCATTAAGCTTGATGTTATGTAGGCCTTTGATACTATTTAATGGACATTGAATTTCAATGTTGTTCAAGATTTTGGATTCAATGAAGACTTCATTAGTAGGATTCACTCTCTCTTCAACTCTGCATCAATATCAATTCTTGATAATGGATCTCCCAAGGGTTATTTTAAAATCTCTAAATGATTTCGTCAAGGTGATCATATTTCTACCATTATCTTTTCAATTGCGGAAGACTACCTTTGTAGATTTATTTCCTCTCTTGTTTCTCAAGGTATACTGAAACCCATCTCATCTTCCAAGAATCTAACTGCCCCAACCAATCTTCTTTATGCCGATGACATAATTCTTTTCCTCAATGGAAGTAAATAGAATTTTCGTAAAATTAAAAATAGCCTTATCCCATTATGAAGAGGTTTTGAGGCAATCCATCAGTTGAAACAAATCCTTTATATTCATTGGGAAATCCTTCCACCTCTCCTAAAAAGGTCACATTATTGGTAATCTTGGCATCATGGAAGGTCCTTTTCCTTTTACCTATCATGGAGTTCGCATTTTATTGGGGTAGACCGAAATCTATTTATTTTAATGCGGTGGTTGATCAAGTGATTAATCAGGTTACTTCATAGAGAGGAAAATCCCTATCCATGGTTGACAGGATTTACCTTGTGAAATAGACCATTATATCTAAATTGTATTATTCCATCATGATCTATAAGTGGATGCATGGTCTTCTCAATATAATTAATACTTATATTAAAATAAATTTCTGGACAGGCAACATCATTTAAAGGAAACTTGTTACCATCTCCTGGTCGACCAGCTGCGCCACTCTTGGGAAGGGTGGCCTTGATATTACAAATCTCAAGTTGTTCAATGAGGCCCTCAAATCTAGTCTCACATGGAGACTACTCAATAACACCTCTTACTCCCTTGAAATCCTTAGAAATAAATTTATTATGAGGTTAAAAAAAGGAAATCTAAACTATGTCCAATATTCTCTTTGTCCCTCTCTAAGAAACTCATTTGTCTGCATCATAAATAAATATGGATAGTTGGTTAGCATGGACTCCACCATTCATTTTTGGCTGGATAACTGGACTGGATCCTTGCTTATCTCCATACTTCCACCTAATACATCCCCTGATAACATTAACTGCACTATAAAGGAATTGATGCATTCCAGAACCTTAAAGCTCCCTGACTCCATCATGCAGGTGGTTGATTGCTACCCTTTCTCTAGCGATGATGAATTTATGATTTGGGAACCAACTCACAATGGTATTATTGACTCTATATTTTTTTACAATAATTATTTCTCTTACTCTAAAACTGAATTTTCCTGGTTAAGTAATTTTTTTTAAAAAACCATTGATCAATCCTTCCAAGATTAATCTTATTTTTCCCTTGGTTCACAAGCGTATCCCTACTAAGACCTTTCTGTAATCTTTTGGCATTCACCTCTATTCTAAATGCCCTCTATGTCATCAACAATGAGAAGATATCAACCATATCTCTTTATCTTGTGATAAGGTGTTTGCTTTGAGGAATTTTATTGTTAACAGAGTTGATTGCAGATGGCCTCCTTTTGACAATATTCTCTTTCATCTAAAGCATTGTGCGGAGATTGAGTTCTCTCCAAAAATCCAAAACTCTTCCTATATGTCATGTTAGAGCTTCTACACATTACCTGGTATGATAGAAATGTCACTATTCACAATAATCACTTGCCAAGTCTCATGGCAGGTCGCGTGAGAATCCTGATTGCTATTAAATATGTTTCTGCGATCAAGAAATCTAATTGTGAAAACACGATCAGTGACTTTGTGATCCTGTGAAATCTGTAGATTAAGGGAATATTTCCTCATCCAAAACGTTTTATTGAAGTATTCTGGAAAGCCCCGCTTCTTTGATGGATCACGATCAATGTGGATGGTGCTTCCAAAGGAAATTCAGTCCCTGCGGGTTGTGGGAAAATTTTCAGAGACACCACAGGTAACTGCCATGGTTGTTTCGATGGCAACTTCCGGGTCACTTCCTCCATTGAAGATGAGATGATGGATCTCAGCCATGCCATCCTATTTGTCAAATATAAAGGTTGGAACAATATTTGAATTGAAATTGACTCCACCACCATTGTTCAACCTATTTGGAATGTGGATGTCCACCTCTCTTGGCCTCTTAGTGCGATTTGGAAGATCTTCTGGAACTCGCTTTTGGAGATCAGATATATTGCCACCCATGCCTACCATGAAGCTAATACAGTGGAAGATGGTCTTCCCAATAAGGGGATCAACCAGGCCATTACGTGGTTTTATGGGTTTCATGATGATCTCCTCCCTCTCCTCACAAAGTATTGTAATAAAATTCCCTCTTTTAGACTTTTGTAATCCTCTCGCTTGATTTTAATAATTTTCATCATGGTTGTTGACCAGGACATTGCCTTTAAAAAAATGGATTTCTCGCTATGTCTGTGGGATTGACATTAAGAATAATTTTTCAACTTATTATAATTGAATTCGGAAAATGAAATTTCCTGTTTTAATTAGTGTAATATTTATATTCTAATAATATAAAATGAGTTTTTAAACAAAATTATTAGTGAAATTAAAAGAAATAAGTTAACATGATTAAGGTAATGTGAATCTTTACACAGGGGAAAACCTCAAAAGTAAGGTCCAAATAATGAAGAATGTTTTCCAAAATACATTGGATTAAATATTTTAACCATGTACCATATTTTTTATAATTTTATGTGTAACTAGGACACATTTTCATTATATTTACCTAAATAATAATTAACTTATGAAATAGAAAAAACATTCTTCCTTACCTTTAGTATTTAAAAAGATTTAAAGTACGGAAGGAGCTACCGATTTAAGGTTATAAACATTATTTTGAGAGTTAATTTAGGTTTTTGACATTTATATATAACTATACCTTTAATTTTTTATAAATGTACATTAAAATATAAAAAATGATAAGAGATGTATTTTTTATTTTATAATTATTTAAAATAAATGAATCTAAAATTATTAAATGTATCATAAATTTAATGAATATTTGTGTCCCATTATTTTTTATATGAATTTTTCATGTTAACCAGATATTAATTTACTATATAAAAATTAAAATAATTTTTTGAAAAATATAGATTGAAATTTAATAAATAATGTCAAAATTTCCAAAAATGTTATTTTAAAATAAATGATATTTTATTAAAATATATAATATAAACAATAATCCTATATTCTTAAAATTTCAATATGATATTTATTGAATGTAAAATATGTTCCAATAATGGACCAATTTTCTTTATAATTAAAATATATACCCAAATATTTAAATAACTTTTTTATTATAGTTCGGGTAAAATAATGGTTTTTCGGGTTTAATGCAAATTTTTTAAAATTAATTCCCAGTGAACATGAGATTTTTTTATGATATGTAAAATATTTATAAATATGTGGGATTATATTTTAAATTAAATATCAATTTAATTTATCTTTAATAGATGAATTACATAGGTTAGAAAAATAGTCAGCTAAATTAAAATCCAAAATGAATAATATAATATAATATGAGGATTAGGAAAAAAATTACAAAAAGAAGCCATTTTTGTGTTGTTAATGTTTTTATCAACCATAAATCATCTTTAATCCTTTTTTTTAAAATTGTTGTATCACATGATCTATCATAGTCCTCTAAATAGTGTTTACCTTTTTAATTTGTATGAATTCCACTTCTACTCCAATATAAAAATGAATTCACTCTTCCCCTGACTCATACATATCATTCCACATTTCTTCATCTAAAATAAGAAAAACAAATCTACCAAAATCACTATACAATATCTTTAATCATCTCTTTGGGCATAAATATATCCAAGGAATTCCTTTGGTGAAACCCATACAAGAGTGACATAAAAAAAGTAGTGTCCTTCATTGATTAATTTTGTGGTAATTATTTTCAAACCCATTCTATTACTATTATTCAAATATTAGATAATAACTTAAATATCATAAATATACCTATATGTTATTTAGGTTATGTATTATACCTACAAAAATACACAAATTCATCAAATTCTTATCAAATTTACCATTCATGTTCATGTTGGACAACCACCTCAAAAAACAATGTCGTTCGTTTTTCATTTACCAACTATCATGTTTTCAAATTATAATGGAAACCCAATTTTTATGATATATACTACATTTATTTTTAATTAACACTTATTTGATTTTCAAATAACACATTCCCTCATGATTTCCATTTTTTTCTAATAAGGTAACATTGTTCCAGGAAGTGTGAACTATAACCTCCTCAAAGCCATATCATATGTTCCCATATTACGTGGAATGTATTAATGATATTTATAATTAAGATAATGTGAAATAAATGAGAAATATATTATATTCGTTAAAAAAATTAAATGTATTTTTATATATAATTTAATTTTATTTATTACCATTTTCAGACACTACAAAAGATATAATTTCATTTGTATAAGTGTGGACTATTGCCACCATTATTCAATGTGATTACCTTTACAATAGAATAATAATATATATACGTATATGTAATTAAATAAAATGGGGTTGATTATTTAATGATATTTATTTAAATATAAAATATTATATAACATCCTTTTATAATGATCATTGAAAAATTGGAATATTACTCAAGCATACATATGACCTACTGTGTCCCTATTTCAAATGTTGGTTCATTTTTCATAACCATCATTCATAGTTGTTTTTAATGTATAATTTATTAATTACTAATAAAATTATTTAAGTATTAATATTAATTATATTTTTATATAATTACCCCTTTGGCTATAGTTGACCTACCAATTATTTTCCACACAGGAACTGAAATTGGTCAAAACACCCAATGTAATAATAATTGTACATGTAATTGAATAAAAAATTGAAATAAGAGAAATTAATGTATTTTTATGTCACGACTAGTCCCTCTTGTCCCATTCTGTGACAAACCCAAGATCACCTTCCATAGGCTTGTGGTTGGAGACTAGAACTAGAAAGGTGCATCCCAAAAACAAGAAGGCATTGCTTTTAAACCTTTATACACACAGACTTGGTACACCACAAAAGTAAACCATGTAGTAAAACAGCTAATGTAAAAGTGTGTACTGAAATTAAAGGGGCCAGAATACAAGCCCAACGGAAAGGTACAACTAAAAAAATAAATTGAAAACATCTCATGAGGTCTTCCTCCATTCATCCTACCTAATGGGTAGGTATATATCATCCCAAAAGCTCTCCATGTCAACCGTAAACACCTTCCACTGTTAGGTCCTAGATCCCTGAGTCTTAGGCAAGATACTCTTCATCTGCACAAGACACATCAAGGTGTGGGCAAAACTTTTGCATGGGTGAGTATAACAATTCCCAGTATGGACCTCAATACCTCCGAAGGTCTCTCATAATTTCAAAAAGGGAATCCAAAAATCATGATCTCAATCACAATGCACAAATCAAAAGTCTCAACTAAAACCATTTATAACATCAATAATGATGTAAAAATAATTAGTGGTAACGATAGATCAACATATTATGTAAAGGGTTCTACTATTGATCCAAACTGGAACACTCGGTGCTAATCCACACATGATCGCAAGGTGCTGATCTGCACAGGATCGGTAGGTATTGATCCACACGGGATCGATATGTGCTGATCCACATAGTATCGACTCTCATTACTCACGTCTCATCCAGCCAATGGATTCCCACACGTAGTACAGTTTATTCAAGGATGATCTTCTCTTCATGAAAACATTCATAAGTAAATGGGAACTACACCCCATGAAAATGTAACCCAATGATCTTTCATGTAATACGGGTTTCAACACAATAGACATTGCATCAATAGGATGCACCGTCTAAGAGTTATAAGAATTTTAGTGCTGAGGGCCCGACTGGATTTGGGTATGATCCAAGCCATCCATATTTTAGGATTCTCCAAAAATCATGTGGATTATCTAAAATGTAAAGTTTCCCTCTAAGGATTCCATCATCGTAGATGATTCATCAAACAAACATCTAGTTTGTTAGTTAGGTCTACTTTTGCGAAATGGTGTCGATGTGGGTCAGGGTCCGGTCCGACCCGGTCAACCGACTCGACTGAGTCTGACCTAACCTGACCTAGGTTTGACCTCGTCTAGATCAATGGGCATTGGTATAGGCCATGTACGCTGGGTTGGGCGAGGCCCGCTAGGCCACAGAATCGACCCGGCCCACTGGTAGGGTGCGGCCTGCCCGCTGGGCTGTTCACCATAGAGGTGTGGGTTCGTTCACCAAACTGAACGACACAAGACATTCGGTTTACCGAAACAGCGGTGCCACATGCGCTTCCCCTGCCATCAGGATCCACCGGTGCAAGTCCCCCTCCACTAACAGGACACAATGTCGCAGCCTGCATTCCGCGGTGCACGACGGCGCGCCACCTGCACTGCCAATGTGGCTGACTGATGCCGATCACCCCCGTTCAGTCCACCCCAACACAGATATTCCACCACAACTAGCGGTTTCTGGATACCTCCCTCAGCTGCTAGTGCCAGTGTCGCACCGACGCTTCTTCCACGGGGCACCTGTGACGCTCCCAAGAACTATTTTCACTTTTTTAGCACCTACGGGCCTCCCGGGATGCTTCCATCACTGAGTGCCTTCATGTTTCAAGGTTCTGTCATGTGGAGAAAACCACCCCTGATGAATGAAATGATAAATAATGTGGCGGACCATCTGTGCCTTTTTCATTTTCCCTGCACCCTCTATGATAGAATCAATACATGGTTGTGATTAATTTGTCTTCAAACACAGATAATTAATCAACAAAAAACCTATAGAATTAAACAATACAAAATCCTATACCTCTAGAATAATTGGAGTGGTCTTATTTGTGGTGGGAATAGATCCATCGTTCATTGAAGTCATTGGTTTTCGTTGATACCAGATTGTTTCCCCCAACGACGTCGTCAAAACCCATTTTCATCATTGGAAGGGTTGAGAATCAATGCTTCGTAAGAGTCATTCCACCAATCCTCCAATAATTCCCTTATACCATCTATTTATCTAACTAAATAGATATATGAGAGATTAGTCCACCAATTAATTTAGGGTACATTAATTGGTGTAATTAATGAGTTACATTAATTAAATGAGATGTGGTTACACAATTGATGTGTAACTGGCATTAAATTTCCCTCATTAAATGAATGGACTACCTGCGTGGTCCCTGCAACCATCAGTCAAGAATAGGTGGAAAAATAAAATAACACATTTTTTATGTTATTATTCATTCAAATAGGCTGAAAATATATATTTTTCACTTGAACTATTGTGGTTGACGTTAATCCACCATTAAGTTAATACTGACATGTCTTATTCAATGGTGTCGTCATATTTTTAATCTGAGAACCAGTTAAAAAGATATAAAATGTCACTCATGCGTTTAAAGAAAGTACCTAAAAAGAAGTTCAAAATCTATATCTAGCACACCGGTCCTCGCAATTAAGCACCGTTAATTTTCTCAAACTCGTAATAATCCCAAATAATTTAGAAAAATTATATGGAATTTCAGGGTCTTTACATTCTCCCAACCATAAGGATTTTCTTCCCCCGAATCTATAACAAAACTAGGAGAACAAATGGGGTACTGAGAAGGTATCTGTGCATCCTGCTCCCATGTGCCTTCATGGTGGTTCCTGTGCTGCCAATGAACTTGCAATATAGAAATAAACTACCCATGAAGGACTCTCTCATGTCGATCCTCTATCACTACTAAGAACTAAACAAATGTCTCCCCATCGTCGATGTCTAGCTCGCCCCATTCGATAACGTACAATGGATCATGGACATAACTCCTCAACTGCGACACATGGAAAACATTATTCTCCCGATGCATCTATCGGTGAAGAGATATATGGTACGACACCTTGCCTACTCTACTAAGGATATGGAATGGTCCAATGAATCTCAGAGATAGATTGATGCCTCGACCAAACCTCTGTAATCCTTGTCAGGGTGAGACCCATAGGAAGACATGGTTTTCCACCTCAAAATCTATGGGTCTTCGTCTCCTATAGGAATAAAACTTCTTCCAACTCTGTGAAATCTTCATCCACTCCTTGATAATCTTTACCTTCTCCATGGTAGCATATACCATCTCTGGACCCATGTGTACCGACACCGCTGGGTCTATCCAACATAGTAGTGATCTGCAAGGTCGTCCATGCAGGGCCTCAAAATAGAGCCACAACATTGGTGGAGTGATAACATATTATGTATGAAAACTCCACCAATGGTAGGTGGTACACCCAAATGCATCCAAAATTGAGGAAAAAATCAGGAAGCATGTCCTCAGGTGTCTCTAGGGTCAACTCCATCTGACCGTATGTCTGATGGTGAAAGGCGATGCTCATGAATAGTTTAGTCTCTAATGCCTCCTACAACCCATTCCAGAAGTGGTATGTGAAACATGAATCACCATCTGATATGATCATAGATGGAACCCCATGAATCCATAAAATCTCCTTTATATAGAGGCATACTAAGCTCTATACTGAGGCCTGCACTTAGATGGGTAAAAAGCGGGCCGACATGGTGAGTCGGTCAATGATCACCCATATAGAATCAGGACCCTAGACTTAAGTTATATAACCTTCATGAATTAAATGAATATACAATCCCAATTCAACTCTGATACATTATGTGGCTGATATTATCCTCATGGCACATGATGCTCAGCCTTCATTCGTTGACATGTGAGGCACTGAGAAATGAAATCTGCCACTGCCTTCTTTATCCCTGGACACCAGTACTGATGCCAACGGTCATTTTACATCTTCTCCACACTATGATATACCTCCAAAGAAGATATGTGGAACTCCCTCCACCCATCCTCTTGTAACGTCACTAGTAATATTGTGCATCCTCTAAAAGAGGATGATGTACTCCCCACCTTTACAAAATACATTAGGAACTTGTTCTGAGGATATCTAAGAACATCAATCCTGGCATTCTATGTCCCCAATATATGCCTCCCTAACTCGCTGAAGGAGTGATGGAGTAAATGACATATACTTGAGATAAGTTCATCCATCACTATCCATGAAGGATAAATGCAACGCGGCCAGCTACTCTATCATCTCACTTAGAAAATGTAGACTAGACCTTTGACTGAGTGAATCTACTACTATGTTCCCATTTTTAAGAGTGTAGAATATCTCAACATCATAGTCATGGAGGAAATATAGCCATAATTTATGTCTCGTGATCAGGTCCTTCTGAGATAAGATATACCTCAGACTCTTGTGATTATAGTAGACTGTAAAATGTTTTCCCATCAGTTAGTGACGACGCATCCTTAGCATATTGTCAATTGATTCTAACTCTAGGTGATGGGTAGCATAGTTTTGATGATGTTGTCTGTTGTTATCATTAGTCCATCACCACTTTCTTCTACATTAGGAGACAACCTAATCCGGTCCCTGATGTGTTGCAATAGACTACATACCCAATGCCCTCTTCTGGTAGCCTCTAAATGTGGGGCAGTCGTCAGCCTCTGCCTCAAATCCAGAAAACATTGCTAGAATCTCCCCATGCACACAAATAACTATCCCATTTTTTGAATATGTCAAGGGAATCAAAACTCTGGAAATACCAGGTACAAATCATCAGTACTACCCAACCTATCACAGGAAACTCTTCACCTCAGTCACACTCTGGGGTGGCTCCCAAGAAATCACTACCTCTATCTTTTCTGAATCCACTCCAACTCCAGCATCTAAGATAAAGTTCCCTTGGAAGTGGTCATCGCATATCTAGTACTAGATCTTCCAGAGCTTACCACAAATCTAGTGCTCTCAGAGTGTATCAGGAACAATATATAGGTGTGTGGCGTGCTCCTCCTTCGATGCTGAGTATATCAAGTTGTCATCAATTAGACCACCACGAAATGATCGTGGTAAGGGAGGAAGATAATGTTAATGATCCCTATGAAAAATACCGGAGTTTTGGTCACGTAGAAGGGTAGTACCAAGAACTTATAATGTCCATACAAACATCTGTAGGCTGTCTTCAGTATGTCCTCATCCCATACCCTAAGGTGGTGATGGCCTGATCTGAGAACTATCTTTGAAATCCATCGAGCTCCCCTTAGCTGGTTGTAGTGATCATCAATTCTTAATAGTGTATACTTGTTCATCATATTCACCTTTTTAAGGCATCAATAATCCACGCAAAGCCTTAGAATTCCATAATCCTTCAGGAAAATTTAAATTGTGGATCCCATGGAGAAACACATGGCCTTATGAACCCCTTCACATGAAAGTCCCCCAATTGTACAAAAAAATGATGTTCCATGAAGGCCATATATTATTTTAGAATAGATATATGTGTCGTCCTTAGGTACATGCCGATATAGAAGTCTACCACTCTGCGATGAGGTAGTCCCGAAACATCATCAGGAATGAAATCGACATATAGGTCCACCACTATAGGATAACTCAGACTCCTCACGTCAACTACTCTAAGGGTATGTCTAGCCAAATGATGAGTGATCAGTTGCACCCTTCTTTGAGAAATTCCATCATGTGCTGTAATGGTTTCCTTCTCACCGAGGGAGGAAAACCGGGTCCTATCCTCACGAACAGAGTGCATATTTATCCTAAAATAGTTTATCTGATCATGGACTATAGATAGCCAGTCCATACCCTTGATGATGTCATAAGGCCTCGACGCTGCTACTAAGAGAACCCAGCCAAATAATTTGTCTCCTAGAGTGATCTCACACAGTCTGTACCCATTTTTAATCCTCGAATCATCTCCCTTAAGAGTTTCCAATCATAAGGATCGAGCCAACAGCTCTTTCGGAGTCTCCAAGATCCGACTGAGTGTTGTGGAAACAAGAGTGTGACTATAACCTGTGTATATAAGAACTACAAATACGGTAGAATAGGAAAATATCATACCTCTAACCATATTTGGATCACCATGGTCATATTCCTCGGCCACCTAAAGTTAATAACTCCCTTTTCCACCTACTCCATGTGGTTGTAGTGGACCACCTAGTAGTGGTGGTGGTAGAAAATCAAACTGTCATCCACCACCTACTACATGACCTTCTACACTGCCACGTCTTCCACCATGTAGACCGCATTTATTGATCCTTGGTCATTGCCTCGGTGGTCCCTCAGTCATATGATGATCATTTATTCTTGGAGTCATACAGTCACGATCCATGTGTCCATGTTCTCCACAAGAGTGACAATAATTAGTCTTCAAAAGACCACCTCTACCTCGCGAGCTTTACACCACTGACCCAGCATCTTGGGGTCATCCACTGGAAGGTCTATCCTAATTGGAACTCAATGTCATCTGCCTACTACCTCTTGCAGATGAATCGGCTACCCTTTATCCAATGATGACTTTCAAAACCAGTTCTTTATCAACAAAGAATATCCCCACCAATAATTCTTGCTCGAGAACACTATCCTGTGTTGAGGTATTGAGTTATAACATCAACGCTCTGATCTCCTGCTATAGACCCTGCTCAATGGTCTGGGCCCAGAAGAAGGGGTATCATACCTTATCGGTGGAGTAGTGTGATAAGTTATGGAATCTCGCCGAGTACTAGGACACTGATAGGTTGCCTTTTTAAGTGCAAAGACTCTTGGATACGCACTGAGAAGAAATTTGAAGGTACAAACTCTGCCCTAAAAAGGGTCTCGAAGTCCAACAAGGAGAGTGTCACCTCCTCATGCATCTAGAGCATCAAAATCCACTATGTCCTTGATGTGCCCTATAAGATTCTTTCAAATAGGGTCACCATATAATCTGTTGGCATCACAACTAAGCGAAAAACATGTGCCACAACCTCTATTTAGTCCTTCACTGCATTGGGATCTGTCTCACCTCAAAACCTCAGAGGCCCTTATCCAAATAACTCATGAAACATGCTTAGTTGAGAGGAACAATCTTCTAGGGGGGGGGGTGGAAAATGCTACCCAATGGGTGGTGGTTCTCCTAGTACACCACCTGAAGGTGCCAACAATGTAAGTGGGACCTACACAAAAGCCTTGTCACTCAGTGGTCCATCATCGTGAACTCTCTTTAGAATCCTGGATGGATATCTATGTGGTAGCATCCTGAAAAAAAAATACAAGTGCACCACGGTCAATAAGTTATGCATGGTGAGGTGACTCAAAAATAATTAAAGTTAAACATTTCCAATTCACAAGCAATCAGTGTATTCATGCACTAAGTCAGAAATCAGAATTCAGGGTCCTAGTGTATGGATATGTCAGCTGCTACACCAAAAAGACACCCCCAAACTGAAAACCACACTAAAAAAACGTTAAACTATTAATCCATTATAAAGATCAGATTCCTAGTTCTTCAGTAGAACTGACTCCTCTGATACCACTTTATCATGAACCATCCCCTGGGGCATCTTCTGTGTCATCCCAAGCCCGCCTTCCATAGTCCATGGGTTGTTGATTCGAATAGGAAATTCATATCCCTAAAACGGGAAGACATTCTCTTTAAACCTATACACATAAAGACTAGGTACCCTAAAAAAGTAAACTACATAGTAAAATAACTGAAGTATATGTTTGAACAAAATGTAAAGGGGTCAGAATAAAATCCCAATTGAATGGGACAACTAATAGAGAGAATATAAAATATTTAAGTTGGTTATCCACCATAGATTAAAAGTGAAGGGTCGCTACATCTCATCTCCATAACTCTCCATGTCAGCATTAACCATTATCCATCGTCAGGTCCTAGCTCCCCGAGTCTCATCCAAGTTTCTCTCAATCTGCATAAGACCCAACAAGGTACAAGCGATGCCCATGTAGGGGTGCATATAAGAATATCCATTAGGGACCCCGAGACCCCTGAAGGTCTCTAAGAATTACACAAAGGGAAACTACAAAGCATGATATCAATCAAAAAGCACAATGAATAATAACCAGATAAAACTAAGTATAACAGAATTTCAAAATTACAAATGATTACTCATAAATCTAAATCCTCTTACTTTGTCAGATGTACTTCAGCTGATCCAAATAGGATCACTTGATGCCGATCCACACAGGATCACTAGGTGCTAATCCACATAGGATATTTAGGTGACGATCCAAATTGGATCTCTAGGTGATGAACCACACAAGATCGCAAGGTTCTGATCCACACAAGATCCCTATGTTCTGATCCACACATGATCGTTATTTACTAACCAATACATGATATCTATTCATTCATCACATCTCATCCAGCCATTGGATTCCTGTATATAGTACACTTGATTTTAAGAGGATCCTATCCTCAATCCATAGGTCATACATAAATTGGAACAATGCACCATGATGATGTAACCCAATGATCCTTCATGTAATATGGTTTCAACACAGTAGATGACATGCCAATCGGTCACCCAGTCTGAGAGTTATAGGCATTTTTGTAATGAGGGCCCGGTAGGATTTCTGTAAAATCCAACCTAGACAAATTCCAACCATATCCAAAACTCATGTATAGTATCTAAAAAGGACCATCTCATTTCAAGGATTCCATCTTCTTAGACGGTTCATTAAACAAACATATGAATTTCTAATTATGACACTTTTTTGCGAAATGGTGTTGATGTACGTCTGACCCAGTAAGACTGACCCAACCCGGTCTTGGACTATCCTGGGTCTGACCCGACCCAGACCGAACTGGATGGGCTACCCCGTGGGGGCTGGGCCATGGAGGGCTCATCCTATAGGGTTGTCCAACCGTCCAGGCCCACAAGATGTGTGCGGCACGCCGGATGGGCTTCTATCCAGGGTGGAGTGGGGTCAGTGACCCTCCCAAAGGGCCCAATCCCTTCTAGATAGTGATACAGTGGTCCCAAGTGGCGCCAACCACGATAGAGGGGCCTACGGGTGGGGGTCCCCATCCTCCACCATGGCACGATTCCGTAGCCCGCCTTTCATAGCATGCAATGGAACACTTCCTCCGCTGACAACATGGTTTGCCGACGCTTTCCGCCTCCTTCGGTCCGTGTATCGCCATGCGGTGACGATCTTCAACCGTGACCAGCAGTTGCTGGGCACCACCCTCATCTACTAGTTCCAGTCACTGGTACTACATATGTACATAATTTTTGGGTCTTCTATGATAATCCGGAGCTCCGTTTTCACTTCTCTCTACGCCAACGGGCCTCCCAAGATTCTGTTTCCCCTGCATGCCTTCCCGTTTCAAGGTTCCATCAAGTTTAGAAACCTCCCACAAATAATGCAACGAAAAATCTAGTTTTAGAGGGCTCAAGCCTTGTTTTTTTGACCCACACCCTCTGCATTAGCATCATAACATGGGTGAGATTATTTAAAAATCAAACACTTAGAATTAACCCCGACAGAACCCCTATAAGTAAATCCAGACAAAACACCTTACCTCAAGAGTCGTTGGAGGATACAAATTTTTGGTGAGGGAAGAGTCCTCGTTCAATGAAGATGTCTGCATTTGTCGATCCCAGATCATTTCCCCCAATGATGTCGTCAAATCCCCCATTCTTCATTTGAAGGGTTGAGCATTGGAGCTTCATCAGAGTCCATCCACCATCCTCTGTTCTCTCCCATATGCCATGGATTTTTACATCTAAAGGGATATTAAATATATAAATCCACCAATTAATTAAGTGTACATTAATTGGTGTAATTAATGAGTCACATTAATTAAAGGAGATGTAGTTACATAATTTATTTGTAACCGGAATTTAATTTCACTCATTAAATTTTCCAAATACATATGTGGACCCACCACTATGACTCAAGAAGAGGTAGGAAAATAAAATAACACATTTTTTAATTTATTATTTATTAAAAAATTTCTAAATTCATTCATTTTAACCTGATATACTATGGTTGTTATGAATCCCCCTTAAGAGAATCTCGGCGCTAAGAATTGAATAGTTCCCTTGTATTTTTAATGTGTGCACTGATTCAAAATATAGATAACCCCACACATGCATTTACTGAACATACCTTAAATTTTTTCAAAATTCAGTTATGGGCACACCGGGCCTCAGAATTAAGCGCCATCAATTTTTGCAGACTATTAATAATCCCAAATAATTTAATATATATATATAAGTAATTTTTGGTTCATTGCATTATAATCATGTAGAATATTAGTTAAATAAATATATAATCAAAAATAAGTTTATTATTCCTGAATGTAGAGAAAAATCTTAACAAAATGTACTCAAAGAAATGGATTCTTTTCTCACTTTTACATTCCTGAGGAATATATCATAATCACCACTTAATTCCTTTATGTGATGTATCTACTGACCTTATGATATATTATATCTTTAATTTATTTTTTTCAGGGTATTTAAATATTTAATTTGATGATTAATACATTTATGATTTCTGATTCTAATGTAACCATAGTTTTAAGGGGATTTCTAGTATCACATCTATTTGTGTTTGAATTTTTCCATATTCATCACTTATTTTTCTTGTATGGTGCATCTACTTCCCAATGATGTTATTGATTATTATTATTATCCTTAAATTTATGGAGTTTTACATATAATTATTATTCATATCACTTTTATGGGGTTTCCGGTTTTGATGTTACCAATGTAGTACTGTAATACGGATGAAATTTTACATCTTTGAGATATTTGTTATGTTATAAAACTAGATGTAAAGAGCCCGAAATTCCATGTAATTGTTTTAATTATATGGTAATTTTACGAATCCATTAACATTTATGGTGTGTGATTCTGAGGACTAGAGTGTTCGAAATGATTTTCTGAACATTTTTTTGGGTATGTTCAATAAACGTACGAGCGGGTTTTTGTAACTTTTGAACCAGTGCTTGGAATTGAAATCTGATTACACCGTTGAACTCGCAATGCTGGTATTCGTTTAAGGAGACTTTCACCTCGACAACAGTTGGTCGAGGGTGAAATTTAGTTTTTTGTGTTTTTTTTCATGAAACAATGAAATAAAATAAAAATGTTAAAATTTTTTATTTGTTGAAACCTCCTATGTGGATGTTATAAAGGCAGGGAACACCTGAATTAGAACCTCCCCATGGGTTATGGTGGTGGGGACCACCCAAGCCTAAAAATAGATGAACTCTCTATTTAATAAGGATATAACTCTTGGACTTCCTCCCATCATAAAATTATTCCCACACCCCATTCAATATTAGGATCCAACAAAAATTAATGATTCCAATTTAATTTGTGCCAACAATTAAAATTTTAAAACATATCATGTTGGAACCTCATTTTTTTGGGAGGAATTGGGGGGAAAGGATTGGCAAGAGGAGAGCCCTTGGAGTATTATTCTCTCGAACAAATAATGCTTCTCCAAATGAAGAAAGCATCCCCAATGAATAATGTCGTCATTATCCAACAAGTTCGGCTTCATCCTTGTGACATACTCCAATGTGGGAAATATTCAACGAAGAAAAAATGACTTTCATACTTTCTTTTCCACTGACATCAATAAGCCTTCGAGGTAGAGTGGTTGTTTGGATTTTCCCACTTACCCGTTGTTGACGACTCTTCGTAATTCAAAAAGGAATCAAAGCCACTTCGTACTACTGTAACGAGGATAGTGGGGGCCAAACGAACATGGCCCGACCTCTCCATAAATATTTTAAATATTTGTGTGTGTTCTTCGCTACGAAGATGACGGGGTGACCACGCTACCCGAGGGAAGAGAACCGGACTTGTGCTGATGTAGTGAAGGAAGAACGGACGACCGATCCTGCTGACGGTGAAGGTGCGGTGCTCGAACACACCGTGCAGAGAGAAATAGTGGAAATCTCTCTTACCCATTCATGATTACTCTTCATAATTCAAAAAGGAATCATAGCCACTTGGTACTGCTCTAACAAGGAGAGTGGGGGACAAACGAACATGGCCCAACCTCTCTGCAAATCTTGTGAATATTTGTTGTGTTCTTCACGACGAAGATGATGGTGTGATCGTGCTACCTGAGGGAAGTTAACCGTGGATTGTGCTATTGTAGTGAAGGAAGGATGGCTGGCCGAACCAGCTGGCGGTGAAGGCGCGGTGCACGACCGTGCCATGCAGAGAGAAAGTTTGTCCATCCGGGCAGCCATGGTGGACCGCCACAAAGTGGCACCCCGACACCCTGCAACCACCTCGCACTGTGGGTCCACCATGTCCGAGCCGCCCAGTGTGGGTCTGCTAGGACCCAGTAGACTAGGTCGACCTGAACTGGGTCAGGTTAGCCCATGATGAGTTGGTCCGACCAGATCGGAGCAGACCATGACCAGATTCGGCCCATTACCGCTCTTATCGCCATAAGTTTTGCACTGAGTTTCAATTTGATGAACCATCTGTGGCAATGGAAATCTTGGAGTGAGAAAACCCCTTTGGTATACCCCACTAGAGATTCGGATAATTTTGGCGTACGGTCGGTTTGGATCGAGCACGAATCCAACCAGGCCATCGGGACTAAAGGTCTAACAAATTCCAGACCGGGCATCTGATTGATGCACCATCTATTGTGTTGAGAATCCTATGATGTGGAAGACCATTGAGAAACTTCTTCATGGGACATATTGGATGCTGGTGTATCAAAAAATAGATTGAGGAATGGACTCTCATAGAGATAAGGGGGGCTTAGTATGGGAACCTTGTTGCTAGTTGTGACGATGTACTAGGATCCTGTGTGGGTCTGATGACTTACTAATGGTTTAATAGGATCCGGTGAGGGTATGACGTTGTACTGATGATGTAATAGGTTCTTGTGTGGGTCTGACAACTTTATGATGGTGTAATAGGATCATGTGTGGGTATGACAACGTAGTGATATTTTACTAGGATCCTGTGTGGGTCTGACGATATATTGACGGTGTACTAAGATCTTGTGTGGATCTGACGAAGTACTAATGGTGTACTAAGATCCAACGGGGGTATGACGACGTACTAACGGAGTTCTAGGTTCCTGTGTGGGTCTGAAAACGTACTGAAGGTGTACTAGGATCCTATGTGGATTTGATGACGTACAGTCATTGTACTCAGATCCTGTGTGGGTCGGACGATGTACTAGGATCTTATGTGGGTCTGACGAGGTACAAGGATCCTATGTGGGTCTGACGATGTACAATGATCCTCTATGAATTTGGTTATGATTAAGGATCCTTTGTGGGTCTGCCTCTTAACAGAGAAAGATGAATTAGTAGTTACATCTAAACATTGCTACTACTCTACTTAAGTTATACCTGGTGTGAGTTGAGTCCATACTTGTGTGGTACTTACCTTTGTGGTATTTCTTCCTTTTTAGAACAATTGAGATTTGGGATTTTTTGTTTGACCCAGTGTTTTTCTCATGACTGAGATGGGTATACTTGATAACATAGGCATATGAATGGGCATACACATAAGTAGGTTTTTCAGTTGATTTTTATGAATTGTGGATTTTGTGAGACCTTGAGGGTCATTGTGTCCCTACTAAGTATCGTTATACTCACACCAACACAATATATTCATGCACCTTGTTGTGATTGGTGCAGACAATGGACAATGCTGATTGAGGATCAGGGTATCAGGACTGGATGGTGCCCAAAGGTGGACCATATGGCATGTCAGAACGTAGAGGAGCCAGGCGGACATGGAAATTTGAGGGGGATATAAGTACATACCATTCAGGTAAAAACGTCGGAGGACGACCCATTAGTTTTCTTTCTCTTCTTTAGTTGTATTTAATTTCTATTGTACAAGAACCTTAACTATTGGGCTTCTATTCCTTCCCCCCTTACTTTCATCACTCTTTTTACTATATAGTTTACTTGTGTTTGTATCTTTTTCTATTCTTGGTTGCATCTGTTTACATGATATAAAGGCAATGAATTCCCATATTTAGGGAATATGCCTTTTGGTGCAAGTCTCCATCCCCTGGCCTATGGATGGCGGGCTTCAGGTAGTCACAACATGGGCCCCGAGAGATGGGTCATGAAAAATTTGTATCCGAGAGTCGGTAATACCATAGAACATTGGACTCTGATCTTCTTTTTACGATAATAGTTTTTTTAGTGAGTTTGGTTATCAGTTTAGGGAATCTAGTGTTGGTGCGGCGGCCGACATGTCTATACACGAGGACATTGGCTTCTGATTTCCAAATCAGTGCATGAAAACACTAATTGCATGTGTTTCAAAAAATTTCATTGTGATTTATTTTAGTCAGTTCAACAGGAATATCATATTGATCGTGGCGCACCTGTTTCCTTTCAGGATGCCTCCACATAGACAACCATCTTGTGTTCCGGATCTAGCATACACTAATATCTCACTGAGCGATAAGGCCTCGGTGAAGGGCCCTCTTCCAATTGAGGCACCGGCGGTACCATTACCCGTTGGGCCACCCATTCCACCAACCCCAGTATAAGATGGGGAACACTGCTTGAGCACAGTGCAAGAGTTCTAGTGCCTGAAGCCACCCATGTTTAGGGGATAGAGGGACCCACAGGTAGCTGAGGATTGGATGGAGGCTGTCGTAAGAGTGTTCCGAATGGTAGGGACACCAGCTGATCTCACAATGATCCTTACCACCAGTCTTCTACAAGAAGCAACATGCAGATGGTGGAGCTTGATGCTCCAGGTTCACGACGAGGTAACCCTTCTCTAGACAGACTTCCAGAGCCTATTTCGTGTAGATTTTTTCCTAGAGACTCTTCGAGCAGTGTGAATTAAAAAGCCTCTTCATCTACAGTAGGGAAACATGATTGTGGCTTAGTACTCAGTGAGGTTCACCAACCTGTCATGCAACTCCACATATATGTTGTGGGACCCATTTTTCAGGGTCCAAACCTTCGAGCAGGGACTCAGGTGGGAGATCAGTGCTTCGATTATTTCACTCAGCATCCCTACACAGGCAGGGGTATTAGGTCAAGCCCTCTTAGTGGAGAGATTTATTTCTAATAAGACACCAGTAGTGGGGCCCACCACTAGACATCACATAGAGGAGTCTTCTACATCCGGTAGGAGACATATTTCATATAGGTCGAAGAAGACCAAACCTACAGGTGGATGACCGCATGATTCATCATCAATTGTACAGGGCATAAGAGACCGAGTCAGTCATGTGAGGAATAGAGAGTGTTTCACATGTGGCATGCAGGGTCAAATGGTTCGTGACTATCCAACCCACCATACGAATGATTTGAAGACAGGCAAGAGGCTGCAAAGTTAGAGACAATGGTTTGACCGAGGAGGTCTGCAAGGAGCTGGTGGACATGGGAGAGGAGATGGCCATGCAGCTGGAGGTGGGCGACAATTCGAGGTGTTACAGCCACTACCACCAGGTGGTTTACCCCGACCATAGGGAGCAGGTGGACAGGTGTGATCTCAGCTCCAGGCAGCGAAGGCCTACAACCATGGAACTCTGGAGATGATACGTGGTGCAATATGTGTCTAGTCCACCTTAGTAGTAGTACTTATAGACACAAGTTCCAGTCATTCTTTTAATTCCTCTTCCCCCGTTCGGAGCTCAATCATTCCGATGGAGATGTTGGATCGATCCTTAGAGATAGAGACTCTTATGGGAGAGGATTCGATGATTACCCACTGGTGATGGTAGCGTGGGCTTACTCTAGGAGGTGAGAGCTTCGGATGGGATCTCCTTGTAGTGGCGTTGAGGCCTTACGACGTCATATTAGGTATGGACTAGTTATCTACAGTCCATGATCATATTGACTATATTAGGTGAAATTTGTGGTGTGTCTGCACAGATGGGAGCAGGTTTACCTTCACTGATGGGAAGGGAGACTTTGCAGCACAGGATGGACTTACCTGGAAGAGGGTGCATCCGATCACTCATCAGTCGGATAGCCCAACCCTCAGAGTTGTGGATGTGGATATTTCGAGCTACCCAGTAGTGGTGGACCAGTACGCAGATGTTTTCCCTGATGATTTTTTGGGTCTAACTTCTCGTAGAGAGGTGGATTTTTATATTGACTTATACACTGGGATGACACCGATATACACACCAGCATATCGGATGGCTCCTGTGGAGCTTCGTGAGCTACATGAATAGCTAGAGGACTTATAGGGGAAATGATTCATTCAGCCTAATGTTTCTCCTTAGGCAACCCTGATTTTGTTTTCCAAGAATTCAGATGTGATATTGAGATGTTGGGTCAACTATCGGCACCTGAACCAGGTGAACATGAAGAAAAAGTACCAGCTCTCGAGGATTGATGACCTCTTTGATCAGCTGATTGGATCACAATGGTTCTCAAAGATAGACAACAAATTTGGTTGTCACCATCTCAGAGTACAAGATGAGGATTTGAAGAAGACGACTTTCAGATGACGGTAAGACCATTAAAAGTTCTTGGATATTCCATTCCGCATGACCAACACTCCAATAGTATTCATGGGACTCATTAACATGATAATTCAGACCTACCTTGATCTATTTTTAGTAGTTTTCATTGATTTCATTCTGATCTACTCGGCTTCTGAGGAGGAGCATTCCTATCATTTGCAGATTGTTTTGGAGACACTCTAAGAGAACCAGATTTATAGTAAGCTCTTGAAGTGCCAGTTCTAGATCAGAGAGGTTCACTTTCTCAGACACATCATTCTAGAGTCCGGAGTTGCAGTGAATCTAGCCAATATTGATGCCATACTTATTTGGGAGCCACCCAAATGTGTGATGAAGGTACGAAGATTCCTTGGTTTGAACAGATACTACCGGATATTTGTGCCAGATTTCTCCAAAGTTGCTACACCTTTATCAGAGTTGATGAAGAAAGGTAAACCCTACGTGTGGTTGGAGAGATGCCAGTTGAGTTTTCAGGAGTTTATGTAGAGGATGACTAGTGAACCGATATTGAGGCTACCAGAGGAGGGTGTAGGTTACGTAGTCTACTTCAACACATCAGGGACCAGGCTCGGATGTGTCCTGATGCAGGATATTTCAGTGATCACATATGTTTCTTGACATTTGTGAAAACTTGAGCATAACTACGCTACCCATGACCTGGATTTAGCAGCAGTGGTCATTGACATGATGATGTGGCGTCATTACTTTATGGGAGATGGTTTTACAATCCGCTCAGATCACAAGAGTCTCAAGTATATCTTCTCATAGAAGGATCTGAACTTGAGAAAACGAAGTTGGATTGAGTTCCTCTAGGACAATGACTTCGAGATAGTCTATACTTTTGGGAAGGGGAATTTTATAGTAGATGCCCTCAGCCAGAGATCTGGTATACAACTGCTAGATGAGTCAACAGAGAAGCATGCCATTTTGTAGATATCCTTTGTGGATCGATATGGATCAAATTTTCTTCGGTCTCTTATATTCCCTCCCCCACTACTTCAGTGAGTAAGGGAGGCACAACCTGGGCATACTGACTACCTAGCTCGACGACCTCAAATATCCATAGGACAGTCACCTGATGGATTTTTTGAAGGGGGAGCATATCATTCTCTTTAGAGGATGTACCATGGTTCCAGTGTCGCTTCAAGAGGTAGTGTTGGGTGAGTTCCTCACATCCCCTCTAGCGGTACATCCAGAAGTGGTGAATATGTACCAGGACCTCCGACGACAACACTGGTGGCTAAGAATGAAGAAATAAGTAGTGGAGTTTGTCTCTCAATGCCTCACTTTTCCGTAGGTGAAGGCAGAGCATCAGAATACAGCAGGCTGGGTTCAGTCTTTAGAGGTCAGAGAGTGGATATGGGATGGGATATACATGGACTTCATGACTGGACATCCACATACATCTAGAGGTCATGATTCTATCTGGGTGATCGCTGACTGGCTCACCAAGTCGGTCCACTTCCTACCGATCAAAGAGTAGGGTTTAGTAGAGAGCATAGAGCACCTCTATGTGCAACAGATTGTGAGACTCCATGGAGTACCCTCAACGATTGTCTATGATTGTGATACAAGTTTTACTTCCTGGATATGAAAGGGGTTGGAGAAGGCTATCGAGACACAACTTCGTTTGAGCACTACCTTCCATCCTTAGACGGATGGCCAGAATGAGCGGATCATTAAGACCCTTGAGGACATGCTTCATGATTGTGTCCTTGAATTCAGCCGTAGCTGGGAGGATCACATGCTCTTGGTGGACATTTCAAACAACAACAACTATCACTCCACCATTGGCATGACACCTTTGAGGCATTGTATGGGAGACCTTACATATCACCTTTTTTCTAGACTGACCCAGGGGAGTAAGCACTCATGGGACCAGAGATCGTACGGGCCATCAAAGAGAAAGTGCAGATCATCCAGGAGTGGAAGAAGACTGAACAGAGTAAGAATATGCCTTATGCCGACAAGAGATGGAGACCTCTGGAGTTTCAGGATGGTGACCGCGTCTTTCTACGGGTCTCACCCCAACGAGGTTTATGGAGAATTGGCCAAGGTGGAAAGTTATCTCTATGGTTCATCAGACATTTTCAAGTCCTCAGCAGAGTTAGTGAGTTGGTTTACCTCCAAGCACTTCCACCTCAGTTACACCGGGTGCACGACATCTTCAACGTTTCCTAGTTGAGGAGTTACGGGCATGACCCATCCCACGTCGTCGACCACTCTGAGCTGGAGATCGATGATGGGGCGATGTTTACGGAGGTTCTAGTATAGATTGAGGATCAACAAGAGCAGGTCCTTTGTGGGAGGTTGATACCTCTGCTCAGCGTTCAATGGCAGCACAAGAATCTCATAGAGAGAACATGGGAGAGGGAGGCTAAGATACGTGCTCAGTACCCCCACTTGTTTTCTTATTTTGAGTTGTGGATTATGAGGACGTAAAGTCCTAAGGTGGGGAGAATATAAAGTCCCAGAAATTCCATGTAATTTTATTTAATTATATGGGTATTTAATGAGTCCATGAAAATTTACCACACGTGATTTCGAGGCCTGGAGGGCCCGGAATGAATTTTTGAAACTATTTTCAGGTACGTTCAGAAAACGTGTGAGCTCATTTTTTTAGAATTTGAACCGGAGCTCCAAATTGAAATATGAAGACAGCGTTGAACTCACAACGCCAGTATTCTCTTAAGGATACTTTCACCTCGATGACATATGGTCGAGGGTGAAAATTAGTTTTTCTGTTTTTTTCATGAATGAATAAAATAAAATAAAAATGTTTAACATTTTTAATTATAGAATCCTACCATGTAAATGTTATAATGGTGGGGACCACCTGAAATAAACCTCCACATGGGTTATGGTGGTGGGGATCACTTGGGTCAAAAACCCCCTAAACTCCCCATTTAATATGTAGATACTCTTGGACTTCCTGCAATCATTTAATTATGCCAACAACCCATTTAATTTTTGGAGCCAACAAAAATTAATGATACCAATTTAATTTTTTCCAATAATTAAATTGTTAAAACATATCTGACTGGCACCTCATTATTTTGGTTGGAATTGGGGTGAAAGGATTGGAAAGATTAGAGATTTTGGAGGATTATTCTCCCCAACTAAGAACACTTCTCTAAATGAATAACTCTACCCCAATGAAGAAAGCTGACGTTCTCCAAAAAATCCAGCTTCTTCCTCATTACATCTGCTACTGTGGGACATCTTCAAGGGAAAAAAATCCAATTTCCTTCCATTATTCCTCACTGAAGTAAACAAACCTTCAAGGTAGGTTGGTTGTTTGAATGTTTCCCACTAAACTCTTCTTGAAAACTCCTTATAATTAAAGATGGAATCATAGCCACTTGCTACCACTCTAACACAGAGTGTTCAAGACAAACAAACATCACCCGACCTGCACGAAAATCCGGTGAATATTTGTTCTTTTCTTCACGACGAAGATGTCGGCGCGACCGTGTTGCTCGATGGAAGAGAACTGATGCTTGTGCCGCAGTGGTGAAGGAAGGATGGCCGGCCGAACTGGCCACCGGTGAAGGCGCGGCGTGCGACAGTGCCATGCGAAGTGGAAGGCCATGCATCTATCCAGCCAAAAACAGACCTCCGCGCCATGGTACCCCGCTGCCCTGCCACCCCGCCATGCCCCTCCACACCACGGACTCCTCCCACCGTGGGCCGCCCAGGCCGGGTCGCCGGGCTGGGACACCCAGAACTGGTTAGGCCGCCCAACGTGGGCTGAGTCGGACCCATCAGACCAGTTCAACTCAAATCAGGTCAGTTTGGCCCATGTCGGGTCGGGCCGGTTCAGTCCGACTGGGTTGCACCAGACCCTGACATGCTTCGACCCATTACTGCACTTTTGGCCATAACATTGGCATCGAGTATTCGTTTGATGAACTGTCTATGGTGCTCGGAACCTTGGAGCGAGACGGTCCCATTTGTATTCTCCTATTAATATTTGGATAAAGATGGGGTATGATCGGGTTGGATTGAGCACGAATCCAACCGGGCCCTTGGGACTAAAAGGCTAATAACTTACATACCGGTCGTCCGATTGAAGCACCGTCTATTGTGTTGAGACCCCTAAGACATGGAAGACATTTGAGATAAATCTTTTTGGACTTCATGGTAGTTGGTGCATCAACCATTTTTAATGGAGAAGACTCTCCCAGAGATAAGGGGGGCTTAGTGCGGGAACCATATAGGAGGCTGTGATGATGTACTAGGATCCTCTATGGGTTTGAAGATGTACTGAAGGTGTACTAGGATCATGTGTGGGTCTGAAGACGTACTGACGGTGTATTAGTATCTTGTGTGGGTCTAATGACATACTGATGATGTACTAGGATTATGTGTGTGTCTGCAGATGTACTGATGCTGTACTAGGATCATGTGTGGGTCTGACGACGTACTGATGGTGTACTCGTATCTTGTGTGGGTTAGAGGACATACTAATAGAGTAATAGGATCTTGTGTTGGACTGAAGATGTACTGACGGTGTACTAGGATCCTGTGTGGGTTTGACAAAGTACTGACAGTGTACTAGGATCTTGTGTGTGTCTGACAATGTACTGACGATGTACTAGGATCCTGTGTGGGTCTAACGACGCACTACGATCCTCTGTGGGTCTGATGATGATTTAGGATCCTTCATGGGTCTTCCTCTTAATAAAGTAAGATGAATTAGTATTTACATATAATCATATCTACTACTGTACCTATGTTATTCCTGGTGTTAGATGATTTCGTTCTTGTGCGGTTCATACCTTTGAGGTATTCCTTCTTTTGTGGAATAGTTAAGCTTTGGGCTTTGGGGTTGGACCCAATGTTTTCCTCATGATTGAGATGGGTATACTTGATAACTTTGGTATATGTATGGGAATATACCTTTGTAGTGTTTTCTGTATATTTTCATGATTCGTGGATTTTGTGAGACCATGAGTGTCTCGGGGTACCTAGTGAGTATCGTTATACTCACCCCTGTAAGGGCTATGCCCGCACATTGTTTTGTTTGGTGAAGACAATATAAATTGCTGACTGAGGATGAGGGTACTAGGACTGGACGGTGCCCGGTGGGGTACCATATGGCATGTCGGTACGTAGAGGAGCTGGGCAGACGTGGAGAGCTGAGGGGGTGATCTGTACCTAACCTTTTGGTAGGAACCTTGGAGGACAACCCAGTAGCTATCTTTCTCTTCTTTTGTTGTATTGTATTTCCGTTGTACTTGTAGCTTTACTGCTGGGATTTCTTACTTTCAACACTTGTTTTTCTATATAGTTTAATTGTGTTTGTATCTTGTTTTGTGCTTGGTTGCATGTGTTTACACGATATAAAGGAAATGCCTTCCGGGTTTTATGGAATACACCTTTCGGTTCTAGTTTCCATCCCATGGCCTATGGAAGGCGGGCTTGAGGTAGTTACGAAACGGGCCTCGGGGGATGGGTCGTGACAATATCATTTTTTACCAGGTGAATACACTTATTCATTAGCATGTTATATTATTAATCTCATTATCATCATGATATTATATGTTTCATTTTATTTTCTTCCATTCATGGCGTTAATGGTTAAAAAATTTCAATGTGGTAGGGATTCTTTGGAAAGATTACATATATTTTTTGAGGAATGCTTAATTTTATTTTAAGGGTATTTTCATTCATCAGCATCAAAAAACACTATTATTAACTATCAACCACTTGGATATTTTCTTTTGATACCATAAAAATTCATTATTTGAATGGATTATGTTTTTTTCAAGGATATTTGTATTTATCCCATTTATTGTTCATGTGTTACTCATGTATTAAAGAAATTTTTATTTAACATATTTCCTTTATATGGGTTATTCATGATTTTGAATGATATTTATGTAACCTATTTCATTTACATGGGTTAATATTGTTTCAAATGGAATATTATTGAATCTATTTTCATTCCATTGAATTATCGTATTTCAAAAATATTGTTATTAAACAAATTTTTTTTATGGGTTAATATTGTTCAAATAGAATTTTATAGAACCCTTTCCTTTTCCATGGGATGGTTAGGGTTTATTTTTCCCATTAATTAATATTTCCAATAATTTATGTATTATGATATTTCAATAGAAATTGGATATTTTATGGTTTATTATGTGATAATCCAATTACGGTTGATTCTGTGATATCCCACCAATGTATCGGGTATGGTAGTCAGCCCTATGATTTTTTCATTTTTAAGAGTGACATGAATAAAATTAGACTACATCCTTATTCTTTTCTAAGAGTGAAAAGTATAATAATTTTCCAATTATTTATATGTATTTCATTATGATATTAATATTTTCATAATGTTATAAGATCGATATTTATATCACATGGCTGATGATTATTGATTTTGATAACTATTTACATTGCCATGTTTACGTATTTGATGGTATAGATATTTATGTGTGTGATTTATTTTAATATTATCTCATGAACATTATTATTTAATAATTCCCTTATAAACTCTTAAGCTCAAAGATGCAATTTAATAATTATTGCTTTTTCATACCCTTACAGATCATTTCGAGCTCACATTTATTATGTTTTATTTTCCTCTGGTTTTAATGATTTATGTTTGAAAATGATTTCCTATAAATAATTTTACATGAATGATGTTGAAGACCTATTATGAAATAATTTATCATTGGTTAAACGTGAGAACTATTTTTTCAAACATATGAGTCCAAGTTGATTTGATTTGTTCATGTAATATATTTTCTTAATTCATTAAATATATAATCCTAAATGGTTATCTATTATATAAGTGATATTGTTTTACAATTTTTTTTGTGTGGTTTTGATGGAAAAATTTGGTTCACAATTATTTGCATCATTTCCAGAAATGCACCATTATGGATTTCAATACATGATCCGGGTGTACGGGTTTTGGGATGTGATAGTTGGTATGAACGGTCGGTTTAGATAACATTTGAGACAATGATATTTTCTTGGGAGGTAAAATTAAGAGATATTGATTCCATTATATGACCATGAGTTTAAGGATGACCGTAAGTTCAAATTTTTATACACCCCATGGATGATTTATGTGATTTTAGTCAAATTGATTTTTGGAGATTGTTTTTTATGAATTATATTTAACACCAATGATAAAAGGATGATTTTTATGGATGAATTAGTTTTCACATATGAAGAAAAAAAGGTAACACCACATGCTCAATGACATCCTATTTCATCTGGAAAGGTAGTGGGTCTTGAACCCATGACTGAATGATGATAATGGTTTCACACACTCCCACTAGCCTACAAGAGGTTCTGGTTAGTGTGGCCATTTTTTTAGAAAATATTATTTTTATTTTGAAAATATATGGTCTTTAAATTGAGGAAAAATGTTTTAGTTTTCCTGGATGAATATATTATCAATTATTTCTAATTTTTGGGTTTTAATCTTAGTCAGGATATATTTGAAGTATCTTAAGGATAATTTTGCATTGAATATATTAGTATGATTTTTGTGTATTATAATTTAATATAAAATATTACTGTATAACATGAAGGTTTACTCATTTTTTTATTTATCATACCACGTTCTATCTATTTTGAGATTAATAAATGATTAATGATAAGTAGAATATGTTTTTATCCCTTTTATGATTTCGTGGTCTTTAAATTTTCTCTAACGTGCTTCTGGTGTAAAACAATCATCTTGAATACTCATCATTTGGATGAAAATATGTTATTTTGATATAGAAATAAACTATACTCATGATGTTTGTATATTAAATTTTTTATCACTTGTTCTAGATTGTAATAGAAATATTTATCATTAGAAAAATGATATTGATGTAAAATGAAATTATATTAATATATATCGTAATGAAATTAATGACCAATTTCACATATTTTTTTTGTGCATTAGTATTTATTGAATTACTCTTGGCCATGTTCTATTTAAAATTCTATTATTCCAGGGGAATTAGTTATTCCTACTGAATAAATATTTTAATTTTCAAACAATGTTCTTATAACACCCCACGATTTTATGGTTTTTTACTTAAATAATATCAATTCATTAGATAACTTATTATTCATGTGACAATGAGTCCCTATGACAAAATAAATTGTTATAGGATATAGTTATAACATAGCCATTTAACATAATTTTTCTACTTCATTGATTTGAATTTCAAAACTGACATACTTAGTTGGGTTGTGTAAGATATTTACAATATGATATGACCAACTTATTTCATGGTGAATAGTAATATATCATTATGAATAGAAATTTTGACATTATGCATATTATTATGATCTTTATGAATATTTAACTTTCCAACAGAAGTATAAAAAAATTTAGGTGCATTATAAATGAATGTAAATATTTTAAAAATTAATAATTAACTATTGGTATTTTTGTGAGCAATAAATATATAATTATTATTCTATAATTACTAAACATAATTATAATAAATTTAATTTTAATAAAATATATTCTTAAATCAATATTTCTTTATCCTATGATTTTAGGATAATTTAATGAGTCCTCAAGTAATTATTCATGGTGTTATTAAAGCAGTAATAATTTTTAAATTTATAATTTTTTTATTAAATAATTTTTTTAATTAAAATTTAAATTTTCCATATTTATAAAATTGTTTAAATAAAATGGATTCCATTTTTTATTTCTACAGATCATAAAATAGATGGCGTAACTTTTTTTTAATTTCTAAAATACATGATTTTTTGGTGAATTGGGAAATTAAAAAATTTACAAAATACAATAAATTATTGATTTTATGCATCATTCGAGAGTCTTTTGTTATGTGAATGGCCATTTGTTCAAACTCACTAGAACTTTTTGTGATTTTTAGTTATAATAATCCATACTATTCAATGTATTGATACTATATAATGAAATAATTATTGAAATAAATGAAAACCCCTCCTCTCATCCACTATAAAAACAACCCCTCATTCCCTCTTCTTGTCACTCCTCTAAGCCTTGAATAAAATCAATTTTCATCCTAAATAATATTCCCTAGTCCCTCCACACATCCTTTGGCCCTTTTTATTTCTAAAAGGACAAACCCAATTCCCTTATGGAGGTTATTAAGGATGTTATTTCAAGTGGTAAATCCTCTTAAATTTTAAATTAATTTCGTTTCAATTTATGTTATTTTCTTATTCCCTCCTAACCTCATATGGAAAATTCATCATGATTATTCTAGTATCAAATATATATTGGAATTATATCATTTTATTCTAATAACAATTATCAATCCCCATACTCTCTCTCTCTTTTATTTTATAAACAAAATCATCATCCGGAAGGTACAAATTTATGACCTTCATCAAAGATGAGGATTCATTATTAAAATTCCACCTCAAATATGTTCATGAATCATTTTTAATAGATTATATATAATTTAAAATGTAATATTTAACCCTTATTTATGTTATGGATGAATAATTTTTACATATTACTAAACGATAAAAAAATTTCTTCTTTATGATCAATAACCACCGTAATAATCTAAACAATTACCACTAAATGAAAAATATAATTATTCATCCTCATAACATGTCCCAAAATTATATGAAAACCCATTTAGAAAACATTATTTTCATTAATAAAATATTAATTATATTCTGGATAATAATATTCATTCCACAAGAACTTCTATATTCATATAAAAGTATGCTGATGGTGGAAACCAAGGAAACAAAGTCTCTCAAGCAATAACTTTTTATCGTATAACATGCCCAAAAGTCCATCAATGAACTTCAATAAATTATAATAAATTAATTAAATGTATATATGGTTCTTAATTAATTAATTTATAGATTTACTCTGATTATTCCAGACATTAAGAACAAGTGAAGAACACATTCAGGCATATGGTACAAGGTTTCTCATCACACATTTATTTCTAGGAGATTTCCATTTTTCACAATTTATTTATTATATGTTGTGTATTATTATATTTCATTTAATATATTATAATAGTATTCACTTAATATTCATGGTATTCAATTATTTATTGAATCATTATTAATTTTTGGTCGTGTGATTCGATTGATTATGTTGTGGTTATGGATTTCATCTCAATTCTTATTTCCATGATTCTTACTTGTTATTTATAACTAATAATATTTAGGTGCTGTATCTATTTCCCATTTTAGATCATTCTTCATTTTAGCTTACATTCCATCAAAATATCCATATTCTTGTATAATAGATGTTATTATTTTCTTATTCATATAACCATTTTCATATGGTGCTTAATTTGAATGTTTTTTAAAATATGGAAATATTTTTGAATCAAAATCCTCAAACCAATAAAGAAATTTATAAAGAATAATATTATATAATTAAATATTTTTATAAAAATATTTAGGAAAATTATTAATGGGAGGGGTCCTCTATATCCCTTAGATGCATTAGTATGTCTCATGAGAAAAAATAGTTGGTGACAGATCCTTCAAATTTGTTTTCAAAAAAAATCAATCGAGATTATACCCACATATGTAAATCATCTTAAGGATATGATAGTTCATGTTAATAATACACGATTTACAATGATTAAACATTTTCCTTATCAAGTAATCATTGATTACATTACATAAGTTTTTCACTATACCAAAATCTATAGAAGCACTTTCATTATTAGTTTCTGGATGGAATGTGTTTTCAATCCTCACAATTCCCTATGATTTATGTCTAATTCATTATGATTCAATTATTATTGATTCGGGATTACTCTATAGGAAACCCATACTGATAATTTGATGTCATACCTTTCATTTATTTTCTTTCCTTAGGTTATGAATATGGGATCGATTATTGGGTTTTCAAATATTCAGATTATTATTTTTTATGTGTTGTATGTTGTTTTCTTCTCCCATGGTATAATAGGATCAATGTATGTATCTAGTTCCATCAAGACTACTAAACTGATCAGTCCTTCATGATTTTATTCATTGTAATCATACCGATGTAATAAAATAATGCACAAGCTCTGGGTTTTTGGTGATGGAGCATTATGGTTGGTATCAAAGGATGTTTAGTAGAAACCCTAAGAATATGATTTAGGAAACATATACTAGGAAGAAAAAACCTATGATTGAAATTGAGTATAAGTATACACTAACATCATATAATTTTGTTATGGTAAATATTAGGTGGGTATTCCAAGAAATATATCCCAATATAGAAACTACAAGTGGGTATAGTTTTGGGATAGATGTACTTAGAAGTAACAACTCAGACAAGGTGTTCTAGGACTCGCTCGGGGGATCCTCGTACATGAAAACAAGCCTTAATGCAAAACATTAATGAAACTAAAAGGGGATATTCTTATGATAATTCTCACATTATTTACAATCAATTATGTTTGAATTAAAAATAAAAAAAAAATATGTTTATTATTTTGAGATTATAAATTCATAAACATTGAATTTATGTTAAGTGATTTTCTACTATGAAATTATAAAATAGGATTTATAGCATAATTTATATTCTACCAATGATTAGTGGTCATTCAAAATGTGTCAAATGGAATCATTACATTTAGACAATGTAGCGATTTACATACTGAGAAACTCAACACAATTATTGTTGGAGATGATTAGATCATGATCATATTAGGACAACTTAATTATGTTGTGACGAATAACCATATTACACCTATGTTGGGACATTTAATTTGGTAGAATTCCCCATTTTTTTGTGGGACTACTAATTAAGTGGTAGCTGAGAAGAGGATCATCTCCCTTGAAAAGATATTTCTTTAATGAATATGTAAGGAAAATGTATTACTGGTAGTATATTGTTCATGGAAGATTCTGATCAATGTTGGTCCCTGACCTTGAATACCAAAGAGGATGGTAAAATAGAAGATATATAATGCTTATCTTTTAAGTAAATATTCAATGGAAAATGTTTCCCACATGAGAAAAGGACTAAAATGATGTAAACTTTCCTTATCATTAAACATGGTGAAGAATTGTGTGTGTTTTTTGTATGAGGATACTTTCACATGGAAAACTAGGTATGATATGGACTACATATGTGGAACGGAATACAATATTGATCATTTATTTGAATCTCTTAAGCCATGAATTTTTAGGGTAATGGTTTCTCAAACATTTTCATCACATGATGAATTATTATTAGGTTCCAGTAAATTGATACAAAATTTTCTAGATATCATTTATTCAAGGAAAATCAATGCTAGAAGATGTATTCTGATAACCATGTAAAAGATGAATATCCAAATGAGATTAATCGAACAAATAAATTCCCGTTATGTGGGAACTATGGAAAGAATCGTTCGGGAAAATTATTGAATGGCATGAGTGTTTTTTATAAGTTTGGATAAAAGGTTCACTAATCAAATGAATGCCAAGGGAGAAATATATAATTGACCTTCAATTATACAATTGTAGGGAAATTGGTTATTATGAAAATGGATGTATTATTCATCTAGGGAATATTCATTAAAATATTCCAAGGGGATGTGGACCATATTATGTGATCACGACTATGGAGGTCGAAATTTCTAATGATGTGGTTCCAGGTACTTTAACCATTTACTTAAATTTTGGGAAAGTATTATTTGATTCTGGATCATCACATTCTTTTATGTCTTCTCTTTTTCCCTCGAAAACTAGACATTTATAATTTGATTTAATAAATTATTTTTCAGTCAAACATATTATGGATATTATCATTACAACAGAGATGTGTTGGTCAGTCCCCTTTGTGACACAAAAACATACATTATTGGTTGACCTTATCATCATACCTATGATTTAATTTGACCTAATTTTTATTATGAATTGGCTTTCAAATTATGATGTCACAATATATTACAAGAATAAGGAAGTTGAAATTTTTGATAATGATGTAGAATCCCTTATATTTAGAGAAGAAACATCATCATATAGAATTTATCCTTATCCACATTAAGTATATTTTCTAAATGAAATTCTTAGGGAGGATTAGAAAACATCATTTGTAGATCTTCAAATTAACGATGTACCAATTGTGTAACAATACGTTGATGTATTTTCTAATGATTTACCTGAACATCCTCAATTGTGGGATTTTTAGATCTATATTGATTTAATTCTCATTGTAGGTCATATATGGAAGACTCCCTAAATTTCCAATGTGGAATTAGAAGAGATGAAGAAAAAATTACAAGTGTTTAGTGATAAGGGATTTATTCACCCTAGTTTTTATCCATTGAGAGTCATGGTTCAATTTGATAATATGAATGATGAATCCATGAGGATGTAAAATTATTATAGATATGTCAATGATATAATAATAAAGAACAAGTATCCTCTTCATCTCATTGATTATCTAATTGACCAACTTTATGAAGGTCAATATTTTTGGAATGTTGAACTTCTATTTGGATATCATGAATCGCATGTGAGAAAGGATGATATTCCAAATATAGCATTTCAAACTATGTTTTAGAATTATGAGTTTATTTTAATTCCATTTGGACTGATTAATCCCCCTCCATTTTCATGGATTAAATGAAAAATGTTTTCAAGGAATGTATTAATGATATTATTGTGGAATTTATTAATAATATCTTGATATATTATAAAAGATACGTGGACCATGAGAACCGATTACGAGTTTTCCAAGAGACTCCAAGAAGAAAAAATATATATGGGATGTTTAGTAAATGTGGATTATATATTTGAATAGTTTCTTTTTATGGACATATTGACATTATGGATGTAATCTAGGTTGATTTTGTGATGACAACGGAGATCCAAAATTGGCTTACTCAAACGAACATAACTGAGGTACACATTTTTATTCCCTTAGCAAGTTACTATCAGGATATCATACATAATTTTTCCCGAATGGCTATCCTGCTATCCAAGATCACATGTAACGGGGTTAATCTTGTTTGAAAAAAATAGAATGTTTTGAAAAATTGAAAAGAATATTGTTCAAATCTTTAATTTTGACTCTTTTATTGGGAATGGATGATTTTTTCCAATATAGTGATTCATTAATAAATAGAATAGGTTTTTTCCTTATGATATATGATAAATATATTTCTTATGCATCATGGAAGTTGATGACTCATGAATAAAATTATCAAACTTATTAACTTGAGTTAACATCCCTAATCTTTACTCTAAAAATATAGAGACAATATCTATAAGGTGAATGATGTGAGATATAAATGGATCAAAGAGTTAAAAAAACATTTTTACATTGGTAGAACTCAACATGAGGAAAATGAGATTACTAGAGTTACTCAGATATAATTTTTGTTTAATACACTACACCCTGGAACTACAAATTTGGAAGAAGATAAATTATGGAAGAAAGATCCTGGAAAATTGTCCTAAATGAAGATTTATAGTGAACCTATATTCACCGATCTAGTAATATGTATATGGTAATTGATAAGGGAGAGGAAAAAACATTCCATTGTCCAATGATTCCTACACCAGTTTTATTATAGATGAAAAATACCACTCAATCTGATGATGAAAACTTTTAGAAGAAAATAAAATTTGTTAAGGATGGAGGATTGGAATACTACATTAGTGAGGGTGGAGTTATGAAATTTGGAAAAATGGTACATGTTCCATCAGTGCCTAATCTAAAAAGTGAAATATTATATTATGTGCATAGAGACAATTTCTCTATATACCTATATAGAACCACGATGTATATAAACCTAAAAAACATTCTTGGGGGGATAACATGTTGCATGAAACTGGTGATGATGTATCAAGGTATCTAGTTTGAAACAAGTTAACTCTAAGAGAAATCGTCGAAGAGGATTCATTAAACTTCAACCTATTCTTATGTGGAAGTGGGATGATGTTACAATTGAATTTATCCGAGGAAAACCAAGGACACCATGAAAGAATGATGTAATATGATTAATTGTTTATTGTCGCAAAAATTAACATATTTCCTTCCTATAAGAGATCATTTACCACATGGGAAGATGTAATGACTCTCTATTAATGATGTTGTAAGACATAATGGTGTGTATATATTGATTGTGTCTAATCAATATCCCTAAATTACATCAAAATCATGGAATAGTATTTAGAAGGATTTGGATACTGAGCTTCATATGAGTACTTCTTATCACCCCCAAACCAATGGAGAGTCTGAATTGAATATTAAAACAGTGGGTGACAAGTTGAGAACATTCTCAATAAAATTTCTATTTATAAAGGATCAGTACCTAAATTTTTGTGAGTTTGGTATAAAAATATTTTCTATTATAGTATTCAAATGGTGATACATGAAGAATCATCACTCCCCAACTGCAGGTTTCTCTTATTTTTAATTATTTTTAAATTTTGAATTCTTGGATGAAGCTTAGGGTCAGGTCCCAATTAAAACATTTTAATGTATAATAATATTTGTGTGTTTCGGGTTGGTTCACAATCACTACACAATTAGAGTTAATCATGCAGTTGAACCAAGTTATAATGTTGTGTCCATGTGATTTGGGCGATGGTGCGAGACATGTGTGCATTTTATTAAACTATTTGATGAGCATGCAGCTCATTGCTTTAAGTGGGCAGCACTGGGTGTTGTGGGTTGAAGATAGCTAGCCCAACCATGTGTCCAGCAGAAGGTAACTATGAGAGGAACACATGATTATACAATATTTACAGTAAATAGTAAAATCACATGGAGAATAGAATTAATAAAATGAAATAAAAATTTAGAATAATGTTTGATAATAATAATAATATTATTATTGGTGTTAGTATTTTTTTTATTATCATTATTATTGAAATTATTATTGTTATTATTATCATTATTATTTTGTTATTAAAATTATTATTATTAATTTTTTACTAATATTATTATTAATATAAGCTTTATTATTAATATTATAAATATCATTAATTTTATTATTATTATTATATTTATAATATTTTTGCTACAAATTTTAAAACTAATATTATTATTATTAGTAACATTAATATGTTATTATTATTATCATTATCATTGTATTTTAATTTTATTTAAAAAATAATAAAATAAAAACATAATTGAATAAAACTCTAAGCCCCCCTCCTCCCCTAAGTGATGCATCCCCCCCCCCCTTCGTTCCCCCTATAGAGCTTGACACTACCCCCTCACAACACCATCCATACGGATGACCTCCACTAGCTCCTCTCCTCCTTCACCGACTCTCTGGATGGCCACCCCTATGGTTACATCCCTCCACCAGCTAAGACCCAGCCCCCTGCTCTATCATTATCACACGACCCTCTTGACATGTGTCTCCTCCTATGGCTGACACCCTCACTATCTCCACCCTCCTACTGGATCTCCACCCTCGTCAACAAAGACTGCATTGGCCACCTTATATCTAGCATGCAACTCCCCCAGAGGGCCCCCATTGAATTGTTTTTAATTCGATATCATAGGCATGTAGGGTTTAGTGATACTCTAATGATCAAGGTATAATTTGTTAATTATTATTATTATTTAGTGTGTGTGGTTGGTCCAGGAGGTTTCACTCTCTATTATATTTTAGTTTTCTCACCTTTGTACATATTCTAGGTAGGTGAATCCATGTTTCCACTTTTCGATGCATTCCACTAAATCATTCAATTTTTAAAATTATTTATTAAACTCAATTCACATCATTATTATACCATTAAGTTGTATTCCTTGGTGTTCTTACATTTTTAAGTGTTGTTAAAAATAGTTTTGATGCAATTTGTTTTGAATATGATTATTTGTGATAATGTTAGATGTGTTTTCTTAATTCCCACTTCTGTGTCAATAAATTTTTATATGTGATTTTGTCCTTAATTATTAAATTTATTATATTATTATAGTGTTTTTCTTGATAGTGTAATTTATTATAAATTGACTTGGTAGTGAATTTTTTACGTCTACGTCTATGCACTCAAATTGGTGTTCCAACTGTATTTATAAAGTTATAAACATGATTTTCACCTATATGTTATCCTTTCATAGCATATTGTGGTGTTTTTATTAGATTTGAATTTTTTAAAAATATGATTTTACACAATTACTTGTTCATATGATTTTTATATGAAATGGGTGACATGATTGATGTTTACTATTAAATGATTACATAAAAAATGGTTGTTTTTGTTCCACTATTATTTGGAACCATTTTTTATAGAGTATGTGGTGGTTTTATAAATGTGTTTTGAGTGACATCATGGAAATGTAGAGTTTACTTTGAACATTGGTTTCTCAAACTATGTGTTAATTCTCATAAGTGTTACTTTTTTAAAAGATATTTTATATGTGGTTTTGAATGTGATGGATTGTTCAGTGTGACATAAGACCAATTGGAATCTATGTATGTGTTTCTTCTTTTATCAATTTTAGAAATAAGGTGGGGCTTTTAATAAAGGGAATCTCTGGTATGTTTTTTGGAATTTCATATTTTTACCAAATTGAAAAAAAATTCATTTGGAATGTTCTTGGAAAAATTGTGTTTCAAATGGATTTATAATGGTTTTAGAAAGATATTGTTCAATGATTTTCATTAGTTCAATTGGATATCTAAAACAAAAGGCTCAATTTGGAACATTAATTGTTTTGTGAAGCTGTTAGAATAATTATGTGATATGATGGTCTGGTTGGCACTATCAATAAATTTATAGATACATAATGGTAACCCAAATCTAGGATTTCAATTTTATTGGATATCATATACAATATGTCTTTTTTTGGGGTTGGAACGTGATGTGACGACAGGTTAGGTGAGTCACATGTGTGAGGGCCTCCCATGTATACATTTTATTATTACCAGAGATTCCATGGTGTCTATTAGGGGTTCGAGTGAGGGTTGTTCACCAACCCAAATTAGATGTGTTGGTTCCCCTTTAACGTAAAAATTCAAAGTGGAATGTGCCACTAGATTGTTCAGTTTTAGGCAGCTAGTAGGTTATATACATTGGATCTTCATAATAAGATGGTAGGTGGTTCCAAACTATGTATGTCCATGGGTCTTATTGGGATGTTTAGTATCACCCATTATTAAATTATTATCTACTATTTTGTATCTATACTCTTTTGGTTTTTGGATTATATTGTTACTCTGTTTTCAGTTTATTTCAATTAATTTTTTGTTTTACATATTTATTTGTTTCATGCTTAGCTAATAATTCGTTTATTGGGGATTTGGTATTTTAAAATGTTAAACTCTTATTTTGAAAATGGAAAGGTTGATTGTGTTTGGATTTATAACATGGAATCTTTGTTTGTTTTATCAAATTTTAATGTCTTATTTTTATAAATATATGTATAACTAGTGTTAATGGGTACTTTTAGGAAAGGAAAAAACATGGATTCTAATGTTTCTATTTGGTATTCCTACTATGCGTTTCAGTTATCATCCATATTTTATCATTACAATTACAAGCTTTGATTTTTTAAGGTTCTCTTATTTGTTTAACATTGTTGGAGGAGAATTGGTCTTGTTGATGGAGGTCAGTAAGTGGTCACATATAGACGAGTTTGGTAGCAGTTTATTTCTGTTCATTATAGTTTTGGTTTATTATTACTCAGCTTAGTTGTATTTTGTAATAGAATTATTTGTTAATTTATTTAAGATTTAGTAGTGGGTAATTTTTTCAGGTTTAGTTTTTATTTATCTAATTATAGTTGTTTATTTTGGGCATAAATTGTTCCTACATGTATGTTTTTATTCTCGACAATAGTTTCCCGACCATGGGGATTGAGATCGCCATTCGGGCCCTATAGTGAAATTGCTCGGGTGACTAGTTTTTGGGTTAAACCAACTCAATCCATAAAAAAATTATAGAAGAGGGAGGTTCATATTATTTGGTGTGTCTAGTATTAGGATATTTTGACTGTCTGGACTCGGGAGGTACGTGTGCAAATGACATCATTAACCTTTTCTCATTCTGAACCTTGAGTCACCAGGGGAAGTCTGAGGATTGAGTATACTACTTTTGTTTTGAATTTAGGGTTGACAATAGAGGCAATTCGGTGTCATGTTCTGGCCTCACATGGATTAGTAACACATTTAGAGTCCATGTGACGATTCAGGGCCCTCATAGTGTTATTGTTCACTTTGGGCATGTGTCACTACCATGTCACTGAGTTGGGCATAGACACTAGTCTTTATCTCTAGTAGCATAGTGTATGTTATCCTTATCATGGTTTTGGTTGTGGTAAATGTGCTTTTGAAGATGAAAAAGGGTTTGAAATGAACACATTTTCTTCTAAGTTACTATAAAATCGTGTATTGAGTTCTAAAAAAATTGAATGTTTTTTGGTTTAAAAATTTGGTTAATATTGGGATTTACTAAATCAGTGGTTTGAGCACCTTATTGGGTTCTCCATATTGACGATTTCACGTATATGGGTGTGTAAGTAATGTGCATGTAAGAATGTTTTAATGGGAGAAGATGATCACATGTTTAATGGTTCATGATATTACATGGGTGTATATTTTACATTAAAGTCATTCCCTTATTTTTATAATGTAATTTTAAAAGAGAAATGATTTTGGAAATTGGATTTGGTTTAAATGGTGGTTTTGGAATTTGTAAAGTGTCCTATAAAGAAGTCAGTTTTGAGATTTGAATAAAAATGATGACTTTTGAAAGAAATGTTTGTGGTTTTGTTTGAATCTTTTAGGTTATATTTCTAGATATTTTGGCTTAGGATGTTACTTTTGATTGTACATTGATTTGATGTCGGTTTTGGTTTTTAGATTCATTTTGTCTAGAAAATTCAACTGAGAATATTCCCGCTGGATTCCATTTATACATTTCCAATATTTAGTATTTCTCGGTCATTTCATATTCATTGTGTTGACCAACATCCATTGGAGGCACTAGAGTGGATTTAATAGGACAAGAATATCATTAGGGTATTGGAAAACTTAGAAGATGTCTATGTATGTGTTGAATTGGGTATGCTCGAAGGTACAAGTTTGCATGAATGTGAGCTATTTTAACCACCACCATTACAGGTCCGGATGATTGGTGAATTTTTTAAGTCTATCTTCATTTGATGGTTCTTACTTGAGGAGGTGAAAAAAAAGAAAGAGCTTGTTGGATTCTATAAATCCAATGATCAGTGAAGGACTACATTGATAACTTTTAGGAGCTGGATTCCTTGTCATCATAGGTATAATAAAAGGATTTGATTAATAATTATCTCTTTGGTAGGGGTATTCACCCAAATATTAGGGAGAAGGTCCTCTATTCTAAGGACCTTCATTTTTATAAGCTGGTAGATGAAGCGTTCCAAGATGAGTTGGTCTCCAGATTGAAAATAGTTGCCATTCGGTGTATCCAATTTTTTATTTTCATTCCCAATCCAGAGAGAAGCACATGATGGAGGAACTTATTCCAAAGGATATACCATCATTGGTTATAGCATCATGTTTGTCAGACCATTTGGTTGTGTGCCACATATGTCGTCGGTTCGGGCACTCGAAGCCATCATAATGTATCCATCTAAAGAAGTTTAATTTTTATGGCTGTCTAGGTCATCTAGAAAATTATTTCAGAAGCCATCACATGAATAAGGTTTTGTGGTTGGAGGATTCTAGTGTCTGACTATGAGGTAAGAGATGCTTCTTCCATCATATCCCCATTCATAATTCTTGTGGTGATGTTCGCACACATTCAGGAGTTGTTGTGGGTGTGAAGCCTTGGATTAGAATTTGTTTTCAGTTTACAGATTGTAAAATTTAATGTATTTTTGTTCATTATTTTCTGTTGTTAATCTCTTTCAATCATTAAAAGTTCATCACTACATTGTGAACATATTATGGACACGTTCCAATGTAATCCATGCGGTTAAGTCTTTTTGAAGGGGGATTATTGAATTTTTTATTTTCCTTGAGTGTGTTTAAACATCATGGAGAATAATTTTAAATTTTAGTGTTGCTAATGTTTCTCTCATCATATGTAAATTGTATGTGGTTTCATTGGGAGTTTTATATTATTATGGGAAATTTTTATTTCTGGTGGTGTTTTTATTAGAAATATAATTTTCATGATTCCCCAATACTTCAGGTCACTTATAATATGTTAATATTTTATGTATTAACAATAATTTTCTTCTCATGTGGATAAGACAGGTATGTACAAGTCATGAGTTCTAGTATTTCCCCCTGCGGATGGTGTGTTTGGGTTTTAATAACCATGCTAGTAGAATCCTTGTGGTGGAAGAAACCCCCTCTTGTTCTCCCCTTGTTTTGGGTTTTGATTTCATCCTGATTATTCATGTTTAACTTGGGGAATAAATATTCACCCTTGGATTCAATATTTTATTCTAATTTTTTTATTAAAAAACATGATTTTTGGTTATCCGTTGACTTGGTGACTTTTTAGGGGTAGAAAGTGTCTTTGATGGGGGGATTGTCACACCCTGACTGCATGTTTCACTTATTTTTAAATATTTTTCATATTCAAATCCTAGGTTGTTTCTTAGGTTCAGGTCCCTATCTAAAATTTATTCTGTTTATTGATTTTTGTGGGGTTCGGGCTAGTGCATAGGAACAACACAATTTGCATTAATTTTGTGGTTGTACCATCTACTCATGGGGGTTCCCAAGTGGTTTTGGATGTGGTGTTAAAATTGCACACGATTTATGATGTTGTGCAATGACCATTCAGTTCAGCGCTCTTAGCAGTGAGTGCCAGGTGGTGTGGGTTGAGCACGGCATGATAAATTGTTTCTCTGGTTATATGTATTTGTTCACAGACTGCATGGTTACCCAATATTTAAAAGAAATAGTACAATCTCATTCATAATAATATAAATAAACTGAAATAAAAAATTATAATAATGTTTGATAAAAATAAAATTAATATTAATAATAATAATATTATTATTATTGTTATAAATAATAATATTATTATTATCATTATTATTATGATTAATAAGTTTATTATTATTTTATTTATAAAAATATTCTTATGAATGCTTTCACATGTAAGGGTATGTATGTAATGTACATGTTGTCATATATTAATGGAATCAAATAAACACATATAAAGTGGTTCATAAAATTACTTGGGTGTGTATTTTACATTAAAGAAATATCTGTTGTTTTTCTATAGTAAATTTGAAAGGGGAAATGATTTTGGATATTTGATTTGGTTTAAAAGTGGTTTTTGGTATGTAGAAAGTGTCCTTGAAAGAATAAAATTTTGAAATTTGAATATAAATTGTTACATTTGAAAAACATATTTCTGTATGTGAATTTAATTGATTGGTTATTGTGCCTTTTATATTGGCATAGGATGTTACTTTTGATTATACATTTTTTGATGTTAGTATAGTTTTTTGGATCCATTTTTATAGAAAATTCCTCCAAGATATTTTCCATGGATTCCATTGATTCATGCCCAATATTTGGTCTTTCTCATTCATTACATGTTCTTTGTGTTGATCAAGGTCCATTAGAGGAATTGTAGTTCCTTGAAGAGGTCATGCATGTCTTTTTGGTATTGTAAACTCCATAAGCTGTTTGAGCGTGTGTTGTATTGGGTATTTTATAAGGAATTACCTTGCACGAATGGGATCTATTATCACCACAATCATTGGTAGTCAGAATGATGTGGGAATTTTTTTTGTATGTCTTCATGTGATGGTTCATGCCTGAGGAGGTGAATAACATGAAAGAGAAAGATATTGTGGGATTCTACAAATCCATTGGTTGATGAAAGAATGTGTCGAAAACTTTATGAAACTAGTTTCATTGTAATAAGAGGTAGAATCAAAGGATTTTTGAAGACTTCGCTATTTATTGGGGTTCTTCGACCAAAGATCAGGGAGCATGTCCTCTCATCTAAGGACCATCTTTCTTAAAGTTGGGAGATGAAGCATTCCTAATAGAGACAGTCTCTGGAGTGCAAGAAGTTTGTAATCCAGCATATCCGGTTTCTTATTATGGCTCCCTATCTGGAGAGAAGTTCATGCCAAATGAACCTATTCCTAATGATTCTCCATCACTTGTTATGGCTTCTTGTCAGACTGTTCAGTTATGTTCCACCTGTGTGGTTATTTTTGGCACTCAAAGAAATCAGGTCGCAAACCCATGAATACATGTCATTATTGTCATTGTCTAGTACATATGGAAAATTTTTGCAGGAAGCATTGCCAAAAGAAGATGTTTTCATAGGTGGATTCTACTGTCTAACTATGAAGAAGGATATGCTTCACACATTAGGACCCCATTCTTATGTCTAGGGGTGATGTTCTCACCCTGTCATGTGTTGTGGGGGATGTGAAGCCTTGGTCTAGGATTTGTGATTCGTGTTGGGATTGGAAACTTTAATGCATTTTTCACTCTTTTCTACTGTTAATGTTTTAAAATTGTTATAAGTTCATAATTTTGTTGTGAAATTTTTGTTGACCTGATCCAATGTAATCCATGTTGTTATGTCTTCTTGATGTTTGATTTTTTAATAGTTGATTTTACATGAGTGTGTTTAAATCTCATGTAGAAAAATATTAAATTATAGTGGTGGTGATGTTTCTCCCATTATAAAAGAATTGGATGTTGTTTCAATGGGAGTTTTAGATCAGTATGGGAAATTTCTAGTTTTGGTGGTGTTATATTATAAAATTATATTGTCGAAATTCCTCGGAATGTTGGGTCACTTGTTCTGTGTTTTTCATTTATATATTAACTGTCTTGTTCTAGTCATGTGGATAAGTCAAGTTAGTTTTAGTCGAGAGTTCCAGTTTTCCCCCCTCGGGGGTGGTGTGATTGGGTTTTAATTTCCGTGATAGAAGAATATTTAGTGTTCTAGGAACCCCCTCATGTTCTCCCCTTATTTTGGGTATTTTTTCATTAATATTGGTCGTGTTTTATTTTTGGAATAAATGGTTAACCTAGGATTCGGTATTTTCATCTAGTTGTGTTTTTGAATGGACTCGAATTTTTGTTATACTTTTTCTTGGTCACTCTATGGGGGTAGAAAGTGTCTATGGTGGGGAGAATTATCACGCATGACTGTGGGTTTCGGTTATTTTAATTATTTCTCAATGTTAAATTATTGGTAGAAGCTCTGATTTAGGTCTCAGTTTAAAATTATTGATGTTTACTAATTTTGCTGGGTTTTGGGATGGTGCATGGGCAACACATTATTTAAATTAACCCTTTAGTGAGCCCTTGTGCTTGTGTAGGTTCCCAAGTGGATTTGGGTTGTGGCGTGGATCATGCCCATGGATTATGAAGTTGTGTGATGAGAATGTGGGTGAGGGATCTAAGAGGTATGTGCTAGGTGGTGCAGACTGTGCATAGCTTGCTCAATCATGCGTTCGGCTGCTGGTAACCATGCATAGACCACACGGTTACCATGTATTTAAAATAAACATTACAATCTAATTGAAAATAAGATTAAAAAAATTAAAATAATGTTTGATAAAAAAAACAATATTATGATTATTATTATTAATATAATAATAATCATTATTATGAATATTATTATTATTATCAATATTTTTAAAAATATTATAATTATTTAATATTATATTATTATTATGTTATTAATAAATATATTATTTGTATGTTTTTTATTATTTTAATTACAATTATGTTTATCATAAATATTATAGTTATTATTAAGTTTATTATTATAATTATTGTTATAATATTGTTGTTAGAATTACTATTATTATTATTATTATTATTATAAATAATATTATTATGTTATTATTATTACCATTATCAATTTATTTTAATTATATTATGAAAAAGGAATAAAAATAACAATCTAAACCCCTAAACCCCCCTTATTACTTGTGTGTAGTGTGACCCCCCAATCATTCCCCTTTGTAGTGAGCGTTGCAGCTACACTGTGCCACCTTATGTCTGTCTGACTTTCACTGTCTCGTATCCTCCCTCTTCGGCACTCCAACAGTCATCCCCTCTAACTGCACCCCACCACCGACGGAGGCCCCTACCCCTGATCTCTCACTCTTTGGTGGCCCTCTAAGCATGTGTCAACTCCTCCGACTAACCCCCCTCTTTAGCTCCACCCTCTGACATGATCTCCTCCTTCACTGGAATTGACCACACTGACCTCCTTATTTCTAGCACATAGCTCCCCCCCGATGAGCCCCCATTGAGATTTTTCTCTTTCAATTACATATGCGCATAGGATTTTGTCAAACCGTAATGGTCAAGGTATAATATGTGAATTTTTTCATGTTGTTTATGGCATGTGGTTGGTCCATGACGTCTCACTCTCTTTTCCATTGTTGATTCATTATGTTCAAACACCTTTGAGGTGGGTGACTCCATGTTTCTCCATGCTGACGCATTTTGTTAAAACATTAATTTTTTCAATTTATTTATTAAACTCAATTCACAACATTATTAAACCATTCATTAGACATCTATGGTGTTATTAAATTATTAGGAGTTGTTAAAAATAGTGTTTTTGAACTTTTTGTTTTTTGAATATTCTTATATGTTTCAATGCTATATGTGTCTGATTAATGCTAAATTTTGTTTCAATAAATTTGTATATGTGATTCACACCTTGATATTGAAATATCTGAAATTCGGGTGGTTGATTTTCAACATAGTTCAATTTATTTGAATTATAATTGGTAGTGAAATTTGTTAAGCCTATGTCCATGCACAACAAGTGGTGTTTCATATTTATTTATAAACTTATAAAAATGATTTTCACCTATATTCTAGTGTCTCCCAACATATTATTTTATTTTTATGGTAATTGAATTTGTTAGAAATTTTGTGTTACACAATTACTTATTTATGTGAATTTTATATGAAATTGTTGACTTGAATAATGTTTGAAATTGGAAGGATTCATACAGGGGGGGGGGGGGGGTTGTGTTTCACTGTTATGTGGGACCATTGGGTTTTGGTTTAAAATGTCATCGGTGGGTTTATAAATGTCTTAGGATGACTTTATAGATATGTGGTGTCTACTTTGAACCTTGGTTTCTCATATAGTGTGTTGGTTATTTTTAGTGTTTCTTTATTTAAATGGATTTTTAAGTGTGGTTTCCAATGTGATGGCTCATTAGGGGTAACATAATCCCATATAGAATGTATAAGTGCATTTCTTGTTCTTATCATGTTTTGAAATAATGATAGGCTCAGAATAAAGGGCATTTTGGCCTTTTTTATGAAATTTCATGTTTTAACCAATGTATAAAATTACTTTTCTTGAATTTTCGTGTTAATGGGGTGTTTGACATGGATTTATAAATGTTTTTTAATGATTTTTTGTAATATATTTCTTAATGAATTTAGATTTTTAATGTCAATAACTGCGTTGGAAACATTAAGCATTTTATGAAATGGTTTTAATGCATATGAGATATGAAAACCCAATTGGAACATTAAATAGAATGGTATATATACACATATTTATAATGACCACTAGGATCTATGATTTCCATTTTATGGGTTATCATATAGGAGATGTCCATGTTTGGGGTAAGCAAGTGCATTAGCGGTAGTTAAGGTGAGTCACGTGTGTGAGGGACACTAACTTACAAATTTTAGTATTACCATGGGTTCTTCAGAATTTTTTATTGGATTGATTAGTTTTTGCAGACCAACCCTGATTAGAGGGTCAGTACTGCAAGATCATAGATAGGATAGGTTGGACATGCTACTAGATTGGTATGATTAGGGAGGCCAGTTGGTTAATGACATGGGAGATTCAACATACGCTGAAATGTGATTCCAAACTGAGTATTTCTATGGATATTCTAGGAATTTTTAGGATCACTAATTGTTACTTTATTATATTCTTATTTGTATCTCTCTGATTTTGGGTTTTTGATGATATTTGTAGTCTGTTTTCAGTATCTTTCAGCCAAATATTGGTTTTCACTATTTTCTTGTTTCTTGTGTACCCAATATTCCCTTGTTTAGAGTTTTGGTTCCGAAAATGGTAGACTTATCGTTTGAAAATGGAAAGGTGGTGGGTGTTGGATTTTATAACGGGAACGATGTGTTTGTTTAATATACTTTGGAAAACATTTTTTTATAAATATATTTCAAACTACTGTTAGTGGATTGTTTCAAGAAAGAAAAATTAATGGATTCCTTTTTTAATTTCTTCATTCTTATAGAGAATTTTGGGGCTCAAGCATATTTTAACATTATAGTTGTAGGTTCTGATTATTGTAGGTTCTCTAGGATAGTAGTATTTTGTAACTAAATTATTTTATTAATTTATTTATGATTTAGTTGTGGGTTAATTATGTGTGTCTGGTTTTTATTTAGAAAATATTAGTTATTTATTTTGGGATTAAATCATTCTTCCTTGTATGTTTCGATGCTTGAAACTAATTGCAAGGCTATTGGAATCGGGAAAACCCTGCAGGCTATGTCATGGACCAAATTTAGTTACTGGCTTAGGGTCCAACCTAGTTTGTTTGTCAGCTGAATTATAAGGAACGAGAAGTAGAACTCCAACAAGTTGGGATGAATTTAGTGAGAGGATATTTATAGTTCCATTGCTTTTTAAAGAGATAACCCCAAAGGCGAAGACAATTCAGTCCCATTATAAAGCATCCCATAGTATAAAAAACTGAGATTCTGATAACCATAAAAATGATTATGAATTTCATGTGGGATATCATGTCATTCAAAAATTATCTCCACAGAAGGCTACCTTATGGTTTAGTTATAAATGGAAACTAAGCCACAGGTACATCAGAACATTTCAAATTTTAGAACAAATTGGAGTTATAGCTTACCATTTAGTAATGCATTCAAAGTCCTTCCAAATATAGTGATGTGTTCCATGTGTCAATGTTGATGGAGTAAATGTTAGACCGAAGTGATGTACTCACCAATGAATAAGTATAACTGATCTCATAGTGACCCACTATTCAAATCCACCCTTAAATTTTTGTTTGAAACTTGTTTTGTAATAAATATTAAAAATATAATAATAAATTTAAAATTATGTTTTAATCAATTAGTTAATTTTTATTAGTGTTTAATTGGGAAATTTTAGTTGTTTTTGTGTTGACATTGTATGAGGAGGTGATTTGGAGATCCCTCGATTGAATTCAAGCAAAATTGGAAAAACTGCCTGGGAGCCCAAGAATGTATATGGAAAATTATTTGTACTTTGGATAATACATGAATTCAATTGGTATACTAATGGCTATATGAGTTCAAATTAATGTGTGATACATTTCTCGAGAGGAGCATAAATCCCAATTCGTCCATTTGGAGGCCCACAATAGGCCCACAATGTGAAGAAATTCTGGGTGGGCCTAATTGGACCACCCTTATTGTATTTGGGCCCTAGCTCCTGTCTCGGAGATCCATTTTAACTGATTCCACCTTCCATAGATAGAAAACATGAATCCCTGACTCTCCACAGAATGCCATGTCATTTCCACGCTTTATGGTATGTCAACCTGCCAGATAAAAATGGAGTAAAAAATCATCCGTGAATAGTTAACTAGCCCTTTAGATACTTGACCACATTATGTAGAAATATGGTTGTAATTTCCCATAAGATGAATTTTTACCCACATTATATATGATTCACGACCAAGGGTGAAGGAAGGTTGATTTCAAGACCTCACTTTACCCATTTTATTTCTATTATCCAATATATACTTCTAAACATCTTAGTGATCAATTTGTGGAGTTTCCTTTGTTGTAATGCAGAGATCCACACTTGTAATCTTCATATGGTAATTGATTTCCTTGTTTATTGACAATTTTTCTTCATTTCTTCCACATCATTGTTTTATTCTGGTATGATCAAATAGAAATCAAACACACAAAAATCTATATGATTCAATGCATAACCCGTATCTTGTGATGAATTGATTGTGGTTGCCTCTTTTCTCACCCTCCTTTTCATGAGTGTGCAAATGGATTACGTCGAATGATAAAATCCGGGATCTTGAAACTATAAATATTCATGTTATTGTATTGTGGAATATTTTTATCATTGAATCAAATATAGCCATATCATTACATTGTTGATGCGATTCGTTTATTGAGTTTCGTTTTTTACATTGATTCATGTTTTTCAATTTTGAGGGGTTGTCGATAATCAATAACCTTGATCTATAAAATACAATGTGAAAACCTTTTAAGAAATCACATACCATTAATGGTTTCATTATGTATATAATCATGGAATCAAATACCCTTCCCTTTACCTTGAAAGCATTGACAAATAGAGCATCAATGGACACTTTCCCAGGTTGATCATGATTTCTCCAACAAGTTCTCTCAGTAATAATTACGTTCAATTTTTTTTCATAAAGCAACAAAATCCATGTTTTATAAAAACCCATTCACCTTTTAGTTTTTAAAACAATATCTTATTTTTTAATTAATGATCCAAGGATAATTCGAGAGATGACCTAGAGTTTCTACTTTAAAACAAGGGTTCTAGTTAAAAATAAATATCTAATTTGATGCGCTCGACAATGTGATAAAATTATGGCACCATTGATGAGGAGACAAGATCAATTTTTATCTTTATTTACTTTATTTATTTTACTTATTAATTATTAATCCTCTAAATACCCCACCCCCTTTTGATTATTTTTTGTCTTGGTTTCCTATTTCAATTTTTGGGTTTTTTCTATATTCTTTCATTATCTCCCTCTCTCTCTCTCCCTTTTACTTCTCCCGCTCCATCACTCTCTCTCTCTAATTCTGTGTTATATCATTATATTATAATATCAACATTATAATGTGATTATATACATATTCAATAATAAGAAACAAACCTCACAACTTATTTTCATGACCAGATAAAAAAATAAAAACTGCTTGAATTTGACTCAAAAATGGAAAAGTCACATCACAAACAAATCAACGCATCAAAAGAGGGTTAGTAAAGTAACACTATGGAAACCATTTTGGAACCTAATGTGTTCATAAACAAATCAAAAATTTAACCCATTCAATCCCAATAAAAAATGGATGCAAATAATTGAACCATAAATGAACTCACCACCTCAGATGTGGAGTACGATCTTACATACATACAATATCCTAAAGAAGTAGCCAACTTTGAGCCGAGATCAAGCCTCATCCACCTACTTCCCAAATTACATGGTCTTCCTATTGAGGACCCTCATAACCACCTTAAGGAGTTTCACATAGCTCCACCATGAAACCCCAAAATGTATCATAGAGCTTAATTAAGTTTAGGGCCCCCTTTATCCCTTGATGGTGTACCCAATGATTCGATATATAATTTTCCTACCATAATTGGGGTTTGGAATGACCTGAAAAGGCTATTTTAGATAGATTATTCCCATCCTCCCGAAAATCATCAATTAGGAAATAAATTTTTGGCATTAGGAAATCATAAGGAGATACCCTTCATGAACACTGGGAGAGATTCAAACGACTCTGCTCAAGATGCCCCCACCACTTGATTAGTGAAAAAATATTAATCAAATAATTCTATGAGTGACTTAACCCCATGGATCATGGAATGATTGATACAATAGATGGTGGTGCCTTGGTTGAAAAAAATCTTTCTGTCGCTCGAGAGATAATACCCAACGGGGCTCAAAATGAACGACAATTTGGTACACGAGCTATTGAATCAACATGAGGAGTTCATGCTTTAATTCATTCATCTCTAGAAAAGAAAAATAGATAATAAGCATGATGAGAAGCATAACCTTCTAAGAAAATCATCTCAAGCACAAGGTTACTCCCAATCACCTCATGTTCCATTAAATTGTTGTATTTGTTCTTTCAATTCTCATTTTTCTAACAAGTTCCCACGACTTCAAGATTCCCCTGAGTCTTGTGCAGCTATGTTCCTAGGGCATTCATTCCAACAAGAACATCCCTTCAAAAAAGAAAAATTCAGTCCAAATCCAAATTCTATGTGGCAAGCACAACCCCAGTACCTACAAGGAAGAAACTCAAGCTACCCAAAATAGAATTGTTATCAACAAGGCCATGGTATGAATCCTTTTTAACCTTCATCTTCTAAAAAAATAATCATCCTGCACCCAAATATGAACAAAGCCTCTAGGAAATGGAGAATAAAATGGGAACCCATAAACTTCAGTTCCAACTGAACTCACAATTTGAAATTTAAGACCTACAAACTCAAGATGGGGAGTTGGAAAACACCATTTGTGAGATAAAGATGAATGATTCTTGAAAACTACCATCCCAACCCATTTCCAATCCGAAGGGCCAAGGTAATGAATTTAAAGTTACGCTTTGTAGTGGAAAATAAGTCTCTCCTTCTACAGTTTCTTGACAATTGGTATGTCACCATATTGAAAACTCTATTTCCCAACCCTTAATAATTTTCTGTAAAGAAAAAAAGACATAAAGGGTAATCAAATTATCATTTATGATTCAAATTAACAATCAATTCCTCTTACTTTCCCTAAAATACTCTCTAAATATAAGAATAATTTTGATAATGAGATTGATAGAGAAATAATGGATATATTTAAAAAAGACCAGATTAACATTACTCTATTGGATGCACTTAAACAAATACCCTGATATGCCAAATTTCATAAATAGCTTTGCACCCATAGAAGAAAGATTAAGGGGAATGAGAGAGTCTATATGGGAAAGAATGTCTCAGCCTTGATTCAATGAGTAATGCCAACCAAATACAAGGATCTGGGAATATTCACAATACCTTTTACCATTGGGGATACCTTCTTCTCTAATGCTATGCTAGATTTAGGTGCTTCCATTAATGTAATGTCTCACTCTGTTTATACTTTTTTATAGGTAGGTGGGATTCAACCAACAAGAATATTTCTACAACCTGAAAAATGGTGTACTACGCATCCAATAGGAGTTATTGAGGATGTCCTTTTAAGAGTATAGAGTGTCATCATCCCTACTGATTTCTACATTCTTAAAATGGAATATACCTAAACCCAAGGACATTATCTTTTCATACATGGGAGGAAATTCCTCAAAACACTAACGACGATCATCAATGTTCACAATGGTACACTTTACATGGAGTTCAGAGGAGAAAAGGTAAGTTCTTACATCCATGAAGCTATGAAACACACTGTTGAATAGCACTTCACTCTTCTTGTTTATTCAATGGAGGTTCTCTAAAATTATGCACACACACACACACACACACATTCTCTCCTCAACCCATGCTCAGATTCACCTTCCGCTTTTTCACCCTTGGATGATGTGAGTTTTTATTCATGACTTGAGTGTTTTGTGGGTTCTGAAAAGTGTAAATTTTGTTCTTCAATTGATGAGTGTGTTCATTCTAAGGTACCTATGACTGTCGATGATTATGTAAATCTCATTCTAATATAATCCATATCCTTAGATAATAAACACGAGCAGATAGATAGTTTCAGGGACCTCACAACCCCTAAAAACTCTACCTCAATCCATAAACCACTGGTGTTGGAACATAAACTACATTCTTCTAATTTTAAATATGCATATCTTGAGGGTATTGACCAATTACCATAATTAATTTCAATAACATATCTATATAACTGGAATTGAAACTACTCAATATTTTGGGAGAGTGTAAAAAAGAAATAGGATGGACATTGTCTGATATTCTCAGGATTATCCCATCTATTTAAATTTCCCATATACTTTTGGATGATGAAGCAAATCCCATAAGTAAATATCAATTATAGTTTAATCCCACTCTCCTTGAAGTGGAAAAATTGGATGTTAGTAAACTACATGATGTGGGGATCATTTATCATATATCTGATTTTAAATGGTTTAGCCGAGTGAAATTTGTGCTTAAAAATATGAATAACAATTGTGTCAAATGAAAGGAATTAATTGGTTCCAAAAAATGTGAAAAATAGTTGGCGGATCTGTATTGATTACCATTGACTGAATCAATCCACACAGAAGGACCACTTTCCTCTAAATTTCATTGACCAATTATTAGAACGATTGGGTGGTAAGTCCCATTACTGTTTCCTTTTTGGAAATTACGGTTGTTTCCAAATCTATATAGCCCATGAGGATCAAGAAAAAGACAGCATTTACTTGTCCATTCGGCACATTTTCATACAGAAAGATGCCATTAGGTTTATGTAATTCTCCAAGTACTTTTCAAAGATGTATTTTGAGTATTATTTCTGAGTACCTTAAGTATTTTATGGAAGTCTTTCTGGATGATTTTTCTGTATATGGATCTTATTTTGATGTTTGTTTGGAAAACCTAGGTTTGCTCAATTTTCACTGCATTAAAAAAGATCTTGTCTTAAATTTTGAGAAATGTAATTTCATGGTTCAAGAAGGGATTGTTCATGGGCATGTCATTTAAAATAATGAAATTCAGTTTGATAAATCTAAAATTGAATTAATTTTAACCCTTCCAAATACCTAATGTGTTCATGAGGTGTGATCATTCTTGGGCCATGCAGGTTTTTATTACCGATTCATTGATGACTTTAGTAGGATCACTTTTATATTGTCCGAATTATTGCAAAAAGATTTTTGAGTCTGTGTTCGATAAAAATTCTGTGGAATCATTCATTTCACATAAAAGGAGTCTTACATCACCTCCCATTATCCGACCACCATGGTGGGATCTCATCTTTAATATTTTGTGGGATGCCTCTAACTTTGCTGTTGGGGGAGTTTTATCTCACATGGGTGAGATGGATCATCAAGTCATTGCATATGCCTCACATACCTCTAACCCTGCATAACAGAACAATTTCTTCAATATAATAGACAGATTATGGTTTGTCGGTACCCAAAACAGCTCCAAAACAAAAAACAGATCAGCGCCAAACAACCAACTACATCACAAACCAGCACATGCAGCTCAAACACAAAAAAGAAAAAACACCACACTACAAATCATAGTACCCGTAATTTTCGGCGCATCCCAATAGAGATTTTTCATCTGTAGTGGCCGATTCCCAAACAGAGGTCGGTCCATGCTGCATCTCAAAATTACCAAACTCCAATCTCCTCAACTAAACCAGATATGGCTGAATTTCAAAAGACTGTTTGACCAAGCTATCTTTTTTAATGGCAAGAATCACTCCACTCTGACCCTGAATAGGTAAACTAACCAACCACAGAAAAATAACTCCTTTCAATTGTGATTTTCTTGCAAACCATTTTTCATATCTTATGGGGTCAAAAGTGATTGGGTTTTATGACCATGCTACCCTTTGATTCCTCTTAAAGAAACCTAATTCTAATCCCCAACTCATATGGTGGATGATCCTCCACCATGATTTTTTCATTGATATTAGAGATAATAGTGGGGTATAAAATGTTGTAGCAAACCAAATTAGTAGGATTTCTCTCCCACTGGACCACTATGCTAACTCATCCATTTCCATTGGAGAATTCATTCCTCATGGGAACCTTTGTGATTATGTGGACCATAATCCCTATTATACAGAAAATTTCAATTTTTGAGCAACATCTAGGCTCCCCAATGATTTCAGCACTTTCCAATCCCAAATTAATTATCATCATTCTCAGTGGTACATATGGGATGACCCATATTTGTGTAGATTTTTTGGTGACCAAGTAGTTCATCGTTGTGTCCCTGACCATGAGTTCACCTCTGATTTGTCCTTCTGCCACACTTTTCCTTATGGGGACCACATTGGCTCTCAATGTATAACACAGAAGGTCCATAACTCAAGAATTTATTGACCAAAATTTTATAGGGATTCCCATTGAATTTGATTATCATGTATTTGTTTCTAATTTAGAGGTAATATCTACAAGAGGAATGGAATTCCCCAACAACCCATTTTATTTTGTGATATTTTTTATGCATGGGGCATTGACTTCATGGGGCCTTTTCGAAATTACATTTGAATCATTTACATCTCGTTATCTATGAACTATGTGTATAAATGGCTAGATGAAAAGGATAATAGGACAGATGACTCTCGAGTTGTTGTTGATTTTGTGTGGTCCCAATTTTTTTTGTTGGTTCGATTTTCCGAGATTCATCATTATTGGTCAGGGGTACCATTTATGCAATCGCAACATGAAAAAGATTCTTCATATGTATGGGGTTGATCAAAAAGTCTTCACTGCATATCACCCCCAAACTAACGAAAAATCAAAAATCTCAAATCGGTATGTTAAGAGAATCTGAAAAATAATGGTTCAACCCAATTTGAATGATTGGAGTTTTGATTTGGATGATGCACTTTGGGAGTACCATATAGCATTTCAAACCCCAATTGATATGTCACCATATAGAATTCTATTTGTAAAATATTTTCACCTCCCTATGGAGGGAGAAAACAATGCATATTGGGCTATTAAAAAGTTCAATATAAACATTCAGATGCAGGTGATCATAGAAAGCTGCAAATTCAAGAGATAGAATAAATTCAATGTGATGTATATGATAAATTAAAAATATATAAGAGAATACAAAGTATATCCATGATAGTATGATTCAACATTGGAAGTTCCCTATCAGTGATAAGGCATTCATGTACAATTCCAGGAAAAAGCTCCACCCTGGTAAGCTTTGTTCTCGATGGAACAGTCCTTATAATATCTGTAATGTTTACCCTTTTGGGGAAATATAAATTTTTCATGAGCAGAGTGGAAGGTTTCTTACCGTCAATGGGATGTAAATTAAAATCTTCTATGAATAATTTCCAAACAATTCGGTGGAGGAAATCCAACTTCTAGGAGAACATACCAGGGAAACATATCAGGTTTTTTACTTCCTTGTCATATTCTCAATTATTTAAGTGATAACACTACAGATTCTAGGTATGGGGGTGGATACATTTATTATGTTTATTAGTATCTTCATTTTATTTTTTCATTATTCACTTTCACTTTCTTTTTGGTATTTTTAATTCACCCCCTTATTGTAACCAAAAAAATAGAACATACTAAAAAATGCATGTTAATTTTTTTTATTCCATGATGTTTTAACATTTTATGAAACCTATCTCTTTTACGGAATGATTATATTTATGAATTTAACATCCGGGAATGGTTTTACATGAATTGTCTTTATTTCTATGATATAAATGGTTATATCTGTGTGAATCCTTTGAGATGATTGATGCCCCTTGGGTGATTAGTTTTTGGGAAAACATTTTCACTAATTTCTCAACAAAATTTTGCACCAAAATACAATGTGTGAATATTTATTTATAACTAGAAGGTAAATATATGTTCGGTTAAGATTTTTCAGATTAAAATGATATTTAAATACGTTCATTCCTTATCTGATCTGTTTTAAAACTGTACGGTATTGACCTATGCATTTGCATCTGATATTTTACTGTTTCACACCCAAAAAAACAAACAAAAAAATTGGGTTGTGTCTTGCGTAGGTCAAAAACCACTCCTCATCAACCTTTGATCTTGTTATAACTATTAAAATTATTTTCGTGAGAAGATCAAACATGTGTTGAGAGATAAATGTGAGATTTATTCCAAATGAATCTTATGAAAAAAAATAAAATTAATAAATATGGGGAGTGATGAAATGTGCGACATATGGGGATATCTTGGTCAAAAAATTATTTTTTGACTTTTTTGAATCCTTAAGTGAGTGGGTCTTGAAATATGATTGCAAAGGATGCAGTGCAGGTTCAGTGGACAAAAAAATTTAAGCTGAAAAATGTTAAAATAACCTATATTGTTTGGATAGAAAGTGGAAATAATATCATGGAATGGTTTTCACACACACACATGGAGTGTTATTGGTATGATTTACTATTGAATTCATTGATCAATTTGGTATCATGAATCTCTTTGAAGTTCATTTTGATATGATTTATGAGACATATTTTTCTATTTTCACTTGGAAGAACTCCTTGGTGTTGTTTGTGCATTGATCAAATTACATTAATGAATTTTAATTTCCTCAAATATTAAAATGTCATGATGTTGGGAATATATACATGCATCATTTTTACGGATATTTGACTTGGCCTGGGAGTGAAAATGTTTTGGTGTGGGGGTGTGATCGCATAGTGATTCACTATTCAAATCCACCCTTACACCGTTGATTTAAACGGGTTGTGTAATGAATATTATAAATATAATAATAAATTTAACATAATTTTTTAATCAATGAATTAGTTTTTATCACTTTTTAGTAGGGAAATATTACTTGTTTTTCTTTTGACATTGTTGGAGGAGGTGATTTGGAGAGCTCGTGATGGAATTCAATCAAAATGGGACAAACTACGTGAGATCCCAATCATGCATGTGGACAATTATTTGTATTGTCAAAAATATGTAAATCTAATTTGGATAAAAATTTGTATATGAGTTCAAAACTATGTTATATACATTACTATAAAATAACAAGAAGCCCAATTCCTCTATTTGGTGGCCCAAAATAGGCCCACAATGTGAAGCAATTCTTGGGGGGCCAGATTGGACCACCCTTCTATATTTGGGTCATCACTCCGGCCTCGAAGATCTCATTTGGTGGATTCCAGCTTTTTTGAAATTTAACTGATTTCCATGACTCTCCCCAGAATTTCAAATCACTTTCCCGTGTTTTGGAAAGTCAAAGAGCCGGATAAATATAAAGTTAAAAAATATGCCTTGAATTGTCACCTAGACCTTTAGATACCTGACCACATTAATATGGAAATATGGATGCAATTTCCTATAAAATCACTCCATACCCTATTTATCTACGATGAAAAATCATGGGTGATGGTAGGTCGAATTTGAGATCTCTTTTGACCAATTTTATTTCTCTTCTCCCTCATTTACATCTAAGCCTCAGAGTGATCAATTTGGGGAGTTTCCTTTGTGGTAATCCTAAGCTCCACACTTGTAATAATCATAATGTAGTTGATTTCCCAGTTTTTTGTGAACATTTCATAATTTCTACCTTATAAATTTTTTATTATTGTGGTATTATCAAATTCAAATCAAAGGAACAAGAATCCACATGTTACAATTCATAACCCAGATCTTGTGATGATTTGAGTGTGGTTGCCTCTTTTCTCAACCCTCCCTTTCATGAGTGTGCAAATGTATTACATCGGTAGATAAAATCAGGGAGCATGAACCTATGAATACAAATGTTCTTGTATTGTGGAATATTTTTATGATTGACACAAATCTGGTAATCTCATCTTGTTTTTGACGTGATGCCTTGATTGAGTTCTGTTTTTATGTCGATTCATGTTTTTGATTTTCAACTGTTACCAATAATTAATAACATTGATCGACCTAATCCTAGGTGGTAACGTAGTAAGAACACAAATACCATTACTAGTTTCATTATTTATAAAATCAATGAATCAATGATCCTTCCCTTGACCATGAGAGTGATGAAGGATTGAGGATCAAGGGACGCATACCTGGGTTGATCATGATTTCTCCAACATGTTTCTATCAGTAGTAATATACATTATATTTCAGTACTAAAAGAAACAAAACTCATGTTTTATAAAACCCCATTCACTTTTAGTTTCTTAATAAGAACCAAATTTTTTAATTAATGATCTAAGACTATTTTGAGAGACGACCTAGGGTTTCTTATATACTGCAAAAATTCTAGTTAAAAATAAATATCGAATTTGATGTGCTCGAAAACATGGTCAATAACAAAAACCTAATTTGTTATACTATGAAGTGCATGTCACTATACTAGACAACAGAGAGAAAGTATAGAAATATAAAAAAAAACTAGGATGTTAAAGGTTCTTTGGAGAAAATATAAAATGGAGGAAGAAATGTGAAACTAGAAGATGTTACGAAGAGGAACCACCCGCATCATTTTAGAGGGATATATGCATGAAAAAGTTTTAGTATGAAAATTCTAATATGGAAAACAATATAAGACCCCAATATTTTTGGTAATTTTTTCTAATATAATTTCAATTCATTAGAAATCTTATTATTCATTAAATATTGTTTCTATTTGAATGAAAAATTTATCATAGGAGACAGTTATAACCTAGAAGTTAAAATTATTTTCTATACTTCTATGATTTGATTTTTGAAAATAGGACACACAAAGTTGCGTTAATAAAAATATATGGTGTTTCATGGGATCGACTTAATTTTTACTGAATAGTATCGTACCCTTAAGAATAGTAACATTAGCCTTATGAATAGTAATGTTACCCTTATGAATAGTAATATGATCTTATGAATAGAAACACCCCCATGAATTTATAAATTATATTTAGTCACCTTATAAATCAATGTGAATATTTTAATAGTTAATACTTATGTGTTGGTATTTTGGTGAGCACTAAATATTTAATTAAATTTTTATAATTATCAAATTTAATAGAAATATAATTCATTTTCATTAAATTTATTCCAATGTCAATAATTTTTTATATGATTTTATGATAAATTAATGAGGCCTTAGAAAATGTTTTAGGGTGTTATAAAATCAATTTTAATTTTAATTTTTTTTCAAGTAAATAATTTTGTTAATTAAAAATTACTTTTATCATGTTTATAAAAGAATTTTCATTAAGTATATTCTATTTTTTAATTATACAAGTCAAAATTGGTTGGGGTAATTTTTGGAATTTTCCTATAATACTATATTTTTTGTTGAATAGTGAAATTCGAGAATTTAAGAAATAATCTAAATAAATGAATTGATACATCATTATTAAGTGATTGATAAGGTAAATGTCCATTTTTTAAAAGATTAATTCACTTAATACTATTATAATTCATAATAATAAATACAATTCATAGTCTTTAACCAAAATAATAAAATATTGACTAAAATAATGGAAAACCGCCTCTCTTCCACTATAAGACCACCCTCACTCCCTCTTATATTCACTCCTTAGAGACTTGAAGCTTATAAAATTTCTTCCCAAACATTCTTACATATTACTTCTGCAAATCAAGTCTCCCTTGGTCTTTCCAAGTACCAAAACTCTTCCTTTTAAGAAGGTTTTCAAGGAGGTAATTTTAAGAGGAAAACCCTATTCCTTTTTCATTTAAAATAATTTCAGTTTATCTTCATTTCTCATTCTTCCATAAACTCATCTATGTAATTGATTAGGATGACTATATTATAATCTAAACACATAAATATTATCATGTTAATTTAAAAACTATTATCAATCTCTTTACTCACCCTCTTTTATTTTAAAAATGAAATCGTCATCTGAGTGGAGCCCATTACAACCTTTTTGGACGACAATGTTTCATTATTCAAATACTTTATCAATGGTATTTATTAATCCTTTTTAATGGTTGATAAAAAATTAAAAAAATTTAATATAACCCATTTTATATTCTAGATGTATCATATTTACATAATACTAAAAAATAAAACAAAATGACTTTGTTATGATCAAGAATAGTCGTAACAATCTAACTGATTATCACTAAATGACATTTATAATGATTCATCCTCATACAATGTAACTAAAAGATATAAATAACCATTTTAACATCAATATTTTCATTAATAATATATAAATTCAATTATGTATGACAATATCCAATCCACATGAACATCTATACTCATACACAAGTATGTCTACTGTGAAAATCTTGGAAATAAACTCTCTCAAGGAATAAATTTGTATTTTATAACTCATCAAAATAGACATTAATGAAATTAATAAAATTATAAAAAATAATATTCATGTATATAAGGTTATTAATTAATTAATTAATGGATTTATATTAATTATCCATGAAATTATGATCAAGTGAATGACACATTCACGTATAAGGTAATAAGTTTCTTGTCTCAATTTTGTTTACGTGAGATATAGATTACTGACCAATATTTTTGGTTTATGGTGTATGAATTGTTCCATTTGATATATAATATCATGTATCTATTTATATAAATGTTATTAAATTATTCATTTGATATTTATTAATTTTTTTCATGTTATTTTATTGATTGAAATGTGGTATGGAACAACATCTCAATTTCCTTTTCATGGAGACTTACTTGGAATTATGCACCTATTCATTTTTATGTTGGTGTATCTACTACCCCTTTAAGATAGTTTTTCATTTGAAATTATATTATTATTAAATATACATATTCATGTATAAAGGATATGATTATTTTTGTAGCTGTATACCCTTTAACATATGGTGTTTATTTTGAATTATGTTATAACTGTTGAAATATTAATGAATCAGTATCCCTTACTCAATATAGAAATTGATAAGGCATATTGTTCTGAAATTAAATCATTTTATAGGAATGATTTTGAATTTTAGTGATGGAAGGGTTTTAGTATAGAACATTGATTCATCGACTGGTCTTATGAGAAAAAATAGCTCGCGACAAACTCATTAAGACTGCTTTCAAAACATAATCAAAAGAGTTTCTTCCCAAAAACTTAAAACCATCTTGAGATTATGATTTTTCCTATGATATATAAATGATATAAAAATAGAAATAATTATCTTTATTATGAATTTATTAATTAATATCCATGACTATTTCTATAAAAAAAATCTATGGATACACTTTTATTTTTAGTTTATTGATTGTGTGTGTTTTCAATCATTAATCATGTAATTGTATTTATGTCTAATTGAATATGAATCATTTATTATTGAATCATTATTCTTATATATGTGACCCATAAAAATAATTTGAGCTCACCCCTTTAATTTATATTTCTTCCTTAGATAATGTAGAAGTGATCATTTTTTCAGTTTTAAAGGGTGATGATTATTAGATTTTTTTGTATTATATGTTGTTTTCTTTCTCCTAATGAAAAATTGGATCCATGGTTGTATCATTTTTATTCAATACTGCTATACAGATTGTTCCATCAGTATTTGATTCCTTGTAATCCTTCCAATGTAATAAAATAATGCATGGGTAGTGGGTTTATGGGGTTGGGGTGTTACAATTCTATATATGTTTAATGTTAGTTAAGAATAACATTCAGAGACATTTATTATTTCCACTTTCCTAATTTAGGATTATGTTTTATTAAATCTTTTATATGATCTGAGTTTAAAAAAAGTAATTTTAGGGATGTTAATGATTTCATATCCAATATAAATATTGAGAGATAAATTCATTATAGGTGTGTTAAGAAGTAATATCCTTATATTTGAAAAAAATATCATATTATGAATTAATTTAAATTCTTTGATAGCTTGAGTTACACTCAGTGAACCATTTTTTCATTATATGATATAAAAATTTTACTTTTTGTTGCAAGAAAAGTTGATTTCCATTGACGACTTGTGTTATATGCAATGCCTAGTCTTACGAAACAAAAATATAATTTGATATTATAATTTAATATGGATGTAATCACCTAACTGTTACACTGGTGGGTGTGAATAAGATAGACTATACTATACATGTTTATAAATTTTTTAAAGTAATTCAATTTTTATAGGATATTAATAAGAATAAATTCAATTTTCTGTATAAAAGTGATATATTTTTAAAGGTCATTTTTACATAATTTTAATGAAGATCATATTTTAAATATATGTTTTGAGTATTTTTTTTTATTTTAGTAAATAAAAATAATTTCAAAAATAAGAAAATTAATATTTACATTTGGTGATTTTTAATATTTGTGAGAAGTTTAATTTTTTTGAATAATGAAATATTATTCAATTTAGTTGAACGATACCTTTTTATTTAATTAGATATTAATTTTTAATTATTCTTAAAATTGTATTTAAAGTCAAAATTGATAAATTATAAATCTATTAATTTAATTTAGTCAATTTTAATTAATATTATATTGTATTTAAAAATAAAATCTCAATGTATTTTTGAGAATTTTAACTTTAAAACTCGTCTTTCTCACCATGTTTGTGGGATTATCATAAAATATAAATTTTACACATTTGTGTACTGAATATTGAAAAAAAGAACACACATAGTAGTAATCAGTGTAATATTTATAGTCTAAGAAGGTTAAGATTTTATTTTGACCAAAATACCAGTGAATGTGATTAAAATTAATTACAATGGTTTTTAAAAAAAAAAGATAAACAAGGAGATAAAACATAAACATAAGTTCCCAATTGATGTGGAAACCTGTACAAAAGAAATTGGCTTCAAATATTTTGACAATATTCCATATTTTGTATAATTTTAATTAGTTATTAGGAAATCGTTTTCATGATTTTGACCTTATAATATTTCTTTTAAGGAAAAATATTAAAAAGGATATTTCATTACGTTTAACAGTTATAATGTTCTTGAGTATGGGAGAAAAATATTTTTTTTTTAATCATTATTTTGATTGTTAAATAAGTTTTTTGTAATTAATATTTAAAATTAATTTTTATTAGATATATATTTTTATTAAAATCCTAAAAAATTATAACACATGGATTATTTAGTTAATAATAATATAGTAAAAATAATTCTAAAAATAATCAATGTAAATTAAATTTATTGAAATCTGGTGTTCAATTATTTATGTAGATGAAGATTTCATTTACCCATATGATAAATTAATAGATTTAAATTCCAATAATTTTTTGGTTTTATAAAATTATAATTGAATTAAAAATGTCGAAATTTCCATTAATATTTTTTATAATAAATTCTATAATAATAAGAGAAAAAAATTAATAGAAAACCTATAATCATCAAATTAATAATTTTTTTTAATAAATATCATATATGATTTAATAGAGGGATAATTGATATTATATATTTAACATATTTATCCATTAACAGTATAACCTTTGTTAGCATAGTTTGGGACAAAATAGTGTTTTCTAACATTAAAAGCGTTCATTTTAAAAATATTTTCTATCATACATGAGATTTTTATTTTGAGAATTAGATATGATATTTATAATTCATTGGTAATTTATTGCATAATAAATCACAATTTAATTCAGTCTTAAAAGAATAATTAAATAGTTTAGAGAACTTTTAACATAAATTAAAAACTAAAAAAATAATATAAGGAAACATAAATACTAAATAAAAAATTAAAAAAATGTACATCTTTCTATGTGTTGAGTTTTTTCTCAACCAAAGATCTTATGTAATCAATTATTTGTCCATTTTGGATGAAAATTATCTAAGTGATACCTAACAAGAGTGTTTACCTTTTGGTATTTATAAGAATTCCTCCTCCCCCATGATCATATTTATTATAATTTATTTTTAACAGATGGTAAATTTAATTTTTAGTTCATTATTTTCATTGATTTTATTAAAATAATTTTAAATATTAAATGGTTTTTTATGTGATGATTTTTATTATTACTATTATTTCCCACCAAAAATTTCATTCAATGAATTTTATATTCCCATTAGGTGAGGTATGGGAAATTATAAATTTATAAATTTGATAAAGACAATAATATTTATTAGTAGAATATTAAAATGTGGGTAGTTTTTGTTTAATAAGTTATCATTGATAAATATTATAAAAATAAAAATTAAATCAGTCAATTTTTCCCATAATGGTTGAAATATATTAATATTTTATAGTCTTGTCATCAATTTTATTTATTATACCATTTATAGTCTCCAATTTTTATCATTTGGTTAAAAACCGAATTATCATGAACAAAAAACACACACACATAGATAGACACACACACACACACATAGATATATATATATATCATTATAGTAACAAATATGTCTAAATATTGAAAAATTTTACATTACTAAATATTTAATATAATTATTCTACCAAAGACAAAATTATATTCCATAAAAACTAATCATTAAAATATAGTATATGTTCATATAGTTTAATTTTATAAAATTATGTAATGTCATATAAGAATAGAAATGTATGTAATTGATGAGGATCATGATATTATTTTCATACCATCTTTAAACTCTTCAAGAATATGTTTTAGTGAAACTATATGGTTTTTATGAATAATTAGTTAAATAGTTCTTGGTATCTGAGAAATATTTTATCTTACTATATTATTCAAAAGATTACACCAAATGTGATTCGATGGCATAAAATGGGAAGAGTAAAAAAATAGAATGAATAAACCGTCTACAAAAATAATAGATAATACAAATTATATAAGTCTAAGTTTATTTGAAAAGAGAAAACTTCAAAATTAATCCAATTCAAAAAAATGTAATAAATTAACATATATTTCTCCTATAAAAAGAGTTTTAATTACATTTTATGGATAAAATTGATAATTATCTACTAACATAGTATTGTTTTGTTTTTTTGAATTCCTAAATAAATCTAATTATAAATTCTAAAATTAATTTTAATCGATATATACTATTGTTTCTATATGCGAACAGGTAAAGACTTTTAATATGACTTTCTGGAGAGTGATAAGTTTAATTTAATGTTAGAAAATAATAATGTTTTTTATTTTTGGATTATATACTGAGTTGAGTTAGATATTTAGAATAATATTATTAAAACCCTAGTTGATAAATGTTGTGTTTATAAAGTAAATAATAATCTCATATCTTTTGTAGTGTTTGACTAATAATGTACTGATTTAGGATTTCTCAGATGTTCTATTTTGAACATATAAGGGTCTTGAGAAGTTATGTAGGAAAATATATTTTTTACAATATATTTCCCATAATTATGACCTGAATCAAAAATATTGAAATAAAAAATTATATTATTAATGATATTAATCCCATTTGAAATAGAATATTTGAAAATAATCAGTCCATCGACCAAAATATCACTACAAAATAACCTCATGGGAATTCCCCAATCACTATGGGTTTATGATTGAAAATCAAATGTTCAATTTTTTTATTGGGGAATTATTTACCCAATTTAATTAAAAATATCATTTTGTATCATATTCTATAATAAAATAGACAAAATGGATATATTTTTCAATGACATATAAAATTAAATATATGGAAATATAAATCAAATGGAATAACATTTACACCCATACTACCTAGTGTATATATAGTTATACAACATAAACTATAACTCCACAAAATTAAAAAATTGAAATTAGTTATAACAATATATTATTTAATAGAAATAAACATAAATCTTGGATTATAAAACCTAAGATTATAATATAAAATAAATAAAGAGATGTACCAACAAATCTTTATCCAAATATTGTCACCTGTTCTCTACTGCCTCATGTATTCCTTGCCATTCTATTGTGACATGGGTTTGAAGATAAACCACTAACGAATCCAAGTACCTTCTCCTATATAAAATTCAATAAGTAAATATTCATTACCACTATGGTTCATTTTCGTTGGGTGAGTAAATATTTTTAGTAAGAACAACTAAATATATCCACTCAAAAATTTAATGATTATCTATATTCATATAATATAATATACATATATTTATGTTTATTATTTTTTAATTTCACATGTAAAAATTATATTATTATAATACATATAAGAATCTAATCATATAAAAAATTTCATAATAAACAAATTCGTCACCAGTAAGAGGATCAAGGCCATCCTGAGTCCGCTCTCAAAATAAATAACGGTTGAATACTTGTCCACAATATAATAAATTATCCACCATTGGATAACATGTACACTGTAGAATAAAATATAAATTAAGAATTTAAATTAACATTCTATAAACGAGATTCATGGCATACCATTTTACACTACAAATAGAATTCCATTTCGCAAAAAAGAAAAAGATAAGTCATGTGAATAATTGTCCCAAAAATATTTTGGGTATAACAATACCATTCTAATTATAAATGTATTTTTTAATGGGTTTTTAATTTACCTAGGTAGTTGGGAAACTGTTGTACCCATTCCCCAACAATAGACTTTTGCTGATAAAGACCCCTTTAGAACATACATTAAATGGTATTTGAAAATATATACAATAACTATATATATAATAAAAATGATAAATAAAATAAATATAGGTATATTTTTAAATGACCATATTACTACATAGAAATTTTAAAATAATAAAATTATTCTTGACATATAATATAACATTGTACATGTCACGCCCGGACTTCGCCTTGAGGTATAACCTTAATTTTAAATTTTTATTTCATAAGTTGAATCGCTCGCTTATTTAATTACCGGTTTTAAGTGAGGGTTGAACCTGAAATGGGACCTTTGCTGTGGCGCTGATAAATGCTTATTTTCTCTACACCGCTCGGTGCGCGGGCAGAGCACGAGCGTAGCCGCGTGACCTTGCCCTTTTAGCGTGTGGCACTCGCTACGCGAATATTCTTTTGCTGGGAGATTAAATTCGGCTTCAGAGTATTATTATTATTATTATTATATTATTTTATTGCTATTATTATTAATTTTTATTATGATTATGTTGTTATTATAATTATTATTTTTATTATTATTATGATGATATCATTATTATTATTATTGCTAATAATAATGATCATATTATTATTATTATTATTATTATAATATCATTAGATAATTATAACTATCTTTATCTATCTTTTCCCCCTAGAAAACCCTAGCCTCCGTCACCCCCCACTCCCATTTTTTTATTTATTTTCTTTTTACTTTTTTTTGTTTTTATTTTTCTCTTTTCCTTCCTCCCCACGTTTTCATTCTTTCTCGTTTTCTCCTCCATCCACGGCGCACCCCTCCCCACGCCTTCTTCCTCCTCCGACCTCACCGCTCCCCTGCTGCACCCATGCCGGACCCGCATCGGCCACGCCTTCTTCCTCCTCCGACCCCACCGCTCCCCTGCTGCACCCACGCCGGACCCGTGTCGCCACACCATCGCCTCGGGCCAACCTTGTTGCGCCCCTATTGCACCAGCAGTGGACCACCCTCACCGCACCGCGCCTCCGCCATGCCTCCGCGTCGGACCCCCTCCTCCTTCTTGCCATGCCGCACCCCCCCTTCTTCTTCTCTTCTTCTTCTCTTGTTCTTCTTCTCTCCTTCTTCTTCTTCTTCTTCTCTTCTTCTTCTTCTTTTTCTTTCTCCTTCCTCCGCTCCACCGCGCAGGTCAGTTTTTTTATTATTTATTTTAATTTATTCTGCTATTTCATTTTATTTAATATGTTATTAATATTTTATTATAAAATTATGATTTATGTGATCATTATTATTATTATAGAATTGTTATTATTAATATGTTAATATTATTATTATATCATTACTATAATCATTATTATGTTATTATTATTATGTCAATAACAATTTTATTATTATATTATTATTGTTACTATTATTACAATATTCTTATTTTATTTTTATTACTATATCAATGTTATTATTATTATTATTATCATGATAATATTATTATGTTATTATTTTTATTATTATGTTATTATCATTATTATTATGATTATGTTATTATTATTATTATTATATTATTGTATTAGTATTATTATTATTATTATTAAAATATTATTATTATTAATATTACTATGATTATTATTATTATGCTATTATTATTATTATGTTATTGATATAACTACTATTATTTCTGTTATTATTATTAATACTACTATTATGTTAACATTATTTTGAACCTGTTTAACGGTCTACTGTTTTAGGACCTGTTTGATAGCTCGGTACAGTGCGATCGTTGCGCAACTGGAGTCTTGCGCCGTGTCATTTTTCCGTTCCTATTTGAGGTAGGTGGTTCCACGTCATTACTTCATTTAGATAATTTAATTTGTTTGTTTAGTTTAACTTAATATGTGCTATGGTTTAGTTGCAAGATGTGAATTATGTTTATAATGTTTTGGTAGATCTGTAGAGGTTTTTCGAAATGCATTTTAAAAATGGTGTAACATGCGTGCATGATGAATGTTGCACTTGTCTTTAGAAATTTTCATTTTTATCCCTTTCGATTCGGTTGTGGTAAATTTTAGAAATGTCTAATAATTGTTTATAGTGTGCCAAAGAGGTTTTGAAAGGGTTGATTTGTGAAATTGATTTTTTAATGGTTTCTCTTGCATGCGATATGTTTCATAAGTTGAGGGATTGTTTATTTAAGTGGTGTTTTTAGTGCGAAACATGGTTGAATGGTTTTTGAGGGTTGTTGGAAGGTGTGAAATGTGTTTTCAAGTCACTTTAGGTGTTTGTATATTTAAATAGACATTTTCAAAGTATATGAATCACTTTTGGTGTGTGTTCCTTGTTGTGTACCATTGAAGTTGAAATGCAAAATTGTTTGAATAATGGAAAACAAGTTTTGACATGGTTACCTCATGTATCAAGTTTTAAAGTGACGCCTCTGTATAAAATCAAGCTGTTTTTGGTGAAAGGTCTTCTTGTCTTTTCTGGAAATGATTTCAATAATAACTCAAATGAATTATTGGTGTTTTTATATGACACTGAAATGGTTCTTTATAGGAGTTGAACATTCTTTCACTTTTAAAGTGGTGTATTTTTATAAAAAGAGACATGTCGTGTGCGTGCGTCTTTGAAATAGTGCTTTGGTAAGAAAATGGTGACTTTTATGTGCAATATTTTGTTTGGTCTACGAAATGAGAATGAAATATACTATGTGAATGTGAAACTTGTTTGAGCACAAGGGAAAACCCTGGGTATCTAGGTGGGTGGACTAGAACTAGTGCGCTAGTGAACCGGATGGGTATCGTCCCTGTTTCACTTAGATGGATGGACGATTGAAACACTAACTAAACATGATATCTGAGGGTCATGGCCTTCTAAGCCACATGTTCTGAGGGTTGTGGCCTTCTAAGCCACGTTTTGTGAGGGTCGTGGCCTTCTAAGCCGCGTTTCACCGAGACACGAGGTTTCTAGGGTCCCACTCAAGCTAGAGGAACCTTAGGGGTTTTACCCATAGTGCTCTACCATCTTTAGTGTGTGAGTGTGTGTGTGTGTGTGTGTGTGTGTGTGTGTGTGAGTGTGTGTGTGTGTGTGTTAGTGTGTGTGTGTGTGTGTGCCCATAATGAACTTTTCTCTTCCTCTTTAAAAAACAATCGTGTTTGTGAAATGAGTTCTTTTAGTGTTTTCCTTAAAATTTGGCTTGTAAATGTTTTCTTTAAGAGTATTTTGAAAGTAGAACTTGAATTAGAACATTAAATTGTCCTTTTGATGTTGTGGCATGTAACCTTTTTATTGGGTGACGTCCTACTGGGCCTTTCACTCACACCCAGCATACAACTTCGGGTGTATGTAGACTTTGTTCCTTGTGTATTCCAGGTTGTGTGTTATGCTCAGTGATGGTGGTTTTTCTCGGTGATGGTCTTCTCGTGTAGGTTGGTGTTGTGGCGTGAAGATGCTACACCAATCCTGTCGCTTGGAGGTTTGAGTTAGAGTTTTGGTCTCTTTTGTTGTCGTTTATTTTTTGGGATGTTGGCTCTAACTGTAAACCATTAAATTTGATTTCAGTTCAATGGTCTCATTGGTTGTCAATTTTCCTAGTTTCATTTTATTATATTATTAGTGTTTGTGTATACTATTTTGGGTAAACCGTTTCCACAGGTTACTCTTGATACCCGGGCACTTGTGCCAGCCCGTGGGGATCGGGAACGCCCTTCGGGCCTTGCCGCTGACCGGGTCGGGCACCGGGTCAGATGGCTACCCGGCCTGGTTCGTGAAAAAATGGTATTAGAGGGAGGTTTTGGTCTCATGGGTCTTTTCTTTTGGGATTGAGTCACGGTAGACTTGAGTTAAATTTTTCGGGACTCGACGTCCTGGCTACGAGTTAGGTGCCTGGCCAGCACAACTCATGGCAGGACTCAAGTTACCAAAGTATGTGGAGGTTTGTCTGAGTTTTTGGTCCTTGCGGATGATCGTGTCAAAGGGAAATGAAAAGGGAGTAAGGTCAGTGGTCTTAGTGAGCTCGCAGGGTCTGGAAAGCCTTGTGGAGTCAGGGACACTATCCTAAGTTACTCTCTATGGCCAACGGTGTGACTGTCGTATGGTCGCCAACCATATGCTCCACTCACCAACTGACACTAGTTTCCTCCTGTATTGTTTCTCGTCTCTTTGTTTTGGATTCGTGGAAATTTGGTTTTTAAGTAAAAATGTTTTGGTCTTGGAAAATGTTTTCAAATGAAGCGCTTTGAAAATTAAATGGTGTGTGAGGTTTCAAAGGTGTGGGTTGGATGTTTTGGTTTCGAAAAATGGAATGGGTTGGTTTTGATCCTTGGTGCTCTCATGGGCAACCACATGCATGAGTGTATACGAAAAGGGAAACGGTTAATGGCACGAGAAAATGATTACCTGGATGGACATGAGGTGGGTGTCGGTGTGGCATGAGAACATGCATGTGTGAGGCTTGTGGGACACCATTGGTGTTTGTGCAACCCACTGGGTTTTTTTATTTTCAAAATGTTTTGTTAAAGGAAACAAATTTTATGTTTTAGTAAATGGTGTTTGTGTGGCATGTCCTTGTGCTTTTGAGATGTTGGATGTGTGGCGTTTTGAGCTGAGTATTCTTTCTAAATGGTTTGTGTCCCGAGTTTGAGTTCTTATTTGTAAGTTGGTATGCAAGCGTGTGGTTAGTAAATTCCTTTGAAGAGTACATCGGGTAGCCCTTGCAGTGGTTTCCCCTTCACGTTTGGTGTTTTCTTGTGGTATGTCTTGACCGTTGGACCAGTTTGGTTGGGTCCATAGTTTTCTTCCTTGACTAGTGTATTCCCCCCCCATAAAGCATTGTCATGTCATTGAAGTGAGACTACGATGAATTCCCCATTGGCCGACACTCCATTTGATTGAAGGACTCTATTTTTGAATTCTAGAATTGAACCCACCTCTCCTTTTTACAACTAAGTGGATCCTCTCGTAGCGGGACGACAGATGCGAGGGGAGTTGAAGGTAGTTTTGGTCATTTGAGTTGTCCGAGTCATTGGGTATGAGGTTTGACATCGTCATGTATGAAGGTTCCCCCTGCAAACGGCGAAAGGAAATCTAGTGGGGAAGGGTGAAGGCGGTTCAGAATTTTTAGTGTTGACCAATGCCTTGAAGGGATTTGTAGTATTTACAGTGGCCACAAGGGTCATGTTTGGTGACTTCTTGCAGCGTGAGATCTCTTTGATAGTCAACAGTGTTTTGGAAGCAACCCTAAGTCGTCGGTGTAGCCTATAATTCTAAATGACCTCTGGTCTTTGGTTTGTTTCGTTTAAAGAAAGGTTCGTGTTAGGATACTAGTGGGGCATACCCAGTCACATGGGGATGCTATGGTCGTCTGCAGGAATCACGTGTTGTTTAAGACTCAGTTTGAAGTCCCTCTCCGTATAATGTCCCTCTCAACAAAAATGATCTTTTTCAGGTGACTATTCGTGGTGTCATGTTCTCATCCAGTGTGACAAAGGTTGATGCACATGCACCATTAAAGATCTTGTGTTGGTGAATGTTCAGGGTATGATCAGTTGGATGTCGTAATGTGTTGTGGTTTCTGGTGTTTCCTTAGTTGTAGTGTGGTTTCATGTGACACCAAAAGGAGATGCTTCATTCTGGAGTCTTCAATTTCTAACCGCGAGACAGTAAATGCTTCAAACATCAGGGCGCTAGCCATAGGCCTCGGAGTGAAGCTAGCGCGTGGTCAGGAACCTCGGGAGTGTAGAGGACCCCAAATTTATTTCTGTCATTGGTGTTGAAAGTAGTGGTAGTTTAAATTTTTCTTTATGTGTTTGTTTCGTTTTGAACGAACCATTTAGCTGCGTAAGGTTTCAGTGACTATGCGGAGGCATGTCCGCCTCGATGCCTTTAGTCTTGAGGGTTGTGTCCCACTGGATGTAATCACATTAGTGGTTCTTATGGGAGTCTTTCGGGTAAATCTGTCTCAAATTTGAATAATGCTCATCCAGGAATGTGGAAATGCTGGTTTTTCTTGGGCCATGCTTTGGATGCCCCGGTAGTCGGGCCCCTCCCTCCCCACCCCTTGTGGTGGGGTGTGTGGTCACCATCAGAAATTTTTTTCAAAGTTATATATCCTCTGTTAGTTCCAGTGGCGGCGAGACCCACGACGGGTCTAGTGCAAAGGTCTCTGAAAATAAATCTGGTTGACCTTTCCTTAATGGTGGGGAGTCCGCCCGGACCTCCTCATGTAGGTTTTATAGTCTCACCTTGTGTGTTGGTAGGTTCTTAATGGTGGGGAGACCCACATTGGGTCTCGTACGAATGTCTCTAGAATGAATTAGTGCTAGACATTTCCTTAATGGTGGGGAGTCCACTTGAACCACCCCGTGTCAGTTTTCTAGTCTCGTCTCGAGCGTCAGAATGTTTTTAATAGTAGAGGGCCCCATCAGGATTTTTCGTGGTGGGCCATTCAGTTTAATTCCCAGAGATGGTTTAGTGGTAGGTTATTGAAGTATTACTTTGGTGTGGGTTGGTCTTGTCTCTTCGTTCCAGTAAAGTGGTGTGTTTTTCGTTCAATGATGCTTGAGGTGTTTTAGTTTTTGAGGTTGGTTTCCGAAGGTATGAGAGTTACTTTCCTGAATCAATCAACTGGAGACATTCTAGCTCTTTGGGGGTGGGCACCTCATATCAAAAAGTCTTTTTACTTGCTTCTTGAGGTTGTCATTTGAGTCACTTCTTCTGAGCACGTTACTTTTTCTGCTTTTCGCTTGTTGGTTGTAGAGATCCATTTTGAGCTTTAGTGGGGAATCAGTTTCCTCTTTGTGCCTCAACCCTAGCTGTGCCTTTCCGGGGATGGAAAGTTTTCATGGTGGGGAGAATTGTCAGGCCCGGAAATGGCCTTGAGGTATGACCTTAATTTTAAATTTTTATTTCATAAGTTGAATCGCTCTCTTAATTAATTACTAGTGTTAAGTGCAGGCTGAACCTGCAATGGGACCTTTTCTATGACGCTGATAAATGCGTATTTGCTCTACACCGCTCAGTGCGCGGGCAGAGCACGAGCGTAGCTGTGTGACCTTGCCCTTTTAGCATGCGGCGCTCGCTACGCGAATGTTCTTTTGCCGGGCGATTAACTTCGGCTTCAGATTATTATTATTATTATTATTATTATATTATTGTATTGCTATTATAATTAATTTTTATTATGATTATGTTGTTATTATTATTCTTATTTTTATTATTATTATGATGATATCATTATTATTATTATTGCTATTAATAATGATCATATTATTATTATTATTATTATTATAATAATTATGATTATGATATTAATATCATTAAATAATTATAACTATCTTTATCTATCTTTTCCCCCAAGAAAACCCTAGATGCCGCCGCCACCCCCCCCCCCCACTCCCATTTTTTTATTTATTTTCTTTTTCCTTTTTTTCTTTTTCTTTTTCTCTTTTCCTTCCTCCCCACGTTTTCATTATTTCTCATTTTCTCCTCCATCCGCGGAGCACCCCTCCCCACGCCTTCTTCCTCCTCCGACCTCGCCGCTCCCCTACTGTACCCACGCCGGACCTGCATCGGCCACACCTTCTTCCTCCTCTGACCCCGCCTCTCCCCTACTGCACCCACGCCGGACCCGCATCGCCACACCTCCGCCTCGGGCCAACCTTGCTGCGCCCCTATTGCACCCGCAGCGGACCACCCACACCGCACCGCGCCTCCGCCACGCCTCTGCGTCGGACCCCCCCTCTACTTTCTTGCCGTGCCACCCCCCTTCTTCTTCTCTTCTTCTTCTTCTATTCTTCTTCTTCTCTTCTTCTTCTTATTTTTATTTCTCCTTCCTCCACTCCGCCGCGCAGGTCAGTTTTTATTATTATTTATTTTAATTTTTTCTGCTATTTCATTTTATTTAATATTTTATTAATATTTTATTATAAAATTATGATTTATGTGATCATTATTATTATTATAGAATTGTTATTATTAATATGTTAATATTATTATTATATCATTACTATAATCATTATTATGTTATTATTATTATGTCAATAACAATTTTATTATTATATTATTATTGTTACTATTATTACATTATTCTTATGATATTTTTATTACTATATCAATGTTATTATTATTATTATCATGATAATATTATTATGTTATTATTTTTATTATTATGTTAGTATCATTATTATTATGATTATGTTATTATTATTATTATTATTATATTATTGTATTGTTATTATTATTATTGAAATATTGTTATTATTAAGATTACTATGATTATTATTATGCTATTATTATTATTATGTTATTGATATAACTACTATTACTTCTGTTATTATTATTAATATTACTATTATGTTAACATTATTTTGAACCTGTTTAACGGTCTGCTGTTTTAGGACCTATTTGACAGCTCGGTACGGTGCGATCGTTCCGCAACTGGAGTCTTGCGCTGTGTCATTTTTCAGTTTCTATTTGAGGTAGGTGGTTCCATGTCATTACTTCATTTAGATAATTTAATTTGTTTGTTTAGTTTAACTTAATATGTGCTATGGTTTAGTTTCAAGATGTGAATTATTTTTATAATGTTTTTGTAGAGCTGTAGAGGTTTTGCGAAATGCATTTTAAAAATGGTGTAACATGCGTGCGTGATGAATGTTGCAGTTGTCTTTAGAAATTGTCATTTTTATCCCTTTCAATTTGGTTGTGGTAAATTTTAGAAATTTATAATAATTGTTTATAGTGTGCCAAAGAGGTTTTGAAAGGGTTGATTTGTGAAATTGATTTTGTAATGGTTTCTCTTGCATGCGATATGTTTCATAAGTTGAGGAATTGTTTATTTAAGTGGCGTTTTTAGTGCGAAACATGGTGGAAAGGTTTTTGAGGGTTGTTGGCAGGTGCGAAAGGTGTTTTCAAGTCACTTTAGGTGTTTGTATATTTAAATAGACATTTTCAAAGTATATGAATCACTTTTGGTGTGTTTTCCTTGTTGTGTACCTTTGAAGTTGAAATGAAAAATTGTTTGAATAATGGAAAACAAGTTTTGACATGGTTACCTCGTGTATCAAGTTTTAAAGTGACGCCTCTGTATAAAATCAAGATTTTTTTGGTGAATGGTCTTCTTGGAAATGATTTCAATAATAACTCAAATGATTTGTTGGTGTATTTATATGACATTGAAATGGTTCTTTATAGGATTTGAATATGCTTTCACTTTTAAAGTGGTGTATTTTTATAAAAAGAGACATGTCATGTGCGTGTGTCTTTGAAATAGTGCTTTGGTATGCAAATGGTGACTTTTGTGTGAAATATCTTGTTTGGTCTGAGAAATGAGAATGAAATATACTATGTGAATGTGAAACTTGTTTGAGCACAAGGGAAAACCCTGGGTATCTAGGTGGGTGGACTAGAACTAGTGCGCTAGTGAAACAGATGGGTATCATCCCTGTTTCACTTAGCTGGATTGACGATTGCAACACTAACTAAACATGATATCTGAGGTTCATGGCCTTCTAAGCCACGTTTCACCGAGATACGAGGTTTATAGGGTCCCACTCGAGCTAGATGAACCTTAGGGGTTTTACCCATAGTGCTCTACCATCTTTGGCGTGGTGCCTTCCATCGGCATATGGAGGACCACTTGGGTGTGAGTGTGTGTGTGTGTGTGTGTGTGTGTGTGTGTGTGTGTGAGTGTGTGTGTGTGTGAGTGTGTGTGTGTGACCATAATGAACTTTTCTCTTCCTCTTTAAAAAAATCGTGTTTGTGAAATGAGTTCTTTCAGTGTTTTCCTTTAGGATTTGGCTTGTAAATGTTTTCTTTAAAAGTATTTCGAAAGTATAACTTGAATAAGCACATTAAATTGTCCTTTTGATGTTGTGGCATGGAGCCTTTTTATTGGGTGACGTCCTACTGGGCCTTTCGCTCACACCCTGCATACACCTTCGGGTGTATGTAGACTTTGTTCCTTGTGTATTCTAGGTTGTGCGTTGTGCTCAGTGATGGTGGTTTTGGTCGGTGATGGTCTTCTCGTGTAGGTTGGTGTTGTGGCGTGCGGATGCTACACCACTCTTGTCACTTGGAGGTTAGAGTTAGAGTTTTGGTCTCTTTTGTTGTCGTTTATTTTTTGGGATGTTGGCTCTAATTGTAAACCTTTAAATTTGATTTCAGTTCAATGGTCTCGTTGGTTGTCAATTTTCCTAGTTTCATTTTATTATCTTGTTAGTGTTTGTGTATAAATTTTCGGGTTAACCGTTCCCACAGGTTACTCTTGATACCCGGGCACTTGTGCCAGCCCGTGGGGATCGGAAACGCCCTTCGGGCCTTGCCGCAGACTAGGTCGGGCACCGGGTCGGATGGCGACCCGGCCTGGGTCGTGACAGTACAATATTGAACATATTTTAAATTTCATTAAGCATGAATAACAACCCATTCGTAATGGTTAAAAATAAATAATCTTCAATATAGTAAAACAACAAGAAAAATTAATAATCACCATATATTTGTAGGATTTAAAATGTAAATTAAATATTTTAAATATCATTAAAAACTAAGTGAATTGATCTATGACATCAATCAAAATATCACCTAGAGAATTACCCATTTATCCTTTGATTATTTAAATTAAGATTATATATATATGAGATGGCTTTGAAAAGTATTATAATGAAACTGATTCCATCTTTATCACACACTCTCCACACCATCAAGTGCCCAATTGTGAGATAAACCATTAAAATTAATAATCCTAATATGAATAACATTGTATTATTAGTGATAAAATTATTAGAAAAAATTTACATTCAATCCAAGGGTAACCAAAATTAAACATTACAAGTCACAATGATATTTGAACATATACACTTGAAAAAAGGGAAAAAATGTGGAATGGTGATCAACATTAGGAAAACAGAAAAAATATAAAATAATTTCTTCAACAAATGTTAACTTTTTGAGTGTCAAGAAAACCCAATCTTTTTTACTTACATAGTATCATAGTATACCAATAACCAAAGAAATAATATTTGACATTAAAGATGTATTCATTTTTGTAATTTATAGATTTGGGTTATAATAAAATATATTGTTTAATTCAGACAAAATATTAATTATACTATTGAATAGTTCATATTATAAAATGGTGTATAAAATTTGGGTTTGCTATAAATTACAATCAAATTTAAAAATTTTATAGTAACATCAATTAATGATAACCCAAATTAAGAATGTAATGCAATTAAAACAACAATAATTTAGATATTACAGGATGAGATAATTTAATTGATAATATTAATATAAATTTCTCAACAAAGATATAATATAAAGAAGAAATCATTAACACTTTACTATGGAAAAGAGGTGGAATAAACATATTAAAAAGTAAAAAATTCACCTCATTTGTCACAAAACAAAAGGATTAATTTCATAAAAGATATTAGGCATGAAACATGTTTGGGAATATTAATAAATAATCCAAGAAAACAAGATAAAATAATTTATATTTTTAGAGGGGGAAAATTAAAACTTTTATTAATTTTTAATAACCTTCAATAAAATCAAGAATGAATCTTCAAATTATAAGTTTTATCCTTGAATAATAAATATGTAAAAAATTAAATTCAATTTAGAACATGAAAATATGTATATTTAAGAATATGAAATCCAAATATAACAAATAAAATTATATAATACTCATGTAGATCATTATTTAAACTAACATCTTTTAATGAATGTTGAAATCGGAAATTCATATTTCCAAAAGAAAGTGATTTTTTAAACAAGATTAATGTTTTGGAAATAAATTATGAACACATTACAGGTATAAAGTAATTAATTATTTGAGGTTATTTGATACCTCCTCAATATTTAATCGATATACAACCTTCATGAAATTAGGTAAACATATAAAAATCTATATATTGATAAATATAAACCAATTACAAAATAAACCATAATACATTAATTTCATAAATCTAGATCATTAATATGTAAAATAATACTATAAAGACAACATTAAAAATTTATATGATGAAAAAATTATCATATTCTAAAAATTTACAACTTTGATTCCCTTTATTATTGGATACAATTTGAGGAATCCTTGGTGATGTCAATATAAAAAATAAGATCCATCAAAATATCTATTATATGACTATGATTGGCCACCACTACATAATTTTATTTAAAAATGAAATAGAATATCCTCATTAAGACATATTCATTCGTCTATATTTTGAATCGCATAAGGGAATCTATAAATACCCAGAATATAATTTTAATGGGATAAAAAAAGATGAGTGCCATTATAATGAGACTATAAATATCATTAATTGATGTGAATGTGAGAAGGAGGATTTTGATGTGGATATGGATGAATTAGGTGGTTTGAACACCCCAATCTATTGTTTCGTGGATGATAGTTAAAGGAGATATAATCATTACATCCTGGATATGAATTTGTAAAATTTTAATGAAATCCAGATGAATTCTATGATGATTTAGTTATAAAATTCAACTAAATTCAAGATTATATCATGATTCAGTTGGCTACATAATGTTTAAAAAAGATAAAAAGAAGGATCATTTATAATCTGGTATGAATTTCAATTATTTTCATGGTTTAATAAACACCATGGAGTTCAATATTCTCATAGGGATAAGTATTTATTAATTTAACTTGTATAGGATCATATGGTGTAAAGGTTAACATTGAGGGGGTGTGACCATACCTAATTTTGATCCCATGGGTTTGTGTATTTTTTTCATTTCCATATATCCCCTCCATCAATTATTCATTTTTATAATATATTCTTCATATTATATGTGTCATAATTTAATTTAATACTACTGGAAATACATATGTGTGTGTGGATGTCGTTGAAAAAAATTAAAATATCACATAATAATAACAACAATATATATTATAATTACAAAAAAATAATAACATTACATATATGTGTTATAAAATTATATATATGTATTATAAAAAAATAATTCACATATGTATTTATTATATTTTAATAATAATATTAACAATTGTAAAAATAATAATGAATACAATGACAATAAAATTGATATATCAAAACATACTAAAACAATTCTTGAACCATGAAGGATCCATGGAATTGAACCTCTAATATCATATCCAAATATCCCCATTAACCATTCTGAGAACCCCTTATGGAATCCATGATTGGAATGTAGTACCAATGATATTACATCAATCATTCTAATTAATAATATCCATGAATCTCGCCATTGATACACCCTTTCCATCAATGTAGCCAAAGCAGGATGAGGTTGCAGACCGAGGACTCAACATCAATCACATGTATTTCCACCAGTTGAGCATTATCAATGAAAAACCATCATCGAAAATGAAAATACTATCAGACGAAGATTCTGTGAACACCAAAAAATTAATGTCAATGTTTTCTATAAATTATTATTAATTATAAATATCTACACAAAAAATGAATTCCATAATAATTTATTTAACTATTAAATAATAATAACTAATAATATAAATAATAAAAATTAATGAAATATATTAATAAAATCCACCCAGTTTCCACCTAATGTATATTGGACCTCACTAAACTATTGACGAGAAATACAGTTGGGGTATACAAACCATGTAAGGCCACATATCCTTAGATTTACTCCACCTCATGTTTTGGGGGGCCTCCTCTTCAAATAGACACCCCAAATCCCTATAATTAATTTTTTTTCTTATAATATTATTAATCTTATTAACATTTATAAATGATCATTATGAATGTTATTGAAACCTTAATATGATCTTCATTTTAATCAGAATCTAAAATCTAAAAAATACATAGTTTCTACACATTTATGGAAAATGTAAATAAGTTTTCATATATTTATTAATAATGTGATTACAAGAGTTACTAAAAACTTCCCCCCTTTTCAATCTCTATTAATAAAAATCACAATTAATCGCTTACTCAGGAATCTAAACCAATATCATTCCATGGGTCATAAATAAAAACCTATGTTACATAAAAATCTACAATCATTCTTACTATACAAAACCCCAAACATCAATACACAGTACTGAAACACTATAATAATAATACCAAATAATATATAGTACCACACATATAGATCCATTCCTTAAGATTCTTATAGTATTAACCATTTATATTATAGAAATATATTAAAAAATTATAAAACACATACACTTAATGAAAACATTCCATGTGAATTAAATTTCATTTCAATAATCACATCTTTGTATCAATATTTCATCAGACAATATTGTTTAAAAAATATATTTTTACACATTTTAGGTCACAAACCACCTTCACCATGATGGGGAAAGGTATAGAAAATGGCCAAAACTGTCTTTCATCATGTTTAAGGAGAGATAATGACCCCCGAGTCCCACCGTTAATATTCCTCGAAGTGGTGACTTGAACTATGGGTATAGAATATCACATAAAATTTAATGCATTTCCCTTTAATATGATTTGGAGATAAAATAGTAAATCCCTAAAAACTCCAAAAAACTAAATTCAATGGTTAATCCAAAAATCCATTCTCATATGCATGTCCAAAAAAAATAAACCAATACAATTTACAAGAATACTATAGAGGTACATACTAAAAGAAAAAAACAGTAACAGTAACTATCCCAATGTTTGAGATAGTAAGGTCCTTAATGGTCCTCGAAGTCCCTATGGAAACCTGAAAGTAGTTATATATATGTTGTGTGATTGTATAGGTGTACACAGTTGGTAACCCAATAGCTCTTGTGCACATGTGGGGAGGTGTTCTAACGCCCCATGAGGGAATTGAGTTAACCAAACAACCTATCAAGGTAAACTATCCACCATACCACACCAAGGCACACTACCCAAATAATGCAAGGTAGGTAAAATAATAATTATAGCACATCGATATTTGGGCACACATCACCTCTTTCCCATTGGTTATTAAAGACATACTACGTGTAAGACCTCCCATACCATTTTCAATATAGTCTCACTGCCTCCCCAAAAACATCCTTATGGGCCACCACAGTCAAGAATCCCGCCCGCAGACACCATGGCTACCACAACCACGCATCCTTCCCGTAGACACCTCAGACACCACAACAATACGTAACCACGATCGTAGAAAATTTGGACGAAATTATCATATGTTACAATGTCCACATACAGCTAGGCCAGAACAACCACCCCCACACCCAAAGGCACATGGGCCTCATCCTGAAGACACTTGCAAAACAAACCATACTGCACACAACTGTTCCATCCACAACAATATACCCTTCCTATAGATCCTTGGGCTATAATGGACCTCAGGTCATCACATCCTACCTAAAGATTATTGGGGTACTCGAGAGGGAGAAAAAAGGGAGCTAATGTTGGAAAAAATAGCCTCTCCCATGAAGTGGGGGTGTTCGACATGATGTTATCAATGTGGGTGAGGTGAACATAAGAATCCCAAGAACTAAATTTATAAATATATATAATAATAACTCATCCCAACCTAATGTTCTCGAAACTAACTACAAGCTCGCATGCAACTGCTTTTGCTTTTACCACTATATGCACAAATACACCACAACCACAACCAAAACAAAACCCACTTCTGAAAAAAAAAACTGTTTCCCCATCGCACAGAATATTGTTATAATGATCAAGAAATTATATTGAAATAATTCTCCACAACTGTGGAAATAAAAGACACATTCAAAAGCCAAACAATAATGAAGAAGAAATTGTCCAAACAAAAATTTAAGCATTCACACCCAGTACTCTTGTAATGTCACAATAGAAAATGGGATCCATGGGATACCTCCAAGTATTGGAACCAAAAAAATCTCCAACGTACCCCTCCATATGGCATTGGATCCAAAAAACCAACCACCCCTCAAACAGATGATCCATTCCCAACCACATCATCCCACAAAACATCGATCAACAAAAACATTCATATTACTGAAACAGAGTAGGGAAGGTTTCAGATTCAACCAACACCATTCTTTATATCAGTTCGGTTAATTGGGGTGATCACATATGGATTTTTATTTATTGGGTATCTATTGAATCAACTGAGTTTACATGATTAACAAGTTTCCATATTATTTTCATTCAATCACAAGGTTATCCAGAAAAATAGAGGTTTGTTAATGTGCAAGAAAGGACCAACAACGACCACATTTTTTAGTGGGATAAATCTCAAATGGTTCACATCCTGAAGACGAAGATAAAAAATAATTCAACAACATCATTATCAACCACACTATGTCTTTATTTAAAATTACTCTCTTTATCTTCATTATTGTTTGGTTCTATCTACCTCTCGAGGGAAATCATTGTCATAACCACCCTGCAAGATGCATAATAAAGAGAGACAAAGGAAAAAACCATACTTGGATGATCAATGATCGATTTTTTCTCAATGAACAAATAACTGAAGATGCACGCCCTGTAGGAGAAGAAAATATGAGGCCTTTAAGGAAAAGTGAGAAGAGCTATAGAATGGGTGCACAATTTGTCTTCAATGTATGTCTCGAGGCATATTTAGAGAACATTAAAGAATTATGAAGAGAGGATTTAGGCTTATGAAGAGGCCATATCCTAAAATTGAGATATGACTTTGAAATACATGAAGTCGTATCATGTCGTGACCATGCAGTTGGATGGTTTCACATGTAAGGTGTCATTGTTATTTAATAATTCTCTTCAAAGATGGGGGAGATATCAACTATATGTTAATAGATATCTTCTAAACATAGAGAAAACACATATCAAGGGAGAAGAAATATAGCAGGGGGAAGGATTGACATCGGTGAAAAATGCCACACATTATGGTAACTGAACTATCGCCTGAGTCATGGGTGTTTAAAACATCATTTACTGGATTTAAATGGCAGTGAAAATGGAATTAAAATACATTTACGTCAAAAAATATGTCACTGTAGTGAATCAAAAAAATTTCAAGAATAATGGAAAAATTTGAAAAAGGGTGGGAGACATAGTAACAGTGAAACCGATTCGATAAGATAATGTAAGAAATGCCTCCATTTTTGTGGGTGACAGTGACTATGCAACCATGATGGTGTGACTGTGACATTATGACCATGACAGTGCCACCGTTTTAGTAGAACCGTTCGGTGTAACCATGTTTCTGGAAAACTCATGGGAAAGATTCTATGAGACCCCTAAGAACGCTTTTAAAATCTATATTTTCACAAAGTAAGGGTTTGGGAAAATTTATTTATCACATTAGATACCTCTCAAACTATTCTAATCATTGATAATTCCATAGTAAACCTAATGAAAAGATAGGGGTCCGAACAGCCACCTTATAAGATACCTCTTAGGGACCAACCACCATAGAGTTGTTTGAAAGCCGGGACAAACCGTGATATTTAGGCACACCTCTTCCTCATATACCTATTGAACTACTACTTATACTCTACCATTATTCTCCCCCATGTAACAACATTGACATATAAAGTTCTCACCATCCATATATATGGGTTAGGGAGTCTTTTCGTCCATGTAATGATATTATCCACTTTGGGTGGTACTTACTCACCTGCACAGTTTTAATCACATACAACTTAATGCATCTTGATTAGGAATCAGGTCATCCCCTCCCCATGGTGAGGACATTAGACAATTTCATAGAATAAGGGAATCAACCCATCTTATAGAAAACATGTTTAGGAATTACAACACAGATAGTACATGGAGACCACAAAACCAAAAATAATATAGCTCTAGGTTCATGGTACAGATGTGTGCCTATCGTTCTCGTTTACTCTCCATGAGGCCACCATGAATCCACAACATATAAACCAATCAAATGGTAAACCCACAATTCATCTTCGCCTCACGATCCTCGATCATCACTTGTCGCTCCACGAATGATTACTTCGTCCTCGATGTCATGCATTATCCAGTCGAGGAGGTGTGAGTCATCATATAAACACCAATAGATTGGAGACACATGGAAGATGTTGTGGACCCTCTATAGTGGTGGTGGTAGCTCTAGATAATAAGCCACTTCTCTAACACATCCCAACTCCTCGAAGGGTCCGACTAACCTGGGAGAAAGATTACCCTCCCGGCCAAACCTCCTTTTCCCACATTGAGGGGAGACCTTTAAAAACACATGGTCCTTAACCAGAAACTCCAAGGGTATCCTACTTTGGTCAGCATATGACTTATACCATTCAGTTTCTTCCTTCATACTCTCACACACAAGATGAACCATTTCCTTCATGTTCTGTACAACATTGGGGCGAATAGCACAAGGCTCCTCAACATCAATCTAGCACTCGAGAAAATGACACGGCTTTACATACAAGGATTTGACCTGATCCATGAAAATGGAAGAGTGATAGCTATTTTTTAAGAAAACACTAATAGTAAAATGTTTTGTACCCATGATCCCCTGATGTCCGGACCACATGCTCATAACAAATCTTCCATCATCTGGATGGTCCTCTATGTCTGACCATTCGACTGAGGGTGGAAATCAGTGCTAAGGCATAGTTGGGTGCCAATAAAATGATGCAATCCAATCCAAACAAGGGAAGAAAATCATGTATCCTGATCCAAATTGATGGTTCTGGTAACTCCTTGCAGTCACAAAAATTCACTCGCATACTTCCTTTCCAAGGTATCTATTTTGCTCAACTACTTAATCACTATGATGTGAGATTATTTCACCAACTGATCCACCCCTACTCAGATGGAATTGAAAACTGCTTTATAACTAGGTAAACCAATGACTAAATCCATTGAGGTGTCTTCTCACTTCCACTCAGGAATGTCAAAAGGCCAAAACTAATAGCTCGGAAGATGGTGCTCGACCATCACCTACGGACACACTAGGAACTTTGACAAAAACTCTACCACTGTCTGCTTCACACTGGGAATCCAAAACTAATAGCTCAGGCCCAGTACATCTTGGAAACTTATAGTTGTACCTCCAGGGGTGTGATACGGAACACAGATAGAACACTCTCATGCATTTCCACCAAGAAATATTTATTTCCATGAAACACCATCTGATTCTGAATATCCTTTGACCATCCTCCAAGAGCATCAACCAATATAACATGATCATGCACCACATAAGCCTCAATGTTTCCCCAATATGAATCCTCCACATTCCTTACCATGGAAGACTACACTATCATCTGAAATAGACAAACTCTACCATCCTCCACCCCTATATCCAGGTGAAAGGAAATCAACTCCTCCATTGCCTTTCATGCATATGTTGACTCCCAAACCACATACCTATTTGACTTCCTTCTCGAGGATTCAACCACCATGTTATCCATATTGAGGTGTAAGTTTTTTCATAGTTGTAGTCCTAAGAAAACTTCATCCAACTCCACTCTCTGTATTTATGGTATCACTTGGAGAATACATACCTCAAGCACTTTTGATATGTGTAGACCACCAAGCGTTCCCCAACGAGGTAATGCCTCCACAACTTCAGCGCGAACCCAATTGCTGCAAGTTCCAAGTCATGGGTGTTATTGTTACATTCTTGAGGATGTAACTACCTAGACCCATAAGATATCACTCCCCACTACATTGTCACACACCCCAATACTCGACCGGAAGAATCAAAAAACACTCCCAACATTACCCCTTCTTCATCAATTCATCTACCTGAATCTGCAACTCTGGCAACATAGAAGGTGCGATACAATAAAGAGCCATCAAAATCAGATAGAAACTAGGTTGTAATCCTATCCCAAACTCAAAATCACAATGAGGAAATATAGTCAGAACCTCTTCCAGGAAGATATCAAGGCACTCACAAAAAATCCATAGAACTTATAATATCTTTGTGTCTACCACCTCCACTGATAGCTCAACTAAAAAGGAAATATGGGGCTCCACGCGTCAGCTGCCTTCATGGCAACCGTGATCAGGAATGAAAGATGAACAATGGCCACCCACATCTATGAAAAAGACACTTCTATGGAAAAATTCTATAATAGCGTACACATGAAACAGTCTGTCAATACCTAGGATTCCATCGTATTGCTGCATTCATTGTAGAAATAGATCCCCATTGGATTGATGTGTCCCCAACATCTGTCTACATCCCCTACAAATTTCAAAAAGGATAGTCTAACCTTCAACTAGCGTACTCAGTACTATGGGAATGAAGAGTCTATCTATGTCTAGTTCCAAGGCATGGTCTAGACCTAGTGAAAAAAGGAGTGTAAAGCTTCAAAATCATACAAGGCACATTGAAGAGTGATAAACAAATAGATTGTCCCTCAAATGAACTCTAGCCCTATTAGAATTGCTGGATTTATGGTGTGAAACATTTCACACCCAGCTCCTCTGCCTCTCGGCTATCAAACACCTCACCGACCATTCCTAGGTCGAGGTCACGGAGGAGCACCCTAAGGCCAGACTCCTCCTTCAATGAATTTTCTTGGTGGAGAGGGATCTCTCTATCCCAACTACTACTACAGAAAGAGTCTAGCTAGAAACAATTGATACTGATGTGGGTGCTGAACATGCCCACCCCCACTATACTGAACTTGGGTTGGGAACCGATTCTGAATATTCACAAGAATTCAGTAGATAACAAACCTTGGTCTTGGGCTTGTAGAGAAAGGGCGAGGACTGGGAGATCGAAACTAGAACTGTTGAGTCCTACTCCTCGCAAACCAAAACATAGAAGTCCTGAATTCAAGAGGATTACTACTAATAGTATTCCCATTTGATGAGCTCAACTCCCCCCAACATGGCACACCTACTCGCATGTTCATCCCCTCCACCACTTAATCCAATTTTTGAGCCTCTAGGTATATAGGTACAGTGATGGGAGTAACTGCATACTGATGTGAGTTTCAGAGCCCCTCCTCTCTGCATCTTGCCCGCAAATCCTCTTCCAAGAAGACGTATACCATGAAATAAAGGAGAACCTTTAACCTGATCCCTAGATCCATCACTATCATACCCCCTACTTGAGGGAGAGTATCTATTATGTATTTTAATACTTCATCGTGGATGAATGTAATTCCACCCAAAACACCTTCTCGATGTTATTCCATAAATCCTTAGTTTCCCACTTTTCCCCAAGATAGAGTGTCCCCAACAGATGCACCACTCCCCTTATCTGGCTCACAGCCAGAAGAACCCAATCCTCTGCCAGAGCTTGGATCAAGCTATAAGTTATCACTTCCTCCTCATGATTGTAATCTATCTCTATGTTTGAGATGACCCCCATATATCCCAAGGGTCTTCCACTGAATGGAATTAGGCGTCATCTTCCACTGTTCGTCCTCATCCTCTCGATCATCCATCTGCTGATTAGCCATATCAATCTATTGGGCCCGGATCACCCATACTACTAGTGGACATCGTCCGAGTGCCATAACTGGAAGGTAAACAAGGAATTCGTAATCCTGAGTACTATAGTAGATCCATTTTAAATTTCCCTTAATATTTTATATTTATTTTATGTTCCCAAAACACCCAAAACACAAAATAACACAAGTAATTATGGTGCATGTACATTTCATAGGGTATCTGGCCTACAATTAGTGTAGACTCACTTGGTGTTTTGGTTGGTCCGGAGTCCTTGAATCAGAACATGGGGTCCCTAAAATCATGTGTCCTAACTGGTTTCCCCTGGCCTATTTCACACACCATGATTTCCTAACACCATTTCCCTACCATCCCATGCTGTAATAATTGTTAATAACTTTAAAATCCATCCTATATCTTAATCATATCCTATGATACCATTCTATCAAGACCCCCCTTCACCAAGATGACAAAATGGACAACAAACTTCCAGGCCCATCATTATTCATGTTGAAGGAGAGATAATGACCCCCCGTGTCTCACCTTAAATAGGCCCCAGAGTGGTGACTAGAATCATGGGTAAATAATATCATGTAAAAAGGAAGGCATTACCCTTTTCAATTAATATGATCAAGAGATAAGATGGAAAATCCCATAAAACTAAAAAAACAGAAATTAAAGGTAAAGCCAAAATCCAATCACATATACATGTACACAAAAATAAACTCATACAAAGCCCAAGAAAACTCTAGAGGTATGTACCAAAAGAAGGGAAAACAACAATAACAACAGTCCCAACTTCCAATCTAGTAAGGTCATTCATGGTCCTCAAAGTCCTCCTGTAAATATGAAAGAAGTTTAATATACGTGGGGTGAGTACACATGTATACTTAGTAGGGAACCTAAAATTTCTCATGCACAAGTGGGGAGGCGTTATAACTCCACTTGAGAAATTATAAGTAACCAGAACACCTATAAAGGAAAACTATCCACCAATACTCACTAAAGAACACTCCCTAAATAATGCAAATCAGTTAAAATAATAGTAATATCACATCGATATTTGGGTAACCTGTACTGCTTTCCCACTGGTTATGGAAGAAATCATACACATCAGATGTCCTACTCCATTTTCACTACAGTTCTTCTACCCCCCAAAAACAACCTTATGTGCCACCATAACCATGAATCCCGCCAGGAGACACCTGGGAAACCACAACCATGTATCATGCCTACAGACTCCAACTCCACCACAACCATATGTAACCATGCCCACAAACACATGGGCCACACCAATCATATATAACCATTCCTGTAGTACATGGACCAGAACAACCACTTCCTTTCTCGAAGACAAATGAGCCTCATCCCAATGACAAGTGGGAAACAACCCTTCCAACACACACATGGGAAAACCACCACAACATACCCTTCCCAAAGTGTCGTGGTATATAATTTACATTATGATTCACATCATGCTAGAAGAGTTTTGGGATACCCAGGAGAGGGACCAAAAAATGAGATAATAAGCAGCCACTCAAACAAATGGATGGAAAACACTCTTCCACATGAAATGGGGGTGTTCGGAATGAAGTGATCAACATGAGTGTGATTATCATAAGAAACAAAAGAAATATATTTATACATACTGATTAACAAGAACTAATTCCAACCTAAGCATTCTGAAACCAACAACAAGCCCACAAATGACCACTTTTATTGCTACCACTATGTGAAAAAATACACCACAACCACAACGAAAACACAACCAACATCAGGAAAATAGTTTACCCACCAAACCCATTATTGTTATCATGTTCAAGGGATTATCTGTATATAATTCAACACTTTTATAAAACTAAAAAACACAATTAGAAAAAAACAACATTGAAGAAGAATATGACCAAGCAGAAATTTAAACATTCACACCTAGTTCTCTTATAATGTCACAAGAAAAAAAGGGATATGTGAGATCCATCAAAGAAATGAAACCAAACCAAGAACTAAAATACTACTCTAGCTGGACTCAAATTCAAAAACCAACAACCCCTTAACCTGATGTTCCATTCCCAACCACATCCCCCCCAACAATGCTTCGATCATAAAAAACATGAATATCATAGTAAAATAGCAAGAATGTTTTCAAATTTATCCAACTCCATTTATTACAGTCATTCATTCAGTTCAGTTAATTGGGGGATCACAAAAATATTCTTATTCATTGGAAATATATTTAATCAACCAAGTTTACGTGATTAAATAGATTCCATATTACGTGCCTTCAATCATAGTGTTGTCCATGAAAACAAAGCATCATTATATTTAAATAAAAGACCCCCGACATACATGATTTTTAATGGGAATAATCCCATAAGGTTAACAAAATAAAGGTGACGATAAAAATGAATACAACAAAAACCTCATCAACCACACACCTTCATTATTTAAAAGACCTCTTGTTATATTCGTTAAGGATTGGTTTCATCTACCTCTGAGGGATGAAATTATCACACCCACCCAACAATATGTATAGTAAAGAGAGGCGAAGGTAAAACCCCTAATTTGATGATAAACGATTGATGTTTTCTCCCCACTCCAAGAACTGAGGATGCATGACTTGTTAGGGAATAATAGATGAGGCTATCCAGGATGAGTGGGAAGAGCTCCATCACGAGTGCATGATCTGTATCTTGAGTATGTCTCGAGGAATTCTTATTTAAGAGATAAGAATTATGATGAGAGAATATCTAATTAACATGAATCTAGATATTAAAATTGAGAGATTATTTTGAAGTACTTGATGTCAAATCATGGATTTACCCTGTGTTTGGGCAGTTTCACAAGTCCAGATTAATTTTTATTTAATAATTCTTCTTAGAGATAGGGATATAGAAGCTTTGAGTTAATAGATTTCTTCAAAACTAATAGAAACCATGTAATAGGGGAAAAGATGGAAAACACAGAGAAGGTGTGACATCGAGGAAAAAGGCCAAAATATTTGGTAACTGATGATTTCCCAGATTGTTGGGGGTTTAAAAAATATTTTACTAGAGTTAAATGGATTTGAAAAGGGTATTAAAAACCTTTATGTCAAAAGATGCGTCACTAGGGAGAAACATGAAAAAATCAGGAAACTGGGAAAAAAGGAAAATAAATTTAAGGGTGGGAGACACCATAACGATGCCACCATAATGGTGCCACTGGTTCTGTGAGACGTTTTGTGGGGTGCCACCATGTCAGTGTGCGACTGTGATGGTGAGACCGTGACAGTGCAACCGTGACGGTGAGACCATGTGGGTGCGACCATGATGGCTCCACCCTAACGGTTCCACCATAACCATTTCAACATCAAGGTGTATCCATGATGGTGAGACCTTGATAGTGAAAATGTGGTGGTGCCACCATAAAAGTTCCACTTTGACCAGTGTCACCGTAATTGTGCCACTGTTTTGGTGGAACCTTGTTGTGGAACAGAGTATTTGGAAAACTCCCAAGAATGAATCAACATGACCCCTAAGAACATTACGCACACTAGAATTTCACAAAGGAAGTGTTTGGGAAAACCAGGTTATTACAGTATAAATAAAAAAGAACATGTAGTGTTATTTATAATAATAATAACTTTTTCAGTTGAAAAAATATTTCAAAAAATATAATATTTGTTTTAATAAAAATTATTTAAATTTTACTTCCTTATGTATTTTGAAACAGATAAATGTGTCATTAAATACATATATATCGATGTTATAAAACAAAACTAGAATCTCACCTAGTGAATAAAATCATGAATAATAATATGAAAATATATGTGAGGGACTTCAATTAATTATAACTTCCCTAATAGTTTATTTACAATAATTTTTTTACTTATTTAGTATATTATAATTTCTTAATAATAAATATATATATATATAATGAAACATATAAAATTGAAATGAAATGATTTTCCACTATAAAAATATGGTTTAATATATTAATAATATATATTGTGGATTACCCATATCACATTTATTCAGTATGATCTTGCCAAACTCAAAAACATTCATAAAACAACTCACCCAATATATTGGTCATTAATCAATACACGGACACCCGAAATTAACATAATATATTATAATTAAATGTTATTTATTTTAATGATATGATTACATAGTAGGTATTTAACATCGGTTACTTGAGACAGATCTGAAAAGACCAACTATTTGGGGTTCCTCATCACAAATGATAGGAACTGACATTAATAACACACCAATGGAGGTTTTCATGTCATGTATTAGTATAGTAGACATGAAACCCTCAATAGAAAAAGTTTTAATTAATTTTTCTACCTACAAAAAACATGTAAAAATTATCTCTATGAGTTTTATCAACATTTATAATAATTACTAACTTTAAATCATTTTTTAAGAAAATTAAAAAAATTGACACATAGTTTTTTTAATGATATTATTCACCCATATCCTATATTCCATGAGAGGAAAACAACATTACCAATTTCATTAATCATAACTAATAATTTTTAACCCATGACTACATGATTACACAAATGATTCATTATAATTTCATAATTTTTTTCTACATTTCACTGACCTCTGTTCACTTCAAATATCTCATCTATATTATACTATTTTCTACAAAAATTATGTTTTCAACTGTTATTCCACATTATTAAAAAAATCATATCTTTTTATTACTATTTTAAAACATTTATTTTTAGATAAACCATCCATATTCAAATGATTCCCAATAAATTGTCATTTCAACTGTGCATAAGATTGTTGATTGTTTATCATTTTTTAATAGTATTTATTTTTTTATTGTTGACAGAACTCCCATTTATTTTCTTGTAATATAATTTTAATTACAATATATTTTCCTTTATATTATGGATATATTATATATATTTATTTTTTCTATTAATTTATTACTTTTCATATTTAAAATATTTATAAAATGATTGGTATTTTTAAATTGTATTACATTATTAATTGTTTTTATAAATGTTGTATCCATATAATATATTATATTCATATTTTTAATGTATTATTTATTTTGTACAATATTTTCTTTCGATATAGTGTTTATGAATATATATTTAGTTGAATTTTTTTATAATATGTATGTGAATAAATGGAAATTTGATTTATTATATTGTGTTTAATTTTTTATAACATTAATATTTAATTTTTATTTTTTGTGTTTTGATTATTCAATTATTTATAACTAATTGTTTGTTGGATATTTTAAGTTTAAATGTTATCTATACATGTATATATAATTTTAAACAATATGTTTTAATTTAAATAAATATATACATTTATATGTGTAACACCCCAAGCTTCCTCAGTATATTTCCCTTTGAATACTGCAATAGGTTGCGTTGTATGCTCCTTCGAGATTCTAAAAAATCGCGACAAATCAAACTAGCCGTTATTAATAGTAATAACCACTTTTTCAAATTTTATCAATTTTATCGTTCAAAATGGACATAATTTTTGGTTTTGGAATACCGAAATTATCTTTGGGTGAATTTTTGGTATTTTTCTGAAAACATTCAGTTTTTGATGAATAAGGAAAGATACTAAATTTAAATTAAAAACAACTTTTTAATCAAAACTATTTATAGTGATAAATTATACTATTGAGTGGTTTTTAAGTATAATTAGACTATATTTTTACTGTTTAATCCAATGTTGGTCATTGGACATAATTTGAAATTTAAACTGGACACAATCAAGTGTCAATCTTTTAATAGTTATTATTTCTTAAAAATAAGCTTTTTGTTTTGACAATGGTAATTAATTTTAAATTAATTTCTGCCACTTCTGTGTTTTCAATTTAGAATAATTAATTCTATATTTGGAATAAGGTGGTAAAAATTGTGTAAATAGTTATCTTTTATACTTTTACATTAGCAATATTGACTTCAGTAAATATTTTATTTACCGTGGTTAAAGTGGTAAATCCTGTAAATAAGGTTAGAAAATAATTTTATAATAATATCAAATTACCCTAAATCATTTCATAACCCTATTTACTGATACATTCTCGAATATTGGCATCAATGGGTCGATTTGGGGACCACATGGAGCCACTTGGGAGTGATAATGACATTTTATATTAAATAATCTAAAGTAAAGACAAAAATTGAAAAAGCAAAATTATTTTAGTAAAAAAACTTATATGAGGTTATATTATTGATCTATTCGACTATAAGTAGTCATTAGAAGGATAGAAATATTTATAACCTCATTATATTTTATTTATAGTTTTTAGACATAAAATAAATATATTTATATATGACACAATCATGATTCAGTATTTTCCTTATTAATGAAACAATCAAATAAATGATAGTATAAATACTAAAATAAATATAATTTAATTTTTATGATGTCATCCACAAATTTTATAGGTTAAAATGATATGATAGGCTTCATTAAATGTATTTATTTCGAATTAATAGTGTTTTTAGGACTTTAACAAAAATCAATTATTAAATAATTTCAAAATTTATATAAATGATTTTTTAAAACAAATACAATATTATTGGTTGATATAATAATCCTAAAAGTCTATGGACCGTCCAAAAGACTTATATAATGATATTTTTATCATTAATATACCACTTGGGGTTCTCTTGTAAGTTTAATGTATTTTTATTAACCATATAATATAAAAATACAAAGAGACATGGTAATTGTCAAAATATATAACTAAGAGTTAAATCTAATAGATAAGGTTAATATAGTGAAACAAACATTTATAAAACCTATTTGTTGAATGTTTTTAGAACCATACCCACCCTATCCTTAAAATAATTCATTTTGGAGCCATTACAACCCGAAAATTGTTTTATTTTAAAATTATATTTATTGCTTTCCAATGGTAACCCTCACCCCTCTTATAAAAGGGAACTTCCACTTCTCTCAAATTCACACCTTCTATAACATTTGGCTCGGCAACCCCCTGACAAAATATCAGCTACACTATCTTCCCATCATCCTAGAGGCATTAATTTAGTCATAAATGAAACCTACGGAGCCCTTTTGATCAAATCAAAAATAATAACCCGAAGAAGGGATAAATATCTCCCCACCTCTTTCATGTTTTTTCTTCTTCCACTTCACCTTACTTGTTGTTTCCATTATAAAATAAATACTACAGTATCTTCTATATACATTGATTTTATTATAAATATGGTTCAACCATATTCATTATTCTATCCATCCTTTTGAATGACATGTCACCATATGTGTGTACGTACGACGTATCGTTTCCATATCGTGGCGTAGTTGTTATTAAATACATTATTATTTGGATGGGTATAATAATGATGTATAAATTATGTAAATATTAAATATGACAAGTTAATTATTTAGTATATATGATATACCATCCAATTATATACTATTTTAATATATAAATAATGATATTTTCAGTCGTGCCTACTTACGGATTAACGTCTCCATGAACAAGATGAGATTCATTCCCCCATCATATCCATTCTAGACTAATTTTCATTGTATGATTAAAATAAATTTTGAAAGACTTAATATCATTCTGAATATGAATAAGATACATCCTATCCAAAACAAACAGTACTTACATAAAAATCATATAAAGGAAAATTAATCAGTTAACAACCGAAATAACGATAATACTAAGATATTATTTACAAAGAAATGTTAAAAGATCATATTTGATATCATATTAATGTATATGATTCTTGTATAAGTTAATGAAAATTATTTCACCATTATACAGGAGGTTAACCTACCATCAACCAAGGAAAAGTACAATTTAAGGGTTAATTTCAGTATCTCATTATTATCTGAGGTTTTTTACGTATGTATCTACTAGGAACTCTTTATCATACACATCCATGTTTATTAAAAATGTATTTTGACAAAATTACTAGAAAATAGGGTAAAGTCATTTATACCCTTATTTTAAATTCTATATTTTTAAAGGAAACTTTCTGTTGTTTTCCAAACAAGGTACTTTATGTCCTTTTCGAAAAAATTAAGGTAAGAATGTTTTTTTAACAAATACGAAGGCATCAACTATTTTCCACCGTTATAACATCGTCAATGATTCCCTTACAAGATTAGAAGAATATTTTCAAAATAAATTTTTTCTTTTTAATTATGTGACTCTTAAATGATTTCAAAATAGAAATAGATGTTTCTCTGAAAATGGTTTTTATTTCATCTATGTCATATCCATTAATGGATTTTATGTTTATTTGTAGTTGATTTATTATTATACAAAACATCCATATTGTATTGATGGTTTTGAGAGGTGTTTGACTATGGATGTGTTATTTTATACCATTAATGGTTTATGGATAAATTATTCACATTTCGTATGCTAGATATAATCTGAATGTTTATGATATGTTTAAACTTTTTCATATGAGGAATGAATTTGACTTAGTATGTGACGGTTTGAGCCAGCTATAGCTCCTAGATGCATCGGTAGGTCTCATGAGACAAACTAGTGTCTTGGAACAAGGCCTTGAAAAAATATTATTTGTTGTCCTGGCCCAAGGCCTTGACTATGTGGTTATTAAGTCAACATTGTGCATTCCATCATTATGAAATTGGCTATTGATATTTCATTGATTATTTGACAATTAGAATATCCATTTTAGTAAGTAAATTACATTATTTTGAAATATATTTTCCATATTTTGATGAAGTTAATGTTGAAAAGGATTTTATTTTAGTTTTATACATTTCCTTTAATGTTTATGCTTATTTTTGAAAGTTTCTGCTATATTGTTGTCCTTACTGAGCATCTGAGCTCACCCATTTCTATGTTTTATTTTTCCCAGGATGCGAAGAATTATTTTCTGACTGACATTCCTGGATAGTTTGAGGGGATATGAGTGTGGTCCATGTAAACAATGTAGTTGTAGTTTTTTATTTTATAATTTAATGTAAATCTTATGAATGTATCTAGTATTTCCAATGCTACTATACTAATCGGTATTTCATGACTTGATCTTTTTTTATCATGACAATGTTATGTAATAATACACCGAATCTGGGTAACTAGGGTTAGGGTGTTATAGTTGGAATCATAGGAAGTTTAGTAGAGACCTTGGAAACTAGATTTAGATAAACTCTGATTAGAGCACATAGCCCTAATATAGACTTTGAGGATTAGTATAGAATAACATGCTATAATTTTCATACTGTAGAGATTTTTTGAGTTTTCCATGCAAAACAACCCGGTCTGGATACGACCAGGTAGAGGCGGCTCTAGCGAAGATGTACCTAGCTATTAAACCCAGAAACACTACATTGAGTTAGACTCAAACGGGAACTGGTGCACGACATCGGCCCCTGTTGCACTGTTGGTTACGTCACACCAGGGGGATATTCTTAGGATAATTATCATTTTCATTACAAACCATTATGAATGGTTTATGAGTATATACTTCCTCTATGATTTTTGTTATGATAATGGATTATATCCATAAACTATTCAATTTATTTTAAGTGTTTTACCAGTTTGGAATTATATATATTGATTCATAAACAAATCTAGTTTTTTGAATTGTTTAGAAATTGTGCCTAGTGGAAGGAATGGAAACTGTATCAATGGGCACTCTCCAGGTTGGGATTTCCCTTCTGCTCATGATAATTAATGTGGAGTTGGTTATAAAACTGGTACTGATCGGTTTATCACTATATTGGGACAAGTCACTTAGGTTATGAATAATAACCTTACCCTTATGGAGAACCCTGATCCACAGTGTGGAGGATCGATGTTAGATCACATCATGATGCAACAACGACCAACATTCAATGGGGGTAAAAATCCACTAGTAGCTGAGGAATTGATAAATTCCGTAGAGAAAATATTCCATGCCGTGGGGAGTAGAGAAATGTAAAATTTATTCATTGTAGTTTACCTCCTCAATGAAGATGTTGATCAATGATGGTCATTGATTAAAAACACAAAGAATGATGAAGAAGTTTCATATATGGAATGGGAGGAGTCTAAAGAAATTTTCTTAGAAAAAAAATTTCCTCATGACCATCGAGCAGATATGGAAAGACAATTTCTGAGTCTGAGGAAAAAGGAGGTTAAGTCTATCACAAATTATGAATGTAAGATTACAATGTTAGAGAGGCATGCTACAGATTAAATATGTAGTCCAAGAAGTAATATTGACCATTTATTTTATGGGGTAAAATCATTTCTCCATTAAAAATTAGTCTCACAATCCTTCTCGTCTTACAAAGATATTGTCTCATGTGATATCATGATAGAGAAATATTTATCTATGTCTTATAACTTTTATAAAAAGTAAGAGACGAATAGCTCTGCTGAACCCTATGGAAATAGAAATATGGGAATGAAGGGAAATGTTAAATATCCATCCTGAAGAAAATGTGGTAAGAAACACCATGGTACTTTCCTGAAGGGAATGGGAGTATGTTATAAGTGTGGTGAAAAAGTCCACCAAGCTATTGATTGCAAGGGGAATTAAGAGGTTGCTATGTTGAATGCAACAATTTTAGAGAAATGGGACATTATGGAAATGAATTTCCTAAGCATCAGGGGAACATAACTCATAAATGGCCAAGGTATCAAGGCCAAGATTATGCTATCACTACTACTAAGGTTGAAGCTCAGAAAGATGTTGTGGCAGGAAATTTAGTGGTTACTTCAAATTTAGCCAATGATTTTTTTTGTTTCTAGATAATCTCATTGTTTCATATCTTCCCAGTTGTCTAAGAAAATTAGATATTTCCAATTTGATTTAACAAGGTATTTTTCAGTCAAAACTCCTATGGGTAGTATCATTGAAACAATGTTTTGTGAATCAGTTCCCAATAAGGCATATAAACATTATTTATTTTCTAATCTCATCATCATAGCCATGATTGAATTTGATATAATCCTTGGTATGGATTGGCTTTCGGAACATGATTCTAAAATTTATGTAGAAGAAGGATGTTACAATTTTTTATAATGAAATGGAGTACCTTATCTTTAGAGAAGAAATGCCACCACCTAATTCTTATCTAGATCCACTCCAGTAGCTCAACTAAATTCAATTATTCTGGAGGAAGAGAAAGAAATAACTATGGGTGAAGAATGTAATGTTCAAATAGAGGATGTACCTATTGTGCAAGAATATGTTGATGTGTTTCCAGAGGATTTACATGGACATCTTCCAGCACGAGAAATTGTGTTTTCCATTGACTTAACTCCAGGTTCATGCTCATATCGAATACCCCTTATAGAGTAACCTCTATGTAATTAGTATAACTGTTGAAAAAACTAGATGATTTGAGTAATAGGTGATTTATTCTCCTTAGTGTTTCTTCATGTGGAGTCCTTGTTCTCTTTTTAAGAATAATGATGGATCTATGAGGTCGCGCATTGACTACAGGGAGATCAATGCTATAACAATAAAGAACATGTATACCCTACCTCACATTGGAGATTTATTTGACTATATTCATAGAGCTTAATACTTTTCAAAGATTTAAATTCGATCCAGATATCATCAGTTGTGTGTGAAGAAGGAATACATTCTGAAAATAGCATTTCGAGGCAGGTATGGGCATTACGAGTTTACAGTAATGCCTTTCGTATTGACTAATGCACCCTCTGTATTTATGGATCTAGTAAATAGTGTTTTCAAGGAATATATTGAGGACATTGTAGTGGTGTTTACTGATGATATCATGGTATACTCCCAACCCCACGAAGATCATGAAAATAACTTGCGAATAATTTTAAAGACTCCTAGAAGAAATGAGTTATATTTGATGTTTAGAAAGTGTGAATTCTAGATTCAAGAGATTTTTATTCATGACCATATCGTCTCTAATAATGGAATCTATGTTGATCCTTCTATGAAAAGTTCAATCCATGAATGGCCGGAACTAATGAGTATAACTGTGGTATGCAGTTTTATTGGTTTAGCGGGTTATTATCAGTGTTTCGTCAAGATTTTTTCCTGATTGTCTAACCAATTAACCAAGGTCACACGTAAAGGGGTGGAATTTATTTGGAAAAAAGAATGTGAAGAATGTTTTGAAGAATTAAAGAGAATATTAGTCATTGATCTTATATTGACTCTACCATCGGGGAATGAAGGGTTTGTTATTTATAGTGATGATTCAATGAAAGGAATTGGTTTTTTTCTAATGAAGAATGATATGGTTATTGCCTATGCATAATGACAACTAACAATTCATGAGCAAAACTGTTTTACTCATGATCTTGAGTTATCTGTCGTAATCTTTGCTTTGAAGATATGGAGACATTATCTCTATGGTAAAAAATGTACGATTTATACTGATCAAAAGAGTTTGAAGAATATTTTCTCACAGAAATAACTCACCATGAGGCAAATGAGATGTCTTGAACTACTCAAGGATTATGATTCCACGATACACTACCACCCGGGGAAGGCAAATAAGGTGAAAGATTCTTTGAGCATAAAATATCATGGACTTTTGACCAAGATGAGAGTTGAAAGGTATCCTATTCCAATGGATCTAGTAAATATGGATATGGTAATAACCATGGAAGGTGTAACAACAATACATTTTCAAATGGTTTCCAAACCATCTTTATTAGAAAGGATAAATTTTTTTCAAGATGATGATGAGGAGTTTCAAAAGATGATTAATGGTTTGAATAACTGGAGATTAAGTAACATCGTATATGAAGATTGATTTTTGGAATTTGGGAAGTGACTTTGTGTTCTCGATATACCTGATGTAAAAATTGAATTGATTGATGATACTCATAGTTATAATTTCTCTATACACCCTGGTAGCACCAAAATGTATAGATATTTGAAGGAACATTTTTGTGGGGACATCATGATATGTGAGATTTCTAATTTTGTACCAAGATTTATGGTTTTTCAACAAGTGAAACATGGAAAGCAATATCCTGGAAGAGTCTTGCAACCTCTTCCCATACTTGAGGGGAAATGGGATAATATTATGATGGACATTGTCATGGGACTACCAAAGACTCCTAGAAGGAACGATACAATATGGGTCATTGTTGACCATCATGCCAAGTCAGTACATTTTATTTCTATAAGAGAACATTAAAAACTTGAACTTATAGTAATAATATATATAAATGATGTTGTGAGAAATTATGGAGTACCCCTATGGATTGGTTAAGATCATGATCCATGTTTTTCAACAAGATTCTGTAAAATTCTTCAGAAATCCTTGGATACTGAAATACATTTCAGCAATGCCTACCACCCCCAAACTAATGGAAAATCAGAACGGATTATTCAATATTTAGAAGACATGTTGAGATCATGCTCACTTCACTTTCAAGGTATACTGGATCAATATTTACCTCTGGTAGAATTTTCCTATAATAATAACTTCCATTCAAGTATTCAGATGGATGTATATGAAGAATTATACGGAAAAAGTTATTGCACACCAACCTATTAGAATGATGTTGGTGAAAGAAAACACATAGGCCCAAAACATGTGGAGGAAATTCTAGAAAAGGTGAAGGTAATCCAAACCCACATCAATGAAGCTCAAAGTAGGCATAAGTGCTATGCCGATAACCGTAGAAAAGATTTGGAATTTCAGGTAGGATACCATGTTTTTTGAAGGTATCTCCATGGAAGGGTGTAATAAGTTTTGGTAAGAAAGGAAAATTATGTCCCATGTACATCGGTCCTTTCAAAATTCTAGAACGAATTGGGGCTATAGCTTACCATTTGGCAATGCCTATATGTCTCTCCTAAGTGCACAATGTGTTCAACGTATCACTGTTGAGAAAATACATGTCTGACTCAAAGCATGTAGTCACATATGAGGAATTATAACTGAAACCTGATCTGTCATATTCCGAAGAGTCTGTCAAGGTTCTTGATATAAGAGGACAATTGTTTATAAACCGGACAACTCGTCTTCTAAATGTTCTATAGGGAAACCATATGTTGGAAGAGGCAATGTGGGAACTCGAGAAATTTATGATGAAGAACCACCGAATCTTTTTATGCAGTAATATTATAGAAATGTCTAGGAAGAAATTATTTGAAGGAGTGGAGAATGTTACACCCCATGCTTCTACGGTACGTTTTCCATTGAATAATGCAATAGCTTGCATTGTACGCAATTTTGAGATTCTAACACATCACGACCAATCAATGTAGCCGTTATGAATAGTAATACCATCTTTTTGAAATTTTTATCAATTTTATCATTCAAAATGGACTTCATTTTTTGGGTTTGGAAAATCTAAATTAGCTTAGGGTGAATTTTTGTTATTTTTCTAAAAGCATTCGGTTTTTTATGAATAGTGAAAATACTAAATGTAAATTAAAAACGACTTTTTTAATAAAAATAATTTATAGTGATAAATAATACTATAGATTTGTTTTTAAGTAAAATTATATTATATTTTTACCATTTAACCCAATGTTGGTCATTGGACAAAATTTCACATTTAAACTGGTCATAACAAACAGTGAATCTTTTGATAGTTATTATTTCATAAAAACACTCATTTTTTTGACATAGGAAATTAATTTTAAATTAATTTCTGCCACATCTTTTTCTTGAATTTAGAAAAATGGATTCCATATATGGAATTTGGAGGTCCACATTGTGTAAATAGATAAATTTTATTTTTATACATTATGAATATTTTTTTCAGTAAATATTTTATTTACCATGGTTAAAGGGGAAAATCATGTAAATAAGGTTTAAAAATAATTTTATAATAATATTAAAAAACATTAACACGTGTCCCAACCCTATTTGATGATATATTTACGACCTTGGGAATACTTGGGTCGTTTTTGGGACCCCATGGAGCCAATTAGGAGTGATAATGACATTTTATATTAAATAATCAAAACTAAGGACAAAAATAACAAAAACAAATATATTTTAGTAAAACAATTTTTATATGAGGTTATATAATTGACCAATTAGACTATAAATAGTCATTAGAAATATAAAAATAGTTCCTACCTCATGATATTTTATTAATAATTTTTAGAAATAAAATAATTTCTTTTATTTATGACACAATAATGATGATGTATTTTCCATGTTAATGAAAAAATAAAATAAATGATATTATAAATACATAAGTAAATATAATTTGAATGTTTTGATGCCATAAAAAATTTTATTAGTGACTATGACATGTTATGGTTGAATAAATGTATTTAGTTCTAAGTAATAATGTTTTTATGACATTAAAAAAGTAATTATTAAATAATGTCAATATTGACATAAATGTGTTTATAAAACGAATACAATATATTTGGTTGATATTATAATCCTAAAAGTATAAGGTTCTTCCAAAAGACTTATATAATGATAGATTTATTATTAATGAACCACTAGGGGTTCTCATAGAAGTTTATTGTATGTTTATTAACCATATAATATAAAAATACAAAGAGACATGGTAAATGTCAAACTATTTAACTAAGAGTTAAATCTAAAAAATAATGTTAATATAGTGACCCAACCCTATCTAAAACCTATTGGTTGAGGATTTTTCGAACCATCCCCACCTTATCCTTTAAATAATTAATTTTTTAGAAATTTCAAACCAAATATGATTTTATTATAAAATAATATTTCTATCTTTTCCTAAAGTGCCCCTCACTCCTCTTATAAAAGGGAACTTCCCCTTCTCTCAAAGTCTCATCTTCTAAGCCATTTGGATCGTCCAAAACCTTCCAAAATATCCTCTACACTATCCTCCCTTCATAGTGGATACCTAAAATTAGTCATAAATCCTACCTATGGATCCCTTTGGATCAAATCAAAAGGAAAAAACCTGAAGTAGAGGTAAATATCTCACCACCTCTTTCATGTTTTTTCTTATTCCACTTATTCATTTCTTGTTGTTTCCATTATAAAATAAAATCTCCAACATCTTATATATACTTTTATGTTATTATAAATATGGTTGAACAATATTCATTATTATATTCATCCTTTTGAATGAAATGTCACCTTACGTGCGTACGTACGGCTTGCCGTCTCCATGACGTGGTGTAGTGGTTATTCAATAAATTATTATTTGGATGGGTATAATAATGATGTATAAATGATGTTAATAATAAATTTTATAAGATAATGATTCTGTATATATGATATACCATTAAATAATATTATATATTTCTTAATATATAAAAAAATTATATTGTCGCTCGTGCGTACGCACTGATTACCGTCTTCAGAAACACGATGAGATTCATTCCCCATTGTATCCATTCAACACTAATTTTTATTAGATGATTAAAAATAATGTTTAAAGATTGAATATTATTCTAAATATGTATATGATACATCATATTCATAACAAACATTACTTAGGTAACAAAGCATATAAATAAAAATGAATAAGTTAACACCCGAAACAACGATAATACTAAGAGATTATTAACAAAAAAATGTTAAAAGATCATATATGATATAATATTAAAATATATAATTATTTTATAATTTAATAACAATTATTTAACCATTATACATGAGGTTAACCTACCCCTGACCAAAGAAAAGTACAAAGTAAGGTTTTATTTCACAATATCTTTCTTATTCGAGGTTGTTATTACGCAAGTATCTACTGTGACCTTTTTATCATCCACATCCATGTTTCTTAAAAATGTATTTCAAATCTAGTTTTTACTAGAAAATTGGTTAATTTCATTTATACCCTTATTTGAACTTATATGTTTTGAAAGGAATCTTTCCATCATTTTCCAAACAAGGTACTTTATGGCCTTTTAGTCAAAATTAAGGTAAGAATATTTTTTAGCTTATACGGAGGGTGAAGATATTTTCTGCCATTATAACATCGTCGATGCTTCACATACAAGATTATAAGAATATTTTGAAAATTATTTTATTTATAATTATGTGAATCATAATTATTTAAAAATAGAAAGTTATTTTTCTCTAAAAAAGGTTTTTATTTCATCTATGTCAACATCTTTGGATGAATTTTATTTTTATTTGAAGTTTATTTATTATGATACAAAACATCCATATTTTATTGAAGGTTTTGCGATATGTTTGACTGTGGATGTGTTATTTTCTACTATTCATGGTTTAAAGATCTATTATTGACATTTCATATGCTAGATTTAACACGAATGTTTATGTTATGTTTAAACCTTTTCATATAAGTAATGCATTGGACTTAGTAAGTGACCTGTGGTGCCTGCTATAGTTCCTCAATGAATTGGTAGGTCTTATGAGACAAACTAGTGTTGTTGAACAATGGAATGAAAAAATATTATTTGTATTATTGGCACAAGGCCTTGACTATGTGGTTATGAAGTCTAGCATTATGCATTCCATCATTATGAAAGTGACTATTGGTATTGAATGTGGTTATTGGACTAGTAGAATATCCATATGAGTAAGTAAATGGAATTATTTTGATTTATATTTTCCATATTATTATGAAGTTTATGTTGAAAAGGCTTTTGGTTTAGTTTTATACATTGCCTAATATGTTTATGTTTATTTATGAAAGATTCTACTATATTGATATCCTTACTAAGCATCTGAGCTCACCCATTCTATGTTTTATTTTTCCCAGGATGCGAACAAGTATTTTTTGACTGACATGGAGGGATATTATGAGGGGTTATGAGTGTGGTATATGGAAACAATGATTTTGTATTTTTTAATTTTATAATGTAATGTAATACTTATGAATGTTTCTATAATTTCCAAGGATACTAAACTAATCGGTATTTCGAGACATGATCTTTTGTGATCATGATAATGTTATGTAATAATGCACCGACTTTGGGTAATTGGGGTCTGGGCATTACAATATGTTTACATGATTTAAATTTATTAGTTTATATAAATGTGTCTATTTTTATATGTTTAAATTTCATATTTTATTCATATGTGATATTGCAATTTATTGTAATTAATTCATTATAATTGGATTAATACAATATGAAATAATAAAAAATTTGAGAAAGGGGTTGGCAATATTTTGGAATTTATTGAATCAAATAATGAAAACAATACCCTCTATATTCATTAATTGTATGAATTTTTTAAAATATTTGTATTGAGAAATCCAACAAAAACATCCCATGTTTTAATAAAGAACCACTATTTTCAATAATATACATGATACACTACATCGAGATTAAAAGAACAATGAAATATTATTATTTAAATATGGCCATTATAACCTAACAATTAGAAATGTTAGAATGAATTGAATAAACTAAATTATGAAAAAATGGTTTATCCATGTATAAATAATGATTCATTGGATGTCAAATGTATTATAATTTTAAATAAAAACAATTTGAATATAAATGATTAGTTTTTATGAAAACCTATTTAAAAAGAAAATAATATTGTTTATAAAATCACATCTCTATTTATGTATTTTTATTTAATGAAAAATATATTTTATATATTCAAATTAATAATTTAAATTAATATTTTATGTTTTATAGCTATGATATAATAACATAATAAAATTTTCAGATAAAATATGTAAGTTTCTAAATATAAAATTTTAACGCCTTTTATGGAGAGCCGTTATTAAATTTAGTTTTTGACACCATTATATTTTATATTTGAAAAAATAAAAATTGAAATTATAAGTGGGACATAAAAATTTAATTTTCATGAATTCTTTATATTTTTATGATAACAATATTTTTTTTTTGAATAATAAAAATACGTTAAATTATAATTGAAAACAAATTTATCTATCGAGATAATATTTGGATTATTTCATATTATTTAATAGTTTTATGGTGTAAATGGAATATATTTTTATTATTGTATCCATTTATGGTCATTATAAGTAATTTATAATTCAAATTGTATAAAACACTTGTCAATATTTTAGTAATTTACTTCATAGAAACACGCTTCCTGGTTTTGAAAATGGAAATTAATTTTAAACTAATTACAATAATTTATGTGTATTGAATTTGATAAAAGGATTCCATATTTGTAATTATAAAGTATAAATATTTTAAATAGGTGCCTTTTATTTTTTAACTTTTTTAATAGTAACTTCACTAATTATTATTATTTACCATGTTTAAAGGGTAAATCAGTTAAATGGGGGTAAAAAAAATAATATTTTAATAATATAAAACTACCATAAGACGTGTCCTAATCCGATTGGATAAGATATGTCCAACCATTATCATTTTTATGACGAACATTTGTTATTTTGGAGCCACTTGTGTGTGAAAATGATATTTTATAATTTTAAATTTAAAGAAAATGGAAATATTACTTAAACATGTATCATTTAAAAAAAATTAATATAGTGTTATATAAATGATCTTTATAAATATAAATATTCATTAGAACGATAAAAACAGTTCCTATATAATTTTTTTAGACCATAAATAAATACTTTTATTTATGACACAATGATGATGGAGAGATTACCTTATTAATGAAAGATTCAAATAAATGATATTATAAATATTAAAATAAATAAAATTTCAAAAATTTAATGCCATAATTTTTTTATATGATTATGAAATATTGGCATTGATTTAATGCTTTTGGTTCAAAGGAATCAAGTTGTTATGACTTTAAAAACATTCTATATATTTTCAAGGTAGACAGAAATGGGTTTTTAAAACAAGTACTTTTTACTTAAATGATATAATTGTCCTAAAAGTCTATTATTAGGTTAAACAACTTATATAATGACACACATGTTATTAATGATTCATGGTTGGTTCTCCAATAATTTTATAGTTACTATATTAACCATATATTATCAAATTTCAAGATGAAAGGGTAAGGGTAAATGTTTTAAACTATGTGTTAATCCAAAATGATAAGGATTGAAAATTATTAAAAACATGTATAATTTTAATTGGATTATAATGTCTAATCAAAAATCGTCTTATATTTGAAATAAATGAGTTTGGGACCATTAATTACCAAAAACAATTATAATAAAATAATATTTCAAGACTTTCCTAAAGTGCCCCTCCCCACTCTTATAAAAGGACACCACCTCTACACACTTTATCATCCTTAAAAACCCTGGGCTCATTCAAATTCTTCTTAAATAAACTCAGATTATCCCCACTTTTCTCATAGTAGCCTTATCATGGGATGGAGGCAATTTATGAAAGCATTCTAGCTCAAATCAAAAGAAGTTACCCAATTTAGAGGCAACTTCTTCTTTCATGTTCCTTTCCATTATTTTTCTTCTACACTACCTATGAAATTATTATAATTTGACTACATAACATGACAAATATCATCATTAACCTAAGATGTTTTTATGAAAATTATTTGAATGACACTTACACACACCTCTATCTAATGGATACAGACATACTGTTTCTGTGTATGGAGAACTACTGCCCCACGAAATGGTGATTGGTCAATTTTCTTCTACCACATCTCATGGTGGAAATTATGATGGAAATATATTTTTATATTTCTTCTAATATTATTTTCATTATATTTAGAACATACATTTATGCATTCCATGATGTGTAAATATGATAATATAATTTGAGGAAGTGCGGACTGTGAACCCCTCAGTGTGATATGACTCAATAATCATATACATGGAACAAATAGATGAATTTTTTATTAAACCTAAGAGACATTCATGAATTAAATATAATACTAGTGTTATAATGCACAATTATATCATTTGATTTTTAATCTTTTAACATGATAATGAAATGAAAGTAGCGTTCATGCGTACGTACTACATACCGTCTCGAAGAAGAGTGAATGTTATTTCATATCTATAAATATTATGGATATTATAAATGAATCTATAATAGATTTATGTGATATTTAAATCATGAATAATATTGTTTATTTTATAGAGTGTTGACTATATGTACAGATTACATCAAAACAGCTTCATTTTTGACTCTTGTATGGAACATCAACCAAACAACCCCTATGAATGTAATCAATAAAATAATTTATAAAAAATGATAATAAGTAATATAAAATTAATAATAAGCAATAAAAATTTCTGAATAAATTACAAATTAAACTTATATAATTAGTTTGGAATAATAAAATGAACAAGACAAGTCAGATTTGAGGTAAGGGAACATCTTAACCGGATTTCCATTAATTTGGTTGATCTACTACTTCTTGATATGCTGTTATATGATTATTTTAGAAATGTATTTTGATATATTATCTAGAATTTATACTTGATTTTGGTGTGTTTATAGTGAATACACATAATGAATATATTTGATTAACAAAATGATCTTTTTAAGGGAATTTATAAACCCAATTTCCACTCATTGGTTTTATGCATTCTTTTTTGATTATATTATGACATTATTATGTGTGTAATAATTATTTATTAATTTATGTTATAATTTTCACTTCCCATTTGTGTGGATATACGGTTTCTATGCATAATCATCCCATTGATAAATCCTTATGTCATTTATATGAACTTTATATGGGATTTCTTCTAAATTTACATTCCATTGAGTCTTATTTGGTGTAGTTTACCAATTCACATTTACATGGTGTATATAAAAACCATTAAAATATTATATCATAAATCTCATTATTCTAATGATATTATATTTTTGGATTAATGATATTCATTAATTATTTTTATTCATATATTTCACTAGTGATAGGGGACTTCGTCACAATATTCTTTCATTGATGGATATTTGGATAATATTCACCTCTTAATTTTATATGGTGTATAATATACATCTTTTAATTTTATTTTCATTAAAAGAGAATACTTTTCCTACAAACAGTTTTACTAAATGAAAAAAGGAATGTTTTTAACATATGCGACAACAACATCCTCTCAATTGCCGTAACTGTAATTTTATATTTGGCATCCTTTATAATCCTTAATGTTTTTAAAAATAAAATGAACCCCATAGTACATTTTTTGGTGTTTTTGTGTTGGAAATTGTTTTCTTAAATGGATTTTATATTTAAATATTTTTAAATGAGTTCTTCTGATTGAAAATTAAATGTTTTTAGTGAAATAGTGATATATTCAATATTTTCTGTGTTATGATTATATAATGGTACATGGACACTTGATTGGTGGTAAAATGTTAAAACAAAGATGGATGGTTTGGTGATAATCATAATTTGGTTGGATTGTAGATAAACTCATGGTGGGTGGTTATGTTATAACCTCTAATGCATTGGGTATAATAGTCTTCCATATGGTAATTCCATTTAATTATATGTATGGAACTCGATCTTATGGTTCTTCCATTTAAGTATTTTAATGTCCCAAGTTTCCTTTATATGTTATATGTTTATTTGAATGAAAATTTTGGTAATATACTGTTTAAAAAAGGGTATGAAACGAGATTATATTCAGTAAAGTATAATTACTACTTCTTAAAGGAGAAAAGTCTTACATTATGACAATGTAATCAAGATTTTCATGTTTTCCCAAGACTAACAATTTTTGTTAATATGTATCCCAAACTGATAATTTTATTCTCATCCCATGTTTTGATATGTTTTTCTCAAGACATAAATAGGAATAGTGTTAAGGATGGGATCAAGGAAATGTTATGATAATAAAAAATGAAATGATACAATGTTACTTTTTAAAGAGTATTTGTTTGATGAAAAAATGGATACTATGTATAAGTGTCTAATAACAATATTTTTGTTGATATTTATATTTTATGACCTAATTCTCAAAATCTATAAACCCGAAAATATCCTCAATGTGAAATAATGTCAAAATCATGGCTTCACTCAAGATTTTGTAATGTTTAAGGCTGGTGCCTTATTATTGGTATCAGATTACGGTTTAGAAAACATTGGGGAATATGATTTTTGGATAACAACCAGGTAAATCATATGTATATTCCTTCAATTAAATCCTTTTTTTATTCTTTTTTAGATCAGGTAAAGTCGCTTTCAAATGGTAGGAAGAGTATCTCAAACAACATTTATATATCTTCCGAATAAAATGCTTGCAATAATTATTACAAGGTTATGTTCAGATGATTTTGAAACTATTTATAACATAAAAATCACTTCCAAGCTATAATTGGAGTTATCAAACACCTCCACTATACCTAGATACCATCGTGGATCATGGGCTGTATTTAATAAAATCCTATTTTCCCAGTATTTTTACATTTTCAGGTAAATAAAATATTATCATGTTGTTTTCAAATATTTTGCCTTATCCCATTATTTTAAAGCATGCTATAATTAAAAATAAGGTACTGAAGAAGGATACCCTTTAGAAACCTATTTATATTATCATTTAAAATATTCTCTTTTATCACATACTTATAGTGTTTTAAAAGGACCATTTATTGAATGTTTCAACTCAATCTCGGTCCAACTATTTTTTGAAAATATAGTTTTATTAGATGTTTTAAATTTATATTCTACACATGATTATTTTATGAAACTATTTTTATGTGAACACCCATTTGAACCATGTTGTACATGATTTATTTGGGTAAAGGATGAAAATGATTTTAAATGTCATGAACCAGCCCGAGTACCCTGGTAACCAAATAACCGAGCCAGCCCTGACATAGCCCAAAGGGCGTTCCCGATCCCCACGGGTCAGTGAATAGCACCTGAAATCGTACAACATACATGTGGGAACGAATTTTCCACAAGAATGCGAAATAAATAGTGAAACAAAATTGTATGCATAACAAAAGAAACTCAACTGTGAGTAATGTACCAAAAAACAAAGAGGCATCAATGGCCAAAGTACAACAACCCATGTACCATAGCGGAAAAAAATAGTCCCAAAGCCCCTAAGGGCACCACTCACCAGGACTAGAGATCAACAACTGGATCCACCTCCAAGAAGTCAATTCCCTTTGCTTGATCCTGGAAGAATAAAGTCTACAAACACCCGAAGGAAAAAGTAGGGTGTGAGCCTAAGCCTAGTAGGATACCACCAATGATTCCATAACAGATGCCAAATAATGATTACCCAAATAAAAGATTTCAATTTTCAAATAAACATTTTTGGCAATTCAAAATCTTATTTTTAAAAAATCATGTTATACATTTTCAAATTATGGAAAATTCATCAAGCAAGGCTTTACAATGATGGAATGTTTCTAAAATAATGTATTAAGTAAAATATTTATATAAAAAAGTTTATATAAATTTAGCAGGCATGCAAAGCAGCAGTTCAAAAACATTGGCATGCATTTATATCTCAAATATAAATAAACAAGAGAGCAACATGGTCATATTCCTAAAGGTATGATAGTATTAACCAGTTATAGGATTTCACACTCTCTATGTGAACTAAGCAACATGTGTATACACACGTCCCCATGATAATGGCTAAAGGAGGCTCGTCACCAACCTGTCGGGGATGTGACCCGCTGCATGTATGTTTTAGAATGTTGTCGTAGCGTAGAGTGTATCCAAATAACTCACTAACTACCTAAGGCTTGAACACACTCTTACATGATGGGCGATCTATTTTAAGAATTCTTAAAATATGATCATTCCCATTCTTCCATTTAAAAAGTGCCAATTACATTCCATTTAAAACCACAACAGCTATTATTCAAAAACAAGCCTTTTTAACAAGATAAACCTAATGGGTTTCTATCAAATCATTTTAAGCCTTTTTCATATGTTTTAAATCCATTCAAAACCCATTCCATCATTACACATTTTTTTCCACAATTAAATTCCACAATTTAATTGAAAACATTTCCATCAATTCCACAATTTAAATTAAACAATTTAAATCGACCAATTTTCCATAAAGACACCGAATTCAATGGAATTAGGGTTTTCCCAAATTTCTATTCCAAAACCATTTCAAATATCTCAATTCAATGTAATTGAGTTTTTATCAACTTTAATTGAAAGAAACATGAGTAGTTGAATTTAAATAAAATTTGAAACAAATCAAGCAAATACAATGATAATCAAATTGAAAAGATGGGACAGAACCACCTACCTCAAAGTTTTTGACCAAAACCACAAAGGTCGAGAACGCTCAAGAAAACCGAGTCTCTTCTTCAAGAACCCACCTTAGATCTCTTCTCCTAGAAATATTAATACCAAACCTCATCAAACATGGTACCACACATGTAGATCTACCCATAACGGGCGTAGATCTAAGATACCAATAGAAGAGGAGAAGTAGATCTAACTAGATATAAGAAACCAATCAAGAACGATGAAGAACGATCACATACCTCAAGAATCTGGCTTTCATTCACTAAGAGGAGCCTTTGGATCGCCTCCGGAATGATTGGAGAACCTTCTCTAACCTTGAGAGAAGTCGAATCCCAAGTTAGGGCTACATAGGAGAAAAAACGAAGCACTTAGAGGCAAAATGTCCGAGATCCACAATTTATGGATCTATATTTAAGTGGCCGCATGGTTTGTCTGCATGGTTTGATAAACCGTGCTCTAATCATGCATGAGATACTTACTTGGCCACCCTTCTCGCTTGGTTTTGCCGCACGGTTAGAAAAACTGTGCGCCTCCCATGCGGAAGCTTTTTCCCAAGTTTCAAGGCTAGCATGGTTTGGTCACACGGTTTGTCAAACCGTGCACAACACATTGCCCTCTAGTTTTTCTTTAAAAGTTCACCCAAAAGCAACCCAAGTCTTTACTCTAAAACATATGTACTTATAAACATCAAAAAGTACCTGAACACGTAATGAGATGTTACAACCTCCCCACCATAATATTTTTCTACCCCTAGAAAGCCTATGGAGAAACATCCATGACAAAAAGATGAGGCCACTCCTCCCTCATTAGTGCCTCTCTTTCTAAGTTCTCATGAGAATCTGAAACATCATGCCATAGTACACAGACCAGAGGTATCGTTCTCCCATGAATTACCTTGGTCTATGAATCAACAATCCCGAATGGTTGTTCAGTAATAGATAAATCTGGTTCAATCTCAAGATCACTCCACCTCACAACATGGGATGGATCAGAGATGCACTTTCATAGATACGATACATGGAACACATTATGTATCGACGTCAGTAGTGGTGGTAGAGCTAAACGGTAAGAAACTCTCCCCATGAGACCAACAACCTCAAAAGGTCCCATAAAACGAGGATAAAGCTTACCTTGGATCCCAAGTCATCGATGACCTAAACAGGGTGAAACATTCAAGAACAACTGGTCCCCAACTGAGAATTTTAAAGGTTTACGTCGACGATCAGCATAAGACTTGTACCGACTCTGTGTTGTCAACATTCTCTGATGAATCAACTAGATCTTAGCTATCATCTTTGGGACCAAACTCGGTCCTACCAAAGAACTTTCACCAATATCCGATGAACATAAAGGATATTTAAAAGGACGACCATGTAATGACTCAAATGGAGCCATCTTGATTGCTGATTAATAACTGTTGTTATAAGAGAACTAAACTAATCCAAGATGGTCATCCCATGACCCACCAAAATCGAGAACACAAGCGCGGAGAAAATCATCAAGGATCTGAATAACTCTCTCTGTCTGGCCATCAGACTGTGGATGGTAGGTCATTCTCAAATGGACCTGGGATCCCAGTGCCTCCTGATGACCTTTCCAAAATAGAGAAGTAAAAAGAGGATCCCTATCAGAGACTATAGTAGATGGAACTCCATGAAAACCAACAATTTCTTTTACTTAGATATTTCCCATCTCCTAAACTTTGGTTGTATCTCGAATAGGTATAAATTAAGCTGACATGGTCAGTCTGTCGATCACTACCCATATCTCATTATTCTTCATCTAGTTTGAGGTAACCCAACCACAAAGTCCATTGAGATTTCATCCCACTTCCATGTTGGTACTGGAAGTGGTTGAAGCAAACCCGAAGGTTTCTAGTGCTTGGCGTTCACATGCTAGCATGTATAGAAATGATATACAAACTCATCAATGTCTCGTCTCATACCTAGCCACCAGAACTGCCGCCGGATATGATAGAACATCTTTGTGGTTCCTGGGTGCACAACTGACTGGGTGTTATGGAAATCCCCCATCACATCCTTCCTTGCCGATAACCGTACAACATAATGATTTCGATAACACAAACACCCTCTTTAGAGAATGAAAACAAGGTGTCGGTCTCCCCACTATAAAGAGAGTCTCTATTGCCACAGAATTCATCATCCAGTTTTTGTTCTTGAATAATTAACTTGAGGAGAGCAGATGTCAACTGAACACTAGCTAGAGAAACTTCATTCCCCTTCCACTGAACTTCAATGTGCAACTAAAAAAAAGAGCCATCAAACTCCACTCTTTAGAAGATTCTTTCATAGCCTGAGAAGAAGGTTTCCTGCATAACGCATCCGCAACTACATTCCCTTTCCCTGGGGTGTAGGCAGTGTCAATGTCGAAATATTGCAGGTACTCCACCTAATGCCTTTGGCAGAGATTCAAATCTTTTTTAGAAAATATATAACTCAAGATTTTGTGGTCTGAAAACACAGTAAAACTTTCTCCATAAAGGAAATATCTCCAACACTTAAGCGCGTGCATTTCAGCTGCATGTTCAAGGTCATGGGTAGGGTAGTTCTTCTCATGAGGCTTAAACTGACGTGATCCATAAGCAACAAAATGAATAACTTACATAAGGACACATCCCAAACCTAAACCCGATGCATCACAGAAGACCACATAACCTGCCCCAACCTCCGGAAGAGTTAACACCGACGCAGTAGTCAAAAGACGCCTTAGCTCAACAAAAGAACACTGACATTTTTTATTCGAAGAAATCTTAACTCTTTTTCGAGTCAGAGTAGTCATTGGAGAAGCTAACATTGAAAAGTATTTAACAAACTGATGATAATATCCTGGTAAGCTCAAGAAGATCCGAATCTCGAAAACATTTCGTGGTTCTTCCCAAGTCATAACATCCTTAACCTTTTCAAGATAAACTAATATTCCATGTTCTGAAAAGACATGTCCCAAGAATTTCACTTCCCGAATCCAGAAATCACACATTGAATGCTTTTCATAAAGACATTGATTTCTTAAAAGACCAAGAACTGTTATCAGATGAAGCACATGATCCTCCTCAGACTTGGAGTATACAAGGATGTCATCCATAAAGAAAACCACGAATGTATCCAGATAATCATGAAAAACATTGTTCATCAAGGCCATGAAAACTGCAAGATCATTTTTTAGGCTGAAGGGCATGACAATATACTCATAATGGCCATACCTACTCTAAAAAGAGGTCTTAGGAATGTCAGATTCCTTTATCCTCAACTGATGGTAACCATATCAAAGATGAATTTTTGAAAACAACTTTTCCCCTTTCAATCTGTCAAAAAAATCATCAATTCATGATAACAGATACTTGTTCTTTATCGTAACTCGATTGAGCTTTCGATAATCTACACATAAGCGAATAGAACCATCAGCCTTCTTGGCGAAGAGAATTAGTGCTGACTAAGGTGATACACTTGGTCGTATAAAACCATTCTCAAGAAGGTAGTCTAACTGTGTCTTCAGTTCTTTTAGTTCATCTCGAGCCATTAGATAAGAAGGGATATTAACTGATTGTGTACCAGGAATTAAATCAATTGAAAAATCGATCTCCCTTACTGGTGGCATACTAGTGAAGTAAGAAGGAAACACTTCTGGAAAGATAGAGACAACTGGAGGAAGATCACCACTCAATGGATCTTTCTCTAGATCAAAAGCAAGCACAGTAAAATTTTCCCCAGCCCTGGATGAGAAGGTCCGGCTCTTCCTGACTTGGGGCACCATTCTCCTTGAAAAACAAGAGGCACACCACTGGGTGTAGTAGGGTCGACCCATCGAAGGTGACAATCAATCTGGGATTTATTGGCGATGATCCAATCCCTCCAAAATATGACATCAAAAGATTTCATGTCGAGAACTGAAAAGTCCCAAACCATCTCGACAACTGATAGAATGAAGATTCAAGTAGGACTACGGAGGCCCTTCTCTCTCATTACACCAAGGGGTGTAGTAATATCCATTGCACAAGATAAAATTTCCATAGGCAGATTAAGCATATTAACAAGATAGGTTGATATAAAAGAGTGAGATACACAAGTATCAAAAAGAGTTGTCACTAAAGATGAACCTATAGTAATGGTACCTCTCACAGTTGCAGGACCTGTATCAGCTACCTCTGGTGACTCTTCCCCTGCGGGATGAAGCTTCGTTCTAGATGCCTGTGGCTGGAACCCTTTTGCATGTGAAGAATTTGATTTCCCCGCAGTATTTAGAGGTTCTGATGTTCCTTTTCCACCACGTGGAGTAGAGAAGTGATGGAAGAATCTCTGTAAGTGCCCCAAACGTCCGCATGAACTACAGTTATTGGGTGCCTAAGTGCAAACCCTCTTAGAATTCCCAAACTTTCCACACTGATAGAAAGCCAAAGAATCCCCTCCGGGTGATACCGGAAGTCAATAATGACTCTAATGTCGAGAACTACCGTATGAGATGTCGTGCTTCCTTTTACCTTTAAAGGAACCAACACTAACACAAGGAGGAAAAGAAACTCCCTTCAACCCTGGCATTCCTGCCAGGTCCATCTCAACCATCATCGCCATATCCAATAAATCTGCATAAGTTTGTAGCTTCAGTAAGAAAACCTGAGAATGGATATCTGGTCAAATCACCAACTCAAATCGCTGAGCCTTCATCCTCTCATTAGATACAATTTCAAGAGAAAATTGTTCCAACTCAACAAAGAGATTTGAGTACTCAGTCACGATTTTGTTGGCCTGCTCAAGATTGAAAAACTCCAAAGCCCTGGACAAAACCATAGATTCTGGATACAACTGATCAGTAAAAGGAAACATAATTTCTTTCCATTCAAATCCCTCATCTTTCCATGTAGTCACCAGCGTGTCCCACCATCTCCTGCTTGGTCCCTCCCGCACGGAGGTGGCACACTTCACCTTGATCACTTCAGGTGTCTCCAAGAACCCAAACAGACCTTCAATTATACTCAAACATTCCTCATCATGTTTAGGGTAAGTGGAGCCTTAGAAAACTTGTGGCTTTTGGTGTATGAACTCTTGAGAACAACTTCGTAGAATATCAAATTGAGGATCTAAATCTGGTGTCTGAACAGGGGCTGGAGGTGGTGCCTGTCCCAGAGCTTGGATAGTGCGAACAATCACCTCTATCAGACTTGGATCCACAACCTGACTTGCTTACTAAGATTCAGCAGCATTCTCTTTTTGGATTTGATTTCCACGTCTCCTCAGAGTCATGATGCTATACAACATCAGCATACAACAAAGAAGACATTTATATTAACACTCAACCCGAGTAGCAAGGAAAACTACTCTTAAAATAAGGGATAACAAGATTTGGATTACACTCAATCCAAATAAAAATAAAAAAAATTCTATAACTAATCCACAAGTCGCATTTCCCTAACCACCCCTAGTGACATAAGGTTAATTGTGGTGAGAGCTGGCCAGGCACTCAATCAAAACTACCTCCTAAGTCCAAACAAGAAAAAACAACTGCATACTGTCATCAAGGAAAGATGTTTAAAACCTCCCTCTGATACCAATTTGTCATAAACCAGCCTAGGTACCCTGGTAACCCGACAATCGAGCCATCCCTGACATAGCCCGAAGGGAGTTCCTGATCCCCATGGGTTGGTGACTAGCACCAGGCATTGTACAACATACTAGTTGGCACGAATTTTCCACAAGAATGCAGAAGCAATAGTGAATCAAAACAATATGCATAACAAAAGAAACTCTACAAGGATTATTGTACTAGAAAAAAATAGGCACAAAAGCCAAAGTACGACAACCCAAGTACCATAGGAGGAAAAAAGTCCCAAAGTCCCTAAGGAAAAAACTCACCAAGACCATAGATCAACAACTGGATCTGCCTCCAAGAGGTCCCCTCCCTTTGCTCGATCCTAGAAGAAGAAAGTATACGAACACCCGAAGGAAAAAGAAGGGTGTGAGCCTAAGACCAGTAGGATACCACCATAGATTCCATAACAGATGCCAAATATAGATTATCCAAATAAAAGCTGTCAATTTTCAAATAAACAGGTTTGGCAATTCAAAATCTTATTTTTAACAAATCATGATATACATTTTCAAATGATTGAAAACTCATCAAGAAAGGCTTTATAATGATGGAATGTTTCTAAAAAAATTGATTAAGTAAAACATTTATATAAACCATTTATATAAATTCAGCAGGCATGTAAATCAGAAGTTCAAAAACATTGGCATACATTTATATATCAAATATAAAAAAACAAGTGAGCAACATGGTCATATGCTTAAAGGTACAATAATATTAACCAGTTATAGGATTCTGCACTCTCTTTGTGAACTCAGAAAAATGTGTATACACACTTCCCTATGACAATGGCTAAAGGAGACTTGTCACCAACCCGTCGGTGATGTGACCCACTGCATGTATGTCTTAGAACGGTGTCATAGCGTAGCGTGTATCCAAATAACTCACTAACTACTTAAGTCTTCCACACACTCTTACATGATGGGAGAACTATATTAAGAATTCATAAAATACGATCAATCCCGTTATTCTATTTCAAAAGTTCCAATTCCATTCCATTTAAAACCACAAAATGTTTTATTAAAAAACATTCATTTTCACAAGATAAAACCAATGGGTTTCTATCAAATCATTTTAAGCCATTTTCATAAGGTTGAAATCCATTCGAAACCAATTCCATCAATACACATTTTGTTTCCACAATTTAAATTAAAAAATTAAAATCGACCAATTTTCTATAAACACACCCAATTCAATGGAATTAGGGTTTTCCTAAATTTCTATGCCAAAACCATTTCAAATATCTCAATTCAATGTAATCGAGTTTTTATCAACATTAATTTAAAGCAACTTGAGAAATTGAATTTAAATAAAAATTGAATCAAATCCATAAAATAAAATGATAATCAATTTTTCAAGACGTGATGGAACCACCTACCTCAATGTTTTTGACCAAAACCACAATGGTCGAGAACGCTCAAGAAAACCAGGACTCTTCTTCAAGAACCTTACATATATCTCTTTTCATAGAAATATTTAGACCAAACCTCACCAAACGTGGTACCACACAAATAGATGTACCCATAACGGGTGTAGATCTAAGAAACCGAGAGAAGAGAAGAAGTTTGTCTAAGTAGATCTAAGAAACCAATCAAGAACGATGAAGAAAGATCACATACCTTAAGAATTCGGCATTGATTCACCAAGAGTAGCCTTTGAATCGCCTCCGGAATGATAGGAGAAACTTCTCTAACCTTGAGAGAAGTCAAATACCATGTTAGGGAAGTATAGGAGAAAAAAAGAAGCACTTAGAGGCAAAATGTCTGAGATCCACAATTTATGGATCTAACATTAAGTGGTCGCATAGTTTGTCCGCACGGTTGGATAAACCATGCGCTAACTGTGCATGAGCTACTTCCTTGTCCACCCTTCTAGCATGGTTTGGCCGCACGGTTAGACAAACCATTCACCGCCCGTGTGGAAGCTTCTTCCCATGTTTCAAGGCTGGCACAGTTTGGTCACATGGTTTGTCAAACCATGCACAAACCATGAACAACACATTGTCCTCTAGTTTTTCTTTAAATGTTCACCCAAAAGCAACCCAAGTCTTTAGTCCAAAGCAGGGGTACTTAGAAACAACAACAAGTACCTGAAAATGTAACGGTATGTTACATTAAAGGACCCCTGTATAATTTTTGCAATTCCTAGACCATCTGTCTATGTGAAAAAGAAGACGATGAAACCAAGTATACACCATGATCAAGGTACAATTTTTATTTTTTGGGGATAGATTTATTTTATCATATGGTGGTGAAATAAAAAATATATAAATATATATTAGACTTTGTGAATAATGATTTTGAGGTCATTATGAGTTGGGAGGAAAATGAGAGGTATAAGATATCCATTGTAGTTAAAACATTTTAGGGTTGTTTTTGTGTTTTGTAAAAGGGACAACCTGCCCGATTGGTGATAACCCATCACACCTGGAATGGCTACATGAATCAAATAATGACTTGTTAGTTAAATAATTTTATGGATCAATAATATGATGGTTTTGGAACTTAAATTTTATCAATTGGATATACTTAGTATAGGTAAATTATTTGGTTATTAAGTTATGAATATTTTTTTTGGAATATGTTCTCTCATTTGGGAAAACTATATGACTAATGATAATAGAATAATATGGATTTAAATTTGGGGAGTAATGGTCGACTTTTATTTTGGATGAATCTATTTTTTTATTGTGAACATATGGAGATTTAGATTGTTTATTGAAATGAATAACTTATCAGGGAGAATATATTATAAGGCTATTTACTTTTAAACATGAGACATTAAGATTAGGTGATGTTCTTCAGAGATAAATGTTAAGATTTACCATGGAAGACATAGTGATCAAATCCTTCAGAATTTTGAATTTCAATTTTATATTGGATTATTTTTATGATTTTTATGTTCAATTTTCTATTGAATGGTCTTTTTCAATCATTGGATATTTTTTGTTGATTTTTTGATTAAGAATATTATTCCATTTTATAAAGGAATATTCTTTATGTCAGATTATCTTATCATTTTTTAATAGTTTTTTGTTTTGGGTCAATGTTTAAATATAGTAAAAATATATAGTTCATTATTTGTGGATTATGATATTCTATATATGTAGGTTCTAGCGCTTCAGGTGTGGTCAAGTCAAATTGAATACTCATTGTTTGTAGAAAAGATGAGTTTGTGGTAGATATTTATTTATGGTTGAAACACTACTTGATGAGTGGGTATTTATAACTATGATTTATTCTATGTAGAAAAATAATTTCTCAACTTATTAAAAAGGCCATAAATCAAAAACATTTTCCAATTACTTTTCCTCCTAGAAATCATTATCCATTTAACCCATCACAGTATTATAGTTATCTATTTTTTAACATTCTTTTAATTGTGTTTTCTATTTCTATCCATCCAAACATGAAACTTAGTTTTTCTTCCATATCCATGATTTCCTACATGGAACCCATGTACGTGTTATATTAGGTGACCATTGTACATATCATTATTTCTGTTAATGTTGTAGTTTTATTAAATATTTTTCTCGTGTGGGATTTTTTTAATTTAGTTACGAAGCCAAATTTTAAAATTACATGGATGAAATTTCCAAAAATGGGGGAATTATGTTTCTTCTTAGGATTTAATAAATAATCTCTATACTCAATATAATACATGATACACAACATAAAGCATAAATGAACAACTTAATACTATTATATAAATCTTACTAATATAACCTTGTAGTTGAAATGGTAGAAATGAATAGTATCAATTGAATAAGGAAAATATGTCCAAACATGTTTATATAATGACCCATTGGTTATAATCTTTATTATAAATAGAAATAAAATCCAATTGAATATAAAAGATAGATTTTTATGAATTCTGATTTTAAAAGAGAATAATTATGTTTATATAATCATATCTCTCATTATGGAGTTTTTATTTAATGAAAAATATATGTTTTATTTTCATTGTAATGTTTTAAATTCATATTATATTATTTATAGATATTATATGAGAACAAACTCACTTTTTTGAGTAAAAGAAGTATGTTTCTATTAATGCAGCCTTATCAACTTTTGATGGAGAACCATTATTTAATTTAGTTTTTGACACCTTTATTTGTTCTAAATAAAAAATTATAATTATAATTAAGAATCAAGATATAAAGACATACATTGGAATATTTTTTTATATTTTTATGATTACTATATTGGTTTGATGAATAGTAATAATATGCTAAATTTTAATTAAAACAACATTCTTCTATAGAGATAATTTTTATGGTTAAATAATATTATTTAAATGGTTTAATTTAAAAATGGAATATATTATTATCATTTAATTCAATTTTGGAGATTAGATGTAATTTCACATTGAAATTGGACATAAACACATGTCAATATTTAGGTTGTTTTTACTTCTAAAAAACACACCTTCTTGTTTTGAAAAAAGAATTATTTTTAAATTAATTACAAAAATTTATTTGTTTTAAAATTGAAAAAATGGATTACTTTTTTTGAGAAATAAGGTCTAAATTGTGTATATAGATACCTTTATTTTTAGACATTATGAATAGTATCCTTATTAATTATTTTTATTTTCAATGGTTAAAGGGTAAATTTAGTAAATAAGGGTAAAAAACTAATATTATAATAATATAAAACAACCGTAATGTAACGCCATGACCCTAGTTACCCAGAGTCGGTGCATGTTTTTAATACAATGGAATGATTACAAGGAATCAAGTTTGGAAGGACCGATCGGTTTAGCAGTTTCGGAAAATAGATTACATACTTGAAAGATACATTACACTTTCCAAGATACAACAAAAAAATAATCCTCTGGGAATGCCATTGTTCCCTTAGAATAACCCTGCATCTAAAACATAAAACACTTTTGGGATCCTAGGAAAATAAAACCTAAGAAATGGGTGAGCTAAAATGCTCAGTAAGGGTAAATAATTTAGCGGAGGCTATAAACATTTAATGAAATATGTGTAATAAAAACAATATCCTTTTAAACAAAAACATGAACCTTGTATAAAAAAAAATCAACCATTACCATAAAAAGATGCACATGGATATTATACTAGTCGAATAATCACATGTAATAACTAATTTAATAATGTGAGAATGTTTAATACCTAAATTTAATTTTTGGTTCAAGGCCTTGTGCCATGTCTAAGGGGCTAACTGGAACTGGACCCCAACCTGGAGAGCCTATATAACCAGACTCCAACCCGGAGAGCCACTATAACCGGACAAAAACCTGGAGAGCCTCTACAACCAGACTCCAACCTAGAGAGTCTACTGTAACGGGACCCCAACCCGGAGGGCTTACATTTACTGGTCCCCAACCCAAAACATACTAGTCTAATACATTAATCTTAAGAAAATGTAGAAATATAAAATAACCATTCGTATTAAAACATGATTAAGAAATGTCAATACATTAACCATAAACCATGAACGACATAAAAATTACTCTTCCACATTAAAAAATATCACAAAACCTTAAATACAATAGGTCATATTTGTAACATAATAAATAAACTTCTAACAAGTGTAAAATTTATCAAAGTATGTTGACATAAATATAATCAAAACTATTTGAGAGAAATATCGCTTTCTAATTTGCTATCTTTTAAAACTCACATAATTATAAAGAAAAAATTTATTTTGAATATTTTCTTATAAGGTTGTAAGGGAATATTCGACGATGTTATATTGGAAGAAAATATGTCACATGCTGTATAAGTTAAAAAAACTTTGTTACCATAATTTTGTCGAAAAGGTCAAAAAGTAACTTGTTTGGAAAACTATGGAAAGATAGCTTTATAAAAATATTATAAAAAGTCAAAAAAGGGTATAAATGACTTCATCCTATAGTATATTAAATATTAAAAATATTTTGAAATACATTTTTAAGAAAACACGGATGTGAAAGGCAATGAGGTTCCAGTAGATACTAAAGTAAAAACAACCTTAGATAATGAAGTGATTGTAGAATTAACCCTTACCACATTGTCATCAATCGAGTCATATGAATAAAAGTTAATAAGAACCAAATCATTCATATAATACAATGAATATAATGAGAATCATGATAATATATATCAAATGGTTATACACAATACACCACATGCAACAAGTGGCGAACAATGGAAATCTCACAGAATTAAATGTGAGATAAGAAACACCTTACCATGTACTTTTACTTGGTTGGGGGTAGTTTAACCACCTGTATAATGGTGAAATAATTTCTATTAAATTATACAAGAACAATATACATTAATATGATATCATATATGGTCTTCAAATATTTCTTTGTAAATGATATTTCATTAGTATCATCGTTTCTGTGGTTAACAGATTCGTTTTCAATTATATGCTTTGTTACGTAAGTAATATTTTTATGGATAGGATGTATCTTATTCATATTCAGAATGATATTATGTATTTAAACCATATTTTTAGTCATAAAATGAAAATTATTCTTGAATGGATATGATGGGGAATGAATCTCATCGCGTTTGTGGAGACGACAATCCGTACGTACACATGAGCGACAATATAAATTTTTTGATATTATAATCATATATAATTTGATGGAATATCATATATACAGAATAATTATAATTTTATATTTATTATTTTCATCATTTATACTCTTTATTATACCCATCCAAATTATGAAGTGTTTTAATAACAAACAACAGCACGACATGGAGACAATAATTCGTACGTACGCACATATGGTGACTTTGTAATTTATAGGATGGATAGAATAGTGAATATGGTTGTAACATTTTTATAATAACATAAAAGTTTATAGTAGATACTGGATTTGTTATTTTAGAATAGAAACAACAAAGAAGAGGAAGTGGATGGAGAACATAACATGAAATAGGTGATAAAATATTTACCTCTTCTATGGGTTATTACTTTTCAATTCAGAAAATGGGATCTTTTTTGGATTTATGACTAAAGGAAGGACTCTTGGATGAAGGTATGATGGTTGATAGGGTATTTGGGCAGGGTTTGGTAGAGCCAAATGGTTTGAAAGGTATGAATTAGAGATAATGGGAAGTTCCCTTTTATAAAATGGGTGAGGGGAACCTTAGGAGTAGCTAGAAATATTATTTTTTAATAAAAAATTTTATTTTCTAATGGATAAAAAATGAATTATTTCAAGTATAAGGTAGGGATGGGTCGAAAAACATTCAAAAAATATGTTTTAGATAGCTTTGGGTCACTATATTAATCATATCTTTTAGCTTTAACTCTTAGTTAAATAGTTTGACATTTACCAAGCATCTTTGTATTTTTATATGGTTAATAAAGATACAATAAACTTAAATAGAACTCCAACTAGTTCATTAATAATACAACAATAATTATATAATTATTTTTTCTGATCCTTATATTTTTAGGATTACAATATCAACCAATAATATTGTATTTATTTTAAAAACTCATTTTTGTTGACTTGGGCATTATTTAATAATTGATTTTTGTTAAAGTTATGAAAAATTCATTACATTGAACTAAATAAATTTAATCAACCCTAAAAGGTCATTTTCCCCTATAAAATTTGTGTATGGAATGTAAATTTTCAAATTATATTTATTTTAGTATTTATAATATCATTTATTTGATTGTTTCATTAATAAAGAAAATACTGCATCATTATTGTGTGAAATATAAATATATTTATTTTATGTCTAAAAATTATAAATAAAATATACTAAGGTATGAAATATTTTTATATTTCTAATGACTATTTATAGTTGAATAGATCAATTATAGAACCTCGTATAAATGATTTACTAAAAGATATTTTTTTGTTATTTTTGTCTCTACTATAGAATATTTAATATAAATGTCATTATATCTCACAAGTGGCTCCATGGGGTCCCATAATAGACCAAAGGATTCCCATGGTCTGAAATTTATCATCCAATTGGGTTAGGTCATTTGTTAGGGTAATTTAATATTATTATAATATTATATTTTAACCTTATTTACAGGATTTACCCCTTTAACCACGGTAAATAAAATATTTACTGAAGTAAATATTCGTTGTATCTAAAATTAAAAGATACCTATTTACAAAATTTGGACCTTATGATTCAATATATTGAATCTATTTTTCCAAATTCAAAACACAGAAGTAGCAGAAATTAATTTAATATTAATTTCTGTTGTAAAAAAAGTGTGTCTTTATGAAATAATAACTATAAAAAGATTGACATTTATTTATGTCAAATTTAAATGTGAAATTACTTTTAATGACCTACATTGCATTAAATAATAAATATATAATATAATTATACTTCCAAACCATTAAAATTCATTATTTATCCCTATTAATTATTTTGATTAAAAATGTTGTTTTTTATTAAAAATTATTAATTTTCACTATTCATCAAAATATGAAAGATATCAGATAAGTACCAAAAAATTATCCAAACTAAATTTTTATATCTTGATTCTAAAGAATAATTTAATTTCATTATATTTAATATATATTATTATCAAATATTTGTTTTAAAAAGCGTTCCCAATTAAATGGCGGTAAAATTAGATTTTTTTTGAAAAATACATATTTTATCCGAAAAAAATGAATTTATTTGTATATTATGTCTAAAAAACACATAATATATATTTTAAATTTATATACATTATATAATATTCAAAATTCAGTTAATACTATTCCTAACCTCTTTTTTAACGATTATTTGAGTAAGTTGTGGTGCACTCGAACTCAGTGTTGCCTGTTGTGAAAACTATTGAATTACATTAATGAGATAACGTACTATGAAATCCTGGGGTGTTACATTCTCCACACCTTCAATAAATTTCCTCCTCACAATATTAAATTTTTCTTTAAAAATAAATGCTTAAAAATATAAAAATACCTTTTTTGAAACCCCACATCGGAAATTGGTTTAACAAAATTTTGTCTTAATAAGAGGGAAAGGGAAATGAAAAAGTCACCACCAAATTATGATCTCGATTAAGAGAACATTGGTGGAAAATAGAGAAACATAAATGGAGGAAAAATGAAAATATTTCTAGGAACTGATTGAGTCCATTAATCCTAAATAAGTGTAAAATTTATGGCCTCAAATCCTTCAATCTATGATGATTTTAAATACCATCGGTTCAACAATACATAAGGTATTAGGATAACAAATTTTTGGCCTTTTGATCAATACCCAAATGTTTAAGAATTTATTTACCCATATATTAAGAGGAAACAAATTATATATATATATATACTTGATAAGTAGTGTTTTATTCTTTATCTAAATCCTACCACAAACTCATATTTCACTCCAAAAGATTTCAAAAAAATATTCTATTTATTCTAATTGTATAGGGTTCCAAAAATAATGAATTTATAATTCACCTATCAGACCCTTCTAAAAAAGAAACTACATTATACAGTCCTAGGACTTCACGTAGTCCAGTGGTAGGAAATAAAGTCCTATCTCACTATGGTTGTGGGTTCGATTCTCATAGCTTTGTCCGACGTGACAGGTTGTAACAAGGTCTGCGTGTTGTATTTTTTATAAAAATCCCTAAAGAACCTTATCAATAGTATCCAATTTCAAACACAATCCATTCCATCCATTAGAATTATCCAAAATACTTTTATCCAAACTCAGAGACCAAAATTTATAAGGGTGTTAAACCCAATGATGATCCTATTTTCCACATAATAACATGTGAAAGCCATCATCATGTGTTTTTTAAAACATGGTAACACCCTAAATTACCATAAAACCATATTGATTACATTCATGCTCCGTTATCCATTATATAATACTGGATATATTTTTTATACCGAAAATTTTAGAATATTCCAAAAATCATTAAATAAAAAAACTATTAATCGGTTCCAAGGAAGCCAATAATATCCAATATAATTTATCAAAATAAATCATCTTTTATTCCTAAATCACTACATCATTATCAGAACTATATTAAAGATTACCTTTACTTCAACCATTTATTTTTCCAAAAATTGTAGATTACTATTAAGTCAATTTTCTTGTAACCATATAATCTCAAATCCTTAATAAAATATTACTATAGTACAATCCTTATTTATCCCCATAATTAATATTACCAATATAGTGCTGATAAAATACTCAAATGAAATAATTTTATAATAAAAACATAAGAATATTAGTCATTTCTCTTCATATATAGTGGTATCATAACCTGATTATTATCCAATATCATTATTTGTTGTATATTTTAATGACTGGGACATTGATTTGAGTAGTGACCCAATGCCTTGCAGATGACACATTTTACATTTGAAATAATTTTATTACCCTTTCAATCACGTACCTGGTGTCCTTTTTCTCCACACTTATAACAAACTCCCATTCCATTCAATCATTTACCAAGGTGATTATTTCCCCATATATCAGATATAGGAAAATCATTCTTTCCCCTCTTCCGTTTATCTATCTTTTTCTCTACCATCCTTTTCGTCTCTCTCTTCCCTTCAAATACATAGGACTCAGAGAATTCTTTACTTATCTTATTAACACATGATATTATTTCCTCATATGTTGAGAAGACATGGGAGACTATTTCCCTTCTAAATGCTGGATTAATACCAGGAATGGTACGATCCCTCTTACTCTTTGGATGATACATATTTTTAGAGTTCTCATTCCTTCTACTGGGCTACATTTCTATACAATGGTATCCACAAGGTTATTTTATGAATCATAATGAATAATTCCAAACTTTTATAATACATAACATAAATTGAAAAGTTTGTGTCTATAATCTGTAATCATAAAAATATTTTCTTGGAGGAGGTCTATACTTATAAATACTACATAATGATTTGAAAATAAAATTAGATTTATCCTAAGCATATCTCCTGGGGGTGTCGTAACCAAGATTTCTGTAAGGCCCGTTGTTGTGCACCAGTTCCCATTCGAGTCTAGCTCAAATCTGTGTTTCCAAGTTTTACCCCTAGGTATATCTGTGCCAAATCCACCTCTAACTACTCATATCTAGACAGGGATGTATTTTCATGGAAAAAACACAAAATCTCTACATTAACATAATTTTAGGTAGTTCTTCCATACTCATCCTCATAGTCTATCTTAGGGTAATGTTCTCTAATCAGAGTTTATCTAAATCTAGTTTCCATGGTAATCGCTAAACTTCCTCTGATACCAACTGTAATGAATCAACCCTAGTTACCCAAAGTCAGTGTAATTTTTTAATTCATTGGCATGATTACAAGGAATCATGTCTCGAAGGACAGATCGGTTTAGTAGTCTTGGAAAATAGATTAAATACATGAACGTTACATTACACATGCCAACATACAACACAAAAACAAATAATTCATTGAGAATTCCATTATTTCCTCATCTTAACCCTGCATCTCAAACCTAAAACACATCATGGGATCCTGGGAAAATAAAACCTAAGAAAGGGGTGAGCACAGATGCCCAGTGAGGGTAAATAATTTAGCAGATCCTATAAAATTTTAAGGCAAGATGTGTAATAAAAACAATATCCTTTTAATAATAAACTTGAACATAATATGGAAAAAAAACATTACCATATAAACATGGACATGGATATTCTACTAGTCGAATAATCACATGTAATAACTAATTTAATAAAGAGGGAATGTATAGTACCAGCCTTTAATGAATGTGTCAAGGCCTCGTGAAATGTTCTAGGGGATAACTGTAACCCGACCCCAACCCGTAGAGCCTCTGTAACTGGACTCCAGCCCGTAGAGCCTCTCTAACCGGACTCCATCCCGAAGAGCCTCTGTTATCAGAATCCAAACCGGAGAGTCTTGTAAAGACCCGTAAATTTCAAGGAATTTTTTTTCTTAATTTTCTTTGGAATTTTACAAGAACGCAGTTTCTGACGGTGCCTGATTCCGAGACCGGGTGTGCCCGGAATCATTTTCTGAAGTTTGGCTCGGGTACGTTCAGTGAACGGACGAGCGGGTTTTTCTAACTTTTGAACCGGTGCCCGGAATCGAATTCTGAGGGCACCGATGAAATCGCAGCGCCGGTATTTGCTTAGAAACGCCTCTTCCGGAGTTGCGTTTGCTCAGACGTGGTTTTTAAATTTTGCGGCTTTAAGTCAGAAATAAAATAAAGTTTGTGCGACAACTTTATTTTATTTCACTTAAGCTGCTTGGAAGCCACTTGAAGCCACTTAAAGGCGGCTTGAACTGAGTTGAACTGGATAGGATGCTATCCAGAAATATCCTACCCCCTTGGTAGGATATTTGTGAGGCAGGGCCCGCACGAGCCCCGCCGTTTCTTTCGCTAAGTAACGCACCCGCGAAAACCCGTCAAAGTAACTGAAAAGTCAACCAACGCGTTTTCTTTAATTCTTAACAGACCATTTAATTGGGCGGTTTATTTCGTGAATTAAATGGGCTGTTTCGCTCGTTGAATTAATTCAACGAACTGATGGGTCGTTACTTACGCTTTTGCGTTTGTTGGCATGTTTATAAAATAAGACCAACCTAAAAATCCTTTGAAAGGATTTGAGAGAATCTTGTTTCTTCGGCTCCCCGCGAAGAACGCGAAGAACGCGAAGAACGCGAAGAACGCGAAGAACGCCGGCGACCGGAATTCGACGACGCACACCGAGATCTGCGACGTCGACGAGCTTTACCCGCGACGTTCTTCGGCGACGCCTCTTCTTCCGCGGCCGATCCTCGTTCGGCAACTAAGGTGAGAATCGGATCGTTAATTCTCCCTTTTTAAATTTCATAACAACGGATTTAATTAATTAAACCGTTTGATCTTGATCCGGAGATTGGCGACGCGACGCCGGATACCGCGACGACGCGACGATCCCCCTTCTTCCGCGACGAGCAATCCCGCGATGATCCCTCGATCGGCAACGACGACGACAAGGTAAGGGTTGATTTGAAATATTTTCCTTTCCCGTGATTTTATTTCTTTTAAAATGAGGAACCGATCACGGAACAATTTTAAATTTATTTAAAATTGTTGATTTGGTCGTTTCTTGTTTCTCCCGTGGTTTATGACTAACGCGGAGGGTGCGGGTCTAACAAACAAGACCTGGCAACCCTCCGCCGATCTTCCTTTTTGTGCGGATTTGGCGGGCGACGGCAAAAGCACGACGCAAGGGCCTTTGGTTGATCCCGCAGTAAAGAACGGAACCCGGGAGGAACAGCGGCGCAGACGAGAAGGAAAACGGGTCACCGGAGCGACTCCGGCGGCCTGCGGAAGCCGGAGGTGGCGCGGGTCGCTGGCGCGGCGGCGCCGGCGGCCGGAGGCGGCGGCACCCCGCGGGTGTCCAGCGCGACACCCCGCGGGTGCCGCGGGTGTCCAGCGCGACACCCCGCGGGTGCCGCGGGTGTCCAACGCGACACCCCGCGGGTGTCCAGCGCGACACCCCGCGGGTGTCCAGCGGCACCCCGCGGGTGTCCAGCGCGACACCCCGCGGGTGTCCAGCGGCACCCCGCGGGTGTCCAGCGCGACACCCCGCGGGTGTCCAGCGGCACCCCGCGGGTGTCCAGCGCGACACCCCGCGGGTGTCCAGCGGCACCCCGCGGGTGCCGCGGGTGTCCAGCGCGACACCCCGCGGGTGCCGCGAGTGTCCAGCGCGACACCCCGCGGGTGCCGGGCCGGGCCGGGCCAACCGAGCCGGACCGGCCCTGGCCGGGCCGGGCCGGGCCAACCGAGTCGGACCCGACCCGGTTCGGGCCAACCAGGGGGGGTCGGGCCGGGTCGGCCCGGGCCCGGACCCCCCGTCTTCGGACGGACTTCGTTCAAATGGCCGTATCTTGAGCTTCGGGCCTCCAAACGACCCGCCGTCAGCGGCAACACGATCCTTGGATCGAGACGGTCGTTTCGGTTTATTATACTCAAGGTTTCGGAAGACTTTGGGTTCGGCCGGGTTGGTTCGTACACGAAACCAACCGGGCCCTCGGAGCGGAAACGCTCATAACTTGAGCTACGGACGTCCGATCGACGTAGCGTCAGCTGTGGTAGTTTCCTCTAAGTGAGACGGAACTTTTGGCATACTCCGCCCGGGGATCAGACACAGGCGGAGTACGGTCGGGTTGGTTTTGCCCTAAAAACCAACCGGGCCCCTGGGACGAAAATGCCAATAACTCTCAGACCGGGCGTCCGATTGACGCACCGTCTGTTGCGTTGAGATCCTGTTGTCGATACGGAACTTTTGGATACATCAACTTCGGACTACGTGTCAGTTGATGTATCAGCCTCTCGACTCGTGGAGCGGACCCTCCTAACGAGCTCGCTTTGTGCGGGAACCCTAGTGCTGGCTGTGGCTTCGACGACAGAGCAGAGATCCTCCGTGGACTGCGACGACGACAGAGCAGAGAATCCTCCGTGGACTGCGACGACGGCAGAGCAGAGATCCTTCGTGGACTGCGGCGACGACTGTGCAGAGATCCTCAGTGGACTGCGTCGACTACTGCACTCAGCGATCCTACGTGGAACAGTGCTACCAAACCTGTGTGAGCTGAATCTTCTTTTCACCTTGAGCGGTGGAGCGCTTGGGTGTAGCGGCGGACCCGTGGTTCTTGACAGTGGTGGTGCGCTTGGATGCAGAAGCAGACCCTTGGCGGTGGAGCACTTGGTTGTAGCGGCGGACCCGCGATACTCTACGGAGTGTGTGCGCTTGGTTGTAGCGACAGACCCGCGACGGTGGAGACGCACGTGCGGAGTACGGAGACCGTGTAGATGACTGAGACCTGACGACTGCTTGACCGACTCGACTTGGAGTGAGTCGACTAGCCCAGTGGACGGAGCGCCCAGTAGTTGGCAGCAGACCCATGGCGGACGGAGCGCCTGGTAGTTGGCGGCAAACCCGCGGTACTCGACAGGAGGAGTACCTCAATAGGCTATCTGGGTGAGCGCCCGGTATTTGGCAGCAGACCCTCAGCGGACGGAGCGCCCGGTAGTTGGCAGCAGACCCGCGGTACTCGACAGGAGGAGTACTTCAGCAGTCTTAGGTTAGTGAGCAGTACCTCGGAGTCGTGACAGGACCACTGTACACTTCAGAGATGGGGCTCTTCAACATTTACGGTTTCGATAATGAAAATCCTGGTTGAGCTGAATCTTATGTTACTCTCCTTTGTGGATTGTGTTGAACTATCCTTTGTGGATTTACTGTTTACTCTCCTTGTGGATTTGAGTCTTGCTTTCCTTTGTGGATTGAGTTGTTCTTGAGCTCGTGAGCAGAGCTAGAATTGGGGACTTAGGTATATGTATGGGCATATACCTAAGTCAAGTCAGATGTTACTTCGTGATTGCATCTTTCTTTTGTGCTATATCCTTTGTGGATTTCGGGAGACCTTCGGGGGTCTCGGGGTCCTTACTGAGTAGCTTATACTCACCCCTGCACGGGCTATGCCCGCACTTCGTGGTGTTGGTTGCAGACGACGGACAGCGCTGATCGCGGTTGGGGCGTGGAGCAGGACGGTACCTGGAGGTGGACCACTGGGCAGGACGTGCTCGGAGCGGACGTGGGACCCGAGGAGCCTGGAGGCTATCTGTACCCACCCTTCAGGTGGGATTGCCAGTGGACGACACGAGGCCGCCGTCTTTTCTTCAGTTGCTGTACTTTACTTTTCAGTTGTACTTTACAGTTGGGCTTGTATTTCCGGCCCCCTTTACTTTTCTGCACTCTGTAGTTACTTTCCGCTTGCTGACTCTGTGGTGCTTGTTTACTTTTCAAAGGCAATGCCTTCCCTTTTTGTTGGGATTTACGCCTTGGTGCTAGTCGCCAGCCCCTGGCCTATGGAAGGCGGGCTTGGGGTAGTCACGGCACGGGCCCCGAGGACGGGTCGTGACAAATTGGTATCAGAGGTGGTCGGTTCTACCGCAGACTCTGATCTTCCTTCTATGTGAAGCAATAGTGTTTAGCGTATTGAGTGTGGTTATCAGTCCAGGGAGTCCAGTGTTGGTGCGGCGGCCGACGTATCCATACACCAGGACCCTGACTTCTGATTTCCGACTTAATGCCCGAAAACATTGATTGCATGTGTGTTTCAAGTTTTCTTTGTGATTACTTGTGTTAGCTCACCAGGTATACTGTTCTGACCGTGGCATACTTGTTTTTTTTCAAGGATGGCACGACGACAGCAGCCAGCTAGGGTTCCTAGAGCAGGGCGCGACGACAGCCCGCCGAGCGACGAGGCCTCGGTACAGGGCCCGTTGACAGCAGAGGCACCGGCGATACCTTTACCCGCCGAGCCCCCGATGCTTCCAGCACTGGCAGCTGACGACGCACGACGCCTCGGAGCTCTGCATGAGTTTCAGAGCCAGCGACCACCCAGGTTCTGTGGGGAGTCGGACCCCCAGGCAGCCGAGGACTGGCTGGAGGCGGTCGTCCGAGTTTTCAGGCTAGTGAGGACACCAGCAGACCTCATGGTGATCCTCGCGGCGAGCCTACTGCACGCAGCAGCCGGACGCTGGTGGAGCCTGATGCTCCAGGTACACGATGAGGCCACCCTCATCTGGACGGACTTCGAGAGCCTCTTCCGCTCAGAGTTCGTCCCGGCCACCCTCCGTGCGGTGCGCATCCAGGAGCTTCTTCAGCTGCGGCAGGGCAGCCTGACGGTCGCTCAGTACGCGGCGTGGTTCACCGACCTTTCTCGGTACTCGACAGACATGGTATGAGACCCCTTCTTTCGGGCCCGGACCTTCGAGCAGGGATTGAGACATGAGATCAGGGCATCGCTGATCTCTCTTAACATACCGACTCAGACAGGAGTACTAGAGCGGGCCCTTCTGATCGAGAGCTTCCTTGCTGAGTCTACACCAGCACAGAGACCCACCACAGGGCGGCACATAGCGGAGTCTTCGGTAGCAGGTAGCCGACAGATGACTCAGGGTTCCAGGCAGACCAGACCTACCGGTGGACGACTGCACGACTCAGGCTCAGTTGTGCGAGGGAACCGGGGTGGAGTCAGAGCCAGGCGTGCCGAGAGTGGGCAGTGTTACTCCTGTGGCGGGATTGGTCACATGGCTCGTGATTGTCCGACCCGCCATGCTGATGATCAGCAGTTAAGTGAAGAACCTCCCAGGCAGAGGCAGAGGTTTGACCGTGGCGGTTCGCAGGGAGGAGGCGGACGAGGCAGAGGAGCTGGCCGCGCAGCAGGAGGTGGGAGACGCTTTGAGGCTCTGCCACCACCACCACCAGGAGGTCCGCCCCGACCACAGGGAGTAGGTGAACATGCGAGAGCTCAGCTTCAGGCAGCCGAGGCCTTCGATAATGGAGCTCTGGGAGCAGATGGACAGGAGAGGAACTAGCTCCAGACCTGGAGACTTTTGTTCATGTTGCTTCTAGTTTTGTTGATGTATGTTTGTAGATGCTTTGTGTCTTTGTACTTGAGCTGCAGTAATAAAAGACACCCTTTCTTGTGGAATTTACTTCTCTGTCCTCTCTTGTGTTGTTACTAAGAGGTTCCAGTTTTGACTGTTGACTTGACCCTCACTTGTGAGACATCTACTGGAGGAGACCCAGTTACCACACACTGATGCCGACAGTGTGAATCAACCCTTGGAGGCGAGAGTAACGGTCGGATCTCTTGGTAGTAGCGTCGAGGCCTTACGACGTCATCCTTGGTATGGATTAGTATCATCCATCTCGGGATTGACCGTATTAGGCGAAGAATGTGGTTCATCCAGGGAATGAGACCAGGTTTCTCTTATCGGCAAAGAAGAAATCTAGCAGCTCTAGTGGGACCAGAGGTGGTCCGGGCCACGATAGAGAAGGTCCAGGTGAGCACATGGAGCGGAAGGCTCAGATGCATGCTCAGTACCGCCTTTTGTATCCCTAGTTTGTGTTGAAGCTTTACGAGGACGTAAAGCCCTGTGGTGGGAGTAATGTAAAGCCCCGTAAATTTCAAGGAATTTTTTTTCTTAATTTTCTTTGGAATTTTACAAGAACGCAGTTTCTGACGGTGCCTGATTCCGAGGCCGGGTGTGCCCGGAATCATTTTCTGAAGTTTGGCTCGGGTACGTTCAGTGAACGGACGAGCGGGTTTTTCTAACTTTTGAACCGGTGCCCGGAATCGAATTCTGAGGGCACCGATGAAATCGCAGCGCCGGTATTTGCTTAGAAACGCCTCTTCCGGAGTTGCGTTTGCTCAGACGTGGTTTTTAAATTTTGCGGCTTTAAGTCAGAAATAAAATAAAGTTTGTGCGACAACTTTATTTTATTTCACTTAAGCTGCTTGGAAGCCACTTGAAGCCACTTAAAGGCGGCTTGAACTGAGTTGAACTGGATAGGATGCTATCCAGAAATATCCTACCCCCTTGGTAGGATATTTGTGAGGCAGGGCCCGCACGAGCCCCGCCGTTTCTTTCGCTAAGTAACGCACCCGCGAAAACCCGTCAAAGTAACTGAAAAGTCAACCAACGCGTTTTCTTTAATTCTTAACAGACCATTTAATTGGGCGGTTTATTTCGTGAATTAAATGGGCTGTTTCGCTCGTTGAATTAATTCAACGAACTGATGGGTCGTTACTTACGCTTTTGCGTTTGTTGGCATGTTTATAAAATAAGACCAACCTAAAAATCCTTTGAAAGGATTTGAGAGAATCTTGTTTCTTCGGCTCCCCGCGAAGAACGCGAAGAACGCGAAGAACGCGAAGAACGCGAAGAACGCCGGCGACCGGAATTCGACGACGCACACCGAGATCTGCGACGTCGACGAGCTTTACCCGCGACGTTCTTCGGCGACGCCTCTTCTTCCGCGGCCGATCCTCGTTCGGCAACTAAGGTGAGAATCGGATCGTTAATTCTCCCTTTTTAAATTTCATAACAACGGATTTAATTAATTAAACCGTTTGATCTTGATCCGGAGATTGGCGACGCGACGCCGGATACCGCGACGACGCGACGATCCCCCTTCTTCCGCGACGAGCAATCCCGCGACGATCCCTCGATCGGCAACGACGACGACAAGGTAAGGGTTGATTTGAAATATTTTCCTTTCCCGTGATTTTATTTCTTTTAAAATGAGGAACCGATCACGGAACAATTTTAAATTTATTTAAAATTGTTGATTTGGTCGTTTCTTGTTTCTCCCGTGGTTTATGACTAACGCGGAGGGTGCGGGTCTAACAAACAAGACCCGGCAACCCTCCGCCGATCTTCCTTTTTGTGCCGATTTGGCGGGCGACGGCAAAAGCACGACGCAAGGGCCTTTGGTTGATCCCGCAGTAAAGAACGGAACCCGGGAGGAACAACGGCGCAGACGAGAAGGAAAACGGGTCACCGGAGCGACTCCGGCGGCCTGCGGAAGCCGGAGGTGGCGCGGGTCGCTGGCGCGGCGGCGCCGGCGGCCGGAGGCGGCGGCACCCCGCGGGTGTCCAGCGCGACACCCCGCGGGTGTCCAGCGGCACCCCGCGGGTGTCCAGCGCGACACCCCGCGGGTGCCGCAGGTGTCCAGCGCGACACCCCGCGGGTGCCGCGGGGTGGTCACGCGGCACCCCGCGGGTGTCCAGGGCGACACCCCGCGGGTGCCGCGGGGTTGTCCCGCGGCACCCCGCGGGTGTCTGGCCGACACGCCGCGGGTGCCGCGGGGGTGTCACGCGGGGCGGCGGCTTTCCCCCGCGTCGGCCGCTCGGCCGCTCGGCCGAGCCAAGCCGGACCGGCCCTGGCCGGGCCGGGCCGGGCCAACCGAGTCGGACCCGACCCGGTTCGGGCCAACCAGGGGGGGTCGGGCCGGGTCGGCCCGGGCCCGGACCCCCCGTCTTCGGACGGACTTCGTTCAAATGGTCGTATCTTGAGCTTCGGGCCTCCAAACGACCCGCCGTCAGTGGCAACACGATCCTTGGATCGAGACGGTCGTTTCGGTTTATTATACTCAAGGTTTCGGAAGACTTTGGGTTCGGCCGGGTTGGTTCGTACACGAAACCAACCGGGCCCTCGGAGCGGAAACGCTCATAACTTGAGCTACGGATGTCCGATCGACGTAGCGTCAGCTGTGGTAGTTTCCTCTAAGTGAGACGGAACTTTTGGCATACTCCGCCCGGGGATCGGACACAGGCGGAGTACGGTCGGGTTGGTTTTGCCCTAAAAACCAACCGGGCCCCTGGGACGAAAATGCCAATAACTCTCAGACCGGGCGTCCGATTGACGCGCCGTCTGTTGCGTTGAGATCCTGTTGTCGATACGGAACTTTTGGATACATCAACTTCGGACTACGTGTCAGTTGATGTATCAGCCTCTCGACTCGTGGAGCGGACCCTCCTAACGAGCTCGCTTTGTGCGGGAACCCTAGTGCTGGCTGTGGCTTCGACGACAGAGCAGAGATCCTCCGTGGACTGCGACGACGACAGAGCAGAGAATCCTCCGTGGACTGCGACGACGGCAGAGCAGAGATCCTTCGTGGACTGCGGCGACGACTGTGCAGAGATCCTCAGTGGACTGCGTCGACTACTGCACTCAGCGATCCTACGTGGAACAGTGTTACCAAACCTGTGTGAGCTGAATCTTCTTTTCACCTTGAGCGGTGGAGCGCTTGGGTGTAGCGGCGGACCCGTGGTTCTTGACAGTGGTGGTGCGCTTGGATGCAGCAGAAGACCCTTGGCGGTGGAGCGCTTGGTTGTAGCGGCGGACCCGCGATACTCTACGGAGTGTGTGCGCTTGGTTGTAGCGACAGACCCGCGACGGTGGAGACGCACGTGCGGAGTACGGAGACCGTGTAGATGACTGAGACCTGACGACTGCTTGACCGACTCGACTTGGAGTGAGTCGACTAGCCCAGTGGACGGAGCGCCCAGTAGTTGGCAGCAGACCCATGGCGGACGGAGCGCCTAGTAGTTGGCGGCAAACCCGCGGTACTCGACAGGAGGAGTACCTCAGTAGGCTATCTGGGTGAGCGCCCGGTATTTGGCAGCAGACCCTCAGCGGACGGAGCGCCCGGTAGTTGGCAGCAGACCCGCGGTACTCGACAGGAGGAGTACTTCAGCAGTCTTAGGTTAGTGAGCAGTACCTCGGAGTCGTGACAGGACCACTGTACACTTCAGAGATGGGGCTCTTCAACATTTACGGTTTCGATAATGAAAATCCTGGTTGAGCTGAATCTTATGTTACTCTCCTTTGTGGATTGTGTTGAACTATCCTTTGTGGATTTACTGTTTACTCTCCTTGTGGATTTGAGTCTTGCTTTCCTTTGTGGATTGAGTTGTTCTTGAGCTCGTGAGCAGAGCTAGAATTGGGGACTTAGGTATATGTATGGGCATATACCTAAGTCAAGTCAGATGTTACTTCGTGATTGCATCTTTCTTTTGTGCTATATCCTTTGTGGATTTCGGGAGACCTTCGGGGGTCTCGGGGTCCTTACTGAGTAGCTTATACTCACCCCTGCACGGGCTATGCCCGCACTTCGTGGTGTTGGTTGCAGACGACGGACAGCGCTGATCGCGGTTGGGGCGTGGAGCAGGACGGTACCTGGAGGTGGACCACTGGGCAGGACGTGCTCGGAGCGGACGTGGGACCCGAGGAGCCTGGAGGCTATCTGTACCCACCCTTCAGGTGGGATTGCCAGTGGACGACACGAGGCCGCCGTCTTTTCTTCAGTTGCTGTACTTTACTTTTCAGTTGTACTTTACAGTTGGGCTTGTATTTCCGGCCCCCTTTACTTTTCTGCACTCTGTAGTTACTTTCCGCTTGCTGACTCTGTGGTGCTTGTTTACTTTTCAAAGGCAATGCCTTCCCTTTTTGTTGGGATTTACGCCTTGGTGCTAGTCGCCAGCCCCTGGCCTATGGAAGGCGGGCTTGGGGTAGTCACGGCACGGGCCCCGAGGACGGGTCGTGACAAGTCTACTGTAACTGGACCCCAACACAGAGGGATTACATTTACCAATCCCCAACCAGGAACATGCTAGTCCAATGCTTTTATATTAAGAAAAGGTTGAAATATAACATAAACATTCAAATTAAAACTAGCTTACAAAATTTCAATACTTTAACCATAAAATATGAATGGCATAAAAATAACTCATCCACAATCAAAAATTTCAAAAAACCTTAAATACAATATGGGAGATTTTTATCATAAAAAATCAACTTCAAACAAGTGTAAAATTTACCAAAGGATGTTGACATAGATGAAATAAAATCTATTTGATAGAAATATAACTTTCTATTTTGAAATAATTTAAGAGTCACATAATTATAAATAATTCATTTATTCTGAAAATATTCTAATAATATTTTAAGGGAAGCTTCGACGATGTTATAATGGTGGAAAATAGACATCCCCCACCGTATAAGTTAAAAAAACATTCTTACATTAATTTTTTCCAAATGGATATAATGTACCTTGTTTCAAAAAAGATGGAAATATTCCTTTATAAAAATATTATAAAAAGACAAAAAAGTGTAGAAATGACTTCATAACATAGTATTGTAAATATTAAAAATGTTTTGAAATACATTTTTAAGAAAAAACGGATGTGTATAGTAAAGAGGTCCCAGTAGATACTTACGTAAAAACAACCTCAGATAATGAAGAGATTGTAAAATTAACCCTTACCACATTGTAATAAATCGAGTCGTGTGAGAATACGTTAATAAGCACCAAATCATTCACAGAATAACATGAATATAAATATAATCCTGATAATATATATCAAATGGTAGTATACAATACACCACATGCAATAAGTGGCGATCAATAGAAATACCATAGAATTTAAAGTGAGATAAGAAACTCTTTACATTGTAATTTTTCATTGTCAGGGGTAGATTAACCTCCAGTATAATGGTTAGACCTTTGTTATTAAATTATAGAGTAATCATGTACATTAGTGTGATATCATATATGATCTTCTAATATTGCTTTGATAATGATATTTCATAAGTATCATCGTTTCAGTTGTTAACTGATTCATTTTCCTTTAAATGAGTTGTTATGTAAGTAATGTTTGTTATGTATAGGATGTATCTTATTCATATTCATAATGATATTAAGTCTTTAAACATTTTTATGAATCATAAAATGAAAATTTTTCTTTAATGGATATGCTGGGGAATGAATCTCATCGCATTCGTGGAGATGGCAATTAGTACATACGCACAAGCGACAATATCATTATTTTGATATTAAAATTGTAAATAATTGGATGGAATAACATATATCCATAATCATTATCATGTTATATTTATTATTTTCATCATTTATATTCATTATTATACTCATCCAACTAATGAAGTGTTTTAATAACAAACTACACCATGACGTGGAGACGGTAATCCGTACGTACGCACGTATGGTGACTTTGTCATTTATAGGATGGATATAATTGTAAATATGGTTGTACCATTTTTTTAGTAACATCAAATTATATTGAAGATACTGGGGTTCTTATTTTAGAATAACAAAAACCAAGAAAGATGAAGTGGGAGAAGAATATAACTTCAAAGAGGTGATGAAATATTTACCTCTTCTTCGGGTTCTTCATTTTTATTTGAACAAAAAGGGATCCTTAGGTTGGGTTGATGACTAAATAAAGGCCTATAGGATTAAGGGAGTAAATTTTAATGGGTATTTGGGCAGGGGATGGCTGATCCAAATGATTTTGAAGGAGTAAATTATGGAGAATGGGAAGAGCCCTTTTATAAGAGGGCTGAGGGGCACCTTAGGAAAAGCTAGAAATATTATTTTATAATAAAATAATTTTTGGTTCAAAATTACTCCAAAATTAATTATATAAATGATAAGGTAGAGATGTGTCGAAAAACATTCAAGAAATAGGTTTTAGATAGTTTTGGTTCCTATAATAACCTTATCTTTTAGATTTAACTCTTAGTTAAATAGTTTGACATTTACTATGTCTCTTTGTATTTTCATATGTTTAATAAACTTACTATAAACATAAATTAGGACCAAAAGTGGTTCATTAATGATACACGTATAATTATATAAGTATTTTGGCTGAATCATAGATTTTTAGGATTATTATATCAATCCATTATATTGTATTTGTTTTAAAAAATCATTTTTGTCAATTTTGACATTATTGAATAATTGATTTCTGTTCAAGTGATAAAAAATTTATTACTTTGCACTATATACATTAAATAAACCCTAATAGGTCATTTCAACCTATAAATTTTATGGATTTAATCTAAATTTTCAAATTATATTTATTTCAGTATTTATAATATCATTTATTTGATTGTTTCATTAATTAGGAAAATATTGGATCGTTATTGTGTCATATATAAATATATTTATTTAATGTCTAAAAATTAAAAATAATATATCCTGAGTTATAAAATATTTCTATATTTCTAATGACTATTTATAGTTGAAATAATCAATTATATAACCTCATATAAAAATTTATTTACCAAAATATATTTTCTTTTGTTATTTTTTTCTTTACTTTAGATTATTTAATATATATGTCATTATCACTCCCAAGTGGCTCCATGGAGTCTCAAATTAGACCAAATGATTAAAATGGTCAGACATGTATCAAAAAATATGGTTAAGACATGTGTTAGGGTAATTTAAAATTCTTATAATATTATTTTTTAACCTTATTTACTAGATTTACCCCTTTAACCATGGTAAATAAAATATTTACTGATATAAATATTCCTAATTTCTAAAAATAAAACATTCGTATTTACAAAATTTGGACCTCCTAATTCAAAATATGGAATTCATTTTTCCGAATTCAAAACACAGAAGTGGCATAAATTAATTTAATATTTATTCCGGTTGTCAAAACAATGAGTGTTTTTTTATGAAATAATAACTATCAAAATATATACACTTGTTTATGTCAAATTTAAATGTGAAATTACTTTTTATGGCCTACATTTTATTAAATGATAAATATTTAATCTAATTATACTTCCAAACTATTCAAATGCATAATTGATCACTATTAATTATTTCGATTAAAAAAGTTGATTTTAATTAAAATATAGTAATTTTCATTATTCATCAAAATATTAAAATGTTATTAGAAAAGTACGAAAAATTTATCAAAACTAAATTTTTATGTCCTGATTCTAAAGAACAGTTTAATTTAATTTAATTTAATATATAACATTTTTAAATATTGGTTTTAAAAAGGGTTTTATATTAAAAGGTGGTAAAATTGATTTTTTTTAAAAATACATATTTTATCTGAAATAAATGAATCTGTTCTTATATTATGTCTATGAAATACATAATATAGATGTTAAATTTATATAGAGTATAAAAGATTCAAACTGCAGTTATTACTATTAAAAACCTCTTTTTGAGCGATTAGTTTATTATGTTGTGGTGCACCCGAACTCGGTATTGCCTATTGTGCAAGCTATTAAATTACATTAATGACATAACATACAATAAAATCATGGGTTGTTACACGTAAAACATGTCATAATCCTATTTTATGAGATATTTCCCACAATTTTCATCTTTATTCCAAAAAATTGGCATCCTTGAGTCACATTGTGGTAGAAATGGAAATATATAATTATTAATTTAATGAAAATTGAAATATAACAGAATCATGTATCTTTTAATAAAAATATTTTAATATAAGGTTATATAACTGTTCTATATGATTATAAATTGTAATTATAATTATAAAAATATTTCTTACATACTTTTATTTTATTTATAATTTTTTCACTTTATATAAAAAAATTTATTTATGACATAATGATAATGCAACGATTACCTTTTTTATGAAATATTGAAATAAATGGTTTTTGAATATTAAAATAAAATAAAATTTAACATTTTGATGACATAAAAGAATTTTTTGGATGATTATGTCATATTATCAATGTGTTAATTCCTTTTTTGAAGTTCTATATTTTCTATGACATTAAGAAAAAACCAATTACTAAATAGTGTAACAATTGACATAAATGAGTTTGGAAAACAAATACCATTTCATTAAAAGATATAACAGTATTAAAAATAAAATATTAGGAAAAATATGTATATAATTTTAAATATCTCAATAGTAAGCCACTAGTGGTTCGGTTGGAATTTTATAGTAAATATAGTAACCATATATTTTGAAAATACAAGAAGAAATCTTAAGAGTTAATGTTTTTAATTAAGGGTTAAAACAAAAAGATGAGGATTAAAAAAATTAAAAACATATATATAATTATTATTGGATTATGGGGATATGCCCCAAAATCATCTTATCATTGCAATAAATGAGTTTGGGACTACATGAAACCGAATATGAATTTATAAGAAAGTAATATTTCATGACTTTATTGAGGTGACCCTCCTTCCTCTGATAAGAGGCCACCACATCAACCAAATTACTCAAACCATTTAAGAACATTTAATAATCCAAATTATTCCCAAATAAGATCCCAACATACCTTGTTTTCTTCTATAAGACTTAACATGGGGAGATGAATATTCAAGAAATCATTTTAGCTCAAATCAAAAGAATTTACTTATTTTAGAGGTAAGGTATTCTCTCATGTTCATTTCAATTATTTTCCTTTTGTACTCCCTAAGAAATTCTTAGTCTTTTATTATATAAAAAAATATACAAAATATTATAGTATGTTTTTATGAGAATTATTCTAACTCAACTAACACATTCCTCAATCAAACGGATATGAACATGATGTTTCTATGTACGATAAATTACTATTTTAGGAAATGATGACTGTTCAATTTTTCCATACCATATCTCATAGTGGACATTATTATAAAACTATATTTATATATGATATATAATATATTTATATTGTTTCTATTATTCTTTAATTCTTTTTACAACATACCATTATGCTTTCCATGTTTTGTAGATGTGATAATTTCAATTGAGGAAGTGTGGACTACCGCCCATTCAAAGTGATATGAATCGTTCATATTATAGATGGAATAGATAAATGATAGATTAATTAAAATTATGAGACATGCATGAAAAAAATATGATATTGTTATTATAATATATATTTATATCATTTGATTATTATTATTTTGATGTGACAATGAAATGAAAGTAACATTCATGTGTACGTATGATCTATGATCTCCATGAATGGTACATTTATTTTCTTATCTAAAAATATTATGGATATTATAAATACATCTATAATGGATATATATGTTGTTAAAATCATGAATAATATTTTGGAGATGATGCAGTTCTGACTACATAGACAATTTACATCAAAACAAGTTTATTTTCGACTCATGTACTGAACGTTGACAAAACAACCATATGAACATAAATAATTACATGATTTTCATAAAAAGATAATAAATAAAATAAAATGAATATTAAAATTTAAAATGTTTCAGAATAATGTATAAATTAATTTATATTTATTATTCAGGAATATAAGTAATGAACGAGACAAGTCAGATTTGAGGTAATGGAACTTTTTAATCCAATTTCCTTTCTTTGGGATGATCTTATACTTATTGATTATGTTGTTCTATGATTATGTGAGAAATGAATTTTAATATATTATATAGTATTTATAATTGATTTATTTTAATTTCTATCTAATTTAGATAATCAATCTATTTTATCAACAAAACAATCTTCATACGGAAATTTTTTAACTCAATTTCCACTCATTGGGTTTTATGAATACTTTATTGATTATATTATGGAAATATTTTGTGTAGAATCACTATTTATTTATTTATGTTTCTATTTCCACTTACCTTTTTGTGGATATACTATTTCTACAAATAAACCCCATTAATAAATCCTTATGTCATTCATATTAAGTTTTTACGGGATTAACTCCCAATTTATATTCAATAAAAACATATTTGTTGTTATACACATATGATTTTATGAATCTAAATATTATCATGATATTATAAGTTGGGTTTAATGTTTTTCATTATTAATTTTTTTAAGTATTTCCAAAATAGTATGATACTTCATATCAATACCCTTTAATTGATGAATATTTTGATAATATGAACCTCCTTATTTTTTTGGTGTATAATTAACCACTCTGAATTTTAATATAATTCAAAGGGAATACTAATTATATGAAGTGTTTTTAAAAATCACAAGTTTAATGTTTCTAATTAATTAAGCAACAACATAATCCTAAATATATTAACCATTATTGGATATTTGGATTCCCCAATACGACTTAATGTTTCAAAAGGAACAAAAAAACATTATCCCTTTGTTGGGAGTTTTGGTATTAAAAATGGTTTTTCTTAAATGATTTGAATATTTGAATATTTTGAAACGACTTTTTGTTATTTGAAATAAAATTTTATTACTAAATTTTTTGATATTTTAAATATTTTATCTGTTATGATTATATAATGGTACTTGGACATTTGACTAGTGGTTACGTGATAAAACAATGATGAGTGATTACATGATAAGGAAAATATGGGTGGTTGTGTGAAGAACCATGGATGGTTGGTTACATTATAACCCCAAATTCAATAGGTATGGAAGTCATCTATATGGATATTCCATTATTTGATATGTGTGGAAGTCTATTGTATGGTTATTCTATTAAATTATGTTAATGTCCCATGTGACATTTATTTGTTATATATTTTTTCGGTGTGCATTATGGTAATCTTTTGGTTTCAAAATGCTTAATAAATAAGCTCATATCTAGTAAAGTATATTTAATAAATAATGTAGGTGGAAATTATTACATTATGATAATTTATTCATGGTTTTCATGTACTCCCATAACTAATAGTTCTCCTTCTCATGTATCCTTTGAATGATATTTACACTCATCCCATGTTTTGAATTTCTTTTCATGACATAAATATGAATAGATTCAAGGATGGGATCATAGAAATGTTATGATATTATTCCCTAAAACAATACCATGTTTCTTTTTAGAGAGTTTTTATTTTATGAAAAAATGGATAGTGAGTAGAAGTGTCTGTTTGTAATATTTATTTTGTTTTGTATGAGTTATGACCTAATTTTCTAAAGCTCTAAACCGGAAATGATCCTAAATATAAAATAAAGTCAAATTAATAACTTAACTCAAGATCATGTATTGATTAATGATGTGGCCTTATATAAACACCATCCGATTTTATGTTATTTTAAAATATTCATAAGTTTTAGATATAGTATGGTAAAATACAAAAGAAGTAAATATCTTACATTGATGAAGATGTTCAACATCCACATGAGGATCATATTTATGAATTAATTTTTGTTGGAAGCGTAGAAAAAAGTTAATAATTAAATGTTTAATGTTTATATTAAAATACTAAAAAACCAACATTCAATTATTTTAATAAAATTAAAATTTTATCAATAGTGGTAATCTTAGTTAACATTAATGAAATAAGTGGTTTCACTAATATAATTTTCATGAAACTACATCATAATTTAGAAGAGGTTATTCTAATAATTTGTCTTCTTGTGTAACTACATTTATATTAAATTAAAAAATGTAGATAATATTGCTTAAGGATGAGAATAGCTTTGTTGGAAACTGATATCACCCTTTTGATTCACCAAAATAGGATATATTTGATAAAAAACATTCTTCATATTTGAAATGTTGTATGAAATATCATAATGTGACTATTTATAGGTTTAATAAGTCAATATAGGTCCCGTATTAGCTAGAATAGTTCATTCCCATTTACATTCCTTATTTTCATCTTTTTCACATAGATTTGTGTCATGAGAAAATAGTTTATGATGATTTTAATTATTCTTGGACAAAAATAGCGTTGAAATGATATTGATTTTTATATATCACTCTTGATTGATGAATTGAAATTTCAATTGGTTGTATGTGTTAATGTTTTTAATTTATATAATAATTACTTTTTTCCATGTTAAGAAAATGAACACTATAAATGACTTTTTAGACAAGGAATCATTTCAATATTGAGTATTAAGTGACAAAAATATTTTTAACTTTTTATAGAAGGGAAATAATTTTATCAATAGAATAGTGAAAGAAATAAAGAGTACATAAGATATCAGATATTTTTTAAAATCAATTAGTAAAAATGGAATCTAGTGTTTTACAATAATTTAGTTTTACCATGACAACATTTCTAGAAAATAAATATTATAATATGGTGAATTACATTAATGTCAAATTTGGAAAGAATGGAATATATTATAAAATTACAAATATATATAAATGAATCAATATTAATATATATACCTTATTGAATACTTTTCAGGTTGAAATATAAAATTTATATAAACATATATTATGGTCAAATAGAACATATTAAAACAAAAAAGGGAATGAAATAAATATTGACTCTAGGAATGATTATATTCGATATCCATTGGAATGAATTCAGAGATATCACCCACTACGAAATAATGAGAACATATTTTCATCTAGTTAATCCCAGATTAAAAAATAATTGGTTGATATTTTTTTTGTTATTTTGTTCATGGTATTAATTTTCAGAATGGGAAATCATAAAATTCAAAAAAGAAATAATTAAATGGTTTTATGTTCATAACGATGAAATCTAATGACTCTCATGTATTGATACAATAACTAGTATTTTTTTACCTCCATTGAATATTTTTAATACCTTTTAGAAATTCAATATTTAGGTTTTATTAAATTTTCAGATCCATTTACATCAATGTTATCGATATATTTTTTTTGATGTTCATGATAATGAATTATTCTTCATAATTTTTCATGTATAAAGGTATTTTCTTCAATAATTTTTTCCCAAATATTCATCCGGTGATTCATTTACCATGAAATATCATAACACGTAGGCCTATTTATTTACATTATATGTATCCTTTTAAAACATGTATGAAAATTAATGAGATGTGCTACAAATATGTATCAATGGAATTATTAAATTATTCAGCAATATTTATTAGAATTTGAGATTGAGTTATATAATAATTATTTTTATGAAGTGAAACATATCTGTCTCCTAATTTCTCAGAATTTGATAGATGATATTAGCAGTAAAAAAATATATAGCGTAATGTTAATATTATGTCCATGTAATGAAGTTATGTAGCACCATTTATACAAAATGAAAAAATGATGTTCAACCACATATATCATCAAAGAATTCAATATTGAAGCTATGTTGTCTAACATGAATTGACAATTTGTTGACGAATCAATAAAAATAAACATTTTATTCATTATTTATGGATAAATCCATCTTTTATTTATCTATATTAGAAATATTGAAATGGTTATCAATTGGGGAATATGTTGCTATGATCTCATGGTATACTTTTTATATTAATTGTTTAAATTTGAACAAAAAAATAAGGGAAATACATCTATTAAATATAATTAAATAATGGCCATCCCATAAACATTTCATGTATCGTGTCGAAAATATAAAAAAATTATTATTGAATTAAAATAATAATTCAGAGATATTTAAAATAAATTTAAGATTAATTATGATAAATTTCAGTTACTAGTGTTTTAGTGTAACATGAGTTTTAGTAACAATGGTGTTAAATGTTATTATTTTTTATTTACACTAATAAATTTGAAATGATTTAGTTGAAAGGATGAATAATTTATCATCTATATTCATGTGATGTGTATATTTTTTGTTATTAGGTAAGGAAATTATTAGTGGTCCATATTTTATTATGTAAAACAACAGTACATGTGATGATGACTTCGATAATTTTGTAGAATTATTTATAGTTACTTCATTAATTAAAAAAGTGTATTATTATAAAAATGATTATGATGGATGCATATACCATGAAAATGAAATGATATTATTTATCCTATATATTAATGGACCATGTTAAAGTCATTATTTTTCCTGAACATTTCTATTTTATATTATCAAAATATTACATATGAAGAAATTATATTTTTTTAACATTGATTTTTTAATCTATAAGTGTATTCCATTTCTATATTACTTAAGATAAATTACATATTCATCAATTTTCATTAAAAAAGTAATTATTATTTTATAATTCCATAATATTTCTAAATATTGATAGGATTTAGATAACATTGATATTTAAATATATAAATGTTGTTCATTTGTTCAATATTAGAATTATCATTTATATTTAATGGTTTTAGTTACATAGTTTTTCTAACAATATTGATATAAATATTTTTTGGGAAACATTAATGTGTAATGATAAAATTTTCAAACATATACATTTTGTAATGTTTGATTTTAAATATTATATTTTATTAAATGTTATTAATTAAAACAATAGCTATAGTTTACATTCAATTAATAAATATAATTTTTTTACTACTAGAACTGAATAATTTATATTTATATACTTCTACATAGAATTTCATTATATTCGTAAATTAAAAAAATATAAATTTAGGCAGATGAACCATTAACCAGTTTAGAATATTTTATAGTATTAATAATGAATAAAATAGAATTTATTTAATTTAATAAAACATATATTGGTCCAAATTATTTTCATCACCACTAGAGAACCCCCTAGGTGAGAGTATTATTCTTTTTATCCTATGAGAAAATGATACCCAATGTTAGTAGAAATTTCATTACACTATTTACAATATATCCACCATCTTGTAGGACATGGGAAAAAAATTCAATTTGGGGATAATAAAAATCAATTTGGCCTTAATTATAAGTGGTTTTGGTGCAATATTTACATATAAATACATATTTGGATGGTAATTTTTGATGCTAATGAAAGGAGTTCTGAAAAGGCTACCAAAAATCAGTTGTGGGGGTCTTTAAAAATAAAATTACCTATTTAATTTCATTACTAATTAATATAATATTATAGATTTCATGTGATTAATATTCAGTTTATTTAATAATTGATTGTTTGATGATTTATTTAAGTGAAATACATTAATAATAAGTGGATATGTTTTATAGAATTTTGATGTATATATTTTACAACAAAAATCAAATAAATATTAAGTTTTTTTGGAGAGAGAAAATGGAAACCCATTAATTATGTATGGGGTTTATTTATCAATATATATATGATACTATTTTCACCACATTGAGGGAAAAATAATTTATAATATGCTAATAATTTTATATAAAATAATTTTTTAAAAAAATCACATTTTTTTGATTGATGAGTTAATAAATTAATATTATGTTTAAGGATGTGACGGAATCTCCCTAGAGATAATTTCATAGAATTTACAACATCTTGAATTATCACATCGTGGGAATTATTTTCTAGATGAGAAAATGTTTGATATATGAAGAGATAAATATAGTTGTAGCGCTAGTGATGTTCAGTCCCACCATCCATCTTCCCCCACATACAATGAAAAGTTTAAAAGCGTGGGGGTGACTAAATGGGTAATATTTCTTAGTATCCCAACAAGAGAACTCGCTAAAAAAATGAAATAATTAAAAAAAATTCAGAAATATAAGTATTTTTTAAAATAAACTATTATTATATTATAAAATATCAATTCAGGGATCTCTATAAAATAATGAAATAAATGTAAATTTTATACCAAAGGATAGGAATGTGATTATGGCTATTGAACTCCTTGGTCGAGCAAGTAGATATGTGTTGGGGTTAATATTAGAATTGTTTTTGTTTAACCTAGTATGACATCAAGGGAGTCTTAATACATGGTAAAAATAAAATTCCCTGAACTTTGAGTATTGAGATATTGATAGTGGGAAAAACTATAATAATAAATTTTCTATATAATTTTTTCTTGAAGAAATGATCATACAAAACATGCATACCCTACTTTTCTACCCAGATCATCCACATCCATATTCAGACACAATTATATAATTAGATTTTTTTTCATGGATCCCAATTTAGTTAATATAGATTATAGAGTCATTCACACTTCAAGGGATTATATACATCCTCAACATATATAGTTATGTTTGTTTAGTGTAATAATACCTTATATTATTGATCCAACATTTACAATATCCTAGTCTATCATGGAGGTTTATAGAGTGGGAGTTAATTCGGGTCATTTTTAACTCTATCAAGGTACCCTTATTCATCAATTCAAATATATGGCAGGTTGTTTTTTTAAAATATTCTATAATTTTGATTTCAAAATAAATTTATTATTTTCTTACATTTACCTTATATTATATTATATAAAATAAAATGAATATATCAAATAAAAATTATAAAACTATTCTTTCAGATATATTTTATGCTTCTAATGGGAAAAAACATAACTATGAAATCGTTTATGGTAGAGGCATTTTATGAATTAATAAAGACCACAGATATTTATTTGATTTTCTATGTGTAACAAACATTAATTTTATAAATGGTATTTCCCTTTTTAATTATAAAAATGTGCCATATTTAGTAATTTTGTATTATATAATGCATATACCCACCTAATAAATCCCAAAAAATATTATTTTGACATGGATATTATATTTAGTGTAAATATTTTCCCAAAAAAACAATAATATAAAAATGGTATAAATTTTAAAAAAATGAAACTTCTATAATGTGACAATATCGATATGCATGATCCCTATAAATTATCACAATCATGAAAAAAACTATAGAAATTAAGAAGAATATTAGTAACATAAATTTAAATTTGAATAAGAAATAATATATAACCATGAGAAAATAGATATAAATAAATAATTAATGGAATATGATGTCTTTATAGAAAGTTGTGTTCCCATATGACTGTTTCATATTTCACTGTTGGAATATAAATATTAACATTAAAATAGAAATATAAAATTATAAATAGTAGTAATACCATTAAAATATAATAATCAGTGGTAGATGTGTAAAATATTGATTATATATCTTAAAAAATTAAAATATAACACGTTTATATAATTAGAAAAATATATAAATGATTTAAAAATATTAAAATTACTATTTTTATTTTGTTAATGTATATAACTATTTGAAATTTAATAAAAAAATAATGATTTGAAATATTTATTTTTCATAAAATATATTTTTTTAAATATATTATATTTCATCGTAATTTTAATAAATACTTATGATCCCATATGTAAATTCTTGATGCGTGAAAAAACAGATTAGTATTTTAATATTTTCTTATTTATAATTAATAATGATTATATTTGAATATAAAATTTCTCATAATTAGTAAACCATTATAATAAAATGATTTTCATTTTTATAATATACTAATATAAACATTTATAAGAAGATTGTTTGGTATTTTAATAAAAAAGAAGAATTTTTTTTGGAATAAATAAATATGTTAAAAAATAGTATTTATCATTATATGTTAAATACCTACTTAATTATCTACTCGATGATATAATAAATTGTTAGTTCGAACAAATTGGAAAAATTATAGTTTATATTCAAATATTTCATCATTATTGGTTTTTTGGTGGTAAATTTATTAATAAAATATTAAAAACATTCCCCTTGTTCACTTATAAATGACACCCCATCTTTTCATACATTATAAATTACTTTATATAATAAATGATAAAAAAATTCTCTCCAAATATCTCCCATAAGTCCCATGTATCAATTTTATCATAAAAATATTATTTCAAGGGTACCTAATTTGAATACTTAGAGGATATATCTAAAGATGAACATAATTCCCTCAACTGAGACTTTTAATTTTTTTCCTCCTCATTGTCCAAAAAAATTCTACCCAACATTACCAATTTACTATAGTATAAAAAATATACTAAATTTTCATTTTTTAATAGAATATCAAACATACAACATCAAATCTTATCATCTCCATATAATTAAAACATTGTTCCCATTATGGTGCAATCAATGATACTACTAATATCACAAATTAGGTTCCCCACAACCATGATGGATTATTTTAGAAATATTATTAGCGCTAAATATAATGACTATATATATATAGTATAAATCATTTCTATAATTTTAATGTATTAATTATATAAAAATAATCACTTTCATGATCGTCGATAAAATCCCCAACATGAACTACATGTATAAATTAATCTTTTAAAATAAATGAATCCTATTGTCTTAGATAATGTGTATATATTTTTCACCACAACAATTTTCTGGAAGAAATTAACACTGTTCAATTTAATTACATGTGTTATAGTCCCATTTTACATGTATTCCAACAACTATCAAGAAATAATATCACCTTGAAACCATGAAACAAATGACATATATATAGTAATTATAGAAACAAAATATCAATTAAATGAATTTAAACAAACATAAATTATTTACAATAAATAAAACATATTAAATTGATTTTCTGAATAATTTATTTAAAAATTATAATTACATTATTAATGTTGTGATGTGAAAAACTATGAATGGTCCCTCAATGTAGGTAATGGATCTCTCTAAAAATCCCTATTTTCATTGGGTTATTCTATCTCTCTATTTCCCCACTAGGGTTTTTATGAATCCCCATTTTCTTATATATTAAATATGATATCCAATTTAGTTTTAGGACTTCACATAGAATTATTATCTCGTCATTACTAAAAAACATTCCTTATTTTTTTCATTTTACTATTTTATATACCTATCATTATAAAGAAAATAGACCTCAGAATTACTTGGGAAGTGATTTATTCAATTTTATTTTAAAATAAATTTATTCATTTGTGTGTGTGACATTGGATTTTTCAGATGGTATCAAAGAAACAATTATAGTAATTATTGGTGATTAAAACTAGAATAATTTAGTAGTAACCCTATGGATAATTCTATGTAAAGAAAAATATACTGAATTTTGTTTAATTATTAAGAGAGTGGCATAGAATAATTTACATTATTTCCTAGATAAAACAATTTGATGTGGACCTAACACTATTGTACCTATGGTTAATAAATACAAAGTGATTATTGGGAATTAACTCAACCTGTATCTGGTGAATCAAATAGATTTTTTACTTCACACATGTTTTGACACTAAGGTGGAATAATAATTTTAAAATTCATAAGAACCTTATAAATAATTATGATCGACATGAAAATATGTTTAGGATAGAAAACATTGTATTTAATTTACCATAGATAACCTATGTTTGTTCCTATAGACTAAGAGGTTAGGTTATATGTTTCATTTATTAATCATTCCATCTATTTTCATATTTTCGATTTTATATTCTTAATAGAATTAAATTTATTATCTCTATGATTATTTGAGAAATATTAAATCTCCAAAACCTAAATTAAATAGTGGAGTTTCTTCTCATTGTCCTTTTATGAACATCAAATGAATTACATGATTGTAGTTCGACATTTTCTAACATATCATGAAGGATTAGTAGAACTATTCAAACACCACCTCATAAAATAGAGGTTATGTTATCTGTGAGAATAATAAAAGATGAAATTATTACATCTTAAGTATATCATAGCTCCCTAGTCAATTTATTTTTAATGATCCTCTTGAAAACAATATTCATATTTCTTTTAGTGTAATTTTTTTCTTAACATGGCATGAATTTAATGACCATATATATAGCGAACATCAAATTTGGAGTGTGGGAAATCACTCTCTATATATGGATTCAACATAACAGTAAGTAAAATTCTATGGAATATGATTTATATTAATTTTATTATTCCTGTAAAAAATGGATATTATATCCTTATCAAAAAAATATCTAGTAAAAATGAATGAGACAAAGAATACAGACATTCGTTAAGAAGTGTATATTGTGAAGGACTATAGTACGATATTCATAAATAGCTTCATTTACATCATCCTCAATGGTATATTGATATTTTAATTTTACATACTTGATAAAATTCTATCATATCAATGATTCCTTAATAAATAGAAAAAATAGAGTTGAATAAACTAAATAAATTGATATGGGAAAATCAGGACAATGATATTATATTTCAAAGTGATTTATTGTATGATGTTCTAGTCAGATTCCCAAAAATAATGATGAAAAAATTTACCAATAAATTAATTATAATCAACTCAAAAAAAGATTGATAAAGGTCATATAACATGTACTATGGATTGAGTACATGATTGATCAACTATGTGGGCCCTGCTATTTCTCTATAGTGGACATTCGGTAGTGATATATCTAATTAAAGGTTAATAAGGATGATATTTCATACACTTGATTTAAAAAAGGGCATAGAAAATATTAGTTCATTGTGATGACCATAGTACTCACTAATTCTACAGAAATCTTCTTCAAATTAATCAATAGGGGCTTTAGATATTTCGATAATATATTATGGGTAGTATTAAAAGATGATATTATAATATACCTATAAAGATAATAATAACATGAAGAGAATTTGAATACATTTCTAATGTCTTTTTTAAAGGAATGCCTATATGAATGGTATAGTAAATGAATGTTGTGGATGAAATAATTATCATTGTTTTGGAATCTTTTTACTAGCTAAGAGATTAATATAGACCCTTATTAGACAAATGAAATTCAAAAGGGTAAAAAAATAGAATCATTTAATGATATATATAAATTCCACATAGTATCATTGTATGAATATACAATTATGAGAAATATATTATGAATTTAAAACCCACTAACTATGTTGATATGAAAGGGTGGTACTATTTTAATTGATCAGTCAATACAAACCCAACTTCATTGAATTGAAAAACTAGATTATCACTACACAAGTAATTATAATACTAAAAGTTAAAACATTTAACGGTATATATTTTTAAACTAAATAATAAATTAGGTTTTTTACTAATTAAAAATGATAAAATGATAAACTATGCCTCATGAAAAATGATTGTTCATGGTAATAAATATCCAAAACATGATTTGGATTTGTATTCAATTATCATAGCAATAAATATTAACCAACATTATCTCAATAGGTGAATATGAAATATATATGGATCATAAAATAATTGAGTATATATTCACACCAATGGATAATAATTTTCATCATGAATTATAGTATGATATAATAATTGATTATGGTTCCTTAATCTATAACCATTAAGGGATGTTTAATTAATTGTATGATTTATGATATATAAATGATTCTACTTCCTTGTCTATGATGATAATTGATAAGTATATAATTTCAATAAACATGATAATGATGTTAATGGGATTCATAAATTGGGGAACAAAAATATTTCATTCTCAAATTACTTATCAGCTATCCCATTTGGAAATGATAAGGGATACTCAAGGAGATGATGTAGAAATATAGAAGAATATGGATGAAATGTGTAAAGGGAAATCATCAGAGTTCAATATTGACGATCATAGAGTTGTAATATTTGGTTCATCATAATATATACCTTCAAATCCCAAGGTGATTTAGGAGTTTTTCAATGTTATACATACCTTAACCCTCCACATCCATTTATTATCACAAACATGTAATGAGATATCTGAGAGAACAATTAGTTGGATAATATGAAAAATGAAATTTTTTAATATATATAAATGTGTCAGATATATGTCAAAGTGATGTAACAAGGATAAATGTCCAAGGTGATGATAAAACCAGTACACATATCTACATCAGAATGGGAAAACATGAAAATAGCCTTTTTTTACTGGTCTTATAAGGATATACAGATGAAATAATGAAATATGGTTTAGGGTGGATGATATTATAAAGACTTCTAACAACAATTTAATATTAGAGGACTTATATCTTGATAAATATATAATGTTTCACATTATGGAAGTGGATAGGATTCATCGAACCCCATTATTGATAGTATCTAATCGTGATAGAGTGTTTTCTTATATATTCATAAAAAATTTCCAACCATGTTATAAACAAAAATATGATCATGATTAAAATTATCACCCCCAATTATTGTCAATCATACATGACTATAAAGAATGATTATGATAATTTTGAGAGAATAATCGATGGACTATAATGGTGGATGGTATCCACATCTTCATATGGTGGACTTCATATACAATAATAACATTTATTCAAGTGTCCTAATATCTCTCTATGAATCCTTTTATTAGAAGAGATGTATAACACAAATATATTGGGATGAATTTAATTAACATGGGCTATTATGACCTAAAATAGACCACAAAATGGTAAAAAATTTCATTAAAATTAAATATCACATTAGAGCAGTTCAAAGTCAGAAAGATATGTGGTTTTTTACCATTAGAGAGACTGCGAGTTAGTTGTTTAAGATAATAAGTTCTTTTACATATATCAGTGGGATAGACACAATATATTTTTTATGAAAGCAATGATATGTCATAGGTGTATCAGCTACTTTAAGATTAATTATCACATCTGAGTTGTGGAATATTAGCTTTCACTACAACCAATCATACTCTACTATATAATCTATTACATGTACCCCTATCAAGGATGAAAATACAGCATCTCCCATGTTTACTAAATTTAAAAATCTTATGTCTTGAAAATGATCTCTCTTATGAGGAAAAACTAATGAATTAATTTGACCATAGATAAAATGTTCTACTAAATAAAGCAACAAATCATGTAAAAAAAAGGTAAATCACTAGGTAAAAATAGGATAAATGAGAAAAAAAATGAATAAAATACATAAAAGTACCCTAACATATTTTCACACTAGAATGAAAAATGAAATTTAAAGCATTAAATTTCTTAATAGGATTGAATATAAAAACCCCAGATATTATTAATGGAATTTACCCTTATAATTATATAAATAATTCATATTTAGTAATGTAGTATTACCTAAACCAGATGCCCTAAATGGTAAAACCAAAATATTTTTTTATTATATTTTAGTATCTAAATTATGAGCAAAAAATACAGATATATGAATTGACAGTATTATAGTGGTGAAGAAAATAACAAGTATGATATCCCTAATAAGATGACTTTAATTAGATCGATACTCCATAATGATCATACTCTCATAAACCATTTTAGAAATTATTTAGAATATGATTTACATAATATGAATTTCAGAAATGAAAATAAATATAACTATGATGGAAAATATAACAAAATTAATTATGAATGAAATATGAAGTACTCATATAAAGTAGGGAACCCATAAGAATATCACCAATCGTAGAATTGTAATAGTAATGGGACAATTGGAATAGTAATATGACCATTATGAATAGTAATCAAACTATGAAAATAGTATCCTATCATTTGAAACAGTTAAAATAATATTTATTGATATTATGAAATGATAATATGATATTTTTTTAAGGAATTGAGTAAATAAATTTTGAAAAAATGAAAAAATTATTTTTAATATTTCTGTAAAAAATTATAAGTTTGAATTGAATTTTGATATCCAGTATAAAAATATATAATAAATTTTTTCATTATAAAGTTTATTTATAAAACAATATTTTGTATCATCATAATTAATATTTTTTTTTTAAGAGCATAGGTAATTTTGAGAGGGTCAAAAAATGATAATATTATTATATTTTTTATTTTTCAAATTAACACGAACATAATATAAAATATTAATTTCTCATAATTATAAATTTTTATTCATAAAATAGATTTAATTTTATTTAAATAGAACATATAAAAATTTTTAGGGTGAGTACTTTATATTTTTTCCAAAGAGTTGAATTTTTCGAAAATAGTGAGTGTATAGTATTATTATTATTAAAGGGTGGCCTAGAGGAACAATACAAAAAATGAAATGAGTATACATGGGTCTATATTAATTATTTAAAAAGTCATAATGGCAAATTATATTCAACCCATCTGAGGGAAAGGAACCCAAACCAAAAATTTAAGGAACCACTACACCCTGATATTCCTATGAAACAAAAAAATTTTCTCCTCTATTATCGCCATTCCAAGTGTGATGGATCTACATATCATTTTTGATTTTCCTCATTCACTTCTACATTATATAAGAGATAGAAAATTCGTGAGACTATGAACTAGAAGGAGTTATGGATGAATTTGGATTCTATCTCTACCGTAGCTAGGTTGATGTTTTTCTAACTAAATTATTCAAGACTCATAATAATGGCCTTATACATAACCTAAATAAAGTCTTTGTTCCATATATTATTTATGAAAGAATGATTTAATGACAACCTAAAATCACATACTAATCCACTGCCCCATATTTTCTCCATATATATTTCACAATCTATGTTTAGTTTTTACTCATTTTGGTTAGGAATCCATTGAATCTATTGTTCCTAAAGTTCATTAAGGATAAGGGGATTGAGGGAATGACGTTTTGCAGAAATTTGTGATAAGGATTCCTGGTACATATTTTCTTTAGAATATAAAAATGATTAATAGTATCGTGGTCCTAAAACAAGATCCAACATTGAGAAAGAAATGACTTCATTCTGAGTTTTGTTCCTAGACATTCATTTTCAATAATATATCAAAAAAAGTTTAACTATTATTACCTAATATTTCAATTGGTTTCTAATTTTTCATTGTAACTATAGGTTATGGAAATTTTCCCCAATACTACCTTATAAGAAAAAGCTGTGAACATCTAAAACATACACAACACTACATGCACCCAATCACACTCGAAGAATATGTGAGAATAAGACTTCTCCCAGGTATTCCCAAAACATGACCATGTTGACACAATATTTATACCTATTCTTATGATAATATCATATGTGGGTATTATATAATTATGGATACAACACATTATAAAATTTTTCATTATGGTGATATAATTACTCTAAACCACATCTCCCCACATATCCGAATTAGTTAATGTCATCTAGAGTCGATAGAACACCTTCCCCAAAACACACATAATATTGAGCATAAATAAATTCTTTTATCAGGGTTATTTTATATATCAGTAAGATCCAAAACCATTTTTCTCTCATCATTAAGGACTACATGTGTGATGGTAAGAAACGTTTTCCTAGTCTTGAAGGTGATATCTGGCATGTGGTGTCTTGGAAAACCAGGGGAGGAGATATCATATAATTGATGCCAAATGATCCTACCACCCATACTAATGAGATACTAATATTAATGATGAAGTGCATTAAAGTTTGTGTGAATCAAAATATATAAATGGAAATTGACTCAACTATATAAACCCCTATTATTCCCATAATTTTGAGATAAAATACTCCCCCTGTAGTGTCTGAACATTGGTAGCTTCCCAATCCATCATTTCATATTATCAATTCATATAACAATGAACAATCCCCACGTTGATTTTTCCATGACGTGTCAGCCAGTCTATATTTAAACACAATTACCAATGATTATTGTTTTATTTCTCAGTGACAATGATGAAAGAGTCTAATATTTTATCGAATCTCACAATGCATGTTTTCTTATTTGAGAGGGTATAGAATATGATCATCGTGGTTTGGGTATGAATTTATTTTTCTAGTTTTATAGAGAAACTGAATGACATATACAATTTTTTGTAGTTAATGTTATATCTATTGATTTTATCAACTACATTGATGAAGTCATGAATTAATATCATGATCATGGATCTGGGATATCCAATATAATCATTTATAAAAAACCATCTTTAGGTACCCATACATATTCTTATCGATCAAGACCACCTATCTGAAAACCTTGTCAAGAAATAAACAGTAATCTTATATTGGTTAACTAGTAGGCCACTCCACTTAATGTAATCCAAAAGTATCATGTTGAGACATATAATGGATCTTATACTACGAAAGTGAAAAATAATTTTATCATCAATACACATTAGGTAAGGGGAACAATTAAAATATTTCCCATGATGATAGGGTATGATACATCCAATCAGATCATCATATTGATAATTTGGCTTAATGTAACACACATTATAATGAAGAGACTCAGAGACAATGAATCCCCTTACCCTAGACTAAAAACCACATTAAATAATATTAGTTCCTCTCGAAAATGTAAGTGGATATCAAGGATGAACTTTGGAACTTGTAAAAAAGGTTGATGGTCTATGTGTAAACCCCCATGAATGCAAGCACACTCAACATGTTGTTATATTCAATTAATTAATAACATTTATTCATATCAATATTGATCACCAAATTATATAATTTATCCTTAATATTTATATACTCTATCATCTATTTATGTATCTTGATTACTCCCTTGATCAATCAACATTTAATTTTTTTTGTTTCTAATTAGAGATCCAGTTCGGTAGATGCATTGATATCCTCCGTTTATTGGAAATATACAATAGCCTATATGGGATGTTTAACATACTTATAGGATGGAAGTGATATGGATGGAATGGTTTCATGATCATAAATAGAAGAACTAGAGAGGTTTCACTATCTACAAAGGGAGGATAACTACCACATATGATTTCTTGAATACCCATATCTAGGTCACCCCTAAAAAAATCCCATGATGACCTATAAAAAACCATGGGAATCCATTTGGGTAACCAAACTATATGTGCTGAGAATCTAAACATCATTGTCTATTTCTCAGACATCCATTATTTAATCAATAAAAATATTTTCATGAGTTGATGCCATTCATGTAAAAACATCAAATTACTCAACAGTACACCTCATGTATATGCCTTCCATTTAAGGATTCAAACCTACAAGAAGAGATTACAAAAGAATAAAATCCATAACATTAATCACATCATGATCATATATGTAGGTGTATTCTTCAAGGATAATTTTCATCCAAATTATCCACTTCCATTACCTTAGGAATTCTTGGTAGAACACTGTGTTTCTTTCACCATCCTTTAACCACATAATCCAGGATTTCTCATATTCCATACTTTCTGTCTCTTGAAGAATATCATCCATGGTATTTTTCTTCATCATAAGTTTATTGAAAATTTATGTTCTCCATTACTCCTTCATCATAGGTTAAATATGATCAACGTAAGATTTGATCTAGTCCATGTTTTGGAAACACCGAGGTTGATCATTTATCCAGGAATAGAGGTAACTTTTAAGATGCTTATTGTTATTGTTGATGATATCCCACCAATATCCATGTGTTTTCTTGTCACAATGTAGCCCACCGTGGTCCATCCCACGACTACTGCAAACCCAACTCTAATATTCCAGGGGAATAAGACCAGTTCTGATTAGGAACATCCAAAATATGGTAGCCATTTTTATAAATTAAATATACATATGTACACATATCCAAGACCACCTGATGATGAAAAATACAAAACATGAATGCAATTTCTAAATCCTTATATAATCCCACAACTCGTGAATGATATTAATGTACTAAAAGTGATAAATTAGAAAAACTCATGACCAACCAAATATTGTAAAAAGCCCAATATTTCACAAGGGTGAAGACTATGACTAATTAAAAACTCCTAGAAAACACCTCAGTCTATCTAGATAAAGCTACCCTCCATGTACTCTACCACCAACCGATACAAAATCAAAAGATCCATTGTCTGCATAAGAGATGACATGTGTTGGTATTCCATGTATGTGTGAATATAACAACAACCAATAGGATACCCAAGAAATAATAAACATGAATCAATAAGTAAATTAATCTAAAAATATATATATGTATCAATTTATAATAGAAAATGCCTAGATATAATCCAAAAAGACACCATTCCAATATGTGCACACAAAAAACTTCCAAAGACATGATTCTACTCAATGAAATGCTTCATCTAAGAGAATCCCTTCCATGAAACATTATTTCATTGTAGACACTCAATTAGTATGTGAATATAATTGGTCCCCACCAATGAAATCTTACTAGTATCACAAGTCCTTGATAATTAGATATGTGTTTAAGCCCAAAATCACTGGGGGACACCACAAACCAAATCCGGATCAACGAGTTCTATAGGGGATCATATCAGAAAAAATATCCCAAACCATAATGATACCATATTCTAGATGGATGATCAACACACTACTCTAGAATGTCTCACTGATTCCCAAAACCAAACATTGGGTGTAAAGATGATATATGATCGCACTCTAGTCTAATGGAGGAACACCATAAAATCTATATATGAATCATCCTATAGTGGGTACTAGTATATAGAGATATTGAAAAAATAACTATCTGTACACTCAAGGGAGAGGGACATCATGAAAATAACTCAATAGGTATTTGTCTAAATTGAAGAGACAAATAGCTCCAATCTGTCTTTTAGGGAGTACATGACATTTACGAAGATTACATGATAATCCTTGTTCAAACTGGACCTTCTCGTGCGGTTTTACCTCACCCAAAATGTAAAACAATAGTTAAAAGATTTGTGAGTGAAATGTGTGATGTGTAGAGGTCCCTCTATAATGTGACCTTGCCATATGGTCGTGTTTGTGTATCTATACTTAAGCCTATGTACACATGGTCATGTTAATGTACAAGCACCCAACATTTCAATTCCCAATTACTCCTAAAATTTTGTATCTACCCTCCAAGGTACATGATAATCCATCATAGAGAGGTCACATGAGATGTGACCATGTCACATGATCTGTGATATTGAAAGACATGTGAATCTCAAGCAATGAAACCAGATGGACTGACACGATGTGTAATCCTAAAATACATGCATTGTTGGTTAGGTTTTTCTAGATACATCAAGAAATAATCTGATTTATCCTATACATCTCTGGGTCTGCTTCCCATGTTGTTGCCTATATATTTGGGGCTGAACAATCTTTTCCATAATCACTGGGTGGAATCTGGTTCCAGATATACTCGAAAACCAATCCACTGAAGAAATATGTGATAGCATGTCAAAACTAAGAATAATATATGAAACAAATGTTTTATGATCCATCAAAAATTTTCCATCTCTATCATCACACATCAATCACAATTTCAAACATTAACTTCACATGTGGCATGAATCAGTTCCACTAATTAACCGATGTGCAATGATTGAATACCAGATATTAATAGAACTATAAGAAAAAAAAGAAACACTCACGGTGAAAATGTGAAGATTGGGTGGGCGTAAATCCAAATTCCATCATACATTAGAAATGTTCATTAGAATATTAACATTCAACAATTATTTTTTTCATTGGAAATGAAAATCAAAGTGAAATAAAAAAATGATTAAATTAGATTCCATCAAAATAATTTAACCAATTATGCACATTTCAATTATGTTCTTGGAATTTATCCACATTCATCATTGTTTAATAAATGGACCCGAAAAACCAAACCAACATAATATATAGTGTTTTTATCAATCGTTGATGATTAATGGATATGTGATAACATCGCTAATGAGATCCATGAACTCCATTGGAATAATGATTCATTATCTGTTCACTATCCACCATTTTTACCCCTATAATCTCTCCTCCAATTGTCTTTAGGACTATAAGGATTTATGGAATAACTTAATACCATATGTATAACCAATTAATTAAATAGGAAGTGTGAAATTTTATAAAAAAAGTTAAATTAATTTTTGTACAGTTTTTATTTATTTTTTACCAAAATAATTTTTTCTAAAAGTACTTACATTGAAAAATGTTATTTCACAGATATGATAAAACCCACATTCAATACTCCATCATTAAATTTTTTACTTTTCATCTAGTCCTCCATTGATTTTTTATTCCCCATTATCATAAAAACTATGTCAGCATGCTATTTAATATATTTAATATATTCTAAAAATTTCATCAAGATAAAATAAGGCTTTGAATCTAACTAAATATCAAGACCTAGGGTAAAAAATAATCCATATAATATCTTAAAATAATTAATCGAAAATTTATGTCATCACATTATCCCCCTGCATGGGCCTTTCATAAAAAATTTAGAAAATCTGACTAAAAACATGAGGGTATTGGTATCGCTTCTGGCTCTCATCCACCCATGTTCTAATTAAAATATTCTAATGATCCCACTTGAAATACACTATGGTATTTGATCACCCATTAATGATCATATCTTGCTGATCCTTGATATAAATCGTTTACTAAGAAAAGGTAGATCTATTCCCAATGTTTGTTATCCTCTGTAGGTAACTCGTGACAGGACATGTATGTTCCTCCTCAGCTAAAACATGAAGATGATTTTAGGTACCAATCCAAACTACATAATAAGAAATAATATATATTCCTCCTAGTCACATTTAAATAGTAATTAAAAGGGACCAATAAATCTCAATGAAAACATGCTTCCTTGATTAAATCACTAGAATCCAATTTAATGTAAGAACCTCTGAAACACATGGTCTCTCTTCAAGAACTCTAGAGGTCTCTATAGTTGGTTCTTATAAGTTATATGGTAATCTGTGATGTCCTCATCAATTCCTGGGGGATCTGAACCTTCTCTATAGTATCGTGATCCAACTTTGGGCTTATGATTTACGACACTCCTAGATTAGTCCATCAAGGAGGTAACCAAAAGGGTAACCCATTAAATTCCTCAAATAGTTTCAAAACAATCATGAAATGGTTTCTCTTTTCATATGAAAACTCTACTAAGGATAGATGATTCTCCAAAATTTGGAAAAAGTCTATTATAAAATCCCATAACTTTTCCTCCATGACCTAAATAGTCTTCCATATCTATTTTTTTGTCCTAGGTGAAATGATTTTATCAATAACTGCTATTTTTAAGGGACTCTTCTTCTCCATTCCAAAATCGTAAAGTGAATAAAGAAATATTCTATAAAATAATCATAAAGGTAACACAATTTATTCGTACATTCTCTTGTACATAGATGGTTCATATGCTCTCCATTGAACTCTATTTTCGAATAGATATGTAGTGAGATGACAAGGTGAGATAGTATACGATAACCCATATAGAATCATGTACCTAAACATCCATTTTAACCACATTAATAAGTCTATGGATATCCCATCTCCCTCCCATATTTCCACAACAATGGGTTGAGATAAAGCCACAAGAAACTAGTTCTCAAATATCACCAAACTAAAAGTGAGGCATCATGATAAAAAATATTAAACTCCCTTCATTATTAATGGATAAAAAACCAATGTTGATAGAAATATAAAATCATTCAAACACCTAGATAGAATTTTATATAAAACACATGAAACTCCTACACAAACTCATCACACAACATCAAATGTATCATCATCTATTCACTAAAAAGGATATGTTCTCACCACCTTCATAATATAAATTAGGAGCACATAAATTGTATATCTATGTGATTAAGGTAGAAATATAGGTATTTGAATGATTTGAATTTTTGACATGTTGTAAAATTATATGGTTAAAAATCATAAAAAAATACATGAAGCACAATCCTTATCTGAAGAGGAAAACTGTAATGAGGCTAGCTGCATTAATATCTTTGCCAAAAACTGATAATAATATCTCATGTTGAGAGGTTCTTCCACGACATTCCCTTTCCCAAAATTATATAAATTCATGAATCCATAGTACTATAGGAACTATAGAAATTATTTTTTTATCATGTTATGATACTTGTGAGAAAATATAAACTTGAGACTCTTGTGGTCTCTATAAATGATACAGTGGTTTCCCATCAGGCAATATCAACACATATTTCATGAAATTACTACCACTTTAAGATTATGATCATAGATCAGGTTGTTCTTATCATGTGGTATTAATTGAAAATATCCATAGGTAATGACTTATTGAATCTACAAGAAAACACAAATATTCTTAGTCCATAATGTATTATAGAACATTACATTTATAATAACCTCCTTTTGATGACTTAGTATGTGATCACATGTCAACCTCTACCTCAACATATGAAGGAACTAGTACCATATTTTCATCCCCATTAATGACTATAAATTATAGGTAAATACTATTTAGGGATATTCTACAGTATATACATTGTGTTCAAAAATATGAATGTATTCTTCCTATCCCTGAAAACTCCACACCTCATTAACATTCTTGGGTGGCTCCCAAAAAAGCACTAGCTCAACCTTCACTGGTTCCACCACTACTTCTTATCATGAGATGAAATTACCCAAGATGTGGATCTCTCAATTCCAAAACTGACACTTAGTAAACTTACCCAAAATATAGTGTTGTGAATGTGTACATAAAACCACCCTCAACTGTAATGAGTTATCTCCCTTAGACATCGAATACACTAGTATTTCATTGATGAATTCTATCATGACTGGTCTATGAAGGGAAAAATTATATAGTTCATGATCTCCATGAACACTTTTTGGGTGTTCATCTTTCCAAATGACAAAAAAAATTACACATATTTCCATTAGCGACATCTTAATTTCATCTTTGGTATATCCCCATGACACAAATGTTGTTAGTGATAACCTAATATATTGGAAATCATTTATTACAAGCAAGCCCCTCTCATATGATTAAATATTCCATTAATTTATGATATCTGAGACACATTATTCTCAATAACATGTTTCTTGCATTGGTAATACACACATAACTATAGGGTCACAACTTGTTTCATAGAGAACAATAGTGGGGCTACCCAGGGGGAGAAAATTGGCCACACAATTACCTTTTATGCAAGTCCACCAACTACACCCTTAGCTAAAAAATCACTATATGAGACATCCAAAATTCAAGTGTAGATTTTAGAGCCATATGGATAATGAAACCAATGTATAAGTCTAGATCTCAGTGGTAAGATAATCATGGCACATTAGTAAAAAGATCCAGTCGTTCTCTTCGACCATTACTGGAAACATAAATCTCATAACATCGACTGCCCAAATAGTCATGTTATCCATCTCATAAGTAATATTCTACACTCTCCCATGACCAATACTTCTATACTATTACATTTTTTCTTTTTCCTAATAATGAAAAACCATTTTCTATCACTATGAAAAAAAATATCATCAACCTAAAATATTCAATATGGGAATGAACTATGCATTCTAGTGCATTCATAAAATGAAATCATCAGGTCTTTAATTTAATAATAATTGATCATATACGAAAATCTCACCTCCTAGCATCAAATTTCATTGCGGTTATAGGTTCAAAATCAATGAATCCCCACTTTTTAGTGTTTTGAATTATACGGGTCAAGAAAAGGTCTCAATCATAATATCTATATATAAAACTAAATAAGTGACAAAGAAATAATGACTCACACATGTTTCTATAAATAGTGAAACTAGTGTAGAAAAAACACATATCGTACCTCATATCATCCATGGGGCCTTAGGATCATATGTATCCATATACTGCAGATGGCCTTGTCCTTTTCCACCAATTTGATGCACCCGGAATAGACCACATGAGTGTGGTGGTGGTAATAGCTCAAGCATCTTAACACCTCATACTTCTATTCAGATCCCCATGCCATCTCTACCACCCTACCGCCAACCCTGGTCACTTTTCCCCCTATCATGGAGGACCCTAAAATATCAATTAAAAAGTTGTATGATGTGTAGGAAAATCCCAATTCATATGTCGTCAACCATAAAAGAAGAAAACTCACCTCTCCCTTAACTTATTTTTGTAATTATGAATTCCTTATACCATTGACAAGGTGTCTAGGGACTGCCTATTGAAAAATCTGACATGCATGGATCCATAAAACTATTTTTTTCAAGATATTTCCAAATAAAAATCTCATAGGCTCCCATTATCAGCTCTCAATATAAGTTCCTTCTCTAAAAATAATCAGTCCACTATGGAGTCCCACTCAATTATCCCACTATATGTGATAATTTAATGGGATGATACTTAATCCCTGATCACATGAAGTAAGACGTTCTTAATAGACTATAATTGGAAGATTAGATATTAAACCATAAATATGGTGTTATGTGACAATACAATAGAACTTATTGAGTACCCTGACAAGGAAAACTGGCCTACTTATGATAGAAAAACATTATGTCTGTCGAGAGATCACAATGTGGAGGGGTAGAACTCCTACCTAAAGAGATGGTCAATGTATGACTAGGAGAGAGCTATCTTGTTGTGTGACTGGGTCACTAAGGTCCAATATCATCAATTTTCTTCCTTAAGAGGAATAATTTTTAATACATCCATATGATATTTAGTTTTAAACACATGGTGTAAAATATATTTACAACATCTATGTAGTTTTCATGCCCTTTGAGGACATTCTTTCTCTAATACATGGGAGGTCACTATGTATGTAACATGTACTATCTAATCAACCTACATGCATCCTCTAGTAGAACATTATGTTCTACATGTTTCTAAACAGGTGGGTGTATAGTTAGTAAACCACTATGTGTGGAAAATTTTAGAATAAAACCTTATACTAAATCCTCATCACTCGGACGATTATATTTTTTTTCCACTTAATGGATTTGCATATAGTTGTCTTCACATGGCCATCGTGAAATAAAAATAGATGTACCACAATAAAAAGACTATATTTGGGGAGAAGACTCAAGAAGTACATGGAAAACACAATACATTCATATATGATTCATTTACTAATGATTTCCCAAAGAATGTTTAAAATTATTGATTTTAAAGATATGTGATCAGAGTCCTTGTGTATCAAAAGATCAGGTTCCACCGTAATACTAGAAACCCTAGATCAAATGACTAGCATGTAATAATATTCATGGTTTCTCCAAACTACTCACATAGACACCAACACTATGGTAGAACTGACTGCCTGTGATACCACTCAGTCACAACCTAACCCACTAGGGTATAACCTGGGACTACACCAACCCCCTCTCTAATAGTCCAAGTGATGGAGACCAAAAAAATGTTATCTTACACCACAAAAGGAAGGTATTATTCAAAATTACATGTACACATGAAAATATCTCCATTCTCATACAATGATGAATTTTAAAACCATTTATTGAAACACATCCATACATCTATATTCCCACAGACAGAGTATGATAGTAAAGTACTAAAAAGTGAAAAGGGGTATAAATACTAGCACAGCAAAAACCTATATAGTGTCCATCCTACTCCACAAGAGAGTAAATTTAATAAATTATATTTAAAAAAAATACTTTTCCAATATACCATATTCAATAATCCACCTACTCTGCATCTACTAAGGACATAGTAAAAAGGTTCGACGCCTACATTAGACAAGACAGTTGCACGCCGAGCCCATAGAGGGGAGAGTATAAAAATATTGAGTAGGACACATGAAAAACACTAATCACAAAACACCATGTATAGTCCTCACAATAAAAGATATAATAGTTAATATATAATATAAAGAACCAATATATACATTGAATAGTGACAACTCCACCTAGAGGTCATAACAAACATCAATCCAAAGGATTTTTCTCGAAGCAATGTTTGTTGTGGGAGACTCCACTCAACGATCCATTATATAACCAAATCCACTCGATCAATAGGTAAATTTCATTTGGACCTACCTGATAAGGATAACTAGTCTTAGAATACGCTGATACTAAGATAGGTTTCATTCCCAAAAACCATCGATGGAGACGATAAACCATATATTGATCTACCGACTATGCAGGGGATAATATTCTAATGATACCATGAACCCTATAGATAAGTAATTCTATAAGTATGATCAATTTCATTATCAAAGAGGTCACACGGATTCCATATACCCCACCTAGGGTATAGGTATTATATAAGATCACACACTATTCTCATGGAAGTATGATAAATACTATATATGTGACTCATCATATAGATGGGATCAATTTTTTGCGATGTGGAAATAATGACACACTGTTACCATGAGGGAATATATAATGGGGAAATATACTCAATAGACACTGGTCTGAACTATGATTATAGATATCTTCATATTGCCTTTAAGGGATTACATGGTGAGTGTACAGAGTACATGTATTTATTGGATCATCCTAGAAATGGGGTTTTGGTGTTTTCTCACAGTTCATGTAAACATCAAAATATATGGCATGTGAGTGAAAAAAACTATTTGTAGAGGTCACAAGACACCCTTCCCATGTCACTTTGCTATGTCCATCTAGTACTCGTCATTCCCGTTTAATAGCCCATGCACACCATGTATTGAGTGTGTAAAAGTTCATGAAGTTCCCATTCTCATGCACTATAAGACATGTGTAGGTACCATTAAAGGTACACATCATGGGTTCATGGAGGGGTCACATTACATGTTATTCTTTCAATTGATGTGTGATATTTAATAGCCATTGAAAACCTAGTTCCCCAGCCAACAAGTCCCACACGAAATGTAATCCAAAAATACACAACATGTTGTTCAATTTTTCATAGATCCTTTGGGATATATTTTACATCATCCTAATCTTCACCAGAGACACTTTCATTTTAGGAAGTTGTATATCATTAGTCAAAGAATAAATTGGATCATCATTGACCTAAATCTATATTCAGATCATTCTAGAAAACTATTTATCACTATAAATGAAAAACTAGAATAATAGATAACATAAATATTTCCTGATCCATGTAATATCATCCACTAAAATAATCACACCTCAATCACACATTCAATAAAAACCCACACCTATGGTATTGATCATTTGTGTTTAAGAATGGTCACACAACATTCAAATAATAAGTATTCATCAGACCACCAGAAAAAATAAACACATGTGATGAACATGAATAGAATGTGGGGAAATTATAATGATATCAACTTTGTGGAACAATCCTAAGTCTTTTTCACTCAACCATATTTAATTTTCATAGTAAAATATAATCAATGTGAAATAGAAAAACAAATTTAATATAATAAAATTAAATCTACTAAACTTATATGTATCAATTCTATTTTTTGAATTGAGATGAATTCATCTAAAATTAATGATCATGATGTGAAAAATCAACATCCTAGTATGGTTTTGGATCGATTGTTGACAAGTAAATATTCTAATGTACTATCCCTAATGAGATCCATGAACTCTGTTGGTGCAACGATTTACGATCAAATCTCGATCCTTCATCATTCTCTAATTATGCTCACCTCCAAAGGACATTAGATCTCTAGGAAATAAAATATAACCCGAATAAAATTTCTATAGATATACATATATTGAGTAATTTTTTCACTAAGTCAAAAATAAATTAAATATTTTTATTTATTTTATTATTTTATTTATTTGTAAATGAGACTACTTTTTCAAAAATTAATCATCACAAAATGGTAATGTCACACCTATAAAAAAACTAATGATATGAAATAAATTGTGCCCTTATATTTCTACGTTGATTACACATTGAGGTGTTATTAAAAATTTCCAGGAAAAGTATGTGTTAATGTTATTTAATCTAGTTTATAAATAACAATCAATTATTTTAATTTAAGTGAGCCTCAAGATTATATACCCTCTTATAATTTGGTCTCAAAATAATCAATATTATATCTAAAAAATAAATCAAGAAACTTTATATTGATTACACAGATTGTTAAAATATGTACAAACTACCTATTGATAATCTAGTAAAATGATCCACATATAATAAAGAGTAATGTGACCCTATTTCAGTTCTGGATGATAGATCTACAACGATGGGAGAATTATATCAGAGAGCTCTCATGGTGTGGGTATCTTTTGTAGCTAGAAATGTGGAGTTAAAATTAATGATTATGTATAACTATTAAGGAAAATTACATGTGCAGCTGACAACCTTTTATTTGTTACTCATGGTGAAATAGTCACCTACCTATCCCTTGTTTGAGAGTCCATTATTAGATAATAAGGAGATAAATTATGAGATAGCCTTCTTAGTGAGGGGTTCAAATGCCTATATATCATATTCATCCAAAACAATTTTTAAGTACCCACACATGAACCATGGTGGATTGCCTAGTTCTATGGGCCCAGATCATGCCACCGAGCCTCTGTTTCCAGAGCATCACATATTCATTAAATGAATTTGATGAATATGCAATGACAAATTGTATTAATCATAACAGATAAAAAATTTATTTCATTCACATCTCCTACTTTATATAAGTTTTACAGGAAGAAATATTCTAAATATGGGAATGTATATTAATATAATCAAGATAACTTATTTTTCTTTAGAAGGATTTACTTTTTGAGTACTTCTTCTTAGGTTCAATGATTTCCACTATGTCAGATTTTAAATTTTGAAGCTCTTATAGAAGGAAATCAATTTTTACCCATGGATCAAAGAGATGAGAAATCTATATTAATAAAGAAATCATGGGAGAAATGACATGGTGGATTTGGATTTTTTTGGTGAGGATATAGATTTTTTTTCGATCTATAGAGGCTTTGTAGGATTACATTTTATTACTCATTTGAATTCCACTATGAGACGATGGAGGTACAACTATAGATCTTCTCAAGACTTCTGGTTCATCTACATTCCTTTCCATCATCGGTAGGGTAGATAACGAAATGAATATTGTGATATAATGGATAATATAATCCCTATAATTTTTAGTCATAGATTAGTGGGATTAATGTAAAGATTATTTTATATAATTATTGAGGATGTATGGGGGGAACACTGGGAGGTTGGGATGACGATAAAACAATGTTTAAAGATCTGAAAATTCTTTTTCAAGGGATGGGGAGAGATGTAGGAAAATGAATCAAGGGTCTAGCCACATAAGAATATTGGGGTATCATAAAGAGGAAGGTTATGTGGTTCAACATAGCATTCCATTCAGGAATGTGTTGGAAAATTGGAGAGGAATGTAAATATTGGGAAAAGAACAGTTGGGGATTGAGTAGTAAGAAGGGAAGTAAGAAAATGAAACAATAGGTTAATCCAACGTGATGTTCCTGATTTATCTACAATCATCAGTAAAATTCCCATATAGTTAACAGTGATACCATAAATGATCTAGGGTGGAAGTAAATATTTTGTTCCATTGAGAAAAATTTTCACCCATTCATAGGAGAATATACTCTAGCATAGGAATGGATAAATCCACTTCAAGAAAAATTTAACAAATGAAGGTGTCAAGAATCATGGATGTCATACCATCACTAATGGCAAATGATCACACCATATCACTGATATTGCAAAGTAAGGACTCATTGTGCAGAGGTAAATGTATCCACGAAATATTTAACCACACTATAGCTTATTGGGAGTCTCACCTAGAGTGGACATTGAGAGACCACATGAAGAGAGATAACCTAAATTTTATAATGAATTTGTAATATAAAGAATATGATTTAATTAATTAATCAATATAATAGAGGATTATGTATAAGGATTTATAATTTATGAGTAAAACCTTCATCATAGAATCCAACCCCCAGGGGGAAAATAGTTTGTGGAACCATTGAAGCAGGGGATGATCCAGACGGAATGGAGCCACTAGTGTACACTGATGGAAGGAATATGAAACAAATAAGGAATCAACTAGAATTATAAGCTCTAGGGAAACCTGAATTGTATCTATATTTATTGGATCCATGTGAATCACTATAACAAGGAAATGGGAAGTGACCAATGGCTCTTCATGAAAAATAACATGCCAAAGAGAGGGACTATCAAGAAAACCAAATCCAGGATAGGGAGGAGAAACAATGGGAAGACTTGAACGTGGTATATGATCCTATATAGGTGAAGATAGACCCATATATAATATAGAAAAAGGCACCTCTATATTAGATCCATGACAGAGGGTTACAATTATCAAATTTTTTTTAGAAAAACTAAAGGACTGTGGAGTGTATGTTCATAAGAAAGCATTTCTCCCATCCAATATGTCTTATAAGAAAATTTTGTATATTTGGAGTGTAGTGAAATATTGTAAAATATAGTTTTTAAAAATATATTGAAAATACATGATTAATTGAAAAATATCCGATGAAAGAAACCGTTATTTTAAACTCACGTGTACTAGTTATTATATATAGTAACTAGATTCTTAACCATAGGTATTTGGATGTAAAAATAGTAAACTATTTAATATAATATTACAAATACCTCTTATACCCATATAAAAAATTCTCACAACCACTTCTCAAAATACATTATAAATTCCAAACAATAAAAATATCTACAAAATTCATTCCACATATATTTGATAAATTACTTGATCCCATGGTCTTGTAAAAAGGGTTCCTTAAGGGGGAAGACTTTGAGGAGACATCCAAGGGAGATGTTAATACCCTCAATTGATCATTTTAACTACTCGCCAATTTTATTCAATAAAAAATTATATATAACATGAAATATTCACACCAATGTCATAAATATATTAGAATACTATTATTTTAATTGTATATTTATCAATCTTCTACTTCTATTATCTTATTTTATTAATGAATATTTTTTGTCATATTATGGTCAGTCTACTGCCAGAATGAAGAATGAATTTTTTTTTCTCAACATAATTTTAGAATGGTTATAATGAATATTAGTATGTATGAGTATTATTATAGTATTTATATTTTATCAAATATATTTTTATTATATGTTTTATTTAAAAAATGAATATATTTTGTTATGCTGTATAAAAATGCATAAATGAGCTAACCGTACAACAACAATGTTTATACTAACAGGATTATCATTATTTCAAAATAGATATGGATATATGCAAAAATATAAAATATTCTATGTATATGAATATAATGTAATTTTAATTTCATAGTTGATTTTCTATTTTAAACAATCTTCAATATGTTTCAAAAAATTAATCAAAATATTTATCTCGGATGGAAAAGACATATGATAAGTAATTATAGGGTTGATATCTTATATAATATTGATAATTATTCATCTTTTTAAAAATATGGTTTGAAATAAAATATTTAATCAATTCAAGTTGAGTATTAAAGTGTTCATGTGATTGAAAATAATGAATCCAGACACAAGGTATGCGATCTATCTGGACCACTACAGTTTTCTTTGGGGTTTAATTTATCCTTATTCACATAACCCTCTCTCCCTATTATCATTACTAAAATAATATTAATTTAGTATGTATGTTCAAAACATAAAAATGTAGATTAATTAATATGTACTTGATTATTATCTATATGTTTTATGGGTTCCTTTCTCATGTTCATTTTTTAATTAGAGTTGATTAAAGGGAACATCATTATTTTATTTTTTCTATTCATATACCCCCAAATAAATATTTTTAACCACATATATTTTTAAACGACTCCCAATTTCATAAGTATAATTTTTTCGTTTCTAATTTATATGAAAATAATTATTCTCTCCCCATCTTTAATAATTCGTTACCATTTTACCAAAAACCTCACTTCAAATGAAAATTTTCTACATTATTTTCCCTCTCCATTCTAAATCATCAATTCAAAATCCCCCGTTTTCATATCCTATGATAATTTATTTATCTATGATTTCCAAATAACATTATAGTCCCATGTTTAATTGGATTCATTATGATAATCCGTTTTCATATGTATAAGATATAAATTTGTAACCCATTTACATTACATGGTTTTTTATGCTTATGACATATATGTGATTTCCATATATCGAAAAAATATTCATTTATATGTTATGCTAGGTTCACAAAAATATATCTTCAATGCCTTGGGTAATTGTTTTCACTCTTGTGAGTAAATGCATGGGAATGGGGATTAAATCTATTCAATTATGGGACTATTTTAACAATTAGGTGTTGTCTTTGGGGTTATCCTTGACTTATTCCTATATCAGGATCTATTTTGTATCCAAAATTTTATGTTTCCATGATATTATATCTTTTCAAATATTATGTCATTTAACATTGCGATTATACAGGTACATTGCCTCTTATGATGTCATGTAATGCCATTTGAATATTATTTTATGATTCTTTATCATTATTTTTCAAATATAATGATTCATATCTAACCCATTTTGTTCATTTATTCCATATATACCTTATATATTTTTATAGGATCAAACAGATTCAGGTGCTCATTATAGAGATTAAAATAACAATGTATTATTGTAATTCCATTTATATGTTTTATGTACCTAGTATTAAATTAAAACTAAGAATATTGACATTCTAGTCGTATTTTTTTGATTATTATGTTAAAACTAATGTAATGATATTATTAGGAATATTGGGTCACAATAATATAGATTAATAATATTTAAAAATTATATCATTGTTCTAGTCTATGGATATCAGTTCAGATTACCTTTATCTAGTAGTTTTCAGTGTAATTAAATTTGTATTATTATTTATATTTTTTGAAATAACAATAAATTATAATGACCTAATTTATTACATAGATATTAAAGAATATCTACAATCATTTAATAAATATGAGAAAACTATGATTTTTATTTTATGGGACAAGAAATATTTTTAATGTATGTGTTATATCTGAGGGAAAAATTTAGTGATGCTTGTTTATGTGAAAAAATATTAAATAAATACAATGGATTTTGGATCCATTAATATTTTTTTTAATATTAATTCCAAAATAATTCACTAGTTTTTTTTTATTTTTCATGATGGATGGATCTCATAAAAAGTTATTTGTATTTTAAAATTTATTATAGTAGTTCTCTAACTGTAAATTTTTTTATAAATGTTTGGTAGTTTATATATAAAAATATAGGTCATGAAAAGATTTCCAGGATTTTCACATATCAATAATGAACCTAAATATTATTAATATGTGAAAATAATAGTATATAAATTTTATATTATTTAATACTAGTCTTTTATTACATATAAAATCTATCAAATTTTCAAATAGATTTTTCATAATAATTATTTTATCCTCCAAAGGAGGTGTTGAATGTAGTCATTGTTATTTAAAATTAATTTTATAAATGATAATAGTTTTAATGATAATTTTTTTTTATATTGGTTTATTAAAACTATCCAATTCTTTCACCAAAAATCTATTTTTTAAAAAATATTTATATTTTTATCTGTCCTTGATAATGTTACTTTATATATTCATAAATTTTTTCTCTAAATTTTTATTCCTGTTTTCAAATGGTCATTTAGAAATGATTCATTTTTAGATGTATATTTTCATGTTATATGTTTGTATATTTACATATTGGTTAATTTTTTTGAAATTATTACTTTGATTCTTGCGTGTTATGGTTTTTTGAAATTTGGTCAACATTAATACATTTGAACGTTAACGGGTTGATATATTTTTTAACAACATCATTAATTTTTAAAACTAAAATGGAAAGATATATCAATATAAGTTTATATATAAACTGGCATTATATATAGGGGAAAATTAAAATATCATTAAAATATCATCATATGTTTCTTTCGAAATGAATGTTGAAAGATTATTTCAATGTAATCTTAAAAAACATAATACTTAGTCATACAATATATGTCACCGAGTAATGAAAGTTATGGAGAATGATTAAATACAATGTAATTCTTTAAAAATTCAATTATAGTTTTTATACAAACTGATGTAGAAATTATGGTTCATCATTGGTTTCAAATAGTAGGCAATAACAAAAATATTCTTAATTTTAGTTCTATTATTTTCTGTTTATAAGGGATGTTAAAATAATTTTTTTTAAAAAAAATTATATTTTCTCCAGTAGTTGATGAGACATTATAATATTCCAATCTTCATTACATGTAATCCCTATAATTTGTTAATTCAATATTGTTTAAAATATAGGGAATGATTCATCTATATTTTGGGCACTTCTAGATTTTAATGTAATGATATAATCAATTATTGTAAGAATATGTATATCGGTGGTACTAGGTATATCAATATAGTTATATAATTTGAAATACATATACTATAATTAAATACAATAAAAAAATTAAATGTAAAATATAATAACCATAGCTATAAAATGATGTAAAATAAAAAAAAACTTTGATAATAAACCATAATAAACATGGTTATATGACAAAACACATCTATAAAATTTACTTTCATGCTTCCCAATTTCACATGGATCCCTGACCATGCTAGTGAAACATTTGTAATGGAAAAATAACCATTGCATCGAAAATTAAATTAAATTACCAATTAATATCACAATTACAACATGTGATGTGGCATGTTAAACGTAGTTCAAAGTAATGGTGTGAGTAAAATTCACCACCATGATTTAGAAAAGATATCAAATCACATATATAATTATTAGGTATTGGAACATAAAATATCCTAATACACCTACATATGGAAATAATTCTTTCAATATCAAATACACATTGTATTCTTTGAATTGATAGTATAATACATAATTATGATCCCATTGGATAAAACTCATGCTGACAAGAGGATGTAACCTTACATGAGAGGTTCTAAGAATTGATAATTATAGAAAACATATCAACAAAATATTAAAACAACCACACAAGTACATCATATTCAACCTGAAATAATCTATTCATAATTATTTTCATACATCGATAAAGACTTGTTCATTTTATTCATTAATAATTATATCATGATATGTGAAATATTAAAAAATTTATCCAACAAGATATATATTATAATATAAAGGATATATTTTAAATGTAAAATTACCTTCAGAATAAATACATAACAATAGAAAAATTATACATATCAAATACAATATTCAGTTCCACAAATATACATAATAAATGTAAATAATCATCTATACTGGCATGTTAGTATGGTATAATTTACAGAAAACATATATGGTAGTAAAAACATTGCATTTTAACAATAAAAATATAATTAGAATCATGTAAAAAAATTACTTTTCCAATAGTAGAATAAAAAAGAAACATGTCAGGGAATAAGAAATAATATAACATAGAGGACTAACCATCTAATACATTTTATTTAAATATAATTTAAATTTTGAGAAGAATGTTTGAAATATATATAATAAAACATTCATTATGTTTATTAAATATTCTCCCACACTTCAAGAATACATTCAAAATAGAAAATCAATAAAATTTATATTCCTACTTGGAATTGCATGGATAATCCACTGATAATGTCCAAAATTACATGATATATTCAACATAATTATAAAAATTTTAACTTATAATATTCTCAAAAGTATTTGAAACAACAATTAGTGAATCATTGAGATAATATATAAAGGTGATAGAAATAAAAAATACCAAATTATCATGAACTGATCCATTACCCAAATTTACCTAGTAGGGTAACACCCAAACCTATTCATTCATACTGAAGTATTTTTTTGGCTTATGTAAAATCAAAAGTGAATGATTTTTCATATGTAATTCATTTAAATTAATAACCAGTAAATTTTGATTTTGAGGGAATAATAATGTTTTCCAATTTAGATATATTAAATACACCATGAGATAATGTATAGCCAATAAAGTTTATATAATATGATTTTGGTTTAAAACCCATTCATCTTTTGAACATTCTAAATGGAAATGTAAATATGGCATGCCCAATTAAAAATTAGTTAGAGAACCAATGAACACTAAATCTGTGTTTACATTATCCTATAATAAATATGAAATCAATTTATCTCCATTAGTAACTAACTTACAAAATAAAAATTACACGTTCATCACATTATCATGATATCAATAAAGAATAAACATGTACAAAAGGAAAGAACTACACTATTTATGTCATAAAACAAAATATGTGATTTTAATCATAATTTTATCCATGTAATCTTTATATAGATATTTATAAATTACAAATATTACTAACCATTATAGAATTCAAGAATGAAACAAAAAATATTCTAATTTTTATATGATAAATCAATATTTTTCAATAATTAAAATTCCCATGCCAACATATTAATGTGTTAATCAATGAAGAGATAGACCCAAAAAATGATATTTTTATTCTAATAAATTTATAAAGAATAAATTTAACCCACTTATCAAAAAGATACTTGAAAACTCTAATTCATATATTGATAATGGATTTTATAAATTTGATTAATACTATTGATATCTGATGGTGAGACATTCTAGGAATAAATTGATTGATGAAACAATAATGGGTAGAATAACATAGAAATTTAATCCATATATGACCTTAATGATATTAGGTGTAAAAAATAAACCCAAATTCCCTACAAAATTGTCCACAATAATTGAATTTTATAATTTATGATTATAAAATGTTATTAAATGAAGGATAGAATCATCTAAACTACATTAAAGTCCAGAATCATTAAAATTACAAAACTATTCAACATAAAATTCATAATTTAATCTAAATATTTTGGAATCATGGTGGATGTCTACAAAATGATGAACACTCATAGACACAATAATTAAAATTGATAAATTAATCCCTTAATTTATTTGACACCTAAAATAAATAATACCAATTAATTTTTTGTTATTCCATACTATTCAAGTTTAATCACACACTGAAATTCATTGAACCTAAAAATAGAATTAAAAAATATGTTAATAAGGGATAACTACATTGTTATGATTAACCAATACACCATCAATTGTAGAATAAAAAGAGAATTTGATGTTATATATGAGGTTGGAGGATGGAAGAACCCCTTCAACCCACGCAATATATGACAATAATACATCGAATTACATATTCTTATAATTATATTCTATTGATTTTTTAATATAAACCATGATAAACAAAACATAAATTTCAAAATAATTTCATGATTTAGATATTAATTCTCACAAACATTCACATGAGTTAATGACCAAATGGTTTACTATATTAGATAATATCTATATAAACTTCTCTTTTATAAACTATGATGAATATTATTTGTAACCATACTCCTCAAAACAAATTGTTTTATGTCTAAAAATATTTAATCATCTACCTATACCGGGGATAATAAATATAATAAGGGGTGAGATTAGAAACCTTATAATAGGAAACCATATCATAATGCATCATATCATAAACATGATGGAGTACATGATATAGATATAGTATTTCATATTTAACAATCCATGAAAAACATTTCATAATCATATAATATGATAGTGAAACAAAATAGCATAAAAATATCATTAAGGTAGTGTAAAAGTTATTAAATCTCACATCATACATCTTAAAAACAAAATAGAATTTCAACATGATATAAATTCAAGAACTAAATTATAAATATTGTGTAATGATGAAAATGTTAAATTTAATGGAAATTAAATACATCATGAAAATTTGGAATAAATTAAAAACAAACATTGAAATATAGATTATATTAGTAATAAGAAAATAAATGTGAGAAATCACAATATAATTCATTTTTGATGAATAGACTCATCATGTACACATATGAAAATGTAAACGATCGCATCATTCTCATTAATATGTGTGAAAGCATAATATTTATACAATATTAAATATTATAAGACATATAATTAAACCCATTAATTATAGTGTGATATATTACCCATCCATTCCTCATTAATACATATTTTTTCTACTTGAAATAAACCATTATCATATCTAAATGAAGCTATGGAAAATAGAATGTATTTCATAAACATTTCAACACAATTACATAATATGAACCTAATATATCAAAGGATGTTAATAATATCATCTTTTGAAATTAATCAAATCATAATAAAATATATATAATGACTAATACACCACCAACAGAGTGATAACCCTTAGAGGAAATATCGAATTGATAGTACCATTTAATTAAAAAAATAATTTAATAATTTTTGTAAAAGATGTTGTGAGATTTTGAATAAGTTGTTTTGAAAAATAAATGATTTTAATTAAAAAAAATATTTATATCCCATTCAAGGTTATTTTGAATAATTTAAATAAATTAACTTATTTTTATATTTTAGATCCCTTCTAATGAAAATCATTCATCAAAGAAAAAATGAATTATTTTAATTTCATTAAATATGTAAAAATTAACTAAGAATATTATAAAGGAAAATATTTATAATTATATTAATTTTTGACAAAATTATTGAAAAAATATCAACACGGAAGAAATTATTTTTAGGAGAGAATGCGTGTTATTAATTACAATAATTTAGTATTTATTAATAATAAATATTACCTATGGATTATTAGTTGATGATGATAATTATTTCACTTGTGAATAATATTATTTAAAAAATAATATTGTAAAAATGTAGGATCAAATAAAACCTAATGATTGTATTCTTTTCAGATAAACAACTATCCATTGAATTGGAAATGGAGTCAATAAAACCAATAATTTTACTATTGATTGTCAGGGATATTAATCAATCACCCATCTCTTAAAAATAATAATCATAATTACAAACATCAGAACATTATTCATATAAATTTCCATATATAATCTGAATTAATTAAGATTCTACCCAAGAATTATATTTTTATAATCTGTTCTGAACATTAGGTTTTCATAATCTCGATTATTTTAAACTACATTTGTAAAGTAGGATTCTATCATCCTTGGTATAAATTTTTTTTCTAAATCATAAACCAATAAAGAAAATTAAATTTATTTTTTATTAGGAAATATTATTTGATAATTACATTTTTTTTATTTTTACTCATGTTTTTCGAAAGATGAAACTTGATTAAATACTTTCAGGTTATTCACCGATATTGATGGATTAGTTTGTGATGATCATTACGTTTTGGGATATAGACTAAGACAAATATTCCATTCATATATATATTTTATATACAATAAATAAACATAAAATATATACTATAAAATCTATTATCGTGGTGATGAAAAAATAAACATGCATATTCATGGGGGAATCAGTCATTACAAATGCACACCTTGTGTAATTATATTTAATAATGGAAAAGGAAAAGGCTACTAATTATTGGTACATAATTATAAAAGAAGAAATTAATAATTATTATAGTTATATTATCATTAAAATATCGTTTATTATAATTTTATTTTGAGTGTATGCACATGAAGAAATTTAAAAGAGGCATATAAGTTTTTTACCTGACTACATAGATTATATCCATTCCATTAGATATTATGAATTCAAGTGATGGTATTTTTAGAAAAAAAACCCATTTAGAGGTTCCTGGTAATGATTATGACTAGTTTTGGTATATTTTTTCTGAAATTATTGGGTTTTTTGAGAGATTATTTTATCAGATGTGTAACCCATTTATAATTGAAATTGGATTGAATTTGTTTAAATACCATAATGATTTCTGTAACTAGAATCCATTCTTATGAAATTTGGAAAAAATGATAAATAATTTATAGAATAAGATATAAAGTCATGAAAGGACTCAAACACTCATTAAAACACAATTTAAACATGTTTTGGGGGTTTAATTATTATATTTTTATTGTAACCATTTTAGCTTTTACAATGAGAACATGTTTTTACTTATATATCTAATTCATTATATTTAAAATAATAAAATGGTCATTATTATATTTTTTTTAATTATTCTTTCAAAAATTTAAACCAATTTTATTTTATTCAAATTTTAAAACAGATAAAATAATATTTTAAAATAATATGTGTATAATGTTTTAAAAAACTACTTGAGAAATATGTTACTTGTGTTTATAAATGTCAAATATATGTCTATATATAAAAAATTAAATATATTATATAATATATATTATTTATTAAAAAATAATTTCATGAATTTATAATTCTTAATTATATATTAATAATTTATTAAATTTAATATTATTTTAATAAACGTTATTTTCCCATATTGGCCTAAAATTAAATATTTTTTTAACAAATTACAATAATAATTATTATTATAATATTTCAATGATAAATACAAAAATGAGTTTAAAATTTTAAAAATAATATAAATATATTACAATACATAATTTTAATTATAAATAAAAATAAAATGAAATTCGGGTTTTATTGGATTTTTTTTATATTAACAATTTTTCTCTATAAATTACTAATTAATCTACTGTTTAGAGCTTATTTATATAAAAATATAATATACTTCAAAATAAGTATATTTAATAAAAAATTCTATTATTTTTATGTTTTGGGATGATACATATTGTGAACATTATTTCTATCATTATTTTTTATGTATATATATATGTTTCATAATTATGATATAATTGATTTTACCTAATAAATATATAGGATGGGTAAAATGGTATATGTTTTTTTTTGTTTCATTTATCATTCTGGTGGAAATAAGCATACATAGTATTTTTTTATGATTAATATTTTATTAATATTTATGTCCATTCATTCTAACATTGATAAAAATAAAATTTTCCCTTATATATTATTACATGTAATAAAACAAGTGGTGGTAAATTTCTCTGCTCACGTTCTTATATTCTCGTGAAACCTCCATTGGCTAATGATTTCTCCACAAACCTTTGATGATATGTGATATTTTATTGCTAAAAATAATTTCACTTAAATTTGTGGTATCCAAGAATTGTTGTTCATAATAAAGTTCATTTTACAGTTTAATTTGTCATAATATTAGTAAATGTGATGGATCTAGAATGAAATTCCTCAGAATTATTTTTTGCAACACATATAAAACATAACATATATATACAGGGATTTCAATATTATATGCTAATACCCAGACCCAATCAAGGATCTTGAAGATAAAATATATCTTGATGTCAACTATCTGTTATCTCCAAATATCATAACTCACTTTCATAGAGAAATTCAATGGAACAAATTATCAACAACTTGAAAATAAATATCTAATAAATGACTATCAATATAAAAATTCTATTAAATTTTTTCCATTTCCAATATCAATAATTTAATGATCCTTTTACATTATTGGAAAATTTTAGAACATATCATATTCCTCTCCCCAAATAGACCGATGAAATATCAAGTCCTATATATTTTCCCATAATGGGAATCATATATTTTATTCATAATGTTATAATTGAATAAATATATTAAATGATTAATATTTCACATAGATATTATGACGCCAAAATAATTGGGAACCCATCAAAAAATATCTTAGTACATCCTATTTTGAATGATTTTCCATCTTAATATGTGCGGAAGGATAGGTATATCTGTAAATTTTTCTGAACACTTATCCTGAACCTTATAGTAAAATGTGGATCTTACTCCATTATAATATATTGTTTTACACTATGATACCTCACCAGTTACATTATGTATATCATGGCATTCTGAAATATTAATAATTATTCTTTTTGGGGATAGAATGTGTTTCCTTCATATAGATATTGATTTTAACTTAATTGGAACTATTTTTTAGTCATTATCGGGTGTCCTATGATGATGTCAATATTAATTTTTTCTAATTTCCATACAGGTATGGGTAATAATATAAATATATCAGTATACTTATATCATTCAACCATTATTCACTAACATTCCAAGAATTGATACTAGTTTTCTCAAATTACTATCTTCATAATATCCAATTAGAATCTTTTTTTGTCTCTACATATCATCATATATCTAGGGTGTTTAATGAGTGATGAGTTTTTTTTCATTCAAAATACCCTTATTCAATTTATTATTTTTTTTAAAATTTCATTTTGGATAAAAACATATAACTAAATCTTTGTGAATGGTATAGACCATATTTTTCACATATTATTTATTCCCTCACTAAATTATGTTTATAGGAATATGTTATTTTTTCATGAGGGGATTCTTGAGTAGTATATTGGGATTGAATTAATATTTATCCACCTATAATGAAATAAATATTCATACATTGAAAATAAAATATTATTTTTTTTATAATTCTCCTAATGAATAGAGAATCATGGCAATATTTACCTATTGTATCATTAAACTTATTTTCATCCCCAATGTGTAATGTTTGAGAAATCGTATTATTTTCTCAATTCAAAAAATATCCTTTGGAAAATATTAAATTCATTTATGGATAATATTTATTTCATGTTATATTGACCTATATATATACCTCATTTTTATATGTATATATAACACCTCATGATTCTGTGATACATTTTTTAAAATAATTCAACGGCTCGTATTATATGCAACCCCATGTTCAACCACACCACGAAATATCAATGTAGCCAATTCAAAAGCAGTTATAAATAGTTTTAACCAAATTTTAATATTTAATAAATTTAAAATGGTAAAAAAGACTTTATTATTTAATTCAGAATATTAAAATTTTCTTAGGGTGAAATTTTTGTAATTTTAAAAAAAGTTTCAATTTTTGATGAATAGTGAAAAATACGTCACTTTAATTCAAAACTGCAGTTTCATCAAATTTATTTATATTGATAGATTGTATTTTTAATTTTGATTAATGTTTATGTTGATTTATATTTTACAATTTAATCCAATTATTGTCTTTTATATAATTTCACTTTTAAATTATTTATAAACACATATCAATCTGTTGATAGTTTTAATTTCTTAAAAACCCGCATACTAGTTTTTAGAATGGAAATACATTATAAATTAATTACATCAACATATGTGTTTTTAATTTGGAGAAATGGATTACATATTTTGAATTGGAAGGTCCAAATTGTGTAAATAAGTACCTTTTCAGACATTATGAATAGTTACATCAGAAATATGTTTTGTTTACCGTGGTAAAATGGAAAAATCAATTAAATAAGGGTAATAAAATAATATTATAATAATATAAAACAACCCTGACACTTATCCCTATATTATTTTATGAGATATTTCTTTACATGGAAATCCTTGGATCAATTTTAGCACTCCATGGGACAACTCAAGTTTGATTATGACATTTTATGAGAATTAATTCAATGTGTAAAAAAATATAACATAAAAATGTATATTTTACTAAAAAAAATATATGTGTGGTTATATATCTAATAAATTAAAATATAAATATTAACTAATAATATAAAAATATTACCTACATCATGATATTTGATTTATTAATTTTTTAAAAAAATAAATAAATTTATTTATGACACAATAATGATTCAGTGATTATCTTGTTAATTAAAGATAGAATTAAATTATATTATAAATATTAAAATAAAGATAATTTAAATATTTTTATTCCATAAATGAATTTTGATGGATTATATTGACACATTATCTTTTAGTTAATGAATTTGGTTCGGTGTAATCATGTTGTTATGACTTTAAAAAAATCAATTCCTAAATAGTGTAATAATTGACATAAATGAATTTTAAAAAAAATACTATTTTATTAAATTATTTAGTAGTCCTAAAAATATATTACTCACCCAACTGACTTATATAATGTTATAAATTTTGATAATTATCCACTTGTGGTTTTCATGGAAATTTATATTAAATATAGTTACCATATATTATGAAAATGAAAGAAGACGTGGTAAGAGTTAATGTTTTTAATTAAGGGTTAAAGTTAAAATATATGGTTAATTTTGTGCCCTCAACATGTCTAATAATAATTGGATATTCTTTTATCTACCTAGAAATATCTTATCTTTAACATAAATAAGTTTGGGACCATTTAAAAATGAAAATCAATTTGTAATAAAATAATATTTCAATACCTTCCTAAAGTTCCCCTCCACCCATTTATAATAGGGAACCACCTCTACCCAAATATTCACACCACAAAATCTGTTTGGCCCAACCAAAACCAGACCAAATATTGTTCCAAAATCTGTTAATGTATACTATATTTCACCCATCGGGCAAAAACCAAATTAAGGAGTACTTTTGTGAAAATCAAAAGGAGACACCCGAAAAAGTGGTAATCTTTTTATCCCTTCATTCAAAGATCATTTATTCTTCTACATCCTCCTCATGATTTTTTACCACACTAAAATAATAAATCTATTATCTAATACATGATGATAATTTTTTATGACTATGTGACAACTGTATTCCTATTTTACCTGTCCTATGAAAAACCATATCACCATAAGGCTTACCGTCTCCATGTCATGGTGTAATCCATTTTTCATGAATAAATTATTATGATGGGTATCATGATGAATAAAAATGAGTTCAATAGTAAATATGACAATATATGTCTTCTTTAAAATTCATATTCAATCAAAATACATACCACTAAAGAATTAACTAAGTGATATCATCGCTCGTGTGTATGAATGGCTTACTGTCACTATGATGCAATAAGGCCCATCATTCATGTTAACAATCCAACAATGATTATAATGATATATATTATGAATAATTATGAAAGATATTGAATAATAATTCTACTATAATAATGTGTGTGAGTGTGTGTGTTTGTATGTTATTCACTTACTTTCATACAATATGATAAAAAAAGGAAACTATGTTCATGCATAAGTACGGCTTACTGTCTCCATGAACTGTGTATTCTATGTAATATATCAATCCATTATATTTATTTATATTTTGAATATATAAGATATATAAATGATATTATACAGTTTTATGTATGTAAATCATGAACTATGTAAAATGATCAAGAATAACAAGTTGAAAAACGTATGATAAATGAAGTTATTATTACCTAAAATGTTGCATTAACTTTGAATTTTTAATAAACAGGTAATATAAATTCATAAAAGAATCATATATGATATCATAAATATTATTATGATAATAATATAAGTCAATAATACCATCATACTAGATTATCAAAAAAATAAATAGAGTATTAGATATACGGTAAGTGATTTTGTCTCAATTTAATTTCCTTGAGGCATATTGAAATGCTATGAAACTAGTTCTATGTATATGGGATATATTATAAAATTTGATTTATATCATGATTCTCATTAATTTAACAATATTATATTCTTTACTTCATAGAAATTATGGATAGGTCTATATTACTCATTCAATATTGTTATTTGACAAGGCATATTTTTTTATTCAATATGTGAAATAAAATGTACTAGATATTAAGGGTGGAGGTCAAACTTTATATAGCACATAGATGCAGAAGTATGTTCTCATGAGATGAATAAGTTGGGAAAAATGGGTTTCTAATATTATTTTTAAACCTTCTTGTGAAAGGTCTTGATGATAATAGGTTTTCATGGTCCTAAGACATGACATCCTTAAATAAATTATTTCCCACATTTAATTTCATTTATTATTTATCCCTAATATTTTGCGTCGACATGTCTATGGATGTACTTATTTCTCAGTTTATTGATTTATGGAGTATGTTTCAGTTCCACAATTTCCATATTATTATTTCCTTATCTAGTTTGGAAAATGGAAAGTGTTATCAGATATTTTCATTTCCATGTGGATTGACTATTTCTTCCATTATTCATACGATTATAGAGCATTTCAGCTCAAACATATTATATTTCACTCCCCAGGTTCTGAAGAAGATAACATTGATTAATCATTCAAGGACTCAAAATATTTAAATTATTGTGTTTGATGTTTTTTTCCCAATGTATTATGTGTATCATTTGTGTAATCTGGATTTCCAAGACTGCTAAACTATACAGTCCTTCGATACATGATTCCTTGTAATCATGGAACGGTAATGTAATAATGCACTGAGTTCATGTTATCTAAGGTCAAAGATTTATTTTTGGTATCAGATGAATTTTAGCAATAACCTTGGAATATAGATTTAAAGAACATAGATTATGTAACTTACCCTATATTATTATTTGTGTATACACTTATAATAATTCACTAAAAGTCACAAGGTATTATGATTTATGACATGAAAATATATTGTTAGGATAAAGAAGTTACAATTTGTGAGTAATATGTAGAATATTTTGTCTTTAGAGATAAATCTTCAATACATGATTTTTATCAAAATCCACCCCCAGTAGCTTTATGGAATGATTTTATTGAAGGGAAAGTGAAAAATACACTTACAAATATTGATAGTAATCATTAAATTGAGGATTTACCCATTATAATGGAATTCATTTATGTTTTTCTTAAATAATTACCTAAACACACCCCCCCCCCCCAGAGCATGAAGTTGAGTTTTGTATTGATTTAGTAACTGATGCGAGGCCAATATCAAAAAACTCCTTATAAAATTTCTACTGAAGAATTATTGGAGCTAAATAAAAAACATTAGTAGTTTGACCAAAAGGGATGTATCCTCCCTAATGTTCCTCCATGGGGATCCCCTGTTATCATTTCCATAGAGAAAGATGGATCCATGAGGTAGTGTATTGATTATAGGGAAATCAATAATATTACAATAAAACAAAAGTATCATCTACCACATATCTATGAATTATTTGATCCACATCAAGGAACTCAATTATTATCAAATATTGATCTTTATTGTAGATATCATCAATTATTAGTTAGGAATGAATACATTCCGAAAACAACTTTTCAAATGAGGTATGGTCATTTTGAATTTAAAGTAACACCTATTTCATTTACTAATGCACCCTTAGTTTTTATGGATCTCATGAATAGAACATTAATGAAATATATTGATGATATTTTTGTGGTATTCATTGATGATATTTTTATATATTATAAAATCATTGAAGAACTTGATTATCACATGCGAATCATTATTGAAACTTTGAGGGGAGAAGAATTATATTGTAAAATTAGAAAGTTTGAATTTTGGTTTCATGAAATTTCTTTTCATGGACATATAGTCTCCAAGTGTGGAATCTCTATCGATACTTTAAAGACAAAGGCAATTCAATAATGGCCAGTATAGACAAGTATAACTAAGGTACACCTTTTTATTGGTTTCACAATTCACTATCAGTGTTTCGACCTGAATTTTACCCAATGGGCTCACCCATTATCCAAAAACACTCATGAACAGGTTAAATTAATTTAGATATTAGCATGAAATGAATGTTTTGATGAATTGAAGAGAATATTAGTCAATGATCCTATCATTACATTACCTTATGGGAATGATGGATTTTTTATTTATAGTTATGCATCAAAGAAAATTAATTGGATATGACCTTATGTAAAATGATAGAGTTATTGCTTAAGCATCAAGGTAATTAAAAATTCATTAAAAAAACGTTACATTTTATTATCTTGAGATAGTTGCAGTAGTATTTGATCTAAATATATAAAGACACTATATATACAGTAAAAAATATGAGATATATACTAATCACAATGGTTTGAAATATATTTTCTCTTAGATATAATTCAACACGAGACGAATGAGTTGGAATGATCAACTCAAGGATTATGATTGCATAATACACTGCCAGATATGGAATTGAAATAAGGTGGTGGATCCCATGAGAAAAATGAACCATGGAGTTAGAATCAAGATGAGAGATGGAAGGGATCCTATGTTCATGGTTCTAGTAAAGACGGATATGGGAATTATTATTGAGGGTGAAACAACATTTCTTTTCAAATGGTTTACAAACCATATTTGCTGGAACATATTAAAAGTTATCAGAATGATGATGAGGAGTATCAAAATTAAATTAATGTTGTAAATGATAGAAGATTGATTGATTTCATATATGAAGATGTCATTTTAAAATTTGGAAGAGGCTTTGTGCCCCCACAATTAGTCATCTAAAAAGGTAATTATTGGATGATTCTCATAGCTCTAATTTCCCTATACACCATAGTGGAACAAGGATTTATAGTTATTTGAAAGAACATTTTTTGTGGGATAACATGAAGGGGGAGATTGGGGATTATAAATCGAAATGGTTTGTTTGTCAACAGTTGAAGGATGGTAGAATACTTATTAGGGGAGTTATAAAACTTATTCTTGTATATATGTGGAAATGAGATTATATTATTATGGAATGTTTCATGGGGATACCAAAGACTCCAATAATGAATGATGTGACATGGTTTATTATTTATCTTAATATCATGTTAGGAAATTTTCATGCTATAAAAGAAGATTTTCCAATTGAACATTTAGAATGGTTATATATAAATGAAGCAGTAAGACTTAATGGTGTACCACTATCCATATTTTTCTAATTGTGAATTTAACATCCCAGGTAAATAATGAAATAATAAATTTTCTTATTAATTAATATTTTGATAGTTAAATATTTATTTTACCTTAAAGGGGTTTCTAGGTTGGACTTCGTACCTGATTCACAAAAACAGGTTAAATTGAAATATTACATTGCAAAGTAATAATATAATATAATTAAATTAAATGGTAGTTAATGACTAGACATTGTATTGGTGGGAATGAAAAAAACTAACTACAATATTATAATACATGTTTGTTAAATTCTTTTACATTTATCCAATAAAATTTAGGTGGTTTAAGTGTGAATGAATATAATTTTGAACATAATTTACATTAAAAGGATGATTTCCGGCCTTTTGATGGAGAACCCTCATTAAATCTAGTTTTTCTCACTTTTATATGTTATATTTTTCTAAATAGAATTCATCATTAGAATCGAGACATAAAAATTTACTTTGCGTAAATTTTTTTAATTTTTCTGATAAAATTAAATTTATAATAAAAATTGAAAAATGTTGTATTTTAATTCAAAACTGCCTTCTAATTTAATTTATTTAAATAGATAGTTTATCTTTTTAAATGTTTTAGAGTAAAATAATATTATATTTTCACTATTTAATTAAATTTGGTTTATTGGAATTAATTTCACATTGAAATGGGATATAATTAAGTGTTAATATTTGGATAGTAATTATTTCATAAAAAAATTCCATATGTTTTGACAATGAGAATTAATTTTAAATTAATTTCTACCACTTCTGTGTTTTTAATATGGAAAAATAAATTCCATATTTGGATTTAGGAGTTCCAAAATTTGTATAAAGGTAACTTTTATTTTTAGACATTAGAAATACTTTTTCTAGTAAATATTTTATTTACCCTGGTTAAAGGGTAAATCAGGTAAATTAGGGTAAAAAAATATTACAATAATAATATTAAATTACTATAACATGTGTCATAATCCTATTGGTTGATATAATTTGGACCATTTTCATCCTTTGGTCGATTTTGGGACCCCATGGGGCCACTGGGGAGAGATAATTACACTTTATTTTAATTAACTTAAAATAATGATAAAAATGACATACAAAAATATATTTTAGTAAATTATTTTTTACATAGAGTAATATAAATTATAATTTGAAATATAAATATTATTTGGAAAGTAAATAATATTTCCTACAACATGGTATTTTTTTTTAATTTTTAGGCATTAAATGAAAGAATTATTTTTGACACAATAATGATGCAGTGTTTACCTCATTAATAAATGATTTAAATAAATAATATTATAAAGATTAAAATAATATCCAAAACCTGTCCAAATCTTATTCAATAATTTTATTTCAATAATGAGTCATATTAAAATCTACTTTAATAAGATTATGAAATTTAGAAACAGAAAATTATTATATAATAAAATAATATTTTAACACTTTCCTAAAGAGCGCCTCCTCCCTCTTATAAAAATCCCCCACCTCAAACCCATTCTTCACACATATCAAACCCCTTTTCTTGTCGAAACCTTTCCCAATTAATCTCCCTACATCCATCTCCTCCTCCTAGAATCTTTAACGTAGGCATAAGGAACTTCAAAAAACCCTTTTAGTTCAAACTAATGAGACTTACCCAATTTAAAGTTAATGCCTTATCTTATGTTCTTTTGTTTTATTTATCTGCTTCAACACCCTAAACTCTTTTTATTCATTTATTTTATGAAAAAAAACAGTACAAAAATACACTAGGATTTTTTATGAGAATTATTCAAAGTACCATTACACACACCACCATCTAATGGGTAGATATCTTACTATTTTAGTGGATGACAAACTAATGCATCATGAAATGATGATTGTTCAATTATATCTTACAGCCTATAATGGTGGCTATTAAGATGACACTGTATTTATATATGATACATATTATGTGTGTGTTTTTTTTATTCTTATGTATTTTTCATTTATAGCATACCATTATGGTTTCCATTATGGGTAAACGTGATAATTTCATTCGAGGAAGTGCAGACTACCGCTTGTTGAAAGTGATATGACTCATTAATGCCATATGTGGGATGTTAAAATTGTAGATTTAATTATATTATATATGATATTATAATGTAATTATAATATACTTGTGTGTCATTATGTTTTAATTCCATTAAAATAGTATGTATAAATGAAAGTATCATTCATGCGTATGTACGACTTACCGTCTCCATGAACGGTGCATTTAATTTCTTATCTCCAGTTGTTTTGTACTATTACAAATACATACATATATTGTATATATATGATATATATGATATCTACATAATGAATATTATTCTGTAGATAATTTATATTTTACCACACGAACAACTTGTAATTATAATAAGTTCATTCTTGACTCAAGAACCAAATATCGGCAAAACATCTGTTATTAACATAAATTACATCACAATGTTTATAACATGTTAATAAGTGATATAAAAGGAATAACAAACCTGAAAAAGGATCTTAATAAAGTATAAACTTAACTTTATTTTATTATTTAGGATATTAATGAACGAACGGGTCAAATCAAACACAAGGTAAGGGACTTCATCTCAATCTCTTATCATTGAGGCATATTTTGTTTTAATACCTTACATTCATTTATACACTGTATAAATACCTTTGAACTTTCATTTCATTCAAATAGAATATTTTTCAATGAATTGTTTTACTAAATGAGAAACATGAATGTTTCTTTTTAACGTAAGCAGTGACAATGACCTTTTCCCCCGCCGCAAGTATTATTTGATCTATGAATTCCATAACAAGGTATAACATTTTTAAAAAGTAAATAAATAACATATAATATTTTATGTATTTTTGAATTAAAAATGGTTTCTATAATGATTTTTTATGTTAATATCTTTAAATGATATATTCTAATTCCAAGGAAGAAATTTTATCTTTCCTTTATGTTTGTTTTATGTGTTATGAATATGTTATTGTTCATGGGAATTGTTTATGTATATGGGTCGTTCTGTGATAAAACTAGGGTGGGTGAGCCCGAGATAGCTCTCCAATGAATTGGGTAAAGTGATGGAGTTAAATGTGAATGTTTCTCCTAATATATTTAGTGAATATACTGTGATGGGTATTCCAAATGTAACTCCATACGTAGCTGTGATAGCTACAATGTAAGTGTGGTATGGATTCTACAATTTTCTTTTATGATTTATGATTTCAATGTGTTATTCATAAATTATATGATTTCATGAGGTATGTTAAAGATCATTGGTTATGTATATATTTATGAACTACTATTTTCATTCATGGTTTAATAACCCTTAATGGGTTTTTTTACTCATCCCATGTTTTGAGATGTTTTTCAGTAGACTTAAAGATCAATAGGGTCAAAGATGGGATCAAGGGAAAGTCATGCTGTCTAAAACATGGAATTGGACATAACATTTTTTTCATGAGTTTTCAATTTATGGGAATAATGAAAACTGAGTAGAAGTTTCTACTTATAATTTTGTGAGATGTAATTTAATTGTTATGGCCTAACTCTCTAAAACTATAATCCTAAAAATAACATCAATTTTAATTATTCATTTAATTAATTATTATGTAATTTTTTAATACTGGGTCCTTATAGTTTGTATTAGAGGCCAGTTTAGATAACTTTAGAAGTTAGGATGTTGTTAAATTATTGTCCATAAATTTATTTATGGTAAGATTGAAATAATATATCATATACATATTACCATGTTGATTTTCCTTAGATATTTATGTGTTTAGAATGTTTTTTCGCCGAGGGAACATGGAATCTATGTTGGGGCGACATCAGGAGAAAGACATCCTTCCAAATCAGCAACCTCAGATGGTCTGAATTGGAACTGAATAGTTTTTTACTATGATGTAACATTTGACTCATGATATAAATGTTGGTGGTATCTATGCATGATATCAGCATGATCAACCATAGAAGAAGACGTCAGTAGTGGATAATTTCATGAGGCAACATCCCCCATCATTCGAAGGATCATATGACCCTATGCTAGATGAAGGGTGTATTAAATAACATGATAAGATTTATGATGTCAGGGGTTATTTGTAACATCAAAAGGTTAGTCTCACAATTTACTGTTTCTAAGGTGAAGCTAATCAGTGGTGGTCGATGGTAAAAAATATCAGAGATAGTGAAGATATTGATGCTCTTGATTGTGATTATTTCAAAAATATGTTTCTTGAGAAATATTTTCCAAAGTTGGTTCATCTTAGCATCGAAAAACTATTCCTAGAATTGAGACAGGATTATGACACAGTGGCTTCTTATGAAGCAAAATTCTCTCGACTGGCAAGGTATGATCCATATTTCATACAAGATCATGATTGTAAAATCAACCATTTTTACTCTGGATTAAATCCAAAGTATTTAATTGATTTATCTTCTATTGAGTTGAACATTTTTGAAAAAAAATTTCATTGTGAAAATAATGGTGAAATGGTGTTTTCAAGTACTTTAGTAGATGTTGGGACATAAAATGAAGTAGTATCATGAACACTATTCATTTGTTCAGATATTACCAATGTGTTGTTTGATTCGGGGACTACACATTCGTTCATTTCAGAGATGTTTTATAGTAAATTGGGAATTCCAACTCAAGATATGAATCCTGAACATATGGTAAGAACACCATGAGGAAATGTTGAAACCAAAAATAAATTATAAGAACCATCATGTCCTTGTGTGTGGAAATAATATACCTATAATCCTTATTGTTTTTCCTCTATTAGAGTTTGATGTTAATTTGGATATGGATTTGATTTCTATTTATCATGATAAGATTGACTGTAGAGATAAAAGGGTTTTTTTCAGAATGATTATCAGTTTCTGTACAATAATGAACCCTTACTTTCGATAACATGTTAGTCATCTGAGAAACTAGTAAAAGATAGAAATGAATGTTACCTTGCACATACTGTTGAAAACAAAGGAACTGTTCAGATTAATTATGTGCCAGTGGTAAATGAGTACCTTGATGTTTTCCCTATTAGTTTCCTGATATTATACCTAATCAAGAAGTGAAATTTACTATTAATTTAGATCAGAATGCTAATCCAATTTCAAAACCCCCATATCGAATTAGTCAAATTGAACTTTTATAGTTAAAGAAGCAATATCACGAGTTACTAGATAAAGGTTTCATTCGACCGTGCACATCACTACGGGGAGCTCTTATTTTATTTGTTAAAAAGAAATATAGTTCAATGAGACTTTCCTTTGATTAGAGAGCATTGAATAAAATCACTATGAAAAACAAGTATCCTTTCCCTCATATCGATGATTGGTTTGATCTGCACCAGGGAGCTCAGTATTTTTCAAAGATTGACATAAGGTCAGGATACCATCAGTTGAAAGTAAAGGAAGAAGACATTCCAAAGACCACATTTTGTACTAGATGTGGCCATTATGAATTTGTAGTTATGATTTTTGGTTTAACCAATTCACCGTCTATATTCATGGTTCTTATGAATTGAATTTTACCTGAGTTCTTGGATAAGTTTGGGGTTGTGTTCATTGATGATATTTTGGTTTATTATAAAATTAAAGTGTATGATGATAGTTATTTATGTGTTTTCATGCAAACATTAAATGAAAATAAACTATTTGGTAAATTCAATAAGTGTGGTTTTTGGTTGCAACATATTTCTTTCCTTGGTCACATTATTACTATAAATGGAATAACTATTGATCCTGCTAAAACAAAAGTTGGTCAAGAATATCCAAGACCCACAAATATAACCGAGATATTTAGTTTTCATGGTTTGGAAGGTCATTACAAGTGGATTGTTGAATATTTTTAATGGTTATCTAGCCCACTGACTATGTTTATTTGAAAAGGGGTTTAGTTGTTCTGCACAAAAAGAATGTGATTATTGTATTAAGGAATTGAAAAGAAGATTGGTGAATGCTCAAGTTATAGAACTACCTTCCAGAAATGGGGATTTTGTTATTTATATTGATGCTTCATTGAAAGGAATTTGATGTTTCCTTATACAGAATGATCAGGTAATTGCTTATGATTCATGTTGGTTGAAACCTCATGTGTTAAATTACCCTATATATGATTTTGAAGTAGCTACTTTTGTTTTCAATTTAAAAATTTGGAGGCATCATTTTTATGGAGTAAAATGTGAAATATATAATAACCACAAAATTCTGTAGTATATATTCACTAAGAAAGAGTTGAACATGAGATAGAGGAGATGGTTGGAATTAATCAAGGATTATGATGTCATGATCCTTTACCGTAAAAGAAAAGAAAATAAAGTGTCCAATGCTTTGGGTCGAAAAAGTAATTCTTAATTGAACATATTATGTTTGGAACAAGATCCTTTGGTTTTTGAATTCATAAACTTTGGAATAGAAGTTGTTGGAGTAGGAAATTATTCTGTTTTGTTTCAGGTGTTAGTGAAATCATATCTATCAGACAGAATAAAGCAAGCATATAAGGAAGACAGTGTGTTGTAGAAATATGTATAGTTAGTTTATAAGGGTATGTTCCCTAAATTTAACGTTGATAATGATTGTGTTTTGAGGATTGGCAATAGATTATGCATGCCTTGTGATTCATAGTTTAAGATTGAGTTTTTATGAGAAGCTCATAGATCCCTATTTTCAGTTCATCCTAGCAGTACAAATATGTACATACATATTCGGGAGTATTACTGGTGGGATGAAATGAAAAGAGGTATTTCTGATTTCACTGTAAGTTTTTGACTTATTAGTAGGTTGAAGCAGAGTGGCAGTTATCAAAAGGGATGCTTCAATATTTACCAGCACCAGAGTGGAAATGGGAAAATATATCAATGGACTTAATTAGGGGATTAACAAAGACATCTCGATGTAATAATTCAATCAAGGTTATTTTTGATCAATTGAATAAATCTTCTCATTTCCATCTGGTTAGATATACTTTGTCTCTCGATCAACATTCATGGTTTTATGTTAAAGTGATAATGAGTTTACATGGGGTTCCACTCTTCATTGTATCTGATCATGATCTCAGGGTTACTTATAACTTTTGAAAATGCCTTCAAAAGTCTTTGGGTACTGAATTAAATTTTAGTACAACTTTTCATCCGCAATCAGATGGGTAGTCAGAATAAAAAATTCAGACCTTGAGGATATGCTACATGCATGTTCACTAGATTACCAGGGATGGTGGGACCATCCTCATCCTTTGCTTTAATTTTCTTATAATAATTGTTTTCATTCTAGTATATAGATGGATCCATTTTAAGAATTTTATGGGAAGTGTTGCCGCACATATGAATTTTTGGATGATGTACGTGAAATGAAGCTGATGGGACCCGAATTGGTATACGAGATGGACAAAAAAGGCAGTTGATTCAGAAGCGCATTAGAAGAGCTTATAGGAAGAAGAAATTTTATGCGGATAATCGTAGGAAGGATATTACTTTTGAGGTAGGTGATAAGGTTATTCTAAATGTTTCTCCACGGAAAAGTGTTATTCATTTTGGTAAGAAGAGAAAGTTTAGTCCGAGGTTCATTTGACCTTGTGAAATACTAGAGATAGTTGGACCAGTTGCTTACATATTGTCTTTACGTCCATGTTTATCCCATGTACACAATGTTTTTCTTGTTTCAAAATTGAGAAAGTATATGCCAGATCCATCTCAGGTTTTGATCCCAGAGATAGTTCAGTTGGATGAAAATCTCTCTTATTAGCAACAGTCAGTCCAAATTTTTGACCGAAGTAAGAATGTATTGAGGAATAATATATTTGACCAGGTAAAGGTTTTGTGGAAAACTCATATGGTTTAATAGGAAATGTGCGAATCAGAAATTGCTATGAGGGATAAATGCCACCATTTTTTGATAAGTGAATAAAATTGCAAGGACGCAATTTTCAAAAGTGGGAAGGATGTAACATCCCATGTAAGTAAAGATGTAATATATTTTATTTTTAATTATTTTTTCTTAATTTAATTTTTATTTTAACTTAAAGGTTTTTTTATGTTCAATGGCATACCTTATTCGCAAGAATAGGTTTCTTTGAAATTTAATTTTGCACAATAATAATATAATATTATTATTTTAAATGGAAGTAAACGCCTAGTCCTGGTATTGGTGGAAATTAATATAACTAAGTAAAATATTATTATACATGTTTTTTAAATGTTTTTATATTTATCCAATAATTTTTATAGTCATAAAATGTGAATGAATCTATTTTCACGCATAATTTACATTAAAATATTGATTTAGCGCCTCTTGATGGAGATCCCTCATTAAATATATTATTGGTCACTTATATATATATTCTATTTGACCAAATGAAATTATTATTTATAATTGGGGAATCAAAATTTACTTTCGGTAAATTTATGGTATTTTTCTGATAAAATTAAATTTTTAATGAAAAGCGAAAAAATGCAGTATTTTAATTCAAAATTTCCTTTTAATCTATTTTATTTATATGGATATATTATATTTTTAATTGTTTTTTAAGTTTAATTAGATAATATTTTTACAATTTAATCAAAATTTGGACATTGGAATAAATTTCACATTAAAATTGGACATAAACAAGCTTCAATCTTTTAAATGTTATTATATCACAGAAACACACCTTTTTTGACAGCGGGAATTAATTATAAATTAATTAATGCCACTTATGTGTCTTGAATCCGAAAATATGGATTCCATATTTGGAATCAGGAGATCCAAATTTTGTATGTAGGTAACTTTAATTTTTATACATTATGAATATTTTTTTCAGTAAATATTTTTTTACCAAGGTTAATGGGTAAATATGGTAAATACGGGTAAACAAATATTACTATAATAAAATAAAATTACCCTAAAATGTGTCATAATCCTATTGGTTGATACAATTCAAACCAGGGTCATCCTTGGATCGATTTGGGACCCTATTGGGCCACTTGGGAGTGATAATGACAATTTATTTTAATTAACTTAAATTAAATACAAAAATGAAAAAAAACAATTATCTTTCAGTAAATTATTTTTTACAGAGGAATATATAAGTTATCTCTTAAACTATAGATATTTTTATAAAAGATAAAATTTTATAATAAATCATTGTATTGTTTTTATAATTTTTAGTCATCAAATAAATAAAATTATTTATGACACAATGATGATGAAGTGCTTTTCTCATTAATAAATGATTTAAATAAATATTATTATAAATATTATTATAATATCCAAAACCCATCCAATTCTTATTTTATGATTTTATTTCGACCATGAGTCATCTTATATTCGATTTGAATAAGTTTTGGACCTTTAAAACTTGAAAATTATTATATAATAAAATAATATATTCGAACATTCCTAAAGAGCCCCTCCCCCCCTTATAAAAAGCCCTCAACTCTAACCCATTACTCACACCACTGAAGCCATGTAAATCATCCAAAATATGACCAATTAATCTCCCTAAATACCACTACTCCTCTTATAATCATTAACATAGGAAGAAGGAACTTCAAAAAACCCTTTTGATTCAATCCAAAGTGAGTATCCCGGTTCAAAGGTAACATATTTTCTTATGTTCTTTGGTTTTATTTTACTTCCCCAATCACCTAAACCCATTTTATTCCTTTCTTTTATAACAAAACTAGTATAATATATATACTAGGTTGTTTTTATGAGAAATATTCTAACTATATTTACACACACGTCCATCTAATGGGTAAAAGACATACTATTTCTGTGGACGGGAAACTAACGCCTCACGAATTGATGACTGTTCAATTATCTCCTACCGCACCTCATGGTGGAAATTATGATGGAACTATATTTATATATGATACATATTATGTTTATGTTTTTTATTCTTATATATTTTTCATTTATAGCATACCTTTATGATTTCCATTATGGGTAAACGTGATAATTTCATTTGAAGAAGTGCGGACTACCCCCCCCCCCTCAAAGTGATATGACTAGTTAATGACATATGTGGGATGTAAAAAGAATGGATTTAATGATATTATATATGATATTATACTGGAATTATAATATACCTATCTATCATTATTATTTAATTCCATTAAATGTATAAATTGAAATAAAAGTAGTGTTCATGCATAAGCACGACTTACCATCTCCATGAACGTGCATTTCGTTTCTTATCTCCAATTGTTATGTAATATTATAAATACATACATATACTGGATATATATGATATATATGATATATATGATATCTATTTCATGAATTTCATTATGAATATACAATATATTTGACCTCTTGAACAACTTGTAATTATAAGATGTTCATTTTTGACTTAAGTACCAAATATCGACAAAATGCCTATTCTTAAGTAAAATGATTTCATAATGTTTATAACATTGACGTAAGTGAAAAAAAGGAAAAATAAACTTTTTAAGGGATCATATGAATGTAAAAATTAAATTTAGTTTAGTATTCTCGAGATTAATGAATGTGCGGGTCAAATCAGACACAGGGTAAGGGACTTTATCTCAATCTTTTTTAATTGAGGTAAATTTTGTATTAACATATGACATTATTTTATATGATGTATATGCCCCTTTGACATTCCATTTCATTCAAAGGGAATATTTTTCTATCAATCTTTTTACTAAATGACAGAAAATAATTTTTCTTTTTAACGTAAGTTGGGACAACAACCTTTTCGTCCACTGCAAGTATTATTTTATCTATAGCATACTTAACAAGCTTTAATGATTTTAAAAGGAAAATAAATACCATATACACTTTTATGTATTTTGGTATTGAAAATGGTTATGATAATGGCTTTGTATTTTCAATATATTTAAATGATATATTGTGATTACAATGTGGAAATGTTTTCTTTCCTTTATGTTTCTTTTGTGTGCTATGAATATGTTATAGTTCTTGGGCTTTGTTTACATGTATGGATGGTTCCATGATAAACCTATGTTGGGTGAGCCCGAGATAGCTATACAATGCATTGGGTAACATGACAGAGGTAAACATGAATGTTTCTCCAAATAAATTTAGGGAATATACTGTGATGGGTTTTCTAAATGTAACTACCTACGTAGCTGAGATAATTATAGTTTATGTATGATATGGATGCCACAAGTTAATATTATGATTTATGATATCAATGTGTTATTTATATATCATATGATTTCATGAGGTATGTTAAAGAGATTTTCTTATTTAAGTTTTGACAAACTAAGGTATTCTTTCATTGTATTACAATACATACTGAGATTTTTAGGCTCATCCCATATTTAGAAATGTTTTTCCACAGACTAAAAGATGAATAGGGTCAAGGATGGGATCAAGGGAAAGTGATGTTTTCTAAAACCTGGAACTGGACATGACTATTTTTTCAAGAGTTTTTGTTTTATTTAAAAAATGGAAACTAAGTAGAAGTGTCTTCTTTGTAATTTTTGAGATGTAATTTAATAGTTATGGAATAAATCTCTAAAACTGAATACCTAAAAATATCCTCAATGTGAATTATTCATTTATTTCAAGATTATATAATATTTTAAGGTCAGGTCCTTATAGTGAACCACGTTATACATCATGATTCTGGAATGGTATTTAAAAGGCCCTAGATCCTGAACATTGTTTGAGCACTGCATACCACCCTCAAACTGATGAAAAATATGAATGGACTATTTAAAATTTAGAAGACATGTTGGGATCCAGCTCACTTGACAATCAAGGAATGTGGTATAAAAAATTACCTCTTATAATTTTCATATAGCAATAGCTTCCATTCATGTATCCAAATGGTACCATGTGAAGAACTATGTGGAAAGGATGTCACACATCAACATGTTGGGATGAAGTGGGTGAAAGATAACTTGTAGGTCCGGAACATGTTACAGAATCAATGTAGAAGTTGAATGTCATCCAAACCCATATCAAAACTGCTCATAGTAGGCAAAATAGATATGGCGTTAACTAAGGGAAGGATTTTAATTGTCAAGTATGAGGTCATGTTTTCATGAGGTTTTCTCTATGTAAGGGTGATAAATTATTCAGTATGAAAGGTAAATTAACACCCAGGTACATCGTACCTTTTGAAATTCTGTAATAAATAGTATTTTTAGCCTACCATTTGGAAATTCCTCCATGTCTCTTGAATGGTCATGATATATTCCACATTTTACTATTATGGAAATACATGAAAGACCTAACACATTTAATCACCTATGAAGAAATAGAATTGGAACCAGATCAATCTTATTGTGAAGAGACTATCAGAATTCTGGATACTATACAACAAGTGTCGATAACATGGACAAATCGTATGGTAAATGTTCTTTGGAGAAACCATAAAATTGAATAAGAGATGTGGGAATCATAAAAAAATATGATAAAGAACCACCCACATCATTTTATATCGTGATATTCTAGAAATTTTGAGGATGATATTATTTAAAGGGGTTACTAATGTAATGCCCCAATATTCCATGGTAAACTTATTTATAAATAATTCAATGTCTTGTGTCATACACAACCCCGAGTAAAAGAACACCATGACCTATCAAAATAGCAATTTAAAAAAGAAATTATGAATAATATGAACAAAATATTAAAATTTTATAAACATTATTTTTCAAAATAGACATCATTTTTTAATTCTTAATTTTAAAATTAGATTTAGGTGATATTTTTTGAAATTTTCTAAAAGTTACAATTTTTTATTAATAGTGAAAAATACTGCATTTTAATTCAAATCAACATTTTATCTAATATATTCATAGGAAATATTGTATTTTTAATTGGTATTAAAGTGTAATTTGATTAATATTTTACCATTTATTCCAATTATGGTCATTGGATGTAATTTCACATTTAAATTATGTAACAGCCCAAGATTTTATAAAAAATATTCTTTTTAATTTTATTAATGTCTTGTGTTGTACGCTACACCAAATGGAGCTTCCACAACACGCATCCTTGACTTGCCTTGCATTACACGCAATCGCGACCTTCCTCGATAGCGTGTGTAATACGCAATACCGAGTTTCACTAAACAACGATATGCTATTAAAATATTATTAAAACTAGCCGTTATGAATAGTAATAACCACTTTTTGAAATTTTGTAAATTTTATTTTTCAAAATGGAATTCATTTTTAGATTCGGAGTATCGAATTTAGCCTAAGGTGAAATTTTGGTACTTTTCGGATAACTTTCATATTCTGATGAATAGTGAAAATTACTAAATTATAATTAAAAACAACTTTTTTAATCGAAATAATTAATAGTGATAAATTATTAATTTGAGTGGTTTTAAAGTATTTTTAGAATATATTTTTACAATTTAATACAATGTTGGTCATTGGTTGTAATTTCAGATTTAAACCAGACATAAACAAATGTCAATCTTTTGATAGATATTGTTTCTTAAAAACACGCTATTTGTTTTAACAGCGGGATTTAATTATAAAATTAATTAATGCAACTTCTATGTTATGAATTTGGTAAAATAGACTTCATTTTTGAATTCGGAATATGAAATATAGCTTAGGATGAAATTTTGGCATTTTTCTGAAAACCTTCAATTTTTGATGAATAGTGAAACTACTAAGTGGTAGTTAAAAAACTGAATTTTTCATAAAACTTAATTTTACCGCTTCTGTGAATGGAATTTCAAAAATCCGAGAGACATGGTTGATGTCAGTAAGTAAAATGTGGTTCAATGAGATGAAAATAATTTTTGCTGAATAGTAACTTTTTACTATTTTTTGCCGCGGTTAATAGTAAATAGGGTAACTAAGGGTAAATATGATATTAATATTACCCTAACACTTGTCCTAATTCTATTGGACAAGTGTAATTCGACCAAAAACAAACTTAGGAATAAAATATGACCATTTAGGCCCACTTGGATTAGATTAGGACATTTATTATTAATTTATTTAAAGAAGGGTTAAAATAGTTAAAATCAAAGTTTAATAAGTAAATCATTTTTAATATGGGGTTATACATAAGATAAATTCGATTGTAAATATTCATTAGAAAGCTAAAAATATTTACTACATGATGGTATTTTATTTGTAATTTTTAGAAATCAAATAATTTAATTTATTTATGACACAAAGATGATGCAGTAATTATCTTGTTAATGAAATATTGACATAATTGATGTTATAAACACCCAAATAAATGTAATTTGAGACTTTTTATGAATTCCACTAATTTTCTAGGTTACTATGATATGTTAGTGTTGATTTAATCAACTTGGTTCGAACATATAATTCTGTTATGACTTTCACAAAAATCATATATCAAATAGTGTCAAAATTGACACAAAATTGTTTTTAAATCAAATATTATATTATTAATTTTTATTTTATTCCTAAAAATCTAAGGTTCGGCCAAATGACTTAGATAAGGATATATATATTAATAATAAACAATTTGGGGTTCGTTTGGCATGTTATAGTAAGTGTATTAACCATATAGTGAAAGAAAACAAAAAGACATGGTAAAAGTTAAATTATTTAACTTAGAGTTAAATCTAATTGATAAGGTTAAAATAATACCCTAAACTTGTCTAAATCCTATTGGTTGATAGGATTTCGACCCTTCCCCACTTTATCTTCGAAATAAGACCCTTTGGAACCATTATAAACCGATTTTGACTTTAATATAAAATAATATTTTGAGATATTCCTAAGGTGCCCCTCTCCTCCCTTATAAAAGGGCACCTCCTCTCCCTCCTCCTCACACCAATTTGAGCACTCAAGCTCGGCCAAACCCTGCCATTTTCTCCTCCCCACTTCCCTAGAATAGTCCTAGAGGTCATGTTCTTCTCCAAAGACCACTCTTAGTTCCTTAAGTGGAGGATTCAAAGAGGCGTTCCAAAGAAGAGGTAATATCCATTACCGATCTTTTCAATTTCTTTCTTCTTCAACTTCTTCTTCTTTAGTTGTTTCATGATGAAGTAATAACATCAGTATTACTTACATACTTATATGTTATTATAAATATGAAACAACCCTAATTCACCTTCTATCCATCCTACGGAAAAAATGAAATCACCGCGCGTGCGTACGTACGAAATACCGTCTCCACGCCGTGGTGTAATCTATTTTCCACCACCACCTTACATGGATGGGTATAATGGTGTAAAGAATAACTATACATAGTTATTACAACATCATATTGATTCTGATATATTGTATAATCCAATCCAATTCAATTCAATATTTATAGAAATGATATCATCGCTCGTGCGTACGTACGGACTACCGTCTCCACGACGCGATGAGATTCATTCTCCATGTTAACCATTTAAGAATGATTATAAAGTATATATAAGAAATAATAATGAAATATATGACATTATAAAGCTACTGGATATATGTATGTATATATATATGTATGTCATCTACTTACTTCCATTTCAAGACAATAAGGAAAGGAAAACAACGTTCATGCGTACGTACGGACTACCGTCTCCATGAACGGTGTTTTCCATTTTATTTTTCTACCTATTATATATATATATATACTGAATATATATGATATATAAATCATATTTTATATTCTGGAAGTAAATAAATCATGATATAAGTAATAATGATGTCAAGAACAACAAGTCAAAACACCTACGATAAATGAAACGATTTTACCCAAAACGCTTCTTTAACATGGAATTTACAAAAGAACGGGTAATATAATGTCATAAGTGAACCATATATGATATCATAACAATGAATATGATTCTGTAATAAGTCAATAACATGATTTAAATCATTATACAGGAGGTTCGGACACTTACAAAGCAAGTCGGACCTAAGGTAAGGGAAATATCACAATCTCATTTTTATCCGAGATTGTTTATTCGTAAGTAATTACTGGGGTGTATTTTATCATCCACATCCATGTTCCCTCAATATGTAATATTATTTCCATACTTATACAATAGTTTATATCCAATTTTACCCTTAGGTGAGTTTTTAGTAAAAGATATGAAAGGAATCTTTTGTCGTTTTTCGTACGAGGTACTTTTTGACTTTTCCGACAAAGTACGAAGAATGTTTTTTTTAACTTATACGGCAAGAATGGATTTTTAAAACATTATTTCCAAGAAGCTTCCTTTGCAAGATTTCAAGTTTATTTTTAATCAAATTCTTTTATTTTAAAGTTGTATGACATGTTATGAAAGGAAAAATGTTTTTGAAGAAGAAAGGATATTTTCCTCAAGAATGGAGTTCAAGTGTTTTATCAAAATTATTTTCCATCTAAGATAATAAAGGGTTCTGTTTCTATCCATATTTTTACATTGATTTGAATATTTTGTGATGGAATTATGTTTATGAATTCCTTTATCTTATATGAATTGATTTATGATGTCATGATGTTTCAAGAATCCCATTTTTGTTACATGTGTTATGCGATGATGTATGTTTTATGATTATGTGGCACACATAAGAAAGGATTCATTATAAGATTGGTGGGACCTATATCTCCCTCCAATGCATTGGGTAAAGACTTTATATCTCATGAGATAGACATGGCTGGAACGGAAGGTTATTTCGGTTCAGTGATACAGGACTGAAACGAGGAGTGAACTCGGTTCAGAAAGGGACTTTGTCCACTGAGATAGTCTTGGCAATGAGTCATGACTAACAAGAAATGATTTTCCATGATTATGTGTGCATGCCACAAAGTTTCAAGTTTCATGTTATGATTATGGGGATCTCATTTTCACTTCTATGATTTATCCCATGTTATGATATTAAGAGCTCTTTTGCAGGTTAAGATTTATAAAAGCTATGTTCTTATGTATATGATGTGATTGATATTTCTTTTGTTTACCCTTACTGAGCATTTGAGCTCACCCTTTTATGTTTTCTTTTCCCTAGGATATAAAGAAAGGTTTTTAGGTAAAAAAAGGGAAGATCTTTATGGGAGATATTGAAGATCTTTCACCACGATTAGAAGATTACGTTCTGAGTTTCCAAAGACACTAAACTATTACGATCCTTGTGTGTTTGTTTTTGTTATGTACTAAGTATTCCGCAAAAGTAATGTAATGTCTACGTACGATAAGATTCGGGTCTCTACAGTTGGTATCAGAGGAAAGGTTTAGTCAACTTTTGGAAACTAGGATGCGAAAACGTTAGTGAGATCCCTAGAGATATTTCTAAGGTATGTCTAGGGATGTCCCTAAGGTTAAGTATACGTATAGGTTATAGTAATAGAATTACGCTGACGATCATAGAATTATACCTAAGATGTTGGATATTGAAGGTACTCCCCCTTTATTATGTTGTTTTCCCTAGCATGATTTTTTCCTCTCACACTATTCTTTTTGGGTTTTAGACGATGGCTGGAACCCGAAGGAACCGTGTTGATCAATGCAATGGAAAATGCAATGATTGCCCTCCTGAACAAACAAATGTTATGGGAGATGGAGTGCAAAATCTTATTGCTATACTTACACAAGCTATGAATCATTCTGGACTTCCAAATGAGCAGAGAAGGGAACAATATTCTATTGAGTCCTTCATGAGGCAACGTCCACCTTCTTTCAGTGGGTCTTCTGATCCACTTGTGGCTGAACAATGGATCAGTACTACTGAAAAGATATTTTCAGTTCTTCAATGTTATGAACATGATAAAGTCATCTTAGCAGTATATCGTTTGGAAGGTGAAGCTGATCAATGGTGGAATCTTATCAAGAATACGAGGCCAAGAGATGAAATTGAGTCCATGGAATGGGACGAGTTCAAGAACTTGTTTTTCAGTAAGTACTTCCCTCGTATTCTTCGAACAAAGATGGAGGAAGAGTTTCTTGAACTGAAGCAAAGGGACGATGAATCTGTTGGTACCTATGAAGCAAATTTTACAAGACTTGCAAGGTATGCTTCTGGAATTATCATCCAACCTGAAAGTAAAGTTGATCGATTTTTCAGTGGCTTAAAACCAAGTCTTCGAAGGGCATTAGCTATAAGAGACTTCAGTAGCTATGAAGAAATTGTGCGTTGTGCTATCAAGGTAGAAATGGAAGTTGGTGTTACATATCCATCTCATGGTTTTGACAAGAAACGAAAGATGGAGTTCAAGGAGAAATCTCAGAATAATGGTGAAAAGAAGATGAATGTTTCCTTATGCACAAAGTGTGGAAAGAAGCATGGTGGAGATTGTATTAAAGGGACTAGAAAATGTTTTAAGTGTGGAAATGAAGGTCATCGAGCAGCTGAGTGTCGAAGTAATGGAAAAAGGGTTTCTAATGATGTGAATAAAGCAAACACTGCAGAGAACGCACCGCCAACACTTCAATGCTTCAAGTGCAAGGAAATGGGGCATTATGCTAATAATTTCCCTAATCCAAGGGTTAGTGATGATCAACATGAGCAACCACTGAAGGAAAAGGACAAAGGGAAATCACATGCGATCACTATTGGCAATGTTGAATATGACAACGATGTGGTGGAATGATTAAGTGTTTATGTAATGGGATTCCAAAATAATGTTGTATCATTGAGTATTGCAATATTTATTGATGTGGTATTCAAAGTGATTGAGATATTTTTTGGAAATAAGATGATATGCGCATAATGAAGACGAGAAAATGAAATGTTTAATAGTATTCATGAGCTCATGATTGATATAAGGACTAAGTGATATCATGGTTTGAGTATATAGAATTTTGAGGATTTTGGTATGTGGAAAGTGTTAACTTTTAACTGCACTCGTGTTTTCACTAAGGTATTCAAGAGAATACACGATTAAGGACTTTGAATGTTTGGAATGTGACCAACAAGACATATCTTATGATATGTGGGGATCAACGACAGTATTAAATCTCTGGTAATCGTTGTCACTATATTATGAGAGTAGACTGCAGTATTATGTATAAGCCTAAAGATTAGACTGGATTATGTTGGACATAAGTTAGTATTGTTTAAGGATAGAAGATTTTTCGATATTGTTGATGGGATGTTATAGTAACGTAGTTTTAGAAAAAGGACAACCTGCAGGACGGGCGACAGCTCATCGCTTCGGACAAGGCTGTAGGAATCGAACCCACAACTGAAGTGCGACTGGCCTTTATCGCCTACCACTGACCTACAAGAAGTCCCTGTTTAGTAGAAACTAGTGTTATTATATTAAGCAGTATGATATATGAAGTATAAGCCCATTTTAGGAACCATATATGATTAATCCCACTATAGATCAACTTATGTATATAAATTTTGCTAACCTTTTAAGACAGATGGAATGACCCGTCATTCTATCACATGATCTGCTAACACTTCACGAATAACAAATTCAACTTCATTTATTTAAGAGATGAAGTGGAAATTGTTAAAGGCACGAACAACAGTGAGATTGTACCAAAATAAAGTAAGTATTTATTCTAATTCAAATTCTTTAACTTTAGGGAAATGATCTTGAAAACCAAAAATGTTGTCCTAGTTCTCTTATACCTGATGAATCAGATGGTACCTTAGATCGTCACAAATTTATGGATTTGTGATTACTGGATTTTCCATAGCCATGTTCTCTACCACTCTCCATCAGAACATGATGGTTAGATTTCTCTTCCATATCCATATTTTCACCTATGTGGAAACCCAGTGATTAGTTTATTTGGGTAACCGTTAAGTTTCATACTTTAGTTTTTAATGATTGGTTTTGGTATTCCTTTTTACGATGTGGGTTTCTATTAAAGAAACTTTTGAATAGTAAACCATTTATAACCCTGACGAATTTCGAGGGCGAAATTCATTTTAAGGGGGGTAGAATGTAACAGCCCAAGATTTTATAAAAAATATTCTTTTTAATTTTATTAATGTCGTGTGTTGTACGCTACACCAAAAGGAGCTTGCACAACACGCATCCTTGACTTTCCTTGCATTACACGCAATCACGACCTTCCTCGATAGCGTGTGTAATACGCAATACCGAGTTTCACTAAACAACGATATGCTATTAAAATATTATTAAAACTAGCCGTTATGAATAGTAATAACCACTTTTTGAAATTTTGTAAATTTTATTTTTCAAAATGGAATTCATTTTTAGATTCGGAGTATCGAATTTAGCCTAAGGTGAAATTTTGGTACTTTTCGGATAACTTTCATATTCTGATGAATAGTGAAAATTACTAAATTATAATTAAAAACAACTTTTTTAATCAAAATAATTAATAGTGATAAATTATTAATTTGAGTGGTTTTAATGTATTTTTAGAATATATTTTTACAATTTAATACAATTTTGGTCATTGGTTGTAATTTCAGATTTAAACCAGACATAAACAAATGTCAATCTTTTGATAGATATTGTTTCTTAAAAACACGCTATTTGTTTTAACAGCGGGATTTAATTATAAAATTAATTAATGCAACTTATATGTTATGAATTTGGTAAAATAGACTTCATTTTTTAATTCGGAATATGAAATATAGCTTAGGATAAAATTTTGGCATTTTTCTGAAAACCTTCAATTTTTGATGAATAGTGAAACTACTAAGTGGTAGTTAAAAAACTGAATTTTTCATAAAACTTAATTTTACCGCTTCTGTGAATGGAATTTCAAAAATCCGAGAGACACGGTTGATGTCAGTAAGTAAAATGTGGTTCAATGAGATGAAAATAATTTTTGGTGAATAGTAACTTTTTACAATTTTTTACCGCGGTTAATAGTAAATAGGGTAACTAAGGGTAAATATGATATTAATATTACCCTAACACATGTCCTAATTCTATTGGACAAGTGTAATTCGACCAAAAACAAACTTAGGAATAAAATATGACCATTTAGGCCCACTTGGATTAGATTAGGACATTTATTATTAATTTATTTAAAGAAGGGTTAAAATAGTTAAAATCAAAGTTTAATAAGTAAATCATTTTTAATATGGGGTTATACATAAGATAAATACGATTGTAAATATTCATTAGAAAGCTAAAAATATTAACTACATGATGGTATTTTATTTGTAATTTTTAGAAATCAAATAATTTAATTTATTTATGACACAAAGATGATGCAGTAATTATCTTGTTAATGAAATATTGACATAATTGATGTTATAAACACCAAAATAAATGTAATTTGAGACTTTTTATGAATTACACTTATTTTATAGGTTACTATGATATGTTAGTGTTGATTTAATCAACTTGGTTCGAACATATAATTCTGTTATGACTTTCACAAAAATCATATATCAAATAGTGTCAAAATTGACACAAAATAGTTTTTAAATCAAATATTATATTATTAATTGTTATTTTATTCCTAAAAATCTAAGGTTCGGCCAAATGACTTAGATAAGGATATATATATTAATAATAAACAATTTGGGGTTCGTTTGGCATGTTATAGTAAGTTTATTAACCATATAGTGAAAGAAAACAAAAAGACATGGTAAAAGTTAAATTATTTAACTTAGAGTTAAATCTAATTGATAAGGTTAAAATAATACCCTAAACTTGTCTGAATCCTATTGGTTGATAGGATTTCGACCCTTCCCCACTTTATCTTCGAAATAAGACCCTTTGGAACCATTATAAACCGATTTTGACTTTAATATAAAATAATATTTTGAGATATTCCTAAGGTGCCCCTCTCCTCCCTAATAAAAGGGCACCTCCTCTCCCTCCTCCTCACACCAATTTGAGCACTCAAGCTCGGCCAAACCCTGCCATTTTATCCTCTCCACTTCCCTAGAATAGTCTTAGAGGTCATGTTTTTCTCCAAATACCACTCTTAGTTCCTTAAGTGGAGGATTCAAAGAGGCGTTCCAAAGAAGAGGTAATATCCATTACCGATCATTTCAATTTCTTTCTTCTTCAACTTCTTCTTCTTTAGTTGTTTCATGATTAAGTAATAACATCAGTATTACTTACATACCGATATGTTATTATAAATATGAAACAACCCTAATTCACCTTCTATCCATCCTACGGAAAAAATGAAATCACCGCGCGTGCGTACGTACGGAATACCGTCTCCACGCCGTGGTGTAATCTATTTTCCACCACCACCTTACATGGATGGGTATAATGGTGTAAAGAATAACTATACATAGTTATTACAACATCATATTGATTCTGATATATTGTATAATCCACTCCAATTCAATTCAATATTTATAGAAATGATATCATCGCTCGTGCGTACGTACGGACTACCGTCTCCACGACGCGATGAGATTCATTCTCCATGTTAACCATTTAAGAATGATTATAAAGTATATATAAGAAATAATAATGAAATATATGACATTATAAAGCTACTGGATTTATGTATATATATATATATGTATGTCATCTACTTACTTCCATTTCAAGACAATAAGGAAAGGAAAACATCGTTCATGCGTACGTACGGACTACCGTCTCCATGAACGGTGTTTTCCATTTTATTTATCTACCTATTATATATATATATACTGAATATATATGATATATAAATCATATTTTATATTCTGGAAGTAAATAAATCATGATATAAGTAATAATGATGTCAATAACAACAAGTCAAAACACCTACGATAAATGAAACGATTTTACCCAAAACGCTTCTTTAACATGGAATTTACAAAAGAAAGGGTAATATAATGTCATAAGTGAACCATATATGATATCATAACAATGAATATGATTCTGTAATAAGTCAATAACATGATTTAAATCATTATACAGGAGGTTCGGACACTTACAAAGCAAGTCGGACCTAAGGTAAGGGAAATATCACAATCTCATTTTTATCCGAGATTGTTTATTCGTAAGTAATTACTGGGGTGTATTTTATCATCCACATCCATGTTCCCTCAATATGTAATATTATTTCCATCCTTCTACAATAGTTTATATCCAATTTTACCCTTCGGTGAGTTTTTAGTAAAAGATATGAAAGGAATCTTTTGTCGTTTTTCGTACGAGGTACTTTTTGACTTTTCCGACAAAGTACGAAGAATGTTTTTTTTAACTTATACGGCAAGAATGGATTTTTAAAACATTATTTCCAAGAAGCTTCCTTTGCAAGATTTAAAGTTTAATTTTAATCAACTTCTTTTATTTTAAAGTTGTATGACATGTTATGAAAGGAAAAAAAATTTTGAAGAAGAAAGGATATTTTCCTCAAGAATGGAGTTTAAGTGTTTTATCAAAATTATTTTCCATCTAAGATCATAAAGGGTTCTGTTTCTATCCATATTTTTACATTGATTTGACTATGTTGTGATGGAATTATGTTTATGAATTCCTTTATCTTATATGAATTTATTTATGATGTCATGATGTTTCAAGAATCCCATTTTTGTTACATGTGTTATGCGATGATGTATGTTTTATGATTATGTGGCACACATAAGAATGGATTCATTATAAGATGGGTGGGACCTATATCTCTCTCCAATGCATTGGGTAAATACTTTATATCTCATGAGATAGACATGTCTGGAACGGAAGGTTATTTCGGTTCAGTGATACAGGACTGAAACGAGGAGTGAACTCGGTTCAGAAAGGGACTTTGTCCACTAAGATAGTCTTGGCAATGAGTCATGACTAACAAGAAATGATTTTCCATGATTATGTGTGCATGCCACAAAGTTTGAAGTTTCATGTTATGATTATGGGGATCTCATTTTCACTTCTATGATTTATCTCATGTTATGATATTAAGAGCTCTTTTGCAGGTTAAGATTTCCAAAAGCTATGTTCTTATTTATATGATGTGATTGATATTTCTTTTGTTTACCCTTACTGAGCATTTGAGCTCAACCTTTTATGTTTTCTTTTCCCCAGGATATAAATAAAGGTTTTTAGGTGAAAAAAAGGGAAGATCTTTATGGGAGATATTGAAGATCTCTCACCACGATTACAAGATTACGTTCCGAGTTTCCAAAGACACTAAACTATTACGATCCTTGTGTGTGTGTTTTTGTTATGTACTAAGTATTCCGCAAAAGTAATGTAATGTCCACGTACGATAAGCTTCGGGTCTCTACAAATTATACGTAAACACATGTCAATATTTTCATAGTTTTTACTTCTTAAAAACCAGCTTTCTTGTTTTGAGAATGGGAATTATTTTTAAATTAATTATTGATACTTAAATGTTTCTAGTTTGGATAAATTTATTCATTATTTGGAATAGTATTGTCAAAATTGTGTAAATAGGTACCTTTTTTGACATAATGAATAGTAACATTGGTAATTATTATTAATTTCCATGGTAAAATGGTAAATCATGTCAATAATGGTAATAAAATAATATTATAATAATATACAACCACTATAACACATTTCCTAATCCTATTTTATGAGATATTATGGACCGTGAGCATTTTGGAGTTGATTTTTGGACCCGATGGGACTACATGGGTTTGATAATGACATTTTCTGAGAATTAATTTAATGTATAGAAAAATATAACATAAACATGTTTCTTTTAGTAAAAAAATTAATACGGGGTTATATATTTAATTTATTCGACTATAAATTGACATTGGAAATCTTAAATGATTTTATACATCATTATTGTTTTGTAATTTTTAGAGATTACATAAATAAATTTATTTATGACCCAACAATGATGTAGTGATACCCTTATTAATTAAATATTCGATTAAATAACATTATAAATATTAAAATAAATATAATTTAAACAGTTTCATGAAATCTATGACTTTTATTTATGATATTGACATACTATCTTTGAGTTAATGCCTTTGGATCTATGTAATCAATTTTTTATTATTTTTTCAAAAACTAATTCCCAAATAGTGTCAAAATTGATATATATGGGTTTTTCAAAAAAATGATATTTTATTAAATTATATAGTTGTCTTAAAAATATAAGATTCACCAAAATGACTTTTATAATGTTAAAAATTTCATTAATGACCCAATTAAAATTCTTTTGATATTTTATAGTGAATATTGTTTTCATATATAATGAAAAATCATGAAGACATGGTAAGAATCAATGTTTTTAACTAAGGGATAATGCTAAAAGACATGGTTAATCAAGTGACATAAACATATCTAAAACCTATTAGTTGAGAATTTTTTGACACATAAGCATTTTATATTTGAAATAAATGTGTTTTAGATAATTTTAAATTGAAAATAAATTTATAATAAAATAATATCTCAATACCATCCTACAGTGCCCATCCTCCCACTTATAAGAGGGCACCAAGTCTACGGAATTATTGACACCTACAATGCCCATTGGATTGAACAATGAATGACCAAATATCCTCCAAACATCACTAACTTTGTCCTAGTGGCTATCCTTTAGGCATTAAAAAATCTTAAGGAGTCCATTTGTGAAAATAAAATGGAGACACCCAAATAAGAGGCAATCATTTTTTTGATTCTTCCAAAGATCAATTATTCTTCTAATTCCTTATACCATGTTGTTACCATACTAAAATAATTCATCCAGAATATAATATATTCTGATATGTTTTTATTATTATTGGATAACCATATAACTCTTTTAACTATCCTAGGAAAAACAATATCACAATGCGTGCATATGTACGACATATCGTCACCACGTTGTGGTGTAATTTTTTTTCATATATACTATATTTAAATTGGTATAATGATGAATAAAAATGACTTAAATAGTAAGTATAACATGAAATTACTTCTTAAAAATTCATATTCAATCCAAATTCATGTGGTTGAACTATTTAGGAAAGGATATAATCGCTTGTGCATACGTATGACTTACTGTCTCCCGGACACAATGAGATTTATCTTCTGTGTTCACCATCCAACAATGATTATAATGATATATATTATAAAAAATTATGAAATATATGACATAATAATGATACTATAATATATATCTATATGTACATATATTTTTCACTTACTTTAGTTCAATACGATTAGAAAGCGGGAACAATGATCATGTGTATGTATGGCTTAACGTCTCCACGAACAGTGTATTCCATGTAATATATCTATATATTATATATAATTATATATTGAAAACATATGATATATAAATCATGTTATACATTTTTTAAGTAATTTATTCATGATCTATGAAATATGATCATCAATAAAATGTCAAAACACATACAATAAAAAATCGATTTTTACCCGAACTATTGCAATAACATGGAATTGTTAATAAATGGGTAATATAAAGTCATAAAAGAATCATAAATGACATAATAAATAATTTTACAATTCAAATATATGTTAAATATACAATTATAAATGTGTTTTTGAAAATAATGTGAATATCAGACTTACGGTGAGGGATTTCATCTCAATTTCATTTCAATGAGGCATATTGAAATATTATGCACATTGTTCCTTTTATAGGTTGTATATTATTCAGTTTGATTTATATCATGAATCTCATTAATTTCATGATATTGTTTTTTTTCATTCATGGAAATTATTAATAGATCTATATTACTCATTCAATATGGTTATTTGATAAAGCATATTATTTATTTTGATTATTCAATATGAAAAATAATTTTTACTATACATGATAGGTGGAGCCTATACTTTATATAGATCCTTGATGCATTAATATGTTTTCTTGAGAAAAATATGTTTGAAAATTGACGTTTTAACTTTAATTTAAATCCATATCCTGAAAGGTCCTATCACTAATAGGATTTAAGGTTTCAGAGATATGACATCCTTAAATAACTTTTTTCCATCATTTAATTTTAGTTATTATTTATCCACGATATTTTCCATCAAAAAATCGATAGAAGTGGTTTATTCCCAATTTATTTATTTATGGAATATGTTTCAGTTCCTTGCGTTCTATATTATTTGTGCATTATATTTTTTTGTAAATGTAAAGTGTTCAAAAATATTTACATTTCCATATGGATTGTTTACTGATTCCATTGTACATTCCCTTACATAGAATTTGATATCACCCTTATTATGCTTCTCTCCCTAGGTTATGAGGATGTGAACTTTGATTAAGCATTCAATGATGCAGTATATTGCAATTATTGGGTTTCATGTTTTATTTTTTTTCCAATGTATTAGGGGTATCATGTTTGTAATTTGTCTTTCATAGACTACTAAACTGCATGGTCCTTCAAGACATGATTCCTTGTAATCAGGCCAATGTAATATAGTAATGTGTCAGCTTCATGTTATCAAATGTTGAGGTGTTACATATATATATATTACTTCAAAATATATAATGTAAATATCTCCATTTTAGTCTCTAAATAATATGTCAAATAACTTTTCTTAGTGGTATTTAATTAAAACAACGAAGTAGAAATTACAATATCATTAATCATGAGGATTCTATTAAAACCACTTTTCAAAGCATCACAATATATTTGATACACTTCCCCACTATAAGGTAATATATGTGTAGCAGAATAAAAACCTATCCTTTAGTTCTGTGAGTATTTATTCACATTCTTGTATCCATAAGAAATTTATTATCTTCCATGTTAACAAGTTTTGTATATTCTATATCCATGAGTATTTTCTCACAATAAATTGTTAATATCCAACAAACCCAAGAAAATATTTAATCGTTGTTATATTAAAGAGTTTGGGGATTATATTAATGAATAAAATCATTAATAAGTCAAATTATATTCCATTTATTATTATTACATAGCCCATTAATGGTAATATCTTTGAAAAATATTCATATATACTCAATTGCAAATAATTTTTAGACTTCCTCTAAGAATTTACCCCAATTTGAAACTGATCATCATTATTTTCTGTAATATTTAAATAAACTACAATATAATATATTTAGATAATCACAATTTCCTCAAGGTAGCATCTATATAAAATACTCATTAAAATGAGGATAATGATTGGATGATTCATATTTCAATTAAGAATCACTATAAATTCATATTGTCTATACCTTATATGGAAACCTACATTGGAAATAATATCCCATTGAACACTTAAGTAATTACATCTAGATATAAGATAAGTCATTCAGTATTATAAAGCTCATTTATGTTTATCAAGTTGATCATTTCTAGGAGGTCATTGATAAATGTTTTGAAAATGAATTTATTAATCTCTCCGTAATCAATGAAAATGCACATGGATCCATCATTATTTTTGACCAAGAGGACTGGTACACCCCGTGCTAAAGCACTAAGATAGATTAAACTCATGTTAAAATTTTATTGAAATTTCTTATTTATTTCCAATAATATTATTATATCCAATCGATATGGGCTTTGTGCATTGCATGAATCAATGTAGGAGTTCAATTGAAAACTCATCTTAATACTCTTGTATAATACTAGGAAATTCATCCAAAAATAAATTTGTATGTGATCATATAATCGATATGTCAACATTATCGACTTCCACCTTGATCATTCGAGTCACGAGTCCCTTAATATTGATTATTTAGACCCATATTCTAGAATTTCATTCATATAGAAGATAATATTTATTTTAAAGACCCGAAATTCTTGCAGAATTTTTTTTCTTAAATATAATTGGATTTTTACGAGTCTGTGAAAATTTAAATTTCTTGATTTCGAGAACCTGTGTATCCAGAATCATTTTCTGAAGTTTTGTTCGGGTACGTTCAATAAACTTACGAGCGGAATTTTATAGATTTTGAACTGGTGCTAGGAATTGAAATCTGAGGGCACCGTTGATCTCATAATGCCGGTATTCGCTTAAGAATATTTTCACCTCGATGAAAGTTGGTCGAGAATGGAACATAGTATTAGGGTTTTTAATAAAATAAAAATAAATTGTTAGCTTATTTTTATTTGTGGCAGTTAAAGCCTATAAGTGGAGGTTATAGGTGGGGGCAGCACACCATAAACTCCCATGAGAGGTTGTGGTGGTGGGGCCCACCTGAGATTTAAATGCCTTTTTTCATTTAATGAGGGGGGGGGGACCGCCTGACTTCTAAAACCTTGAGCTCCCTCTTTAATGTGAGATGACCCTTGGTTTCTCTCCTCCCAAATTAATTGTGCCAACTCCAGCATAATTAATTTGCCAACATTATGTGTTATGTTAATAAACAAAATTATATTAATTCAACAATGTAACCCTCATGTGAAGAGGATTGTCTGCGGAGAGGTGGCTTGGGAGAACCCTTGAAGAATAATCCTCCCAACGAAGAATGCGAAGAATGCCATCAATGCTTCATCCTCGGTCTTCTACCCTCGACACTTTCGGATACACGAGCATGAAATTGGGAGTGTGTGACGAATGCGGTGAATGAATAATCGACTTTTTCTTTCAACAACATTGTAAATGAACAACAATATGAGGTAGGGGGATTTAAGATTTATTTGTTTCTATTTTTCATCGAACAAATCTTGGTTTATGAATCACCAAACGTTATCACCATAACCTGGAGAGCTCGGGCCACACGAACGTGGCCCGAACCTCCACCTTAGTTTGTCCTCATTTTTTGATGATAGAGGTGGAGAAACGAAAGCTAGTGTCGGGCCGACCGTGATGAAACTGGCAGAGCAAGGACACCGCATTGCCGGAAGGGTGTGACATCGTCGTGCCGTGCAGAGGAGAAGGGGGCCGCGGCCAGGGCCGACCACGGAAAAAAGGCGAGGTGCTGACACGCCACACCAAAGGGGAGAACCGCGGCCAGGGAGGGATGTGGTGGAGGGGCACGGTGTCTTCACCCCTCATGGAGGTGAAGAGGTTGCGACCAGGGCAGCCCGCGGCAAAAGAGCAGGAGTTACCGATGTCGGGCCGACCGCCGGCGATGCAGAGTGACTGGCTGCTCGGCCAGTTGGGAGGATCGGGACCCCACTGGGTCTCATGTGAGCTGTACCAGTGCCACCAGGCGCCAGTTGGGACTCCAATCGAATGGCACTATCATTGGAGAGCCAGGGGTGTGCAGCTGTCCCCCTGGATCCAGCTGAGGCCGACCCCACGGGACGCTGGGCTGCGGGCCGCAGGGCCGGACCAATCGCGGGCAGGGCCTCCCCCTCGGGCCAGGCCGCCCTCGGGTCGGGATGCCCACTCGGGCCAGGTCAGACCAACAATCCAGGTCGGACCCCGGTCCAGACCCAGGTCATGTAGGGTCAGTCCGACTGGGTAATACCGGACCCCGACCCGCTATGGTCAGTTTTCACCTTTCGTCCATAACGTGGGCTACAGGTGACCGATCGACGAACTGTCTGTAGCAACAGAAAGAATAGGGCGAGACAGTTCTTTTTTAATACCCCACTTGAGGTTCGGACATAGTTGGGGTATGGTCAGGTTAGTTTGATCCTAAAATCCAACTGGGCCCCTAGAATAGAAATGCGAATAAGTCACAGACCGGGCATCTGATTGACGCTCCGACTTTTTCATTGAGACCCCTATGACAAGGCTAACCATTGAGATACTTCTAATTAAGATTTTTCCAGAGTTGGAGTATTTACGAGTAGCTCGTGGAGAGGATCCTTCCAAATAAGAGAAAGCGGAGTATGGAGACCTAGTTGCTGGATGATACCCGATGACTGCTGAGATTTTGACTCAGAGTGTTTCGACTAGCCCAGTGGGAAGCGCCTATATGTGACACGGTAGACCCACAGTGGGGAGAGCCTCTGTGTGATGCGGATGACCCAAGGTACTCGATGGGAGGAGTATCTCAGTAGGCTATGAGGGGGAGAACCTCTGTGTGATGTCACAGACCCACAATGGCAAGCGCCACTGTGTGACGCTGCAGACCCACGATACTCAATAGGAGGAGTACCACAGTAGTCCATGATAGTGGGAAGCGCCTCTGTGGGACACAACAGGCCCACAATACTCTATAGGGGAAGAGTACACCTGCAGTCATGGTTTCGACAGTTTGAATGGGAGTGTTACATGCTACCACCCCTAAAATAAAATCCGGGTTTTTAGCTGAGTCAATGACTTTTCTGTTTTTCTCATGATTGAGATGGTTTACTTGATAACATAGGAATATGTATGTGAATATACCTATGTAATTTTTATCTGTTGATGTCATACTTTGTGGTTTATCCTTGTTGTATTTTGTGAGACCTTGAGGGTCTCGGGGTTCCTACTGGGTATCATTATACTCACCCTTGCACGGGTTATGCCTGCACCATGTGGGGATGCTTGAAGACGATGGAAAATGATGACTGAGGCAGAGAGTATCAAAACTAGATGGTACCCGGAGGTGTACCACTCGGCGTGACGGTACACGGAGTGGATGGATGGATGTGGAGTGCTGAAGAAGCCATCTATACCTACCCTTTAGGTAGGAACCCCAAGGGATGACCCATTAGTTTCTTTACTTTTTCTTTCAGTTGTACTTGTATTTTTCTGTTTCCTTCTACTTTACTATTGGGAATGTATTTCCGGCCCCCTTTAATTTTAGCACTCTCTTTTGTATATAGTTTTACTTAGTGTTTTACTTCCTGTTGTGTACTCTAATGCGATTGTTTATAGTTTTAAAGTCAATGTCTTCCTAGTTTAGGTATTTACAACATTGGTGCTAGTCGCTAGCCCCTGGCCTATGGAAGGAGGGATTGGGGTAGTCACGATACGTGCCCTGGGGGACGGGTCATGACAAATTGGTACCAAAGGAGTCAGTTCTGTCATTGAACATAGGACTCTTATCATTATTTTCTATGAAGCAATAGTGATAAGGGTACTAAGGGTGGTTTTCAGTTTAGGGAGTCTAGTGTTGGTGCTGGCGGCCGACATATCCATACTACAGATTTCCGTCTAAGTGCACGAAAACACATATTGAATGCCTGTCTTTAAATGTTTTTTAAGTCTTCTCCACCAGGTCCTCTCACCAGTTATACTCTTTTGACCGTGTCGCATCTATTTCATTCAAGATGCCACTCTGCAGAGCCTTGAGAGTCATACGTTCTGATAGCCCTCTGAGTGATGAGGCCTCGGTGCTGGTCCCTTTACCAGATGAGGCACTAGCTGTACCACTTCCCGTTGGGCCACCGATGCCACCAGCCCCAGTAATAGACAATGCACGCCACTGGAGAGTGTTGCATGAGTTCTAGTGCCAGAGTCCACCTAGGTTTCGGGGAGAGACAGTCCCATAGGAGGTTGAGGATTGGATTTAGGTTGTGGTGAGAGTCTTCAGGCTAGTAGGGACACCAACATACCTTATGGTGATCCTTGCTGCGATCATCCTTCAGGAAGTAGCAGGCAGATGGTGGAGCTAGATGCATTAAGTGTATGATGAGATGACACTACTCTGGACGGACTTCAAGAGCCTGTTTCGGACGGAGTTTGTCCCAGCCACCCTTTGTGCAGTTAAGAAAAAGGAGCTACTACATCTACAACAGGGTGGCATGACTGTAGCTCAGTACTCAGCGAGGTTCACTGACCTCTCGCGATACTCCACAGATATGGTTTGGAACCCATTTTAAAGGGTTTGGACCTTCGAGCAGGGGCTCAAGTGAGAGATCAGGGCACCGATAATCTCCCTCAGCATCCTGACGCAGGCTAGGGTGTTAGATAAATCCCTCATAGTGGACAGTATCCTTGTTGACCAGTCTCCTATAGTGAGACCCACCACTAGTCCACATGTAAAAGAGTCTTCTGCAGTTGGCAGTAGAAAGATGATGCAGAGGTCCAAGAGGACCAAACCCATGGGTTGACCGCTACAGGACTCGAGATTTAATGTGCGGGGTACACGGGGTAGTGACATATATGCCAGGAGAAGATAGTGTTAATCTTGCGGCGAGTAGAGTCACATGGCTCGTGGATGTCTGACCCACCATGCATATGATCAGAAGACAGTTAAGGGACCTCCCATGCATAGGTAGAGGATCGATTGAGGCGGTCTACAGGGAGTAGTCAGACGTGGTAGAGGAGCTGGTCATGCAGATGGCGGTGGATGACGTTACGAGGTGCTACACACACCACCACCAGGAGATCCACCCCGACCGTAGGGAGTAGGTGGAAAGGGGAGAGTTCAGCTTCAGGAAACTAAGGCATATGAGTACGGAGCTCCATAGATGATTCAAGGTACTATCAGAGTCTACACAACCTTATCTACAGTTCTGATAGAGACAAGTGCTAGTTACTCTTTCATTGAAACATCCCTCATTCGGAGCTCGGAGATTCCGACAGAGTCATTGGCTCGATCCTTAAGTCTAGAGACTCATATGGGAGAAGAATCGATGATTACGAACTATTGCCGGTAGTGTGAGCTTACTATGGGAGGTGAGATATTCGGCTGGGGTATTAACGTAGTGGCGTCGAGGCCTTATGACATCATCTTGGGAATAGACTGTTTATCTATAGTCGATGCTCAGATTCACTATATTCGGAAAAAATGTGGATTGTCTGCATTGATGGGACCAGGTTCACCTTATTCGGAAAGAAGGGAACCTTTACAGCACAGGACGGACTTACATGGAGGAGGGTTCAGCCAATCACTCACTAGTTGGCTTGCCTTACCCTCAGAGTAGTTGATGTGGAGAGTCCAAATTATCTTGTAGTGGTGGACCAGTACAAGGATGTTTTTCCTGACGATGTTACAGGACTAACTCATTGCAGAGATGTGGAATTCTACCTTGACATGTACCCCAGGATGACACCGATATTTACTCCATCATATCGGATAGCTCCCACTGAGCTTTGCGAGCTAGGAGTACTGCTAGAGGAATTTTTGAGAAAGGGATTCATCTTGCCCAGTTTTTCACCCAGGGCAGCCCCGATTCTGTTCGCCAAGAAGGCGGATGGGAGCGTGAGGGTTTGTGTCAACAACCATTTCCTAAACCAGGTGACCATGAAGAATAATTACCCACTCCTGAGGAATGATGACCTATTTGATCAGCTGAAGGGAGTGCGGTGTTTCTTGAAGATAGACCTCAGATTAGGCTATCACCCACTCACAGCTCGAGATGAGGATATGAAGAAGATGGCCTTCAGGTGTCAGTATGGCCATTACGAGTTCTCTATTATTCCCTTCGATGTAACCAAAGCCCCAGCTATGTTCATGAGTCTGATGAATAGGATCTTCCAGCCTTACCTTGATCGCTTTGTCATGGTCTTAATCGACAACATTCTGATTTACTCAACTACTGAGGAGAGGCATGCCTACCATTTGCAGGTAGTACTGGACACACTCAGAGAGCACTGACTTTATGGTAAGTTCTCGAAGTTCCATTTTTGGATTCGAGAGGTTCACATCTTCGGACATATCATCTTGGAGGTAAGAGTTGCAGTAGGTCCAGTAATGATCAAGGTGATACATTCTTGGGAGCCATCCATGAGTGTGACAGAGGTACGATGTTTCCTGGGATTGGCTAGGTACTACCAGATATTTGTTCCAGACTTCTCCAGAGTGGCAGGACCAATATATTCCTTAATGAATAAGGGGAAACCCTTCGTATGGTTGGAGTGATGCTAGCAGAGCTTTCAAGAGATGAGACATAGGCTGACTAGTGACCCCATCTTGAGGCTTCCAGAGGAAGGCATAGGGTACATAGTATATTGTGATGCATCAGGGAATGAACTCAGGTGTGTCCTGATGCAAGAGCGAGTTGTGATCACATATGGAGATCGGCAGCTGATACAACATGGGTAGAACTATGCTACCCATGACATGGAGTTAGCAGCAGAGGTATTTTCTTTGAAGATGTGGTGGAACTATCTGATGAGAAAACGTTTTAAAGTACACTCTGAAAAAAATAGTCTCTGGTATATCTTCTCCCAGAAGGACATGAACTCGAGACAACGACGTTGGCCTGAGTTCCTCTAGGACTATGAATTCGAGAGAGTCTATACTCCTAAGAAGGGGAATGATGATGTGGATGTACGTAGTAGAAGATATTGTATACAGATGATAAGAGAGGAGATAGAGTAGCTTGATTCCTTACAAATATCCTATGTGGATAGGGATGTAGCATCCTTTATATAGTCTCTTATAGTCACTCCTCCACTTCTTCATCGAGTCAAGGAGGCGCATCGTGGGGATGCTGACTGCAAGACGCGATGTGCTCTAATATCCATAGGGAAGGCACCTGATGGATTTTATGAAGGTGGGGATCATTTCATCCTCTTCAGAGGACGTACCATGGTACCTGTGGCTCTTTAAGAAGAATAGTTGATGGAGTTTCACACGTCCCCTCTAGCGGTACATCGAAGAGTGGCGAAGATATACCAGGACGTTCGACGACAACACTGGTGGCTATGTATGAAGAAAGTAGTAACGGAGTTGGTCTCACTGTGCCTCACTTGCCAGCAAGTGAAGGTAGAGCAAAAGGTACCAACATTCTAGGTTTAGCCTTTAGGTGTCCCAAAGTTGAAGTGGGATGGGATATCCATTGACTTCATGATGGGTCTTCCACGTATATCCAAGGGTCAGGACTCGATTTGGGTGATCGTTGACTAACTCACCATGTCGGCCCACATCCTACCGATCTAAGAGATGGGCTCAGTAGGGAGTTTGGGATGCCTCTATGTAAAGAAGATTTCACGTTTACATAGAGTACCTTCTTCTATTGTATCTGAACATCACGCACGGTTTACATCCTGGCTATGGAAGGGGTTGTAGGAGACATTCAAGAAACAACCTCGCTTGAGCACCGCCTTCCATCATGAGACGGATGGTCAGACTGAATTAACCATTCAAACCCTCAAGGACATGCTCTGTGCATGAGTCCTCGACTTTGGTCACAGCTAGGAGGATCACTTACCATTGTTAGAGTTTTCCTAAAACAACATCTATCACTCCACCATCGGTATGGAACCTTTTGAGGCCTTGTATGATCAAACTTGCAGATCACCACTATGCTGGATAGACCCCGGAGAGTCATCACTACTAGGACAAGAGATGGTACAGGCTACCAGAGAGAAGGTGAAGATCATCCCAAAGTGGATGAAGATTGTAGAGAGCATGCATATGTCATATGTTGATAGGAGATGAAGACCTCTGGAGTTTGAGGATGGAGACCATGTCTTTCTACGGGTCTCACCTCGACGAGGTCTACAAAGATATAGCTAAGGCAGAAAGTTGTCTTCACGATTATTTGGTCCTTTCTAGGTCCTCAGCAGAGTATGAGAGGTGGATCAACACTTAGATATTCCACCTTAGTTGCACCGGGTGCACGACATCTTCCATGTATCTCATATTAGGATATACATGCATGATCCATCCCACATCATCGACCACGGGGAGCTAGGCATGAATGACGGGGTGACTTTTCATAGAGGTTCCAGTGTAGATTGAGGATCGATAAGAGAAAGTCCAAAGTGGACGGTCAATACCTCTGGTGCACATATGTTGGCATCACAGGAACCTCCAGGAGAGCACATGGAAGGAGGAGGATCAGATGCGTGATCAGTACACTCATTTGTTCCCGTAGTTCGAATACTATATTACAAGGACATAAAGTCTTGAGGTGGGGAGAATGTAAAGACCCAGTATTACCATGGAATTTTTGTTCCTAAATAAATTGGAATTTTACGAGTCCGCAAAAATTTAAGGCTCGGGATTATAAGGCCCAGTGTGACCGGATACAAATTATGATGTTTTGTTCAAGTATGTTCAGTAAACATGCGAGCGGGATTTTATAAATTTTGAATCGGTAGTCAGAATTGAAATCTGAGGGCACCGTTGATCTCGCAGCACCAGTATTTTCTTATGTAGACTTTTACCTCAATGGTAGTTGGTCGAGAATGGAAGATATTTTTTGAGTTTTTAATAAATAAAATAATGTGTTAGCTTATTTTTATTTATGGTTGTTAAGACCTCTAATAGGAGGTTATATGTGGGTGCCACCACACCATAACCTCCCATGAGAGGTTATGGTGGTGGGCCCACCTGAGGTTTAAAAACCTCTTATCAATTAATGAGGTGGGGACCACCAGACTTCTAAAACTGCGAGCTCCCTCTTTAATGTTAGATGACCATTGGTTTCCCTCCTCCCAAATTAATTGTGAAAACTCCATCATAATTTATGAACCAATATTATCTGTTAAGTTAATATACTCAATTATATTAATTTGACACCACAACCCTTGTAGGAAGAGGACTGGAAGAGGAGAGGAGGCTTGGGAGAACCCTTGGAAATTATCCTCCCAACAAAGAACGCGAAGAATGCCGGCGATGCTTATTCCCCAGTCTTCTACCTGAGACACTTTATGATGCATGAGCTTGAAATAGGGTGTTCGTGATGAACGTGGAGAATGAAGAATCGACGTTCTCTTTCCAAAACATAGTCAACGAAAACCAATATGTGGTAGGGGGATTTGAGATTGATTTTTTTTCGTTCTTCAGCGAAAAAATCTTGGTTTATGATTCGCCAAATTTTATCACCATAATGTGGAGAGCTCGGATACACGAACATGGCCTGACCCTCCACCTTTGTTTGTCAACCTTTTTTATGACGGAGGTAGAGCAACGGTGGCCAGTGTCGGGCCGTCCGTGAATAAACCAGCGGCGCAAGGCCGCTGGGTCGCTGGAAGGGCACGAAACTGTCGTGACTCTCAATGGAGAAGGTGGTTGCAGCCACGACAGGCCGCTGTGGAAAGGCACGGCATCGTCACACTGCTCAGAACGGGAGAGCCACGACCAGGGAGGGCCAATACGGAGGGGCGTGGAGCCGTCGCGCCACGCATAGGTGAAGAGGACGTTACCAGGGCGGGCCGCTGCGGAAGAGCAGGAGCGGTAGATGTTGGGTTGGCGGTTAGTGGTGCGGAGTGGCTGGCTTCTCAGCCAGCTAGGTGGAGAGAGACCGCACTAGGTCCCGCGTGATATAGATCGGCACCACCTGGCGCCTGGTCGGACTCCGCCCAAATGGCTCTGCCGTTCGGGATCCTGGGGGCACGCGGCTTCCCCACAGGACGTGGCTGAGGTGGACCCCCCACGGGCCTCCGGGCCACAGGTCGTCAGGCCGGATCCATTGTGGGCCGGATCCAGCGTGGGTTGGGCTGGGTTAGTCCGACTGGGTCAGACCAGACCCAGACCCGTTATAGCATATTTTCACCATTTCTCCTATAACATGGGCTACGAGTGACCGATCGATAAACCCTATGTGGAGACGAATATATTAGAGAGAGACTGTTCTTTTGAAATACACCACTTAAGGTTTGGACACAGTTGGGGTATGGTTGGGTTGGTTTGAAGCTAAAATCCAACGGGGCCGCTACAACGGAAATTTCAATAACTCCCAGACTGGGCGTCTGATTGACACGCCGTCTATTGGGTTGATACCCCTATGACCAGGAGGAGAATTGTGATAGTTCTACATGGGACATCATGACAGTCGGATTATCAAACAGTATCTCATGGGGAAGATCCTCCCAGAGACGAGAAAGCTGAGTATGGAGACCTATTAGCTGGTTGATACCTGGAAACTGCTGACCTTTTGACACGAAGTGTTTTCACTATCTCAGAGGGATGCATCTCTGTGTGACATGGTATACCCACAGTGGGGAGCACCTCTGTGTGACACGACAGACCCACATTACACGACAAGAGTAGTATCTTAGTCGACTATGAGTGGGAGCGCCTATGTGTGACGCGATAGACCCATAGTCGGAAGCACCTCTATGTGACGCATCAGACCTATGGTACTTGATAGGTGGAGAACCAGAACAGTCCATGACTGTGGGAAGCACCTTTGTGTGACGTGGCTGGCCCACAATACTCTATAGAGGAAGAGTACACCAGCATCCGTGGTTTCGATAGATTGATTGGGAGTGTTACATGATACCACCCCTAGAATAAAATCCTTGTTTTGAGCTGAGTCAATGACTTCTGTGTTTTCCACATGATTGAAATGGGTTTCAAGATAACATAGGTATATTTATGGGCATATACATATGTAATGGTTATCCGTTTATTTCTTATATTTTGATTTATCCTTGTTTGATTTTGTGATACCTTGAGGGTATCGGGGTTCCTACTAGGTATCGTTATACTCACCCCTGCACAGGCTATGCCCGCATCACGTTGTGTTGGTTGCAGATGATGGACAGCACTGACTGAGGCAGAGAGTAACAGGAGTGGATAGTACCTAGAGGTTTACCACTCAGCGTGAAGGTACACAGAGTGGACGTGCGGGTGTGGAGTGCTGAGGAGGCCATTTGTACGTACCCTTCATGTAGGAACCTGGAGGATGAACTAGTAGATGCTTTACTTATTTTATTTGTACTTGTACTTTTCCTTTTCCTTGTACTTTACTATTGGGATTGTATTTCCGGAACCATTTACTTTCAGCAATCTCTTTTGTATACAGATTTACTGAGGTTTTTACTTCCATTTGTGTACTCTGATGTGTTTGTTTACAGTTTTAAAGGGTATGCCTTCCTAGTTTAAGGATTTACTCATTTGGTGCTAGTCACCAGCCCTTGGCCTATGGAAGGCGGGCTTGGGGTAGTCACGGAACGGGCCCCAGGGGATGGGTCATGACATTCATCCTTATGTTAATACCTCATAATAATGTTATTTTTTATATTAAGTGAGATCTAATTATCTGGAAAGATGATATGACATTTATATATAGAAATCCAAAATCTATACAATATTATATTTGATTAGATGATAGGTAATACATATAGATATACATGAATTATCCTCCCACATATGTTAATACATATAGATTTATAAATAATAGATGTGATTATAGGGCCATAATGGGTTTTCATTAATTTTATAACATCTATTTCTTAGATTTTTTGTTCTAATTTCATGGAAAATAGTTTTGTTATAAAAAATGATATAAACAACCATAAAATAAGAAATTAATTTTTTTTAAAAATGATCAAGTTTACCTCTCATTACTACATTGTTGTTAACTTTTTTAATGATCTTAATAATGAATTCACATTATTTATCCCTTGGTATGAAATGTTATTGGGGTATATTTATTCATTTCTTCCTAACATTGGGAATTTATTTATATTATTTATGAACTCCTTGGACGTTAATCATTATAGTGTGGGAGGAACATTCGCTAAGAGCTTCTTCTATTATATTTTAATTATCAACCATTTAGAATGAGCTTGAGAGTTTTTGAATGGTTTCCTAATTTTCCAGACTTCAAATACATCATAAATACGATTATAAAATTAATCTTTTTGTTTTTACCACACTTATTAAATTTGTAATATTGGTCTTTATTCTCACTATATGTCTTATCAATAGTCCACCCCATAAACTCCACATTCATTTTAGTGTTTCAAGAATTTTTAAAGGATAATGTTTCAATCCTAAATAAAAGAATAAAAAAATATTTCTTTAGTACCACAATATCATATATATAAATCCATTAAAATATATAGACATAAGTTATTAAAAATGTAATTGATTTTTTCATTAATAGATTAGATAAAATAAAAGGCATACCTCGTAAGTCGTTTTAATCATTCTCCATTTGATCTAATACAGTCATCAATGTTTTTAGATCAATTCCATGAATTCCCCCTCTAATATTTTTGAAGTGTCTACCGAAATACATATGGAAAATACCATATCCAACTCTTCACATTCCATAGAGTTTACTTCATCATTTTATTATTTACTTCATAGTAGGTCCTTCCCACTATTAGTATATGCTTATATATAATTAACTACAAATATAAACTTCTCATTTTTTGAGAACAGGATATTTTAAAGTATATTTTCCATTTCACTAACCAACTACTCAACATAAATTATATTTCAATACCCACTAAAAAGTGTAGATATTTATTCATAAATGGATCGATTGTGATTATCGCATTACTTGGTGCATTTAGGATATCCAAATGATTTTTGTAGTTTCCTATAACATATTAATGTTTGGTGAAAATTTTCATGAGGTGTTTCATTCTAGTCACATTATGAATAGAATTCTTAGAGAAAAAAATCTTCGCATAGTCCATTTCAACCATTTTTAAATAGCTTATTTTGTTACCCTCCACCACAATGACCAAATTAAAATTGGTAAAAACTATAAATAAATTAATGAATGAACAGATATGAAAAAAATAAATATTAAATATTATTTCATAAATGATGTTAATTTGATTTCCGTTGAATCACTATGTTTCAATTTAGTATATCCGTGCATAATTTTTTATTTTGTTCTATAACATAATTACTTAACATCATAATGAAATAATTTTTTTATATTTTTTTTGGATTATGTGATTGAACAAAGAATATCTATACTAAGTGTCAATCTAGAACTGAAATTAGGCCCCCTTTTTATGAAGATGTTGACAATCGAATTAATACCCAATATTCTATTTTCATGGTTATTATGTTTAGTAACATCCATTATAGTGTAGGTTTTCATATTTAATAACTAGAAAGGGATGTAATTTCTATAATATCAACATATTCTCCTATTTACCAAAAACATCAAGCTATTATCCTATACATTTATTCAAATCATGAAATTTCAAATAGGATTTTTTGCTATGTTATATAGACTATTGTAAAAAAATAACTAAAAATTATAATGATACACACAAAATAATCCTATGAAAAAAAATATAAAATAGAATAATTTCATGAATTAGATCATAAATAAAATAAATAGTTACACAACACAGTGATGAAAATAAATTGTGTGTTTGATATTAGCTATATAAACATATTATTTTATAACACTTATAGATATTCCCCCATAATTAAGATCCTATAGACCCTTTTCTAGATAACTCACATGATACAATCATCCTCTTAAGTATGGGAATGCAAATAAATGAAATGGGTGAGATCATTTTCTATGAAATTGAAATCATAAAAAAATCTATAATATAAAAAACATAATGTAATATATGGGGAATAAGAAAATATATCTTCTTAAAAGAAAATAAAATATATGATAATCCAAAAAATTAGAGTCACATATGATAATTAAAATATTTTTCAGGAAGCCTAATTTTATAATGAGGAACAATATATATCATAATAAAAATTTAACATTTTATCATGAAATTAAATAAATGAATAATTAATGATAATGTGTAATCATGAAAAATTCCATTTCATGGAAAAAAACTTATTGATAATGTGGGAAAACATTATAAATAATATTTTTGAGAAATCCCTTATTTACACGCCTATGTGGACAATAACATTATATCCATACATGATAATATGATAAAATGTTCCATCCCTATATATATATGAGAAAATTCATTACATTCAATCATATTAATCAACATATATATATTCTTAAACAAAAACATTTTAGGTGATATTGGACCCCACTTGTTATTATCCAAACATTAGTGTGTCACTTAAAAATCAATCAAAAATCATATCTTAAAAAACACTTTGATAAAGAATGAGTTTCTTAAATGATTCAAAAAATATAGTAAGCATGAATTATATAAAGAATAAAATTTTAAAAATATCATGTTATAAATTTTAATAATTTCATAATAAATTATATGGTATGATAAAAACATTACTTCATGACAGATAAACCTAATATGAAAAAAATAAAATTTCAAATAATTACAAATAAACATTTAAAAATTAACAAAAATGAAGAAGTGAAAAATAATATATACAAAAATTTTAAAAGAAAATTTAATTAACTAAAATATTTTTAAATATTTTTAAATTAATAATCCCTGAGATAAATCTATCTAATAAATCTATTTTGAAAAATAAATAAAATTAATTCCTTTATTAATCATTGTTTTTCTTTTTAATAAAAACCCCACATCAAAGAAATTTTTATTGGAATTTATTTCAGAAATTAGGAAATTATAATGATAATGAATAAAATAGGAATAAAATTTTTTAAATCATTATTTTGAACACATTTGATATAATAAACATGGTCACAAAAGAAATATTTATATAAAATATTCACAGTTATTCTTACCATCGATACTCATTTAAATAATACAATATTTTATAAAATAAGTTGATATAAATGGAGAGAATTAATTCCCATAGAGAACTAGATTACGTACTATGTACTAATGGGTAATTTTTTGCTCAACTAAATTAATATTATTATTTTCACGTAAGAAACACAATTACTTAATGAATTTAAAATTGAGTCGATGAAACCCTTAATGATATTCATTATTCCCAATGAAGTCATTTATCCAAATTTACCATAAATATTAACATAATAGTTTCCTATTTAAAAACTATATTCAAATAAATTTTCAATTATACTCATTATTAAATACAATTGTCCAAATATTATACTTTTATAATCTTTTTTATCATCACGTGTTAATAAACCTGGCAATATGGAACTAGGATCGTAAAATAGGTTTTAATATTCCTTATTTTTCCAATGATAATAATTTCAAAATATAAAAATTCTAATAGAACTCATGTTTTATAGACACCTATAATTTTATATTTTCATTTCATGGTATCATTATTTGTGTTACATTTAGATGAAAATGCTGGTGAAAAATTTTCTGGTTATGAATCGATATCAATAGATTACTATATAATGATCATTAAACTGTGTGTTATACATAAATCACCTTATTAAATACATATTATATTTATAAATCATATATAATAAAAATTATAATATAAAACATACCATAATGGTGTTAGTTAAAAATTAATTATGTTGATTCATGGTGGTAGTATTCCACAAATACACACTATTCGTGTTTTAATTTTCATTAAGGAAAAGGGAATGCTTATTAGTGAGTTTTTCATAATAATTAAAAAATGCTAAAAATTATATTGATTTTATCCATTTATGAATGTGTATAGGTATTTTTGTAAGATATTTTTCACATAAATAAAGATAAAATTGGAAGGAGTGGAAATAATTTACACCCCACTTGTTGGATTATATGATTTTCAAAATGGGTTATTCCATTAAGGTATTGTCTATAGTGAGTAAAAAAGCTCTTGAGTGTATATTATACATTAAAGTATATATTTTTATAAAAAATATTTTTTAAATTATGTGTTTTTTGGTGTAGGAGTGTAATTATAAGAGTCTCCCCTTCATATGTAAAAAACGATGACCTTTTTTTGGAATATCACTAATTTTTCAGTAATGGGAGGTCATTATCGGTGAACATCACGGTTTTGTGAAAAAAATAACCATTAAATGGACCATCACATTGTCTCAATATATCTTTGATGGAATTAACACTATATATCATGAATACAACATAGTGGTCAAGATGAATATGGATAAGGCCTATAATATGATAGAGTTGGCATTCGTCATTAAGGACCTTACCCATATGGGATATTCTGTTTGGGATGTTGATATGCTCTTTCAGTGCCTCAGTTCATCATGGATGGTTGTACTTTTCTTGTAAATGAACTACAGGGTTTTCAAGGCTATTCATGGCTTGAGGTAGTTGACCAAATATCCCCAAGACACTTTGTTCTTTCTTTAGATTTCGTTAGATTTATAAATAACATGGAAATCATGCTGGGTTTTATTAGTATTTATTGGTGTTACATTAGTCCCAAAATCCTCTCTCACTTAATGTTTGTGACCGACTCTATTTTCATCTAGAATCGAGTAATGCGTTTGGATCTTGGGATAAATAATGTAATTTAGGATTATTTCCAGCTGAGTGGACATGTGGTTAACTCTAGAAGGAGCACATTCTATATCTCTAAGTGTTTTATGGATAGTAAAACGGTGTCATTGATAATGAGTCCTAGTATGTATCAGGGTTCATTCCACATAGAGTAACATGATGATCTTATTTCATTGTATAGGAGGCAAATTCATTATTTTGAATTCATTATGGGAAATATTACTATGGAAATCAACAATTGGAGGAACCACTTCCTATATTTTGGAGTAAGAATAACCTTGGTGAATAGAATCTTATCCTTTATTACATTCCATGCACTCTTAGCTTCCATGGTCTCGAAGGACGTGATCTCAAATATTGATATTTTTTCAATCCTATTTTATATGGGATCCACATGAGGAGGTGAAAGAGCAGATGACATCTTGTAATAGGTTTGAATGTCTAGTTTAGGTTGGAGACATTGATTTAAATAGAATCACAGGTGTGTTGCATGTAATGTGGGCTAAGATAGATTTGGAGTTTATCAAGGTAAGGACCCTATGGGGGAGTTTCATGGCCTCTACGTTTAATAGTGGGTGGGATAGACCCATTGCACACAGGTCATTGCATTGGTCAGTTGTTGTTCTTAATTTTCTAAATCTACATCCGCATTATTGAAGTATTGTAGGAACCCGTGATATTTCTTTTTGGAACCACAACTAGAGTGGCTATACCGTAGGGTTACCTAGTTATCTGTTCACCCAGATAACCATTTAGAAGGTAGTCATGTTTACCAATTTTATCATTTCAATGCTGGACAAAAACCAATGGATGGCCTATGATATGTTACTCCTCTTGACTAATCTGAATAGTTGTTTATTTACATCATCATCATCACGAATCTTCTCTTCAAATGATTATTGGAGGGTGTTTAATTGTGTAAAACAAAAGGAATCCTAAATCACATACCTATGAGTGAAAGTGGTCCCTATTAATCATAAAAATTTTCATTTCCATGTCAAAAATAGAGAACTACCCTCATATGAGAACATGATACTCTCAAGTATCAACATCTCCTATCAGTGTTTGTTTGTTAGACACCCTACGGTGGAGAGATAGACCCACATATTATTCATTAGTGAGTGGGTTCCGAATGCGAGGAAGGCCATTGGCGATTTCATAGGATTACTTATTGAATCTATAAGGGTCCTCTACTTCTTTGACAGGTTGTTTCATTGAGAAGGGGATTCTGGTCCAAAGAGGAAAGGCCCTTCCATGATCATTTCCTCTGGGTGCTGGTGAATTTGGATGGATTAGAATAATGCCAAAAATGTAGAGTATTGGTGTTATGGTATGAATCTTATGGTGAGAACCATGTTTCTCTTTCTCGTTTTTGTTCATTCTTACAGCAAATGGAGTTAGGACCCCACTCTATATCCACTTATGGTGGGCCTCTATAACAATGTTTTTCCACTAATCAGGGTCATTGGGTTCGGTGAAATCCACTTCCACTTGGGATGAAGCTTAAATTATATATTAAATGCTATATAAATGACATTAAATATGGTGGTGTGGTCTAGGACTCCATAGGGAGTGTTTTTCTCACTTTCACTACTCATTTTGGGAGAGCTGATTCCCTTTTGGAGGAATCCTTGGCCATGCTCATAGGTCATCAGCTTTTCAGATAACATTGTAATACCATTAATGATATTGATACAGACTCACTCATTATCTATGATGCCAATCATGGTTTATGGAGTATCCCATGGTCTTTATCATATGTCATCAGGAGAAAAAGAAGCTAGTCAAGGATAATAATACCTTTTCACGTACCTAAGTAGAGGGGGAAAAAGTGTCTGATCATATTCCCTCAATGGCGTCGATATTCCTTTTTGATTTTTTAGGCATGAAAGTTGATTGTCTTATCCGTGGAAGGGATGAATCTAATTATAGAATAGTGCTATGGTCTTCGTTGTATTAGGCAACTGTTGTCCCCCTTATTTGTGGAAATTGATGTATTTCACCTTTGTGATAAATAAATGAAGATGATTATTATTATCACTGAATTTTTATAATAATACAAGATGAAATATATAGTAATAGTTATAATGTCAATCAATTACTCAACCAAAAATTCATTTACCCTAATTTCATTACCTTTGATGACATTTTGTTACCAAAGTAACTTATTCTTTAAGCTTAAATTAATAAAATGGTACATATTTTATAATAAATCATAATTAATCCAAATTAAAAATCCATTTTGTATGATTTTTTTTTTAAAAATAAAGAAAAATATAAAATATTATGTATATAATGTAACAAAAAACATTCATCAAAAAATTATAGTACTGTTATAAAATGTAAAACAATCATTTACTAATTTTAAAAAATAAATATATAAAATCAACTATAATAAATGATTGTTCTTTAAAATATGATTTATAATTTTCTAATTCTTATTATATAAAAATAATGTCATAATATCAATGTTATTTGTAAAAATAGTTTTCTTCAATATTCTAAGTAAAATAAATATTTTCAATAAATAATCACAAAAATTCATGTCAAGATAAATTTTAAATGATAAATTATAAAATTAAATTAATTATTTAAAAATTATCATTCTAGAATTTATATTTCACAATATTCATTTCATTGAATATAGAAAAAAATAAAGAAAATTACATTTGGTGTATTAAAAAAAATTCATAAAAAATTATTATTATTAAAGTGTTAATACTTTATTCTTATTAATATATATTAAATATGAATAAAATTAAATTTCAAAAATATTATTTTATTAGTTCCACTATTTGATTAGATACTTAAATTTGACTCTATTTTAATTTGATATATATATATATATAGAATTATTATTCTACTAATATTTATACATAAAAATTATATAGATACCTCAAAACAATAAAAATATTTTTTGTTTCAATGTTCATTGTGGGGATTAATATAGAACATTGTATTTATTTGATGAAGAATATTTCTAAAAATCATGGGTTGTTATTAGATTACAACTCAAACAGAGAAAGAAAAATCACCTTGGCTCACAACACAACCTCTGTGTAATGCCCCAACCCCTGTTACCCAGAGTCAGTGCATTATTACATAACATTGGCATGATACAAGGTAATCATGTCCCAAAATACCAATAAGTTTTGCAGCCTTGGAAATACTTGATACATTCATAAGTTTCCCATTACATTATAAAATGAAAAACTACAACAACATTGTTTCCATAGACCAAACTCATATCCCCTCAGACTATCCCTAAAGGTCAGTCATAAAATACTTCTTTGAATCCTAGGAAAAATAAAACATAGAAAAAGGTGATCTCAGATGCTCAGTAAGGATCACAATATAGCATAAACTTTCATAAATAAGCATAAACATTTAAGGCAATTTATATAACTAAAACAAAACCCTTTTAAACATAAAATTATTCATAATATGGAAAATATAAATCAAAATAATTCTATTTACTTACTCACAAAGATATTCTACTAGTCTAATAATCACAAGCAATATCAATATCCACATTCATAATGATGGAATGCAAAATTCCAGACATCATAACCACATAGTCAAGGCCTTGTGCCAAGACAACCAATAAGATTTTATCACGTCCTTGTTCCAAGACACTAGTTTGTCTCATGAGACCTACCGATGCATCGAGGAGTTATAGAGGGCTCCATCTGTCACATACTATGTCCAATGCACTACTCATATGAAAAGGTATAAACATAACATAAACATTCGTATTAAAAATAGCATAAGAAATTTCAATACTTTATCCATGAACCATGAATGGTGTCAGAATAACACATCCACAATCAAACATATAAAAAAAATTCAATAAAATATTGAATTTTTGTATCATAATAAATCAACTACAAATAAACTTAAAATTCATCAAAGGATGTTGACATAGATGAAATTAGAAACGTTTTTAGAGAAAAATCTATTTCTATTTTGAAACAATTTAAAATTGATATTATTATAAAAGAAAATATTTATTTTGGAAATATTTTTATATTATTGTAAGGGAAGAATTGATTATGTTATAATAGTGGAAAATAGCCGGACCCACCGTATAAGTTAAAAAAACATTCTTAAATTAATTTTTTCGAAAAGGCCATAAGGTACGTTGTTTAGAAAACGACGAAAATATTCTTTTCAAAACATTTTATAAAAAGTCAAAAAAGGTATAAATGACTTTAACCCATAGTCTAGTAAATATTAAAAATGTTTTGGAATATATTTTTAAGAAACATGGATGTGGATGTTAAAGAAGTCCTAGTAGATACTTAGGTAAAAACAACCTCAGATAATAAAGAGATTGGTAAATTAACCCTTACCTTGTAATTTTCCTTGGTTGAGGCTAGGTTATCCTCTTATATAATGGTTAAATAATTGTTATTATATTATAAAATAATAATATACATTAATATGATATCATACATGTTCTTTTAACATTGCTTTGTTAATAATATCTTAGTATTATCGTAGTTTCGGGTGTTAATAGGTTCGTTTTCCTTTATAAGATTTGTTACGTAAGTAATGTTTGTTATGGATAAGGTATATATTATTCATATTTAGAATGATTTTATGTCATTAAACATTATATTTAGTCATCTAATAATAAATAGTCTTGAATGGATACAATGGGGAATGAATCTCATCGTGTTCGTGGAGACTGTAATCCGTACATACACACGAGCGACACTATCATTATTTTGATTTTAAATTAATATATATTTGGCTGGTATAACATATATACAGAATAATTATCATTTTATATTTAATATTGAAATAAATAACACATCATTATAATATCCATAAAAATAATAATGTAATGAATAAAAATTACACACGACGTGGAGACGGTAAGTCGCACGTATGCACGTATGGTGACATGTCATTGAAAATATGGATGGAATAATGAATATGGTTGTACCAAAATTATATTAACATCAAAGTGTAAAGTAGATTCTGGATTTATAATTTTATAAAGGAATCAACGAAGAACGAGGATGTGGAAGAATATATTATCTTGAAAGAGGTGATGAAATATTTACCTCTTCTTCGAGTTCTTCTTTTTGATTTGATCGAAAGGGCTCCTTAGGTTGGCTTTCTGACTATTGTAAGGCCTCTATGATGAATGGAGTATAGTTTAGAGGGTATTTGGGCTGGTTTTTTCAAAGCTGAATGGATTTGAATGTGTGAATTAGAGAGAATATGAAGTGCCCTTTTATAATAGGGGTGAGGGGCACCTTAGGAAAAGCTAGAAATATTATTTTATAATAATTTTTTTTCATTTTATAATTTCTCCAAAATGAATTCTGTAAAGTCTAAGGTTTGGTTGGGTGAAAAAAAACTAAACCAATACATTTTAGATAGGTTTGGGTCACAATATTAACATTATCTTTTAGATTTAACTCTTAGTTAAATAGTTTGATGTTTACAATGTCTCTTTGTATTATAATATTATATGGTTGATAAACACACTAAAAACATCAATATGAACATCAATTGGTTCATTAATAACCTATATAATATTATTTAATACCTTTATCCAAACCAATAGATTTATAGGAATAAAATTTCAATTAATAATAAAATATACATTTTAAAAACACTTTTATGTCAATTTTGACACTATTTAGTATTTTGTTTTTTCTAATTTCATAACAGAAATAGTATTTCGAAAAAAAATCATCTAAACAACCCTGACATTTCATGTTTACCTAGAAAATTATTTTAATTCATATAATGTCTCAAATTACATTTATTTGGATAGTTATAATATCAATTATTTTAATCATTCATTAATACTAAAATTACGGTATCATCATTGTGTCATAAATACATATTATTATTTAATATCTAAAAATAATAAATAAAATACCATTATGTAGGAAATTTTATTTATCTTTCTAATGAATATTTATAGTCAAATTTATATTATTTATAACCCTATATAAAAAATGTTCTAGTTATTAAACATTGCTTTTAACTCTTTTTCCTCTTTTTTAAATAAAATAATAATAAATGCCCTAATCTATTCCAAGTTGAAGAAAAAGGTTCATATTTTATTCCTAAGGTTTTTTGTCGAATTACACTAATCCAATAGAATTATTCCATGTGTAAGGGTAATAATAATTTCATTTTTACTCTTAATTACAATATTAACTTGTAACTATGGTAAATAAAAGTAACAAGTTACTATTCACAAAAAATTATTTTCATCTTATTGAATCACATTTTACTTACAGATATCAACCATGTCTCTCAGATTTTTGAAATTGAACACACAAAAGTGGTAAAAGTAAGTTTTATGTAAATTTGCAGATGCTCCTAGGAGGTGGGTAAAAGACGGTAAAAGGTTAAATATAATTTTTATATATCTATAATTATTATAAACTGGATCTAATGAATTACATTGAACATATATAGGTATTATGTATCTACATTGAACTAAAATAATTTTAAATAAAATAAATAATTATTTATTTAAAAATTCGGTTTTAAAATATAACTGAGTGTTTTTCACTATTCATCAAAAATTGATTGTTTTCAAAAAGATACCAAAAATTCACCCTAAGCTAATTTTGGTATTCCAAATCAAAAAATGAAGTCCATTTTGAAAGATAAAATAGATAAAATTTTAAAAAGTGTGTATTACTATTCATAACGGCTAGTTTGATTGGTTGTGGTGTGTTAGAACTCGAAGTTGCGTACAACACACGCTATTGAATTATTCGATGAGAAGCATACCATGGAAGCTTGGTGTGTTACATTCTCACATCCTTCAAATAATTTTGTCCTAAAAATTTCTATAATATTACTACATAAAAATAATCTGGTGGTTATTCATCATAAGTTCCTCGGGTTCCCACGTTGCCTCTTCCATCTTATGGTTCTCCATTGAACTTTTACCAGATGATTCATCATGTTTATCTACACTTGTTCTCTTGTATCAAGAACCTTGATAGACTCTTCACAATAAAATAGATCGGGTTCCAGTTATAATTTCTCATAGGTGAGTTCATGTGTTGGGTCATGCATGTATTTTCTCAACAATGATACGTGGAGAACATCGTGAACTTTAGAGAGACTTGGAGGAATTGCCAAATAGTAAGTTATAGCCCCAATTTGTTCTATAATTTCGAAAGGTCCGATGTAAATGGGACTTAATTTTCCTTTCTTACCAAAATGTATAACAACCTTCCATGTAGATACCTTCAAGAAAACACGATCTCCTACTTGAAATTCCAAATCCTTAATTTGGTTATCGGTATAGCTCTTCTTTCTACATTGAGATGCATTGATGTGGGTTTGGATTACATTCACCTTTTCCACCATTTTCATCCACAAGTTTTGGGACTATGAGTTTTCTTTCACCAACTTCATCCCAACAGGTTAGTGTGCGAGATCTGTTCCTGTATAACGCTTCATTTGGTGCCATATGAATACATGAATTGAAGCAATTATTATTGGGAAATTCTACCATTGGTAAATATTGTTCCCACATACCTTGAAAGTAAAGTTATAATGAACCCAACATGTCTTCTATGGATTAATTTGTCCATTCTGATTGTCCATCTGTTTGGGGGTGGTAGATAGTGCTCCAATGATGTTTAGTATCCAAGTATTTCTAATGATGTTTCTATAATCTTGATGTAAAATGTGGATCACGGTTAGAAAAAATCGATAAGGGTACTACATGAAGTCTCACAACTTCATTAATATATAGTCTTTCTCGATGTTCAAGTGGAAAATCTTCCCTTATCGCAAGAAAATGTGCTGACTTGGTAAGACGATCAACAATGACCATTATTGCATCATTCCTTCTTGGAGTATTTGGTAGTCCCATGAAAAGGTCCGTCGTAATATTATCTCATTTCCACTCAGGTATGGGAAGAGGATGTAAGACTCCTCCAAGGTGTTTCATTCCAGCTTTCAATTGTTGACAAACCATTCATATTGACACAAAATCATAAATCTCCCTCTTCATGTTGTCTCACCAAAAATGTTCCTTCATTTCTCTATACATTTTAGTGCTCCCAGGGTGTATAGAGAAATTGGAACTAAGAGCATCATTCAATAATTATCTTTTTATATCAGGTATATCGGGAACACAAATTCTCTTCCCAAATTTCAAAATTCCATCTTCATATATGAATTCAATCAATCTCCTATTATTCATAGCTTTAATCATCTTCTGAATCTCCTCATCATCAGTTTGATAACTTTTTATCCTTTCTAATAAATATTGTTTGGAAACCACTTGAAAAAGTATTTATGTTCCACCTCCCATGGTTATTCTAATATACATATTTACTAAATCAATGAGAATAGGATCCCTTTCAACTCTATTCTTGTTCAAAACTCCATGATATTTTTAGCTGAAAGCATCTTCCAACTTATTTTCTTTCCCCGGTTGGTAGGGTATCATGAAATCATAATCCTTGAGTAGTTCATGCCATCTACTTTGCCTCATGTAGAGTTCTTTCTATGAGAAAATATAATTCAAACTATTGTGATCAGTATAAATATCACATTTTCACCATACAGTAATGTCTCCATATATTCAATGAAAATATTACAGCTGCTAACTAAAGATCATGAGTAAGATAGGTTTGCTCATTAATTTGTAGTTGTCGTGATGCATAGACAGTAACACTGTTATTCTGGATAAGGACACAATGAAGTTCTTTCTTTGCAGCATAACTATAAATAACAAACCCATTATTCCCTGATAGTAGAGTCAATATAGGAGCATTGACTAATCTTCTCTTCAATTCTTCAAAATATTCTTCACATTATTTTGTCCAAAAAAAATTCACCCATTTACATGTGAGCTTGGTTAATGGGTTAGAAAATCGGGCAAAATTATGCACGTAACACCGATAATAACCTACTAAACCAATAAAACTGCATACCTCAGTTATACTCATCGATGCTGGCCATTATTGGATTGCTCTTGTCATAGAAGGATAAATGGAGATTCTATTCGTAGAGACGAAATGTCCAAGAAACGAAATCTTTTAAAGCTAGAATTCACACTTGCTAAACATCCCATATAATTCATTTATTCTAAGAGTCTTCAGGATAATGAACAAGTGATTTTCATGATCTTTCTAGCTTTTAGATTATACCCAGATATAATCTATAAATACCACTAAAAAGTCATCAAGATATTACTGGAAAGCTCTATTCATTAGATCCATGAAGATAGAGGGTGCATTAGTCAATCCAAAATGTGTTACTGTAAACTCGTAATGCTCGTACCTAGTACGAAATGCTATTTTCAGAATGTGTTCCTTCTTCAAACACAACTCATGATATCCAGATCGAAGTTCAATCTTTGAAAAGTATTTATATCAATGAAGTTGGTCAAATAAATCATGAATGTGAGTTAGGGGATACTTGTTCTTTATTTTTATAGCATTGATCTCCCTGTAGTCAATGCACAACCTCATTGATCCATCTTTCTTCTTAATAAAAAGGACAGGGGCTCCCCATGGAGAAAAACTAGGGTGAATAAATCCCTTATTATTCAATTTCTCTAGTTGTTTATTTAGTTTCACTAATTCCACTATGGCCATTCTATAAGGGGTCTATGATATGGGCCTCGAACCGGGAATTAAATGAATGGAAAACAAAATTTCTCGTTCTATAGGATATACAAGTAAATCCTATAGAACTACATCAATATACTCTTGAACAGTAGGTAAATACTATATTTGAATATTCTTTTCATCACCCAAAGTTATTTCATTCTCTTCCTCCCCAATAATTGAATTTTTTGAGCTTCTGTGGGTGGATCTAGATAAGAATTAGGTGGTGATGATTCTGCTCTAAAAATAAGGTGTTCTTTATCATCTTTATCAAAAATAATAACCTCCTTACTCTTAAATTTTTTTTTCATCATGGTCCGAATGCCAATCCATACCGAGGATTATATCAAATTCAATCATAGGTATGAGGATGAGATAAGCATATAAAAAACATTTATATGCCATAATGGGGACTGATTCACAATACATGGTTGCAATGATACTTCCCTTAGGAGTTTAAACTGACAACTCCCTTGTTAAATCAAATTGGAAATATCTAATTTTCATAGCAATATAGGATGATATGAAATAATACGTTGATCTAGAATCAAAAAATTCATTCGCTAAACATTAGAAAACCTTTAAATTAACTTCCACTATGTCTTTCGGAGCTTCAACCTCAGCAGTAGTGAAAGTATAAACATGGCCTTGATCTATTGTCCTTTTCTGTGGTAAGTTCCTATGACGCTTAGGACATACATTCTCATAAAGCACCATATCTCTACAATTGTAGCATTCAACATCGACATCCTCTTTCATCCCCTTGCAATCACGAGCATGGTGTCCTTTTTCACCACACTTGTAACACACTCCCACTCCCATCAGGCATGTTCCATGGTGTTTCTTCCAACATTTTCTATAGGATGTATATTCAACTTTTCCCTTCATCACCTTATTTCCATTTCTAGAGTGTTAAACTGATCTCATATTCTCTTGCTTTGCTAAAAATCTGTAAGACTAAGAGAATTCTATTTCTGTCTTGATCGCACATGATACAATATCTTCGTACGATGAGAAGGATTGTGAGACTAATGATCGATGGAGAAATGGTTTTATCCCATCAAAGAAAAGATCAATATTATTTCTTGGGTTATGTATATAATCTGCAACATGCCTCACTAACCTTGTAAAGTTATATTCATACATTGCGACATTCTTATCCTCCTTTTTCCTCAGACATATAGATTGACTTTTTATATCCACTCGATGGTCATTATGAAAGTATTTTTCTACGAAAATTTCATTAAACTCTCTCCATTCCATATTTTATACTTCATCATCTTCCTCTGTGTTTTAAATCAATTACCACCATAGATCAACATCTCTAGTGAGGCGGTAAACTGCCATGAAAAGTTTTTCCCTTTCTCTACTCCCTATGGCATGGAATATTTTCGTGAATGAATTTATCCATTGATCATCTACTAGTGGATTTTTACTCCCATTGAATGTTGTTGTTTGTTTCCTCATGAAGTGATCTAACATTGATCAGTCACTCTACGGATTAGGGTTCTCTATACGGGTAAGGTTATTATTCAGAACCTGAGTGAGTTTTCCCAATGTAGTGATAATATAATCAACACCAGTTATATCACCAGCTCCACTATAATTATCTTGAGCAGGATGGAAATCTCTACATGGAGCGCATGCATTGATACAGTTTCCATTCCTTCCACTAGGTTCCATTTCTAAATAATGGCATAAACTATATTAGTTTATATATCAAAATACATAATTACAAACTTGTAAAATAGTTAACATAAATTCTATAATTTATGGATATAATCCAAAATCATAAAATTGTTTTCATTGAGGAAGTATATACTCACAATCCCTTCATAATGGATTGTAAAGAAAACGATAATTATCCTAAGCATATCCCCCGGGAGTGTCGTAACCAAGATTGCATCAATACCCATTTTCTCGTGCACCGGTTCCCATTTGAGTCTTGCTCAAAGCGGTGTTTTCGGGTTTTAACCCTGGGTACATCTATTCCAGATCCGCCTCTGTACAAAAATTTCATCCAACACATAATGCATCATTAATTATTTCTTTCTTAAATATATAACCAATACAACCCCAAAAATTCATATTCCACTCACATTATAGAACCTAGAACACATAAATATGAACCATAAATAATATATACATGCTTCCACAATACAATTTCCCAAATATTCCTTGGAAAACCCATCTCTTGGATTACCCACATGCATCTCAACTCATCTAAAGAAACACTAGTAAAACCCCTAGAACAGAGTTATAAAACTCAAATCTCCAATATACCATGTCATATATCAACATCACAAGGCCCTATCACATGGACTACAATAGTACACTAATAGAATACATATCATGGAGAATATTCTATGCACCCATCTTGAAAATCAATAACAATCACTTCCCAATTCTCTAAACTCTATCTTAAATATGTATATTTATGTCAATATACATATATAAAAAATAACATACTCAACTGACAACCCACTCCAGGTTACTAATCCTCATCAAGTATCAATGTACAATAACACACATGCTTGGATCATGGTCACATCCATATGAATTTTATGAAATAAATATATTATTATTGACATCAAAACAAATGTTACCAAGAGGATCAGTTAATTAAGACTACACAATAATTTTTTTTGGAAAAAATAATTTATAGTTGAAACTATAATGCACCATAAACTACATTGTATTCCCAAACATGTATCTCAGTAACTAAATAATCATGTACTTTTCTTGTCAACCTATCTTCATGATATGATCCTTATAAAAATTATATTTTCAAATTAGTCCACGGGAGAACCCCAAAAATAAAATAACTCAAAACATGGTTCTTAATAAAAATAAACACATTAGTAAAATCAAAATCATGAACAAAAATACCAACACATTATGAAAATAAAATTTAGATCATGTAAGAGTTGGTAATGTATATGACATAACATCCATGCCTTGTTTTAACTACATCTAGTTCAAAAATATAATATATCAAATATTCAGACATTGAAAAAAATCTATGATACCAATTTGTGATAAAATGACTATGATCACTCAAAAATAAATAGATTAGTTCACCAACCTATGTAACATATTAACCATTGTATTATATAGTTTTTAAACGTTTAGTGAGGTTATTTGGTCATAATATGATGAGAGTGTAGCATTATATTAAATTAAAACCAAAATAATGAAAATAAAATTCATAATATCATCCTAAAAGCTATCAAGATAAAATCAACATGACATCCCAAAGAAACCGAAAAGAAGAAATATAAATAAATTTATGAATAAGGAATTAACGAAATCATCACTTGATCCAAGGAAAGAACATGCAGATATTCCATTGTAAATATGATATACATGAATGTAAAAAAATTAATTTAATATAACAACCACCTACTCCTGAGTGTTAACCTATTACAATATCCTAAATCCGTCAAATCAATCTAGATTAATCATATAGCCCTAGTATTTAACTCAAATTAAACATGTAATCAAAGAGTTTATTTAGGTAATAAAGAATTAATTATTTCAATGAATGGTGTTGGAACAACTCATTTGGACATGACCAATGTATTTCAAAACATAACCAATATATATTTTTCATTTACACTATTATATTTTGATGATAAGTATAAAATAAAAACAATACTCATAATAGTTATCACATCCATGGGAATCATCTATGGAACTAAAGAGTGATTATCCCACATCATCCTTCATTTAGATGACTACGAGAATGTCCAATAATGGTATATGTATGGGACATAATAGTTCCCACCCATATACCAATATTTTCATTGAAAATTGGGTTCCATTCACTTTTTCAAGAGGAAAATCTTTCACATACCAGTTCATAAAGAGAGTGGTGGAAACACATTAATAAAAATTATTTGATCCTGTTAAATGGTTATGAGTAACTATATTTGGTAGTTGGATATGTATTTCATTATATGTGGATAAATCTTTATTGAAGCCAAAAACATCGTTTTTGAGAGATTTTAGATTTTTTTTATTTTAATTTTTTTGGGGGAATCATTTTCAAAAGGGATGTAGTTAAATTCATTGCCTTTAATTTGACTACTCATGTCTAAAAATAGACTTATGGATTTATAGATATGGATATTTAATGTTTTACTGAAATAAAGTAATATTTTGGACGCTCGCATAACTTAGAGTTATATGAGTGAGTTTCTGGAGGTGTTTTGGATGTCGGAATTTACTCAATAATTAAATAATTCATTGGTATATCTATATTCTTGGATAATGAGGCATAAAAATGCCCTTTATCTCACAATTTAGAATTTCATAAATCTAAAATTTTGGATTTTTAATTTCAAAGATATCAATATAGACAATGTTTACATCTAGGCCTCATGAAACCAACAGGAAAACCCATATGGAAACTACCATGTGAAGTCATACTAGAAATTATAGTTCATATTTCTTTTTCTGTAGTTCCTTTTTCATTAGTTGTTATCAGAGAACTCCCTCCCATAAAGAACAAACTTCATGGAAATTCATATTATTTCACAAAGACATGGTTTTATGAAACCCATATATTATAGAAAATTTGACTGTAGTGGTATACTTATTATACAAAATTCATGAATCATTTATCTACGAATGATGATGTATCATCATTCACATAACCCTTTGAACAGACATCCTTTGTTTTAAATCTATACAATAAATCAGTATCATCTACCATCACCACTAAATAACATTTCACCAAGTATTGGTTCTACCATGTCATGCATTTTCCTCATAACATAATTCTCATGCACACCCATATCGTTAAGAAGGCATGGGATGGGAAACATAAATTCGTTTTTCTCTCAAACATGATCTTTAAAACACATTCACATATGTATGCACTATGAATATCATATTTAATTTTATGTATAACATGGGAAGCATTTTCATAATCTCCACATGTTTCTTTCATATCCCATAGAGATTCCTAGGAATCCTAAAAGGTTAAATCCAAAAAAAAATATTAGACACATATTCTTCTAGATAGGATATCATGGGAAACCCCAACCTTATAGCCCCTTTACATTTATGTTGTCCCTTTTAATGAATAAATTTTATTATTGAATGAAATTATACTATATGAACCATCCCTATCACATGACCATGAACTATGAAACTCAAGCTGCATGCGTATTTATTTATACTATAATAAGACACATCAGATGATTCATTGAGTTGTAGTCTGAAACATGAAATAACCTCTTCATCCCATATCCCTCTCCAGAGACTATAGACTGATATTTTATTGGAATACTATTTATCTTTGAATGTTTACTCAAAAGAATATGGACAAAAATTACCCAAATAAAATTTGAAAATATTCTCATCCTTAGGTATGGATACTTAGTTGATCAATCCCTACAAGTTATTAACCTATGTACACCCTTAGGTTATGAGAATAAGTTTATGACATAATCATGTGATGAGAGTGGGAATAAAAATATAATTTTACAGGTACTTCATTTAGTGATGATCATAAGTGGAATATTATATTTATTTGATGAGAATAATTCCACATATGTGATGGGAATATGGAAACCACTTTCTCTTTCATCATACCACCACAATTCTGAGATGATTATCTTAAATGGACTACATGACAAATATTGGATCCCCGATGTGATTATCATGTGATTATAAATGTGATGATCCTAGTATCTCTTAGGCAATGACAATAGGATGGATTATGTAATGGATATAACATTTTGGATGTTATTATCCAGGGATATGTTAGGTGACAAGACATAGATTCACTATCTGATGAGCATAAATTTCATTGTCTAATGAGTACAAGATTCCATATGAATCGAGGCCATATTTCCCTATTTAATAATCATTTGTTGCAGATATGTACCATACCATGTAATATAAAATACATTCCCAATATAAATTAAAATTATTGATAAAATAATCATAACTAACAATTTTTTCTTACCCTATTATAGTTAAAATTATGAAAATAAGTAATTTTATTATGATTATGGAATTTGGAATTATATTAATTAAGATATTTTAAATCCATATGGGGATAGATTGACTAGGATATGATCACCTAAGTGAGTCATCAAAAACAAAACTTCTAATTTTGATAAAGGATCCAACACTATCATAATGGTTGTGATTAGATGCCTTCCATTTGAAAACAGTTATACAATACCCATACCAAAGTCCAACAATGGAACGACTTGATAAATGTTGTCCTGATGGAAATTATCAGAAATAACCATCAAATGATATTATCATTCCTTAGTGAGTATGGCCACCCACCAAAGATACCCTCATCCATTATCTTTAAATCCTTCAGGGTCGGTAGCATACCCAAAAAATAATCATGTGATATCATCAATAATTTCACATATCAACATATATCATTGGGAGTGGGTAAGTACCTACTATAAATACCACCTCCTAAGGGGAATTAGAATCCTTTCTTGATATCACCATATAATCAAAAATAATTTGGGGATAAGATCTCTCCCATGATGCATACATAGAGTGAGGATAACGTGCCTACCATGATATCCCTAAATTACCATCAATCATTATATGGGACAAACAATACCAATAATAATTCCCCCCTAAGAGGTTATGTACCATTTTGAAATATATCTATAAAATCATAAAACCATTTAGGGGACAAGCATTCAACCCTGATATGATCCAATTAGGGGATAAATGAAAAAACATAATGTCATTATGTCATTAACATTAGGGGATAAAAAACCCCCATGGAAATAAAAATGTCATCATCATTTGTAGGATGATAGAAACAATTTAATAATTATATTTCATCATCATAATAATTAGTGTTATTTATAACCCATCCAAGAATCACTATATCATAAATATTATGGTGGATAAGATTACCACATCATTGTAACTATTTCATCATCATGATCGAAATGAGGATCCCACACAAAAAATCATTATTCCATAGTCATTAAGGTGATATGTGGACCTCAAGGATACCATATTATCACCATCATCATAATGATATGAGGCTCGCTGAAACATCAATATATAATTATCATTTCATGGATTTCAAACATTATAGAACTTTATAATGTTTCATTGGGTTATCCTCTTTAGAAAAAATATCATTCACATATCTATATTCAATCCTAAAAACAACATTTTTAGTAACCATGTTCTATTCCTTTGCATACATAACATAACATAGGGCACCTTATATGGACTCCAAGACCACGTCATGGTTTGAATCCCCATGTGGATTACTCTAATACATTCACTTGATTTATGTCCATATAAAATTGATCAAACTGTATCACTTCCATCACTATATCCATGTTAATATCGTCCATTAGTTGATCACATATGAAAAATCGTTAATCCCAAGCACCATGAAATGTTCTGAAATCCATCTCATATCATTGTTCAAGATCAATCGATCCTCTCAGACCAATTGTATTCTGAAATACATTCCATGATATCCCCACTTGGACACACTGATGTTTCTATGGAGATAAATGGTAACCCAAAATTAGATATATCGATCCAAGAGTATCTATGGTAACTCGTATTTCTATTAATCTGATCCCTATGAGAAAATTTCATCAACGATGACTCTCTTTGACTTGGAATGTTCTAACAGACGCTATTCAAGGTCTACTATGATTCATTCATTTAATTGACATCCCGATATGGTTAACATATCACATGATATAAATTTATTTTTAAGACCATTTACATCGAAGATGGATGTGTCCATCTTATAGTCTTAGGGTCTATCGTAGCTCATTAAACATTTATTATATTCATATGAATTATGGAAGAATATTTCAATTATATTTAAAGGTAGAATTCATAGAATTCCTGATATCTCATATCAAATTCAATATAACATAATAAATAAACTATAGGGTTATATTTTGGGAGAAGAAACTTAAATTAGAGTTATTTTATTTAAGAAAAGAATGATGACCAATTGAAAAAGATTAAACTAGACATCACCCATCAACATGAGGTTATAACTATTTAAGTAACAATTAAATTAATTATAAAATCACTTTAATATATGTCCTTGTTATAATAATAATTAATTACATAATTAAATATTTAATGTTTTTTATAAGAATCAAATAATTACACACTAGGAAATATCATGTGGGTTAATCATTGAAAAAAGGGTTAATGTCACCCCTGATATCCACCCAAACCACTATCATTAAAAATACATAACTTAAACCATTGATTATTCAATAAATAATACTATAATTTAATTAATAATATAAAATTATTTTGGTACATGACATAATTTAATGGAGTAAAACCAAAGTATCCATCCCTTTAGAAACACCCCATATTATACCATATAATTTCACATAATATCAATATGATTCTTCTATGACATGGTGGATTTCTTACCAATTACCATAACCAAAGTAATTGAAATTAAGAAATAATAACAAAAATGATTTTTAGTGTTGATAATCGAGAGAAACTAACCATAATATATGGAGAAACCTCTAAAGATAAACTAATGTCCATGATGTTCAATGATATAAATAAACTGTAATTGGATCATAGTATCAACCTATGTGGAAAAAAATATGTTAAATATACATCGACTGAGGATTCCAATTCCATGTCCACCGACTATCCTAAAAGTATTTTCTAAGAACCAGATTATTCCAATCAAAAAGTGTTCAATTTTACGGAATGAATAATTTATCTGTAAGACACCGCTTATGTCCTAGCCCATCAGGCCATGATATTGTACCCTTTCCCAATGAAAAAACATAACATCACATTGTATTATCCATTATAATATAGCCTTAATCTTTAATGTTAAATGACCACCATATACTAGGTTATAAGGAATTTCTATCATCCTCGTGTGGAATATGATTCCACGCATTTTTTCCCTCACAATTTAAAACATTGCACAATGACCATCACAATTACATATCAATATGAAATATGACATGACTATCCCATGATGAATAAAAATTTCATCTTCATATTGGAAAAGAATTGTTTTCATAAAATGTCTTTGATTTGATCATTGTTTAATAATCCAATATAGACTTCATTATGGTGTAACCAACCTCTATAATATTGTGATACTCCTTGATTGAAACACTTCACAACATGGAATGACTATGTGTATGGGGATATACTTCCATCCCAGAATTAATCTTATCCCAATAAAAATTATTCTTACACATCACACATCACACTATACAACACTAGATCATTTTTTTGGTAACTGACCATCCTTTTAAATTCATTATTACCAATATTCATTAATATATGGTAATCTTTGATTAAGACATGACCAATATTTCACACCAAACTTTCTCCTATGATGAAGCTCTATGGATATAAAAAATTCCTATTTATTTCATGTGATGTACCCATACTCTAAAAAATTCTATTTTATTATATTGTATTCTTATCATGAACCTCATCCATCATAACACAAAACTCATGATTCCTCAGTAGGTAAATTGAATAATACTATAACCCTAATAGAATTCATATTCCTTCACATTATGAAAATGATCCTACTATTAAATTTTAATCACAAAACACACAAGCCATTCAAAAACACCTATTATTGTGGAATGAATTACCACATGTACTATGAAACTCATACTGTGTCACCATAACCATATTCCAATGATTAGCAGATAACCCTATGTACCACATAGTTCCCCAAATACATAAAAATACACATCTTATAGATATTTCAAGCCATATAATTACAATTAGAATACCAATTAACCAAAATTTCCCCCCTTAGGACTCTATGAAAAAATTTATTTTATTTTCAGTGACCCATAATTACACATTTTATCACAATTCTACTTCAGTTAGGTTCCTGTAAAGATATTTCTAATCCACTAACATTATATTAGTTACAACTTCCCCTTTATGTATATTAACCACAATACAAGTTTCAACAATAAAATTAGAGAATGAAGATATATATAAAAATTTATAGATTCATTCATTTGAATAGACAATAGTATATATCTATTTAGATTCAATTATCAGTAAAACATTTTACATTGGTGTTCTATATCGCTTATATATCCACAGCAATTGGAGTTACATCATGTAGAGCACAATGAATCATGTGGTTGTCTATAACATTCCTAAAATCCCATATCTATAATTTTCTCAATAGCTTATCACTAATATAGTATTAATAAAAATGTTCATGACTAGTAATCTCTTAATAGAATACTCTTCTACCCTATGTATTAAGATATATCATATCCATTATTATATTATTTACTTTGGTAATTACATATCATTTATAACACCATGAAAATATAAATAGAAGACAAAAATATACTCTTCTTTCTGATAGATGTATCTTAATCCATATTGAATAAGATGAACTATATAAATGTTTTGAAAAAATATTATTGCACACATAGTCATGTAATGAAAGGGTGTTTACTTATAAGGTTTATATGGAGAAAAAAATTATTGCCTACAAAATTATTCATTATATTATATTGGTGGATTAATATTTTAGTAGAATAAGTAATACAAGGAAATGAATCCACTAATCATTTAAGATAAACTCCATTTTTATTTTATATCAAATGAACATATGTAAAAAATATAATCATTAAAAGGAAAATAATTTCATTAAAATGAAAATGAAACATAAAATTCTTCTTCATCATTCTTATAAAAATAATACTATCATATATTTTGTAATCAAATGATCTTATAGTGTTTCAACCCATATTCTCAATCAATGTGCCCACCTAAGTTATCATATAATAGCCAAAATTTCACAAATGTTTCTACTAGGATGATTTTGTGTATCTAAAATGCATCATCAACCTAACATTTATAATGAATGATAGAATAAAAAAATTCAATGGTCCCTAAATCCCGTTGCAAACATTAATAGAAGGGATAATGAGGATACTAATGTTCAATGTGAAAGGAACAATCCTAAACAAACATACTTCCTCATTTTTTAGAAATAATATGGGATAAAAGCATTTGATCCCCCTTTATAATAGGGGAGGGATAAAATAAATATCCCAAAAATAAAATATTATATAATGAAAACCCAAACATGACAGTCTTTGGAGAACTATCCTAAAAAACCCCAATATTAAACATATCTGTTGGGTGAATGTTCTCAATTCAATTATAATCGTATTAAGATGTTTGTGGGAAGTATAATCATTTCCATACATCTAAAAAATATTAAATTGGTATTTTTGTAGTCAATGATTAATAAAATCATAAGATAAATATTTTTTCAATGAGTAATACAGAATTATTATATTAGTAACAATGAAATTATAATGCATAAATATTTTTTTTGTTAAAAAAAAATTAATTGGTTATGTGTGATATATGGAATAATATAATTTCTATGAATTATTATCTATGGATTTTTATGCCTCTGTAAGTGTCATGTGTATCTCTCATATGAAAATATATATTTCTTATTATAAAAATTTGATGATTTTAATGTTCAAGTATAAGTATGTTATTATACTATATGAATAATATATGAAATGGTAATCTATATACGACTATTTTGGATTTTTTAATGAAATTATTGAGTAATTATAAGGCCCATGTATGATTAAATGGGTGATTTCTAATTTTACATAATAATAAAAATTATATACATAAGAAATATATTTCTGGAATTTGATATTTTTTAATATATTTAAAAGATAATTTTACAAGTAATTTTGTAAGTAATTTCAATAAATATTTTTTGAGGATCATTGAGTAATAATTTTTTTATTTAAATATATACATTTTATTATATTTTAAATAATTAATTAAGAGATTTTATTAATGGGATATTAGACATGTTTTAAATATTGATGTTCACGTTGATAAAATTCTTATAATTTTTCAAGTTAAGATATCAAAAATATCAACGTGATTATATTGAGTCTAAAAAAATTAAATGATTTTAAGAGTAAATAAATGTTAGGGAGTGATCAAAAAAATTATTTGTTAAAACTACTAATGAAGATTTTTTTCCAATCAATAATTTAAATTATGTTGTGTAGAATTTGAGAAATTTATATAATAAAAATTCATGTATATCAAATACATTTAAATTATTAATAAAATAATGATCTGATTATATGGTTATTAATTTTTGGATGGTTGGTAATGGTTAAAGGAAAAGAAATAGACACTTAAATAGAATATTTGTTCATTAATATTTTTAAAGAGTGATAATATATTAATTATAGATTTTATGAAAACTCGTATATGGTAATTTTATAGATATTGATTTATCATAATATTTTGAACATATATTTTCATTCACAGTTAGGAAACCACTTTTAAATATTATAGATCTGGGATAAAGATCATTTTTTATGAAAATAAGGTATTTAGAAACAATTTTTTGGGTTATTGATGAAAATGTCATATTATGAATTCAAATTATTATATTTGTGAACCCCTTATATATGAAATATTACCACCCATATCAAGAATGCTGTAATATATATCATGTGGAAACATATAAATTCTCACGTTTTTCCCTTATATATTTTTCATTAATGTTTTTTATTTTGTTATATATTACTCTCTGTTCCATAGGATTATAATAATTAATCAAATGTAATTAAATAAAAATATTCTCACACAAATTTAATCCAACTCTTTTTATGGATTCATTATTTCACTGGTATCCTTAGCTGATATCAATGTCGATGTCCTGTATCATATAAGATATATGTGTTTATTTTAATACTTATTATATCTGATGTGATGATTTTAATAACTCAATCAGTTTTCACACATATAGAAAAAATAGATCATGATAATATAATAACCCGTTCAATTTTCTTCTACAAAGAATTTAGGATTATATAGCATATTTTGAAAATGAAGTTATGGAAAAATATCAACTATGAAAAACTTTAATCGGAAACTATGTTAAGGTAATTTATGTGGACTATTTTTTTGATATCTATTTTTAGTTATTCTTTTAATGACATTAGTATAGATTATGATTATAATGTTAAAATATAAGAACATATTTTTTACTATGATGAAATAGATTCTGTGAAAAATATTTGGATAGAGGTATTTAGGATGATAATTTTTTTTATCGATGATCTGTATTAAGAAAAATATAGTAAGAGATATAGATTCCAGCATTGGATAACTATTTGGTAAGAGATATAGATTCCTGCCGGTAGTGTTTTCTAACCAACGGGAAGTGATATTTCTGGCACACTGCCCGAATGAACCATCTATAAAAATGGTCCATGTATCGAAAACTTATCACTATACGGACCATCCACATGGTCATTTATTGAAAACCATTAGTAGCGATGATCAACATTTTCTCTACTAGTGTCTCAACTGGGCCGAAAACTCCAGTAATCGCCTCCATCCAGTCCTTTGCTGCCTGGGAATCTATCTCACCTTGAAACCTCAGTGGCATATATCGCTGGAACTCGTAAAGCGTGCTCAGTCGGCGTGCACCATCTTCCAGTGCTGCTGGGGGTATCTATAGCCCTATGGGTGGTGGTGCTGCTGGTACACTGCTTGATGGTACAAACATAGACAAAGGTCCCTTAACTGGAGCCTCATCGGTCTGTGGCCCGTCATCGTGTACTCTCCCGGAAACCCTAGCTGGTTGTCTATGCAGTGGCATCCTGATAAGGAAAAGGTGCGTCGTGGTCAATAAGTTATACCTGGTGAGATGACTCAAAGATTTCACAAGACGGTTCTTGAAAACACACTCATAATCAGTGGTTTCTTTCACTGAGTCAGAAATCAGAAGTCAAGGTCCTGGTGTATGGATACGTCAGCTGGTGCACCAACACTGGACTCCCTGGACTGAAAGCCACAATCAATACTCTTAACACTATTTCTTCATAGTAATACAGATCAATGTCTTGAGTTCTACCGTAGAACTGACTCCTCTGATACCAATTTTTCACGACCCATCCTCGGGGCCCGTTCTGTGACTACCCCAAGCCCACCTTACATAGGCTAGGGGTAGGAGACTAGAACCTAAGGCATAAATCCCTTAGTTGGGAAGGCATTTCCTTTATAAAAGTAACAAATACACAATCATAGTAACCTGGAAGCAAAAATTTAAGTAAAATTTGTATACAAAAAGTAGCGTCGAAGTAAATGGGCTGGTAATACAAGACCAATTATTAAATTAAAGGTACAATGGAATGAAAGTACAACTGAAAAAGGGACAAATAATTGAATGGTAAAGAGAAGATCCTAGACCCTTCTCCAGGGTTCCTACATGAAGGGTAGGTACAGATGACCACCTCAACACTCCATGTCCATCTAACTCCTCTGTGTACCGACTCATTGTAATGTCCATGTCTTGCTACCGTCCAGTCCTGGCGCCCTTGAACTCCATTAGGGCTATCTATCCTCTGCATCCAACACAACAAGTTGTGTGCATTTCTCGTGAATGGGTGAGTATTATGATACTCAGTAGGGACCCGAGACCCTCAAGGTCTCACAATATCCAACATGGATAACCACAATGTATTGAAACAACAGATAACCCTTAATTAGGTATATGACCATACAAATTCCTATGTTATTTAATAACCCGTATCAATCATGCGGTAAACACAAAAAGTCATTGACTCATCTCGAACCATGATTTTATTCTATGGGTAGTATCCAGTATCAACACCAGAATCCACTAAGGATAAACCAATGTATTAGATACAATCATGAAGTTTCAACCAACCCTACATAGGTATATGCCAATAAATATACCTATGTTATCAATCACTATCCATTTCCAACTCTCGATCCCAAGATCAAACCATTCCATAAAAGAATTAATGTCAATCACCACGATGATAATGGTTGAAAGACATGACTTAGCTCACAGAGGTATACATCTTTTGTCGAGTGATGGAGATGATCATATGTAGTCACTGATTCATCTAAGCTGTCGGACCCACAAAGGATACATGACAAGCTTAGCAGTCGGACCCGCACAGGATACAGGACCAGCTACTCTATTGGACCCACATAGGATACATGAACAGAAGTCAGAACTGTCTAACACACCAAGGATCCCGGTATAGTAGACATAGTTGTCAAACCCATGTAGGATTTGAGTACAATAGTCGTCATAGTCGAACCCACAAAGGATTATGATACAGTAGTCATCGATGTCAAACCCACATAGAATTTTAGTAAAGTATCTATTGTAGTCGAACCCACGTAGGAGTCATGTACCATGGTCGTCGCTGTCGAACCAACGTAGTATTCCGGTACAGTATTCGTCAAATCCAGCTCTAGGGTTCCCGTACAAAGCATGCTCGATTCTGAGAGGGTCTGCTCATCGAGTCATGTGCCAATACATAAATTATCATGATGTCTGTAGTTGATGTATCCTGAAGTTCCGTCTCATCAAAATAATCACAAAGCGATAGATGGCGCGTCAATCGCACGCCCGGTCTGAGAGTTATTGGAATTTCTGTTTCAGGGGCCCAGTTGGATTATCACTCGATCCAAACCTAGCCAATTTCCAAATTTTTCCAAAATTTATATATAGTATCACAAAAGACCTCCTCATCGTGAGGGTCCCACTGCCATAGACATCGCATCGATCAGATGTGCATTCTAGGAGATAATCGTATATAAGTGAAGTCAGTCCCAACCCGTCAAACCCAGTGGGCTGGCGGGTGGCCCGACCCAGCTCGACAGGTCCAACCCGTCTGGGTGGTCAGCCCGGACTGGCTCAGTGGGTCCGACCCGGCTGGGGGGTTGGCCCAACCAGGTGGGGCGTGACCCACATGTGGACCTGGACCGCGTTGCGGGCCAGTTCGGTTCACCCAACAGCGCCAACCGGTGCCACCTCCTACACTGCCTGTCCTGCCGTAGCCCACCAGTTCTTTCCAACGCACATGGCCCGTGTTGTGGGTTGCGGTTCTCCGCACATGGAACTTGCGGGCGTCGTGGTTCTTCATCCCGACTGACAGGCAGCCTGCCGATTCACCCAAATGAGCTGCCTGCAGATACGGGCCACGTCTGCTCCACGCGGTGCTGATGGGCACTGCGGTTTTCCAGCCCGGCCGGTAGGCGGCCAACCAGTTTCTCCAGCCGAGTGGCCCTCGGACGCGGGCAGAAGTCTCCCTCCATGCAGTGCCTACGTGAACCATGGTCTTCCAATGGGCCGACTTGTCGGCCGGATGGTCGTCCCGTTGTCCAACTCCACGGAGTCCAGCTCGGTCGGCTGCCTCCACCCCTCCAACACGGTGTGACGGTGACACGGTCTTTCTGCCCTCCGCGCGGCACGATGACACCTTGTTTTGTTGTCCGCCATGGCCCTCCCAGCTGTGGTTCCTCTCCCGTCCGTCATGGTTCCTCTCTAGTGCGGTGCGACAACACCACCCCCTTTCGGTTCCGCCTCCGACGTCAACCAAACGAGACTCAACAGAGAGACGTCGGGCCAAGATTTTTCAGCCCGCGTCCTCCAAATTAGGTGATATCAAACGGCCACCATCTAGGAATGAGAATATATTTCATACATATAAATAATTCAAATTCCCCCTACCTTGTATTCGGTGATCGATTGATGGAGTCACGGGAAGGCGTCGTTGCTTCGTCAATGCTATAAAAGAAGAAGCTAGGGATGGCATCAGCGTTCTTCATGGGAACTACTTCACCTTCCTTGCCTCGGTTGAAGAAGGAAGAAGAAGTAAATTGTTCTTCAAATATGAGAGATGTTCTTCAGTGGTTCTTCGTTGGAAGGATGAATCTCTTCTCAATTCTCCCATCAAAGGAAAATTATGCCCACCCAAACCATAATAATACAACACATATTATTATGTTGGTCTCATGAATTCAAAATGAAATAGATTAATTAAGTTGATTTACTTCATTAATTGCATGGTAGTTGGCACGTTATAATTGGGAAAGAAGGGGGAAGGTTTCAATAGTTTCCCACATTAATAGGGAGCTCATGGGTTAAAGGGAGTTTAAGGAGGTTTGATGTTCTTGTGGGACCCACCTTATAACATCCTCCCAAGGGAGGTTAGGGTGTGGTGGGCCCCACCACTAACCTCCAAATGGAGGTTTTAACCACCCCTCAAATAAAAAATATGTTCCCCATAATTTTTATTTTATTTTATTAGATTACCCCAAAATTAACTTCCAACCTCGACAAAATGCAACTGTAGTAAAGGTCCCCGTAAGATAATACCGGTGCTGTGAGCTCAACGGTGTCCTCAGATTTCAATTCTGAGCAACAGTTCAAAATATATATAAACCCCCCATGTATGTTTACTAAACAAACCTGAAAAAGACTTCAGAAATTGATTCTGGGCAAACTAGGCCTCTGAATCAGGCACTGTTAGAAACTGCAGACTCCTAAAATTCCAATGTATTTTAAAAAAATTCTATGGAAATTCTGGGTCTTTACACTTGTAATGGGCTTGAATCATTTTAGGTGTTTCCAAAGCCTCATGGAGAGATTTTATGGGGATCTGAACATCATACTTCAAGATTGAAGGCTCGGATTGAGGATCCTCTCTCCTCCTGTTAAGTGTCTTTCAACCTATTACCTCTCCCATTATTTCCACCATCATTCCTTGATATTTTCATGGGATATTTCCACCATTTTATGTAGATTTTATCCTATGTGTATAGATCAAGATCTAGTATTCTGGATCTAGATCATGTTTTACAAGATCTTGATGCCATTTATATTTTCTTTTGTTTTTAAGGATTTAGATCCAGATCTTGATTGTCAACATTGTGATGCTCAATTTTTGGGGTTTCTCCTTGCACTAACTCCCATCAATAAATAGAGCTAGTTGGTTCCGTCCCGACTTTCCTAATTGATTATCCTTGTATTTATTGATTTTTTTTCAATTTTTTTATTTAAATTCAATTTCTCAAATTTTCTTTCAATTGAATTGATAAAAAGTTTATTCTAGTGAATCGAGGTATTTGAAATGGTTTTGGCATGAAAATTAGGAAAACCCCCAATTCCATTAAATTGGGTGTGTTAATTTAAATTTTATGATTTATATTGTTTAATTTAAATTGTGGATCTGATGGAAAAGATTTCAATTAAATTGTTGAATTAAATTTTGAAAATAAATTGTGTGATGTTGGAATTAGTTTTGATTGGATTTAAAAATGGTGAAAATGTTTAAAAATAATTTGATAGAAATCCATTGGTTTTATGTTTTGAAAAAGGCATGTTTTTGAATAAAAACAGTTTTAGTTTTAAATAAAAATAAATTGGAACATTTGAAATGGAATAATGTGATTGATCGTATTTTTATTCATTCTTAAAATATTTTTCCCATCATGTAAGAGCACATGAAAGCCTTAGGTAGTTTGTGAGTTTTTTGGATACACTCTATGCTATGAAAATATTCTAAAACATACTTACGGCGGGTCACATCCTTGACATGTCACATCCCTAACATGTTGGTGACGAGTCTCCTTTGGCCAGTGTCATAGGGACATGTGTAAACACATTTTGCTGAGCTCACATAGAGAGTGCGGAATCCAATAGCTGGTTAATACAATCTTACCTTTTGGAAGATGACCATGTTGCTCGCTTCATTATTTATATATTAGATATAAATGTATGCCAATACTATTGATCTGATTTAAATGCATGGTGAATTTATATAAACTATTTTATATAAACTATTTTATTTAATCCATTGTTTTACGAATTTTCCATCATTTGTAAAATCATTACTAAAAATATTTATTTCCATCATTTAAAAATGTATATCATGATTTGATAAAATATTATTTTGAATTTCCAAACATGATTATTTGAAAAATGAAATCTTTTAATTGGATAATCTATTTTTGACAACTGTTACGGAATCCTTTGTGGTATCCTACCGTGCTTAGGCTCACACCCTACTTTTGCCTTCCGGTGTTTGAAGACAATCTTATTCAATGTTCGAGCAAGGGGAAGAGATATCTTGGAGGTGGATCTGGATGTTGATCTTTGGTATGGGTTAGTTGTGTCCTTAGGTACATTGGTGTTGTTTTCTCATTTTAAGTACTTGGGTTGTAGTACTTTGGGCTTTTTATTCCTCTTTGTATCCTGGTACATTACTCCGGGAGGAGTTTATTTTGTTTTGCATACTTTCTTGTTTTATTTCATCAGCATTGTTGGTGGAAAAATCGGTCCCACATTCACATTATGTGATGAAAGGTGCTAGTCGTCGACCCATAGGGATTAGTATCGCCCTTTGGGCTATGTCAGGGTCATCTCGGTTATCGGGTTATCAGTGTACCGGAGCTGGTTTGTGACAAAATGGTATCAAAGGGAAGGTTAAGAATCTTGTCTTGATGACTGTATGCATTTGAGTATTCTTTTAGGGACATAGGAGGTAGTTTTGAATGAGTGCCTGGCCATCTCTCACCACAATGAACCTTAAGTCACTGGGGTTGGATTGGGAAATACAACATATGGATTATTTCTAATATTATTTTTCTATTTTGATTTGGATATAGTGGAATCCAAATAATTTTAGCCCTTATATTAAGAATAATTTTCTTTGTTACTCAGTTTGAGTGTTAATCTAATATCATTTTATTTTGTGTAGAATCATGCCTCCGAGAACATGGTAATCAGATCCAAAATGAGGCTACTGCTGAATCTCATCAAGTGAGTCCTGTTGTGGATCTGAAACTGGTAGAGGTGATTGTTCGCATTGTCCATGCTCAAGGACAGGCACCACCTCCAGTTCCTGTTCAGGCTCCAGCTATAGGTCCTCATAGTGATATTCTCTGATGTCATTCTCAAGAGTTCCTACGCTAGAAGACACCAGTTTTCAATGTCTCTACTGACCCTCAACCTGCTGAGGAATGGTTGAGTATGATTGAATGTCTGTCTGGGTTCTTGGAGACACCTGATGTGATCATGGTGAAGTGTGCCACCTTCGTGCTGATTGGACCAAGTTGGATATGGTGAGACATGATGGTGAAGGCTAGGAAACTTGAGCATTTGGAGTGGAAAGACTTTAGGGTTCTTTTCACTAACAAAATCTATCCAGAATCAATGTTGTTGGCCTTGTCTGTGGAGTTTTTCAAGCTTGATCATGCCAACAAAACCGTGACCGAGTACTCAAATCACTTTTCTGAGTTATTATAGTTTTCCTCTTGATATTGTATCTAATGAGAAGATGAAGTCTCAACGATTCGATATGGGACATCGATCATATATCTGTTCTCAGGTTTTCTTTTTGAATCTACCACTTATGCTGATGAGCTGGATAGGGCGATGATGGTTGAGATAGAACTGGCAGGAAAGTCAACGTTGAAGGAAGCTCCATTCCCTCCTAGTGGTAGTGTTTCTTCCTTTAAATGAAATCATAAGTGATACATTTATCATGGTAGTTCTTGAAAAGAGAGTCAATACGGACCTCCGGTAGCACCAGGAGGGGCGTATTTTTCTTTCTATAAGTGTGGAAAGCCAGGTCATCCTAAGAGGGTTATCACTGAGTCACCTAAGAACTGTAGAACCTACTGAAATTTAGGGCACTTATAGAGTTTCTTCCATCACTTCTCTACTCCACGTAGTGGAATAGGATCATCATCACCACCAAAAACTATGGGGAAATAAAATGCTTCAGGTAAAAAAGGGTTCCAGCCACATGCATATGGAATAAAGCTTCTTCACGCAGTGGAAGAGTCGTCAGAGGTAGCATATATAGGTCCTGCAACTGTGAGAGGTACCATTACTATAACTTCATCTTTAGTGACCACACTTTTTGATGCTGGTTTATCTCACTCATTTATTTCAACCCATATTGTTAATCTACTTAATCTACTTCTGGATATTTTATCTTGTGCGATGGATATTACAACACCCCTAGGTTCAATGAGAGAGAAGTGTCTTTGTAGTCTTGCTTGTGTCTTCTCTCTATCATATGTTGATCATGCATGGAGTTTTATGGTTATCAAAATGAAATATTTTGATGTCATATTTGGGATGGATGGGATTATTTACAATAAATCCAAGATTGATTTTTATCTTTGATGGGTATACCTTACTACAACTAGTGGTGTGCCACTTGTTTTTCAAGGAGAATGGGACCCATGGACAAGAAAAGCTGGACCCTCTCATCCAGAGTTGGGGAATGTTATATTAGTGTTTTCTTTTGATCTAGAGATAGATTCAATGTGTGGTGATCTTCCTCCAGTCATCTCTAAGTTTACCGACATGTTTCCTTCTAACTTCTCTTGTTTTCCACTAGTAAAGGATGTTGATTTTTTTTGACTAAATTCATAGTACTCAACTAGTTTCTATTCAATCTTACCAAATAGCTCCAGCAGAACTAATTAAACTGAAGTCTCAGTTAGAAAATATTATTGTGAAATGTTTTATACACCAGAGTGTGACACCATGGGCAGCACCAGTTCTCTTCTCCATGAAGGCTGATGGTTCTCTTCTCTTATGTGTTGATTATCGAGAGATCAATCGAGTTACGATAAAGAAATATTATCCATTACAATGAATTGATGATTTGTTTGATCAATTGAAAGGGGAAAAGTGGTTTTCAAAAATTGATCTTTGATATGGTAACCATCAGTTGAGGATAAATGAATATGACATTCACAAGACCTCCTTTCAGAGTATGTATGGCCATCATGAGTGCCTTGTTATGAAATTCATCCTAACAAAGGATCTTAATGTTTTCATGGCTTTAATGAACACGATTTTCTTTTACTATCTTCAATCTTTTTTGGTAGTCTTTGTGGAAGAGATTCTTGTATACTCCATGTATTATGAGGATCATGTCCATCATCGGAGAACAGATCTAAGTCTTCTTATAAATCACAGGTGTTATCCCAAGATTTCAAAGTGTGATTTCAGGATTTAAGATGTAAATTTCATGGGACATGTCAGGTCAGAACAAGAAATATCAGTTGATTCTGAGATGGTAAAGGCTATCATGACATGAGAAAAACCACAAATTTTTTTCGAGATTCGGGGCTTCTCGGGCTCAGCTGGATATTATCATTGATTTGTTAAAGTCTTCTCAAAGATAGCTTCTCTCATGACTGCTCTGACACGAAGGGGAGTGAAGTTTTCCAAGAATGGTAAATGTCAGAGATCTTTTGTTGCAAAAAATAATATTTTGACTACTATGCTGGTGTTAACCCTTCTTGAGGCTGGGATAGGTTACGTGGTCTTCTTTGATGCATCGAGTTCTGGTTTGGGATGTTTCCATATGCAATGTAATCATGTTGTTGCCTATAGATCTCGTCAGCTTAAGCCTCATGAGAAGAACTATCCTACCCATGACCTTTAACATCTAGTTTTAATGCATGCACTTAAGTGTCGGAGACATTAACTTTATAGAGAAATGTGTTCTTTTTTATTCAGACCACAAGAGAATGAGTTATATATTCTCTCAAAAAGATTTGAATCTCTGCCAACGACATTTTGTGGAGTTCCTAAAATCATTAGACATTGAAATTGCCTATACATTAGGGAAGGGTAATGTAGTTGTAGATTAATTAAGTAAGAAACTTACATCACAGTATGTGAAAGAATATTCAGAAGAGTGGAGTTTGATGGCTCTTTTTTCTCAGTTGAATATTAGAGTTCAGTAGAAGGAGAATGAAGTTTCTATAGCCATTTTACAGTTGACATCTAATTTTCTCGAGTAAATTCTTCAGGAACAACAACTAGATGATGAATTCCATATTATTAGGGACTCTCTTTATGGTGGGGAGACTGGAAACCTATGTTTATTCTCTAAATAGGGTGTTATATGTCATCTGAACTCTTACATTGTGCCATTATCGGAAAGGAAGGATGTGATGGGGGATTTCCATAACTCGTAGTGGGATGTGCATCCAGGAACCATGAAGATGGTCTATGATATGTAGCATTAGTTTTGGTGGCCACGTATGAGATGAGACATTGTTCAGTTTGTATCTCGTTGCTATACATTCCAGCAGGTGAAGGCCGAGCACTAGAAACCTTCCGGTTTGCTTCAACCATTTTTAGTCACTGCAGGGATGTGGGATTAAATCCTTATGGAATTTGTGGTTGGGTTACCTCAATCCTAGAGGAAGAAAAATGGGATATGGATTGTGATCGACAAGCTATACAAGTCGGCTCACTCTATACCTATTCAAGATACAACCAAAGATGAGGAGTTGGGAAATATCTATGTGAAAGAAACTGTTCATTTGCAAGATGTTTCGTCTGCTATAGTATCTAATTGGGATCCTTGGATTACTTCTCTCTTTTGGAGAGGCTTCAAGAGGCACTGTGATATCAGGTCCCTTTGATCACGGCCTACCATCCATATTCAGATGGCCAGACAGAGAGAGCTATTCAGATCCTTGAAGATATTCTCCACACATGTGTTCCCGACATTGGTGGGTTTTTGGATGATCATCTGGGGATTGATGAGTTTTCCTATAACAACAGTTATCAGTCATCGATCACGATGGATCTTTTTGAGGTATTAAATGGCCGTCCTTGTAAATATTATTTATATTGGTCGGATATTGGTGAAAGTTCCTTGGTATGATCAAATTTAGTCCAAGAGATGATAGCTAAGATCCAGTTGATTCATCAGAGAATGTTTACCGAACAGAGTCGGTACAAGTCTTATGCAGATTGTCATCGTAGACCTTTAGAGTTATCAGTTGGTGACCAGGGGTTCTAGAATGTTTCACCCTGATTAGGTCATCGACGTCTTGGGAGGAAATGGAAGCATGCTCCTCATTTTTGTGGGACATTTCAAGGTTGTTGGTCCTGTATGTAAAGTTTCTAACCATCTAGCTCTACCACCTCAGATGACGACGATAAATAACTTGTTCAATGTATCGTGGATGTGAAAGTATCTCTCTAATCCATACCATGTTTTGAGCTTGAGTGATCTTGAGATTGTACAAGATTTATCTGTTATAGAATGAACAGTCAGGGTGGTTGATTCTGAGACCAAGGTACATCATGGGAGAACTATACATGTGGTTCGTTTACTATGGTAGCATGGTTATAATTCTCATGATATGTGGGAATGGTAGGCACTAATGAGAGAGCAGTGGCCTTAACTTTTTGACGTGGAGGTTTCTTCTTAGGATTTCTGGGGACAGAAAGATCTTATGGTGGGGAGGTTTTAACATCACATTACGTTTTCAGGTACTTTTGATGTTTATATATACCTATATTTTAGAGTAGTGACTTGGGGTGAATTTGGGTGAAATTTTAAAGAAAAATAAAGGACAATGAGTTCTACGGGGTTTGCACAAGATTTGACAAACAGTGCGACCAAACCATGCCAACCATGTAGAACTAGACAGAGAGGTCTGCACTGTTTGAACACAGTTTGATAGACCATGCAACCAAATTGTGCCCACCTTGCAAATATGGACAGTGGGTTCTGCACGGTTGGTGCATTCTTTTCCTGACCGTGCGCCTCTGTCTAGGAAACCGTGCACGCTGTTTTTTAATTCTGAAAATCATTATTAAAACAACTTGAACCCCAAAATACTTCAATATTTCCGACCTTGGCTTGGGCTTGAAACATTCTAGGTGTTTCCAAAGACTCCTGAAGAGATACCAAGGACATCTATACTTCTTCATTCGAGATTGAAGGCTCAGATTGAGGATCATCTCTCCTCCTGGTAAGTGGATTTCAACCTATTACTTCTCATGTTCTTTCCTCCATCTTTTATTGATCTTTTAATGGTATATTTCCACCGTTTTCCATGGATTTAAACCTATGAGTTGAGATATAGATCTAGGATTGTGGATCTAGATCTAGTTTTTTATGATCATGATGCCATTGACATTAATTTTTTTTGGTTTAAAGGATTTAGATCCATAACATGATCGATGATGTTGTGCCACTCTGTTTTTGGGGTTTCTCATTAGGCTAACTCCCTGTCAATAAATCTTCATAGGTGGTTCCGTCCCATCATTCAAAATTGATTATCCTTGTATTTCATGATTTATTTCAATTATTTATTAAAATTAAATTTATAAAATTTTCTCTGAATTGAATTGATAAAAAACGATTCCAGTGAAACAAGGTATTTGAAATGATTTTGGCATTAAAATTTGGAAAACCCCCAATTCCATTGAATTGGTTTTTTTATGGAAATTTGATGATTTTAATAGTTTAATTTAAACTGTATATTTGATGGAAATGATTTCAATTAAATTGTTGAATTTAATTGTGGAAATAAATTGTGTGGTGATGGAATTAGTTTTAATTGGATTTCAAACTGGTGAAAACGGATAAAAATGATTTGATAGAAACCCATTGGGTTTATCTTGTGAAAAAGATTTTTTTTGAATAAAACCATTTCTGGTTTTAAATGGAATAAAATCGTAACATTTTAAATAGAATAATTTGAATTATCATATTTTTAAGCATTCTTAAAATTGTCCACCCATCATGTAAGAGCGCATGTAAGCCTTAAGTAGTTAGTGAGTTATTTGGATAAACTCTACGCAACGACAATGTTCTAAATCATACATGAGGCGGGTTACATCCTTTATGGTTTTGTGACAAGTCTCCTTTGTCTATTGTCATATGGATGTGTGTATACACATTTTGTTGAGTTTATATAGAGAGTGTAGAATCCTATAACTGGTTTATATTATCGTACCTTTTGGAAGATGACCATGTTGCTAGTTTTTTATTTATATTTGAGATATAAATGTATGCCAATAATTTTGAACTTCTTTACATGCCTGATAAATTTATATAAACTGTTTTATATAAATGTTTTATTTCAGCCATTTTTTTAGAAATATTCTATCATTTGTAAAATCATTACTTAAAATATGTATTTCCATCATTTGAAAATTTATAGCATGATTTGTAAAAATATTCTTTTGAATTCCCAAACCTGTTTATTAGAAAATTGAAATATTTTCATTGGATAATCTATATTTGGAATCCGTTACGGAATCATTGGTGGTATCCTACTAGGCTTAGGCTCACACACTACTTTTTTCCTTAGGGTGTTAATAGAGATTCTTCTACGAGGATCGAGCAACGGGAAGGGATCTCTAGGAGGTGGATCCAGTTATTGATCTTTGGTCTTGGTGAGTTGTGTCCTTAGGGACCTCAGAGCTGTTTTCCAATTTTCAGTACTTTTGGTTTTAATACACTGGGCTTTTTATGCCTCTTTGTATTCTAGTACATTACTCCTGGTGGAGTTTCTTTTATTATGAATATTGTCTTGTTTTTTTTTCTTCCGCATTGTTGGTGGGAAACTAATTCCCACTTTTATGTTATGTGATTTCAGGTGGTAATCACTGACCCATAGGGATTGGTAACACACTTCAGGCTATGTCAAGGTGAGCTCAGTTATCAGGTTACCAGGGTACCTGGGCTAGTTCGTGACAAATATTCACAAGGATAATATTAAACTAGTTTTATAATGATATAATGTATAATAAAAGACAACAAAAACATTCAGTTAAGGCCTCTTCCAAAGTCATCACACATTTAAAAGAATGAAATATGAAAAATACCTAAGATATATTGTCTCAAGATCCCTATCATAGAGTAATGTGGCTATCTAATGTTGTTATACTCTCATCACATACTGGGAAATGTGGATTAATAATATTAAAATTGTAAATAGTTAATAGAATACATAATCAATATATATATATATATATAATAATTCTTGAAAATAAGCCTATTATATTCACTATTTTTACTTGGTATAAAAATTGAAGAACGTGATCATTATCCATTATTTTAAATACTGGGGATGGAATTATTATATTATATCACTATTAGCATATAATTGTTGTCAAATTATAGTCACTTAGATGAAAAATAAAATAATTGTGATATTTTAAAAATAAGTAGGAATATAAAAGTATTTTAAAAAAATTATTAAAAATTAATCCATATAATAAGGGTATTGATATTTTATATAATAAAACATAAAATATTTTAGTATAAAACATAATAATTAATATTGACAATTATATATTGAAATGGTAGTCATGAGGTAAACGATAAATCTTTTCCCCCAATTTCATAAAAACTCCATAATAACTATTAGTGAAATCAAAATGAAGATTCATTTAAAATTGCTATAAATAAAGTATATTATATTTAAAAACAGCCGTATCCATCATATAAATGTTTACAATATCTTATATTAAAAAAAAGTCAGATCTTCAAAAATGAGGAGAAAGATTAAAACAAAAATAAGATAAATATGGTCATGTTTTATTAAGTATTAATTCCATATATTCATAGGTTAAATTTAATTAATATTATAGAATAATTAAAAATAACCAATAAAATTTAGTCATTTTATTTTTCATAATTCAAAGCTAATATATTAGCTTAACCACCTTTTTAACCCCATTTAACCCTTATCAGAAAAGAAATGTTTACCAGAATTAGTATTAATTATGAATATAAATGAAGTTGTGATAATTAATAGATTATTTAATTATAGTGCCAAATATAGTATAATTTTTATAGTAATAAATTAGTATAATTCATAAAATTATGTTTACTATATGTATTTAAAATGAAAGGAAATAATTATTTAGAAAAAACGTTTTTTTAATATTGAAAATTATTTTATGATAAGATATTTTTTTACAATGGAATTAATTAGAATAGAATAAATAAATGGATACATATTTTAATTTAAAAAAAATTGATTTCCCCTTAATACTACTAATAAAAATGTATGGAAAAATATAATTGTATCTAATTTAATAAAAAGATTTATTTAGTTTTCAAAATTTCAAACATAAATTTATATATTAAAAATTACACATGAAATTAAATTTCACTTATTTTTAATATTTTTTTAGAGTTTTTTACATAATTTGTTTTCTCGTTATAATATTTTCAGAATTTCATAAAACTAATGTTATTTTTAAATCATTATTTTTCAGTATTCAAATAAAATTCAACTATTTTTGGAAAGTAATATAAATTAACCATTATGTAATTTCAAACATATTTTCCCTAAAACATTTACACATTTTATCAATTATAAATTTATAAATTTGGAAATTTTATAATTAAATATAAAAATGACCTATTTCAATTATAATGGTAAAAAAATATGATATATATTGAAAAATGGTGTAGTGATACCCTGTTTACTTCATATTAATCGGTCTCATTTATTAAAAATTAAGTGTAAATATAGCTAAAAATGGAATTTCTATATTCCATACATGAAATCCTATTATTAAATTATTTATCTTTTGATGATCAAATGTAGGAGGCTTTATGCATTTTCTCTTTGAAATGTTACTAATATCCAAATAATCTCCTCAAATTCTTTTTACGTATTTTTCTAGTACAAGGATAATATATAAGATTCATAATAGTATCCATATAATTGACATTTAATAGATAATTATGGATACATTTTAGTATAAATGGTTAATTCACTGAACCCAAATAGATTTTTTATTATTTGCATGACCAAAGATGATATCGGAAAGCCTCTTTGTGCCTTTAGAGTACTCAAAATCCCATGTATGATATCTTGAATGGATTCTATGTGGATAAAGAATTTATGGTGGAACATGTGAGATATGTATTTTAAACATATATATCATTAATAAATTTATATATATTTATATTTGGTTATATTTTTGGTGTTATGATAGCTTATTTTAATCTTATATATATTTGGTTTAATCTGATGTTGCCTTTGGTTTTTTATATTTATTAAGGCATAACTCTTAAAAAAATTAATCATATTTAGAACAATTTTTAGTGGAGTTAATCAAATTTGACAATTATTTAATCTTTAGCCTCATATAAATTTTTATGTTCTTATTTAATAATCTATGAAACTAGTTTAATCTTTTAAAAAATTCCCAAAATATACTTTATTCATTTTTACCATGGGTGCTAATCATTTTAATCATATACGAAATATGAAATTTAAATTTCATTATAATATATATCCATTGAAAATTAATAAATTAATTAATGTTGACTTTATTACAAATAATTTTGTATAGATTATGTAAATTTAAATCATTAATATTATCTTGTTAAAAGTTAACTCCATTCATTTTTAAAAACTTATAATATGTTATTTATTTCAAATTAAATAAGATATTTTATTAGTTTTTATCAATGAAAATCAATAATAATGTAATAAATTATAGCTCTCATCACCACATATCATACATTTTTTACTTTTGAAAAAATAAATATTTAAACAACGGTACACTGAAGAATGAAAATTGAGTAGATATATAGTAATTCATCAAAATGAAAATTATCTTGACTCTATAATGAAATTGTTTTTTACCTTACATTCCAATTTTGACATATAAATTTTTTTGACATCAACTACCCATTCTTTAGCAGTTTAAACCAACAATAGATAGAAATTTATGTCACTATTCGACCATGAAAAATTTGATATAGAATTATTCTCATATGATGGAAATTCATGTTCACCAAGTGACTAAAAAAATTATATTTATGGACATAACTATGAACTGAATATTAAATCTAGACTTGATTACTTTGACAAGATAGTAATCTAGATGAAGGCTACTGTATGGGATTTTAAGAAATAAAATATTGGAAATAAGTAGAGGTTTAATCTTAAAAACAATGAATGACAGTTCACATAAATCTAATAAATTGTACCTCACTCAGTTTCCATTATATGAATATCCAATGTCTATACCTTTTTTTCTGTTGTGGTCAATATGTTATATAAATCAGAATAATGAATAGTTAATTCTTGTTATCTAATTTTTTATTTTTCAATTCGTTATTTGTAGGTTTTTATCAATATATTATTAAATATATATATATATATCAAGAATAAAGGGATTATAATCTCATATAATGATTATTACTCATTCCCAGTAATCATTGTATTCCTAAAATGATCACTCCACCCTCACATCACTTATAACTGAGATGTTCCTCCAATTGATACAGATAAATCCCCTATAATAAACTATTAAATAGTGATGCAAAAAAATCTTTTTTTGTAGATTGTATGGAAAAATATAAATGTTAATATGTCCTCAACATAATAGGAATGTCATAGTAATATAAAAAACATATTTGTTATGTAAAGTTAAGTCATAAAGAGAATCATGGGATAGCCAAAAAAAATTCAATCATTTTAAAAACATTTCATACAATTGAAATATTCTAAACAATATTAATTACATATTATTTTACATTAAAATACCGCAATATTCTATAAAATATCATGTCAATGAGATAAAATCATTTTTTATACCTATATTAGGTCCATGTCTAATGTCTATATGCTCATTTTTTAGGGTGATTCACTTGATATTTATTTTTCCCCCACCAAGAGTTGGGTGATGCTTCTATTTATTTCCACTTCATTCAAAAAAAATGTAAACATTCATTTAGATAGGTTTACATCAACAGATTTTTAAAATTAATTATTATAATGTCAAAGAATATTTCATTAAATTAACACCAGTATGAAAAATAGTTAAGGATATTCATTTAGGATGATTATATACTCTAAAAAATAAGATTTTAAATAAAAAAAATTATTCATTCTGATTATATTATTTCAATTTCAATCATCTTATATTACAGGAATTTATATTATATGAATTTCCATTGAAGTAAAGATAATATTTTTGATAGCTTTCTTTACATGCATACCTGAGTATATTTAATCTACGAAATAGTTATCCTTTATAACCTAGAAGTAAAAATTGACTATATAAAAAGTAATTATAAAATAATGAAAATTTTGTATCATATTATTAAATAATATAATATTATTTATATTTTCAACATAAATAATTAGTCAATTTTTTGAAATGTCTTTTTTGTGTGTAAAATATACGATTACTAAATAAGGGGGTTTTAATTTATTTTATATAAGGTAAATATAATTAATTTATACCATTTTTTGTAAACATTGTTTCAAAGTATGAAATTGATTTTTAAAATTAACAATTCAATATTATCTTTCATTGAAATTTTATAATTTCTAAAAAACGATTTCTGTTTCATGTTGAAGAGAAAAAAACCAATTTTGTTAAAAACAATATTTTATATTCATGTAAATGAAAAATCAAGTCATAAATTTTCTCAAAATGTCACATAATAATTATTTATTAAAAAATAAACTAATAAATTTCATATTAGTCAGCACAGTAACTAATTTCTTAATAAGTATATCTTGGTTTAAGAACATATAATTTTCTAAAAACTGTTGTCATTTATTATATGTGTTTTAATGATAATAAATTAAATATAACTATGGTGAATAATAATAAATTTTATATTTATATAGTATATTTTCAGTAATATTTTGATCATTAAACTTAATTATTTTTCATTTTATGGAGTGGAATTAAATTATTATTTTTATTTCTCAAATAATATTTATAAAAAATGAGTTTTTCTTGCAGTTATTGTTGTTATTCAAAAATAAATTCATAATCATATAGATATAAAATATGGAAAAATATAATAAAAATTAATAATTGGTAAATTTATTGTATTTTATTGCAGTCAGCATAATTTTTTGTCACTATGAATAGTAAATATAAATATATATTTGATTCCAATTAAATGGTTAAAATGGATTTAGTCAGGGTTAAACTAGTTGATAGGGGTAGGATTGTCACCCTCATTTGTAATATAATATTTGTTAGGTTTATTCAAAAAAATGTGTATCCTATATTTGAATCACTGTCAATTTTCATCCACTTTTATATGGTAGTGAACTTATATCACTAAAATATTTTTTTAAATTCTATTTTCTCCTTCCCCTAACATATAAAATTTAACTTCTTATCAACCTCTATTCACCCAATTTTAGACTTCTATGTCATACAATACCTAAAAAAATCTATAGGTTCTTTATTATAAAACATTCAACTTCTTTTCTTCTATAATGATAATTATTTAAGGGATTATGGTGTTATCAAAAGGGGACACTCAAAAGAAAGGTATTAATCATAACAGAACTCTTATTATTATATTTCTTCTTATATGTCACATAAACCATTTTTATCCATTTAAATTTAAAAATAATAATTTTTAAAATATTTATATTTTATTATTAACTTCTCACAGAAATTTACCACCTCTTCTTCATCCTATAAGAATGGAAATTACCATTCATGTGTATGTGCGGACTAACTCCTCAAACAAGCGATACATGTTTTTTATACCGCAGTTTTTATTGGATTTTTAGTATGTTTTTTAATATATATATATAATTATTTATGTAGTATTTATTATTTTATATTTCTTATTGACTTTTGAATTATTACTTACCTTTCTTGTGTTCCATATTTTTTAAAATGAAAACATAACTCATGCATACATACAGACTACAATCTCCCTCTAGTGATGTAATTCATTTTTTCATCACAAAATTATATGAATGTTTATAAATATTAATATAGGGAATATATAAGATGTTTATATCTTTATTATAATAATTGATATCAATAAACCATTATCATTTTGAAATTATTGTAACCTCAAACCCAATAAATACAAAAAAGCGAAGTAGTTGACACCCAGAATGATGATGATAGTGAAAAACAATTAATTAATGGGTGATAAGATGTTATAATTGAACAATTTAATTTATTATTAATATTATTAATATATTTATTCTCTAAAATTATAATAAATTTAATTTTATTATAAATTATGTTAGAGAGATTATAGATAATAATGAACTTCAGGTAAGGGTTTTATGTCATTTTCCCATTGTTTATGATTTTTTTGAGCAAAATTTTTTTGATGAAATTATATGACTTATCTCCCCAAAATATTATTTTTCCCATATGTTATTTTTATTTATAAATATTAAAACATTCCCATTTCCATTATCATTATTTTCAAAAAATAATTAAATATGTTTTTATAAAAAAACTACTTCATTTCACTCATCTGTATAGATTCTTTCTTCATGAACATATTTCCTTGAGAAATGTTTCCAAAATGATTTTTACTTCCAAATATATATTATTTTCTTTTTATATGTGTTTTACAATAAATAATGATATTTGGAAGGAATATACATTTCATATTCTAAATTTTTTATCATTGATTATTTATCAAAATTACGAAATAGAGTTTTTAAAAATACATCAAAATAATGGATTTTCCGACAAAAATTAATACTAATTATTTTAATCAGATATTATTTATTTCAATGGTGATTTCAATGAATGTTTTTTCCTTAGTATTTTGAATATTTTTAATTTTGAATAATAAATTTAAAAATAAATATTTTATTTTACGCAATAAATTTTATACTGATCAATTATGATAACTTTTAACTATAATAACATAATTTGTTGATTATTATTATTATTATTCATATTACCCAATTTTTCAATAATTATTCATTCTATATATGATTTTTTTTGTTTTTTATTATGATTATAATATATTTATGAAACCCATATCTTTTACGTATGTTATGATATGATGATATGATTATTGTGTTTTGATAATTTGGAACACATATATATGGTTTTTATTATGCATCAGTTGGACCAATAATTATATTTTCCCCTAATGAATAATGTAGAGGAGGATATATCAATCTATAATAAGGATTGAAATGGGGGGGGAACCTAATTCCGTAATTAAGATCATCTAATAATATTGTATTAGGGGTGACCCATGACTATTGAATGATGGAATAAATATTGAACCTAATACACTCAGATAGTCTTGGTGGTGATACTTATCGAAGGATTTGATTTTATATTTTTTGGTGTATTACATAATATTTTTTAATATGATTATCTTTTTTTCTCATTACTCATTGTTGGTTTTTAATGATTCTAAAATATTTTTTTCATTTGTATTTTTTTAGCATACCATATTCCATTTTCGTTATGAAATTTATTTTATTGATTGAGTATTATTTTTTTATTCATGAACATGTTCTTAGACACAATTTATTATATTATTCTAACTTAGTATAGTTGATTTACATCCGACAGGTTTCTGTTGTTGAGAATATTCTCACACACATTATTATGTTTCCTCTTCTAATGTAGTGAAGAATTTTGTTATGTATTATATGTCATTGAAAGAATATATTTGTGAAGAAAATAATGGGAAATGAATTAGAATGTCTTTTACTATTATATCATGTATCCATTTTTTCAAAGAAATTAAATATATATTGTCCAGAAGAATGTATTATTTTTAAATATAATGGATATTTTTATGAAATTATATATTATTTATGTGTGAAATGATTGCGTAGCTATATTTTATATCTGGGGAAGGATAAATTAATTTTGGAATATATAATGAGAAAAAACATATTGAAAAACCTTTTGATTTTCCATAGTATTGGGTGATGTCCAAAGTTATTTTAAAGAAAATGGTGTGGTTTTCCAAGGAAATGTACCCATGTATGGACATTAGAATGTTACTGAACTTGTTTCATAAATTCAACTAGAGGTAAAAACTTTGAATAATTCTGATTAAGTATTAACCTGATAATGACAAGTTCATGATGAGATGGACCAAGATTATAAAAATGTCTACACACACTAGAGGTATATTGATATGTTATTTCAAATATTCATCCTGATATATTACGAGTTATTTTAATATATATTTACCACTGAGGTCTTAGGTTAAACATATGATTCCATATTTATAAAAATGTGTTATGATTTAGAAATTCTAAAAATGATTTTAAATATTTTATCACAATAATTAACAATGATTGGTTTTAATGCTAACCATTTTTCAGTAAGTTATTTAAGATAAAATAATTATGTTGAATTGGTTATACGTATTCTCAATTATTGATGTTCTTTATATTTTCATAGTTTTTTGAATTTGATAAATTATAAAATTGTAATGGAATGTTATTTTATAACATTAATGATTATATGTTTAATTATAATTAGTAAAATCAAAAGATATTTATTACTTCACCCCATGGATTTGCTTCATATCATATTTATGTTTGAAGGAATTTTTTCCACAATGATATTGGTATTCTAAGGCAATATGAATCCGATGTGATTTTGAATATGGATTGAATGAATTTATATAAATCCCACATTAATATTAAATGATGTGAAGTAACATTTGATATTCTAAATGAACATATGTTGGTATATTAATGCAAGGATACACATGAACATCTAATGGACATTACAACCATTTCATCAGTCTTGATTATTATACAATGGCGGATTTATGTCATGTGCTTGTGGAGAAACAAAACATCAATGATAGTCATGTTATATTAGTGTTTTTAGTTTTTTATTGAATGGTTTACAATGAATCCTATAAATCATGATGTTGTGTAACAAAAAATCCCATAATACAATGTAAACAAATATCCAAGCCTATTTGACAGTAAGCCGAAGAGCGTTCCTGATCTCCACGGGCTGAGGACAACTGTTTGGGCATTAAAAAATATCAATTGGGAATGATTTCTCCCACAAATCAATATAATAATTGAGTTCAATGTGGAAATATCATTATATACACTCATATATAAATATATCAAACAATAAATACATTTCAAGTTCACAGATACAATAATAAAAATGAATGCCAAGCATACCCAATAAAATTCATCTCTTTGTGGTCCATGACAACTGACCATGTCCCATGTCTCCGACGATTGTTCAGCATGCATTGATTAGAAGAGGAAGGAGATATAATTTAAACCTACTATTTGATGATAAATTTATTCAAAAATAAAAAGTAAAAAACTAGGTTTGAGTTTAAGAGACCAATATGATTCCAAAAAAATATCTACACAATTATTTAATAAGGTCATTAAAATATTATAAAATAGAAGGAAAATTTAGAAAATATAAGAATTAGATAAAAAATATAGTTTTATACATTTATAAATAATTTATTATAATAAACCTATAAATATACCCATTCCACTAGTTAAAAACTAATTATTTTCATGAAAATATTTGAAAACCATTTCAAAAGCTACAGTCTGGTAAATAATAAAAGATGAGAATATGATCATGAAATGTAATGAAGAATAAGAATAAATAATATTGTTTTAGTGATCATAATAACAATAATTTATTAATGAAAGGAAAATATAGTTCTTGAAATTTTAATAATCATTACTGATATTTCAATTTTAAATAAATAGGTTTTTAATTTCAATAAAATATTTTAAAAAATAATGCTTTACCTTTCAAATGATGGAATCTTTCTAAAAATTTTTATAAAGAAAAAATTATATAACAAAGTTTATATAAAATCACAAGTCAGGTAATATAGTAATGAGAATGGAATATATATATTCAAAATACAATGAAGCGGGCATCATGGACATATATCTAATTAGGTACAATAGTTCCAGACTATAGTGTCATAACCCGACCCAACGAGGCTCAAGTTAGGACTCCCCAAGCCCGCCACCAATATGCCAGGGGATGGCATATAACGCTGAGTAGGCTATCACACACAGGGGAGGCATTAGCCTATGGTACCTGTACACACGCTCCCAAATACACCTCTATGCAATAATGCAGCGATATATAAAATTGGAAAAAAATTCATGCATACATCTATACCAAACTAGAGTGCAACTGGAGTATAAAAGGGAAAAATAGGGCCCAACAAAATAAAACCACAAAAGAGTCCAACCTGCTCAGAAGGAGGGAAAACACTATCAAAACACCTGCCAGTAAGCTCCTCGGCATGGCTCCGGTGAACACCCCGGTCAATCAAGCTCACTAAGCTCCACCTGGTCCGAGTCCTCATGGGACTCTGTCGAAAGGCCTGTGATCGGGAAAAGACCTAAACATGTGTGGGAATATCCCATGTAGGAATGAGAATAAAAATATTCAGTAGGCCCCCCTAAAAACCCAATAATAGAATTCTATAATACCATCCGGGCCTCAACGCCTCTGACGACACGTCAATCAGATGCTCTAGGTAGAAGATACAACTTCCGCAAGTCGAATAATAATAAAATATTATTATTTTATTCGACGTTTCAATCTCCTGGTCCATGATCCCGAAACATTAAACTCTCGAACTGTAACACCTGAAACTTCCATAGTACGCTTCTCTTTGAATAATACAGTAGCGTGTGTTGTATGCAACCTCGAGTTCTAACACACACCACGACCAATCAAACTAACTGTTATGAATAGTAATACCCACTTTTTGAAATTTTATAAATTTTATCATTCAAAATGGACTTATTTTTTGGATTAGGAATATCAAAATTATCCTAGGGTGAATTTTTTTTATTTTTCTGAAAACATTCAATTTTTGACGAATAGTGAAAAACACTGAGTTATTGGTTTAAACAGACTTCTTATTTAAAAAATAATTTATTTTATTTAAATTTAATTAGGGTAAAAATAGATACATAATACCTATATAAGTTCAATGTAATTCATTTGAGTTAGTTTAGAATAATTTATGAAATATAAAAAATTAATTGAACTTTTCACCGTCTTTTACCCACCTCCTAGAAGAATTTGCAAATTCACATAAAACATAATTTTACCACTTCTGTGAGTGGAATTTCTAAAATCCGAGAGACACGATAAATATCAAGGAGTAAAATGTGGTTCAATAAGATAAATTTTTTTGGTGAATAGTAACTTTTTACTTTTATTTACCACAGTTAAAAGTAAATATGATAATTAAGGGTAAAAATGATATTAATATTACCCTAAAACGTGTCCTAATTTTATTGGAAAATTGCATCTCGACCAACAACAACCTTAGGAATAAAATATTATCATTTATGTCCACCTGGATTAGATTAGGACATTTATTAATATTTAATTCAAAGAAGAGTTAAAAGAGTTAAAATCAATGTTTAATTACTAAATCATTTTTAATATAGGGTTATAAATAAGATAAATTAGATTGTAAATATTCATTAGAAAGATAAAAACATTTAATACATAATTTTATTTTATTTATAATTTTTAGTTATTAAATAATTTATTTTAATTATGACACAATGGTGATGCAGTAATTACCTAATTCAAGAAATTTTAAAATAATTGATATTATAAATATCCAAATAAATTTAATTTGAGAATTTTTTTGAATTCAAAAAAATTTATATGTTAATATGACATGTTAGTATTTAATTTATTATGTTTTTTCGAAGCAATAATTTTGTTATGATTGTCACAAAAATCCAATACAAAATAGTATTAAAATTGACATAAAATAGTTTTTAAAACAAATATTATATTATTAATTGATATTAAATTCCTCAAAATATAAGTTTCGGCCAAGAGACATATATAATGATAGGTGTACCATTAATGGAAAACATTTGGGTCTCTTGGATGTATATGGTATGTTTATTAACTATATAATATAAAAATACAAAGTTACATGGTAAATTTCAAACTAATTAACTAAGAGTTAAAACTAAAAGATAAGGTTAATATAATAACCCAATGCTGTATAAATTCTATTGGTTGAAATTATTTCAACCCATCCCCACATTATACTTTTAATAATAAACTTTTTATCCATTAGAAACCGATTATGAATTTATTATAAAATAATATTTCTAGATTTTCCAAAGGTTCCCCTCACCCCTCTTATAAAATGGCACTCCCCCTTCTCAATAATTCTAACATTAAATTCCTTTTGGCTCGGCCTAACTCTTCCAAATATCCTCCCAACTTCCCTCAATAAAACCTAGAGGCCTTATTTTGATTAGAAAGCCAACCTATGGAGCGCTTTTGATCAAATCAATAGGAAGAACTTGAAGAAGAGGTAATGATTTCACCACCCTTTTTCAAGTTCCTTCTTATTCAACATCTTCATTCCTTGTTATTTCCATTATAAAATAATAAATATAGTATATTCTATATAATGTGATGTTATTATAATTATGGAACAACCAAATTAATTATTTTATCCGTCTCTTGAATGACATGTCACCATATGTCCGTACGTATGACCTATCCTCTCCAGATCGTGGTGTAATTTTTTTCAATATATTATTATTTAGATTGGTATAATAATGATGTATAATTCATGTAAATAATAAATATAACATGATAATGATTCTGTATATATGATATACTATCCAATTATATATTATTTTAATAAAAAAAAATGATATTGTCGCTCGTACGTACGTACAGACTATCATCTCCACGAACGCGATGAGATTCATTTCCCATCATATCCATTCAAGTCTAATTCTCATTTTATGATTACAAATAATGTTTAAGGACTTGATATTATTCTATATATGAATAAAATACAACCTATCCATAACAAACATGACGTATGAAACAAAACATATATAAGAAAATGATTAAGTTAACACCCGAAATGACGATAATACTAAAATATTATTAACAAAGCATTAATAGAAGTTCATATATGATATCATAATTATGTATACGGTTCTTTGTATAGCATAATAAATATATTTTTACTGTTATACATGATGTTAAAATACCATAGACTATGTAAAATTACAAGGTAAGGGTTATTTCACAATCTCTTCATTATCCGAGGTGGTTTTTACGTGATTATCTACTAGAACCTCTTTATCATCCACATCCATGTTTCTTAAAAATGTATTTCAAATCATTCTTAATATTTTAAAGACTATGGTATAAAGTCCTTTATACCCTTGTTGTCTTTTTATAATAAGTTTATAAAGGAATCTTTCTATCATTTTCCAAACATGGTTCTTTTTAACTTTTTCAACAGAATTAAGGTAAGAATGTATTTTCTTTACTTATACGGCGAGTGCACCTATTTTCTGCCATTATAAAATAGTTGAAGCTTCCCTTACAATATTATAAAATTATTTTCAAACAAAATATTTTATTTTATAATTATGTGACTTTTAAATGATTTAAAAAAATAGATATTTCTCTCAAATAGTTTTGATTTCATCTATGTCAACATCATTTGATGGATTTTAAGCTTATTTGAAGTTTATTTATTATGATACAAAACATCCATATATTATTGAAGGTTTTTTGATATGTTTGACTATGGATGTGTTATTTTTATAAAATTCATGGTTTATGGTGAAAGTATTGACATTTCGTATGCTAGTTTTAATATTAATGTTTATGTTATGTTTAAACCTGTTCATATGAGGAATGCATTGGATTTAATAAGTGATGGGTAGAGCCCGCTATAGCTCCTAGATGCATTGGTAGGTCTCATGACACAAACTAGTGTCTTGGAACGTGGCCTTGAAAAAATCTTATTTTTAGTCTTGGCACGAGGACTTGGCTACGTGGTGATGATAGTCTGGCATTATGCATTCCGCCATTATGAAAGTGGTTATTGATATTGCATGTGATTATTCGACTAGTGGAATATCCATGCAAGTAATTAAATGGAATTATTTGATTTTTTTCTTTGCCATATTATGCTTAAGGTCAAGTTTAAAAGTATTTTGTTTTAGTTATACATTTCCTTAAATGTTTATGTTTATGTATGAAAGTTTCCGCTATATTGTTATCCTTACTGAGCATCTGAGCTAACCCCTTTCTGTGTTTTATTATTCCCAGGATGTGAAGAAGTAATTTATGAATGACCTATTGGGATAGTATGTGGGGGTATGATAGTGGAATGTGGAGACAATTTTGTTGTATTTTTCATTTTTATGAACTAATGTAAGACTTATGAATATATCAACTGTTTACAAGGCTACTAAAATAATCAATCTTTCAGGATTTGATCTTTCTTGTGATCATGACAATGTTAAGTAATAATGAACTGACTCTGGGTAACTGGGGTCAGGGCATTACATAAACCCACACCAAAGGGTTTTCCTAATTGTTAGGGTCGCGTCGCTGTAGATGGAATGTGAAACGGACTTCCTGGGACCAAGATATGGCGGTTTTAAAACCCCTATGTATTAAAAGAGTGTCGGACCGACCTGAACCTGCTAGTCCGGACAACATGCGCCGGCCCGCGCTGGGCGACCCAACTGCCACCGCTGCCAGCCCACCCTGGCCGGTAACCCTTTGCCGCGTGGAGCTCCACATCGCCGCGCTCCACCGCAGGTCTGACGGTGGAACTCGGGTGGTCCATTTTGCGATCTGAAACTTCCTACGTGACCCTCAGGACCTGATCTTCCCAGAAATGACAACAAAATTAAGAAATTCGAAGCAAAAAGGAATCAGGGTATTAAAACTCATACCGCGTACCTTGCAGGTGAAACGCCAAAGCTTCGGGTGCAGAATAATACCTGCGACGCGCTGGAGCTCAATCTACTGATGATCGTCGCTGAAAACGGATGATTGCAGCTCAAATTAGTGAAAAAACATAGATGGTAGGGGGTTGGTTCGTTGCCTCCTGCACATACATGGGGGAGAAGGGTCGCAGAGAAGAGATTGGTTTTTAAAAAATCAAAACAAACAAGACCCCTCCTCAGACCAAGCCTCCCGGCGCATAGGAAAAGAGGTCGTCCCTAGGGTAAACGTGTCGTTCTAAACAAAACAGCGGGCCCAAATTTTGGATCCGAGACTCCGTTCAGAATTAATTCGAGATGACATCATAAATAAACTTTTCTATTTATTTATGAAAATGTCTATGGTGGATTTTCTCACAACAGGCCCGCACCCACAATGTTTACACCCCGCCTTTGATAAACGACATGCTCCAGATGCAACAGTGTGGTCAGATTCTAGTTTTGAGCTACTGTTTAGGAGATATCACACCCCTACATGTGCATAGTATAAAAGTACTTATTGTTTTTATAAAAGTAATTAATGGTACACCGAGACTCAGAATCGCACGCCGTATTTGTGCCTAGTTCTGAAATTATTCATAGAATTACTCCAAAGTATGACAAGGCCAAAACCTGAGTGGGTACATATAGGGACCTAACACTATGAAACAACAATGTATATATAAACATAACCACAAATAAGACCATTATAAATTATCACTAGTGACTAGGGTATGTGTTGTGCTGATATGATGTTTTAGAATGTTTTGGAATCAAAAATATTTGTCCAAATAACTCACTAACTACAAAAATAATTATTGTGATACAGTACAAAATCAATTATGGGCAATTTCTTTTTAGATTTATTAAAAGAAAATTAGATCCCATTAGCTATTTTAAATATACGAATTTATCATTTTAAACCCAAAATTGTGTTGTAATCAAGATCATTCCATTTCATAATGATTAAACCCTCATGATTCCATCAATCCCATATTTCTAAAAATTTTCACAAATTAGGATTTGAAACCAAATAATGAAATTTCACAATCAACCTTCACAAATTGAAATTGAAAATTTATTTTCCCAAAAAAATTCTTCAATTTCATAACAAATTCACAATTTAATAAAATTGGGGTTTTCAAAATATATTCAATAAATTTCAATTCAGAAAAATTTTAAATAATTTCAACCTTTGAAACAGTAACGATAACCGCTTTGTTTCACAATTCAATGTTAAAATGAATAATGGTCTATTAAAACTACCATCAACTAATTCGATATCATTTTACAAAATTAAATTAGCTTTCTATCACAGTCCATCATTAAAATTATAGATGGGCCGTTAAAATAATCATTTATTTCAATGCATCCCAAAAGTATTTAAAAATGTATTATAATTTAAATAGGGCTCGATAAATTTCAATACATGGGTCCAAAGCCAATTTCCCTAGAGGTAAAAAATTATTAAAAATAAACCAAGAACAACCATTTTAAAAAAACAAATTAATTCTAAGGGTGTTCTTGTTCAATTAATAAATTACAAAATCTAAAACTTTTTTGAGAATTTTTTTTATTTAATTAAAATCATGGATGTACATTTTATAAATCAAAACCTAGTCCAAAGTCACCAATTTCACAGAATACCCTTTAATATATTTTTTAAAATAAAACCAATCAATCATGGTATTTAAAAAATTCATAATAAGGATAATGATTTCAATATTATATAGATTTAGTTAATTCAATATTCAATTCAAAGGGGAATTAGTAAAAAAAATATTTAATAAGGATTTTGAAGTATTATTTTCAATGATTTTTTTAGAAATAAGGAATCATGTATCTATTAAATTTACTATACAAAATTAATTACAATGAAAAGGAAAATAAAAGAAAACCATAATTGTTTATTAATGAATCCAACTCTGAAAAATATGAGATGTATCACCTTTGATTGCGATCACCAGTTCTAAGAATATAGATCTTCAATGAAGAGAGAGGGGATCATATTCCTACAATTCCACATCAATCAAGCAAGATCTCAAGAAAATAATGGAATTCATAACCACTTACAATAAGTAATCAAGATAAGAAGGGAGATCCATGAAAAGAAGGGAAAACACACTTATAGAGAAGATACTTTCTTTGATTAGCACCTTGATCTTATAAGAGATGAGTTTTTGGATTCGAAATAAGATCTATATGGAGAATATAATCTAGATAACTGTTATAGGTTCGAGTATGAGGATTTTATGGTTAATTAGGGGGGTTTTTAGTCATTAATTAAAATTTTGTAACTTTAATAACTATCTTCATGGTTTCAAGAGTTGTATCAAACTTTTTTCACTAATAATGACAATACTTTGTTCCATGATTTGAGAAATGATAATTGTTTCATAGTTTTGATTCACACATTTTCAACCCCAACATTAACCACATGAGCCCCTATTTTCCATGTTTCACACATTGATATCCCATTCTCAAACAATGGAAAAACCATACATAGGCCCAAAAACTATTAAAAGTATTACCAAAAAACCCCAGAAATGACCCAAAAAGATATTTATGATTGGGTAATAAAATAATGTGTTAAAAACATAAAAACAAGTAACTGTATGTTACATGTTATGTTTTAAAAATAAATCATATGTATTTATAAACATATATCAAATACTCTATATATAATATACCATATTTAGTTTCATTTATTTAAAATGAAACTAAAGTAAAATCATGAACTTAGATTAATTTTTCAAAGAGCATCATGGAGGAAGACATATATTATTTTTATTTGAATGAAATATAGATCAATTTGGTAATGCATTAATTATTGGTAAATTAAAATGATCATGATCATGAATATGTTTTGACATAAATTCATAGATAGTACGTTTTACCACTTATGAAGATATAATATATTTTTCCATGTTTGATCATAAATTTGGAAACCATGAGCTGAGTAAACAATGTGATGACATTCATAGAACAACCTTTAAATTTATATATGTACACTATAAAATTATAGTGATTCCATTTAGAATTTTAAAATATACCCATTAACTTCATGGATTTGTAGAATAGTGTCATTATGGATTAGCTTTAGTAGTCTATAGTAGTATATATAGATGATATTAATATGAATTATAAGGTCAAATAAGTGCATGAATGTCACATAGGGATTTGAATAATGAACCAATTTTATGGTGAAGTTCATTCAAAAATTAAATATGTGTTGTCAATGGCTACAAATACATTCATTTTTTCCATATAATCTCATACAATGGTATTTTGTTGGATCCATCAAGGAATGATGTTTTTGAAACTTTGACCAAACCAACCATATTGACTGAGATCAATAATTGTAACATCCTACATGAATATAGAATAATATATATTCATAATTATTAATATTTTCGAATTAAATATTAATTTTACATTAAAGGGGTTTCTATGTTCGATGGCATACCCAATACACAACAACGGGTTTCTATGAAATCATTCATTGCACAATAATACAATAATATTATTATTTTAAATGGTTGTTAATGCCTAGTCATTGTATAGGAATGAATGAATAGAAATAACTGAAATATGATTATACATGTTTGTTAATAGTTTTTACATTTATCCAAATTAAATTTAGAGGCTTATAATGTGAATGAGTATAATTTTAACCATTATTTGCATTAAAATGATGATTTAACACCCTTGGATTGTGATCCATCGTTAAATCTAGTTCAGGTCACATTTATATGTTTTATTTTACCATATAAAATTCTTATTTTGAATTGGGACATCAAAATTTTCTTTGGGTAAATTTTTTCTATTTTTAAGATAATATTGAATTTTTAATGAAATTTGAAAAATTCAATATTTTAATTCAAAATTACCTTTTAATCTAATTTATTTATTTGGTTATATTATATTATTATTTCTTTTTAAAGTGTAATAAGATTATATTTTTATCATTTAATCCAATGTTGGTTATTGAAATATATTCACATTGAAATTGGACATAAGAAAGTCTCAAAATCTTGATAGTTTTTATTTCATAAAAATACGCCTTTTGTTTTGAGAGAAGGAATTAATTTTAAATTAATATCTACCACTTCTGTGTTTTGATTTTGAAAAAATGGATTCCATATTTACTATCATGAGGTACAAATTGTGTAAATAGGTAACTTTTATATTTAGACATTATGAATATTTACTTTAGTAAATATTTTATTCACCATGGTTAAAGGGTAAATCTGGTAAATAAGGGTAATAAAATATTACAATAATAAAATAAAATTACTCTAAAATGTGTTCTAATCCTACTGGTTGATACAATTCTGACCATGAACATCTGTAGGTCGATTTTGGGACCCCATGGGGCCACATGGGAGTGATAATGACAAATTATTTTAATTAAGTTAAAGAAAAGACAAAAATGCCATAAAAAATATCTTTTTGTAACATAATTTTTATATTGGGTTTATATAAGTTATCTCTTAGACTATAAATAGGAATTTGAAATCCAAATAGATTTCCTACAGCATGGTATTTTTTTATAACTTTTAGACATCATATAAATTAAATTGTTTATGACACAATAAGGATGTAGTGTTTGCCTCATTAATAAATGTCTAAAAAAATTAAGATTATAAAGATTAAAATAATATCCTAATCCTGTAAAATTTCTATTTGAAGAAATTATTTTGAACATTAGTTATCTTATCATTGACTATAATAAGTTTTGGAAATTTATAAACCTAAAATCATTATGTAATAAAATAATATTTTCACACTTTCTTAAAGAGCCCCTCCACCCTTATAAAAAACTCTCACCTCTATCTAATTACTAACACCTATAAAGCCCCATGGATCATCCAAAATCTGCCAAATTAATCTCCCTACATCTATCTCTTCCACCTAGAAGCCATACCATAGGCAGAAAGCACTTCAAGTAGTCTTTTTGGTTCAAACCAAAGGGAGTTACCCGATTTAAAGGTAATGTATTCTCTTATGTATTTTGTTTTGATTTACTTCTCCAACCCCTAAACTCGTTTTATTCTATATAATATATTAGAAAACAAGTATCCTAAATATACTAGGATGTTTTTATGATAAGGATTATAACTACACTTTTACACATCCTCAACTAATGTGTACAGAACATATTGTTTTTGTGGATGGAAAACTAACGCCTCACGAAAAAATAATTATTCAATTATCTCTTATAGTCTATCATGGTGGCCATTATGATGACAGTATATATATATATATGATATATATTATGTTTATTTTTTCGTTATGATTCTGTATTTTTCATTTATAAAATAACTTTATGGTTTCCATTATGGGTAAACACAATAATTTCATTTGAGGAAGTGCGGACTACCGCCGCATCAAAGTGACATGATTCGTTAATTCTATATGTGGTATGTTTAATGGATGAAGTTGATGATATTATATATGATATTATATTGGAATTATAATATAACTAGGTCTCATTATGTTTTAATTCCATTAAAATAAGCAATAAAAATGAAATTAGTGTTCATGTGTACGTATGACTTACCATCTCTATGAACGGTGCCTTAAATTTCTTATCCTCAAATGTTATGTACAATTATAAACATATTCCAATACAATATATATGATATATATTATATCTACATCACGAATGTCATTCCATAGATAATTGATATTTGACCACAAGACAACATTTAATTATAATAAGTTCATTTTTTACTCAAGTACCAAATATCAATAAAGGACCGTTATTAACTTAAATGATTACATAATGTTAAAAAAAATTAAATAAGTAATATAAATGGAATAGAAAACTTGAAAATGGATATTAAGAACTTATAAATTAATATTGTTTTATTATTCAACAGATTAAAGAATGAACTGGTCCAATTGGACATGAGGCAAGGGACTTCGTTTCAATCTCTTTTCATTGATGAATATTTTGTTTTAATACATGACATTTTTTTATAAGCTATTTAAAAACCATTTACATTTCATTTCATTCAAAAAGAATCGTTTTCTATGAATCATTTTACTAAATGACAAAAAAATAATGTTTCTTTTTAACTTAAGCGAGGACAACGACCTTTTCAGTCACCACGAGTAATTTTTTATATTTGGATTCCTTAACAAGATCTAGTTTTTTTAAAGGAAAATAAATAATATTTATGTATTTTTGAATTGAAAATGGTTTTGATAAATGATTTTTTATATCAATATATTTAAATGATATATTCTGATTGAAATGTGGAAATGTTATCTTTCATTTATTTTTGTTTTATGTGTTATGAATATGTTATGGTTCTTGGGAATTATTTGCATACATAGGTGGTTCATGATAAACCAAAGGCAGGTGAGCCTGAGATATTTCTCCAATGAACTGTTTTATGTGACAGAGGTAAACGTGAATATTTCCCCTAATAGATTTAGGGAATATACTGGGATGGGTATTCCAAATGTAACTCCCTAGGTATCACTGATATAAAAAATGTAAGTATGATATGGATTCCACAAGTATCCTTAATGATATATGATTTCAATGTGTTATTCATATATCATATGATTTCATGAGGTGTATTAAAGATCTTATCTTATGTATGTATTGATGAGTTAATGTTTTTATTCTTTTTTTATAACCCTTACTAAGCTTGTTATGCTCATCCCATGTTTCAAAATGTTTTTCATACGACATAAAGATGGTTTGGGTCAAGGATGGGATAAAGGGAAATTCATGCTTTCTAAAACATGGAACTAGACAAGACTCGTTTTTTCATGTGTTTTTATTTTATGAAAAAAATGGAGATAGTGTAGACGTCTCAACCTTGTAATTTTTGAGATGTAATGTAATAGTTATGTCATAACTCTCTAAAACTTTAAACTTGATAACATCCTCGATGCGAATTATTCATTTAATTCAATATTATGAAATGTTTTAAGGTTGAGTCCTTATAGTTGGTAATAATGGAAATTTTAGATAACTTTAGAAATCCAGATATCGTTAAATTAATGATCATAAATTAATTTATGGTTTTATTGATGTAATATATCATTTATAGATTTCCATGTTGATTCTCCTAATATATTTTTATGTTTAGAATGGTTTTCTATAGAAGAAACAAGGAAACTATGTTGGGATTACATTAGGAGGGAGACAACCTTCTAAATCAGCAACATGAGATGGTCAGAATTGGAACTGAATAGTTTGTTACATTGATAGAATAGTTGACTCTGGCTATAAATGGAGGTGGTATCCATGCACGAGATCAGCCAGATCTACCATAGAGCATCATGTTAGTAATGGAGCATTTCATGAGGCAAAATCCCCCCATAATTCAGAGGATCATCTGACCCTGCGATATCAGAAGGGTGGATTAAAGCACCAGAGAATATTTTCAATGTTATGGGGGTGTTTAGAACATAAAAAGGATAGTATAACAATTTTCCATTTTGAAGGTGTAGCTAATCAGTGGTGGTCGATGGTATAAAATATCTGGGATAGTGAGGAGATTGATGCTATTGTTTGGGATGAATTAAAAGGTATATTTCTTGAGAAATATTTCCCTAAGGTGATTTGTCTTAAGATGGAAAACTAATTCCTTGAATTGAAGAAGAAGGATGACTTAGTGGATGCTTATGAAGAAAAATTCACTCGACTGGAAAGGTATGCTCCAAATTCCATACAATATCTTCATAATAAAATCAATCATTTTTTCTCATGATTAAATCCAAATTATCGAGGGGATTTTACTTCTCGTGAGATCAAAAGTAATGAAAAAATTGTTTTATGTGCGGAGAAGTTTGAAATGGATCTTTTCTATGATCAGGTATTCTTTGAAAAACAACAATATAAGTGGTCCAGGAGGAAGGAGAAAGGGAAGAACTCTACAAAAAATTATGGTTTTAAGACACATAAGTTTACAGCTTGTGAAAATTGTGGAAGAAAGCATGTTGGGTAATGTCTATTGAATTATGGTATGTTCAATTGATGAGGTAAAATGGGACATAAGCCTCATAATTTCACTGAAAAAGATCTGGGTAATGGTAAGACAAAATCTGATTTACAATCAGTAAAAAATTTTATGTGTATTGAAATGGGTCATTTTGAAAATTAGTATCCAATGAAGAACATTACTAAGGGAATGCAACCAGACTACATGCATAATGGGGTGGTGAAGTCCTTTTCAACTACTTTAGCAGATGTTGGTCCATCAAATTATGTAGTATTAGGTACACTATTTATTTGATCATATTATGCCAATGTGGTGCTTGATTCTGGGTCTACACATTTGTTTATTTCTGAGAAGATTTCTAGAAAATTGGGAATTCCATATCAAGATATGAATCCTAAAATTATGGTAAAAACTCATGGGGTAATGTTGAGACAAAAAGAAATTATAAGAATCTTCATATGATTTGGTGCTAAAAGAATCTACCTGCAAACCTTATTGGTTTGCCTCTAGTAGAGTTTCACGTGATTTTGGGTATGGATTCACATTCTGTTAATCAATATAAGATTGACTTTAGAGCTAATGAGTTTTTTTCGAATGATTTTGAGCTTGTGGAAAGAATGAACCCTTAATTTTGATAACATAGCAGGAAGCTGAAAAACTAGTAAAAGATGGAAATGAATGTTACCTTACATATATTGTTGAAAACAATGTAACTATTCATATTAATAATGTTCCATTTCTAAATGAGTGCCTTGTTGTTTTTATTGATGAGTTTCTTGGTATTATACCTGATCAACAAGTTTAATTTACTATTAACTTAGTTCATGGTGTTAAAACTATTTCAAAACACCCTTATGGAATGGCTCAAATTCAACATTTATTATTAACGAAGATATTGCAAGATTTATTAGATAATGGATTCATTCGACCCATTACATCACCATGGGGTGATCCTATCTTATTTTTTGAAAATAAAGATTGTTCAATGAGACATTGCATTGATTATAGATCATTGAATAACATCACTGTTAAGAAAAAGTATCATTTGCCTCATATCGATGAATTGTTTGATGAGCTCCAGGGAGCTCAGTATTTTTGAAGATTTACATGTGGCTAGGGTTCTATCAGATGAATGTAATGGAATCAAAAATTCCAATGACTATGCTTCATAATAGATATGGCCATTATGAATTTTAAGTTATTCGTTTTGGTTTAACAAAGGCATCTGTTGTATTCATGGATCTTATGAATAGATTTTTCCGTGTGTTCTTGGATATGTGTTTTTTTGTGTTCATTGATGATATTTTTCTTTATTCTAAAAGTAAAGAGTAGCATGAAATTCATTTACGGGTTGTTTTGCAAACATTAAATACAAAGAACTTATTTGCGAAATTCAGCAAGTGTGATTTTTGGTTGTAGAAATTTTTTTTCCTTTCTCACATTGTTTCAATAAATGGAAATTTTTTTGATCTTTCTAAAACAAAAGTTGATGAAGAATGGACAAGAACCAAAAATATAAATGAGATCTATAGTTTTCTTGGTTTGGAAGGTTATGACTGGAGGTATGTTGACAATATTTCATGGTTATCTAGTCCAATAACTTAGTTAACTCGACAATGTGTTAAGTTCGTTTGGAAAAAATAATGTGATAATTATTTTTATTAATTGAAAAGGAAATTGGTGAATTATCTTATTTTGGAATTACCTTATAGAAATGGTGAGATTTCTATTTATAGGGATTCCTCTTTGAAAGGACTTGGATGTGTCCCTATTCTGAATGATCAGGTAATTACTTATGCTTTATGTTAGTTGAAACATCATGAGTAAAATTTCCATACACATGATTTGAATTTTGCAGCAGTTTTTTGCTTTAAAAATTTGGAGTTATCATGTTTATAGAGTAAAATGTGAAATATATGGTGACCAAAAAAAGTATTTAGTATATATTCACTAATAAGGAATTGAACATGAGACAAATTACATGGTTGGAATTAATCAAGGATTATGATTGCACGATCCTTTTCCATCTGAGAAAAGAAAATAATGTGGCTGATGCTTTGAGTCAAAAAACTAATTCTTCCATGACCATGCTACGTTTGGAACACAATCCATTGGTTTTTGATTTGATGAAATTTTTTATAGATGTTTTCAGTGCAAATAATTATTCTGTTTTGTTTTAGTTGTCAGTTAAATAATCTCTATCTGACAGAATAAAGCAAGCACGTAAGGAAGGCATTGAGTTGCAGAAAAAGGTATAGTTGGTTTAGAAGGGTAATTTTACTAAATTTAACAAAGATAATGATTGTGTTTTGGGGTTTGGGAATAGATTTTGTGTGCATAGTGATTCACAGTTCAAGAATGAGTTGTTATAAGAATCTCATAGTTCCTCGTTTTCTGTTCATCCTAGCTGTACTAAGATGAATATAGATCTTTGAGAGGATTGCTGGTGGGATGCAATGAAAAGGAATATTACCGATATTACAGTGAAGTGTTTGACATGTCAGTAGGTTAAAGTCGATCGGTATTTACCAAAAGGGATGCTTCGGTCTTTACCAGTACCAGAGTGGACATGGGAAAATATATTCATTGCCTTAATTATAGAATTACCGAAGACATCTCAAGGTAATAATGAAATGTGGTTTACTATTGATCGACTGACTAAATAAACTCATTTCCTTCCTATTAGAGATACTTTTTCTCTTAGTCATCTTTATTGGTTGTATGATAATGATATAGTCAGGTTTCATGGAGTTCCCCTCTCTATTGTGTCTGATTGTGATCCAAAGTTTACATATTACTTTTGGAATGGCCTTTAGAAGTGGTTGGGTATGAAATTAAAATTTAGTCAATCTATTCATCCACAATCAGATGGGAAGTCAGAATGAACAATTATGACCTTGGAGGGTATGTTACGTTCTTGTTCGCTTGATAACCATGGAAGCTGGTACCGATATCTTTATTTGGTTGAATTTCAATATAACAATAGATTTTATTCCAGTATACAGATGGATCCATTTGAGGAATTATATGGGAAGTGGTGCCGAACTCCAGCTTTTTAGGATGATGTAGGTGAAAGGAATCTGATGGAATAAGAATTGGTAAAAGAGATCGCAGAAAAGTACAGTTGATTCATAAGCACATTAGAATATATCAGAGAAGGCAGAAAAGTTGTGCAGATAATTAGTGGAAGGATCATTCTTTTGAGGTAGGTGGTCATGTCTTTCTCAAAGTTTCTCCCTGGAAAAGTGTGATGCATTTTTGGTAAGAAGGGAAAGTTGAGTCTGAGGATCATTGGACCATATGAAATCCTATAGAAATTTGGATCAGTTGCCAACATAGTGGATTTACATCCATTTTTATCCCGGGTACACAATGGTTTTCATGTTTCAATGTTGAGAAAGTATATGTTATATCCATCTCATGTTTTGAGCCTAGAGATATTTTATTTGTAAGAGATTCCCTCTTATGTGGAACAGCCATCCCAGTTTCTAGACCAATGATAGAAAGTGTGGTGGAATTAGGTAATTCACTAGGTAAGGGTTTTGTGGAAATCCCATATGGTTGAAGAGGCAATGTAAGAATTTCAAAATGCTATGAGGGATAAGTACCCCCACTTATTTCATAAGTGAATAAAAATTGCAATGACACAATTTCCAAAAGGGGGGAAGAATGTATCATTCCAATTAAAAAAAGAACAATACATTTTCAAAATTATTAATATTTGTGAATTAAATATTAATTTTACTTTAAATGGGTTGCTATGTTCGATGGCGTACATGATACTCAACAACGGGTTTCATTGAAATCATAACATGCACAATAATAATATGATATTATTATTTTAAATGGTAGTTAATGGAAATATGTTGTATTGGTGAGAATGAACAGAACTAACTACAACATTATTATACATGTTTGATAAATGTTTTTACATTTATCCAATAAATGTATGAGGCTTAAAATGTGAATTAATCTAACTTTAAGTATAATTTACTTTAAAAGGTTGATATACCACCTTTGGAAAGTGAACCCTATTTAAATCTAGTTTTGGACACTTTTATATGTTCTATTTGACTAAATAAAATTGTTCTTTAGAATGATGTATAAAAATTTTGTTTCAGTAAATTTTTTCAATTTTTTTGATAAAATACAATTGTTTATGAAAAGTGAAAAATGCTGTTTTTTAATACAAAACATCCTTTTAATATAATTTATTTATATTTTTGTATTATATTTTTAATTGGTTTTGATGTGTAATAAGATTATCTTTTTATCATTTAATCCATTTCTAGTGATAATAATTAATTTCATTTTGAAATTACGCATAAACAAGTGTCAATATTTTGATAGTTATTATTTCTTAAAAACCGACCGTTAGTTTTGACAGTGGTTATTAATTTTAAATTAATTTCTTTCACTTCTGTGTATTGAATATGAAAATATATTACATATTTGGAATCAAGAGTCTAAATTTTTTAAATATGTAACTTTTATTTTTAGACATTATGAATATTAACTTCAGTGCATATTTTATTTACCATGATTAAAGGGAAAATCTGGTAAATAATCGTAAAAAAATATTACTATAATAATATATAATTACCCTAACATTATTTTTAATCCTATTGGATGATACATCCCTGACCATGAGCATCCTTGGGTAGATTTTGGGACCCCATGGGGCCACATGGGAGTGATAATGTGAGTTTATTTTAATTATCTTAATATAAAGACAGAAATGACAAAAAATTATCTTTTAGTAAATTAATTTGTAAATATAGTTATATAGGTTTTCTATTAAACTATATATATCAATTTTTAATTTATGAATATTTACTAAATCATGGTATTTTTTTATAATTTTTATACATCAGATAAATTAAATTATTTGTGACACAATAATGATGTAGAGTTTATCTCATTATTAAATTACTTACATAAATAAGATTATAAATGTAAAAACAATATTCAAAACCACTCCAATTATTATTTAATGATTTTTAATATACCATGAGTCAACTTATTTTTGAATTTAACAATTTTTGGACATTTATAAACCAAAAATAATTATTTAATGAAATAATATTTTCGTACTTTCTTAAATAGACACTCCTCCGCCTTATAAAAATTGCTCATTTATATCTGATTCCTAACACCTCTCAAGCCCCTTGGTTCATCCAACCTCTACCCAATTAAGCTCCCTACATCCCTAGATTAAACATATAAGAATTATCTTAGGCATAATGCACTTCAAAAAGTCCTCTTAGTTCAAACCAAAGGGAGTTACCTGATTTAAAGGTAAATCCTTCTCTTACGTTATTTTGTTTTATTTTACTTACCCTACCCCTAAAATATTTTTATTCATTTATTTTATAAAAAAACTAGTATCCTTATTATACTAGGATTTTTTTAATGAGAATTATTCAAACTAAACTTTCAAAGACCTCTATCTAATGGGTAATGACCATATTGTTTTTGTGGATGGAAAACTAATTCCTAACAAAATGATGATTGTTCAATTATCTCATACTGCCTCTCATGGTGGCCATTAAGAAGGAAATATAATTATATAAGATATATAGTATGTTTATTATTTCATTATAGTTATGTATTTTTCATTTATAGAATACCTTTATGGGTAAATGCGATAATTTCATTTGAGAAAGTGAGAACTACCACACCTCAAAGTGATATGACTCGTTAATGCCATATGTGGGATGTATAAAGGATGGATTTAATGATATGATATATGATATTAAACTGGAATTATAATATACCTATGTATCATTTTGTTTTAATTCTATTAAAATAATAAATAGAAATGAGAGTAGTGTTAATGCATACATACGGCTTACTGTCTCCATGAACTGTGCACTTCATTTCTTATCTCCAAATGTTATGTACTATTATAAATACATACATATACTAGATATATATGTTATATATGATATCTAAATCATGAATATCATTATGGAGATAATGTATATTTGACCACATGAACAACTTGTAATTATAAGAATTTCATTTTTGACTCAAGTACCAAATATCGACAAAATTACAGTTATGAACATAAATTATTACATAATGTTTATAACATTTTAATAAGTGTTATAAAATAAATAATATCTTTTAAATGGATATTATTCAAGTAGAAATTATATGTAGTTTAGTATTCAAAAGATTAAAGAACGAACAGGTCAAATCGGGCATGAGGTAAGGGACATCATCTCAATCTCCTTTCATTGAGGAATATTTTGTTTTATTAAATGACATTCTTTTATATGATGTATAAAAACCTTTGACTTCTCATTTAATTCAAAGGGAATAATTTTATATGAAGTGTTTTACTAGACTAAAAAATAAAATAATGTTTCTTTTTAACGTAATCGGTGACAATGACCTTTTCTGCCGCCACAAGTATTATTGGATCTTTTCCATCTAAAACAAGATGCAGTTTTTATAAATGGAAAATAAATATCATAAATTCTAATACTTATTTTGGTATAGAAAATTGTGTTCATAATTGATTTGTTATGTTAATATATTTAAATGATATATTGTGATTTTTATGAAGAAATGTTATCTTTACTTTATGTTTGTTTTATGTGTTATGAATATGTTACAGTTCTTGGGCATTGTTTCCAAATACGATTGGTTCCATGATAGACCTAAGATGGGTGAGCCCAAGATTGGTCTCTATTGAATTGGGTAACGTGATAGAGGAAAACGTGAATATTTATCCTATGATATATAGAGAATATACTTTGATGGGTATTCCAAATATAACTCCTGTTATAGCTAAAATATATGTATGATATGGATTCCAGAAGTTACCTTTATGATTTTTGATTTCAATGTGTTATTAATAAATATTGTGATTTCATGAGGTATGTTAAATATCTTATGTTACGTATATATTGATGAACTAATGTTTTCTTTATTTGTTGTATAACCCGTACTCAGATTTTTATGATCATCCCATGTTTCGAAATGTTTTTCACTAGACTTAATGTTGAATAGGGTCAAGGATGGGATCATGGGAAAGTTATGATGTCTAAAAAATAGAACTAGAGATGACACTTTTTTTCATGATTTATTATTTTATGAAAAATTGAAACTTAGTAGAAGTGTCTACTTTGTAATTTTTGAGATGTAATGTAATAGTTATGGCATAACTCTAAAAATCATTAAACATTAAAAGATTCTAAATGTGAATTGTTCATTTAATTCAAGATTATTTGATGTCTTAAAGCCATGTCCTTATAATAGTTTTTTTATTTTCATTACATTATCAATTAATTTTGAGTAATTTCACTCGTATTATATAATGCACACACCATGTTATCTCAAAAATAATTTATGTTTCATTAGAATAATTAATATGAATGAAATATTAGAGAACATAAGAGAATGTGTTTTATCGAACAGATTCCATAGTACCATGTAATGGAGAATGCTTTATTCATAAATTGAAACACATATGAAGGGTATGGTTGTTATTATATGTATAATTATGTTATTATAGCACATTGATCATGCAAATGGAAGATTCAGGAGAAAAATTACCCCAAAAAATAATTTTGAGTTAGTACCAGCCATATTATTAATAAATTGGTGGAATAATTAACTTTTTAGTGAATGATATCAAATATATAATAATCATAAAATTATTAAAAAATTATTTACCATGTAGGGTTTTAATATGTTCAATATATAATGGTTTTAGTTGAATAATTTATATGAAATATTAACACATTACCATCCTTTTATATTGAAAAATGTGGATTATGATTTGACTCAAAATGATTTGGCTAGTTTATATGTGATGATAATAACAGAGGAATTAATGTTTATGGTTTTTAAAAGGGTTGACCATGAAATCTATAAATATGTGTAGATATATTATATTTTTAAAATAATTGTTAAAAAATTTATCTATGTATTATATAATGAAGAACAGAATGAGGATGTGGTGCTATAAGAGAATGTCAGAGGAACTCCTCGACTCAACTGTGATATGAATAATGATATATTATAAGAATATTGTAGATCCTCATTCTATATTCATCCTATAAATATGATGATATATTTAGACCTGAATGATTCTTTATAGTGTGGAAACATAAAAAGGTATATTGAAGAGTAAATATATCATTTCTTTGTAATTTAAAAAATTAACAAAAAGATACATATAACTACGAGAATTTTATAACCACAACCCAACAGTAAAATTGAAATTCCAAAACATCACATTTGATTTTTTCCCTCAAACTCTCTAATAAATTTAATGGCCAAAATTTTATTTACGTTGTAGTTTATTAGCATACATAGTCGACAAACTTCATTGATATCATGGAATATTTATATATCTATTATCTTATCATGATAAATAATAAGGATGTTGTATGGTTGCATTAAAATCAATAATATATTGTATATGATTGAGATTTGAGGTTTACCATGATGTTATAGATAATTATTCCGGATGATCATGATAGATATTTGTTTTTCATTATTACCTCTAATCATTAAAAGGAATGTAAAAATAAATGATTATATTTTATGATAATATTCTCAAAATTTAGAAGGATGATGGGACCTTCTTCTTGATATAATATTATTTTTCATTCAAAAAGTGCATCAGTCAACCATTAATATAAAAACTACTAAATCCATATATTGAAAAAAGTGAATAACTCCATTTTTTGGGATGATGTTTTTGAAAAAAATCTATTGTCACCTTATCTAAGAGAGAATATAGGAATGAAGGTCATCTCTATTCAGATGAACATTAAAGAATATTTGAATCCACAAAAGTTTTTTGTTGATAATCATCAAGGCAATATTGATGTCGATGATTCTAAGACGGTATTCAAATGATTTTTTTACAGAATAATGTTATGATACTTATGATGAAGGTAAGGATAATCCCCAGTTATATTGGTCCCTTCGTGATTATTGATCAGATTGTGATGTTTTTTTATAACATGGAACTCCCACTAATCTTCTTGCATGTTCAATTTTTTCCATATAACTCTCATGAGGAGGTACAAATATAATCCTTTACATTTTAAAAACTCATAGTTTGTAATGTTGGAAAATGATATTTCATAGAATGAAGAACTCATATTGATATCGTATCATAGATATTAATTTTTATATAACAATACTACTCACCAGTTTAAATTAATAAATAGGATTATGAAATTTTAGGAAGATTCTTGTGAACTAATGGATACAATCAAGTCAATATAGCCTGGTTTTTTATATTATAGTGATAAAATTTTAATGGAATATTTTATTTTAAGGGTATATAATGTTACAAAAATAGATTCTATATTTATTACCATTGAAATAAACATAATATATTTGATGTCATGATTTTTATGAAACATATTGTCTAAATAATCACTAATAAAGTTATCCTTTATAACCATGCAATTTAATTGTTTTATAGGAATATTAATAACAAAATTATGAAAAATTTTATAATTTTTTTAATAATGAATATTTATTGATATATTGGTAAAAAATAAGTAATAAATTTTCAATAATGTCATTTGATACAATAAAATCATGTTTTATACAAATTTTCTTTTCATTTTTTTATGCAAAAAAATATAATAATTTTGTAATTTTTTTTACAAATTTTGATTTCTCAAATTAATATAATTCATTAAATAATCATGTCAATATTATATTAGGGTGGATTTTTAGATTTTTTCCATATTTTTTTAGTGAGTAGCATGAAATAGTCATTCATTGTATAAATAATTCATTAAATCATAATTATTTATAAAATAAATATGAGTATATATTGTTTTTGAAAACGTTTATTTTTTTTATTAAAACAAATTTTTCTAAAAAATGTTTTTTAAAAAAGAAAAGATTTTTTTATAATAGATAATTAAATTAAAATGTTTTAATGAGATTTTCAAATAATATTTAAATAAAAATAATTTTTTTTATTTCCATGATGAATGTAGTGGATATAAATTATGTTTTCTTTTTATAAATAATATTTTCTTAAAACCAATTTTCAATTTTTTCGTATTATTATTTAAATCAAAATTTTTAGACATATAGATATTGAATCTATAAAAATTAATTATATATTTATAATCATAATATTTAATATAATTTAGTAGGCTCAAAATAATTTTTTGGTTATTGTGAATAGTAAAAAAAAATTACCTTGTTGATGGTAAAAAAGGGTTAACTAGGTGGGTTGTTAAACCATTATATAAGTGTATGATTCCCGACCAAACATTTCTAATTATTACTATATTATATTTAATTATTCTACATTCTTACCTTTATATACAATTCTATTTTGTCCTATATATTAATGATAGTGAACTTATATCCTTAAAATATTTCAAGAAATTCCATGGGTGTCCCTCCACACACATATAAATAGGCACATAATCTCTACCATACTTAACACCATTTTAGACTTACATATATATATATATATATATCAATATAAGAGATTCATTTACATCATCCAATGTATTATGGTATTATTATATGACCTATCTATCAAGGATTAATGTGTATTCTAAAGGGGGTTTTTGAAAAAAGAGGTATACATCGTAACTAACCTCTTTAGATTTAATCCTTTTTCTACATCCTATAAACACATTTTATCAATAAATAATTAGTAAACAAACAATTATAATTTACTGAAATTTTATTATGATAAAGTCACAAAAATTGTCTACATATTCTTCATTAAATGGGAGATAAAAATATCTCTTTTGCATATGTATATACTACCATCTCTCTATGACGGTATGATTCAATATCTATACAAAACATCCATGGTTTGTTATTATGTTATATTTACTGTATGAATATAATTTTTATGATATAATAATGTTTTAGTAATGGTTAATTATCTTATATATATATATTTTCCATCATTAAAAAAATGAAGACATCACTCATGAGTATATATCGACTTCCATCTCTAAATACTTATGTACTGAATTTATATCATCAAAAAATTACATGAATTGACATAAATATGTATATAGTGAATAAAAATATTATTTATAATATTATTATAATTATTTATATGAGGAAACCAGGATCATAGTGCAAGTACCAATACCACTGAATGAAAACATTCATGAAAAATGATGTAGTTAATAGACATAATGATGATGACAATGAAGGATTGTTAATGATCAAGTGATAATGATTTTTAAGAAAACCATGTATGATAATAATATTTTAAATTTGGTTATTTTAAATAATTATAATAATTTTTAATTTATTATACATGAGGTTGTAGTACTTATGAAGAAAGATAGACATTATGTAATGGTTTTCGTTTAAAATATAATATTAACTAGGATATTTTATGATTGAATTTCTGATTATTAAATTGGAAGACAAATATCTCCCAAATCATATATATTTTCAACTATTTTTTTTATCTTTAAATATTATAAGTGATCCACATATTTCCCCACACTATTTAAACCACATAATAAAAGAATTTTTTAAGGAATAATGAATTTATTTCTTTCATCGATCCAAATTATTTAATTCTTTCACTAAATATTTTTAAAATATTTTTAGTGATTTTTAATATTCTAAAATGAATTATTAATTTCAATTTTCACATGTTTAACATTAAATAAATTTTTTAAATGGAATATACTTCTCTTTTTCCCGATGATGAACATTTTTTTCTGTAAATTAAAATTAATTTGTATTATAATGTATATCGTACGAACAATTTTCCCATCCAAAAATTAATTCTAATTTCTTTTATGATTCTTTTATATGTTTAGTTATTTATTTTCAAATTAAATTATATCCTCAAAATTATGTAAATTTATTTATTCTAAATTTCTGGTTTCAAAATAAAATGTGTATTTTCCACATGAATTGATTTACGGATCATATCATGGTAGTTTCATCTATAACAACATATACTGTTGTTTTAAATTATTTATCAGGTATACGAGTGAATTTTTCCAAACGTAATCATTTATTGTACTTGTTATGATTATAAAGATGTAATTTTTAGAAAACCTGAATCCATTCCGTCAATTATGATAAGCTGATCCGATGATTATTTTATGATATTTTGGAACATGTATAAATAATTTTCATTATGTTATTATTGGTCAATGAATTATGTAGATCTCTAGTGAATTTGGTAATGAAGGATATATCATGAGATAATTAAGAGTGGAATTGGGAGTGAACCCATTTCTATAAAGTATTATATTCAATAGGTGTGTGTTTGGGGTGAACTATCACAACTAACTATTAGAATGGGGAGTGAATCTAAACCAAAATGATAGTCTTAGTGGTGAAAATTTACTATGGAGAGTATTTTCATTGCTTATGTGTATAAAAATAATTTATTTCCAAAAAAATATGTTTTATTATAATGGGTCATGATTTTTTATTTATGATTCCAACATATTAGGTCTATTGTATTTTTTTATAATACTTTACACCACGCTTCATTATTTCAAATCATTGATGAATTGGGTAAGATTATTATAAGTAATAATCATGATAATATAGAATAAATCTTATATTATACACATTTGTGATCATTGATTTATATCACATATATTTAACCTTATGAGAATCCAATTACAATGTTTCATATTTTTCCTTTCCTCAGGATATGAGGAAATGTTTTAAGTATCGTATGTATGGAAAGGGTTCTAGTTGTGAATAAAATAATTGAAATTTATGTAGATATTTTAATTGACTATTTTTTGTATCTATGATTCAAAATACGCAAAATTTGTATGGTCCAAAAATATTATTTAACCTAAAAATTATTAAATATTAATCTAAAAATATGTAATAATTAGGTATGAATAGTTTGGGTCACTATACCCTACACTAATTTATTATTTATAATTTTATATAAACAATAATTGTGTGCAAGCATGGGAATGAATAAAAATGTTATGGATTAATGACAATAGAATTAGGGATACCATAGATACTGTCATGATCCGTCCCTACTCGGGCTCGAGCCGCAACTACCCCAAGCCCGCCTCCATAGGCCAGGGGCTGGAGACCAGCGCCGAAGGCACAATAACTCAGGGAGGCCTTTTCCTATGTACCTGTACTCACACACGCATCAACCTCAATGCCAAACTGCAGAGTAAAATAAAAGACAAGTAGAGTAAAAAAGAACAACTGCTATATATAAACCGTAGAGTGCATCGACCTCTACAAGATACAAGCTAAAAAAGAAAAGGGAAAAAACACGCGCCCAACCAGAAAAGGTGCCACAACCTGGAAACAGGTAAACAAAAACAAACAGCTAATGGGTCTCCCACCTGGAACCCGGCTACAACCACCGCACGCAGTCCAAGCTCCCAAGCTCCTACGCTCCACTGAAGTCACGCTCCACCTGTCCGTCGTCTGCAAGGGCACACCAAGTGTGGGCAAAGCCCAAGCAGAGGTGAGTATAAAAATACTTAGTAGGGTTCCACGAAGTCTAGAGGGAATAACAAAAGGAGGTACCGAAGGGTGAGCAGTAGAGAAAACATAAAATTAAAGGAGTACAACAGAGAGTGCAGTAAAGAGTCCAGCTCAACCCAACAAAAGGAAGGAAGTAGACTCGTCCAGGGACAAGGAGATGGAAAGAGTGAGAAGATGAACTTCCCGTCGAGTCTTCGCTGCCTATAGCAGGAGAGTAGACTTGTCCAACCACGAGAAGCTAGACACGGAAAGCACGTGGCATACCCTGCGTGTCTTCACCTCACCTGGAAGGATAGTAACCAAACCCAAGGAGTGGGTACCGGAAACAAGGTATATACATATCCCTTTGCTCAATCAAGAAGCTCGAACATCGTCATAAGGGGATCTCCGTCCCGTCACCCAGCCCAAGAAATGTGAGTCGCCAACAGTCCCAGAAGAAACTCCATCGATGCCTAGCATTCCGCATGTCTTCCCTAAACTTCAAGACAAGGGGCTCAATCACCGCACTTTGATATTATCCACTTTGGGCGGCACTAACTCGCCCGCACAGTTTTAGATCGTGTCACAAGAACGCGTCTCAGTGGGGAAAGCGCCCCTCGAACTTGAGAGTTCTAGGGAAAGTCAAACCACACCTCATCACTACCCTGCAGTCGAGAGGTCTACTCAAAGCCATAGTTGTTCCATCACCGACCCGTACAACCAAGGGTCCTGCTCCGGTAATCACGGAAGAAAGCCACAGACTAGCCTAGTAGAAAGGACTGAGTCTGGAATGCCAATTGGTGTCCCACTGCCCAGCCCTACTGGAGGGTAATTCATAATCAAATGTCGGGTGACCCACTGTCCAACCCTGCTGGAGGGTAAACCTTAATACATCATCCGGAAACCCACTACCCAGCCCCGCTGGAGGGTAAACCATATTCGGATATCAGGTGACCCACTGCCCAGCCCTGCTGGAGGGTAAACCCTAATACATCATCAGGAGACCCACTGCCCAGCCCCGCTGGAGGGTAGACCTGGAATAAGTCGACAGGAGACCCACTGCCGAGCCTCTGCTGGATGGTAGACCTGGAACTAGACGACGGGCGACCCACTGCCCAGCCCTGCTGGAGGTTAGGCCCTAAGAGGTCGTCGGGTGACCCACTGCCCAGTCTCTACTGGAGGGTAGACCCTAAGAGTGTCGGGTGACCCACTTCCCAGTCTCTGCTGGAGGGTAGACCCTAGAATTGATAAACAGGTACACACCATGTAATATTTATTACACGTCGTGTTGTATTATGGAAAACAAGTACATGCCATGTATTAATGATTACACATCGTGTAGTTTTCCAGTCGGGATGTTGTGGATATAATATTTTTTCATTAAATGATATTTATTATAATCAGTGTGGGCGCATGCCAAGGAATTTATTATTCAACATGGGGGTTATCAATTAGAGTCAATGAATTAAATAAAATGGGTAATCAGTTTACTTATTGTCATAACTCTACAACCTCAAACTCGATTATAAATATCCTCACAACCCCAACTCTTTTACTACAAGAGAATCATTGTGCACAAAAATTCTTGAGAATTATTTCAAGGCTGAAATAACCTCTTCCCCCATGAACACTCTCAAGACCGAGTGAGATCCTCTTCCATCTGATTACGATGGTCTAACACAGACAACGCATGAAAAGGATTCTCCACTCTAGCACCCAGAGACTCCATTGGCGACATCCAGAGATACGAGGTGCATGGGTGGATCACTACTAGTGGAAGTCTACCATGGATTCTACGATTCAATGATGAATAACATTAGAACGTGATCAATAACATCAACGAAGAAATAACACCCAAAAGGTACTTCATGTTAATTAATTAAATTGATTATAATCAACATATGATGATCCACTTTTGTTGTTCCATGACATTTCTTCTTCTTTGTCCATTTGTGTGAATCGATTCCAGGAGACTAGTCTTTATTGCCATATTGATCTCAGATTGATCATTTCTAGTGACAAATATCCAAGTGGGTAAATCCACCCATGTTCTTATGCTGCTCCTGGAACCCTTAGACATGATGAGGAAGATGAACTATTTTATGTTTTTATATGGTAAATCAAGAGAGGAAAATGAAGATTTGAAAAAATGTTTTATATTGTGGTTTTTAGTGTGTTAAATAATGGAGCATTTCCTCCTGATTATGAGAGAAATTAAATAATATTAGAAGTGAAGAAAAAATAATGTCGAAGCCTCAGTAGAGGGTTCTTGATAAGGAAAAATGTAGGATATGACCTGAATTTTAGAAAAGGGCCGTTATCATCAAATAAGAGCAGGATGATAATTTCATTTGGCAGATTATTGAAACAGATATTAAATATGATTCTTAATAGTGTGTGATGGCTATAGTATAAAAGAAATAATGTAAAAATATTGTAGATAACTAGTTTCTTGGGGTTATTGATATTATGGTGACACCTGAGGATCACCTTGTGGGGAAGGAAAATAAATGAAATAGAAATTAAAAGATGTGATATGTGCTAAAATAACAATCATAATATGTCGATTAGATTGAAACAGAACTTGATTGTCCATAATGTGATGTACAAGGTAATGTAATATATTTGAAAACCGTGGAAGAGGTTATGGAATTTCAAATCCATCCAAAATAATATTTAAAAGTTGTCAATGAAATTAAATCAAGATTAGATGAAATGGATATTATAGTTTAGTGTCTAAATGAATAATTCATTACATTATGTATTGAAATAGAAACTGAATTAAATATAATGAAAATTTAATAAATGAATGTTTTAATGATTCTCAGATAAAGATATTCTATAAAGTGATAATTTTTTTTTGAAGGAGTGGAGGAGGTCTTAAATGATAAGAGATATAAATGTGTGGAAAAAAATTTGAATCAATTTTAATATATAAGTATTAATTTATAGAAATGAGATGATGAAAAATAAATGGAAGCATAATTCTAGAAAAATCACAAAGAAATGTGTTGTGGAAGTAATAAAATCACTGAACCCAATGGAAAAGAGATTTCAAAATAAGCATCATGTTTCAAAATAAAACAATGGTCAATATATTTTATAAATAATGGGTACATTAGATGAAATGTATGTGTGAAGGAATCTTATCTTATGGAATTAAATTCCACACCATTTTTCCCATATCATGTCTTAAGGTGAATAGGAAAGGAGTTATCTGAATGGAGAAGGACTGAGAAGTAAACAAATGACAATAATACAATATGATTCATCATTTAGAGGATATTGTTTCTTTGGAAATTGCTTTCACTGTTCAAAAAATGATTATAAAGCTATTCATTATTAGTATAGGAAAGTAGGGAACAATACCAACAAAACCTAGAGACGATTTAATACTTATCAATCAAGAAGAATTTCTTTTTATTTTATTCATTATTATTTGGAATTACAATATGGGTATGATGAACCCATTACAATTAAAACGAAATTTGAAAGGAGATCATTTCCCACTAATCAATCATGTGTCTCATTGAAGGAAATGAATATAGTTATTAAATCTAACCATCTAGAAATAACTCTAAAACCTATGAAGAATAGTGTCACTGAAATTATTGATATTGGATTGCCATTGCACATGAATGCAAATACATATTTTTTCAAGAGTGGTAAGAAATGGTTTGATGGAATAGTGAGAATAATCTACATAGGTGGTTCTTACATATAAGTTATATGGAATTAAGAACTGTAAAATGATTAGTTAAGGAAAAATAAAGTTCTCAAAATCAATTGTTGGAGCTAAAATATCTCGATTCAGATTCAACTATATGAATCAGGGCAGATTGTGATATTTAATCAAAATGCTTAAGAAATAAATATTAGATATTTAATTCTTTCATGAATGTATATAGTACATATGTAAATTTATACCATATATATAATAAAAAGAAGGCTTTTTACATAACAGTTGATGAATAATACAAATTTTGGAAGATATGGTTGGTCATAATATTATATAGGTCATGGAAAAAATCTCTATGGTTAAAATTTTTATTGGAATTCCGATCATATGTGTGAATATGAAAAGACATGTAGTGCTTGAATTTTAGGAAATATGGTCTAGAGTTCATTCAGTGAAAGGAAAAAAGGGCATAAAATGTTCTTAATCTCATCCACATAGACTTTTATGAACCAATAAATGTTTTTTGAACTAATGGAGAAAGGAACATCATTATTATTATTGTTGATTATATTTGAATGTACTGTGTAATGATTATGCTGATGAAACAACAAGTGTTTAATATAATTAAGAGTTATCATTTAATATCATACAATGAAACTAGTCACAAAAAGGAGACTCTATGATCTGACAATGGACGAGAATATACATCCATTGAATTTATAAATTACAATTAAAAAAATTATATAAAACTGAGGCTCTTATTGTTTTCACCCCTCAAAAAAATGGGGTTGTTTAATGTATAAATTAGTAGGTGAAAAATATGGCTAGAACGACGTTGATTGATAGTTTTATTTTTCATAATAACTTTTATGTTGTTGTTTAAGAATAATTGTACACTCAAAATCATACAAGGCAATTATGGGACAAACCAATACACTATATGAGATATGCTATGGAAATAATCCCTTGATGAATTATTTCCATGTTTATGGATGTAAATGTTTTATCTGAAGTAATTATTGAAATTAAGGAATCTATGGTGATGCAACCAATTATAGAATATTCCTTGGATATAAAATGAAATTTAAAGCCTAATAATGTTATAATAAACATATTAAAAACAATTTGTAAAGTATTGATGTCTGGATCATTGAATATAATCCTATAAATATCTTTATAAGATCATGTTTTGATGTGATTTATGATGAAGAAGATAATGTAAAATGGAACGATTCAAATCCTGAAATAGTGGAAGGCTCTCCAAACATTCTATGTTCACAAAATGATGATGTATCTGATGATGAATTAGAAGTGTAATCAATTAATTAAGGAACATCCTCAGAATAAAATATTATAAATATTAAATAATAACTTTATCAATCCAATGTCATTAGGGACTGGACCACACATACACATACAATGATAATGAAAAATAAAGCTCATTATTCTATCATATCAATTGTGTAACAAACCTTGTTTGAAAAATTAGTGATGGATGAATCAAATTTCTAGGAAATGAATTATGAACTAGAGCATATCTACAGGAACCGTATATGGGATATTGTTATGAGACATTAAAATCACAATTTTATTGGAAGAAATTGTATTTTTTTTAATAATTTTACCCATGAAATGTAATTAGAGACTAGGAACACCTTTTTTGTAAATTTTATTAACATATTTAACAGATTTTTGTTGAAGAAATATTTTATCCAATAGTTATACATGAATCAATCAGGATTTTCCTTGACATGAAAATTCACTGAGAGTATAATTTTAATCTTGTGGATGTCCAACTTGAATTCTTAAATGGTGTTCTTAATGAAGAGGTATACATTAAACAACGAGTGATATTTCTAATTGAAAATTATAAGACAATGGTATATAGATTAAGTAATTATCACTATAGTCTGATGTTGATACTATGAAAATGGTATTCTTGACTTTATACTAATCTAAAAAAATTGAAATTTAAAATCAGTGGGTTTTTTTGTATTATCTATTTGAAAAATTCATAAAATGATCAATTTATGGTGCATTTTCATGTGGATGATATTATCATTAGTTGAAAAAACAATGGAATAAGTTGTATAATTTTGTAGTTGCATGAAACATGAATTTTAAATGACAATTATTTGTAACCATAAATTTATTTTTTGGGATTTAGGTGGTTCATATGAATAATTATACCTTCATTTCTCTAGAAAAATAGTAAATAGTGATACTAAATAAATTTATCATACATGACTCCAAACCAATTTGGAATCTAATTAAAATTATTAAAAAACATGTAATTCATCAGGGTTAGACATATCTGGATATGACCTTATATGTTAAGAACATTTGAAGCTTGTAATACATGAATGTAACATGACTAGTTATTTTGATCTCAAAATGATTAAAAGTTCTCTTTATAATTTATCTGATGGAAAAAAAATTAAAGCTACAAAAATTGTCCTCGGATATATTAAATGTAATCCCATATTTAGAAATTTCATTTCATTAGGAACAAAAAATGAATTTTTCGAATTTATTTCCATAGACTAGGATGGTCATGTGATTGATAAAAAGTAAAAATGTGGTGGATCATTGTTCATTGGAAACAAATGTGTATAATGTTTAAAAAAAATAGTAAATATCTTCTCTTTACAAGGATGAAGAATAGTATATCTCTTCTATGGAGGCATGCACAAAATTATTGTTGATGAATACACAACTAAAAAATATATTTGATATTGTGAAAAAACCATGAAAGATTTAATGTGAAAACAATATCATGATCAATATTACAATGAATCCAATTTTTAAATCTCATACCAAATAGATTGAGATCATATATCAGTTTATTAAGGAAAAAGTTGAAAAATGTTTGTTTCAAATGGATCTTGTTGGAAATAATGAAAAAGTTTCTAATAATCAGACTAATCCATTTACAACACATATATTTGAGAAACATTTATTGAACATCGATGTTTGACAACACCCTAGTGCATGAGGAGGTTAGGGGTAGTCCCATATTTCCATTTTTGTAATCTATTTAAATTTATTTGTGTATATGATACCAGTTTTTATAGGTGATACAATCCATATGGAGTATATTTTGAGATCTACATGTACAAATAATGTTTCGTTGGGTTTTTTGAAAAGGGGGTGAATAAAAATTTTCCAATTTATAAACGTTGATCGATATCATCATTTTGATAAAATATAAAATTATTCAATGATATGATGATAATTTTTTGTAATGAGGAGTAATACATATTTCTAATAGAATATCTATGAATATTTAAGATTTGTAATACATGATTCCCATCATAATTTTTACACTACGATATTCTCACAGAACCATATGATGTTTGAATATTTGTTTCACTCTATTTCAGTTTTGTTTGAGGTTGTAGTTTTCAGGTAATTATATTGATATTTCCAAAAAAAATGGGGAGATTATTGGAACAAATGCTTTCTAAGATGAAAAAGGAGTGTAGTATGTTTCTTTTCAATCCCCTATGAGTTGATTAGATATTTTTCAATAATATGATCTTACAGTTCAAGATATATATAGTATTGAATGTTGAATCATATCTCCGTGTTTTCCTTATTTTTGGGCTTGAAATATGGAGGAAGGTTATTTTTCATGAAAGATATTCTTTCGAGTTTTACATCATATATATTGAAAAGTGATGATTTTCATGAAGACTAGATTATGAAAAAATCAATATTCATAGTGATGTGGAGTGTTACAAACAAGAGTCATGACCCTGCAATGGGATGATAAAAAATATACCAACCATGAGATAGTTCATGGATGGGTTCAGAATCATCAATGTTTCACAAATAAAAGGCCTTTTAGAGTATAGATGAAGTGGTTTTTCAAATGGTTCCTGGTATCTTGGGTTTTCCAGGATTGACTAATACAGTAAATTGGCAGATACCACCACATCATATGACACAATAATAATGGATGAAAATGATGAATAATTATAAAATCATAAAGGATGAGATATTCATTAGTTATGTTTTCCCATTGAGCATGGGAATAATGAAAATATTATCCTAGTCCTGACCAATTATTATTTATGTCTAAAAAAGGAGATTCATGATGATTGGGTATTTATTGACGACACATTGATATGTGATGGATGTTTTCATTGTGATATTTGTGAGCTTGGTGAGTGAGATTATCAAAGAAGATTCAAAAAAATAATTGTGGAATATTTTGCTTAAGTGAATAGTTCCATCAATTTCTTATAATCTTGTTTATAATAAAATAAATGTATCATACTAATCATGGATGAAGACTTAAATTCCAATCAATTGAAAAGACATTCATGTCACTAATCAAAGTAATAATTAACCCAAATAGGTATTATATGGGGATTCAACAAAAGTCTTATAAATGTTGTAGTTTTTTTGCATAAAAACTTGTAAATATTGTGTTTATAGTGAACTGTGACTATTTTTGAACATTTGTTTTCAATAACATCTATTTAATCATAGTAAATTTAAGTACAAAAACACACTATTGGAGTATGCTCTAAAGACTAGACCATTGTGGTTACCCATGTAATGTTGGTGTGTTTTATCTCTACATGTGAATGTTTAATCATTTCACTACTTCATCAGATTGGATTAATAGGTCTATTCCAATGTAGGAACATGATCTCTCACATTAAAAGAAAAAGTTGAAAACCAGATTCACCACTTCTATCCCATGGTGTTTGAGGGCCCTAAAAATCACTCATGGAAGGGAATATGATTAATAAAATATTAATGAAAATATAAGAAATAAAAATCATTGAAATATCCCATAAAAATCTCTACTAAAAAAATAAATTAGATCAAATAAATCATTATTTTTTAAATTCTAATCCACAAGAATATCACTACAAATTATTTCTCCCATTTTCTTCATAAAATTTATAATCAAAGAAATTTATAATCAATTTTATGGTAATTATACTAGGTAATTAATGTATGCTAGTTCAATTGAGTATATTATGTATAAAATGTTGTCAAACAATTGAAAATTAAAATGTGTAAAAACATAAATCGGTGGAATACCATTGGAATTTAATGTATTGAAATGTAAAATACCTTTCAATTTATTATTTCATATAGGTTTCACAATCTTCCACAATAATATTCAAGAGGTTAATTTATTACATAAACATTTAATTATTATTCATCTTCTTCTCAGGGTATTTTCCTTTGAGGTTCTAGAAAAATTAAAATATGCAAGTGAAAGTACATGGAATAACAATGAAATTTAAAATATATGGAGATGATTTATTTATACTATAAAATAACTAAACAAAAAATAATAAAAATAGTTGTTTCCTCCAATATTCTCTTGTGTCTAGTATTGTTGGCTCAATCATACCTATTTCAGTTTCTTGTGGTTAACAGTAGGAAAGGTATTAGCAGATATGGATCTATAAAAATTCTATATTGTAACTCCTACACATAGATTTATTCTATGCTTTTTCAAAGATAATTTCACTCTCCCACTCATTACTGAATTTTATATTTCTATATTCCCAATCCTAAAAGTAAAAAACCTTCATGTAAAATAATATGGTCTCTTACGGACAACCCAAACATGTTCTCTATCTTTGAAGTTTTCTTGGATGGATGTTCCATCTCTATATTCAACATCTTCTATTGATTCATTTATAAAACATAAATTTTTGATTATTCTATATGTACTTTAACATTATATTCTTCCATCATAATAAATTTTGATAATAATTAAGTGTTCCATCTGATTTCATCATTGTCCGGTGGAAATTGAACTTCACCACGGAGCCTCCAAATTAAAAACATATTTCACCATAGTGAACATAAATCATAAATTATATTGTGGATAGGTATAGTCTTATATTGATTGTTAGTATCTTCACTTCATATATTTCCATCGTAAAAATATCCATCAAAAGATATAACTTTTCTTGCATAATTATAAAATATTTATGTAATTGTCATGGAAGCCTTAATGTTTTATTAGAGTGTAGAAGAATATATAATGTTGGTAACATCTCCCTCAATAATAGTATATTTAATATTGAATATGAAATTATATTAATAGTAGAATCACAATCACATAAATCACTACAAAACTCATTATTATTCCTTATGAAAAAACTATCGGGATCACAATATTTCTTTAGTAGATTAGTTGATACTCTTTATAAAATTCTCATTCTTGTGTAGTTGTTGATGATTCGTCAATATTAATTTTTTTCATCATCGAATCCATCATGAAATTTAAATAGACATGCTTGTTTTTTATTGCATCCACAAATGGAATGATGATATGAATCATTTTAAAAATGAATAATATGGCATCCCTCTATTTTATTTCATAACAATATATTCCATGGATAAAACATATGAACTTTTAATGTTCAGTTTATTGAAATAAGGTACATAACACGTGAATACACAAAATATACTTCCAAATAAACTAAAATGTCATCTATATGGTTTCACTATAGGTTAATTTTATTACATCTCAAATCATAGGTACATACATTAAAGGAAAGTGGTGACCATGATTCAGTGTAAGGGAATAATAAAGAGAGAATTATAACATGTGATCTTTAGAAATATCAATACGAACATGTGTCATGATAACATGGAATAAGAAATATGAGTATCAAAAAAATATGAACATGAATATTAACTTGTAAATAAGGACAAAAAATATGTCAGACATTCATAAAAATATAACCAAGCTGTCGTAAATAAAAATTACAATGGTTATTCTGCAACATATCCTAAAACATGCCATCAAAAGAGACTAAATTATTTAACCATTTCAATAGGGATATATCTATGAAAACCATTTGAATGTATTAATTTCATGTGATACACATTGATCATAATAAATAATTTCACTAATAAAAGGGGGATAATTAATCACATCTTTGGTATCCAAAATCATATAACATAAAAGAGAATAAAGACAAGATCATTACATCATTTTCTACCCATAAATAAAAATATAATTCTCATATATGTAAGTTGAAAAATAAAAAATCATTTATACCATTTTTTAATATCCATTGAAAATAAATGAGGATAAATTATTCAAATAAAATAGAAAAGTTGATTTCTCATGTAATGAGTGTATTTTGAGAAGTAAATTTGGAAGTATGATGTTTTTTATACATGGTTTAATAATAGGGTAAAATGATAGGGTAAAGTTTATAACACTTATAATAAAATATTCATACAGTCATAGAATAGGAGAAATTGGACTAAAGATATTATTTTGGAAATTAGAATACATGCCAAATAAAAAAGGAAACATAAATTGAAAATAAAAGTATATATTTTCCGTAACATTATGATTTGTTCCTAAAACATGAGGATGGATACATAGATAATTGAGGAAACCATAAGGGTACTCCTCGAGATGAATAATAACCATAAATTCATGGTTAATTGGCTGGGAGTGAAGGGAAATGGTAAAATGGGTGGGTATTTATAAAAAAAGTGGAAGAATTGTTAAATAATTTCGAAATCTATGTCTTAGAAATCTAGGATGTTGGAAATTAAAAACCATAGGATTAAACATGGGTTTTTTCTCATGAATTTGGAAATTTGGGTCAATTTTATGATATTTTAATCTGCTAGAACCGATCACCATATTTTGATAACTATTTTGGCATGGAAATTTAAAGATTCCAAAAAGTAATGTTTTTTAAAATAAAATGTCAGTTTTTACACATTGGAATGTCAATAGTAGTTTTTAAAATTAATTAAAATATATTAAAATATAAATTTATAATAAATTATCTTATTTTTTGTCAGTTATTTTTTTAACTAACTATTAAATAATTTTTACATTATCATGATGTTGTGAAATTTACTTAAAACCCAAAACTGTATTTTTACTATTCAATTAAAAATAAAGGTTTTTATAATATTATCATAAATTCACTCATAAATTATTTTATTTTCCTTATTTGCAAAATAATATTTATTCCATAAAATGGTTTCCAAAATTCGATAAATTTTAATGTTACATATAAAAATCCTTATATGTTGAAAAATATGTCTCTTTACGGACTGACCAAATTTATGGGACAAATAAATAATTTATAATGAATTATAAAATTGTTTTATACATTATATTTAAAAAATATTTTCTTAGAAGAATTATTCATTAAATAAATAATATTTAAAATATTGTTTTTTAAAATAATGTATATCCTTTATAAATAAAATTATGTTTTATTTTTATACAAATATAAATTTTATAAATTTACCTCATTTAAAATTAAATTGTGTTAATAAATAATATAAGTAAAAAGAACTGATGGAATAAAAATTTTATTTATAAAAAGGATAGTACACATTATGTATGTATGTACTTGACACCTAACCCATTATTACAAGTTTATATTCCATAGGACAAAGGTGTGTGACAGTATAAGTTTCAAGTGGTGGCTCTGCAAAAATAAATTGTGTGTCGGTAACCACTACCTTGAACATCCCCCCGTAAAAGATTGTTTTTCAAGCTTCATTAGTTGATTCGTGTCTTGGGAGTGGTCAAGGGAGACCCCCAATAATGATACCTCCATCCCATGTTTTGACAATTGGGCTTCAAATTGTCGGACTCTATAGGTTTCTCCCAACAATTCTTATTTAGGTATCGATTATCCATTGACATTAAAACATATTAACAATAATTATAATAGAAAAATTAAAAAAAATGGGAATAAATATTAATTGGCTAATTGACTAACCATCATATTTGAACAATATTAATATAAATGTTGAATCTCTATGATCACATATCCTTTTATACCCTATAAATACATCTTCTTTCTTCCACTCAGAATTTTGTACAATTATACTAATGTTTATGTTTTCATTTTCATAATATGTTGATTTGTTTAATGATATTTTTTATATTTATATACAATTTACTATGGGAGAAATGATTCTAGAATATTGGGGCCATCCTTTTTTTCCAATTTTAGCTTTTCTATTTGATATTTTATACCTAATTGTATTTTATGGTATTTAATTGTTTTCATAGATTAATAATGTATTTATCAACGTTAATGAGACTAAATTTTCTTAGTTTTTATATATTTTTATTATGAGTAATATTATATATAAAACTCATTTATTTGGGAACCAAATTTTATTTTCAAACTCTGGGTTATTACATAATTCCTCCATGAATAAATTTCATACACAAAATTTCAACTCTTTCTCTCCTTTGAGAAAAGGTGAGGGTAATTTTGTCTAATTTAACCCTTTATTTATTACATCGCTTATACATATTTATTTTTTCTAAAAAATAATTGAACACATGTTAGTCATTTTACATAGAACCATGTATTTATGGTCCAATATCTCCACTAGCTGCTCCGCATAAGACATACCATGTGCTATTTGTACCACCTCCAGATTTATTAAATGAGAGGGATCAAATATGTACTTAATCAAGAAATATATGTGGAATACCTCTGGAAGAATGAAATAGATATGGTGGAATTTTTAGCTGATGGGAAACTGCTCTTATGCGATTAAGGATATCAAAGGGTGTAATGTACCTAGATTTTATCTTCCCCTTACATCCAAATCACATGACCGTCATCCAGGGTTATATTTTAAGGAAAAATTATCTCTAACATTAAAATCCTAGTCCCTTTGATGTCCATCAACATATCTCTTCTACCATCTATAAGAATAATTTACATTTTACTGAATGGAATGAACCTTTTCTATCATCTATTACGCTAGATTAAGCCCATGTTCCTTTTATACCAAAAATAAACACACTATGTATGAGTTCTCCATCAATTCCTAATAGATATTCATAAGGTTCCTTTTTTTAATCCATTGTATTCTGTTGTGTTATAATAACTCAAAAATTGGGATTTAATATTCGCATCCACCATTATAATATATTGAGAATGTTCTCATCATATCCACATGCGACTAAATAGAACTGTCATAATGGCCACCATTTTTGGAATGACAAGCCATACTGAAATTCAATTCGATACTCATAGTATGTCGATGATGTCTCCATTGTTTATATTTGATCCTTGAATCATGATTAGAAATGATGGAATGTGGCACCCCATGAAGCCTCACCACTTCATTTCCATAAATCATGGAAAGTTGATCAAGAGATAAATCTTCTTGAATTAAGATGAAATGGGATGTCTTAGTGAGTCAATAGACTATAACAAATATCACATTATGTTAAGGTGATTTTCATGGGATAAAAGTTATGAATTCCACAGTGATATTACCTCACTTAACTGTTGGTATGGTTCGCGGTTGCAACACCACTTTTGGAACTGGTCTATGCTATTTCTCTTACTATCATTCCAAGAACCATGCAGTGTCCTTCAAAATTCCACTTTTTATATAATCTGAACAATAATGATAATGAAATTATATATACTTTGAGTACATAAATTATGTATAGATAATGTATTTCTATGAGCTTTAACCATTAGATCATTCAATTACATTGGGATAGATGTCAGACATAGCCGTGTGTTAAATTTTAATTCACCTTCTTGATTAATATTGAACTCATGAAACATCACATTATTCACATCCTATATTTCTTTAATAAAAAAATATATTCTCTTTGATATTTATGGATCATAATTAATAATTTTGATTGAGACCTGATTTTAGATAGGGTTTATGATGTCTCTTCCCTTACAATTCCCATGTCCAATTTTTCTGGGACCATGATCAAAGGGTCTCAATGAATCCTCATCATTACCATCATTGTAGTTTCTTTTCCACATAAACCATTCATTACATTGTTGGATCATCTAGGGTGATATTAAATTAATCAATTATTGTTTTTTAGATGTTCCAACCATCTCCATTTTAACATGCCCAGTTAATTTTCAGTTAAAATATATTTCATTATTTTTTAGTTTGTATATATATCTCAATTCGATACTTAATGATAGCTCTACCATATTTTCAATGATAAAACCATCTGTGTTTTCTCCAGGACATGCATTGGATAATTCTTCTTGTGAGGCATTAACTAACAAGATTCATAATCAATCACCACTCATTTTTCTACCAGAACACACCCAATCCATTTCATATATGCATCGTTAAAAATAAATAAATTTCTTTAAAATTCGGTAGAGTTGTTATTGGTGAAGTGACTAATATCGTTCTCAGTTCTTTGGAAACTCTCTTCATAGTTCTTTTCTCACATGTACTTATTACCCTTTCATGTTAACATGGTTAGTGGATTAAAATTTCATGAAACATATGTCACAAACCTCTTATAATATCCTAAAAATCCATGGAAACTATTATTATCAATTTACTTTTGTAGGATGAGTCTAATCATATATTTACAATGTCTCCATTAGCTCAACTACAATTCCTTTATTAGTTATAATGTTCCCTAGGACTGAAAATTTTTATTATAAAAAATATCATTTTTTAAATTTCCAAAATACCTAATCCTTTATCAGAGTTCCTAATATTAACATAAGATGATCCTCATAGGAATATCATATTATAGAGTATATGATAATATTTTTAATAAAAACAACAATGAATTATTTGAGGTATTCCTCAAAGACACTATAAATCATATATATAAATATAGTAAGCATATTATTCAAGTTGGAGTGAATAAAAACACACTGATAATTCCCATATATTGTTCAGAAGGTGGTGTTTTGAATATTATATTTATTCACTATAAATTGATGATACCCATATAAGAGTTCATTTATATAGAATAATTGAGCCCCAAAAAGCTGATAAAATAAATCAATAGTCTATGGGATAAGTTATGTTTTCTTCCTTGTTTACATATTTAATTCATTATAATCATGACATATACACATTAGACAATACTTATTATTGACAAAAAGGATATGTTCTCCCCAAGAAGAAACACTTGGTCAGATAAATCCCTTCTTTAAAATAAAAATAAGTTGTTTATTTAATTCATATAAATCTATATTTTCTATTCTATATGTGGACATTTATATCGACATGTATCCTATTATGATTTAAATAGTTAACTCCTCCTTTCTTCATATGAGAGGTCTATGAAACTCTTTTGGGAATATGTTGATATGTCCATGAGTTATGGGGAGGTTCCCTATCTTAACACATTCATTTATGTATCCCTCTTCATCGATCCTCACTAAATATAAGGCATTATGAGGTGATTCTAGTCAAATCTCATTAAAATTTAGCTCACTATTTAAAATAAATGTAGTTTTTTTATTAAATACTATTTATATTTCCTTTCATGAGTATTTATCTTTGAATTATATAGTATTATTTAGTACACCCCTACTATAATATCTTACTCCACGATGTAAATGAATACATGATTTGTGATGAGATTGTACCTACCAATGTAAATACTATATTTTATATACACTATTTAGTCTTGGATGTTCTCTCTAGAAATTTGGACTAATAACTCAACTATTCATAATTTGGGGATTGATTTTATATCATTTTCATATTTGGATAAAGTAATGGAATGATTAGAAAATGAATATGACATTGTACATTATTTTTCTTGAGAGAACAGTGAGTGTGTCTTCCACCACTAATTTAGTGCCTTTAGTTAAACTATTGATTAAGAAAATTCATGACCTTTCTACCATGAAATATTATGACGATGATGGTGGTCACCTCCATTATCTTCTATTTTGGAAAATGAATGGAAATGTGAACTATTTGCCCTTACATGAATCATTAATCTTCGATTTGGTCATTCACCATATCCCTTTAATCATTATTGTTGATATGTTGAGGATTCACCTCACCATGATAGTTTTGATCTATATTAGTATCTCTTCCACACTAGTATCACATTACAAAAATAAGAAATTAGTCCCCATAATGATTATTCCCACATTTTCTTCAATGGGAAGTTTCACATTCATTCGTCATCTTCCATGAAAAATATTCTTCCATGATATTGGATTAATTTACCTATTCAATTAAGTTGATCTATGTGGGAACTACATATATAAAAACTCTAAATCAATCATCATTGCATTGAAAAATATATCCATATAGCATTGATAGTATTGATTTTATTTATTCCTCCATATATAGGGTCTTAGTCCACTAAATAATATTTTAACCATTTCATTGGGATACATAATAGAGATATAGGTGTAACGCGAACATATTGTAATGATCATGTAAAATCTTTAAAAAAATTGATTTTCATTTTAAATAATCGTTAAGAATTTCATATCTTATTTGCACATCTAATGGGGGGATGATTACTGAAACAAAATTCCCCTGAAATCATCCCATGGCATATCATCAATCTACTTTCTTGGATTCGTGTTTATAATTAATGTATACCACTAATCAGATTCTCAATATAATAAGGAATCATCCTGGGTGACTATCAGTTAAACTAAGCAAAAGATTACATAAAAGAACTTATATATATATATATATATATATTATCCATTTTTTAGTAATCAATATGTCAGTTGATCAAATGAATCATGGTAGAAATTTATGCATAATGTAATAAATGTAATTTTTTTTGTTGAAGTGAATCATGTATCTTATCATGATTCAAATTATTGCTCATCACATGTGAAAATTGACTCATCACCTGCCTTAATATTTCCATTTTAGCTTCTATTGTAACTCCATAGGTGAACAATCCATTACACTCATCATTAATGCGATTCCTCATATTTCCCTATATTTATTAAAAATAAGTAATAATTATTGACAAATTGGTTACTTTTATAGATCATTCAATTATAATGGGACCTAAATTCATAAATTTAATTCATAGATATATTTTGATTATCCTCTAATAAAAAGTACAGTTTTTATATAACCTTTATAATTCTTTACAAAAATATTCAGTTTTACAAAAAATATACCATATGAGGTTCAACAATGTTGTGAAATAAGGACCCTTTTAGTGAGCATGTTTTCATTCATTTTTATCTCAAAAATGTTTATTCGGTTGTTACTATTAGGTGAATATATTCCAAATACAAATCTACATTTAGTATCTATACAGATATATATTTTTTGCAAATAATTTACATAATTCTCACCAAAATATTAATATTTTTCTTATATTTAGACATGTCCCTTTGGATCTTCAAAAAATTTCCAAATCCAAATATCCTTAAATAATTAAACATTCTATTGATACCCATTATGGATTACACCCTTTTAACATACTTATATTTTCATGGTACAAACAATGGTTCATTTAAATTTAAGTTTCATGAAAATATGGTATATAATTCATGAAAACATAAAATATCATTCTAAATCCAGATAAATAGAATATTCGTGGCTTCAATGTATGTTAATTAACTTATATCTCATATCATGGGGACATACATTAAAGATATGGGGTGACCATGAAGCCTAGTAATTGAATAATAAAGAGAGACATATATAATGTGATCTTGTGAAATATAAAAAAACAACATGAGGCATAAAAATAAAGATGAATAATGAGTTATATCATAATTATATGAACCAGAATTATAACATTGAAATTTTTCTACAATATTTAAATTATGAATTAATAATAAAAGTTCCAAATATTATCCCTAGGGTGTCATAAATAATAATTAAAATGGTTATTTAACAAGGTATCAAAAAAATATCATATTTGACGATTAAATTCATTAAAAAATTCTAATAGTTCAATAATGGATCACAATTCATAAGTATTAATGTAGTTTTAGCAACATAGATCATGAAAAATCATTTTATTAATAACCTATGGATGATAAATAATAGATTTTTATAAAAATACTGGCATACAAAAGAGCTTAAAGACATTATCATTTCCTCATTTTTAACACACAAAAGTTAATGTCTTTTAAATATATTTAAATCTACAAATCAAAAATTAATTCTTACATATTTATATATACCTATTTAATTTAAATATTTTTTGGATAATCAAATCAAAAGTAAAATAGAATTTACCATGTCATAGAGATAATTTTGAGAAGTAAATTTGGTAAATTTATGGGAGTAAAACTCAGTTTTCGAAATGGGTAATATTAGTGTGGAAAATGGTCTTGCACTCGTAAAACACTATTCTTATAGTAATGGGATAATTGAAATTGGAAAATATATATTTTTTGAAATTAGAATACATACCACAGTAAAATAAATTTGAACTGAAAAGTTAATTGGATATTTACTTTACCTTTAATTTTTTTTCTAAAACATGAGGATATGACTATTAGGGCTTGATGACACCTTGGTGGTCTTATTTGAAAGAAAAATAACCATAAATTCATGGGGGATTTATTTGGAGTGATGAGTAATATGGATTTTGATTGGTATTTATAGAAAAATTGGTGGTATTGTCTAATAATTTCCAAATAATGGTCAGGGATATCTAGGATGTGGAAAATGAAAAACCATTGCCTTACACATGGGGCATTATAATTGTTTATGAAATTTTGGTCACATTTAATGATAAATTATTTATCCAAAACTACCATCATTTTCAAATACACATATTTTCAAGGAAAATTAATTATTCCAGAAATTATGTTTTAAAACCCAAATTTTTAATTTATGATTTGGAATGTCACTTGTGTTTCTAGAAATTGATTAAATTATATTTATATACATAATATTATTAAAATTATGTATTTTATGATAATCATTGTGGTTAAATATTTTTTACATAATTTTGACATATGGAAGAAGTCATAAATGATATATAAAACCTAGAACTGTAATTTTACAATTCATGAAAAAAATAATATTTTAAAATAATTACATAATATAAACCCTTACCTAATTTTCATGTTTTTCATTTATAAATAATATTTATTTAATCAAATTAATTTTTACATTTGGAAATTTAATGTTTTACATAATAAATTCCTATTTATTAAAAAATAATTTTTATGATACATTCATATTTCTAACACTTATAATTGTTTCCTAGAGAATAATAAAATTATATTCCAATTATATTTAAATAATAGTGTTTTAATAGAGTATTTATTTAAATAAATATAATTTTCAATATCCTATTTTATTAAAAAAATATTGTTTATAAAATAAATTATGTTTTATATGTGTTTATAAATCAATTTATCAAATTCGACTCAAGTAAAAAATTATCTTATTAATGAAAAAAATTCATAAAAAAAATATGGAATAAAAATTTCATTTATTCAAAGAAAATTTAACTTTATGAAATAATGTCCTAGACACACAAACCAATATCACACCCACATATTCCCTTAGAGTAAGTATTGTGATGGTCTATGTTTCATAGGGTTGCTCGACTAACAATGACTTCATGATAATGTCTACTAACATGAACTTCTATTGTATGATATTAAGTTAAATCATTACTTGTTGATTCTTGGAATATGATAGGTCATGGTAGAACACCAATGATGCTAACTACTACCAATGTATAGAAATAATGGGCTATAAATAAAATGACTCTATGTCTTGATACCATGAATTCATTATTAGGTATAAATTATACTTTGTCTTTACTAATTATAAACACTAATTATATTGTAATGTGATTATTCTAGGGTATTTTTATCAATTTTTATATTTACCAACTTTATTATATAACCAAGGGTCATATATAAATCAAATAATAATGGTCCCTTATCCCTTTATATCCTATAAATAACACTTTATTTTTTTCATTTAAAATCCAATTCAATTACACATAATGTTATATTATATTTTTCATAATATCTTGATTGGTTTAATAAAATTTTTATTTATTTATATACTTTTGGATGTGGGAGAGACAATTCTAGCATATTTTTTGAATTGTTATTTTCCCCTTTTATAATATTTATTATATATTTTATCAATTATAATGTTCGGCATTTTACTTTGTTTCATAGATGACTAATATATTTATATTTATAAATGTTATTAAAATTTTCTAGTTTATCTATATTTATACAAGTAATATTATATATAACAAACATATTTTCAAGAAAGAGATATTATTTAATAAAAATTGGTCATTGCATCTAAAATCATTTTCTTTTTATTGAATCATTACCTGCTTGAATCAATATGGATATTGTAGAGGTAGTTTGTAGAGTAGTGGTGCTTCTTATTCATTATGTTCCTCACTTTCATTGTATATTTCATTACTCATTCCAACTTTTTTATACATTATTTCTAGAAAATTCTACACCAATTAATTGTTTTCACCTCCCACTCCTATGAAATACAACTTTTAGATGTGTTCAGGGCTAATGATATTGAAATCTGTGGAGTATTCCTCTATGTGTTTCACTGTGTTTCTTTTTAATCTGAATCACCAGACCTTTTAAGTTCCATATTTCATATTTTTTGTTTTGTGAGATCATTATTAATTGTCTTATTATAATTAATTAGTCCTTGGAGTATACAGTCAACTATTTTAGTGAATCTATTTTATGGTAATTAAGGTCACGTGGGTATCCTTAAAAGAATGACCATGACTAGTCACTGATATCCCTTAGTGTTGAGTTTAGTGACATTGTTGTCTCAGAAAAATCTTTATTGTTGGATATGATTTTCCATTTTCTATTGTCATGTCATCTATACCTATGCATAATTCTGTAGATAATTATACAAATAAATTTCATTGTCTCCATACATACCATGGGGATTTTTGATATCCATCATAGCATCATGTTTCTCTACCATGACATTCATTTGGGAATAAACCTATATGTTTTATACTATGTGTAATCAATATTCAAACTTTTATTCTATATAACACATGATAATATTATTGTACATATCATACAAAAGAATAAATGTTGCCTTCTTGTGAATTTCTCATATGGGATCCTCCTACAACATTATCTTTGATTGAGTAATTTCAATGTGATAATCCATTATATAAATCATGACATAATGACCCAATTTTGATGCCTTGATGATGAAATGTTCTTATTAAACCCTTTAGTCTCTCATAAGATCAATAAAATGATTATTCGTTAAATTTTAAAAAATTCAAAATTCTTACCTATAGATCCATTGATGTGGAGGGTGGGAAAACAATGTTAAAATTTTTATTACTAGATCTTCTGTCATTATATAATGCATAGGTTAACACTGGATCCACTACCATGTTTTTTTCATGAATTAAATCATAATAATAATAGTATTATATAATCATTTGTGATATTCTAAAAATAGAATGGGATGTACATTTCAAGGAAACTCATAATGTGTGTTTTGGGGTCTTCATGTGGTAGCCCAAACAAGTGGAGTGAATGAGTTATAATTTGGATGACCTCTATCTTGATCTCAAAATTTTGTGCAATAACAGGGGTTTTGAGAATTCTCATATTTCCCCCCATGATCCTATTTCTTCCATAATTCATTAGTGCATAACCTTGATTTTTCCCATTATTTGATGTCATACTCTTTGTTTCAGATCCAAATCAAGGTCATTATGTTGATCCCTTACGAAATTAATGTCATTTTTTTATTAGAAACCTTTTACATTTTTTTCTACCATAATGTCTTCTCTAGCTTTGGGTCCAATGCTAGATCATCCACTTTTTCTTTCCCGCAATTAATGAATTAATGAAATGTATTGTTACCAAAAACTATAAAATGACATTACCAAGTATAAAACAATGAATTTAAATAAAAAAATATCATTATTCCTAATAAAATTGAACAACGTAGAAACTATCCTTCGAAATGATGCCAAAAATTTGACATGTTATTGGAAATTGTAAATTTTCTATAAGGAAAAACAAATATTTTAATTTATAAATCTCATTCAAACATAATAAGAATTTAGTATTTATCATATATAAGGGTTGAAACCACATCAATTATTTCTGTGATCTATAATAATTATTTAAATTGAAAATGAAATTTTATTTTTAGAAAGGGATAATGTAAAATAAGGGCTTGTTTTGAAATCAAGAGGGAGGAACAAGTTTGAGTTATTTTAATGTTTTTTCACTTAGGATTCAATTAGTTATATTTGTATTCATTTTTTTTGTTAACATTGGTCATTTATGAATCCTTGGCCTAGGTACCTTTCTCTTATTCTGTCATTTCACCATTATAATGGTCAACTGCTAGGTGAAATCACACAATTGGGTAATCCAAAACAATAATCAAACATAACTGACCTAGATTTCAAAATGTTTATACAATAAATAGGGAAATAAATTGATGCAATGATATGAACATTTTAAAATAACAATAAATGGTCATGTAATTTAAAAAAAACGAATATTTGAATTTTTAAATGGTGTTACAGAAAAAAAAGGAAGTTTAAATATATATATAAATAATCTATACACAAAGCATTACCCTATAATCACATTGCCTAACATAATGAAAACTACTCACTCATGCCTAGAATGATGAAAATGAGTAGCATGGATACCTGAGCTAAAATGGTGGCAATGAACTTAAATGATTCATGGATCTGTGATGGTGCTACATACATGAAGTATTATGTACATATCCACTTAGTCATATTACTCCCACATGAAGTGGTCGTTGGGCTATATTATAACCATTCATCATCCAACCCTCATAAATTACATTGTTATTCTCTTGATTTATGAATGTTACATGATGTGTATAATTACAAGGAATTTAATGTTCAAATTTGAACAGTCGAAGAAGGTATCATGAATTAAAAAAAACCAATTCCAAAATAAATTCTTCCACAAAACTAATGTCATATAATATATTTACTTGATGTGTATATGGATTTTTTTCATATTTCCAGCCATCTCCTCTTTAATAATTAGGTGTCACATTGTGAATGACAACCTCAATGAAATGTGTATTTGTGATCCATATTTTGAATATTTTATATTTTTCAAATATATTTTTTATGCACCAAAATTCACATAAATAGAAAAATTATACAACATTTTGATAGATTTGTCATTTATTTATTGAAATTAATACATTATAATTCTATTACACGTACACATGAAATACAAATATAAATACATTAAACTCAGATGACCACTTTATAAGCTCCTCCATGGATGCGTTGAGAATACCCCAATGAAAATGAAGTAAGAGTTTTCTATTTAACATATTCACTATATTGGTTAATTGATACAAGAGAGTATAATTTGAGTTTTATAGTTAGTGGGGAATTATCCACTATGTGCTATAATGATTATATCAGATATCACCTAAGAGTACATGTTTTATCATTATCCAAACATTATGGGTGATTATGGAAAAATGGTAATTGAGTTTAGGAAAGGGTACTTATAGAATGTTTTTGATCATATTGATACATCCTATTAGTGGTTGGTGATGTATGGAACATGTTATTTTTGGGGACTTCTGTTTTAATGGTGGGATGTTTTGAAATAATTATATCATCATGTAAGGATATCATGGAAGTATTTTTTTACTTCATATTACATGAATTTATTTTTGGAGAATCCGATGGATGATATGGAATAAAAGTTTATGTATATCATATATGAGGAATGTAAGTGATGGATAATTCTACCCACATTACCAATATATAAAATTTTCACATGTACTGGTGGGTGATTAGAACACTAGGCTCATACAATATAAGGATGGATTGAGGTAATTTATTTAGTACCACATAATTATAATCTAGATTATATCCATATCTAAATTCCTATGTTTGAATTCTATTATGAATTATAATTAGATACAGTGTAGACTGTCTTGGTAGCATGATAGTTTTATCAAGGTTAGCTATGGATTTTTATACATTAGATGGAAATATATAATGAGTATTAACTTAGTGAAGATAGAAAGGGCATCAGGGTAGTTTTTTGTCACATTCATTGATAGGGAAAACCATTGTCTAGTTAATGTTTTTTCAGTAGGGTAATGGACAATTAAATTTTAATATACAAGTTATGGAGATCTACTCCCACAAGATGATTTTCACCTGAATGTGTTTTCTATCATAATACCATGTTTACAATGAAGGAATAGATAAAATTAAACATGAAGATTAGTATTAGGAGAAGAATAATATAATTTTATTTGTCAATTGGGGATCTTTTTGTTGTTTATATTTTGGAGGTGGTTGTGGATCCATGGTTCTGAGGCTGTAGCACCAATAAAAACCCAAGGATTTATATGTAAAATTAATAAAATAAATGAAACACTAAGAATATTTCAAAAACAATTATTTAAGGGAGATATTTATAAAATTTATCCTAAACTAATTTTTTCCACTTTTGTGTCTTGAATTTAAAAAATATGACATGCGCAGTTTCGTTCAGGGTGATTTTTTGGGTCTGATTGAACAGACATAATTTTTTGTGAATAGTAACCTACCTTTAAGAATAGTAAACGACCCTTAAGATTATTAATATAAACCTTATGAATATTAAATATTAAAAATTTATAGTAACCTTTCCCTTCAATGTATAGATGTAATTTAGGCATCTTATATGTGAACATATAACCATAGTAAAAGTATTGGTATTTTTGTATGTCATAAATAATTAATGAAAATTTAAATAATTAAATTAAAATACAATTTATTTTAATAAATGGTAAACATAAATATAATTTTTTATTTATTTTTTTTAATTTAATTTTATAAGACCTTATGTAATTTTTTAAAACATTATAAAATCTATTATTATTTCAACATTTGTATTTTTAATGAAAATTGTGATTTTAATTAAATATTAAATTAATGATTTATTTAAAATTATTTTTGGAAAAATGGATTTCATATTTGGATTCTACACATTAAAAAAATGATTGCGTGAATTTATGGGATTTTTCTAAAATACCAGATTTTTTGTTAATGGTAAAATATTATAATTAATGATAAATGCTAAATAAATTTATCTCAACTCTATGACTGAGTCAAGGATGATGTAAATGGAATTTCCTAGAAATCACATGAAAATATTAATATTTTTATTCATATGAATAATTACCATTGACTGTTTTATTGAAAAATAATAGACTAATTATCAGAATATTAAAAAAACCCCTCCTCCCCTCTAATATAAAAACCACCCCCACTCCACTCTTCTCTTCACTCCTCTCAAGCCTTCTAACATGATAAATTATACTCAAATATCTCCTAAAAAGCCTCCCATATGACCATCATCCCATGGTATCCTTAGAATACCAAATCCTCTCCCCTTAAGTGCCTCTTACGGAAGATTAATTGAAGAGGTAAATTATTATTATCAATTCTTTTTTTATGTTTTCATGTTCTGTTGTTTTCTTTTTTTCCCTTACTCTCCTCATCCAAATTTTATGACAAATCTAGTACCATAAATTAAAAAAATATGTTTTTACAATAATGAATTATGTTATAATCATCTCTGCTTTAAACTTTTTTTATACTAGTAGTAAGAACACCATCCGAGATGTGTTAATTTACATCATTCTAGGACTATGGGTTTTTAATTTTTTTCCATAATTATTTCTAGTCATGAAAAAATTCATATGGTTTAAACAGAATGTAATATATGTATTATATCTCATATATGGTTATATAATATTTATTTATGCATTGTATTGTTTTATTAAACAATATGTGTTCTTTGTGATAAAAACATCCAATTAACCCAAAAGGTTATCACTAATGTTCTATATAATTATTCATCTTCACTCCATGTAATCGAATGATATTCACAACCATTTAACCATATGTACGTTCAATAATAATATATAACTCCAATTATATAAAAAGATCCTCATTTTACATGATTATCCTTTCATGTATATAATAAAACCAATCAAGAAACAAACGGACACGAACAATGATCTTGAACCACAAAACCTATCAAAAAGATTATGAATGAACTAAAAAGGATATTGTTAATAAATTTCATATAAAATAGTTTCTATATTTACTAATTAATTATCCTAATTTTATTTTTTCTGTCATTAATATGGCTTGGAGAACACCCTCAGACTTAATGTATAGGATTATACCCGAACATCCATTATTCTTTCTGGTTATTCTTACTCCCTTTTTACCCAAATGAAATCCTATAGTCTATTTATATAAATATTATAAATTATATTCAAATGTAGAATCTCATGTATCAAGATCCATTAATCATTCTATTTCTGGGATATACATGATTTTAAGTGATTTTATCCTTAATACTTCCTGATAAGCAACCCCATTTCAAAGAACATCCTTAATTGTTACCCATATTCAAGTGAAATATATCACCTATTTTAGGCCACCATTGTTTTTATAAAATCATTATTATTATTATTAAAACCCTATTGGTTTAATTTTTTTATTGTAAAATAATATCCCCCTTTTATATTTTAAATTATATTTATTATTTTCATTTAAACCACGCTAAAATGTTCTAATGCTCAAATTTATTAAAACATTTATTAGTTGTGGTCACATATGTTTGAAATAACATAGCATGATATATACATATTTTTCATTTTTAATGAATATGAATGCATTAATTCCTTTCCTTCATGGAATCTTTTACGGTACTCCCATAAATTATGATTTAATCTATGATTATGATAATATTTTTTAATCATGGGTAACCTTATGTTTATGTATGATTTAGTTTTTATGATTTATCATGTGGAAAACATATTTAGAATCATGTTATGATGGGTTACCCAAAATATGACTATAATGAATTTTCAAATGTTGTGTCTTATTAGAAGTTATGTGAAAATGTTTTGGCAGTTTTCATTGACATGTGTTTCCATGTGAAATTGTTTTTTCGGATTGCCTTGACTTGTGATACAATGTGAAACGGTCGTGGTGGTTTACATTGACTTGTGCTCCTTAAAGTGAAATGAACCTTAAGTTGGGCTAAATTCATGATTTATGTTGATTCTATGTAACTATTATTCCATTTTTTATGATTTCAAGTTATGCATGTTAATATTTTATATGTTCAATTATGTTATATAACCTTTTATATCATTATGTCATACTTCTTAAAAAATTTGATAAAGCATTACTCATATAATAAATCCCTAATTGGGATTTTAGGTCATAACTTTTCATGTTATCCCTAGGTTATCGTATGCAGATGTAAATGAAATGGGATGTAAGAGATTTTTATGAAAAATAAATAAAGAAATGTTTTTTAATTCAATGTTTTTAGTTTAATGTACCTAGACTTCCAAGACACTAGACATTATGATATTTTTCATGTTTAATGATATTTAATTCTTATCAAAATCCTTTAGTGATATCTTTAATAGTTTAGGGACTCTATAGTTGGTATCAGAGGACATGTTATTTATTTTTAGATATTAGGAATAGATCATATTAGTAATTACATTAGGGATGAGACTATGTATAAGAAAATATCCCCAAATATCAGATAGTATAGATTAAGTGGTTTATCAAGAAACTACATATGTATCTCGATACAAATAGGTAGACGTGGCTCTGGAATAAAAGTATCTAGGGTTAAAATCCATAAACACCACTTTGAGATAGACTTGAATAGGAACTCATGCATGAAAATTAGCTTTTATTCACAATTGGTCTAACACTCCAGGGGGATATGATTTGTTGAAATCATATTCTTAGTACAAACCATTATTAAGGGAATAAAAAATAAATAAGCCCATAAAAATATATGTTAGGAAATAGGTCATGTATATCCTAGACTAAATCCTATGGAATCACAAGTTAGAATGTACCTTTACATTAATATTTTATCATTTTATGTTTAATGTTTCCTATTTATGCTTGTTAGATATGTATTCAAACCGTCATCATTTTTTATCTTAGTTTGTAAAACAAAATTTTGAGGGTGAGATTTCATAAAGAGGGAGAATGTAACAACCCATGTATTTTCATATAAATTTAGTGTAAATCATTAAAGACTATAACCTTTTAAAACAATAATTTTTTTGGGAGATATTTAAAACGTAGATTCTAAAATAAAATTTTCCACTTCTGTGTCTTGAATTTAGAAAATCTAACACACACTGTTCAGTTTAGTGTGATTTTCATGGTCTGATGGAACACACATAATTTTTAGTGAATAGTCACCAACCCTTATTAATAGTAACCTACCCTTATGAATGGTTATATCAAAATTATGAATATTAAATCTTTCCAAATAATATTACCCTCACCCGTGAATGTATAAATAATATTTAGTCATGTTATAAGTAATATTATCACCATAAAGAAATTATTGGTATTTTTTAAGTAATGAATAATTATTGAAATTCAAATAATTAATTTAAAAGAAAACATATTTTATTAATTGCTGATCATAAATTTAAATTTTCATGTATTTTGGTTTTAATATAATTTTAAAATACCTCATTTAATTTTTGAAAACATAATTAAAATTACTTATAGTTTTAAAATATGAATTTTTTAGGTAAATAATTATTTCAATTAAAATATAAATTAATAATATTTATAAAATTATTTTTGGAAAATGGATGTCATTTTTGGATTCTACTTCTTGAGAAATATTTGTGTTTATTTTTATGGTATTTTTAATAAACAATTGAATCTGTGGTCAATCGTAAAATGTTATCATTTACTATAAATGCTTAATAAATTATTATTTTTTTCATCAAGATTGAGTCATGGATTTTGTAAATGGGTGTTGTCCAGAACTCACATGCACAGTTTATTGGATTTGGTCCTAACAATCATTATTATGACTTGAATTATGGAAAAATAATACACTAATGACTAAAATATTATGAAAACCTTCCTCCCGCTCCCACTGTAAAACCAATGACACTCACCTATTCTCTTAGCTCCTATTAATCCTTGATCCATTCATAAATTATACTTAAATATCACCCCAAAACTCCACCTCCATAATCATCATTCCTTCGTCTCATGAAAATACTAAATAATCTCCCATTAGGAGGCTCTAAATGAAGATTAATTCAAGTGGTAAATTCCACTTTTCAATTATTTTATGTTATTTCAAGTACCTTTTCCATTATTTAATTTCTTACCTCTCCTCATCCAAATTTTTTGACAACTAAATTACCTTACATGTACTATAATGTTTATATGATAATGGAGTAAGTTAAAAACATCTCACAATTACCCTTCTTTTGTACTAGTACTAAAAAAACTATTCGAAATGTGTTAATATACCACATTCATTGATGATGGGTTTTAAATTACCATTACCATCTTATATTATGGTCATGAAACCATTCATATAGTTTTGACATAATATAATATATTTAGTTTGTCTCATATATGGTTCTAGAATTGTATGGACCCAAAAATTATTGAATGAATATTCGTCTTAATCTAATTAAATGTCATATTATGCAAAATGGTTATGTAAAAATTTTCACTTCCTTGGTTTTATGTTTTTTCATTTGAAAATACTATTATGAATTGTGACTATTTCTATTATAGTCGTTGGACAGTGATCACATTATTAATATAAATATAGGGTTTCAACAAATCCAATTTACTCAGACAAAGGAATTGATGGACTCATCGAGTAGAATTTATCTGTATAAATCCAATTTTTCAGAGTATGGAAAGGTGGTGGAATCATTGGGATTTTATCTTCACCAAACACAATCCATTCATCAACACATTATTCTTGAATGGAACCACTTATTTGAGAAGTGGATGATGACCGAGATTAGCACTACATCGATGTTATCTGAGCCACCCCATGAGTATTTCACCATCACACTCATTACCCTTAAGACTTATGCAGGTATTATCTGGTGTCATTTAACAAAACCCTATTCCTATGTTTATGTGCATTATTTTTTAATAGAATAAACAATAAAAAATCATTTTATTATTATTACTTTGTAAATAGTATTTAATGCATTAATAGTATTTTTTGTTAATATTCAATTAAGAAATATATTTTGATGAATTAATGGATTTTCAATTAAATATTATTTGAATTAAATATTATTACTAAATTAATTTTTATTAAATATAAATGATAGTATAATTTTTATGAATACAACTTTTTTTTATTAAGGGTTGAAAGTCGTTTTTGTCAAAACCCATGAATTTTCGATAAATGTCAGAACTTATTTTAAAATTAATCAATCTACATATTTATAAAATTATATATATAAAATAAATATTATTTTTTTAATCAGGACATTTTAATTATCATAGTGTGAATTTTTCATAGTTTTCTAATATAGTCGATTTTTTGGGTAAAAATTAAATTCTCTTTTAATATATATGGTGTTTTATGACATTATAATCACCCAATAGTTATGTAATATATTCATATAAATTTTATTTTCGTCCAATATATGTTGTACTATAAAAATAATTTGATTTGAGGTTTTATTGATTTATTTTACAAAGCATTATTTGACCCTCCAAGAATTTTAAAACATTTTATCTTTCAAAATTGATTTCCTAAAGAGTCGGACTCACCTCCACCTAATAAAGCCTAATATTTAAAGAAGTTCGGCCATATTCCTTTTAAAATAATGTTTTCTACTCCTATTTTAAATAACCATGTGAAAAAAACCAAGGGTTGTTTTTTGGTTTTGATTAGTTTAATTTGTGCTATCCAAAACCTAAATAATAATGAATTACCTTTGTTTTCCTATATAATCCAACCTAATATCAATCTTACTCTTCACTAAAATCCATTGGAGCTTGACCAAATTTATCCCTCATCTCTCTATAATTCTCTCAAGGCACCCCATGCTCTCAAGAATCCTTTCTCAAGCATCTCTCATGCCTTTGGGATCACACATCCAAGTAAGGGACTTTTTTCCATTCTCATTTTCTCCAAATTTCGAAATGTTTTTATTCATTTTTATGTTCAATTAAAAATGTGGGGGTATTATTTCACACCTACCCTATACTTGCCTCATTATTTATGAATGGTGAGAGACCAATTTCCCTCTCAGTAATGCCTCCCATGAACAATTGTAACCATGTTGGAATTCTGTAATGTATTTCTCTATCCTCATACACATTCATGCTATTCCTTTGTATTATGAATATAAATTCCATTATATATGTTGGGAAATTAATATATATTATCCCCCTACTGCACAATTAGTTTTCATATGATGAGACACCTCTTTCTCTCTCATCAACCATTTTTATGAATTCTTATGACACATCTTTATGCTGCCAAAATTGCGCAGCGATTTTCAAGTTTAAGTCATTGTGTAGTGAAAACCATGCCCATTTCTCAATCAAGGTTATCAACATTATACAAATTTACCTATTTATTCTTTAGTTTCATGTACTAATTCCACATTCCTATATCATGAAATAAATGATAATTTTTAATGCATCCATTTTATATTATCCATGTGGCACACTTATGCGTGACATTAAATGATTATGAAGGGTGTGCCCTGATAGCACTCCATGCATTGGGTAAACATAAATATCATGATACATAAATTGAAATTATGGTTTTCTCATTATAATTCATGTTAAATGAGTGTTTACTCATTCTAAATGTTAAATTTTCCTTGGATTATAGTAAAATCATGTAAAATGTTCTTTCCACATTCAATGTTTTAATAATCATGAAATATCAGGACATTATGTTCAGGTTTCTCTTATGATCCATTGATAATCTTATTTCCTAACATGTATCATATTATTCATGTTATGAATTTTTTACTCCCTTAATAGGCTTTATATCTCACCCTTTTATTAAGCATGTCCTCGTCTTATCCCATTCAATGTTAAGAATAAAGGACTGATGTGGTCATGTAAAAGAAGTTTTCAATAAGATGATGTGTTTTATGTTTTACATTTTTATGTAATCTTCCTAATAAACAAAGACACTAGAACTCTTGATATTATATGTTTTATAATGTGATTTTTTATGTAATAAATTATGTTTATGTTTTAAGTAAATAACATGGTCTTTATAGTTGGTATCAGAGGACATGTTTAGTTATTTTTGGGATTAAAATTAGAAAACCATAGTGAAAGCCTTAGGGATAAGACTAATTATTAAAAAACACCCCTAAATTTTCAGTGAGTATTAAGTAAGTGGTGTATCAAGAAAATATACCCCTGTATGTTTATTAACAGGTAGAGGCTGCTCTGGAACAGATGTATCTATGTGTAAAACCAAAAAAACACCGCATTAAACTAGAATTGAAGGAGAATTGGTGCACGACAACAGGCCATAATTCACTCTTTCTTACAACACTCTCGAAGGATATGCTTTGTAAAATTCAAAAGCATTGTATGAAACATTGTTAAAGGGAATAAATAATTCCCTTAATAATATATGTTGTGATGTAGATTGAGGATAGCATAGATTGATTCCTATAAGTTAATAAGTTACAGAAATAAAAGTGATTTATAAGTCATCTGTTTTTGTCATTGGATTTAAAATTATGTGTTACACCAATATTTCCTTTTTTATAGCCAATGGTTGTTAATTGGAGGACTCAAGCTAACAAATGAGGCAAAGATCAATGTGAAGACTATTTCAATGAGATTCCTAACCTGATGGGATTGGGAATCACAATCTCTATAACAATACACTCTAAGTTAAATCATGTTTTTAAAATAAACATGGGTCAAGAGGAACCTTCCACCCTCCCCCCCACCCAAATAACAAGTCTCAGTCGTGTTCTTTATGAGAAAAATTCCTTTTACATTTAATATGTCATATGATCCAAAAATCACTGAACAATGGATCAACTACAATGAGAAGATATTCTATATCCTTCAATGTTCTGAACAAGAGATGGTTCTTATGCCCGCTTATATTATAGAGGGTTAAGCTGATCAATGAAGAAATTTCTAAAAAATACAAATACAAAGGAGGAGATCAAGGCATTGAAATGGATTTATTTCTAGAAAATGTTTTTCGACTAATTTTTTCCTCTCACGATCTGACTTAACACGGAAAGGGACTTCCTTCCCTCAAGAAAAAAAGACGATGAATCCATTCGAGAATACAATGAAAACAACACAAGGTTTTCACAATATGATTTTGGCTTTGTCGATACCCCCAAATTCTGGTTTACGACTTGTTTGGTGGGCTAAAACCTAGCCTCTGGAAATCCCTTACAATCTATGACTTTGAGAGCTATGAAAAGATTGTTTGATGTGCCCTCAAAGTTGAAATAGAGTATGGAGAATCTAAGGGTTATCATGGCGATATAAAACATAATGTGGACTAAAAATTTTGGAGTTATGATGGATAAATCCATTTTTACTAAGAAAATACATCACCCCACATTCCCATGGTTTAGAAAGAAGCACCCCGAAAATTTCTAGAAGGGGACGAGTAAATGCTCTAGTTGTGGAAGAGAGGGGAATTTGGGCATTACCTGCCGACCATAAAAACTCGAGGTTGTGAAAGAGAAGATGAATGCTCCATTCGACCCTCAATGTGTTGTTCATTTCTTCAACTATAATGAACTAGGGAACTTTGAAAATAAGTACCTTATGCCAATGGTATTTGGATCCATCCAAAAACCTCCACAGTAAAAAGGGCGAGCTTTTTCCATCACTACCTCTGATGTGAACCCCAAAAATAAGTGGTGATAGATACGCAAGTAATTCATTCAATAAAAGAGAACATACCTTTTGATTCAAGTTCTATGCATTCTTTTATATCATGAATGATTAGTAGAGAAATCCCAACACCACCATAAATCATAGAGTAATATTGACGGTGAGTATGGAAAATGGTGGAATCATTGCATACAATGAATATAACTTCTCCCCGGTCATAATTTGTGTATTGAACTTCCCAGATATCCGCATCATACATCCTCTGGTGGAATTTGATTCTATTATTATCTTGGATTGACATTCCCAATATAGAGCCAACATAAATTTTTGTGGGGGAGAAATCACTCTCCATATGGATAATCGACCCCTAATTCTGTATAAGTTATGTAGGATGATGAACCGTCATTAGTACCATAATCTCATGTGTGGATATTACTACCCTATAGTCATGTGTATCTATCTCAGATGATTGAGTCTAAGGAAGAAACAATCCTTGAAGACATGCCTATTTTGTGGGAATTTACTGAAATATTTCCCAAGGAATTTCCTGGTCTTTCTTCAAGAAGAGATTTTGGATTCCCAATCGATCTTATACCTGGGGCATCCCCAATATCCCAGAATCTGTATAGAATGGAAATGGTGGAGCTTGAGAAGTTGAAGAAACAACAACCTGAAAATCTAGATAAAGGGTTTATACACGCATGTGCTTCACTATGGGGTGCACTAGTCCTCTTCTTCATGAAGAAGGTTGGTTTAATGTTCCTTTTCATTGATTATTGTGAGATCAGAAAAATCACCATAAAGAACAAGTATCCTCTGCCTCGATTTTATGACTTATTCGATCAACTGTGTGTAGTACTATACTTCTCGAAGGTGAATATGCAGTCAGGATATTACCATGTAAGGGTGAAGAAAGATGATATCCCCAAGTCTGATTTTATTACTAGATACGAGCACTATGAATTCATAGTAATGACATTGAAACTGACTAGTGCTCCAGAAATCATCATGGACTTGATTAATAGAGTATTTAGATATTACATTGACAAATTTGTGGTAGTAGTTGTTGACGATATTCTAATATACTCAAAAAACAATGATGATCATGAGGGACATCAATGCATTTTACTAGTTACCTAGAGAAAGTAGAAGCTCTATGCAAAGTACAATAATTGTATGTTCTGGTTAAAGGAGGTATAATTAATAGGTCATATCATCACAAGAAATGGCATATAATTGGATCCCCCCAGGATAGCTTCTATTGTGGGATGGCTGAGGACAACATCGGTAGCATATATCTGCAGCTTCTTGGGGAAAGCTATATATTATCACCGATTTCTGAGAAGTTTTTCATAGTTTCCCAACACTCATTCCATGATAACTAGGAAGGGAGTAATGTTTTCATGAAGTTATGGATGCAAAGTGAGCTTCATGGAGTTGAAAAGAATGATTATCACTCCTCATGTTCTCACACTACCAATAGGTTGAGTCCTTTTTGGGGTATTTAGTGATTCTTCAATGAAGGGACTGGGTTCTGCGTTGATTCAAAATGAAATTGTAATTGCCTATGAATCAAGGAAATTTAATGTTCATGAGAAAAACTGTCCAAAAATGATATAGATTTGGATATAGTGATCTCATGTTTAATAATATGGTGGCATTGCCTCTTTGGGGAGAAGTGTGAAATATATACGAATCAAAAATGCCTCAAATATATATTCACACAGAAAGAGTTTAACACGCACCAGTGAAGATGGTAAGATATGATCAAAGACTATAACTGCTCAATCCATTTACAACCCAGTAAAGTAAATAAGGTGGCAGATGCTCTATATAGAAAGGACCCATCAATTATATTATTGATGATAATTGAAAAGGATCTAATCATCATCGATTTGATGAATATGTGCATGGGAATAAAAAATAATGGAACATCACCAATACTTTCACAAAGGATTTCTCAACCGTCTCCTTTGGAAAGGTAAAAGGATGATCAAAATGATGATGTGGGAATTCATAAAAAAGAGGAAACTATAAGAAAAGGGAAATCCTTAGTGTTTAATGTTAATGATGATGGAATTCTGAGATTTAGGACAGAACTATGTGTTCTATCTAGTCCAGAGATAAGAATGAACTTTTTGATGATGCATATAGATAGAATTTCTCCATTGATCCAGGAAACCCAAAGATGTATTGAGATCTCTAAGAGCATTATTGGTGACATAACATGATGAAAGATATCAATAATTATACATCAATATGCATGGTTTGTCAGCAAGTGAAGGCAGAGAGGAAGAATTCTAAGGGGATGATGCAACCACTACATATACCAGTATAGAAATTGGAGAACCTCACCATGGACATTGTCACCAGACATCAAAAGACATCCAATGGAAACAATGTTATCTTGGATGTTGTGGATCATCTTACAAAAACCTCACACGTCATTGTATATTGAGAGGATTACCCATTGGATTAATTTGGATGAATAGACATCAGAGATGTGGTAAGGCTGCATGGAGTACAACTATCAATTATATTCAAATGAGATTAAAAATTCACCTATATGTTTTGGAATAGTCTTCAATATTCTCTAAATTCCAAGGTGTTTTTTAGTATGGATTATCTTCCTCGAACTGATGGATAATTTGAGCAGACTATCCAAACACTTAAAGACATGTTGAGGGTTTGTCCAATGGACTTGAAATGAGATGGGATCAACATATCACACTAGTTGAGTTCTCTTATAACAAAATTTTCCACTAAAGAATACAAATATCTCCTTATGGATCTCTTTATGGGAAGTTGTGCAGAACACCAGCATGTTTGGATGATGTTGGTGAGAAAAAACTCCTTGGTCCAGAAATGGTCGAATAAATGATAGAGAATGTTAAGACCAGACAAGAACATATTAAAGATGCTAGAAAACGACAAAAGAGAAATGTTTATAATCAAAAATGAGTCCATGTGTTTGATATCGGTTACATGGTATTCCTCCACACATTACTGTGGAAGAGATTTATGAGATTTGGGAAGAAGGGGAAAATATTCCACAGTACAATGACCCTTCTAAGAACGTTGATCGCATAGGAGTAGTGGATGATCGACTACCACTCCCACCTAAACTTTCTCAAGTACATTATTTATTCCATGTATCATTCCTAAGGATGTAAATACCTAGCTCATCGCATGTACTCAGTCTAGATGTGGTACCATGGGAGAAGGACCTCTCTTATGAAGAGAAACCAATGAAGATCTTAGATTGTAGAGAAAATGTTCTACGCAATAATACAATTCCCATCATCAAGGTATGGTGGAGAAACCCTAGGTTTGAAGAAGCATCGTGGGAATTAGAGGATGTGATGAAGTAGAGTTACCCCCATCTGCTTTAGTGTGGGAAAAATTTTTGAGGGAGAAATTTCTTAAAGCGGGAAGATTGTAATGACCAAAAATTTTATTAATGAAAATTCCTCTTGATTTAATTAATTGTTTTATTATGAAAAATGGTTATTTAAACCATATGGACATACTTGGTTTTATGTTTTTAGAGTTTAAAATAGCTTTATGAATTGTGATTGTTGCTAATAGACATTGAACAATGGTCTCATTACTAGTATCAACATATGACTTTAAAAAATACAATTTACAAAGTCAAAGGAAGAGATGGCCTCATCCAGTAGATTTTCTCCATACGAAGACCATTTGTTGCAACTAGAAATGTATGTGGTGACCTTGGGATTCTCTCTTGACCAATCGAAAGGTGAGCTTCAAAATGTTATTCTATAATAGAACTGCCTATGGTAGAAGTGGATGTTGATAGAGATTACCACCTGAGTGATGTTATCCAAGACACCCCAAGAGTCTAACACCATCGTACACCTTACCCTTATCAATTATGATGTCGTTATTAGGGGTTATGTAAAAATACAATATCCCAATGATTATGTGAATTATTTTTGTATAGACTAAATAATATATATTCACTTTATTATCCTTACTTTGTAACTAGTTTTTAAAGGACGAATAGTATTTTTTGTTTATATTCAATTATGAAATATATTTTGATACATTAATGTATTTTTTAAATAAATAGTATTTTTTGATACCATATTATTACAAAATAAATCATTGTTAGATATAAATGATAGTAAAATTGGGATGAATAAAATCATTATCTTTATCATTGTTTGAATGTCGTTTTTGGACAAAACCCATAAATTTTTTAAAAATTGTTGGTTTTTATTATAAAAGTAAACATTCAAATATTTAGAAATTTATTTTGATAAAATGTATATAATTTTTTAAAAATGTATTTTGAAATTATCCTACAGTGTATTTGTAGTAATTTTCAAAGACAGTGGAATTTTTGGGTGAAAATTAAATACTATTTTAATATATAATGTGTTTTATGACATCATAATGACCAAATAGTGATGAAATAAAATACAATAAATGGTTCTTTCATCCAATATATTTTTTACCATTAAAATAATGTTATTTTAGGTTTTTTTTAATTTTTTACAAAGTCTTAGTGTACCCTCCAAAACTAATGAAACATTTTAACTATTTAGATTGATTTCTCTTAGAGTGTGACTCACCTCCATATAAGAAAGATTAATATTTTAAACATTTAGGACTTTTCCCTTATAAAATAATTTATTCCACTCACCTTAGGAGAAATAAATGGGTATAAAACATGGGTTTGTTGTGGGTTTGTGTTATTTTAATGTGTGTTGTACAAAACATATATAATAAAGAATTCCCTATATTTTCCTATATTAACCAACCAAAGTTCTCAATTCCTCATCAGTAAAATTCTTTGGAGAACTACCAACCCCTAACATCCTCTCTCTAGAATCCACAACAGGCACCTCAAGCACCCAATAATCCTTTCTCAAGCCTCTTCCAAGCCATTTGGATGACAGCTCTATGTAAGTGATTTCTTTCCTTTCTCATTTCTATCCAAATTTAATTATGTTGTTATGCTATTTAATTATCAATAAAAAATGTTGGGGTATGATTTCAAACCCCCCATATACATCCCTCAATATGTATAAATTATGATATAACCCTCTATCTTTCCTTAATTCTTCCCATGAACACTCGTTACCTTGTTGAAATTCAGTAAGGGATTTCTCTCCCCTCATTCACATTCATGAAATTCCATTGTATTATGAATCTAAATATCATTACATATATTGGAACATCTATCTATAGGCCAACCTTACTGTCTATTTTGTTTACATATGATGGGACACCCCTTTACCTCTCATTAACCATTTTTATGGATTCTTATGACACGCCGTTATGCTGCCGAAATTGCACTACAATTTTCCAAGCCAAAGTCATTGTGTGGTCTTTACCATACCCATTTCTCTATAATTTGTTTTTACCAATACACACATTTATATATTGATTATTGAGTTTCTTGTATTAATTCCAAATTTTTTTATCATGTAATAAATGATTATTTTTAATGAATCCATTTATATGAACCATGTGAAACACTTATGAATGACAAGAAATGATTAAGAAGGGTGTTCCCTGATAACTTTCCAATGCATTGGGTAAAGATAAATGTCATGATACGTCAATTTTGATGACGGTTTACTTGTTATAAATCAAGTTCAATTAGGTTTTACTCATTATCCATGTGCAATGAGACTTATATCTTGCTAAAATCATGTTAAATGTTGTTGCCACATTTCCAAGTTATGATAATCAACATATGTCAAGCATTTATGTTCATGTTTCCCTTATGATCCATTTATATTATTTTTGATTAAAACGTATCAAATTATTCATGGTATTCCGTGTTTATCCCCTTACTGGGATTTATTGCTCCCCATTTTATTATTCATGTATTCAGTTTATCCCATGAAATGTTATAAACGATGGAATGATATGGTCATGTAAAATATGTTTTCAATGAGATGTTGTGTTTTTTGTTTAAAGTTTTTATGAAATGTTTCTAATACCCAAAGACACTAGACCTATCGATATTATAAGTTGTATAAATTGGATGTTTTATGTAACAAATAATGATTAAGATTGAAATAAGATTCAGGGATGTTATAGGAATTATTTTGACACAATTTTTTGATTTGTAAAACAAAATGTGTTCATTGTGGTCAAACACCGCTAATTAACCAAAAAGGATATCACAAATGTTTTTTTGTAATGATTCATCATCATAGCAAGTAACCAAAAAAATTTCACAACCATGTAGCCTTATGGATTTCTAATAATAAAATATAACCCCAATTCTAGAAAACCATCTTCATTTTACCTTTTTATTCGTTCATGTATATATATAAACCGATCATGAAACAGATAGACATGAACAATGAACTTGTACCTCACAACCTATCAAAATATTTATGAATGAACACAAAAAGTTCATTCTAAATAAATTAAATGTAAAAAATGTTTTTAATTTATTAATTTATGATCCTAATTTTATTATTCAAGTCCTTATTTTCAAGTGGGGATTACCATTAGACTTATGGTAAAGGATTCTTCCAGAACCTCCATTATTCCATTAGGTTATTCTTACTCTATCATTAACAAAATAAAAACATCTATTTTGTTAAATTACATATTATAATTTAATTATATATGAAAAAATCATGTATCATGATCCATTAATCATTATCACTTTGGGATATACAATCTTTTATGTAATTCCCTCCTCCATACATCCTGATATGAAAACCAGTTTTAAGGGAACATTCCGAATTGTATCAAATTTCATGTGCACTCTATCATCTATTTTAAGTCAAAATTTTTATCAGAAAATCATTATTTTTATTATGAAATACATAATATATCACTACTAGTTTTATATAACATAATTTCCCTCTTTTATATTTTAAATGATCTTTAGTATATTCCTTAAAACCACGCTAAAATGTTTTAATGCTAATGTTTATTAATTATGTTTCATACATAATGTCACATATGATTGACAATGATTACCATGTTATATAACTACTTTACCTTTTGAATTTAAATTTATTTTTTAATTCCTTTCCTTCTTGGACACTTTTCTGGTACACCCATTCATTTCGCTTGAAGACATGATTATAACACCCATTTCATCCCACGTGAACCCTTTTGATTACGTATGACTAATTATTTTTGATTAATTATGTGGAAAACATATTCATGAACATGTTAGGATGGGTTAAACAAAATATTTATCTAATTAATTGTATAAATTTGAGGGTCATGAGACATTATTTGCAACAATTTTGGCGGTTAGCCTTCAATTGTGCTACCTTGTTCAATGGTCTATTAATTTAGTGGTGACTTGTGCTACCATGTGAAACGATCATGGTGGTTAACCATTACATGTGATCCTAAAATATAATAGTGCCTTCAATCATAAAAAAATCATGTTTTTGTTATTTTTCACATTACTATTATTCCGTGATTATATTATCCCATGTTATACATATTATGGATCCATATGTTCAATGACGTTATATTCCTTTTTATATTATTGTCACATTCTCCCAAATCAATGTGCTAAAGATTTATTCATATTATTAATCATTTACTGATCTTTTAGCTCTTCCTTTTTTCCTTGTTATCCCTAGGTTATCCAATATATATGTAAGGGAAATGTGAGCTAGGATCTCTTTATCATGCCACACACCCACCTAGAAAAATTACATATAAAGAAAAAATCATAATAGTAAGGTATATTTTATCAACCATGACACCATGACTACTGTAGATACTTGTTTTGGAAAAAAATGACATTAATAAAGAGTCACATTAGACCCCATTCCAAAACCAGACACGATGACCCTATATAAGGTGTTATTACATGATTTTTCCATACCTGGAGATTTTTGGTTGTGTTTCATATTTTGTCCCAACCACCATATGATAGTACCTAGTATTGTGTCCTCAAGTCCCAACCTCGTCCTTCGATATTAAGGGAAATAAAACACTATATATCATGATCATCATTTATCATTCATGGGAGGGAACCCATGATATCCTTTATAAAACCCTTCTCAGTCATGATAGACTAGACATCCCATCTCAACTCATATATTATCACACAATTTTTCCCCAAACGTCACTATAAACCTCAAAGCCCATCTATCCCATGGTAATCTTTTAGAATTATTCACACTCAATGGGGGTCTATGAAATCAGGATCAATATCCACCATATAAGAATGTGTCACCAATTTCTTGAACACAGTCACATAACCATGTATAATTAAATATATAATACAACCCTTCTCACATCTCAGTAGCTCATCTCTAGAGAGTTAGTGACATACGTGCTTGTACCATATCTCAAAACCCATCCAACACCTATCACAACCCTTTAATAGGTAAATTCCATCCATCCATAATAACCTCTTACCTTGATATTCACGGTATCCTCACTTCCTAACACCCATAAGAGGAAATCTCATGCTCCAATATAGATAAGTCGAACATAATAAAAAAACTCAATATGTACACATAAAATATAATATAGATAATCTCCCTCAAAAGGTCAAACATATGAATACATATCTACCAATGAATAACATATTTCCATTAAAGACCATTTTAATATTACCATTTTATATTTTTTTGAGAAAGAATCATATTATTTCATTATTCAGGCAAGGATTTTGGCTAAAATACCATCAAAATAGTCATTTGATAACCTCATGTTTTTTCAAATACCATTTGAAAACATATTCATCAAAGAAACACTTTTCTATCGAAATTCCATTTGAAGAATCAATATTTAAAAAATATCATAAAATTGAAACCTCTTAATCTTTCAATAAAATCATGCTACCACTAAAATCATAATGGGGCCCACAGTCTCTTGTTTGATCATAGTGAAACACTCTAAGTATTAAACATGACTCTCTATTCATATTGACAATAGTCTGATGAAATCCCATCAGAATCTATGGGTGTGACAACAAAAGTCATGTAACACACAAGAACTAATAATAATGATTGAACAATAACATAAAACACCAATTATGTAAGATAAATTATTTAGTCAAGGAGACCTACCTCAACTATTTTTCAATATTATATCCCAATATCAAACTATGATCCTATGAGTCAACATAAACCTATATCATTAACAAACACAATTTTTATTAGTAATTGAAAATTTTAATACCAAATCCTAAATTAGCATTATCAATGAATAACTCACCACGTAACCTAATACTCTATAAAATTTGAGTATTGGTGTGTTGTTCACTCTTGAAACACCCTTGGATATAATCCCAAATGAATTTTCAATATAATCACCCATGTTAGTAGCCAATTCATCCAAAACATCCATAATAGTAAATAAATATTCTGCACAACATAATTCAAGTCCAAAAATTAACATTTTCTATGTTCCTCATTACGGGACATGATTCACTTGTTTTACATGAACATAAATTCAAACATTATGATTTAATTATGATTTAGTGGGATTTAAACTCAAATCCCTTAATGATGAATCACCAATTCGAGGAGAAATAATGGAGGAGTGAGTGGTAGATATGGATTGGACCCTATTTAAAATAACCATGATGAAAATATTTTGAATGAACCAAATAATGGTGGAAACAAGGGAGGATATTGGATGAAAAAATTGTTATTATACCCCTATTTTATTAGAATGTGTTGAGGGGAGAATACATGCGTCGTAAATAGGTTCCACTAAAAATTTACAAAAAGGATCATAAACAGATAACCTACACTAATTCCCATTACAGAAATTAATTTCATGACATTTTATCACATGAGGAAGACATACCCAAGCCTTTTATTATCGCAACACAACCCCTTTGGGTCATACTGAAACATACACGAGCCCAAACCATCACTCAAGAAATTTCTGTGGTACGATCAACTACACTCTCATAATGTCTTACCCTAAACATTCTCTCACGAAAAAACATATCATCCTGAGATGATGTGAAACCCCTTGGTACAAGTCAATCATTGTGTGACATATATTCACTATGAATCCTTGGTCTGTAGCATACAAACAAGAAAAAATTGTTGCACCTCGACCCTACTCCAAACTCAACAAAGATCCTAAATCAGTATTTTTTGAATGATCCACATCCATTACAACATAATTATTTATAATAATTATATGATTCCTTATATAAAATCCAATTATAAAATCCTACCATACTCCATTATGAAAATTTAAACATTCTTGAAATATAACAAACAATTATGATGTGGTTGATTACAGATCCCCCGTCATGATTTTTCTCATTCCTAAGAAAATACTACAATCCTCCAATGAAAAAAATCCATATCTACCGTAGTTTTTAATTACATACTGACATGTTGCATCTTATTTCCAAACTCATCACATTATTCCACTATGAAACTCCAACATCAAGAATAGTAATCCTCAAAATCCTAAATACATTCTCACCTAACATCCCACATATTTTCTAATGACCATAATCCCCTATCTAAAATTATTTTTCACTGAGATATCAACTTTCACTCATGATGTGATTTTACCTCACAACTTTTATATCCACTCAAATACACAATTCATTCATTCTCTAGCCATATTTTTGTAAAAATATTTTGCCGCCCCCATTAATATGACATCAGTTCTCCTGAACATGATTCCATTACGTCTAGTGTCAAAATGAATTATTCTGAATTGTCGGATAAAATAATGAACCAAATATTCATTTTACTTATGTCATTGGTTCCCTAAATAATTTAATTTATATTCATACTCCACTCATGAGTATAAAACATTTTTATAACATACATATAGATTAAATCCCAACCATTATACTATACAATTTTAGTTTCAAAAAAAAATGATTGATTAGATTCGCAGCGCCATATAAGAATCATTATCATCATATCACTAACCAAACCGCCTAATATCCACCACCTAACTCTTGTTCATTATAACATTTAATGACTAGATTCAAGAACCCTACTCATATGTGAGAACAAATAAAACATTTATAATGAAGCTCCATGATAGTATCGAGCCTCACAATTCAATTGTAAAACAATTCTGATTCAATAATTTATATACTTGTTATATAGTCCCCACAATTATAATCCACTACCAATGATTGATTTCACCTAATGGTTATATACCCCATAATAATTGCCTTACAAATTGTTATGTTAATTAGTCCAAATTAGGAAATCAATTACAACCACATCCCACTACTCTAGAAAAACCTCAAACATACATCCAATGATCTTACCATAAAAAAATATCTTTGAAAACCCATGTAATACCAATTTAAGGAACAATCCAAAAAATTTGGGTCCCCAATCCAATTGCTTAAATCAATGAAATCCCAACATACATCGGAAAAAGTTTATTTACCTTCCACTAGAAGAATCAATGTATTCACTAACTAAAATCACCTCACACCATATATGAAAATATTTCATATAGTAAGTTTAAATAATTTATGAATTTGTGTCACACTTGAGTAATAAACCAAAATCAAAGAATGTTGATTTAAAAATGTACCAATTACTAATTTCTAAAACATGTACAAAAAAATTATTGTAACTAAATCGCACACAATAATTAAAAACACACCTTGTAATCCAATTCTATTTTAAAAAATAACAATATTACCAAACTAATCTAGATTATTTAAAAAAACTCTTAATTTCAAAACCCAATTTTAAATTAAATATCAAGAAACATTTTTCTTATATTTTATAATAACATGGAAATACAAAACAATTTCAAAATATAGTATCTTTCTGTTACATTTCATGTAAATACATTCAATGATAATATAATAACACTTAAAAATATTCTTTAAATATTGGGATTTTTCATAATATTTTAAGAATTCCCAAAAAATCCCTATAGATGCTAGACAAAAAATTATAATCTATTAAATATTCCTCTTTAATACACATTGAAATTAAAAATTTATTATAATATAGTCTTGGAATAATTGATATATTCATATATTAGTTTGATCAATAGTGGATTTAGGATAGAAAACATCTAAAATAGAATAGAACATAAGCATATGTAACATTACATAGGAATTATTATATCATGATAAATAAAAAAGTAACTATATTTTGATGGATTACAATAACCCATCTCAAGTATCATTTATTATGAAATGGGTTCATGTGTATAATCCAAAACCGTAATAATCTTACAGTTCCTAGTCCCAACATTATATGTCCCCTAGTATCTTAGGTTTCAATAATTTTAAAGATAGTCAGGCATCTGCTTGATCTACCTCAATATTCATGACATCCAAGCACAACCTTTAACTAAAAATTATAATTGCAAATGATGTGTGGGTTCAATTTAAAACACCTTGGACTATATTTTCCAATAGTCATCAAAGTGGTGTAATCACATGAACTTTAGTGTTCTTCCGTATATACCATAGAATGTTTAATATTGTTGAGGGACTAATACATCAATGGGGAGACTATAAAAATTAAAAACATACATGAAAAAAAATCCAAATATGCTAAAATTGTACATGAACTTTCCTTGTAATGAACATCCAAAAAACTGAGAAATAAAATAGAAATTTAATAGGGTCTCCATAGATTGGATTAAAAACACTATAAAATATATATGATTCATAAAAATAAAAATTATTTTTTGTATAAGTAAAAAAGGATAGATTTAACAAGTAACCTGAAAATAAATAGTACACTACCAAGAACATAATAAAAATTAAATACATTTAAAGTACATTTTTTTCTGAGCCGATTAACATAACCATCCTACCAGAAATTATAGCCTCTCTAATATTCTATAATTATGCCACATTTCCATTTCTATGTAACACACAATGTCTCTCATCTCTCTATGATCTTTTCCTGTCAGCCTCAGCATATTCTATGGTTCTAGTAAAAACCATCTATTCATAGTTAATAGTGCATCTATGAATTTTGTTTCTTCTCCTTATTATTTCCCTCCCATCCTCTCAACCCTTCCATCTCTCTTCCATCAGTATGTATTCTGTACAATCTTTTCTTATTTAGTGTTATCTAATTAATCTACCCTCAAGTTCCCTAGCACCTCTTGACATATGATTTCGTGCATCGATTCGTAGAAGATTTGGATTTCACAATTGGCGTCTGATGGTTCTCATGGAGCTGCCTGGGTTGGTTTTCTTCTGCATTCAAGACTCTTGGTTTTCTATCATTTCGACGTTTTCATAATACAAATCCCATGGAAACTCCAACATTTTCCCTAACCTCACTTTTTTCTTCTCATATCCTATTGTGATTTGGATATTTAATAACACTGATTTTTTGGGAGGTGTGGTTTGGTGTTCGTATTCATACAGCTTCACACTCTTCATAGATGAATTGTTTTTTTCTCTATCATCCTCATGATTTTGGATAAGGGTTGTTTCCTACTTATTAGTGGTAAATCAGCATATTTTTTCTTGGTTGTGTTTTAATTTTTTTTCATTTCGCTTTTGTTCATGTTTTTCTTGTTGCTGCTGTAAGGTTTATACTGGCAATACAATTATTTATAAGATTCTTTGAGGTTTCATTTCTCTATACTAGTGTTTTTTTTCTTTTTGGTTCACTAAGAGCCGATAAAGTCTCTGTGTGATGCAGTTTTCATTGATGGGTTTGATGTATTATCTTATTTTTTCTATTCATGGTGATTTGGTTGATATTGGCTTCATAGGGAATGACGATGATATGATGTGATGCATACATTGGTTCTGTTGGTCTCCAATTGTCTCCGATGTCATGTGCGATGGTTGTATGGTAATGAAGATACAATTATAGATATCGATGTCAATAGTTATAAATCATTATAGAGATGATTGGTGCCTTTAGGAAATGTGGGTGGGTCTCCTTGATCTATTAGGGTGTTTTGAAACATTTTGAATTTTTAAATCTATGTTATAATAGTTTTTTTTTCCATCCTATTATGTAGGTTATTGCTCATCTATTAAGTGGTATTTGAAAATAAAATAAAAAATTAATTTTCCGGAAATAGAATATGTTCTCTATGAAAATATATAACAGATTACGCATATATATATATATATATATCAAAACATTTCATGTAGCAGGTGCAGAGTATTACAATAACCCAATAGGAATCCCAAATTCCTTGACAATATTTAGTGTCATTTCGAACAAGTTGATATGCATGAAATATATAAAAGGTGAAGAATTATCACTTTGAAACACACCCACCAAGAAATATAAAAGAATTATCATATTCATTTATTGTAATGATGTTTTGTTCTTGCAACACTACCATGAACCCTAACCATATATGATTTGACCCCTTTCTAAATGAAATATGATCTCCCTCATACCAGAATATCAACCCATAAATGAAATCTCTGGGTAGGGAACTAGGAAAATTTCACATCATACCTAAAGATTCTAGGTAGGGTGTCACTCGTTGTCTCAAACTGTAGTAGAAGTTGTATGGTAATGTTTTCCCATGATTTATCCCAACCGTTCCCACTAAATAGTGGTCATAAACCATGTATTCAAATCTAACATTATCACTCAATGGAAAATATTAATGTTGTAACCACGATACTGATTGTCACTAATGGTAGGTCAAACATCCTATATCAATACACAATTTATCACCCACGGTGATTCTATACTTTACATCAAAATAGGATCCCATCTCACTCATGGAAGTCTTGTATGTATATTCTCACACGTGAATGGGCCATGACTATTTTTTTGAAACCATCCAAACCAGAATCAACTTCCCATAAAAATAATATAGTCACACACCCATTAAATTGAAAATTGAGAATTCGTCCAATAAGGCAGCTCACTGTCTCATCATAACCTCAGTAGTTCAACGATACCTAGTCCCACATCGCAAAAAATTATATAACACATCTCAGCCCCCCAAAAGGTATATTCTATTCACCATAGAATATAAAGCACCTCGATTAGGAAAAAATTTCATTGTTAAAAAAATAACATGCTTATTAATATACACCATGAGACCACAATCATGATGCAAAACTATAATAAAACCTAGAAAATATAGGAAATTTCCATCGTAAGGTCAAACAGGCCAACAGAACTCATCCAAAACTTTATGTATTCCCCTTTAAACCAAATTAAAATATTATTCAAAAATCATTTATAATAGAAATCACATGCACTCCATAAACATGTAACACCATTGGAGAAAATCCCATAGAAAAAATCTTTATATATCTTAATGTTTGTGTGGGAATTCTATTAAAAAAATAATTTCATAACTCAACATTTTTCTATTAGAATTCCATTAGAATAAAACCCTTCATAGAAAATATTTTCAAATGGATGCAGATTTATTTTTTAGCACATACTCACACAACCAATAAAACCATAAATATTGTATAAATGATATAATACTAATGTCAAATACTAATTTATCAATAAACTCATTTGATTAAATTCTACCTTCCTCAATAGATGCTCCAAAATCTATTACATTATTGTATTGACCTCATATAATTCTGTAAGCTATAATATCATAACAAGTTTATTAATATAATAAATAAATAAAAAAGAATAATCCTAAATTTATATAATATATATCAATAATAAAAACTCAACTCGTAGAACTAAAATATTATACAACATGTTGTAATCCACTGCTAACACACACCCAGATAAAATTCACCATAAAAATCCCAAATTAAAAAATTATTTTAATGTTAAATATCACCAAAAATCACAAAAACTAGTAAATAAATAGGAGGGCACAAATAAATAAATTCAAATGATGAATGATATATTGAATACAACCTCATGAGATGACCACTATAACTGAATACCAAACCACCATCATGAATGATGATTTCACTATCATATGGGGAAATAACATAACTGAATTATTATGGAATAAATCAAAATTAGAGATTAAATAATGGGAGGGAACAATGAGGATTAGAGGAACCTTCTATTAATCCACATGGTGAAATTGTGTTCAATGTTCTGTGTTAAGGGGAGAAAGCGAGGTATGGGGTATGGGAAATAGGGATTCCCTCAATTTTTAAATAATTAAATGAGAATAATTTTGTAGGGTTTCAAATTGTACATTTAGTAAATTAATAAGATGGATCTTAAAAAAGAATCATCTAATTGATGGTGGCAATATTGTTAGGATCATGACATGACTCTCCACCAGTCGGATGAGGAATCCCGAACCTAAATTTTTCACTCTATGACCTTTCTGGGTTAAAGAGTGACATAAACTAGGATGATCATCCAAACAAGGATTATACCATTATGGGACAACTGCTTACTCCCTTATTTTATTACATTGTGCACTCTTTTAGTGAGGTAACCAATGTTACATCTTATGGTATATCCCATTTTTTCCATTAGAAAAGTTACCATTATTGTTGCCTTATCACGATGAGACCTAAGGTTCGTGATGTGACATACCTATAACTCAAACCAATAAATTTTCTTGGGAACTTTAATCCCAATTAATTCCTACAGGAGCACTGCAATAGTAATTCGAGCCTCGATCCACATATAATAACATCTTACAAAAATGTTCGATTCATAATATTCTAAATCTGAATACCATTAATCTAGGTTTCCTCTACCATTGAATAAAAAATTAAATGTTCCATTGAATCCCACACATCCAAATGACTAGGATTATTATAATTAAATTTTATTTAATATAGTATAAACATGTTAATGCTTAAAAACTGATATCTACTTTTTTATATCAAATGTCAATTTTACTTGTGTATTGGGGTCATGTTGTCCTCTAAAAAATATTACTGAGGCCATGATATCATCAGTTAAGGGTGTGCCCTTATGATATTCCATGATCTACATTTATGAAAATATATTTACAGTAAGAGAACCTTTTGATTTCAGTTGAATTGATTAATTTTACAAATGAATTAATGGATAAAGTAAATATGGTAGTTTATTGAAATATGGATAAATTTTATGACATATTTTCTGATGAAAATATGGTGCACTCCTAATTGATGTAAGTTCAAACTCTTTATCGAGAAAATTTATTTTCATCATTAATAGAGAATCTTTAGTATTATATGATTTCATTATGTTAACTATGTATTACTAACATGTTCTTATTAGGGATATAGATATCTGGTGTAACGCCTCGACCCCAGTTACTCAGAGTCAGTGCATTATTACATATCATTGGCATGATACAAAGAATCATGTTCCGAAATACCGATCAGTTTAGTTGCATTAGAAGTGCAAGATACATTCATATGTTTTACATTAAATCATGAAATAAATACATCAACAACATTTTTTATCCTTTTGAACAAACTTATATCTTTAGCCTATCCCTGCAGGTCAACCATAAAATACTTCTTCCCTTCCTAGGAAAAAATAATACATAAAAAGGGGAGAGCTCAGATGCTATGTAAGGATATTAATATAGAAGAAACATTCATAAATACGAATAATCATTTAAAAAAAATGTATAAGACTAAAACAAAAGCCTTTGAAACATAAACTCCAGAATGATATAGAAAATATAAAATCAAATAATGCCATATACATATTCACATATATATTATACTTGTAAAATAATATCTTGAAATATAATTAGACACATTCATAATGATGGAATGCATAATTTCAGACGTCATAACCACATAGTCAAAGCCTTGTGCCAATACAACAGATCAGATTTTGTCAAGGCCTTCTTCCATGACACTAGTTTCTCCTATGAGACATACCGATTCCTTGAAGAGATATAGTGGGCTCGACCCATCACTTATTATGTCCAAGGCATTTGTCATATGAAAAGGATTAAACATAACATAAACATTCGTATTGAAACTAGCATACTAAATGTCAATAAATTATCTATAAATGATGAATGATGTAAAAATAACACATTCACATTCAAACATATCACAAATCATTCAATTCAATATGGACGATTTGTATCATAATAAATCAACTTCAAACAAGTTTAAAATCCATCAATGGATGTTGACATAGTTGAAATACTAAATTTTTGAAATAAATACCTCTTTATAATTTGAAGTCATTTAAAATTCATATAATTAAAAAAGAAAACATTTACTTTTAAAATATTCGTATAATCTTGTATTGGAAGCTTCAATGGTGATATAAGAACAGAAAATAGCCTCACTTTCCATATATGTTAAAAAGGAACATTCTTACCTAAATTTTGTCGAAAAGATCATAAAGTACCTTTTTTGGAAAATGACGAAGTAATTACTTTCAAACCATTTTATAAAAAGTCCAAAAAGGTATAAATGAATTTAACACATATTCTAGTAAATAGTAAAAATGTCTTGAAAAACTTTTTTAAGAAACATGGATGTGGATGATAAAGAGGTCATAGTAGAAACGTACGTAAAAAACCCCCTGATAATAAAAAGATTGTGAAATTAACCCTTACTTTGTACATTTCATTAGTCAATGGTATGTTAACCTTTCGTATAATAGTTAAAACATTGTAATTAAAATATACAAGAACAATATACATAAATATCATATCATATATGATCCTATTATATTTCTTTGTGAATAATATTTTAGTAGTATCATCATTACGAGTGTTAATTGGTTAATTTTCCTTTATATGATTGGTTATATAAGACATGTATGTTATGGATAAGATGTATTTTATTCATATAAAAAATTATATTATGTCATAAAAATTATTTTTATTCATAAAATGGAAAATATTCTTGAATGATTATGATGGGTAATAAATCACATCGCGTTCGTGGAGACGGTAATCCGTACGTAAGCACAAGAAATAATATCATTATATTGATGGTGAAATCAAATGTAATTGGATGTTATATAATATATACAGAATCATTAACATGTTATATTTCTTATTTACATCATTTATACTCATTATTATACACATACAAAACAATGAAATGTTTGAATAACAAACTACACCACGACGTGGAGATGGTAAGTCGTACTTACGCACGGATGGTGACTTTGTCATTTATAAGATGGATAGAATAAAAAATATGGTTGTACCATATATATAATAATGTAAAATTATTTTTAAGGTACTTGAGTTATTATTTTGTTATTAAATCAATGAAATAGGAAGTTGAAGAAAAAAATAACTTGAAAGAGGGTGGTCAAATTATTACCTCTTCTTTTGGTGTTTCCTTTTTAGTTGATCAAAATGGCTCCATAGATTGGATTTATGATCAAATTAAGCCCAATAGATAAAAGGTAGGATACTTTAGAAAATATTTGGTTATGGTTTGGCCAATCCAAATGGATTTGATGATGTGAATTTAAGAGAAAGGAAATTACCCTTTTATAAGTGAGACGAGGGTCACCATAGGAAAGGCATAAAATATTATTTTATAAAAAATCATTATAGGTTTACAATGGCTCCAATATGATTTATTTAGATTCTAAGATGTGGATGGATCAAAAAAAATTCAACCATGTGGTTTTAGATGGATTTTGGTTTCCATATTAATCATATCTTTTAGATTTAACTCTTAGTTAAATTGTTTGGCATTTACCATGTATCTTTGTATTTTTATATTATATTGATAATAAACATTATATTACAAGCCAGGAGAACCCCAAGTGGTTCATTATTATTATATATGACATTATTTTAGTCCTTTGGCTAAAAATTATATTTTTAGGAATATTATATCGAATAAAAATATAGTATTTGTTTTAAAAACTCAATTTTGTCAATTTTGACACAATTTAATATTTGGTTTTTGTTAAAATAATAAAAGAATTATTACTTCCAAATTTTTTTTAATATACCCTAAAATGTCATATTATTGTAGAAAATTAGTGTAATTCATCACAAATCTCAAATTACACTTATTTGGATATTTATAATATCAAATATTTTAATATTTCATTACTAAGGTAATTACTACATCATCATTGTGTCATAAATAAAATACATTATTTAATGTCTAAAATTTATAAATAAAATACCTTAATATAGAAAATATTTTTATCTTTTTAAGGAATACTTATATTAGAATTTATCTTATGTATAACCTTATATTAAAAATGAATTAGTTATTAAACATTTAATTTAACACTTTTGTCTCTTCTTCAAATAAAATTATAATAAATGTCCCAATCTAGTACACGTGGACCAAAATGATCATATTTTATTCCTATGGTTTTTTTGTCAAATGGAACTTATAAAATATAATTAGTTAATGTGTCAGGTTAATTATAATTTCATTTTTACCCTTAATTACCCTATTTACTTTTAACCGTGGTAAATAAAAGCCCAAAGTTACTATTCACTGAAAATTATTTTCATTTTAATGAACCTCATTTTATATACTGATGTCAACCGTATCTCTTGGATTTTTGAAATTCATCTCACATAAATGGTAAAATTATATTCTATTGAAATTTGTAAATGCACTTAGAAAGTGGGTAAAAGACTATAAAATGTTTAATAAAATTTTATATATTTAATCTTATTATAAAATGACTCCAATGTATTAAATTGAACATATACAGGAATTATGTATATATTTTGACATAAAATGAATTAAAATAAAATAACTAATTACATAAATAAAAAGTCAGTCTTAAACAATAATGCAATGTTTTTAACTATTCTTCAAAAATTTAGAGTTTTCAGAAAAATAACAAAAACTCACCATAAGCTAATTGTGACTTTAAAAATCCAAAAATGAAATTTATTTTGAAAAATAAAATTTATAATATTTCAAAAATTGGGTATTACTATTCATAATGACTAGTTTTATTGGTCGTGGTGTTTTAAAACTCCATGTTGTGTATAATTCAAGCTACTAAATTATTCAATGGGAAACGTACCATGAGGGAATGCAGTGTTAAATTATTTCCTCATTTAAGTAATTTCATCCTCATAATTTCTAGAACATTACGTCATAAAAAGATTCTAGTGGTTCATCATCATATTTTCCTCTGTTTCCCACATTTCCTCTTCTATCTTAGGGTTTATCCATAGTTCTTTTACCAGACATGTCATCCGGTTTCTTAGCACATGTTCTCTGGTATCAAAAATTTTGACAGGATCTTCACAATATGGAAAAGAAGGTTCCAGTTTAATATCCTCATAATTCAGTACATGTGTTAGATTAGGCATGCATTTTCTCAACAGTGATACATGGAACACATCATTTACTTTGGAGAGACATGGAAGCATTGCAAAATGGTAAGCTAAAACTCTATTTCGTTCTATAATTTCGAAAGGTTTGATGTTCATGGGACTCATTTTACCCTTCTTTCCAATTTGTATAGCACCATTCCTTAGAGATACCTTAAAAAACATGTTCTGCTACATGAAATTCCAAATCCTTCCTTCAATTAATGACATCGATCTTTTTCATATATCGGGCTGCTTTGATGTGGGTTTGGATAATCGTCACCTTTTCCATTATTTCCTCAACATGTTCTAGGCCTACGAGTTTTATTTCACCAACATAATCCCTTCAATATGGTGTGTTACATCTATTTCCATATAATGCATCATATTGTGCCATCTAAATACTTAATAGAAAATATTGTTTTGGAAAATTCTACTAGAAGTAAATATTGATCCCCCATACCTTGAATGTCAAGTGAGGAAGATCTCAACATGTCTTCTAATGTTTTAATATTCCATTCTGATTGTCTATCAGTTTGATGGTGGTAAGCAGTGCTCAAACGAAACTCAATATTCAGGTCCATTTGAAGACTTTTCCTAAATCTTGGTGTAAAAAGGGAATCAAAATCAGAAAAAATCAATAGGGGTACTCCATGAAGTCTTACAACTTAATTAATATATAGTCTTTCCATACATCCAAGTGTTAAATCTTCTCTTATAGCAAGAAAATGTGCTGACTTGGTAACACGATCAACAATGACCCTCATTTCATCTTTCTTTATAGGACTGTTTGGTAGCCCTAGGATAAAGACAATCATAATATTATCCCATTTCAATAAAGGTATGGGAAGAGTTTGCATGACTCTTCCAGCATGTTGCCTTCCAGCTTTCACTTATTGACAAACCATACATCATGACACAAAATCAGCAATCTCCCTCTTCATTTTGACCCACTAAAAAGGTTCTTTCAAATCTATATACATCTTAGTGCTACCATGGTGTATAGGTAAATTGTATCTATGAGCATCATCCAAAAATTACCTTTTTAGATCAGGTATATTGGGAACCCAAAGTATCTTCCCAAATTTAAAAATTCCATCTTTATATACAAAGTCGATCAATCTCTCATGATTCATAGCATTAATTTTAATTTGAAATTCCTCTTAATTATTCTGAGAACTTTTTATCCTTTCTTGTAAAGATGGTGTGGAATCCATTTGAAAAAGCATTGATGTTTCACCTTCCATGGTTATTGCCATATCCATCATTACATGATCCATGAATATAGGATTTTTTTCAACTCACTTCTTGTTCAAAACTCCACAATCCTTTCTACTCAAAGAAACTGCCGCATTATTTTCCTTCCCCAGGTGGTTGTGTGTAGTGAAATAATAATCCTTGAGTAATTCAATAAATCGCCTTTTCCTCATGTGGAGTTATTTTTTTGAGAAAATATACTTGAAACTTTTGTAATTAGTATAAATCTCACATTTTCACCATAGAGATAGTCTCTCAATATTTTCAGAGCAAAGATTACAGCTGGTAACTCAAGATCATGAGGGGGAGCGTTTTTTCATGAATTTTTAGCTACCATGATGCATAGAAAATAACTCTATCATTCTGCATAAGGGAAAACCCACGTCCTTTCTTTGAAGCATCACTATAAATAACAATCCCATCATTCCTCGATGACTGAGTCATTATTGGAGAATTAACTAATCATCTCTTCAATTCATCAAAACATTCTACACATTATTTTTCCTAATGAAATATAACCCCTTTACATGTGATCTTGGTTAATGGGTTATCCAATTGAGAAAAAATCTGGACAGAACATTGATAATAATCTACTAAACCAATAAAACTGCTTTCCTCAGTTATACTTTTTGGTGCTGGCCATTCCTGGATTACCTAAGTCTTTGAAGGATCAATAGAGATTACATATATAGAGAAAATATGGAAAATAAAAGATATCACTTGATGCCAGAATTCATACTTTCTAAACATCACATATAATTCATTTCTTCTAAGATTCCATAGGATAATGCGTAAGATTTTTTCATGATCTTCGTAGCTTTCTATGTATACCATAATTTCATCAATAAATACCACTACAAAGTCATCACGATATTCCTTTAAACTCTATTAATTAGATCCCTAAAGACAGAGGGAACATTAGACAATCCAAAAGGCATTACTGTAAACTCGTAAAGCTCGTACCTAGTTTGAAATGTTGTTTTCATAATGTCTTCTTTATTCACACACAACTGATATTATCCAGATCAAAGTTCAATATTTGTAAAATATTTAACCCCATGAAGTTAGTTGAATAAATAATCAATTCGACGTAGGGGCCATATCTTCTTAATTTTTATATCATTGATCTCCCTGTTGTCAATTCACAACCTCATAGATTTATATTTATTCTTAACAAAAAGAACAGGGGCTCCCCATAAGGAAACACTAGGGCGAATAAATCACTTATCACTCAATTATTCTAGTTGTTTCATTAGTTCCACTAATTCCACAGTGGTTATTCTATAAGGGGTCTTCGATAAAGGACTTGAACCAAGAATTAAATCAATGGGATACTCAATTTATCGTTCTGGAGGATGTCCATGTAAAACCATTGGAAACACATCAACATATTCTTGAACAATAGGTGCGTCCTCCATCCGAACATTATTTTCCTCACCCATAGTTTTTTCATTCTCATCATCCCCAATAATTGAATTTAGTAGAGCTACTGGGGGCATATCTTGATGAGAATAAAGTGGTGAAGTTTCTTCTATAAAGAAAATTAATCCTTATCATCATAAAAAATTCTAGCCTTCTTCTTCTTAAAATATATTTTTCCATCATGGTAGGAAAGCCAATCCATTTTTAGGATTAAATAATATTGAATCATGGGTATGATGATGGGATCTGCAGATTAAGAACATTTATATTCCCTAAGGTGAACTGATTCTCAAAAATTGTTGCAATTATACTTCCCTTAGGTTTTTTGACATACAAAACCCTTGTTAAGTCAAATTGAAAATATCGAGGAAATTAATTTGACTAATTCCCTTAGTGATCGCATAAGCTTGGCCATTATCCCTTTTTAATTTCTGGGGTATGTTTCCTTGTCACTTAGGAAATTCATTTGACTAATTCCCCTTTCTGCTACAATTTTATCATTCAACATTGACAACCTCTTTCTTCCCCTTGGAATCACGAGCTTGGTGCGCTTTTCACCAAACATGTAACTGACTATCATTCCCTTCAGGCAAGTACCAGGGTGTTTCTTCAAATATTTATCATATGATAGATATTCTACTTTTTTTCTTCCACTTATATTCATTTATAGAGTGTTTATCTGATCTATTCTTATCTTTCTTTGATTTAATGTCATAAGACTTTGAGAATTCCTTTTCTATCTTGATAGCACATTAGACAATATATTCATATGATGAAAAACGATTGTGAGACTAATTCTCTAAAGAAAGTGGTTTTAACCCATCAAAGAAAAGATCAATATTACTCCTTGGGTAACATATTTAATCTATTGTATGCCTTTATAACCTTGTAATGTTTGCCTCATACTTTGTAATATTCCCCTCCTCCTTTTGCCTCAGACTTAGAAATAGTATGCTCGATGGTCACAATGGATGTATTTTTCCTATCAAAATCTCTTTATAATCACTTCATTCCATGTTTGATACTTTTTCATCTTCCTTATTGTTTTGGATTAATGACCATCATTGATCTGCATCTCCCATGAGGTGATAAACTGCCATGAAATTTTTTTCCCTTTCACCACTCCCCAAAGCATGAAATATATTCTCTATGGAATTTATGTATTGCTCAAATACTATTGTATTTTTACATCCATTGAATTTTGGTTGTTGTTGCCTCATGAAGTGGTATAACATTGATCCTCTGCATTGTAGATCAGGGTTCTGTATATAGGTAAGATTATTATCCATAACATGAGTGAGTTTTCCCAGTATGGTGATAAGCTGATTAGCACTAGTTGCATAACTAGCTCCATTATAATTTTCTTCAGTAGGAGGAAAATCCCAAAATGGATTGTGTGGGTTTTTATGGTATCCATTCCTTCCACTAGGTTCCATATGTAAACAATGGAATACACTATATTTGATTATGAATCACAATACATAATTCCAAACTTGTAAAATAGTTAACATAAATTGAACAATTTATGGATATAATCAATAATCATAAAAATGTTATTTAGGAAGTATATACTCATGAACCATTCATAATATTTTGTAAATAAAATGATAATTATCCTAAGAAAATCCCCCAGGAGTGTCGTAAAAAATAGTGGAGCATGGCATGTGGTCATGCACCATTTCCCGTTCAAGTCTAGATCAAAACGGTGTTTTCGGGTTTTACCCCTCATTACATCTGGGCCAATGCCGCCTCTACCTACTAGTATCCAGATAGGGATTTATTGCTCGGAAAACAAACAACAATCTCAACAGTACCAAATTTTTGGAAGTTATTCTATATTGATACCCAAAGTCTATCTTAGGGTAGTGTTTCCAAATCAGAGTTTTTCCAAATCTAGTTCCCAAGGTTTATAATAAACATCCTCTAATACAAACTGTAAATCCCAGACCCCAATTACCAAGAGTCAATGGATTATTACCTAACATTAGCATGATACAAGGAATCATGTCTTGAAAGAACGATCAGTTAAATAGCCTTTGAAGTACTAGATACATTCATAAGTTTTACATTACATCATGAAATAAAAACTGAAAAATCAATTCTTTCCCATTCAAAAAGACATATATCTTTAGCCTATCCTTGCAGGTCAACAATATAATACTTCTCCACATAATAGGAATAAATAAATCATAGAAGGGTTTGAGCTCCGATGCCCAATATGTTTAACAATATAGTGGAAACATTAATAAATAACAATAAATATTTAAGGCAATGTATAAGACTAAATCAAAAGCCTTTTAAACATAAACTTCATTATAATATTTCAAAGAAAAAAAAAGATAATTCTATTTACTTATTAACTTGGATATTCTATTAGTCAAATAATCACACGCAATGTCAATATCAACTTTCACATTGATGGAATGCATAATGTCAAACTTCATAACAACATAGTCATGTCCTTAGGCCAAGAATGAAAATAATATTTTGGTAAGGCCTTCTTCTAATACATTAGTTTTTTACATGATACCCCACAATGCATCGAATAGCTATACTGGGCCCCTCCCGTCACTTTCTAAGTCCAATGCGCTCATCATATGAAAATGATTAAACATAACATAAACATTCATATTAAAAAAAGCATACAAAATGTCAATACTTTATCCATAAATCATGAATGGTGTAGAAATAATACATCCACTATCAAAAATATCACAAAACCTTCAATACAATATGAAATACTTGTATCATAATAAATCAACTTCAGTCATGTTTAAAATCCATCAAAAGACGTTGAAAATGATAAAATGAAAACTATTTCAAGTAAATACCTTATCTATTTTTAAATAATTTAAAAGTCACCTAATTATAAAAGAAAACTTTTATTTTGAAAATATTATTATATGCTTGTATGGGAAGCTTAAAAGATGATATAATGGTGGATTAAAGCCACACCCTCCATATTAGTTAAAAATTCCATTCTTACCTTAAATTTGTCGAAAAGGTCATAATGTACCTTATTTGCAAAATGATGAAATGATTCCATTCAATCCATTTTAGAAAAAGTAAAACAAGGGTATAAATGACTTTAACCCATAATCTAGTAAATAGTAATAATCTTTTGAAATAATTTCTACGAAACATGGATGTGGATGATAAATAGGTCCTAGGATATACTTACATAAAAACAACCTCTGATAATTAAGAAATTATGAAATGAATCCTTACATTGTACTTTTCTGTAGTCAATGGAATGTTATACTCCTTTATAATAGTTAAAAAATTGTTATTAAATTATATAAGAACTATAAAATTAAATGTAAAATCATATATGATCCTCTAATGTTGCTTTTTTATTAATGATTCAGTAGTATCATCATTTCGGGTGTTAACTGATTTGTTTTCCTTTATATGTTTGGTTACGTAAGCCATGTTTGTTTTGGATTGGATGTATTTTATTCATATAAATAATGATATTATGTTCATAAAAATTATTTTTAATCAAAAAATGAAAATTATTCTTGAATGATTACGTTGGGGAATGCATCTCATCGCATTCGTGGAGACGGTAATCCATACGTACACCTGAGCGACTATATCATTATATGAATGATCAAATAATAGGTATATTATATATAAAGAATCATTAACATGTTATATTTATTATTTACATCAGTTATACTCATTATTATTCCCATCCAAAATAATGAAGTGTTTTAATAACGAACTACACCACGACGTGGAGACGGTAAGTCGTATGTACAACCCACGTATGGTGACTTTATCATTTATAGGATGGATAGAATAATGAATATGTTTATAACATACTTATAATAACATAATAGTATGTATAAGGTACTAGATTTATTTTTTTGGAATAAATCAATGAAAAAGAATGTAGAAGAAGAAAAGAACTTGAAAGAGGGTGGTGAAATTATTACCTCTTTTTCAGGTGTTGCCGTTTGAGTTGATCAAAAGGTCTCCTTAAGATGGCCTTCTAATCAATGTAAGTCCTATAGTTATAAGGTATTATAGTTGATAGGATATTTTGGTAAGGTTTTTCGGAGAAAAATGGTTTTGGATGTGTGAATTTAAGAGAAAGTGGTGTACCCTTTTATAAGAGAGGTGAGAGTCACTTAAGGAAAAGGTTGAAATATTATTTCATAATAAATTCATTTTCGGTTAAAAATTGATAAAAAGTGATTTATTTGGAGGATATGGAATTTATAGGTATAAAACCTCTCAACCAATAGGTTTTATATAGGTTTAGGTCACCTTATTAACCTTATCTTTTAGATTTGAATCATCATTAAATTGTTTGACATTTACAATGTCTCTTTGTATTTTTACATTATATGGTTAATAAATATAATATAACAAGCCTAGAGAACCCCAAGTGGTTCATTACTAATATATATAACTTTATGTATTCCTTTTGGATGAACATTATATTTTTAGAAATTCTATATTAATTAATAATATAGTATTTGTTTTAAACACTCAATTGTGTCAATTTTGACACTATTTAGTACTTGTTTTTTGTGAATATCATAACATCATAATTAATTCAATAAAAAATTATTTATTCAACACTAAAAAGTGATATTAACCATTAAAATTATATGAATTCATAAAAAGTCTCCAATTACATTTATTTTTAAATTTATAATATCAAATAGTTTAATATTTCATTAATAATGTAATTACCTCATCATCATTGTGACATTAATAAATTAAATTATTTAATGTATTATAATTGTAAATAAAATAAAATAATGTTGTAAATAGTTTTATATTTATAATGAATTTTTATAGTCAATTTTATCTTATTTTTATACCTATATTAAAAATCGTTTGGTTATTAAATTTTGAATATAACACTTTTATCTCTTCTTTAAAAAAAATAATAATAAAAGTCCTAATCAAATCCAAGTGGACCAAAATGATCATATTTTATTCATAAGGTTTTTTTGGTCAAATTAAACTTATCTAATAGAATTATGACATGTGTTATAGTAATTATAATATCATTTTTACCTTTAATTACCCTATTTACTTTTAACCGTGATAAATAAAATCGAAAAGTTACTCGTCAAAAAAAATTATTTTTATATATTGAACAGCATTTTACTTAATTTTTTCTATCGTATCTCTACGAATTTTGAAATTCAACTCACAGAAGTGGTAAAATTATGTTTATGCAAATTTTTAAATGCTCCTAAAAGTTGGGTAATAGACGGTAAAAAGTACAATAAAATTTTATATATTTTAATTTATTATAAAATGAATCTAATGAATTACATTGAACAAATGTAGGTAATATGTATCTATTTTGACCTAAAATAAATTAAAATAAAATAACTAATTACGTAAATTAAATGTTGGTTTTAAACAGCAGCACAATGCTTTTCAATATTCATCAAAAAATGAGATTTTTCATAAAACATACCGAAAATTCACCCTAAGCTAATTTTGATATTCCAAATAAAAAAATTAAGTCTATTTTAAAAAATAATTTTTATAAATTATCAAAAAGTTGGTATTACTATTCAAAGTGCCTAGTTTGATTGGTCTTAGTGTGTTAAAACTCAAAGTTGCGTACAATGTAAGATACTTCATTATTAAAGGGAAATGTACCGTGGGAGTTTGGGGTGTTACATATGGGGGAAAATTATAGTGGAAACAATGATGGTTTGAGAAATAGTTTTTTATAATCAGTAAAAAAATTAACTTTATGTTCAACAATTTCATGGGTTTTTCTTGATAATACCATATGTTAATAAAACAATTATCTTATATTGAAGTAAAAATGAATACGATGATCAATTAGTGGGTGAAGCCCTTGTTTATGGATTCTTGTGAGGGTATCATTCCAATGATGGCCGATATATCAAATAATTTTCACCTAACTTTAATTGATATGGGTAATGAGTGTATGTTTTATTTTTCTATTCGGAAGTCATTCTTTGGGAAATTATTATACAAGGTGACAGTAGTAAATTATTGATCAAGTAAGCTGTAGAATATTGAGTAAAACTAACCAATTAATGTTATGGGAATGATGTTGATAACACACACACACCAATATAATAATGGACCTATTTTTTGGTTTAAGTTTTTTTGTATATAATGGTCATATGAACCTGATGTATACATTCTCATAGAATTACCAAAATCATTGAAAAATGAGGTGGGTCAAGTAACTTCTATCATTCCATTTCAATAATGAATAAACCCCTTGGTAAATTACACCATAGACAATGTGATGTGTTGGAAGACTCAAGAAGAAGTATTGCATGTGGCCATTAGTAAGTTGTACATGATTAGACTGTTCATTAATATGTACCTCAACATTCTAGAGATTCGGGTCGAAGGGATCGTGATATCCTTAAGTATTACCTCCTAAATCCATGAATGTGCATTAGAGAGTGTGTTATTATATGTGGATTCACTGGTGAATTTGAATGATATATATTATGGGGACACCAAGCTGTTTGGTCTATAAGTAATTATGATATTCTTTCTCTTTGAGCTTGTGTTGTAGTTGCCATTATAATGTATGATATTTCTATACTGAATTAACATTACTCTAGATTAATTATTCTTTGATGGATTAAAAACATTTATCATGACATCTAGTGCATATGGATAATGAAATACATTATGGGTTGTATTTGATAATGTTTCACCTATTATTAGGTGAAGTTTAAGCATAAAATGTTCACATGTCAACATCAATAGTTACACATTCATGAGTAGAAGTGGGATGATAAAACCATATACTACTTGATATTATTTATATGGAAATAAAATAGTAGGGACATCCTATGGGTTATTTTAGATCAATTTATGATGGTTGTGAATTTACAACCAATTTGAGTGAAATATTCTTCCAATAAGAATGGAATGATATAAGTTCAAGAGGAACTTCATCTTCTTGTTTTCATAAGATAATCATTTATAATTAGTATATAAATTTAAAAACATTTTTGTGCAAGAACCAAAAATAAAATTCTCTATATATAAGTGCACATAAAAGAAACACAAAATCCTTATACCGAAGAGTGGTATTGGAAATCTATATGCTTGTTGGAGGGTATGGTGTGGGAATGTAACACTGATTTTGGTAATTTGTGTGACAAACATATTGAACATAAAGATTTAACATATAAAAAAAATATTATACTATTAATTAATATGTATCCATTCGAGTCCTTATATGATAGACTATGTTAATCACCTTTCATTAGGATGGTTGTATTAGAGTCAGTGGTTATTAAGCTCATTCTATTGTAAAAGATGTTGGATCATATCCATTTTTCCTTGAAGGGATTAGAAAATTATTAAAATATGAATATATCAAGTTTTGACTTGAAATTCCAAAATCTTCTGTTAGAGTTTGGAGATGCGGTATTTTTCTTGGTGTTACCATTTTGGGGTGTTGTTGTTTTATGAAATGTGGGAATATATCACCAAGGATTATGGTGGTATTCAAGGTCTTCAAGATAATCAAAACTATAAAAAATCATTTCAACATAATTAATGTTATTGTATTAAAAAACATTCACTCCATGTATATCATCTTTATATATACCATCTCGACCCTTCACATGTGATCAGTGTTTGTGAGGTCTTTCTCAATTTGTATGCATCATTCACGGAACGAGTAGTTCATATCATGAATAAGGGTGAGAGGACTATGTGTGGAAAGATATTCCCTCTAGTAAGAATGAATTGCATGGATGGGAAGGTCTAAGAGCATACATGTGATGGGTAATTTTATATATTGGTGCAATGTCCATATTACTTCACTAAAAAGGATCAATCACTATAGGTAGTTCATATCAGTGAAAGGATACATTGATGTGGTAATTTTAAAACACCCTGTATATAAAAAATAATTTTTTATTAACATCTTTTTTTGGATATATTTGAAATTTTTGAGAGTTTAGATGTGGATAATTATCACATTTCATGGAATCAATATAGTGATGAAAAAATTAAATGTTAAATATTTTATAATGGATGTTAATTTGGATTACACTTGATATGCGGTGTTGGTGTAAAAGTAGAATTACACATCAATTAGGATTCCATTGTGGGCACACCAAATCCATTGTTGTCTAGTAATGATTTAGTGCAGCCACACCTATGTTCTAAAGGTGTCCCTTCATATCTTTATTTGAATAAAAATAGAGATTTAATGGAGCCTAATTCTTTTTTAAAAATTTTATTTTAATTATATTAAATTAACTATAAATAGAATTAAATTGGGGTCTAAAATCATTTACCCATTATAGTAGTACAAACACTTCACATTCACTTCAGTGTTAATTATTAAATTAACTATAGTTGATTTTAGTTTTCAGTGCACTAATAATTATATATTTTATCACAATGGTGTTCACAGGTGAGTCTTTCCCATATGTTACATCTGTTCATATCTTCCATCAATACATCATCATATATCATTAAGTAAGATTAATGTAAACGTTTTTGAAATGTTTTTCTTCTTAGATCAGTTTAGGTTGAATCGTATTATGGTTTCAACTTTGTATGACCCTTCTTGGTCCTGTTTTGTGGTCAATTACATTCTATTTTTTATTTTCTAATGTTTCGTGGCTCTTATGAAATAATGGAAGTGATTTTGTTTCCAAAATAAAAAATATATTTTAAATGGAAATTATTCACTTATTATCTTATAAATATAATTTCATTGATATATGGGAGGTCTTTTTGTAAATGAGAATAAAAACCATAGTCATCATTTACTATTTCTGCTATAAGAAATTTGGTGGAACATTTGCATTGAACCTAAAAAGGGGACTTATTTTTTATCATGAATGTAGGAGACTCATTTAGTGAGTTAGAACATTATATGGTGAGTAACATGTGAATATGATAGGGTGGGTGTGGGATAGACTTATTATTGTAATTTTAATGTGTTAGTTTCATTAGTTCTTCAACATTATAATGTAAAAAAACTATAGGTTCCATAAGTGACAAATTGTTTACAATGTAATCTTCTTAAAAATGATTCATCTTTGAATGATATGTTATTTGAAAACTTGTTAAGCCAATGTGAGGGTAATATGATGAGTCATCCACCATTAGTAGATTTTTGGGGTCTAATCCACTGAAATTGATTTGCAAATCAATATTTAACAACAATGATTCATTAATGGATTTATTTTATCCACTGGGAGTTGGTTAGTGGTTTCAAATCATAATCACCTTAAATGTATATGGAATATAATCTTCTCAGATATTTATATCAATAGAGAATTATATTAAACATGATGTGGAAATTCATAACCATCATCCTCTGAAACATATATTATCTTTCTATTTATTAATCATGGGACATGTAATCTAAAATTTTTAATTCTCAATTAAATGGATATGTGTGCTAATAACTAAGAAGTGCTAATACAGTAGCCATGTACCGACTAAATAATAATGAACTCATAGGTACAAACCAAATTGGATTAGAAAAGTGTATAAAGACCACCCAATAAAAAATTGAAATTATGTGATCAATAACATAATCCCATTCCATAGGAAAATAACATAATTTTTTTGACGAAATAAGAGAATAATGTAAAAATATAATGTTCGTCTTAACAATATATTATGTTTTACTAGAAGGCATTATAAAAAAGTCTCAAAATTATATATTTGTGTAAGAGTATCACAACTATATTACTAATGAAACTGTTTCACAATCATATGATCTTAGTGGTCATCCATGAACATTAACAAGGAAAATTAATATATTATACAACATCAAATGAGATATGATGTTCATAGTGAAAGCATATGAGAATACATCCCATTCGAATTATATTGAACTCAGATGAAACATTATGTAATATCCAAACACCATTTGGTTATTCTTTCATGGAATAAATAAAATTATTTATATTTTTATCTTTCTTCTACATTTTACAATTAAAAATTAGTTATAAATGACACAGTAAAACATCATGCTCCATTGTGTAATCGACATTAAGTGAAGTTTAATTTTTTTTAAAAAATTACCCATTCCAAAAAAATACCACATAATACAAAAATGGATTAAAATATAGAATCATAATTATATCTAAGATGAGAATCATTTTCAAGGATTCATCACCATGTCAACATGGTCACCACATTCTTATACGTCCCTTCTATAATTCCTCCCGTCAATTCTATCAAATATTTTTAAATCTTATGACCCCATAATTATCCAATATCCACTAATGTGTAACAATTCTCCATACTATCCCATTATAAAAATTTAGTCATCATATCATCCTTGTTTTAATTAACATTAATCTTTCATTGTTCAATTACTCAATTTTTATGAGATTCTGGATGAAGTAGTCATTTTGTTACATGTTATAAATCTGGGAGTGTATCATCTAGTTCATTTTCATGTGAATTACTCTTTGGTTATCATAATAAAAATAATGATATTTTAATCTTCATATAATCCACCCCCAACAAACCAATCAATTACAACAACTCCATACACAAATCATTTATTAAATCCCACTCAACTTCCATGTTTGATAGTGAAACAATAGGTTATAACCTATATATTTTTATACCTAGTGTTTCCACATATCCCCACCTTCCTCTTCTCATTCTCAGGTCGATTATGGTCCCTCTCCCCAGCACTTATGCTCAGTGTGGTTATCGTGTGTAATTCTTCATTTAGTGGTGGCATTGTAAGGCTTCATGGGCTAGTCCATTAAAATATTTTCATCAATTGCTAGCTCTTCTTCTAGCTCAAGCCTCTGATCTGGCTTGGGTTTTACACGGAGGCTTGGTGAAGGTCTGGTGGGCGAGTTCCAGCTGTTGTGGTTTGAGGGTTTCATCCTCATTTCTGTGTTGGATTTGGTTGTAGTGGGAGGTTGTGGTGGTATTCAGGTGTGGTATTGAAGGTGCTGACAGGTTGCAAATCTATCTTGTGATGGTACCATATTTTTTTGGTAGCTTCCATTCAGTGATGGGTTTCTATTTCTATATTTTTGATACAGTCTGGTTTCAAATGCATTTGGTTCGAAGTGATTCTATTTTTTCAGTGATGTTTCTGCGGTGTTCTGTGTGATCTACTGTTTTCCTAAGAGCCACTGATGTTTTGGATAATGTTATGTGATAAATTGAAGCTTCTGTTTTGGTGGTTTGTCATCAGTGGTCGGGTGTGCTACTCTACAGGTTCTGCTGTTTTTCTCCCCCAAGTCGTCATGGAACCTTTATTATGTTACTTTAGATGAATTCATAGCTAAAGGGATGAATTTGCGTAATGATTTTTTGTTTTGAAGTAGTTGTTTTGTGATATCATGGAATGTGTTTTATGTTGGTTGAATTTGTGAATTTGTGGAATGGTTTTTGTGTTGGTCTGTGATTTGTGGTGCTACAGTTTCTGGTATATGGGTCATGGAATCCAGTTCACTTCAAGGGATGGTTTCAGAAGAGGTTCAGAGTAGGAAGCTTTTATAGATCTTAGATTTCTAGAATTGGATGTTTGAGAGGGTATGACTATTTCCATTGGTACCATACTCGTGCATCCTTACACGAGAAAACAGTCGAGTAGTGATGAGAAGGTGGAAGCATGACTCCATGATTTTAATGTTGGGGAGGTGACCTCCTTTGTTGTTCTGAATTGGATTGTTTTTTCCCTTGACATTGGACTGTGGGGCTTGATTTTCAGTTATGTCTTTAATGCCAGTTGGGTTTCCCTTACCGATTAAATGGGTTCATATCTTACTAAAAAATTAATTTTCTGTCAGTAATAACAAATTGATAATTTTATTTCCATGAGACTATATATATAACCAAATATCATATTTCACAAATCCTTTTGAATGATCTTTTTCCCAAAAATAGGGTACAAAATACATTGTGCCTTTGAGATAACATATGATATAATTAATATTCTATTACAAATCTTTTCACAGATTCACTAGAATCATCTTAAACATAGCTATAACTTGAGAGATTTCAGGAATTGTAAAAATTATAGAACACATCATTAATCTCATTATCGATTCACATAAAACCTTATCCATTTACTTATACTCATATTATATTTTATGTTTCATATCCATTAAAATATATAAGTGTTATAATAAGGGGGTTCTTTTTGGATTATTGTCAGTAACAATGAATCTAGAATACGCATTGTCAATTTACTCTGATTGAGATATAAAAAATGTTTTATAAATGAGATATATTATGATCTTTATCACCAACATCAACTTATCATTGTAATGATCCTTAATTTGGAAACATCAACGAAATTCACATTTCACATATTCCAGCCTCACCATCAATGGTCCATCTAATATAAATTCATTATTATAAAGAACAAATATGATGAACAATCTATCTAGACACTCCCTCCAATAATATTAATGATCTAATTTTCACTATACAATTGTCCACTACTTCATGAGGTTTTCAAAATGAGTGTTCCACATCATTGGTTCTTGAATAAGAATATAAAAAATCCTATGTAGGTTTCATATCAGTCATTTTTTCAATTTCATTATCATACTCTCATTATTCAAAAAATATATTTATTCTTATAAATATACGTAATGGAATATAGTCTTAACATAAAATTCTCTTAGGAAAAAAGAAAAATTTATGATATGATTCAATATGTGATTATAATCCATATTTTATAATGTTCCATCTTGCCTTATCATAATACCATTATCACAAAGATATTACAAACATTTGTTTAATCATTATTTTTCAATATTTAAAAATAATCCAACAGTGAACAAATTATACTTCTCACCTCACAAAGGCACTAGAGTTCCCAACTTGATATAACAAGAATAAAGATTAATTTGGAATCAAACCATTAAACTTTTCTTTTTTACCTTGGTTGACCACCTAAAATAAACAGGTCCATCTCCATGAAGACATCATGATCTTGAATCACTTCCTAAATCACTCTTTATCATTGATTGTTCTAAAACCTTGGGAAATAGAAATTTTAGAAGTTGATCAACACCATCCATTTATGAAAGTGATTTTCATCATATTTTATGCTCTTGTAATGGGCTAATAGAACCAAATATTCTCTCGAATAATACCCACCATTTATTATCGATTAATTTCTTCCATGATATTATTATTCTTAGTTCTAATCAAAATAAATGTTATATTCATTTAATTATACATTTCATAATCTTATATAATTTTTTTATTGTTATCGTAGATTCTAAAAAATAATATTTCATTACTATAGAAAAAAATATTTATTTATTATCAACTATTATATTAGTTTCCTTAGAATTCACCTAATAGTATTCAATACAGTTAAAAAATGATGGTGAGTGATGCCAAAATATCATCTAAACGATATATCATTGGAATTATTTTTCTCCATTATTTTCAAAAGACTCTGATTCAAGAGATAAGATACACGGTTAATCACTTTAACCAAATTACCCTTTAAGATTATAGAATATATCGGCATGGTTGGGTTCCTATCATTAATATTATGATATATTCATTCCACTTCATCATTCCACATAGGAATTCACTACATAACCATATTCATATGGATCCTATTTATACAATAGAATGTATAGAACAATCATTCTATATAAACATAACAATTATTATATTGAGGAATAATTATATTTATTATTGTTTTCAATTCCTTATTGGCATAAAATAAGATGCTACTCTGAAATTAATTAGTCAGTAATTTAATGAGAATATCCAACATATTCTTTATTGAGTCATTGATGATTTGGTACTCTTCTTCCCCCAGGAAAATTAATCAAATAGATTCTGGTACAAACACATATGTATCATCCTATAGTATGTTCCATTTCATTGGATCCTTTTTTTACTTTTTCCAAAAAGAATAAATTACCTCCCTGGGATAAAATCTTTATATAATCTATTTTCCATGTGATCAAGCTTCAAAAATACCTTACCAACATTTTTTTATAAAACTATCTTACAATTGTTATCATAATGTACATCTAATAACATAGAAAAAAAACATGTTTTTTATTACTTGTATGATACCTTCTTGAACCCCAATCAATTACAAATTAAATTCATTCACATATTAGTAAATTAATAGGGCACCTATATTGATTTCACATAAACCATTAAAAATAACAAAACCTAATCTCACATTATAAATCCTAATAAGATAAATTATGTTCATTTATAAACATTGAATATTTCCTTTTCCCTGAAAATTAATTATTCATCCATTATTTGATGAAGTTATCTGTATAAATAGCCAAAAACATTGTGAATCTCTGAATATGAATTATAAAATGTGGTACTTCTTCTAGACACATATTTTTGTATGAATACACTTTAATAAGTAGTCCAAAATGGGGCTCTATAGTAAACAATATGTGATTCATGATACATATAATCAATGTTTCATCCTCCCCCTTAGTTGTACAATTTATAAATGAAATGAAAAATTGTTTTTGAATCTAAATCACCTCTCATTATTGTCCATTAAAAAGTTTTCCATATTTCCATAGATTCCAAATATGGAGTTGTAAGGAATTATTGACATCCTATATTTTTTAGCTCTTATACTTCAAAATATTTTCATCAAAAATCATATTGTGTAGCATCTCTACAATTCATAATAAATTCATGTCTTATTTCAATGTAAACCACAACCTTATGGATCATTTAATTTACTATAATTTCTAATATTTCTTTAAACACCATGTTAGTTTTACCACATTAGTTACTCAAAATATATGATATCACCCCATATGATCACAAAATATATGAAAAAATAATTATTATCAAAATTACAATAAAAATAAATTCCATGACTCGAGTTGAATCTAAATAGTATTGAATTCATTGAGATGATCCTCAACTGACTTTTCCTCTTATATTATTATATGGAATAGTTATATCATCAATATAATATTTTAAACTATGGAGTCTTTCTCATATTATTTATCAATGCTCATTCATAATTTGGTAGTTTTCAAAACATCAAATATTTTTAAGGGAATGTTCTTGTCTAACATCATTTGAAAAACACCCAACACGTTACTTTATAATATTTCACATTCCAACTTGTCCATTAATTTTAGATTCATACCAATAAATATGATATTGTGAACTGTATAGAAAAAATTAATTATCCACCTAAATATTTAATAATACTACATTCAAACCATTTAAAATATATAAAAGAACATTCCCCCTTCAAATTCCATATTTATAAAATAATTCTCCACTTAATAAGAATATTGTAATGGTTGGGTGTCCCATAATCCCTGGATGTCTTTTTCTGTGATTACATTTATTACTCTACACTAATCTGTAATAAAACATATTATTCCAGATTTAGTAATTCATAAGAATCACCCACTAAATCCTTGAATCTCAATATATTCCTCAGACATGGAAAATTAATCAAATTGATTTAATTCTTGGTTTGCATATATAGGTATATTTGATTACATGTAGCCCAGTACCCTCACACATATAATATCCAGACATTAAATAATTCTCACAATTCAACTAAAACAGTACCATATATAAATAAAATTAAAGAACAAAATAAATAAAAAATCATTGGATTGGTAACATTTATATCATCATCATCACCATGTTTATTTATAGAAAAAATGGAATGTATCTAAAAGAACCATGGGGAAAAGAGTTATGAGGGAATGAAATAATATATCTTAATGGAGTCCCCTTGGAAAACACTAAATCCATCAAATGGAAATGATCTGGAAGTAGAAAAATAGGTAACAAAAATGTCTTTGGGCTTTGTTGTGAATAAATATTTCACATTTTACAATCACTAAATTTATGTATGACCTATGTTCCATGGTTGATAAACCTCATGGACTTGCATATTAAATAATATATTAACCATGGGGTGTTTTAGAAAATATTTAGGGGTTGTGAATAAATTTGGAGTCTTTATTCACTGATGTTAATGTTATGTTGTTCTAACTATTTATCATAATACAATTCATCATAGACTTATCCTCCACCTAAACCACATCACAACTACCAACTGAAATAGAGAAATAATAAACAACCTAGAAATAGGTGTCTCAGATCACTCCACCACAACACATCATTCACATCCAATAAGATCTATCTATGATAATTATATGTACACTATTATAGTTATTCTATCACTCCTGGTTTTGATAATAATAGCCATCCTTGAGCACGTTTTCCCCTAAAAAAAATGGATTTCTTGAAAAATTTCTAGAACAGCAACACCCCACCATGAGAATAATCACATTCTCATGATTTTGGATGTTATTACTTCCAGCCCCATCAGTCCAAATATCAGGAAACAAAGCACCGGACAAAAAATCTAACGCTAGAATAGTGAGCTCCCAAAAGGTTCTCCAGACTGTGCATTCCCAACCAGCATCAAAAAATAAATTATGTGAGGAATAATCCCTTGGGATATCTCAATAGGAACCAATAAAACTGTATTGATTTTAATACGATTGGTTTTCTCATCTATATGTAAGTAATTGTTGTAGATTCACCGTCAAAGGAAGATGATCTTGGTAGAGATATTTTTTACTAGAGCACATATCCCCATCATCCGTGGTCCTTTGTGGATTCTTGAAAAAGACAATAATCCTAACCCATCAAGACCCATGATGATGAACCTATGAAACACCATCTATCAATGAAAATAGAAACATCGATGAGATCAATGATATTTTTCTACTCCACATTCATCAACACTCATGTGGATATTGGGAAATACTTTGAGAGAAACAAGGAAAAGTATTTTGCGGGGCTGTCTAGGAATCTTAGAGATTTCCAGCCCAATTTTGGGTCGATGTGTTGATAATTCCTTTACTTATGATCCATATGGAATGTTGTTGATGATCCATTACATGATGGTGGATTTTAATTCACATATATAAAGTGTTATTTCATAGATAATCCAAATCGGACTACTATTTTAGCTTCGTTATATTCCCACACAACATCTCATAAATTAAAACATCGTAAGCCATCTTTTCATTTGAGCGACGAATCTCCACAGACACACTCTGTACAATCATTCTTCTATCATTCGTTGGCCTCTCCATCATCCTCCATTATGTCCAATGACATTATTAATAATATTTTTCACCATATGAGAAGGATTTTTGGAGGCTATCAATGCTTCTAAAGACATCGTACAACACAATGTTTGTATATAATGCATGCATGGGAATAGAAGTTAACCCAATAATTTCAAGATTGATGTGGCCCCCAAAGGATAAGAACTTATTTTTATAGTTGTGAATGTGAACACGTATTTTGTACATGATTCCCTTGAAATTATAAGATCGAATCCTCCTCAAAAAAAGTGGAGTTTCGGGATAAATCATCAAGAATAATTTCCTATATATTCCTAGAAGATGATCTATGGATGTGGACAAACTATTTGAGAACTGAGATGAAAGGTATGATTTGTTCCATTTCTACTAAAAAGTAATGAAAATCAACCCACATGATCTTTTCAATTAAAAATGATACATTACCATAAACTATCATTTCAGATTACACTAAATGTATTTGATAATTCATCAATTCACTATTACATAACCCTCTAATGAAAACCTTACTAATAATTTTATATCAATAAATCTTTTCTTACATAGCATCAACCATGTTTTTACTATGTCAATTTTATTAAACAATTATTCATCAAAACTTATATAGATGAATCAAATTTAGAATTTGGGTTCTTCTATTCCATTTTCATCCTATTCATTATGTTGTTTTGTAATATAGAATTTTCAAAAAGATAAAACACATAACTATAAAATTGATTCTTATATCCAATCCAAACTCCTTTTCCAATTTTGCATACATTTTTGGTAGTATATCAACTACCAATTCATATTTTTTTTTCATCAACCATCTTTCGATTTCATATAATGGTACATCATATAGTTTCATATGTTTTCAGAGTAGTGAATTTTCAACTCGGAGATCTGTTTAGGTAAGGTAGTATAGCTCATGTATTGGTAATTCCTTATTCACTAGGTGACTTATTATTTACCCTGGTTATTAAATTGGTTAAATATCATTCACTTGGTTGGGTTTTGACGACGATTCCTTGTTGTCTTATTGATAACTGAAGGGGACAGGTTGTTTACATTTACAATTATACAAGTAATGATAAATTTTTCATCCCCATTATGTTTTCAAACTATTTGTATATAATACCATTATAGGACATATACATAATGTATAAACACACATGTATTAGTTTATAGGAATTCCATAAAGTTTTTATTTATTTATTTATTAATTTCATAATTATATATCATACAAGCACTTGTATTTGATAAAATTTTTAGTGGAAGAATTGGTGTTGACCTACTGATTTATACTCACAACAAAATTTGGAATTTTAGTTTTTGAGGGGGCCTTATGTTTTATATTCTAGGTAATGGAAATGTAATTCCTCTAACACCCCAAGCATCCACGGTACTCTTCTCTTTGAATAATATAGTAGTGTGTGTTGTATGCAACTTCGAGTTCTAACACACACCACAACCAATCAAACTAGTCATTATGAATAGTAATACCCACTTTTTGAAAATTTTATAAATCAAATATTTCAAAATATACTTCATATTTGGATTTTTAATATCGAAATTATCCTACGGTGAATTTTTGGTATTTTTCTGAAAACATTGAATTTTTGATGAATTGTGATAAAACATTGTGTTATAGTGTAAAACTAAATTTTTATTTAAATAATTATTTATTTTATTTATATTTAATTAAGGTCAAAATAGATATATAATACCTATATATGTTCAATTTCATTCATTGGAGTTAGTTTAGAATAATTTTAGATATGTTAAAATTTTATTGAACATTCACCGTCTTTACCCAACTCCTAGGAGAATTTGAAAATTCACATAAAACATAATTTTACCACTTCTGTGAGTGGAATTTTTAAAATCCGAGGAACATGTTTAACATCAAAGAGTAAAATTTTGTTCAATAAGATAAAAATAATTTTTGGTGAATATTAACTTTTTACTTTTATTTACCATAGTTAAAAGTAAATAGGGTAATTGAGGGTAAAAAGGATATTAATATTACCCTAACACATGTCCAAATTCTATTGGAAAAGTGTATCTCGACCAAAAACAACCTTAGGAATAAAATATTATCATTTAATTTCACTTTTATTATATTAGGACATTTATTATTATTTAATTCAAAGAAGAGTTAAAGGAGTTAAAATCAGAGTTTAATTATTAAAAAATTTTTAATATAGGGTAATACATAAGATAAATTCGATTTTAAATATTCATTATAAAGATAAAAGATTTCCTAAATAATTTTATTTTATTTATAATTTCATGAAATTAAAGAATTTAATTTATTTAAGACACAATGGTGATGTAGTAATTACCTAATTAATGTAATAATAAAATAAATGATATTATAAATATAAAAATAAATTTAATTTGAGACTTTTTATGAATTCCAATAATTTTATAGTTTAATTTGACATATTTATATTGTTTATCTAAATTTTTTTCTAAGTAATGATGCTGTTATGAAATTATTAAAAAAAATACCAAATAGTATCAAAATTGACATAAAAGTGTTTTCAAAAAAAATATTATATTATTAATTGTTATTATATTCCTAAAAATCTACGGTTTGGAAAAAGGCCATATATAATGATAGGTGTATCATAATGGACCACTTGGTGGGTCTCTTTGATGTATATAGTATTTTATTAACTATATAATATAAAAATACAAAGTGACATTGTAAATGTCAAACTAATTAACTAAGAGTTAAAACTAAAATATAAGGTAAATATAGTGACCCAATCCTATATAAAATCTATTGGTTCAATAGATTTAGACCCATAACCACCTTAGACTTTGAATAATCCACTTTGGAGCCATTAGAAACTGAATATTAATTTATTATAAATTAATACTTTATGTTTTTGCTAAAGAGCCCCTCCCCCCCCATATAAAAGGACACCACTTCTATCCTATTCTTCATACCTTCAAAGCCTTTTGTCTCGAAAAAACTCTGCCCAAATACCCTCTAAAATATCTTGTCTTAGTCCTAGAGGCCTTTCTTTAGTCATAAATCCAATCAATGGAGCCCTTTTGATCAAATCAAAAAGAAGAACCCGAAGAATAGGTAATGTTTTCACAACCCTCTTTTAAGTTCTTTTCTTCTTCAAATTCTTCATTATTTGTTATTTCCATTATAAAATAACAACTACAGTATCTTATATATACTGAGATGTTATTATATATATGTTTCAACCATATTCAGTATTCTATCCATCCTTTGAATGACATGTCACCATACGTGCGTACGTACGGCCTACTGTCTTCACGTCGTGGTGTAATTCTTATTCAATGTATTATTATTTAGATGGGTATAATAATGATGTGTAATTTATTTAAATAATAAATATAACATTTTAATTATTCTTTATATATGATATAACATCCAATTATATATTATTTTAATATCAAAAGATGGATATTCTCGCTCGTGCGTACGCACGGATTACCGTCTCTACGAACACGATGAGATTCATTCCTCATCGTATCCATTCAAGAATAATTTTAATTTGATGATTAAAAATAATTTTTAGAGACATGATATAATTATGTATAAGAATAATATATATCCCATCCATAAAAATATGGCCCACATAATAAAGAATATAAATAAAAATGAATCCGTTAACACCCGGAACGATGATAATACTAAGATATTATTAACAAATAAATGTTAAAAGATCATATATGATATCATATTAATGTATATGATTCTTGAATAATTTAATAAAAATTATTTCACCATTATACAGGAGGTCACCCTACCCTCAACCAAGGAAAAGTACAAGGTAAGGGTTTATTTCACAATCTCTTCATTATCTGAGTTTGTTTATATGTAATTATATACTGGGACCTCTTTATCATCCACATCCATGTTTCTTAAAAATGTATTTCAAAACATTATTAATATTTTACAGAATATGTGTTAATTTTATTTATATCCTTTCTTGATATTTTATAAGAATTTTATAAAGGAATCTTTCCGTCGTTTTCCCAACATGGTCCATTTTTACCTTTTCAAAAAAATTAAAGTAAGAACGTATTTTTTAACTTATACAGAGGGTGAAGTTATTTTTTGTCATTATAATATCATCTAATCTTCCCATACAAGCTTATAAGAATATTTTCAAAGTAAATTTTTTATTTTACTATTATGTGACTTTTAAATGATTTAAAAAAAAGAGACATTTCTCTCAAATAGTTTTGATTTCATCAATGTCGACATCCTTTGATAGATTTTAAGCTTATGGGAAGTTGATTTATTATGATACCAAACTTCTGTATTTTATTGATGGTTTTGTGATAAGCTTGACTTTGGATGTGTTATTTTTATACCATTCATGGTTTATGGAGAATTTATTGACATTTTGTATTCTAGTTTTAATACGAAAGATTATGTTATGTTTAAACCTCTTCATATGAGGAATGCATTGGACTTAATAAGTGATGGGGGGAACCCGTTATAGCTCCTCGATGCATCAGTAGGTCTAATGAGACAATATATTGTCTTATCACAGGGCATTGACAAAATATTATTTGTAGTCTTGGCACAAGGATTTGACCGTGTCATTATGATAGTCTGGAATTATGAATTCCATCATTATGAAAGTGGTTATTGATATTGCATGTGACTATTTGACAAGTATAATATCCTTGTGAATATGTAAATGGAATTATTTCATTTTATCTTTGCCATATTATGCTGAATTTCATGTTTAAATGTCTTTTTTAGTTATACATTGTTTTAAATGTTTATGCTCATTTATGAAAGTTTCTGCTATATTGTTATACTTACTGGGCATCTGAGCTCATCCCTTTCTATGTTTTTATTTTTCCCATGATGTGAAGATGTATTTTATGAATAACCTGTAGGTATAGTATGAGGGGATATGAAGACAATATATTGTTGTATTTTTTTTTATCACTTTATGATTAAATGTAAGACTTTTGAATATATCTAGTGATTCCAAGGCTATTAAACAAATTAGTCTTTCGAGACTTGATCTTTTGTGATCATGCCAATGTTAAGTAACAATGCACCGACTCTGGGTAACTGGGGTCGAGGTGTTATAGTTGGTATCAGGGGAAGTTTTTTAAAAACCATGGAAGCTATATTTAGGTAAACTCTGATTAGATCACATAGCCTTACGATAGTCTTTGAGGATTAGTATAGAAGAACTTTTTAGAATTTTGGTGTTGTAGAGATTTTGTGAGTTTTTATAGCAATACATCCCTATCTGGATATGAGAAGGTAGAGGCAGATCGGCCATAGATGTACCTAGGGGTAAAACCTGAAAATACTGCTTTGAGCAAGACTTGAACGGGAACTGGTGCACGACAACGGGCCTTGCTGCACTCTTGGTTACGACACTCCCGAGGGATATGCTTAGGATAATTCTCATTTTAATTAAAAACTATTATGAAAGGATTATAGGTATATACTTCCTCAAAGAAAACATTTGTATGATTATAGATTATATCTATAAATAGTTTAATTTATGTGAAGTGTTTTACAAGTTTGGAATTATTTTTTTTGATTCATAAACTGATCTAGTTTATTCGATTGTTTAGAAATGGCTCCTAGTGGAAGGAATATAAAAAATATAAATGCACTCACTCCATGTATCGATTCCTATCCTGGTCAAGATAATTATAGTGGAGCTGGTGATGAAACTGGTACTGATCACCTAATAACCATACTGGAAAAACTCACTCAGGTTATGAATAGTAACCTTACCGGTACTAAGCTCCCCGATCCACAACGTGGAGGATCCATGTTATATCGCTTCATGAGGCAACAAACACCAACATTAAATGGGAGTACAAATCCATTGGTAGCTGAGCAATGGATAAGTTCTTTAGAGAAAATATTCCATGACTTGGGGAGTAGCGAAAGGGAAAAAGTTGTCATGGAAGTTTACCACCTCACTAGAGATGTTGATCAATGGTGGTCATTGATTCAAAACACGAAGGAAGATGATGAAGTACCAAATATGTAATGGAGAGAGTTCAAAGAGCATTCCTTAGAAAAATACTTTCCTCGTGAAAATCTAGTAGATATGGAAAGGAAATTTCTGAGTCTGAGACCAAAGGAGGATGAGAATGTCGCAAAGTATGAGGCTAAATTTACAATGTTTATCAAGGTATGTTACATATTATATACATAACCCAAGAAGTAAGATTGATTGTTTGTTTTTATTGGTTAAAACCATTTCTCTATCGCGCATTAGTCTCACAAACCTGCTCCATGTACGAAGATATTGTCTCATGTGCTATCAAGACAGAAATAGAATTCTCTAAGTCTTATGACTTTAATGCAAAGAAAGAGAAGAAGAGATCTACCAATCACTCGGGAAATGGAAATAAGGGGAAGAAGGGAAAAGTGGAATATAAATCCTGTCGTAAATGTGGGAAGAAACACCCTTGTACTTTCTTGGAGGGAATGGGTGTCTGTTACAAGTGCGGTGAAAAAGGACACCACGCTCATGATTGAAAAAAGAGAAAGAAGCTACAGACGTTCAGTGTTACAATTTCAGGGAGATGAGACATTATGAAATTGAATGTCCTAAGAATCAGGGGAACTTACCTCAGAAATGGCCAAGGGATCAAGGCCAAGCTAATGTTATCACTACTGCAAAGGTAGAAGCTCCGAAAGACTTGGTGGCAGGTAATTTAATGGTTTCCTCAAGTTTAGAAAATGCATTATTTGATTCTGGATCATCGCATTGTTTCTTATCTTCCTAGTTTACAATGAAAATTAGATATTTACAATTAGATTTATCTAGGGAGTTGTTAGTTAAAACTCTTAAGGGAAGTATCATTGCAATAAAGTTTTTTGAATCAGTCTCCATTAGAGCACATATATATTCTTTATCTGCTAATCTCATCCACATACCTATGATTGAGTTTGATATAATCCTTGGTATTGATTGGCTTTTGGACCATGATGTGAAGATTTATTGTAAGAAGAAAGATGTTATGATTTTTGATGATGATGATAAGGAACACCTTATCTTTAGAGCATAATCGTCACCACCTAATTCTTATCTAGATCCACCCCCAATAGCTTAACTAAATTCAATTATTAGGGAGGAAGAGAATGAAATAACTATGGGTGAGGAAATGAATGTTCAAATAGAGGAAGTACCTATTTTGAAGGAATATGTAGATGTGTTTCTGGAAGATTTACCTACACATCCTCCGGAATGAGAAATTGAGATTTCTATTGATTTAATTCCTGGACCAAGGCCCATATCGAAGACCCCTTATAGAATGTAAATTGTGTAATTAGTTGGACTTAAGAAATAGCTAGAGGAATTGAGTAATAAGGGATTTATTCACCCTAGTGTTTCTCCATGGGGAGCCCATGTCCTTTTGTTAAGAAGAAAGATGGATTTATGAGGTTATTTATCGACTACAGGGAGATCAATGCTATAACAATAAAGAACAAGTATCCACTACCTCACATTGATGATTTATGTGACCAACATCATGGATCTCAATACTTTTCAAAGATTGGCCTTTGATCTGGATACCATCAGTTGTGTGTGTAGAAGGAAGACATTCCCAAGACAAAATTTCAAACTAGGTATGGGCCTTACGTGTTTAAAGTAATGCCTTTTGGGTTGACTAATCCACCCTCTGTTTTCATGGATCTAATGAACAAAGTTTTGAAGGAATATCTCGATGATTTTGTAGTGGTATTTATTAATGATATCTTGGTATATTCCCAAATCTATGAAGACCATGAAAATAACTTTTGCATTATCCTGAAGACAATTAGAAGACATGAATTATATGGGATGTTTAGCAAGTGTGAATTCTTGCTTCAGGAGATCTCTTTTCTTGGCCATATTGTCTCCAAAGATGGAATCTCTATTGATCCTTATAAGGCCATGGAAATCCAAGAATGCAGTTTTATTGGTTTAGTTGGTTATTATCGGCGTTTTGACTAGAAATTTTCCCAATTGGCTATCCAATTAACGAAGCTCACACGTAAAGGGGTTAAATTTGATTGGACAAAAGATTGTAAAAAATGTTTTGAAGAACTGAATAAAATATTAGTCAATTATCTTATACTGACAATATCGTCAGGGAATGGTGGGTTCGTTATTTATAGTGATGCATTGAATAAAGGACTTGGTTTTTTCCTTATACAGAATGATAAAGTTATTTCTTATGCATCGCGACAGTTGAAAATTCATGAGCAAAACTATCCTACTCATGATCTTGAGTTATCTACTGTAATATTTGATTTGAGTATATAGATACATTATCTCTATGGTGAAAAATGTGAGATTTATACTGATCAAAAAAGTATGAAGTATATTTTCTCACAGAAAGAACTCAACATGAGGCAAAGGAGATGTCTAGAACTACTCAAGGATTATGATTGCACGAAAGACTACCACCCGGGGAATGCATATAAGGTGAAAGACGCTTCGAGTATAAAGGATCATGGAGTTTTGAACAAGATGAGAGTTGAATAGGATCCTATATACATGGATCTAGTATAGATGGATATATGAATCACCATGGAGGGTAAAACATCAATACTTTGACAAATTGTTTCCAAACCATCTTTAATAGAAAGGTTAATGAGTTCTCAGACCGATGATGAAGAGTTTCAAAAGACGATTAATGATGTGAATGATGGGAGATTTAGTGAATTTGTGTATGAAGGTGGAATTTTGAAATTAGGGAAGATACTTTGTGTTCCAAATATACCTGATCCATAAAGGGAATTGTAGGACAATGCACATAGTTCCAATTTATCTATACACCCTAGGAGCCCCAAAATATATAGAGATTTAAAGGAACATTTTGTTTGTGGGACAACATGAAGAGAGAGATTTTTTATTTTGAGTGAAGATTTATGGTTTGTCAACAAGTGAAATCTAGAAAGAAACAGCATGGAGGAGTCATGCAACCTTTTCCCATACCTGAGTGGAAATGGGATAATATCACTATGGACCTTGTCATGGTACTACCAAAGACTCCTAGAAGGAATGATGAAATACGGGTCATTGTTGATCGTCTTTCAAAGTCAGCACATATTCTTTCTATAAGAGAAGATCTACCACTTGAACATCTATAAAGGATATATATTAATGAAGTTGTGAGAATTCATAGAATACCCCTATCGATTGTTTCTGATCGTGATCCCCATTTTACATCAAGATTTTGTAAAAATATTCAGAAATCCTTAGATACTGAATTTCATTTGAGCACTGCCTACAACCCTCAAACAAATGGATAGTCAGAACGTACAATTAAAAACATAAAAGGCATGTTGATATCTTGATCACATGACTTTCAGGGTATGTGGGATAAATATTTACCTCTGGTGGAATTTTCCTATAACAATAGCTTCCATTCAAGTATTTAAATGGCACCATATGAAGCTTTTTATGGAAAGAGATGTCACACAGAAACCTTTTGGGATGACATTGGTGAAAGAAAACTTGTAGGCCCAGAACTAGTGGAGGAAACGATGGAAAAAGTAAAGGTTATCCAAAACCACATCAAAGAAGCTCAAAGTAGCCAGAAGAGCTATGCAGATAACCGAAGGAAGGATATGTAATATCAGGTAGGAGATCTTGTTTTCTTCAAGGTATCTCCATTTAAGGGAGTTATATTTTTAGTAACAAATGTAAATTGAGTCCCAAGTATATCAGACCTTTCGAAATTCTAGAACGAATTGTGGTTGTAGATTACCGTTTCGCAATGCTTCCAAATCTCTCCAAACTTCACGATTTGTTCCATGTATCACTGTTGAGAAAATACATGCATGGCCCAATGATTGTACTCACATATGAGGAATTAGAACAGGAACCTAATCTATCTTATTGCGAAGAGCCCGCCAATATTCTTGATACAAGAGAACAAGTGCGGAGAAACCGGACGACTCATCTATCAAAAATCTATGGAGAAACCATAAAATGGAATAGGCAACGTGGGAACATGAGAGACTAATGAAGAAGAATCACCCGAATCTTTTAATGTGGAATAATTCTATAAATTTCGAGGACAAAATTATTTGAATGATGGGAGAATGTAACACCCCAAGCGTCCACGGTACGCTTCTCTTTGAATAATACAGTAGCGTGTGTTGTACGCAACTTCGAGTTCTAACACACACCACAACCAATAAAACTAACTATTATGGGTAGTAATACACACTTTTTAAAATTTTATAAATTTTATCTTTCAAAATTGACTTCATATTTGGATTCGTAATATTGAAATTAGCCTAGGGTGAATTTTTGGTATTTTTCTGAAAACATTCAATTTTTGATGAGTAGGGATAAAACACTGAGTTAATGTTTAAAACCAAATTATTATTTAAATAATTATTTATTTTATCTAAATTTAATTAATCTCAAAATAGATACATAATTATTATATAATTTCAATGTAATTCATTGGAGTTAGATTAGAATAATTTTAGATATATTAAAATTTTATTGAACACTCACCGTCTTTTACCCACCTCCTAAGAGAATTTGAAAATTTACATAAAACATAATTTTACCACTTCTGTGAGAGGAATTTCGCAAATCTGAGAGACACGGTTAATATCAATGAGTAAAATGTGGTTCAATAAGATAAAAATAGTTTATGGTGAATAGTAACTTTTACTTTTATTTACCACAGTTAAAAGTAAATAGGGTAATTAAGGGTAAAAATGATATTAATATTACCATAACACATGTCCTAATTCTATTGGAAAAGTTTATCTCGAAAAAAAACAACCTTAAAAATAAAATATTATCATTTAGGTCCACTTGGATTAGATTAGGACATCTATTATTATTTAATTCAAAGAAGATTTAAAAAAGCTAAAATCAATGTTTAATTACTAAATCATTTTGAATATAGGGTAATACATAAGATAAATTCGATTATAAATATTCATTAGAAAGCTAAAAGATTTCATACATAATGGTATTTTATTTATAATTTTTAGAAATTAAATAATTTAATTTTTTTATGACACAATGGTGATGCAGTAATTACCAAATTAATGAAATAATAAAATAATTGATATTATAAATATCAAAATAAATGTAATTTGAGAATTTTTGGGAATTACAATAATTTTATAGCTTAATGTGACATATTTTTATTGGTTATATAAATTTATTTCGATGTAATAATGCTGTTATGAAATTATCAGAAACAAATACCCAATAGTATCAAAATTGACATAAAAGCATTTTTAAAACAAATATTATATTATTAATTGATATTCTATTCCTAATAATCTATGGATAGGCCAAAGTACTTATATAATGATAGGTGTATAATTAATGGACCTCTTTGGGAGTCTCTTGGATGTATATAGTATGTTTATTAACTAAATAATATAAAAATACAAAGTGACATTGTAAATGTCAAACTAATTAACTAAGAGTTAAAACTAGAAGATAAGGTTAATATAGTGCCCCAAACCTGTCTAATATCTATTGGATGAAAGTATTTCGACCCATACCCACCTTAGACTTTGAATAATCCTCTTAGAAGCCATTATAAACTGAATATGAATTTATTATAAATTAATACTTTAAGTTTTTCCTAAAGAGCCCCTCCACCCCCTTATAAAAGGACACCAATTCTAACCAATTCATCACACCATAAAAGCCTTTTGGTTCAAAAAAAACTCTTCCAAAATACCCTCTCAACTATCCTCCCTTAATCCTAGAGTCCTTTCTTTATTCATAAAGCCAACCCATGGATCCCTTTTGATCAAATCAAACGGAAGAACCCGAAGAAGAGGTAATGTTTTCCCCACGCTCATTCAAGTTCCTCTCTTCTTCAACTTATTCTTTATTTGTTATTTCCATTCTAAAATAATAAATCCAGTAACATCTATATATTGTGATGTTATTATACATATGTTACAACCATATTCAGCGTTCTACCCATCCTTTGAATCACATGTCCCCATACGTGCGTACGTAAGGCCTATTGTCTCCACGTCGTGGTGTAATTGTTATTCAATATATAATTATTTGGATGGGTATAATAATGATGTGTAATTCCTATAAATAATAAATATAACATGATAATTATTCTGTATATATGATATACCATCCAATTATAAATTATTTTAATATCAAAACAATGATATTGTTGCCTATGCATACGTACGGATTACCGTCTCCACGAACAAGATTAGATTCATTCCCCATCATTTCTATTCAAGAATAAATTTTATTTTATGATTAAAAATAAATTTTAGAGACAAGATATCATTCTGGATATGAATAATATACATCCAATCCATAAAAAATGGCACACAAAACAACGAATATAAAGAAAAATGAATCCGTTAACACCAGAAACGATGATAATACTAAGATATTATTAACAAATCAATGTTAAAAGATCATATATGATATCATATTAATGTATATGAATCTTTTATAATTTAATAAAAATTATTTCACCATTATATAGGAGGTTACCCTACCCTCAACCAAGGAAAAGTACAAGGTAAGGGTTTATTTCACAATCTCTTCATTATCTGAGGTTGTTTATACGTAATTATCTACTGGGACATCTTTATCATCCACATAAATGTTTCTTAAAAATATATTTGAAAATATTATTAATATATTACATAATATGGGCTAAAGTAATTTATACCCTTATTTTACTTTTAATAAGATGTTTATAGTGGAATCTTTCCATCGTTTTCCAAACATAGTCCTTTTTGACCTTTTCGACAGAATTAAGGTAAGAATATATTTTTTAACTTATACAGCAGGTGTGGTCATTTTCCTACATAATAAAATCATCGAAGATTCCCTTAAAAACTTATAAGTATAGTTTCAAATTAAATGTTTTATTTTATAATTATGTGACTTTTAAATGATTTTAAAAAAAGAGATATTTATCTCAAATAGTTTTGATTTCATCTATGTCAACATCCATTGATGGATTTTAAGCTTATTTGAAGTTGATTTATTATGATACAAAACATCCACATTTTATTGAGGTTTTTCTGATATGTTTGACTGTGGATGTGTTATATTTATACCATTCATGGTTTATGGAGAATGTATTGACATTTATTATGCTATTTTTAATACGAATGTTTATGTTATGTTTAAACCTGTTCATATGTGGAATGCATTGGACTTAATAAGTGATGGGTGGAGCCCGCTATAGCTCCTCGATGCATCAGTAGGTCTCATTAGATAACCTAGTGTTTTGGCACAAGGCCTTGACAAAATATTATTTGTAGTCTTGGCACAAGGCCTTGACTATGTGGTTATGATAGTCTAGAATTATGCATTCCATCATTATGAAAGTGGTTATTAATATTACATGTGATTATTTGACTAGTAGTATATCCATGTGAATATGTAAATGGCATTATTTAATTTTATCTTTTCCATATTATGCTGATGTTCAAGTTTAAAATGATTTTGTCATAATTATACATCGCCTTAAATGTTTATGCTTATTTACGAAAGTTTCTTCTATATTGTTATCCTTACTGAGCATCTGTGCTCAACCCTTTCAATGTATTAATTTTTTGATGGATGTGAAGAATTATTTTATGAATGGCCTGTAGGGATAGTATGAGGGGATATGAAGACAATATGTTGTTGTAGTTTTTTTAACTTTATGATGTAATATAAGACTTATGAATATATAGAGTGGTTCCAAGGATACTAAACTAATCAGTCTTTTGAGACTTGACCTTTTGTGATCATGACAATGTTATGTAATAATGAACTAACTCTGGATAACTGGGGTTGGGGCGTTACAATTCAAATTAATGTTTTTGAGCCAAAGTGTTGTGTTAGTGTTGAGACATGAGACAAGCTTAAGATGCATGATTTATTTTGGGGAGATACCCCTTTACATTTTTTTATACCATGATTTATATTTCCTTCATGTATAATATATTTTTAATACTTGTACGACCCAAATAAATAATATATTTTCTCATTATGTTGTGTTGTTGTGCTTAATATTAAATTTTTTCTATAACATAATTGTGTTGGCCATATCATTAGCACCGGATGTCCGTTTGACGAACCCTCAGTGGCGCTAGTATTCATGGAGCACCAAGGTCTGTTTTTGTATACCCCATTGGTGTTTTGGGTGATGTTGAGATACGACCAGGTTGGATCGAGTATGAATCCAACCGGGCCCCCAGGACTAAAATGACAATAACTCTTAGATCAGGCATCTGATTGACACACCGTCTGTCGCGTTGGGTTTTTATTAGTAAGAAAAATCTTCTGGATACATCAACTTGGGACTTCTTAGTAGATGATGTATCGAAACTTGGATTGAAGAGAAGACCCTCCCAGAATAAAGCATGATTTGTGGAAAACCCCATGGCTGGCTGCGCTCTGAATACTATTCCTGGATCCTATGTGGGTTCAACAGCTCTAACAATTATTACGGGATCCTACGTGGATTAAAATGATTTGAAAACTATTACTGAATCCTTTGTGGGTTTGACAACTCTATCTATAATTCCTGAATCCTGTGTGGGTTTGACAGCACTGACTACTATTCCTAGACCTTGTGTGGGTTCGACAGCTCTGTTTACATTTTATGGATCCTATGAGGGTTCTATAGCTTAGATTTCTGTACCAGGATCTTATGTTGGATAGAAAGAATAGATTATTTATTTTCTACATCTAATCCTCAAAAAACACTCTAAAAAAGTTTTATACACATGTGAGCTGAGTCAGTAACTTTTGTGTTTACCTAATGATTGAGATGGTTTATTTGATAACTTAAGTATGGGGATATACATAAGTGAGTTAATCTGAATATTTCATACATTTTGATTTATCCTTGTTGGATTATATGAGACCATGATGGTCACGAGATCCCTAGTGATTATTGTTATACTCACCCTTGCACGGGCTGTGCATGTACCTCGTTGTGTTGGATGCAGATGACGGACAACACTGAATGAGGCTGAGAGCACCAGGACTGGATGATACCCAGAGGTGGACCACACTGTGTGATGGTACACGAAGGAGACGGACGAAAGAGGAGTGTTTTTGTGGCTATATTTACCTACCCATCTTGTAGGATTCCCTGGTGAACAATCCTAAAGTTGTTATCCCTTTTTCCAGTACATTCACTTTCAGTTTTTGTACCTTACAGTTGGGCTTGTATTTCTATCCCTATTTTAACTTTCAACACTCTTTTGATATATAGTTCACTTAGAGTTTTTCATCCACCTTTTACAATAGTTGTGTGCATTTACTGGTCATAAATGCAATGACTTACCAATTTTAGGGAATTACGCCTTTGGTGCTAGTCACCAGCACTTGGCATATTGAAGGCAGGCTTGGGGTAGTCATGGCATGGACCCCAGGGGATGAGTCATGAAAAATTGGTATCAGAGGAGTCGATTCAACCGTAGAACTTAAGACTATGATCTTTTCTATAAAGAAATAGTGTTAAGAGTATTGAGTGTGGTTTTTAGTTCAGGGGGTCCAGTGTTGGTGTCACGACTGACGTATCCATACACTAGGACCCTGACATCTGATTTCCGACTCAATGCACGAAAACAGTAATTACATGTGTGTTTTGAAGATTTTTCATTGAATTATTTACGTCATCTCACCAAGTATAACTATATGACCATGGGGCGCCTGTTTCTTTTCAGGATTCCTCCACACAGACAGCTAGCTAGTGTTCCGAGAGTTGAATGACATGGCACCCCACTAAGCGATGAAGCCTCGGTGCAGGGCCCATTCAGAGTGAATGAACCAGCGGTACCACTACCCATTGTGCCACTGATTCCACTAGCCCCAGTAGCAGGGAGCCCACGCCGCCTGAGCACATTGCATGAGTTCCAACACTAGAGGCCGCCCAGTTATAGGGGAGAGACAAACCCATAGGTAGTTGAGGATTGGTAGGAGGCTATAGTGAGAGTCTTCAAACATGCAGGGTCACCAGCCAACCATAAGGTGACCATATCCATGAGTCTCCATTATGAAGCAACATGCAGATGCTAGATCCTGATGCTCCTGTTTCATGATGAGGAGAAACTACTCTGGGCAGACTTTGAGAGCCTGTTTCATGCGGAGTTTTTCCTAGCCATTCTATGTGCTGTGCAGATACAAGACCTACTGCATCTATACCAGGGTAGCATGACTGTGGCACACTAATCAGTGAGGTTCACATACATCTCTCACTACTCCATAGATATGGTGAAGTACCCATTCTTTAGGTCCCAAACCATCGAGCAGGGGCTCAAGTGAGTGATCGGGGCTTCAATGATCTCCCTCAGCATCCTGACGCATGTGGGGGTGTTGGAGCGATCCCTCTTAGTAGAGAGTTTTCTTTCTGAGTAGTCACCAGCAGCGAGACCTGCCCCCAGGCATCACGTAATCGAGTCTTCTTCAGCTGGTAGTAGACAGATGTCACAGAGATCCATGAAGACCAGACCAACTAGTGGATGACTTTAGGACTCGAGTTCGGTTGTGCATGGCACACGAGACAGGTCCATTCATACGTGGAATATTTAGTGTTTGACATGTGTTGGGTATGGTCACATGGCTCGTGACTATCCAACCCACCGTTCGGATGATCAAATGACAGTTAAGGGACCTCCCAGCCAGAGGTAGATCTTCGGTCGAGGCATCCACAAGGAGCAGGAGGACGTGGCGGAGGAGCTGGTCATGCAGCTGGCGGTCGACGACATTTTGATATGTTACCACCGCCACCACCAGGAGGTCTCCCCCAATTGGAGGGAGCATGTGGACAAGTGATAGATCAACTCCAGGCAGCTGAGCCGTACGATAACAATTCTCCAGAGATAATTTGATGTATGGTCTGTGTCTACTCCACCTTAGTCGTAGTTTTTATAGACTTTGTGCCAGTCACTCCTTCATTGCCAGTTCCCTCGTTCAGAGCTCCGAGATTCCGATGGAGTCATTGGCTCAATACATACAGCTATAGACTCCTACGGTATCTGATTTGATGATTATGAACTGGTGTCGGCAGTTTGACATTACTCTAGGAGGATAGAGCTTTGGCTGGGATCACTTAGTAGCGGCGTCGAGGCCTTACGACATCATCTTGCGTATGGACTGGTTATCTACAGTCCATGATCAGATCGACTGTTTTAGTTGAAAATTGTGGTGTGTCCGCACAGATAGGACTGGGTTAACCTTCACCAGTGAGAAGGGAACATTTTCAGTGCATGATGGACTTTCCTGGAGGAGAGTACAACCGATCACCCATTAGTTGGCATTCCTAACCCACAGAACAGTTGATGTGGAGAATCCGAGCTATCCGGTTGTGGTGGACTAGCGTGCAGATGGTTTCCCAGATGATGTCTCGAGATTACCACCTTGTAGAGGTGTGGACTTTTACATTGACTTGTACCACAAGATAACATCAATATCTACACCAGCATATCTGATGGCTCTCTTTGATCATCGTGAGATGCCAGTATAGGTGGAGGACATATAGGGTAAGAGATTCATCCAGCCCATTGATTCTCCCTAGGAAGCCCCGATTCTATTCACCATGAATCTAGATGGGATATTGAGGCATTGTGTCAACTACCATCTCCAGAACCAGGTGACTGTAAAGATCAAGTACCCACTCACGAGGATTGACAAATTTTTTGATAAAATAAAGGGAGCACTATGGTTCTCATAGATAGACCAAAGATCAGGCTTTCACCAACTCAGTGTTCGGAACGAGGATGTGAATAAGGCATCCTTTATATGTTGGTATGACCACTACGAATTCTTGGTTATGCCATTCGGTGTAACCAAAGATCTAGTGGTGTTCATGGGACTCATGAAAAGGATCATCTAGCCATTCCTCAATCGCTTTGTCATAGTCTTCATCAATGAAATTCTGATCTACTCGATTACTGAGGTGGAGCATGCCTACCAATTTCATGTAGTATGGGACACACTCCGATAGCACCAGCTTTATGGTAATCTCTCGAAGTGTCAGTTTTGAATCCAAGAGGTACACTTTTTGGGACATGTCATCTTGGAGGCTATAGTTGCAGTAGATCCAGCGAAGATTGAGGTGGTACTTTCCTTGGAGCCACCAAGGAGTGTGACACAGGTACAATGTTTCCTCGGTTGGGCTAGTTACTACTGGAGATTAGTTCCAGACTTCTCCAGAGTTGCAACACCACTATCATGCTTGACAGAGAAGGTTCAACCGTTCATGTGGTAAGAGAGATGCCCGCAGAGCTTTCAAGAGATGCTGCATAGGCTGACTAGTGACCCCATCATGAGGATTATAGAAGAAGGAATATGGTACATAGTCTACTACGGCACATCAAGAACCAGACTCGGGTGTTTTCTAATGTAGGAGAGAGAAGTGATCACATATAGTTCTTAACAACAGAGACAATATGAGTAGAAATACGCTACCCATGACCTGGAGTTAGCAACAATGGTATTCTCCTTGAATATGTGGCAACACTATCTGATGGGCGAGCATTTTTCCATTCACTCTGATCACAAGAGTCTCGGGTATATCTTCTCTCAGAAGGACATGAACCATAGATAGTGATGGTGTCTTGAGTTCTTCTAGGACTATGTCTTTGAGATAGGCTATACTTCTATGATGGGAAATGTTATTGCAGATTCACTCAGCAGGAGGACTGGTATAAATCTACTAGGTGAGGCGACAGCGCAGCTGGATGCTTTACAGATATCCATTGTTGATAGAGATGGAGCAGCCTTCCTTCAATCTCTTACAGTCAATCCCCCACTTATTCAGCGAGTCAGGGAGGCAAAGTGTGGAGATGCTAACTGCGAGACACCACGTTCTCATATATCCATAGGGTAGGCACCAGATGGATTTTCTAAAGGTGGGGAGCATGTCATCCTATTCAGATGATGTACTATGGTACTAGTGTCACTTCAGGAAGAAGTGTTGAGGGAGTTTCACACATCCCCTCTAGTAGTACATCCAAGAGTGGTGAATATGTACCAGGACCTTCGACGACAACACTGGTTGCCAGGACTGAAGAATGTAGTTGCAGAGTTTGTCTCTCAGAATCTCACTAGTCAGCAAGTCAAGGCAGAGTACCAGGTACTAGCAGGCTTAGTTCAGCCTTTATAGGTCCTAGAGTGGATGTGGTTTGGGATATCCATGGAATTCGTGACAGGAATTTAACATACATCCAGGGGTCACGACTCAATTTGGGTGATCAACGACAGCCTCACCAAGTCAGCCCACATCCTACCAATCAGAGAACATGGTTCAATAGAGAGCTTGGGACGCCTCTATGTGCAAGAGATTTTGTGGACACATGGAGTACCTTCTTCTATTGTCTCTGATCATGATGCACAGTTTTCTTCCTAGATATGTAATGGGTTGCAGGTGGCTTTTGGGGCGCAGCTTCACCTGAGAACCACCTTCCATCCTCAAACGGATGGCTAGAATGAGCGGACCATTCAGACCCTCGAGGATATTCTTTGTGCTTGTGTCCTCGACTTTGGTAGTAGCTAGGAGTATCACATACAATTGGTGGAATTTTCATGAAACAATAGCTATCACTTCACCATTGTGATGACACGTTTTGAGGCATTATATGGGTGGCCTTGTAGATCACCCTTGGGTGGACTAACCCTCGGGAGTCATCATTGGTTGGACCATAGATGATATGGGCTACCATGGCAATGGTGCAGCTAATCGAGGATAGAATGAAGACTTCATAGATCATGAATGAAGTCATTTTCTAATAGGATATGAAGGCCTTTTGAGTTCGAGGATGCCAATAACGTCTTTCTACGGGTCTCACCTCGATGAGGAATACAAATATTTGGATGAGGCAGAAAGTTATCTCCGAGATTCATCGGACCATTCGAGGTCCTTAGTAGAGTAGGTGAGGTGGATTACCGCATGGCACTTCCCCCCTCAGTTTCACTGGGTGCACGACGTTTTTCATGTATCCTAGATGTGGAGATACATGCACGATCCTACTCACATAATCAACCATGGAGAGCTGGACTTCGACGATGGGGTGACTTTTATAGAAGTTCTAGTGGAGATTGAGGATCAACATATGCGGGTCCTACATGGATGGTCGATACCTCTGGTGCGCATTCACTGGCAGCACAAGAACCTCAAGGGGAGCCCATGGGAGTGGGAGGCTCAGATGCATGTCAGTACCCCCACTTGTTTCTTTAGTTAGAGTTTTAGCTTATGGGGACATAAAGCCCTGAGGTGGGGAGAATGTAATTACTAGTAATTTCTTTTCAATTTTCTTTTTTAAATACATTAGAATTTTATGAGTCCATGAAAATTGACGATGCGGGATTCAGAGGCCCGGTGTTCCCAGAATCAATTTTTGAAGTTTTGTTTGGGTACGTTTAGTAAATGTACCAGCGGGGTTTTATAACTTTTGAACCAGTGCTCGGAATTAAAATATTAGGGCACCGTTGAACTCGCAGCACCGATATTCACTTAAGAATATTTCACCACGATGACAGATGGTCAGAAATAAAATATAGTTTTTGGGTTTTTGTGGAAATTAATAAAATAAAATAAACTACACTTTATTTTATTTTTGAGCCACCATGTGGATATTGGGAGGTATGACCCACTGAAACTATAACATCCTTGGGGAAGTTGGAAGAGGGGACCACCCAAGACCACATAACCTCCTAATTTGAATATTAGGGGTGGGGACCACGCTACCCCTATTAAATGGGAGGAGAGGAAATCCTACCAACCCCCTCTTTAATGTGGAGGAACCCATTTAGCTTCCTCCAAATTAATGTTTCCAACACACCATATTAATGGTTCTAAACCCTCGCCTTTAATTTTTAATGTTCCAAAAAATTTATTAGTTTTTCTTTTTGATTTTTCCAACAAAATAATAGATATTATAATCAATTATTTGGAAAAACATTTCACTTGGGTGATTTGTGTGTAGGATTATTGGAAGAAAGATCCCAACGAAGAACGATGAATAAAGAACACGTTCTTACAACGAAGAACGCCCACAATGATCTCTTTTGACCTTCATCCCCAGATCCTACCGATGTGAGACGTCTTCAACTAACCTTCCATCCACATCATTGTCAACGTTCCGACGCACGATCTTAGGATTGTAAGTGTGCGGTGGACGCGATGAACGATGATTTCATCCGCCTTCTTTCTGCGACTTCATCGTCGAACAATGAACATTGGTAGGGGGTTTATTTGTGTAATATTACTTTCATTATTTTCTTCTTCTATTGGAATAGAATCATTGTGGTGGTCGTAAAAATTGAAGTTCATATTTCTTCTTACGTGATGAGCCAAATGTTACCACCTTAAACAAAGAGGGTTTTGGCAAAACCAACATGGTCCGACCCCTCTACTGCACTTTTTTATGATTATCTACCACATCGCGATGAAACTACAAGGAGAAGAAGGAAGAAAAGACGATGGTCGCACTACCTGCAACCTTTGGGACACACGCCACCCCTAAATCGTCTCACACCTCCATCAGCCGAACTGGCCCCGGCGGCCTGCCGGCCTGCCCGCCGTCCCGACCGCCGGCCTGTCCAGCCACCCCCTGGCCTGCCAAGCCACCTCCCATTCGCCCACCCAAATCGCGCTGGCCAGTGCACCCTGCGTGCCCTACGCTACCACTGTCCAAACTGGCCACAACCATCTGGGCCGATCTGCCTAAGCCACACCCCTCGCGGTGCTGGATGAATCGGCCTCGGCCATTCGGGCCGAGCCGCCTGAGCGGCGACCCTCGCGGCCCTAGCGGAACCTGCGTCGACAATCTAGGCTGAGCTGCTATGCCGTTCCCCATTTTCTCATGGCCTAGACAGCCTTCCGCGCCCCTCATGTCTTTTTTGGGCCGAACCGCCCTAACACCGACGCGCGGTCGTTCCGGGCCCTCGCGATCAGTCCACGCCCCCACACTACTTGTGGCATTCACGGCCTGCTGGGCAGGGCCCAATAGGATGGGCCTAACCCAACGAGTCAGTGATGACTATGTCATGCCGGGTCGGTCCTACTGGGTTAGAACGTACCCAGGCCCACTGCGACCCTTTAAATTATTTTGGATATATCTTTTGCACCAGACGTCGATTTGACAAATCATCTGCGGCGCTGGTATTCATGGAATGTGACGGTCCCTTGCTGTATACCCCTATGGTGTTTTGGCTGTAGTTGATATACGACCAGGTTGGATCGACCACAAATACAACCGGTCCCTTGGTAATAAAATGTCAAAAAATATTAGACTGGGCATCCAATTGATGCACCATGTCGTGTTGGGTTTCTATTGGCATTCAATATCTTTTAGATACATCAACTTCGGACTCCATGGTAGTTGATGTATCAACACATGGATTGAGTAGCGGAACCTCCTGAAATCAAGCATGCTTTGTGTGGAACCCTTTGGATGGATGCACTCTGACTACTATTCTTGGATCATATGTGGGTTTGACAGTTATGACTATTGTTCATGGATCCTACGAGGGTTTGATAACACTGACTACTGGTCCTGGATCCTATGTGGGTTCGACGTCTCTGACTACTATTCCTAAATCCTAGGTGGGTTCAATAAATCTGTCTACAGTTCCTAGATTTTATGTGGGTTCAACATCAATGACTACTATTCTAGGATCCTATATGGGTTCGACAACTCTGTTAATTGTTCTTGGATCCTGTGTGGGTTCGACACCTCTGATTTATATACCAGGATACTACATGGTTTCAATTGAATATATGATTTAGTGGCTATCTCTAATCATCTCTAACACTATAAAAACGTTGTATACCTGTGTGAGCTAATTCAGTTACTTCTGTGTTTACCTCATTATTGAGATGATTTACTTGATAACTTATGTATATGTATGGGCATATACCTACCTGGTGTTATCTGATTATTTCATACGTTGTGATTCATCCTTGTTGGATTTTGTGATACCTTGAGGGTCACAGGGTCCCTACTCAGTATCGTTATACTCACCCCTACATGGGATATGCCCGCACCTCATTGTGTTGGATACAAACGACAGACAATGCGGACTGAGGCTGAGATCACATAGATTGGATGTAACCCGGAGGGGGATCACACGGTATGACGGTACACGGAGGAGACAGACGGTCGTGGAGTGCTTTGGAGACTATCTGTACCTATCCATTGTTAGGATGGTATAAGGCTCTGAGAATGATATACTCTATTATACCAAACGTAAGATCGAAATATAATGTGATTCTCAGATACAAGGGGGGGTATATTGTACTTAGAAATTCCCTTAGGAAATTTTGGATACCCAAAATTCACAACACCTTTAAGTTCTATAGACTTTCATGATTCCAGAAAAGTGATTCCGGAAATTAAACTTAACAAATTTTACACAATCTCTGTTTCCACCTAAAAGGGTATAGAATCTGACTAAATTAGAGTACAAGAAAGGAAGTATAAGAATGTTATACTTTCCTTAACAATACAATGTGTAGCAGAAAAAATAGTAGTAAAAACTAAAAGTAACAAAAAATAACACTTTTAACCCAAAGAGAAGGGTATCCAACAACCCTGGATAAGAGGTCCCTTGATTTATACTTTCACAAAATTCTATCTTACCCACACCTGGGTAAGCCCTCGATATGAAGAGCGGAGTCTGTCTTGCTATCCCTACAAGCCCTCAACTATCAGGTATTCGGCACCACTATCTTCCTTAGCAAAAAAGACCTCATATTCAAGGTGTTGGAACCTCTGTCTTCCTATCCCTGGAAGCCCTCGATTGTAATCCACAACAATCGGAGTCCCACTAAGCAAGTTTATAGAAGGCAATGTTTGAACAATCTGTTCAAACTTTATGCATGAATATTTTAGAGTTGATAAGATCCTCTCTCTCTGGGAATCACTTCCACAGCATGTAAGCACAGATTTCAAAGTCGTTTTTTTTTCAAATGAGATCTTATTTATAGGAGAATATCCAACGGTCAACTCCCTCCTCCAACGGTCATATTATTCCTATAATTCCGGAGGGACCTGTACACATGTCAATCAAATAACGGTTAGTCAATAAATGAAATCACGAAATCGTTTTGTAATGAAACTTGTGGAAGAATAAGTAAATATGATGTCTGTAATGTAATCAAAATGTTCGGAGTCTAAAAAAATGGAATTCGGAGTCTATAATAAAGAGATGTTTGGATTCTGTTTTTATAACGAATTAATAATTAGAATTCATAATCAGAATTCATAATGAGAGTTCATCAATAGAATTCGTAATGATAATTCATCATTGGAATTCGTAATGAGAATTCTTCATGAGAATTCATAATGAGAATTCATCACTAGAATTCGTAATGAGAATTCATAATCAGACTTCATCATCAGAATTTGGATTCGAACTACATGAGAGTTCATATCCAGAATTCGGAGTGGAACTTCATTAGAGTTTGTACCCAAAATTCGGAATAGAAATTCATTTGAGTTCGTATCTGGAATTCGAAGTGAAAAACAAAATACCTTATTTCTAAGTATTATATGATCCAAGGTTTTGGACTTCAATCCGAAATTTATACTTAGAAAAATTTATGACATGAATACAGTAATCTAGGTAAGGGTAAATTTCCTTAAGAAATGAAATTTTCCTTATAGACGTAAAATATTGATTTTTTAAAGTATAAGGTTTTTGTGATTTTCAAAACAATAAGGAATGGAAAAGTCCTAAGGAAAACCTTATTGACTCAACAATATCCCCCCTTTTGGAAAGCACAAACAACCTCTTGAAAAAGAATAAAAGGATTTTGAAATTATTATTTAGACTTTGAAATTTATACTTATCTCCCTTTGTTCATGGATGTTGGTGAATACAACTAACTCCCCCATAGGCTTTGGAACACTAAGGATTGTATTCATGATTTCTGGAATAGGATTTTCATTATCATGAGAATGAAAAACATCATAATGAGAAAATCTGCCTTAGAGTAATTATCCCCCTTTGATAAAATATTTTTCCTTCTCACCCTTGGTGATTTTCAAAAATCATTTAAGGGAATGGAAAAGAAATAAAGTACCAGAAACATTAGTACATAACAAAACGAGATACAACCAACCAAAAATTTCATTATAGTTGAAATAAATTTTTACAAGGAAAGTCAAATTCAACAAAAGATTGGATTGATTCTATTTTTCTTCCTTTTCCTTTGGGATGGAACTTCTTCAAGAGTGTTTTTTGCTTTTTCAAATCGTTCTGATCCTCCTCATCTTGCTTCTCCAAAGCTGTGATCCTTTCTTGTTGAGCTATCAAGAATTATACCTGCACCTTTAAGGCCTCTTCCTGCATCTTCAGCAACTCATCTTGCTTTGGCAGCTTTTCTTGAGACTCTATCTAGAAATCTCTTTCGGTTCTATAGTTCTGAGCAACAGAGTAAAGATTATCATTCAGATCTCTGACCTATTGATTCCGATAATTTTACTCAAGGGTCAGTTTTTCCTGAAGATTCTTGATTTTTCCATCCTCACTATCAAAATAATTTTTCACATCATTCTGAAAACGATCAAACTCAACCAAATCATCATCAACTTTCTTTGACTACAAAGTGTCTTTGCTGTATGATTTCCTGTGCACATCATAATTGATAAGGAAATTTCCATGATCTGCTTCAATCTTTACACACTTATCCATCACCATGGATAATGATTCTGACTTCTGATTCATACTATGTTGAAGCATCCAGCATCTAGAGTCTATAGTGGGAAAGATTAGAATGGTGTCCACCAACTTGTTCAAAGACACGACAACACAGTCATGGCCTAGTGCTGAAGATTCCGAATCAAACACTTTGATTGGTGATTGTTCTTCTTCAATATGCACCAACATCCTTCTAGAAGAACCACCAACTTCCTTTTTTCATATGACATCTTTCGTTGGGGTGTCCATAAGAACTTGGTTCCCCTTATCATATTTCGGAACTGCCTCATCCGAAGATTCTTCTTCTCTTTCAGATAGTTGAGCAATCTTATCTTCATCTAGTTTCTCCTTCTCTACTCCTTCTTCAAGAAAATTCATTTCAAAGCATTATTCCACAGGCAACTCATTCTCTTCCTCTTCTTCCTCGATGTCATATGTTTTACTGTCTTTGTCATCTCCCTTTCCTGGAGTGATAGGCTTTGTGGTCTCGGCCTCAGAACTTTGGAGTGGAACATTTTCTGATAGGCTTTCCTTCTCTTCATAATCATTCAATTGTTTAATCAGGTCATCAAGATCACCACTTCCTTCTTCTACATCTTCTTCTTCTTCTATTTCTTCAACACCTTCTTCCACTTCTTCTTCACCACCTGCTTTCTCTACTTCTTTAACAAACTCTTTCCCTTTGGACTTTTCTGAAGTGAAATACTTCTTCCCAGGGGTCTCCGGTAATGGTTGAACATCAAAATATTCTTGAAAGGGAATCTTCTCCGAAGATAATTATGTATCCCTCAACCGATATTTTACAACTTCAGCTTCAGACAACATCTTCTTCATCTTTTTTTCTTTGGCTTGTTTTTCAAATAATCTGCAGCTTTTTCTATTAAGTCCTTAGCCTCAGTAGGGTCAAATCCGAACTGTGGATCCCCTTAATTCCTCTTCTCGTTATCCTCTATCCATTTAGCATCCACCTCATCTTGATAGGATTTTTGTTTTTTCGGCTTGGGAGGTTCAGATTGGGTTCCCATAGCTTTGGGGGTTTTGTCTTTAGCAACTACTTCTTTCAATTTTCTCTTCTTACCAACCTTCTTCACTGGCTCAACCTTTATTAAAACCCAGCTTTTATTACAACATAAACATGCTTTATTACATAAAACATCACTTGATACAACAATGAAGATCGAGATATCTAGTGTATTTGGGGCTTAGGATCATTACAAAAAACATCAAACATGAAATACAACATCTTTATTGAAAACTTCCTTTACATGACCACTACATTCCCTCGTACTTATCACTGCATGGGATAACCTGAGGACATGCATAAGAAAAGGGTGAGCTATAAAGCACAATAAGGGAGTACACGTGGAATAACATGTGGAGTACAATACATGTTAGGAAATAGGAATTTCAATAGAGCATAAGATAAACATGAACATAAAGGCACGATAAATCATGATAATCATAACATGGAAATGTGGCAACAATACTTAACATTGAATTAGCATGATCCAAGGCTCATTGCACATGGAGCATGAGTAAACCCTCATTGCACATGAAGCACGAGTAAACCCTCGTTGCACTTGAATTATCATGATTCAAAACTCATTGCACATGATGTATCATGATACATTACTTTACCCAATGCATTGGAGCACTATAAGGGCGCACCCTTCTTAAACATTTCATTTCATGCATAAGTGTGCCACATGGATTCATAAAACATAATCCTTTATTCCATGATAAAGGAATGTGGAATTTATAAATGAAACTTTATAATCAATAAGTAATTGTTCATAAAGGTGAATACCCTTGATGGAGAATGAGCATGATATTCACTACACAATGACATTGGCTTAGAAAATTAGTGCAATTTCGGCAGCGTAACGGCGTGACGTAATAATTAAAAAAAAAGGGTGATGAGAGAGAAAGGGGTTCCTCATCATATTTAAATGTAATTTACAGTAAGGAGGTCATATAGATACATTTACAATCAATTTTAATGGAATTTAGGTTCATGATACAAGATTATTGCATGAATGTAAAAGAAGAGAGAGAAGTTCCTTTCAGAATTTCGGCATAGTAACGAGTGTACATGAGAGGAATTTAATGAGAGAGAAAGGGGTCTCCCATTATTCAAAAAATAAGAGGGAAGTATATGGGAGGTGCGAAACCATACCCCAGAATTCATAATTGAAATTAAAAGGGAAATACAACTTAAATAAAATTGACAAAAATGAGAAAGGAAGAAAAAACCCTTACTAGGAAGTGTGCTTCCAAAGGCTAGAAAGAGGATTGTGAGAGGCTTCTTAGGAGCTTGGGGAACCTTAAGAAGATTCTAGAGAGAGTAGGGCAGAGGTTGGACGAAATCCAAGGGATTTTAGTGAGGAGTAAGTGGGATCTTGAATGGGTTTATATAGGAAAGGGGAGGGAATTCTTTATTATTTAGGTTTGGGTCCCCTTACATTAAATTAATCCAAAACACAAACCATCCCATGGTTTTTGCCCATGGTTTTTGGCAAAGGGAAGATGAAAACAATATTTTATAAGGCCCATGTCCGAACTTCTTAAAATAATATGGTTTCTTATGTGGAGTTGAGTCACACTCCCATGGAAATTAATTTAAAAAGGCAAAGTGTTGAATATGTCTTGAGGGGTCCATTAATGCTTTGAAAAGTAAGTAAAACAAACCCAAAATCACATTATTTTAATGATAAATCATATATTGGCCGAACATAAGTATTATGGTACTTTATTAGATCACCATTCGGTCATTATGATGTCATAGAACACATTATATATTTAAACGGTATTTAATTTTTACCCAAAAATTTGACTATCTCAGAAAATTATGAAAAATTCACCATTGGATAATTTCGAAGTCCTGATTCCATAAATGAAATTTATTTTATCTAAAATATTTCTAAATATGTTAATTTTCATTTTTAAAATAAAAACCAATATTTATCGAAAATTCACGGGTTTTGACAGAAATGGCTTCCATACCATAATAAAAAAAAAGTTAATTGCATTCATAAAATTATAAGATCATTTATATTTAATAAAAGTTAATTTAATATTAATAATAATATTTTATTAAAATATTATTTAATTCAAAAATCCCTTAATTTAATAAAATTGACTTCTTAATTAAATAATAACTAAAAACACCATTTGTACTTTAAAAACTATTTACAGTGTATCAAAAATGACTAGAAATTATATTCATTATTATATACAAAAAAACAATGTACATTAACATAGTACTACTTATTTGTTACATAACTCCTTAAAATAGCCTCATAAGACCTAAGGGTAAGGTGTGCGATGGTGAAAGACTCTTGGGGTGGCTCGAATAACATCGCTCGACTGGTAATTTCAATCAACTTCCACTTTTCCCGTAGACGGTCACATTCGAGCTTGACAATATGAAGCTCAGCTTGGGCTTGGTCAAGGGTGAAGCACAAGGATGCCACATCATTTCTGAGCTTCGACAAATGGGCTTCGTATGGGGAAATTCTACTGGATGAGGCCATCACTTCCTTTGTCTGAGTAAAATTGGGTTCGTTAAAGCCTTATATTTATACTAATCATCTGATCACTGTTCAACCGCTATAAAAGTAACGGTCACAACTCTTAACATAAAACCAAAGAAGTTGACATCTTATAAAAACATTTTTCATAAATATACATTTAACTGGATCAAGAGGGATTTTCCATTAATGAAACTTTGTGTACTTACAATATTCCCCCTTAAGAAATATCACCCTCGAAATTTTCCTTTTCCCACACTAAAACAAATGTCGGTAACTCAGCTTCATCATATCCTATGACTCCCAAGTTGCTTCTTCAATCTTGTGGTTTCTCTACAACACCTTGACTATTGGCATTGTCTTATTTCGTAGAACTTTTTCTCTAAGATCTTTGATCTTCACTGGTTGCTCCTCATAAGAAAGATCATCTTCCAATTGTACCACCTCGGAAGAGAGTACATGTGAAGGGTCCGGTATGTACTTCCTTAAGAAGGATACATGAAAGACATCATGAACCTTGGCCATAGTAGGTGAAAGTGCTAATCGATAGGCCACAGCCCCAACACAATCAAGAATCTCGAAGGGGCCGATGTACCTTGGACTTAACTTCCATTTCTTTCCAAACCTCGTGACCTTCTTCTATGGAGATATGAGTAAAAAAACCATGTCTCCAACTTTAAACTCAAGTTCTCATCGACGATTATCTGCATAACTCCTCTGTCGACTCTGGGCTGCCTTGATATGCTGCTGAATGGTTTTCACTTTCTCTACCATTTCCTCGACCATTTCTAGTCCAAACAGCTTATGTTCACTGACCTTATCCCAACATGCCGGTGTTCTGCACCTTTTCCCATAAAGGGATTTATATGGTTCCATTTGGATGCTCGAGTGGAAACTGTTATTATAAGATAACTCAACCAGATGAAGATGTTGATCCCATCCTCCTTTAAAGTCCATTGAGCATGCTCTCAACATATCGTAAAGTGTTTGGATAGTCCTCTCAGATTGTCCATCAGTTTGAGGATGATAGGCTGTACTGAAGTTTAGTTCAGTATTCAGAACATGTTGAAGACTCTTCAAAAACATAGAGGTGAATCTTGGATCTCGGTCAGACACAATAGATAGTGGTACTCCATGAAACCTTACCACTTCCCTGATATATATATTTGTGCTAGTTGATCCAATGAGAAATCCTCCCTAATATCAATGAAGTGTGCAGTCTTTGTAAGATGATCCACAATAACCCAGATTGCATTATTGCTTTTGGATGTCCTTGGAAGTCCGGTGACAAAGTCTATGGTGATGTTTTCCCATTTCCATTCTGGTATGGGCATTGGTTGCATCATCCCCTTAGACTTCTACCTCTCTGCCTTCACTTGCTAACACACCTGGAACATTGATGTATATTCGGCGATCTCCTACTTCATATTATCCCACCAAAAGTTTTCTCGGAGATCTCGATACATCTTTGTGCTCCCTGGGTGAATAGTGAAATTTGAACAATGTGCATTATTTAAGAGTTCCTTCTTCAGATCCGGACTTGATGGAACACATAGTCCTTTCCCAAACCGCACAATTCCTTCTTCATTAAGATTAAACTCCAAGGATTTACCCCTATTGATTGCTTCCACTTTTTCTTGAATTCCCACATCATCCTTTTGAGCATCCATTAACCATTCCAAAAGAGATGGTTGAGCAATAATTTGCGAAAGGATTGATTATGTTCCCTTCTTTATGATTCCCACATCTATCTTCATCAAGTCTAAGAATATTGGATCCTTCTCAATTCTCATCATTGATAGAATCGCTGGATCATTTCTACTTGGGGCATCCGCCACTATGTTCGCTTTCCCAGGGTGGTAATGTATTGAACAATCATAATCCTTGATGAGACCTATCAATCTTCTCTGGCACATATTAAGCACTTTCTATGTGAATATATATTTAAGTCTATTGTGGTCAGTATATATCTCACATTACTCTCAATAGAGATAATGCCGCCAGATTTTCATGGCAAATATCACAGCTGCCAACTCCAAATCATGCGTTGGATAGTTTTGCTCATTGATTTTCAATTACCTTGAGGAATAGGATATCACATTATCATTTTTCATCAACACACATCCTAATCCCTTCTTCTAAGCATCACTGAATACCACAAAAAGTTCCCCACTTGTTGGTAAAGTGAGCATGTGTGCAGTGATAAGCCTCCTTTCATCTCCATGAAGCTTTCTTCACATTCATCACTCCAAGAAAACTTTACTCCCTTTCGAGTTAGCTTGGTAAGAGGGTTGGACAATCATGATAAATTCCTCACAAATCGTCGATAATATCCAGCTAACCCCAAAACGCTACAGATATCGGTTAGCGATGTTGGCCTCATCCATCCCTCAATTGCATCTGTTTTGTAGGTATCCACAGATATCCCACTGCTTGTGATGATATGGCCCAAGAATGAGACCTCCTTCAACCAGAACTCACACTTTCTGTACTTTTCATAGAGATTATCCTTGCACAAAGTCTACATTACAGTTCTTAAATGCTCCTCATGATCCTCCTTGATTTTGGAGTATATTACAATATCATCTATAAAGACTACCATGAATTTGTTAAGGTAATATCTATAGACTCTATTCAAAAGTCCAAGAATATTTCTGGCGCATTGGTGAGTCTGAAAGGCATTACTATGAATTCATAGTGCCCATACCTTATACGAAAAGCAGTCTTGGGGATATCTTCCTTCTTCACCCTTATTTGATTATATCCCGACCGCAAGTCCACCTTGGAAAAGTATTGTGCTCCATGCAACTGATCGAAAAAGTCATCAATTTATGGGAGATGATACTTGTTCTTTATCGTGATTTTTTTAAGTTCACGATAATAGATGCAAAGCCACATTGACCCATCCTTCTTCTTGACGAAGAGGACTAGTGTACCCCATGGGGATGCACTTGGGCTTATAAACCCTTTATACAGATTCTCCTGCAGTTGTTTCTTCAGCTCTTCAATCTCAACAACCACCATTGTATATGGAGTCTTGGATATTGGTAATGCTGTAGGAATAAGTTCAATTGAGAACTCAACATCTCTTCTATGAGGAAGGCCAGGCAGTTCCTCGGGAAACACCTAAGTGAATTCCATCACAATAGGAACTTATTCAAGGATAGTTTCTTCCTTGGACTCAATCATTTGAGCCAGATATGTGGGCTCATAAGGCAGTAATATCCATGCTTGAGATGATGGAGCTAAAGGAGATTCATCTTCCTCCTGACACTTGTAAATAATCGGGGGTCGATTCTCCATATGGAGTGTGATATCCCTCTCCCGACAATTTATGTTGGATCTATATAAGGAAAGCCAATCCATGCCAATAGTTGCATAAAATTACACCAAAGGGAGTATGACGAGGTTCGCCGGGAAATTCAATCCACATATTATAACAAGGGAGGACTTATATTCATGGGATGCAATGATTTCCTCACTTTTTGTACTCACCTACATCTTTACTTCCATGATTTGTGGGGGTGCTGGGATTGTTCTACTAAACTTTAGAGATATAAAAGAATGCGTAGAACCTGAATCAAAAAGTACATTCGCTATTCTTGAATGAATAACTAGAGTTCCTGTCACCACTTCATTGTCGGGGTTCTCTTCAGTAGAAGTGATGGAAAATGCTCTTCCTTACTATCTTGGAGGTTGTTGGTTGCCTTCTATAACCCTTGTATTAGGGCACTGATTTCAAAAATGACCCGGTTCTTTTCATTTATAGCATTGAACAAAGTGTTTAGGTTCGAACGGAGTGTTCCTCTCCTCTGTCGTAGCCACAAGTCCTTCTTGACAATAGTTAACAGCTAGGTGCCATTCTCTTCCACACCTGAAGCATTTTCTCATCCACTTAAGGCAATATCCAGGATTCTTCTTTCTGCACTTTTGGAAAGTGGGGTGCTAGAACATCTTAGCGCCATTGGATTTATCCATTGGCCCACCAGCATTGAATTCCTCCTTATGCTTCTTATCCCCATGATACCCTTGTGATTCTATGATCTCCATTTCGATCTTGAGGGCACATCGGACAATTTACTCATAGTTGTCGAAGTCACGGATCGCTAATGCTTTCTGTAAGCTAGGATTCAGCCCACCAAAGAAGCGGTCAACCTTGCATTCGGGGGTAACGTCAAAGCCGGAAATGTATCGTGCAAGACTTGTGAAGTTTTCCTCATACACTCCAATGGATTCCTCATCTTTTTTCATGAGGGAAGGGAAGTACCTTTCCATCTTACGATGGAGGGTGCGTGGAAAATATTAATCAAAAAAAATCTTCCGGAATTCCTTCCATTCCAAAGCCTTTATCTCCTCCTCAGGCTTTGTATTTTTGATCAATTTCCACCATTGATCAGCTTCACCCTCCATACGATAAGCAGCTAGGAGAACCTTCTCTTGTTCCGAACATTGGAGGATGGAGAAGATATTTTCAATGGAGTTGATCCATTGTTTAGTGATCGTGGAATCGGATGATCCACTAAAAGTAGGAGGCCTTTGTCTCATGAAGCTCTCGATAGCAAATTGTTCTTTGTTAGGGGGGGTTGAACATTCCTATTGACCCGTGTTTCTATTCAAAACATGAGTTAGCTGAGAGAGAAGCATGACAAAGTTTGTGATTCCCACTCCCATTGGATTTTGCATCTCATTAGTACAGTCATCACACTGATCTTCAAAACGGTTGTTAGCCCGAGTCCTCCTATTACCGTCCATTGGCTGGAATAAAAGGAATGTTAGGGGTAACACATAAAGGGTAATCCAAAGAAAAAATTTGATGACACAAAAATAAACTTTTGTTTCCTTAACTCATGAGTCTATAGGCTTCAATATAGGATTTTCATGATCTACTTTCTAACATATATTCTTAGGGGAATTTTTCCCTTATTAAGGGTTCATACTAAGATTCTGAATTTATCAAAACATATCCCCTGGAAGTGTCGTAACCAAGAGTGCAGCAAGGCCCATTGTCATGCACCAATTCCCGTTGGAATCTAACTCAAAGCCGTGTTTTTGGGTTTTACCCCTAGGATACATATGTTCCAAAGCCGCCTCTACCTGCTCGTATCCATACAGGGATGTATTTGTTTGATAAACCACTTACATAGTATTTACCAAAACATAGGGATGTTTTTATTATAATTATTCTTGTATCTAAGACTTTACTAGGGTTTTCCTAATCCCAAAAATAACTAAGCCTATCCTCTGATACCAACTATGACAACCCTGATTTTTATTACAAATTAAACATGCTTTATTACATAAAATTTCACTTGATACAACAAAGAAGATCGAGAGGTTTAGTGTCTTTGGGGATTAGGATCATTACATAAAAACATAAAACATGAAATACAACATCTTTATTGAAAACATCATTTACATGACCACTACATTCCCTCGTATACTTAGCATTGCGTGGGATAACCTGAGGACATGCATAAGAAAAGGGTGAGCTATAAAGCCCAGTAAGGGAGTACACATGGAATAAAATTAGGATTACAATACATGCTAGGCAATAGGCATGTCAATAGAGCATATGATAAAAAAGAACAAAAAGGCATGATAAAGCATGATAATCATAACATGGAAATGTGTCAACAACACTTAACATTGAATTAAAATGAGCCAAGGCTCATTGCACATGGAGAATGAGTAAACCCTCATTGCACATGAAGCACGAGTAAACTCTCGTTGAACTTGAATTAGCATGAGTCAACACTCATTGCACATGAAGTATCATGATACTATACTTTACCCAATGCATTGGAGTGCTATAAGGGCACACCATTCTTAAACTTTCCATTTCATGCATAAGTGTGCCACATGGATCATAAAAAATGGATTCATAAAACATAATCATTTATTCCACGATAAAGGAATGTGGAATTCATACATGAAAATTTAGAATCAATAAGTAAATGTGCATAAAGGTGAATACTTTTGACGGAGAAATGAGCATGGTATTCACTATATAATGACATTGGCTTAGAAAATCGGTGTGATTTTGGCAGCGTAACGGCATGACGTAAGAATTAAAAAAAAAGGTTGATGAGAGAGAAAGGGATTCCTCATCATATTTACATGTAATGGACAGTAAGGAGGTCATATAGATACATGTCCCATCAATTTTAATGGAATTTAGGTTCATGATACAAGAGTATTGGTTGAATGTAAAAAAAGAGAGAGAAGTTCCTTTCGGAATTTCGTCATAGTAACGGGTGTACATGGGAGGAATTTAATGAGAGATAAAGGGGTCTCCAATAATTCAAAAAATAAGAGGGAAGTATGGGGGAGGTTCGAAACCATACCCCAACATTCATAATTGAAATTAAAAGGGCAATACAACTTAATGAAAATTGAAAAAAATGAGAAAGGAAGAAAAAAACCTTACTTGGAAGTGTGCTTCCAAAGGCTAGTGAGAGGCTTGTGAGAGGCTTCTTGGGAGCTTGGGGCACCTTGGGAGGATTCTAGAGAGAGTAGGGAAGAGTTTGGACGAACTCAAAGGGATTTTAGTGAGGAGGAAGTGGGATTTTGGGTGGGTTTATATAGGAAAGGGGAGGGAATTATTTATTATTTAGGTTTGGGTCTCCATACATTAAATTAATCCAAACCACAAACCATCCCATGTTTTTTCCCATGGTTTTTGTAAAAGGGAAGAGGAAAACAATATTTTATAAGGCCCAAGTCCTAACTTCTTAAAATAATACGGTTTATTATGTAGAGGTGAGTCACACTCCCATGGAAATTAATTTAAAAAGGCAAAGTGTTGAATATGTCTTGAGGGGTCCATTAATGCTTTGAAAAGTAAGTCAGACAAACCCAGAATCACATTATTTTAATGATAAAACTTATATTGGACTAACATAAGGATTATGGTATTTTATTACATCACCATTGGGTCATTATGATGTCATAAAACACATTATATATTTCAACGGTATTTAATTTTTACCCAACAATTTGACTGTCTCAGAAAATTATGAAAAATTAACCGTTGGATAATTTCGACGTCGTGATTCCATAAATGACATTTATATTATCTAAAAAATTTCTAAATATGTTAATTTTCACTTTTAAAATAAAAACCAATATTTATCGAAAATTCACGGGTTTTGACAGAAATGGCTCTCAAACCTTAATAAAAATTTTAATTGCATTCATAAAATTATAAGATCATTTATATTTAATAAAAATTAATTTAATATTAATAATAATATTTTATTAAAATATTATTTAATTAAAAAGTCGCTTAATTTAATAAAATTGAATTCTTAATTAAATAATAACTAAAAACACCATTTGTACTTTAAAAACTATTTACAATGTAGCAAATATGAGTTGAAATTATATTCATTATTATATGTAGAAAACAATGTACATGAACATAGTACTCCATATTTGTTACATAACCCCTTAAAATAGCTACATAAGACCTAAGGGTAAGGTGTGCGATGGTGACAGACTCATGGGGTGGCTCAGATAACATCGCTCAAGTGGTAATTTCAATCAACTTACACTTTTCCCGTCGACGATCATGTTCGAGCTTGACATGATGAAGCTCAGCTTGGGCTTGGTCATGGGAAAAGCCCAAGGATGAAACCCCTTTTCCGAGCTCCGACAAATGGGCTTCGTATGGGGCAATTCTACCAGATGAGGCTATCGCTTCCTTTGTTTGAGTAAAATTGGGTTCGTTATAGCCTTATATTTATACTAATCATGTGATCACTATTCAAAGGCTATAAAAGTAACAGTCACAACTCTTAACATAAAACCAAAGAAGTTGAAATCTTATAAAAACATTTTTCATAAAGAGACATTTAACTGGATCAAGAGGTATTTTCCATTAATGAAACTTTGGATCGTTACAACCTTCTCCACCTTTTCTGAATTGGTTTCATCCTCTACCTCTAGAAAATTATAAAACTTTCTTATTTACTTGGAATATTCCATATTAATTTTTTTCATGGTATCATCACTTACAAGAATAACCTTGCAATTCTAAATCTTATACTTACAAGCAATCTTGAAAGAATCCAGACACTGAACTATCAGCTGGGATACTAAGGTAGGGTACATGATGATTTGAGCTCTCAAATTTCCCTCCTTGATGTTTTTGATTGTCACAAGCACATGGCTCATTAGATTGATTTTTATAAGATTTACCAAGAAGTCTAAGAAATATATATCACTTTTCTTTAGGGTGTCTTTATCACCCTTTCTCGGAACCAAGAAACCTTGTACCCAAAGATGAAGAATCTGATTATTAGAGGATAAGTGAGAAATCTTGGTTGTCTTTACATCATGAAGCCCAAGAAACTCTATGGACTTTACCTTAACAAAACTTCCTTGCACATCCGGATGTTTATGTCAGCAGAATTTAGCCTCTCCATCATATTCCATCCCCTCCAAGATTTTTTCCTTGGTGTAAGTAAGTTTGTAAGTCTTCCCATAAGACTTGAAAGAAACCTGTTTTCTTCCCTCTTCCTCATAGAATCATGCTGATTCATAGAACTCCACAAGTAACTCTGGATAGACCACATAATGATCATCTCTCTTGGATACACACACATCTTCCCAGCCATTCAGCTTGATATTCTTAGAGATGATGGAATTGTACTTATAAATGTTCGGATAGACCAGTATTTCTCTGTACACTTTCCATTTTGAAATTGGCTTCGTGGAAGACATATCTCGGGAAGTTTCTTCTACATACAGTCTGAGTGGAGTAGCACAGAAAGGTTCAGAATAGCCATTAAGAGCAGAGGTAGGGCTTCGACATGCAAGAGATTGAAATCGATGTGGGACAAAAAAAGTGGTTCCCATTATATAGGTTATGGAGGTGACCTTTCACCTTCCAAAACAAATCTAACGGTTGAAAAATTCTCTAATCTGATATGACGGTTGAAATCATACCCGCAAGGAAAAATGGAATTCGATCTTTTGAGGTTTTTAATAAAAACATTTCAGATTTTAGAAGAAAAGAATATGAGAAATCGTAAAAGTAAAAGTAACTACCATCAACTAAAAATGACTACAAAAACATGAGTAAGGAAGTCATATATTTCAGATTTGGCTAGAAAATTATTCGTAATTGGTAATATTCTTTTTGATGGAAATTTGAGTACGAAAAATTCACTATGAAAAACTTGAGTATGAAAAATTTTCATTAAGAAGACCCTGAGTACAGAAAATTCCCATTACGAAAATTCTCATTACGAAAATTCTCATTACGAAATATTTCTAGTATGAAAAATTTATTACAAAAATTCTCAGTACAAAAACATCATTACGAAAATTCTCAGTACGAAAACATTATGGTCTAAAGAATTCCATTTTAATGACTTCAGATTCAAATCTTCCATTACTAAAATGTTAGTTCTGAAAATTTCCATTACGATAAATATTCTATTCTGAAATTTTCCATTACAAAAATTCCTATAAAGAAAATTTTCATTATGAAATTATTTTGAAAAAGATAACTATGAAAAATATGAAAAACATTATTAGAAAAAATAAGAAAAATTTTATATAACAGATGTAATGCACCTATGTAAAGGATTTTATTACTGCAAGGATAATGGATCAACAAGAAGTAAATGAAGGAATGTTATCTTACGGTTATAATTCCTAAATTATTTTTATTGTATTCAAATCTATTGGAAGGTAAATATTTTTTGAAAATGTCAGCAAGTGGATCCTTTGTTCTGATAAACTAAAGAATGATATCTCTTTTTAGTGTGTGATATCTAAGAAAGTGATGCCTAATATCAATGTGCTTTGCACGAGAGTGATGTGCCTAGTTTTTACTAAGGGAAATGGAACATGTATTATCACACAAAATTTGAGTCTTAGTAAAGCTCAAGCCATAGTCTGTGAGTGTGTGTTGCATCGACAACACTTGACCAGAAAAACATCATGCTGCTACATATTCAGTGTCAATAGTGGAAAGTGCTACAGAATGTTTCTTCTTGCATGACCAGAAACTAATGAATCTCCTATGAAATGACAAGTTCCAGATGTACTCTTTCTATCCATTCTACATCCACCAAATTCAGCATCTGAAAAACTTTTTAAGAAAAAATCATTTCCAGATGTATAAAATAGTCCGAGATCCATGGTTCCCTTTACGTAGAGAAAAATTATATTCACTTCCTTTAAATGAGATTACATAGGATTAGATTGATATATATCACATAATAATACTAAAAACATCAAATCCGGTTGACTAACAGTCATGTAAAGTAGACTTCCTATCATACCTCTAAAAGATATTTGATCTATTGGTTTTCTAGCTCCATCAAGATCAAGTGTGTTTGCGATACCAATAGAAGTACTTATACTCTTAGTGTTGTCATACCCATACTTTTTCATAAGATCATGAATATACTTATGTTGGGATATATAGATTCCTTCTGTTTTTTGAGAAAATTGAAAACCAAGGAAAAATGTTAACTCACCCATCATACTCATTTCAAACTCAGATTTCATTAGATCCGCAGAGGAATCAGTTAAATATTTCTGAGTTGAACCAAATTTAATTTCATCAACATAAATTTGAAAAATCAAAACATTTTTCTTATCCTTCATTATAAAAAGGGTTGGATCTACATTACCCTTAACATAGTTATTTTGAAACAAAAATTTTGTATGTCTATCATACCAAGCTCGTGGGGCTTGTTTAAGGCCATACAAAGCTTTGGTATGTTTAAAAACATGATTAGGATGTTTTGTATCTTCAAAACCATGAGTTTGTTCAAAAAAACATCCTCTTGAACGTAACCGTTAAGAAAGTCACATTTTATATCCATTTGAAAAAGAATAAAATTGAAGAATACTGCACAGGAAAGTAGAATACGAATAGATTCAAATATAGATTTTGGAGCATTGGTTTCTTCATAGTATATTCCTTCTTGTTGATTATACCCTTTAGCAACCAATCTAGCTTTATTTCTAACGATGATTCCATTTTCATCACACTTATTTTTGAAGACCCATTTTAATCCAATAACAGAAGTTTACTTATGTCTTTCAACCAATGTCCAAACCTTATTCCTTTCGAATTCATTTAGTTCATCATGCATGGATTTTATCCAATCATCATCACCTAAAGCTTCATCAGTGATTTTTGGTTCTAATTGGGAAAGGAATGATAGATGTTCTACTTCATTTCATAAGGAACTTCTATTCCTTAAATGTTTATTTACATCACCAATGATGCTATTACTGGGATGATTCTTTAGAATCGACTGATTTGGGGTTTGAAGTACCAGTTCATCAATATAAGGTATGAATTCTTTTGGGGTAAATGTTTTAGGAGAATATTCTTGTACATTTTCCTTATTAGAAGGATTTTCTATCAAAGGATGATAATTAGTTTTTGAAAACACATCTTAAGATGTAGGATGAGGTTGTTTGAAAAGAAAGGGATCAGTTTCATCAAAGTTGACATGTACTATTTATTCAATAGTACACGTGTTTTTGTTGAAAAATCTATAAACCTTAGAAGTTTTGGAGTAGCCTAAGAAAATTCCCTCATTAGATTTTAGTGCAAATTTGTGTAGATTACCTTTAATATTCAAGATGAATAGATTACAACCAAAAACCTTGAAGTAGGAAAGTCTCAGTTTTCTACCATTACATAACTCATAAAGAGTTTTATTAAGAAAAGTTCTAACCAAAACGCGATTTATAGTATAAAAAGTAGTACTTACATCTTCAGCCCAAAAATGTATAGCTATAGAATATTTACTCAACATGGTTCTAGTTATCTCTTTAAGAATTATATTTATTCTTTCAATCACACCATTTTTTTGTTGAGTTCTAGGTGCTGAAAAGTTGTGTGTAATACCTTTTCTACAACAACAAGTTTCAATATCGGAATTTTGAAATTCTCCTCCATAAGCACTATGAATAGTTTTTAATAGAAGATTTTTTTCATTTTTATCTTGGGCTATAAAACTTTTGAAATAAGAAAATGCTTCAAACTTATTTTCTAGAAAATAGTCCCATGTTAATCTAGTTTAATCATCAATTAAAACAAACAAATAGTATTTGCCTCCAATGCTTCTAGTTTGTGTTGGACCAAAAAGATCCATGTGCACCAACTATAACGCATTAGTTGTTTAGTTTTCACCGATTTATTTAAAACTAGATTTATGTTTCTTTCCATATTGTCAAGGATTAAAAACATTGGAAGAATTAAATCCATGATTTGTTAGATCCTTAACTAGTTTCTTCTTAGAGAGTTTACATAAGTTTCTAAAAATAAAGTGACCTAGTATTCAATTCCATAACCAAGAATGATCTTCCATTTCACATAGTCAAGGTATGTCGTGGCTTCTAAGGTCTTCCAAGTTCAATGTGTAAACATTATCTTGCCTACGGGCAGAGATAATAAACTCTTCCTTGGAATTATGTTCTAAGCACTTATCATTCCTAAAATTCACATGGTATCCTTCATCACATAATTGAATTATGATAATTAGGTTGTGCTTAAGACCCTTAACAAACAAAACATTTGAAGTCAATGTTTTACCAAAAAGAACAATATTACCTATACGAAGAATTTCTCCTTGAGCGTTGTCTAAGAAAGTTACCTTTCCTCCTTTCGTGCTGGTAATCTTTTCAAAATATTTTTTATTACCAGTCATATTCCAGGAACACCACTATCCATGTACCATGTATTGTTGTTGTTACATTCTCTATTTTTCTGAAAATAAGAAAAAGTTAGGTTTTCAGAATCTAGAATTTCTTGGATCTGGAATCGTTGGATAATAAAATTTTGGGTTCCCACATTGGTTTAGAAAAACATACTTTATGAAACCTAAGAGATTGAACTCTATTAAAAGAACAATTTTTCTTCCAAATCCCACCACTTTGACACTTAGTGCATAATGGGCTTTAGAAGGAACAAAATAGTTGTTTTTGAAAATCAGTTTTTGGTGAGTATACCCTACTCCAGTAATATTTCTTTGAGTTTTAATTTGATAATAAATCTTGTCAAAATTTGCCTTCACAGAGGTAAATTTTTCAAGGAGCTTCTTAAGTGAAAATATTTCAGACCTTTGTCTGATGACTAAATTCCTATCCTCGGGAATTATTTCTTTAGAGTTAGATTTTTCCTCAAAAAAAATCATCATTAAAATGGAATTCTAAAGATCTTTATAAAGTTTTTCCTTAATAGAATTTGATTTCTCAAGGTCTTTAGAATGTTTTTATAAATGATCTTATTTATATCTAAGATGTGTAGATTGATCTGAAATTTCATTTGTAATAATTTCTTCCCTAGTATTTTCCACTTCTAATTTCTTAGAAATTTTACAATTTTCTACTTCAATTAACTTGTAAAATCGTGATACTTCTTCATATGAAGGTTCTTCATTTTCTGAAGATGAATTATCTTTATTAGAAGTATTATTTTCAGAATAGAAATTCTTATCAGGAGATATATTGGAAAAATCCTCGATAGAGAATACCATGGCCATAAGACATGTATGTGGAAAAGAATTAGTAGCAATGAATCCCATATTCTTCTAAGTTGATGAATCATATTCTGAAGATACACTTTCTGAAGAGTCACCACCATTGGCACTCCAGGTTTCATTAGCTTTCAGAACTTTCTTAGCTTTAGATTTGTAAAAATTCGTCCTATTTCTTTCAGAATGCCTCTCTTTTCTTTATTTAATTTTGAGTAAAGGTCAATCCAGTCTTATATGACCAGATATCTTACATTCATATCATGTGACATCCAAATATATCTTATATTTCCTATCTTTCTTCTTATACATGGATTGGAATTTTCTTTGTCCAGCTATCTTGTTTATACTTCGACCAGGATTATCCAACTCATTTTCTAATATTTCTATTTCACTAGATTTGGATTGAATAATAACCTTCTTATACATGGATCTAGGTACTCTCTCAAGAAGCATAGCTTTCATGTGATTTGATGTTGTAGTAAAAGCAACAATACCATTCCAATTCTTCTTTTTGATGTTGTCAGCATCTCTCTGCTTCTATGTTTCATGTTGGAGAAGAGTTCCAAATAGCTCATCTAAGGAAATTTGAGTAACTATTCTGTTCTCATCTATAGATTTTCTCTTTGATTCCAACTCATTGGGAATAATATCAATTATATTTTCAACAAGAGATTCATCATCTAGAAATTTCCCTCCCATAGATTGTAATCTATTCACAATAGTCATAAATTTTTTTTGCACCTTACAAATTGGATCTCCATAAGGGAAAATAAATCCATGGTATTCAGCTCTCAACATTTCTCTTCTTGTTTCTATGACTTTGGATGTACCAAAATGTGTAACTTCAATTTTCTTCCATATAAAGTTAGTTGTTTCACATGAAGAAATTTGGCTATATATGTTCTTAGTCATTGAATAGAGTAAAGTATTGTGTACCTTATAGTTGAATTGGTATTCATGCTTTTCTTGAATAGTAAAAGCACTAACTTCCATGTAAAGAATTTTATATCATCCGTTAAGAATGGAAAAGTTATCTACCCCATTATTGATAATAAATGTCTTCATTCGATCTCTCCAATACTCATAATCATTGCCATCAAAAATTGGTGGTCTTGAAGGATTTAAGTTGTCGATCGAACCAACATTTAAACCTTCCATTCTTAAGAAAATATTTGGCACACAAAATTGTTAGAAGTCTAAGTGTGTAAATAAGAGAAAATATTATAAGCAAGAAAATTTGTATCTCTATGAAAAAATTGAATCTGAACTATGAGTCCAAAAAATAGATTCTAAAAAATATGAATCCGTAAAATGTGAATCCGAGAATTTCCTTCTGAATCTAATCGTGAGAATAATTTAGATTTAACCAATTCCTCTGATACGAATTGTTAGGATGGTATATGGATCTGAGTGTGATATAATCTATTATACCAAACTTAGGATAGAAATATAATGAGATTCTCAGATACAAGAGGGGGGATAATTGTACTTAAAAATTCGCTTAGGAAATTTTGGATACCCAACATTCACAACACCTCTAAGTTCTAATGAATTTCTTGATTCTAAAAAAGTGATTCTGAAAATGAAACATAACAATGTTTACACAATCTAAGATTCTACCTTAAAGTGTATATAATCTAACTAAATAAGAGTACAATTAAGGAAGTAAACGAATGCTATAATTTCCTTAACAATACAATATGCATCGGAAAAAGAGTAGAAAAACTACAAGTAACAAACAATAACTCTTTTAACCCAAAGATAAGGGTATTCAACAACCCTGGATAAGAGGTCACTTGATTTATAATTTCAAGAAAATCTGTCTTACCCACACCAGGGTAAGCCCTCGATATGAAGATCGGATTCTGTCTTGCTATCCCCGCAATCCATCAAATATCATGTAGTCGGCACGTCTGTCTTCCTCAGCAAAGAAGCCATCAAATTAATGGTGTCGTAACCTCTATCATCCTATCTTTGGAATCCCTCTATTGTAATCAGCAACAATCAGAGTCGCACTAAGGAAGTCTACACAATGGAATGTTCAAACAAACTGTTCAAACATTCTGCACGATGCTTTGAGAGTTGATAATAGAATCTCTCTCTAGGAATAACTTCAATAGCATGTGAGAACAGATGTCAAAGTCATTACTTCTTTTCAAATGAGCTCTTATTTATAGGCGAAGCTCCAACGGTCGGCTCCCTCCTCCAACAGTCATATTTTCCATGAATTTTGGAGGGACCTGTACAAGTGCCACTCAAACAACGGTTATTCAATAACTTAAATCACGGCATCGTTTTGTAATGAAACAAGTGTAAGCATATTTAAAACTGATATTCGTAATGTAAGCAAAATGTTTAGAGTCTAACAAAAATGGAATTCAGAGTCTATAATAAAGAGATGTTCGGGTTTTGTTTTTCTATGGAAATCATAATGAGAATTGGTAATCAGAATTTGTAATAAGAATTCATTACTAGAATTCGTAATGAGAATTCATCACTGGAATTCATAATGATAATTCTTCATGAGTATTCATAATGAGAATTCATCACTTGAATTCATAATGAGAATTTTTCATTTGAATTCATAATGAGAATTCATCACTGGAATTCATAATGAGAATTCTGCATTTGAATTCGTAATAAGAATTCATCACTGGAATTCGTAATCAGAATTCATCATCAGAATTCATAGTCGAATTACATGAGAGTTCGTATCCAGAATTCGGAGTGGAACTTCATTAGAGTTCATGCCCTGAATTCGGAGTGGAACTTCATTATAATTCGTATCCAGAATTCGTAGTGAGAAATGAAATACCTTATATCTATGTATTGTATGATTTTGAGGTTTTGGACTTCAATACGAATTTTATACTTAGAAAAATTTATGATATGAATACGGTAATATAGTTAAGGGTATATTTTTTTAAGAAAGAAATTTTCCTTATAAAAGTAAAATATAGATTTTCTTAAGTATAAGGTGTTTGTGATTTTCAAAACAATAAGGAATGGAAAAGTCATATGGAAAACCATATTGACTCAACATTAATTATGTAGGATTTCCCAATGGATGATCCAGGACCGGTTTTCCCTTCTACTAGTACATGTACTTTCAGTTTCTTTTACATTACAGTTGGTCTTGAATTTTTGTCCCCTTTTTACATTTCATTACACTTTTGATATATAGTTTACTTAGTGTTTTTCTTCCCGCTTGTACACTATCTACGTGCGTTTACACATCATAAAGGCAATTCCTTCACAGTTTTTGGAAATTACGCCTTTGGTGCAAGTCGCCAGCCCCTAGCCTATGGAAGGTGGGCTTGGGGTAGTCACGGCACGAGCCCTGGGGGACGGTTCATGACAAGATACATCATATTACCTAATGAATTTGAGTGTTATATAATTCCAAGTGAACCTATCACATCATAACATTTACATAATCTTCCATGTCACATATAACATATACAAATATCTTCTATAAAAATGATTCAACGAATATGGGTTTCCTGATAATTTCATAATGAATAAATTCATTAATAAACATTAGAGTTCAAAAAATAAATTCAGAATTACAAAATTGGTATAAAAATCATCAATTTTGAGTGAATAAGAAACAATCTCAAGATATGAAAAAGATGTATTTTTTTTGAAAGAGTATATATTTGTGAATTTTTTTTTATTTTTCATAAAATTTTATTGCAAGCATTTATATCTTAAAAATGAATAGTTATAAACAAATAAATTATTTTTGAGTAATTTTAATGAACACCCACAATTTAATTTTGAATGAGAGAGGAACAACCCTATGAATGGGAATTTGGTTTGAGAATCTTGTTATATTAGGTTAGAATTCATTCTTCACATTTATAACATTGATAATATTTTTATAAATATGTGAAATTTAGTTTTTAATTTAAATAATCATTTATTTGAAAAATACATGTATTAAAATTATATCTAATTTAATGAAACTTATGTCTCACAAAATTATTATACAATCATAATGTAACAGAATATTACATCAGGAATCCATTTTATGAAAATAAATTCCCTATTGGAATATTTATATTAATTATAAACGTTAAATAAATTTATATTTTACAGTAATACCATAACATAATTTATCAATATTAAAAAATTTTTTTACTTATATAATGAAATAAATGTATGATATTTCAATTTATAAGATACCCAAATTTTATAAATAGTTTTATAGATGAGTTTACTTTTCTTTTGGTCGACTTACTAGTCCTAATATTCATGTTATTATTCCAAGGGTCAAGTTACTACTATATCAATATAGTTTTCTTTATTTCATGGAATATCAGTTATTTCATTATTAATTTATGAAAATAATGTTTTTTCATGGGATATATATGATATGTATTTATTTTCTACAGTATAATATAATTAATATAAGGTAAAGTATATTGAAAAATGTTTATTACATTACACATATTGTTTTATTTTCTATCTATTAATAGAAAACTATTTTGTTTTGTTTTGATATAAATCATATTAAATGATTTCATTTTTTAAATTACTTTAACCAAAATATGTAATTTTTATTTGATTATTGAAATAATAAATAGAAATAATTATCATTAATATTATATATTATTGATAAATTTCAGGAGGGGGGAAATTGGGTTCTCAATTAAAAATTAATTTTTTAAATTTAGAAAAGGGAGAGGCTGTTTTTGTTGGGAATAAAATGTTTATTTTATTTTACTGATAAATTCAAAAATTCGTCAATATTAAACCATTAATTTATAAAATGTAAAATTAATCATTTAATTTATATTTTATAAATATCTTTATTTTATGAATAATTATTTTATTTCATTTGAATATTTTTTTTCAATGTTTCATATTTGTTTAATCCTATGTCATATATATATATATGTACCAAATTTTTAAATAAATTAATATATTTAATTAAAAATAGATTATTTTTACTGAAATTATATTCAAATGCATTATTATTTGTGTTTTTATTAATTTCAAAAATGATATAATATTTTTATTCTTGAAATCATTTTCTATATGTTAATAATTTTCATGTCACTGTATTATAAACATGTATTTTAATTTTTTTAAATACATTATATAAAAAATTAAAATTTGGATTAATTTTTTAAATGTTATAATTTTAAAATAAATTTCAATATATATTTTTTTAATTTTAAAATACAAATATATTTCAAAATATATATATTGATATATATATATATATATATGATGTGTTAATTTTATTATTAGTGTGTATTTTTTTGGTTATTTATATATTAATAACATCTCATATATATACATAAATAATGTATGTATGTATATATATATATCCACAGTTAATATTATTCACTGATTTCCTCGTGGGGGCGTCTTATACTTTCGTGGTAGACTCTGACCACTTGAACATTTATAACCATCACACAGAGCGTGCATATATATCCTCTTATTTAATTACTGACTGAATGGGAATTGTATCCCTATATGTTGTGACTTTGGTGAATATTCATCCATGTAATAATGATATCTCCACATTTTATATCATTAACACAATTTCACTCCAACACCATCATGAAAACACCATATACCACGTGTGAATCACTAAAAAACAATGGTGATTATCTTCCCACAACATACAATGATGGAGTTATCTCTAATAATTAGAAATTCGTTTTTATTTATTTATGTAGGATTCCATAAAAAATACCATATGTATTTATATTTACCGAGAATCCAAATAAATCCCTTCATGGAGTTTTAGTTATGTTCCTATGTTGAGCGGGTAAGTACATAAAATGATTTATTAGTATCTGACATACCATAAAGTGTTGAACATTCTATGTAATAAGAACATACTGTTTAGAGGCTTACATATCGTGAGTTATTTTCCAAGCTAATTTGATGGTATTCATGATACCATAATGAATTTTATATAGATACCATGAGTATTATTTTCTTATGATTTAATGAATTAATATTTATTGTCACTACATGTACTTTTTTTTGTAACTCCATAATAGATTTTTTAGTAACCATCAATCTTACTTTATTATGACTGTGTGAATAAATTTTTTATAATTTAAGGATGTTGAGAATATCAAAATCATGAAATTTATTCCCATTATCATTTCATCGAACATGTGTGATTAAATGGTATGTATAATGAACTAAAAAATTATTCCTTACATTGTCATTTTGTTGCATTGTTTATGTCTTAAAAAACAATATTTTCAATATTACACTTTATTAAGTTTTTTTTAAATTTACTACCTTAATTATTATTTAATCTATTTTAAAAGTTATATTTCATTTTAAATACAATATATATAATTAATATTATCATATAATCTACTGAATAAAACATAGTATAGAATTATTATGAAAATAATGATATGCAGTGACATTGTTACATGTTTATTATTTCATTACTATGATCACAAATCAACATCAATTTTTTCATTCATTAAATATATTGTTATCAATGATTATAGAACATGAAAATCTTCATCATCTTACAATATATTCGAGTTTACATTATTGTATGGTATTATTCGTATTGTTTTTATTTCATCTCTATGTAACAGTTATCATCAGTTTATGTTTTGACTAATAAAAAATCAGTTTTGGTTACTCTACCACCCAAAAAGTAATTTTTTGGTTTTAAATTCGAGATGAATGATAGGTTTAGACTAGGTTGTCACTACTATAAAATTACATTACAGTTCATCTAGGAATTGTAAAAAGGCAGTGTATATAAACAGGTTATCACACATTTAAAATTTATTTTTCATTAGTGTGTAATGTTGTTACTTGCATGTATAAAATATATAAATGTTTTCGAGTATCATGGTAGACCAACCCACTATAATTTTTTTTCTTATTTTAATTTGAGTTCACTAAATCTAAAACTTTTACTACACTATAGATTTTTATAATAAATTAATTTGAGATATAATTTTATTTGAAAATTATTATATAGTACTCACTGCATAGTTTATTACCACATTCAACAATGATTCAATTTCATTTACTAATTATTCATTCCACTTGTTCAGTCAATGTTTTCATTCCCCTAATTTTTCATTTACCTCACCCATTTTTTTGAGGTATATCCTTAGGTGACTACACATACTAAGGTTAATGTGATATCCTTTAATTGGATACAAAAGATGTATTTAGATAATGTGTATTTTTTATTTTGTATATGTTATGTATAAAACCAATTAGTCCATTATATTAAACCTATTGATCCATGTAATTATTTCTATTATGTTATTTATCAAAATTTTATCTAATATTCAGATATGAAAAAGAATGTGCACTATACAAATTTTAAAAAATAAAATAAGTGAATTCATGAAAATTTGATAAAACCCAATTTTCTTATTTACTAGTTAATAAACACATTATTTCAACACATGAATATAACATGATATTTTATCTTAAAATAGTGCATTATACGGTTTTATAAGAACCAAGAGGAAAAGATTTTTACAATGTGTTCCATTTAAATTAAATCATCATCATATATTAATGTACCAATAGAAAATTAATGGGGATTTTAAACATACATATGTAAATAAATCATAATTCCCCATGAACCAATTAAATTGTGTGTGGTTTTTATAAAACATTCAAATGTTATAAAATATCTTATTTAATTACATCATTTAATATAAAAAAAATGATAACAAAAAATAATGACAAAATAAATGAAAATACAGGCTAAAACATGAATCATAAATCCATTTAATATATTATTTAAATATTATTAAAACCAAATAAAGAATATTTATTTTTGAAAAAAAATTTATATTCAAACTTTTAAAAGACATAACTATGAGTCTATTTGAAAAAATTATTCTTCGCATGAAAGAAGTATGTAAAAAACCATTCATGGAAATTTATTTAGATCAAAATTAAATTATCCCTAAAAATTAAGAGATAAAATAATTTAAATTATAAAATATTGTGAGTATATGGGGATAAAAATTAATGAAAAATGTTATAATTCACTGGAATAAATTACATTTACCAAGCCCCTTTTCAATACACTTGATATCCATGGTGGTATGTTTAATCATATATAACAAATATAAACATAATAATTACCTATTTAAGAATATTTTTCATATAAATTTCCATTTATTAATTTCAATAATAACCACTATATTTATTTATTATATTTTTATAATATATTGGCATCATTAGATGTTAATAATATGTAAAACTTTAAAGTATGTTCATAAAGTGTTGTAGGTTTTACTTTTATTCCAAATGTTTATCATTTAATACACATTATAAGACCATGAAATAACCTATTATAGATAAATATAATTATATATGTAAATTAAATTGAAGTTATAGTCATGTTACATGAAGATTGTATAAGGGATGAACTACTGTGTGTTTAATTATTGATTTCTATGGATTTCCATAGAATAATCATTAATTTTTTCAATAAATAATCAAAAATAAATTATATTAGATAAATATATTATATACAATCATCAAATATAAACTAAAATTAGCCATGATTTTATAATTGAAAAATGGAAAACATATGACCCTAGAACCGGTAGTCCCCACATACCTATTGATGGTGATTTCACATTCATAGAATGGGATATGTAATGAAATATGATTTACTTTTTCAGAATATAAAAAAATTATTGAATATGATAATTATATATTTAGTTCCCTATTATAACTATCATTGTGTGGTGGTGATAGAAAATGAAACATGTTGGTTCATTGAAGTGGTTGTTCGCAGAACACATGATTCACATTTTCATTTATCTTAATGAAAATTGTGAGTGTTATTAATTCCTGTTCAATATTTATAATTACATAACTATTTAAAAATTATAATTTATTATTATTATATGGTGAATGAATATTTTATGAAGAAAAAAGGAACACAATTAATTAGAAACTATGGATAAGTTCTTAGAAATATATACATTACTACTTGTATTACCTTATTTAAAGAGGGGATTAATGATTTTTTAATAGTATCTTGAGAAGGAAGATAACATCATAATGTGTCTAGGATATATCATAAAAGGTTTACAAATATTTTTCCTGAAATAATGGGGTTTTATGTTATGCTAATTGAGAATAGTACTTATCCTTTAATTAGATAAAATGAGTAAAGTTTTTATAAATTCCAAAATAATTTCATTAATGGAATGTCACTATCAAAGAAATTGGATTGAAAAAAATATTTAATGGATTAAAGAATTTATAAATTCTATAAACACAACAAAAACTTAATTAAAATTTATATTTATTACATTTTACCCATTCCCTATAAGTGTACACATTTATATCATTTATAGATTCACTAATGTACTGAGAATTTACCCAGGTAACTTAACGTTTATGATTAAAAATAATATTTTCCAAATTATATGATTATAAAATAATGATTCAATATTTTAACTCAATTTTATATTAATTAATTTCTAGTAGTGATAAAAATTTATTTTTAAATTCTAAATGTAAAATGTATATTTTGTTTGACTAATATGACTTTAGTTAGAAAATGTAAAATTTGCATTCATAAATTAACACCATTAATATGGAAATTATATTATTTATTGAAAAAAATTGTTTTAGTCATTGAAGACTGTTTCATGAATTTATAATTCATATTTATACAATAATAATTTCTCAAAAATGAAGTAATTTGTAACAATAGTAATATACAAAATACACTTATAAATATTTTTTTTGTAAATTCTAAAAAATTCAACGTATGATAATATTTACATGATACATAAAAGTAATGAATTTACTTTTATTAAATTATATTTAAATAAAATACATTATGTTTTTATTAAAAGGCATAATATACACTAATAATTGTTTTTGAAGAAAATTTATTATTAGAATATTAACAATTATTTTTAATGTATATTAAAAATTAATCTAGTTTTAATATATATTGTAATTATTCTATAAAAATAATATTATTTTCTTTGAAATAAAATTCCAATTTCAATAAATAAATTTTTTTAACATTATGTGAATTTAGATGAAATGAATTTTTAAAATGAATAAAAATTCATAATATTTCAAGACCTATATTTTTTAAAATAGTGATTTAATCCAAATTTCAACGTAAATAACCTCTTATGATCTTTGAAGAATTCATGATAATTAAAAAACTCTAATTGTAGTTTTGGGTGGTGGTAGATCTATAATGAATCTAGTGGAAATCCTTACGATCTTGAATATATCTCATATAATTTTTTCACAAACTATAATTGCATGAGATTGTATTATGATTGGTTAATAGAAACCGCTGGTGAAGGTACCTCAATTTCATGTTCGAAAACATTTCACTCAAATAGAATGCTTCCACATAAAATTACCATTTATTTTTACTCTATTGACTTTTTGATGTTGTTATTTAAATTTTTAAAAGTTAATTTAACCATCATAATCAATATTCAGTATATATCTTTTTTTATTCGTTTTATCTACATATTGTTTGTGAAAAAAACCATTTAATATATTTTCTAATGTATATTATGATTTGTAACTTTAAATAATTATATTAGCCCTATGATATGATACACAAGGTTTTTTGGATCTTAGTTATATTTATGTTGCAATGAAATTATGATTTATTTTTCTATATAAATTTGTCCTATGTCTAACACTTCTTTAAAGGGAGATAGAACTATAAGGGGTATCCATTCCATGATATATGATATTCACACCATTAGAGGATCATGTGCTCGTAAGTAGTAATTCCCTTTAATTTATGGCTACGGATGAGTTATGATATGTGTTATGAGTTTTTTATATGTGATATAGGTTTGAGTGGGTATTTGAGATTGAAAGAGATATATTTAGAAGATATTCCCTTTCATTATGAGTGCTGGTATTTAACTAACTAGATTATAGTAGGTACCAAAAATAATGTGGAATGATCACTTGGTCACTGATTAAATGATTCCTTGGTAAGTTACTTAATTATTTAATAATGGAACTATAAATTATTTCCCCATCATTAAAATTTTATGTGAGACTTTTTGGGAATCATCAAGTGGTCTTTAGAATTTGAAATTTTGTTTTGGTTAGGCGATGTGCTGAGTTATCCATTGTGATCAGAATTTTTTCTATCAATAAATATTATAGTTTTACTATTGAGTATTATGTTAGTTTTATGAGATTCGAACATATAGATAATGGTTTATTTACTTATTATATTTTGGAATAGATATTAAAAATTATTTTTTGATCCAGGAACTGAGAAGATGTAAGATTCTGAGGCCTCAATATCCCAAAATTGATATTATAATGATATAAAATATATTTAAAACACACGTTATAAAATTTCAAAAAAAAATTACACCTAAATGGGAATCTTAGGGGAAATATGAGACCACTATTGATTTCATAATGTGGGTTTTGACCCAGGAACAACCTATGCTTGGTCGCCACCTGACTTCTGGTTGAGGGAGTTTTCATTGTTGTCTTTAATTAAAAAAATCCAAATTTTTATAATTTTAATTGCAATGACAAAAAATCATCTATATAATTTGTGTCCTTGAAATTAAAAATGGATATCAGAATAACCTTGTGATAATTATGATTATGAAACCACTATTCTTTATTTTAGGATTGAGATCAGTGGTGGGGGGAGAGTAAACAAATCAATGTTCATATAGAGGTATTAAGCAAAATGGGCCTTCAACATAATTAGAGATTGAAATCTTCAACCATGATAGAGAGAAGTATTGGTACGACTCTTAAATTATGAATTTCATGAATTTGGATTAAAAAATTTAGGTTTGATTATTTATATACTTATTGAAATGTGATTTATTTTATCCTTCACCTGAGAAAATTTTAGGACATTTAATTTTTATTTCAATTTATTTATATAACAATGATCATACTCTAAATATCAATGATTAATGATCATTGGAAAAGAAAACATGAATAAATATTATTTTACCTGTGTTATTTTTATTTTTCCCCACGCATTCTTCACAATATATATCATCAAACTATGGGGTGATGATTTTTTGGGAGTGTTTGAGGGTGAACAAAACCCTAGTTTCATATTATATTTTCTCTTGATGAACATATTTGTGTTTTGTGGATGGTTTTTGATATATGTTAGTTGATAAATATTATATCATGTACCCATAACAGACCTTGGTTATCGGTTGAAGATATGTCACCTGAAGGGTTTATATGGATGGTTGGATTTGGTTTTTCTGTATTTTTTGGATGAAAAATGGCGATGGTAGGCTTGTTCCACTAAATTCAGGATTTCAAACACCAATATCCAAAGTGGAAGGGTTAGTTATGGAATCCTCAAGAAAGAAATTCCAATATCTAATTTTTTCGACTATATTTCATGTCTTATAGATGACCAGACAATGTGTAACCCCTCTATATGGTTCATAGTTTTATGAAGAGTAAAGAAACAAGAGTCATGTGCTACAGTACACATGTTGTGTGTCCCTACATAGGTATCCATTCATTTTTTCATCTAACACACACCTAGGAACCCATACATAACTACTAAACTTTTACACTGGGAGTACATCAACATGGAATGGTACTCGAGCATGGCCTGGTATATGGATATGTACATGGGCTTGGGATAATGTACAACAGAAACACCAGGAACACATGAGAAGGGATTGAGAAACTGAAAAAATATTTTTAAAGACCAATATACTCTAATTATGTGTGCACTATATAAAAGACATGTCCATAGGAGGTCAAAATCCAGTGAAGAGTCTGGTTCACACCTCGTGTGGACTCCCGTTATTATCATGCACTTCCTTCAAGAAGTTCATTCCATGGTAACTCCTTTGTTTTGAATAATATTATGTCTCATGAGTAGCCTATCATGGATATTCTTCCATTTATATGGTGATTATAACCCTCTATGTATAATGTGAGATAGTAATGTGAGATTATCTCTGTGTTAAGGATCTTTAATTTATTCCTAAATATGGTTATGATGAGGGAAATATGATCATATTGATATCGGGGATTTTTCCTTACTTAACCTCTGATACATTGTCCCCAAAACAATTTATATAGATATAGATGGTTTTACACTACATTGGGTTTTATTCATCTATCAAAAATGTTATGTTCCCCCATATTTAATTTCTAATGTCATGTGGTTTTTCCATGTGAGTTTTAGATCACTTGACTATGGATCATAATATTGAGTTTTGGGACCCTCTGTAGATATATTCAGGAAAGGTCACATAATATTGGAGGATTAGAGTTGTGTATCCCTTGGATATAGATCAAAGTGGTGATGTTTTAACTCATCCCCATGGAATTCTTATATAATTATTTATGATTTCTGGTATTAGATATTGATATGTAAAACTATGGGAAGACTCATTTTTCTTATCTAGTTTTTTTGATATGGAGACCCCCTTTTCTATTTATTTGGTGTTTTTATCATATTTGAGTTATTGTTTTGGAATATTCTCATGTTTTATTGGAATTTTATTTTGGTTGACCTCATCATTGTTTTATCTTTCTATTTCCCTTACTTTTTTTATGAGTCAAATTAGGTATGTAAATACTCATACCTTTATGTTATTTTCCCACACATATCCTGTAATTTTTAGGATACATCTAATTTGGTGGCAAATATGGTGGAGGATAGGTATACATGGAGTCATCAACCATACACTCTGGTTAGGAATAGGGATATTGTGTTAGGCTATCTCATAATTTTTTTATTCTAATAATTTCTATGTTGGGGCTTAATTTCATTATTGTGTGTGTATTTTTAACCATGTCTCTTTTTGTTTATCTTTAGTATATGTATTCTATATATACTATTTCATACATCTGTTAATATAGATGTTAATAATGTCTTCAATTATTATTCAATTATACAATAATGTGAAGATAATATAGATTTGTGAAAATGGGTACATTTGGAAAAGTTTTCCAATTTATTTTAAACCTTCATGAACAATATCACTAGGCCCTAGAATGTTGGAGGTATTCTCAGGCTTTTCATGGATTGGACATCCACAATCCAATTGGACCTCATTTGGTCAGGTCGTGATAGAGTTGTAATTATGGTTTTTCATCATGAGGTCGGTGTTTATAGTTAGATCCATGATGGGGATTGGATGGGAAATTAAAGAAATGTTGTATAAAGTGTATCATGTGTGGATTTTAGGCCTAGGACCCCATTTATTATGTGGCATATGATGTAACCATTCACCTAGACTCTAACTACATTCGTGTGGAATCATTATAGATTGACATTGGTTTATGTAAACATTGGCATATGAATAATATAGGATTGATTCCTTTAACTGCACTTCATCAATCATTTCTATAGATATTCCATTTAGCCATTGTAAGTATTGATAACATTAAATCATTCTCTATAATGGAATACGTCTCAGATTTCGATTCTGTTTCATGATGATGACTAGTTGAGTGATGAGGCCACAGTAATGGAAATCATTCTTTAGGTGTTTTCTCCAAGTTCTCAATACCATGCGCCCCAGCCTGTCGAGCTAAAAATATTTTTATATGTTCAAGATGAGGATTTTTTATGGAGTATAGATATATGTGATTTATAGTAATAAAGACCTCTGAGATTCCATTGTAATCCAAATCCCTTTGTATCATAGGATTTGGCTTAAGGTGATGTTCAATGTTTCTCATATTATGAGGCTTCGACCAGTGAAATAGTTGTTTATATAACCAGTCATATTTGTTGAGGAAAAAATTTATTTTGATGATACCCGATGATGACACAACTATATCTATTTGATATCATATATATTGATGAAATAGTTATCCTACACTGCATGGTTAGAGAACATTCCCCCTATTGTGGTAGATGATTTTCTCACGAATATTTTGTGAGTGTCCTTTGCGGTATGGACCCCTCATTGATGGTGATAATGGTATTGGGATATATCTTGGGAAACATAAGGAATTTGTAAAGAGTTCTGTTAGTGAAGATTGATGTGATATCATATATGAAAATAAGGTGGGAACTTCCCCAACAAAGGAACATTCATATAATTCTGTTAAAAATAATGTGGGTGAGTTAGTGATTCCCAATGTGGATAGTGACAAGGTTTGGTGGAAGAGTTCCATTAATATATGGGTTTGTAGTCATTTTGAAGTGAAGGTATTAGAGTGAGCTATGTTTTTTGTGGTAATATTAAAAGAGAAAGGAAACAATCATGTATTTGAGGGTTGTGATTTGAATCCTGGAGGGTGGTTTGAAGTAAGACATGTATCTTAACTACTCAATGTATAGTTTTTTAATATAGTTATAAACAAAATTTTTTGTGAATGTAGGCCCATTTCATGGCATATAGATACAAGAAGTATCCTTTAATTGGTAAATGTTTCCATGGAGGCCCCTCCATATGAGTATTGATTAAAAAAACATCCAATTTCAATATAACCAATTTTTGGGAGGATAGATATAGATCATCTCATAGGGAATTTTTAATGCAAGCTGTGGGAGCCAAACATGATTTCCCTTATTTTGGACAAGATTTTTATAAACCATTGAATGATAACTATCACTTATGAGGGTTAAACTGCACCTGATGTGGGTTATATATTTTCCCTTCTTTGGTGTGAATTAATCTAAATAATTTAAGGATAAGTTCATGTGTGGGGGTATAAACACAATTCATTATTTCCATGTCTGCATGACACTTTCATCAGTAAATGTTATGATCATTATGTTTCCAATGATGGTGGGGGATTATATTGAAATATTCGTAGAGGATATTTCAGGAATAGCTCAATGGAGGGAGATGAAAATCTACTTGAACTACCACTCATGAAACTCCTAAATATATTTAATATCATATCAAATGGCCCCAGTCAATCTCTTGGTGCTGATGGAGAAGTTGGAAGACCTTCAAGATAGAGATTTTATTAAAATAATGTGTGACATCCTAGGATTCTCTGGTTTTGTTATTTAATAAGGATCATGTGAGATTATGGATTTAATTTTATTATCAGCTCCTAAACCAAATAATGATAATGAATAATTAACCCATAACAGGTATTGATGTCCATATTAACTATTTGTGATGTTACAATTGGTTCTCAATGACCAATTTCAGTTCCAAATATAACCATTTTTTTATCCTCAACATGATATGATGAATGATACACTATAAAGTCATAATGGACACTATTAACTCCTTTTATTCCCTTTTCTCTGATAAATTACCCCTATATTCTTATGGAATTGATAAATCAGATATTTGATCCATACATTTATTGAGTTATCATGGTCCTCGTTGATGACATAAGCAATTACATTTAATCCAATGAGGTGCATGAAGTTCACTAAAGGATTATCCTCGAATTTTTCGATGATAAAAATATAAATGGAATGATAAAGAAGTTATGTTTTATATCAATGATGTCTATTTTTAGGGAATTTCATTTATTAGAATGGTCAATATGATTACATGGAAAAGCTTGTTGTTGTTCCTTCATCAGATATAGAAATAATTGAGTCTGATATGAATAGTTATATTTGACATGTAAAACACGAGGTTCATGACAATAAAATTTATGGTATCATCTCCTTCTTCATCCCTTATGTGAAACAGTATGAAATTAATCTAGACCATGTTGTTTTAGGGGGCTTCAAATAGTTGATGGTGAGGATGACTAGTTCTCTTGTGTTTATACTAATTGAGGTGGAAGTGGATAGAATAAGGGGTTTTAATGACACTGAAGCTTGGATAAGATGAGTTTTAATATAGAGGTAGGAAACTATCAATAATGGGTCATTGTAGTTTTGACACAATTGGTTGAATGATGAGACACAAGCGTCTGAGTGGGAAGTGATGGTTTTCTATCTGAATGTGTGGATTCATTATCTTCTGGGAGAGAACTATATTTCATTATCAAAATACCAGAGTCTGATTTATATATTCACACATAGGAATCTAAAAATGCTACTATGGTTTTAGTTATTGCACAGATATGAATGAATTCACGATAATCTATACTCATTAGAAGGGAAACGTAGTAGGATCATTCCATAAAAACAATGTCACTATAACCAATGGTGGAGGATTCATCTGAGTGGATGGATTCATTTCAACTTACCATAGTAAAAGATAGGCGCAATGTTATTCTCTAGTTGATGTTTTTGACTCCTCCACTCCTATTGTTTTTTATGAACACTTACTTCCAAAACATCAACTATGTGAATTTTTATGACAATATTTCTTCTTGGGATGCACTATATAGATTATTTGAAGAAGGGGATAACATCATACTTTTACGAGGGATGACGTTGGTTTTATTCATGATACGATTGGATTACATGATGGAGTTTCAAACATATTCTTTTGATGTACTTAATTGTGTAGAAGATATGTAGAATGAATATCATTTCCAATTTTTTTTGGACTGACATGAGTTTAAGAAACATTGGTCTTCTCTCTTGGTATCTCACATTACAGTTGTTATAAGGATGAACTCCCTGATTTAGTGGTTGGATGAAACCTCGTGAAAACTGATAGTGTAAAAGGGATGAAATATCCATGTAATTTTTGACTGGTCATATAATGATGGTGATAGAATATGATTCATTTTGGTTGAAATTTGACCAACCATCATCATGGTCACACACCATTTCTTGTAGGTATCATAGTTCAATTGTTATTTTGGGGGTTTTCCTTTTATGTGAGATCATTTGAATCCAAGGCGTACTCTTAATGATTATCCCTAATTGTAAAATAAATTTCCTATCATGGTTTGTGTGATCTCTATAGGAGGAATTTGAGATCTACCTAAGAATGGGTATTGTGTTTTACCCCATGTTAATTGGTAGACTGATAAAACTATCTTGGTGTTAGAGAATATTATAAGGTATTTTGTGTTCAACCTTGGACAATGCAGGGAAGATTAATTTCCATAGGTAGACAATTAGTATAGTAATAGTTAGAAATAAACTTTTAGTGCTGGATTGTTCATGTCCTTATATGGGAGGCACTGTAGTTCACCCTTATATTCTACAATGATTGGTAAGATATAAATTATAGGTCCAAAGATGTTTTAGGTGAAGAAAAATAAGGATTATATGATCGATGAGCATATGGGAATGTCCTAGAGTGGATATAAATATTATGAAAATAAACTTCAAATGACCTTGTAGTTTTATTTGGGAGACCATATTTTCATAATAGTCTCTACACTATAATGATTACAGAGGTCCATACAAGGAGGTAAGATATCATGGAGGTTTTTTGGGCTATTAAATATCCTACAATTGATTTTTGAAGTTTCATACTACCTTTTTTTTCTGCTAGTGTATGACCAGGTTCATGTCATATTCCTTGACTCACAACTATGAAAATACATGCATGATCATATGAATCATATCGACTAGGGAAAGACAAACATCAGGGATGGAGGAATCGTCATGGAGTACCATGTGGTGATCAAGGATAAGTATGATCACATCATATATGTATAGAAAATATCCTTGGTTAATGTATTACAACTACACCAGATCTTTTTGGAGAGCTCTTATGAGTGAGAAATCTATATGTGAGGTTACTCCCCCTTTTTATTCTTTTTATGTTTAAAATCCATGAATTATGTGACATCATATAGAATCCATTCTCTATATTCTTAAAATTGTAATATATTAAGGACTATATTTACTACTGGTTATTATGGCGACATAAGGTTCCACAGATAGTGATCCAAAAATTGATATTATAAAAACAGTGAATATATTAATATCACATGCACATAATTTCCAAAAAAATATAACTAAATTTGAATGAGGAAACATATAGAATATCAGAGACCAATGTTGATTATAGAATGAGGGGTCTATCCTAGACAATTACTAAGGTTACTCTGTGCATCAATGTCAGTTAAGGCAGTTGTTGGCTGTGTGTTTAATTTAAATAAATAATTAATTTTAAATATTTTAATTAAATATGATGTAATATCCTCAACACAATTTCATATATACAAATTTCCAAGATATAGCATCATAACCATGGTATAATTTATATGAGTAAACCACCACTATTAATTGGTGGATCTAGGATGGATGGTGGAAAATGATCAGATTGAGACGGATGGAGAGGAAATGAACACAATATATTTTCTACATCACTAGTGAACACATTATTTAAAAAAATTATCATAAATGTTGTTGATCTATTCAATTGTACAGATTTATTAATTTTGATTAAAATATCTATCATAGATTAATTATGAATTTCTTTACATGTGATTTATTATACCCTTAACTAGTGTCCATTTAACTAAATCTAATAATTTATATCAAATTAATTTTTTTCACGATATCAAGCTCAATATACCCTATTTGTGATCATTGGAATATAGTTCATTCATATTAAGATTACTCCAATTATTTATGTTCTCCCCCCCATTCCTCACATTATTCAATGTTGGATCTAAACACCATGAATTTACATTGATGAGGTCAGTTCAAGCACAATAGAAACCCAAATTCAAATTGGATGAGTGAATGATGAATATATTAGTATTTTTCAAATAGATATGACCTCATGTCTGGTTATTCAACAACAATATTTTATCCATACACTGGGATGGGTGATTGTATTTCGATTGTAGGCATGGATACATGATGAGGAAAATGAAAATACTCTTTCTGGGCAACAAATCCTTGGAAATGATGGTCAGAATGTCATTCCAGAGGTACATGGAGGTGAAATAGTAAGATCTCTTGTGATAAGCTTATATCTAAAAATAACATAGATAAAAGTAGTGATCTAGAATATTTTTGAATACACTTCATGTCCTTCATAAGAACACATTTCTTTTAATTCTATTCGATATGGTTCAAGGATATTTGGGGGAGTTTAGAATCACAAAACATTCATCTATAATCACAAAATTTGTGACCCTTCTTGGTTATATATGATATGTTTCAGATATAAACACACCCTGATCCCCATGTGCAATGACTTTCTCTGGACTCTGGGTGTGCACGAACCTTGGATATTACCCATGCACAGCTACATACTCGACTAGGTACATGGGAATGGTCTGATGTAAATAAATATGATGAAGGGAACAGGGAAATCCCCAGCGACTGAGACATTTTCATGTATAATGAGCTGGATTTCTTATTATGTCTGTATTAGAACACTTTTACAAGACGAGGCGGGTCCACATTTAGTGTGTACCCCATACACATGATTTATGTCCATCCTGAACTTGTTTGTATTATATCTCTTTCATTTGGATATGGATTTTATCCTACATGTATCAAATCCTAATTATTGTATATTTAGAATGATGTGGTGGCCATTATTGTAAAATACTATGTATGATGTGTGATGTCCAGAGTGTGATGCTTCTTTAGGCCATTCTTGATTATGGTTGTGATTAGTTGAAGGATCACCAAACTGATTCTAGGTGTTGGAACAACCATTTCACCCCTATTCATGGGATCCTCAAACTATTTTTATATATAGAGATGGTACTCCCTCATATAGGGTTCTAGTACTCCACCTACATCAAGATATCTCACCATATATATCCTACAATGGAGTTTTGGATAACCTGAATATGGAGTTCTCTATTGATGAAAATACCCCTCCACCTATATATATCGGTGGTGTTACATTGTATGAAATCCTACGTGTTTCATATTCCATGGATATCAAACCTATTAGAAAAGTGTAATCTAGTCAACATGGATTTATTTTTTTGGTGTGCTTGAGGCTACACATCATAGATGGACCATTGTATCTACTGGAATGAACATTTTTTCACAACAACATGGAGATGTGATTCCTATTTCTGGCATTTTCTTGTTATATTTTTTATAATATATGTGTAATTGTCATGGTTTTTAATGATACTTGATTGACATGCCTATGAGATTGGGTTAACCATTGTGGTATCTTTCTATTCCTACTTCTTCCTACATCTAGGAGGTCAATTTGATATGTATATACTCACCCACAAAGGTATATTTTCCACACATGGTGTGTATTATGGAGACGAAAAACAATTTCATGGTGAATTTTGTGGATCTAATGGTTTCTTGGGTGCATTGGACACTTATTTTTTTTCGGGGTTATAGATGAGGCTCTAGGACCTATCTTATTTCATTTCTTCTAGTTTTCGTTAGTTTGGGACATCATTTCTGGCTACGAATGAATTTATTTCACTTTAGTTGATTGTTTTATTATATAGTACACAGGTACATTACCTTGATATTAGTAAATACATGGTTTATTTATTTTTACTATATTGTTTTATTACTTCTATAGAACTATGTATGGTGTTGGTATGTGTGTGTGTGTGCTTGTAAATAAGGCAATGTCTTGCAATTTCATTATTTCTTCTTAGTGATATTTTCTATCCCCTATCCTATTGAAGGTGGGAATGGTTTTTAACATCTCATCCATCCACCATCCAAGAAGGCCCTAGTGGGAGAAGTTGTTAAAAAATGTATCTTAGAGGGTCATACTTATCTTTGGTGTTATAGGTACACATTGTGGGTGATGTATCCTAATGTTTGGGTGGATGGGATTGATTATTATGGATATAAATCGACCACCATGTTGTTGTAATGTGGTTATATGGTTGTTTTTATAGCGAGATGTCTTTTAAAAAAATTATCGCGATTATCATCATGGATCATTCACTTTGTGTGTCATACCGATGGTTTTTTGTACACGTGGAAATTTTTTAATTTTTTATAGATAATTTTCAATGGATATTTTTAGAAATACATCATTCAATCTTCAAAATGTTGACATTTTGTACCTCATTCATAGAATGATGACTCATTATCACGTATTGTTTATGGGTGATGTGTCAATCACCCGGTGATACATAATCCCTCTATTTGTGTTTAGTGATGTATCATTTACATGGTGTTTCGTAATTATATATTTTTTATAGAGATACACCATTCACTAAGTGATATATTGTTCATATTTTCTAAATTTGGATTATATATTCAACCAAATATTTAATAATATTGGTGAATCATATTCTTGAGGTTTTTTGTTGTGGTATGTATTCCATATGTGTAGTGTGGTTGGTGAGGTATAAACCACATGTGGAAATGGTATCAACATATCATGATCAAAAGGAATATTTTCTATTGTTCCATTTTTAAAATAGGCAATGTTTTTATCATATATCATTCACCCAAGGATATGATATAAATGTTTTGTTTTTACCAAAATGATTTATGTTGGATGTCTATAATCCACATATGTATTAGTGTTGATGGTATGTTATACAAAATGATTTATTTTTATGGTATATCATTAAACCTATGATTATTTTTATTGGTAAATCACCCAATGAGTATTTTTTTGGGTGATATGTCATTCAAAAATATTTTCATCATTTACCATTATTGAAGTACCAATGATAGATTTTTCACCTCTATGGGATGATATGAATATATATTATTCAACAAGTGATTTGTGATGGTTATATCTTATTCAACATGGTTATGGGATAATAATTTCTATAAAATTAATCCCCAAGGTGTTCCCAAACTATAAGAGTATCATTCCATTCGATAATTAACTGAAGCACGTATGTGTGGACCATTATGTCATACCCATGATCAAAGAATGGGATGACTGATGTTTGTAGGTAAAATAAAGGTTTACTTTTCATTTTGTATCTTCATAAAGCTATATATTTCTTATTTTTATTACTGATTTTTTTGAGGTTGTGTTATTAAGTTATATTCCCACACCCTAAATGGGAACATGGATGTTGGTTTAGACAATTTACTATGATATAGGTAACGGTGATGTAATATGTATCAGAGGATCTCAATAGAGATCTATATTTTATTTCAATGTGAGGTTGAGGGTTATAGTTTGGTATCAATTTTTCTTTGATTATATAATATATTTTTTATGATTGGACAACTAGGTGATCCTATGTGAGTGAAATAATATGTGCCCTTTAAATGTATAATCTATTTTATTATGGTGATATTTTTTATGGTATGATTTTATCTACAAATAAATGATATGTTATGTAATGTGGATTTTATTTTTTAAATTTCTGTTATTGATTATGATTGGTGTGATTATACAATGGTTTATATTATTCCCATTTATTATTGTCAGACAATCTCTTCTAGCCATTATTATCTGGAATACGGTGAAGCGCCTCATAAGAAATATGGATCCACTGATCTTGAAGCATTCATGTAGTTTGGGATGGGAAATTGTAAAGTGGGATACACGGATTATTTTTTATTTTCATACTATTTTTAATTTTGTAGACAGATATTTAATTTGTAGTAACATGGGATTGTATTTATGATCTTTTTCGAGAAATCACCTACATGAGTAATGGTCCATGTTTCTTAGAACTTGGTATTGTTCTTCTTCTTTATCACCATTATGATCAAGTTATTATTGATAAAATTGATATTATTTTTTATATATTTATGATATTTTTCATACCCCATGATGAAAATATGTTTGGTTTCATGTAAATTATTCAATACATAAGATTTATTTGTCATTTATATAAAATTATGTGATTGATGGTATAATTATGTAGAGGCTACTTAACTAAAATTAAAAAAATATTTATATTTTATATTTTCGTATATTTTCTTATATTATTTTTACATAAATAGTCTAAATATTTGGATTAAAATAGGAATTAAATTAATAATTATATTAATCTATGTGAATTTGGTATCTTTTTTATGATTTGGTATGATTTGATAGTGTTATTTTAATGTTATGTGATACCACATAACTCATAGGGTATGTACGGAGTAGTAAATATTATTTTCTTATAAAATATTTATTTTTTAAATATGAATGTGATGTTGATGATGATATAAGATTGGTTATATTTTCCTTGTATAAAAATACCCAATAGATATGTGAACCCTTGTATGGGGTTTTGGATATGATTTTTTTGATGTTAGAGGCAAAACTATAATTATTTCATAATGATTTGTGGATAATCGAGGCACTTTCCATAATTTTCATCGAATGATGTAGTAATGATGAGATGATAGTCATGAAAGTGGTGATTTTTGGGTTTTAGTTATAATAACTGGGTTTCTTGACTCTCTTTATAGATAATTAATTTGATTTGAGATGGAATCCCAATATACTAAGAGTGATCCATTTAACAAGGATGACATAAAATGGAAGAATAATATGATAATTATTTATGGTATGATTCACATGGGGTGAGATTAAGTGTATGACATATGTTTATGATTGTTTCTATAGTAAATGAATAAAAATGAATTAGCATATGATTCATTATATTTGGAATGTGTCAAAAATTCAGGGGAAACATGGGTAATAATTTATTTTGAACATTATCTAAGGACTAAGGGGATATATGTCATATCGGACTGAGCTTTGTGGAATTGGGGTTGGAAATAGTGTTTATTCCATCGTGGATGTCAATTCCTTGAAAAAAAGTGATTTCATGCACCATTTTGAGTTCATATTGAATAGTCTACTTCCGTGAAAATAAAGAAGTTATTTTTTACATGATATACAGTGTATGTGGATTGTTGTGAGCTAATATTAGTCGGTGATTGATATTATATGATGTAGTTGGGAATGATCATATTTAATGGAATGTGAGATATGTAAATTAATGTATTTTGGAATAAAATTTCAAGATAATGAGATATTATTTGGATGGTTTCATGACACATTTAGGTTAGATTATAGAGAAGTTATCAGTATAGGGTTATGAAATCTAAAACCTCCCTTTTACCTGGGTTGAGCTAATTGGGGATGTGTTTCTAGTCTCTTTAGACTCATATATGAGGAGGTTCTTGAGAGGTACTTGTATTTTGTGATGGGTTGTAGACCTTGTTAGTTCATCAGACATCTGGGATCCTAGGTTATCTATGTATATGGAATATAGTGAATGATTACATCAACATTACAATCAAATATTACACAAATATTGAAGGGTGTGTGGTACATTGTCATTGTATTAGAGTTTTGAATGTGTATTTTCCCTAATATTTTATTTTTTTTATTTTTCATGAATGTTTTTTTCTTGAAATGGTTAGTTGTTATCAAAAAATTAGAACAAGTGTGTTATGATGTGACTGGTGAATGGTAAGATCTTTCAATAGAGAAATAGTGAAATGAATGATGGAGCATGAGGATTTTCCATTTTTATAAATGTTCTAGTAAAATTATTGATGATTTTTTAACTTTTATTGGATGTGGAATACAATTTGATTATTAATATATCATGGTATACATTAAGGGTTAATGTGGATTGATGTGATTTAATGGGATTGGCAGAGTTAATGAACTAGGGTGAGTTGTGTACAAATAAGATTTTGAACTATATACGAGACTGTGAGGTGTATATATTGAGTAATAACTTACAGGTCACATGTTTTTGATTTCATCAAGACCATATGTTTTCATATCGATTCACCAAAAAATAAAGTAAACATTTCATAGAGAACAACAACGATATATATCATAATGTTGGCATCAAGGTCTATCGAGTTGAAATGAGTGTGGATTCTGAATGTTTTTATCAATTCATTCTATATTTTAGTCCCAATTTCTCTCATTGAGTAAGAATAATATAATTTTTTTCGTGTAGATTATAGTAATGACTGTTTGAGTGTGTGAAACTCATTTTTAGATAATCATAGTAATCCTTGAATGTGATGTGTTGGAATACACAACAGAGTCTTTTTTTTGTTTTTTACTGATGTTTGGAGAGAAACTATCAGATTACAGCCTGCAGATATGAAACACATAGGTATGGTTAATGATTGGTAAGGATCATGTAGATTCGGTGAATTTAAAATTAACATATGTGTTATTTGGGCTATACTATAATGGGATGACTGTGTATGTTTGTTGAAAAAAATATTAATAGGGTGATCTGGTCTATAATGTGTTAATAAACATGAAAAATGTATAGTGACTGGTATGACAATTAAGGGATTTTTTTCATACATTGGATGGAGACTATATTTATAAATGAAAATATTCTATAAATTATTTGGTGTATAAAAAAGTGGATGACAGTATAGTGTAAACCAATAACATTTATCATTAGTGTATGACATCGTCGATCCTAGAATGTGAGAAATCCTCTATGAATGAGGTAACAACATAGAGTTGTTGGAGTTTGTTAGTGTAATAATACCAACTCTGTTTGTATTTTGAGATGGTTGGTGCAATGTGGTACCAATTAGTTAATTTTATTCTTGTTCAAGTTCAATTACCTAGAGTTTAGTTGGTACGTGTCATCTAAGGGTCGGTCGATGTTTGTGGTGGATCACAGAATGAGGTGTATGTGGAATCTGTGTGTTTTTTGGGTCTAGGACCAATATAAAAATGATCAAAACTAGTTAGGGGTTAATAATTGGAGTGTGTTTTGGTTCTCAAAAATAATATGGATTATGAGAGATGCACCAAGAAACTTCCCTTTAAGGATACATTTTTTATGGGAATGTTTCAACACCATCCATGCTGATATATTTAAAAATATTTCAACTAATTTATGTATTTTTTTAGTTTTTGGTTTAATATTTTATTACTGGTGGTTAAGTTTATTTATTTTTGTGAGCTATAATTTTTTTGAGAAAAAAAATATTTTGAGACCACTATATGATTTATCATGGAATAGAAAGAGGATACATTAGTTGACAACATTTGTTATAGGTGGTTATCATAAAAATAGAAGATCTATTTTTACATTTGTAGGTTTCATGAAATAATATTTCAGAGAAAGGTGAAGTTAATTTATCCATCTAGGAATGACAATGTGAAGGCTTACTCAATGGGAAGGTGTTGTTTTGTTGTAAAAATAAATTCTCTATAATGATCAGAATGGTGTAGATATTTGTGTCTTTTCTAGAGGTAATTGAAATATGAATCCTAAAATTTTGACATAAAGGTAATAGTCTATTATTTCTATTGTGAAACATTATAAGTTCATTTCCACCATGTGGCTCGTGACCATGAAATATATTATGGATGGTTTTCTAGGTTCTCTGTGATGGGGTGTTGTGACACAACACACGTAAAGATGATCCAATTTTACCTTATGATCTCATTGATAAGAAATGGTTATGGGAAAGGAACAAAAACATATGAATTCACACTATAATGGTCCAATGTTTTATTTATTGAAGGTGAAACTATTTGATGAAACCATATTTTCTGAGGTTTCATATAGATGAGAAGATATGGTGGTCATTTCATTGATTAATGTGTTCCCCCCATTCTCCATTGACCCATAGTGGATGTGTGATTATTTATTATATAATATGGGTGAGATATCTCTGCTTCCACACCTTATTCTTTTTTTTTCATTACATACCAGCACCCTGGATATTGGTATTAATTGTTCATTCCAATTGAGTATGTGGAATTGGACATGAATAATGGTTTATTTTCTCATGATGGATAAAAGAATCCATGGATATAAGATAACATGTGGTGGAGTATCATTTCATTGTGGCTAAGACACTACCTTGATTTATTTTTTCATCATATTAGGAAGATAATATTAAAAAATTAATATTTTATTTTAGTTCAATCATTTGCATGGCTCTTGGGAGATGTCACGTTTGTATTTGGATTAAATGTTTAAGGTTGTTGCATCATTAAACTATCCAAAAAAGAATTTATTCCTTTATTAACAAATTCATATGTGTGTATTAAATATGATAAATTAATTAAAAACTCTATTAATTGATCATGGGATATCTTGGACGCGTCACATTCTTAAGGAATATGACTGTGAACATCATTAGATTGGTTTAGGATAAATTGAGAATGTTGAGGGGAATACATTATTATTGAGGTATCTAGAATCAGATTATTCAATTATATATGTTTTTTCCCATATTTTATGTATGGTACTCATTGGTAAGTGGGTGTGAGTGACCCATGATGAATTCAAAGGTGCTTTCACCTATGAGATGTTGGGTAAGGGGTATTGTTATACTCTTAGAGAGACATGTGTTTTATATGTTTATATATATGTTTCAGATGTGTGAAGTGTGGTCAATGGTATATGGGATATTTAGTGGTGTATACTCATTGACACATGATCTAAACACCCTAAGATAATTTTTTTATAGTATGCGGTACACTCCAAGAGAAATGACTTGGGATGAGTATACTTATTAGTAAAAGGAATTGACATATGTGATATGGGTTTGATAGGTTGTTTGATATTGGCATGGGTTGTAAATAGATGGGTATACTGTTGGCGACAAAATAATGCACGAATGGAAGGGACGAAAAAGAAGGTTGGCACGCTGCCTCGTGAAGCACCACCGCGAAGCACCGCCGTGAAGCACCCCGAGCATCGCGGTCTCGCGATGCTCCAGAGGCGGTAACTCTCCGTGAATGCACTTGACGTTCGCAAGCCCACCGCGAACCTCCAGAGGCGGTAACTCTCCACAAACGCATTTGACGTTCGCGAGCCCGCCGCGAAGCTCCAGAGGCGGTAACACTTCACGGACGACGTTGACGTTCGCGAGCACGCCGCGAAGCACCTGAGGCGGCGTGCGAGTTCTTCTTCACATCTCCCCTTACCTATAAATACTGCACTCCCCCTGAGTCCCCAAGACGGACAATCCGACCTTTCGCCTTCTCCTCTCCCGAATCGCGAAGCACTCTTTGCCTCGGGAATCATGAGCTCCGTAAGGTACTTCTAATTCGTGAGACGCCTTTCCTTTATCTCATTTTGAGCCCCTCTTCCGAGAGGGATTCCCTTCGCGAAGCTCAAGGGCATTCACGAAGGAAGGGGATTCCCAAGGGAACCCAGGCAGCCGCGAAGTGTTTATGCTTCGTGAAACACCCTACTCGTACTAGTGGTCTCTATGCTAAGGCGTGATCGCTCCACATCGCAAAGCACACTACTTCGCAACACCCTACTTCGCGAGGCACCCCTTCTTCGTGAGGCAGTGCTCCGCCAATACTGTTCCACTACGCGAAGCACCCTCCACTCACACATACACCCCATGCTAAGGCCGAGGCACTCTACTTCGCGAAGAACACTTCTTTCCTTGGCAATTCCTCTTCCCGTGCGACCCTCCAGGTTTGCACGATGTGATTTCAAAGTCCCATGGACAATACAACCCGTAGCGTTGCTTTGCCTAATGCTTCTTCTCATAGGCACGCTAACGGCTATTGCTTCTTTGCATAGCCACACTAACGTGGACCCCTTGATTCTTCGATTCACAACCCCCCTTGACTATGGCCTTACGGGTACCTTCCCTTCCCCAAGGACCAGAGGGTACCGGTTATGTAAGTCCTAGGGGTGCGGAGTGAACCCACTTTGTTCGAGCTACAGGACGTTAAACTTCCAAGCATCACGTCCTCAACACATGACGTTAAACTGTGACCCAACCTCGTGCCTCTCACGAAGGGTCCCCCCATCTCGAACATTGTTTACGCCACTTGTCTCCACGGGGTGGAGTCAGCCATCCACAAGGGATGATATCCTCCTTATTGGAGTGGCATATGTTCATAGGAGAAGGGCGACCTTAGTTCCCCAGCGGATGGCTGCACCCCTGCATCTCCGTACTTCCCCATTACCATGGTCAATGGAGGGCGTGATAGGGAACGAGGCACTCCCCATCATTGGTCCCAAATCCCTCTTTCTATGTGCTTTTCCACACCTCAGGCCTCCATCCTGGAGTAAGTCCCAGCACCATGGGCCGCCTAACGCGTAAGCCCCTCTTCGCTTCTCACGGACGCACCCTTCACGACGTGATCGTCAGGTCCTTGCAACCTCTTGTTTCTCACACCGAGCATGACTCATGTGGTCTTAGAGTGAGCACTGACCCTGACCCCTACCCTTAGCGAACTACGAGGACTTTGATCCATGTCAAGGCATGGTACATAGGAAGCCTCCATGTGGTTCAAGCCACATTACTCGGTCGTTCATTCACGTCGAGTTTCGCCCCCCATCCAGCATGACGATAAAATGTATGTCTTCGTCCAGCATGACGTTAAACTACACACCCTCGTCCAGCATGACGTTAAACTGTATGCCCCTTGTCCCGCATGACATTAAACTGAACACCCATTTGAACTACGAGGTCTTTGATCCCTGTCAAGGCATGGTACGTAGGAAGCCTCCACGAGGTTCAAGCCCACCCATCATCTAATTCATGTCGAGTTCTACCTGCATCCAGCACGACGTCAAACTGCATTTCCAGTCCGATGACAAGACGTTGTGACCAACCCGAACTACGAGGACATTGATCCATGTTAAGGCGTGGTGCGTAGGAAGCCTCTACGAGGTTCAAACCCACTATCGGGTCGTTCCGACCTCATTCATGTCGGTTCACCCCCGTCCCGCATGACGTTAAATTGTATTCCATAATTTGAACAATGGGGACTTTGATTCGTGTCAAGGCATGGTACGTAGGAAGCCTTCTAGATGTCCAATACCAATAATCATTATCCCAGACCGTCTACTTGTCGGTGTTCCACGTTCCCCCCATTTCCACACGAACTATGAGGACATTGATCCATGTCAAGGCATGGTATGTAGGAAGCCTCCCCGAGGTTCAAACCCATCTCCCATCGGACCATGTTCCCTTATTTACGTCGGTTCTCCGACACCCATCTCCCATCGGACCAAGGTCCCTCATTTACGTCGGTTCGCCGACACCCATCGCCCGTCGTTTATTCACGTCAAGGTTCATTCTCGTCCAACATGACGTTAAACTACATTTCCATCTGACGACAATCCGTTGCGACCATTCCGAACTACGAGGACTTTGATCCATGTCAAGGCATGGTACGTAGGAAACCTTCCCAAGGTTCAAGCCCACCACTAGTAGACCCCCGGGTCTACTTTCACGTCGTTTCACCGATGGAACCCTTTGAACTACGAGGTCTTTGATCCATGTCAAGGAATGGTACGTAGGAAGCCTCCACGAGGTTCAAGCCCACCTCTCATCAGACCAAGGTCCACCTTCACATCGATTCACTGACGCATCAGATCAAAGTCCACCTTTACGTTGGTTCGCTGATGACATCCATCGGACCAAGGTCCACCCTCATGCCGGTTCACCGGCACCATCCAAATTACGAGGACTTTGATTCCCTACCACGGGGATACATAGGAAGCCTCTTCAAGGCTCAAGCCCAACTTCACAGTCACCCATGGGCTGGTCCCGGTATCGGCATCCCTTCAAGGGAAATCCCTCAATCCTATCTATTCTAGATAATTCTTTGATCGGGCTGATCCGTCTCCGCTAGACGTTAAACTCGCGACATACGCTGTGTTAAACACGGGAAGCTGAGGAAAACCTCATATATTTGTCTATGGCATATAATTCCCCGCGCTCGATGTGGGATGCCTCGGGATTCCACGCCCTCGAGAAGCCCTATGATCAGGGATAATAGATAGACATGCCAGGTTCCCCAGCATCCAGACACGCTACTGATGCCTCAACGTGACTACTCCCCCGACTGAAGGTTTCTACACTGACCGGACCCTTTGGAATGTCCTGATAGAAGCAATGTAATTAACCGGCATCCATGGAAACATGGAACTTGGAAGAGTTTCACGAACTACATATTAAATCTATGAGGGAGACCCGGACTAGGTGACGAGCTCTGAGGAGGAATCCACAAAAAGAAAAACCGGCATCAAATCATCTCGTTTCGATCATGGAGCAGACGTCCCTGAATAAGGAGAGAATGCCTCCCGCCTTTGGAAAGAAGGAACGCAGGGCAACAAGCGCAGCGTGTCCTCCCCCGCGGACGGATGGATGCACGTGCCCCGGCGAAAGCATCGGAAACAGAAATGGTGAACCCGATGTGAAACTCTTCTCCTCAATATGGAGATTAGTAGCATTCGAGACACCATTAGATTGACGTGTCACTAGATCCAAATATCTAGCACCTGGTCCCGTCATGCAAATAGCGGGCATGTGGTGAAACTCACCGGAATTCGAGGCAGTAGAACGTGGGGCACACCATTCTGCAGCATGTTGGCGTGGATCCTTCTTACAGACATGGAAAATGGAAGGACGCTGGGGAACTGACTTTCAATCCTTTTCCTCTCAGTGCTGATGAGTTGATCCCTTCGTTTCTCAAGAACCAGGTTGCTGTTACAGAGACGCGGTCACCACCCGCTAGCCTATGCAGGGGTAGGGGAAACATCGCCACAACCACCCCACATAGTGCTGCTACCGCCACGACGGCTGCCACATCGCGGAATATGGGGCGCCTACGTCTCTTTTCCACATCAGAGGTCATCCAGCGATGGGTGATCAACAACCTCGTGCGCAGGTACGAGGAGGAAGGGGTCATACCAACTCGAGATATGGCCTGCCTGGAATTGGAGGCATCCAGGCCCCGCCATCTACGCTTCCCTAACAGGCTGCGTAGGGAGCCCCTACTCCCCACCCCAACGTTCAACTATTTCAGGAGCCTGTCCCCGGAACGCCTTGACGACTCCTCGCCTTACGCTGATGAGGCGGGCGCCGTCCGGCTCAGCCCGCTCAGGGTCCCGACCCAAGGGCTCCAGGAAAGAGCTCCCGCCCGGCCGCGTCAGCACCGCCATCCGACTCCGCAGGAAGAGCAGGCAGGCCATGCCCCTGCACCACCTGCACCTGCTCGCCTGACCTGACGTCAGCGCCGGGCTCGGGCTGAGGACGCTCACCCAGGTGCGTCAACGTCAGCAGCTACAGTGTCCCGAGCCACCGCCGACGTGCATCATGATGTCCCTGCATACACTGAGTAGGGGCACTCCTTCACCCAACCAGGATCGAGACCCCAACCGCCCCACGGGCAGGCTGGGTTGACTCTCCGGGTTGTAGGCCCGATTGGTGATCGCCGCGAACTAACCCGCGGTGTTGTCAACCCCTACGGAGGCCCTCCCCATACCACTACTCCACAGAGTGTGGTCCTTCCCCGCTCCAAAGTTCGTCATGGAGGTATTCCTCGTGATACCCCCATCCCGAAGGAAGACCTGCCCCGCGGCAATGACGCTCGTTGCAGAAACCTTTCCCGCGCCCACTATACAGGGTATCGATTCCATCCTCCTGCCCCTGATCGCCGATCTGAAGGCACTGCCCATACAGTCCTTCTCCAACATGGGGGACCTCCCTACGTTCTCTCTGAAACCGGCGAAGGTCCTCCTCACCCTAGCAACTCGAGGAGTGAAGGTCAGCCTCGCTCCACCCGCATCAACCATGGAGGTCCTCCCCATGCTCCTGCCAATTCCAATAGAGGCTCCGCCCACATGGGTGCTATCCATGGAGGTCCTCCCCATGTACCCTTCGACATTTACCCTGGTTCCCCTCGCACCTCGGCTATCTCGAGTGGGGGCCCTCTCCGCCACGGTGCCAGCGCTGCCTCGAGACTGCGTCATAGGGATCAACCCTGTCCCGAAGAGCCACCCCAGGGAAGGAGAGTGGGTCGTCGCCGCCACAAGAAGAGTCCTGGGAAGACCCGGGTGGAGATCAAACCTGCCCACTTCTCCGACTCAGAAGCGGAATGCGACTCGGCAATGGAACCTTCTCCCCGCTCCTCCATATCAAGGAATGGGGCACAAAAAAGACGTGTTAGCCTCATTCTCCCGTAATATGAGGTCCACCAGATTCCCATCTCTCTCTGCAAGTACATCCAGGAGAAAGAAATCTTGGGAATTCTGCAGGTCTCGACCACACAATCACCGCCATTGTCACCAGAAGCACCCTCTACCTCTACCAGAGATCACAGAGAGCTATTTTGGGGGCCAACAGTGGTAGAGCGACGACATGACCTGTCGTCGGTAGCCGCGATTCCTGTGCCGGATGTTGTGGCTACCAGCCCATCGTATCGTGACATCATGGCCAGGTCACCTCACTCTTCAGAGGATGGCCCGGAATTCGGCGGCCAGTTAGCTCGTTCGCTGTATTCTCCGCTGCCGAGTTTACTATCCCAGAGGTCCGCCTCGGTACCACTACCAGTCCCTCAGCCACCCCCTGTTGATGAGTGGTTCAATACAGGGCCAGACCCCGAGTTCGAACCCAGGAGCTTCTGGAGTATTCTTGCAGCGGAAAACTTCCCGGAGAAGTTCTGGCCGACGGCGGCGCTGAATTTTCGCGCACCAGAGTTCTTTACCCCTGAAGATGTGGGATGATTTTGTCAAACCCTATGGGCGACAAACTTCCGCCTTCGTTATGAACGGGTGGTGTACCCCAGAAGTCGAGAGCACTTCGAAGAAATTGGCGAGCAGTGCCGCCTGATTGATTCGACTGCACTCCTTGTGGCCCAGCACCCCAAGTCGCCAGGTCGTCAGAGCGCCCTTCAACAGAAATGTGTTCAGAGTTTTAAAGCACTCCACATAATCTTCATGGAAGCTACCCCCCATGTGCAAGTCCATGGTTGGGGACACTATGCCGCTCTCCTCTTCAACCCTATCCGACGGCAGCCTGATTCGCTATGCGACATCGAGGACATGCCCTCGAGAATGGTCACGGTCCACATGGCTGACGTAGTGGACAAGGAAGACGAGATTGAATTCCTTGATGGAGACTTACCCCCCAAGGGCATACTGCCACTCCTGGACCCATCGGGGAGGGTTACCCGTCAGCAGAGGAACCTGCTAGGCCTCATCGTACCCACCGAGTCGCTGGTACTCGGTCGAAATACCGGCAAGGGTAAGGGGCACCTCGGAACTATCAAGCACTCCGACCCGTCTGCCTCTGTGCAGAAAACTGACGAAGATCCCGAGAAGGCCACGTTACGCCAGCAGCTTGCTGAGCAGAAGAGGCTGGTTGATGAACTCTTGGCTGAGCGCGCCGCAGAGTGGTGACCTGACTATGGTAATCCCAGGCCGGGGCAGCAGGGGCAAGGACAATTTCCCACCGGTGAGCTGCCTCCAGGCAACCTTGATCATGCTACTGCCGCAGACAGGGCAGAAGCTAGAACTTACGGCAAGAGGGTGCGATACGTCTCACCAAACCCCCCGAATGACGGGGCAATCTGAAGAATCCAGTCCGAGTTCCCCCAGTCGCCCCGCAGGTCATTCCGCCAGTTGATCCACGAGCTGCTGAATCCATTTACCGTGTTGAAGATCCGGGAAATGCACTTGTGGTTAGGGATCCCCGTCAAGACAGGGACCCCCACCCAGATGATCTTATTGTGGCACTCACAGCCCACCTCGAAGCGTTGGAAACGCGGCAGGTGGCAGTCCCATCGGATGGCAAGCCTTATCCCGCATGGGTGGATGATATGCCCGCACCTCCAGGTTTTTGGAACCCCACTTTCTCACCCTTTAACGAGACAGGGGACCCGCCACAGCACTTGGCACATTTTCTATCCAGGTGTGGTCCCAAGCTAAGGACCCCAACTTTGCAAGAAGCCGCCAAACACCGGTGTTTCGTACAGACATTGGAAGGTACAGCATTCGTCTGGTACAGCCAGCTCCCTATCGGATCGGTGACCAGTTGGGAGGACCTACGCCGACAGTTCCTATACTATTTCAGCTCCACCAAACAGAAGACCAGCATTGTAGACCTCTTCCAGTGCAAGCAAAGGCCTGATGAGCAGGTTGCAGATTTCATCGCCCAGTGGAAGGGACTTACATATTCCCTCGATATGCCACTGACTCAGGAGAAATTACTGACGATATGTATGGGGAACGTCAGAACGGAGCTGGTACCCTCCCTGATTACCCAAATCTACCCTAGAGGGTTCAGAGATTTCTCAGATAAGGCTCAGCGACTTGATGAAGCTCTGCAACAGGCTAGTCAGGCACGTTCGGTGCCCCCTGTGATCCCAGCCAGGAGGAACTCCAGGGCTGAACCCACCGCGGTGGCCCAAATAGAAGCCCCTAGGCAGTTGGAATTACTACTGGCGGCACCATCCCAACAACCCCGCAGAGGTCCTCCACCTTAAGCAGAAGCTCATGCCCAGCAGCGACCGCCTCAGAACCGACAGGTTCCCCCACGCAATGCCCCACCGCCACCCAGGCGAGACAATCGGGAGCCGCCTCCTCTGCAGGCCCCTCCGGCCCCTCGTCATGGTCAGGCCCCCAGGCCCCCCTACCCGGAAAGAAGGCACCCGAATTATTCATTCAATGAAAATCAGGTCCCTGGCTACTTTCGAAGTGCTTTACAGCAAGGGATTGTGCGCCTGCCCGAGTGCAGAAGGCCAGCAGAGGCGAATCTTACCAATCACCCCAACTACTGCCCTTATCATCAGATTCTGTGGCAAACCCTCAAGCAATTCTACGTGTTTAATGACTGGCTTCAAGACCAGGTCAACAACAACATAGTCAAGTTGGGCCCAGCACCAGGGCAAGTGGCAGGTGTCTTTGGAGGATAAGAGATCGGCAGCGACAGCGAAGGCGAGTGGCAGCAGGTTCCCAGTCACAGATCCCAGAAATACGATGACTGGATGGCTCGAAAAACCGTCGTCCATGCCCATGGCATCATCCGGGTGAACCTGAAGAAACTGGAACCTTCAGAAGAGGTAGCTAGAACCTCTGCATCGTCTTCACAGTCGACCTCTTCCCAAAAGGGCAAGCAGTGGCGACACAAGAAGAAGCAACGCGCACCGCCGTTGTCTTCGTTATCCCGCACTCTCGGGGACATTATGTCCCCTGAAATGGGGATTCCTTCCAGAATCCGCCCACCATTGGATGAATCCTCGAGCGACAGCCAGGGGTACGCTTCGGTTAACACCGTGGAGATGGTAAAGCCCTATATGACCCCCGACGAGGGGGAACACCAGGCGGACCTCCCCAATGTTTCCAGCCGACGTCAGCATCAGTAGAGTCGCAACCACTCCGGTCATTGAGGTATGTCAGCGGGCACTTTTAGCCAATCCATGCACGCAACTGAGACCAGAAAGCAGGCTCAGCGCAGAGCTCAGCATGCGCAACCCCATCGAACGCCCTCAGCTCTACCTCCACCGCCGTTTCTGCTACTAGATCAGGGAGAACTGCCTCGTTCGTATCACAGTCAGTCTTTCCCGGCTACAGGCCAGCCTCCGCTATCCAATCCTAGTCCGGCGACTACTCTCTAGGATTCAACTAGCTGGTAGCAGGATGTACCCAGTACTAGCCGATCGCCGGTTCAACCGGTAGGACCCGCTATGCCTCCAAATGCCGAGCGACCTCATGTGTGTAGAGGTTCACGTTTGGCACGAAAGTATGATGTCATGAAGCACCTGGCCGACATTCCGGTGAGGGTTTCTATCCTTTAGGCCCTTCGCCTGTCATCCGAAATGCGCGAGGCACTTGCCGAGGCCCTAAAGAGCCCCCTCCAGTTTGAGACAGAGGTAGCAGCTGCAGAAGCCTTCCATACTGAGACGATTGAAAACACCGAATGTTAGGCGGTTATCTCGTTCTCCGGTGAAGATGAGGACCCTCCTATACAGGGTCACATTCGCCCGTTGTACATCACTGGCCACTTCAATGGTTTGGAAGTCCACTGTTGCCTCGTTGACACGGGTTCCGGAATCAATCTAATTCTGACTCGGACATTGCGGAATCTGGGTCTGTCTGAAGGTGATTTAACTCCCTCTGAACTCAGAATCCAGGGGTATGACAGGACCGAGCAAACCCCGGTCGGCAATATCCGCCTGAAAACTCAGTTCGGTGGTTTAATTTCCAGAACCGAGTTCATGGTCGTCTCTCAGGACACCGCCTATAATGCGTTGATGGGTAGGCCATGGCTCCATCTGCATGTAGTGGTCCCTTCGTCGTATCACTAGTTCCTCAAATACTCAGTCAACAGTCGAGTAGGCGTGCTCCAAGGAGATGCGTCTCCTTTCGCTTTTTGTGAGGACCTCTATCTGGATGCGGGTTATTACAAAAGTAAGGATAAGAAAATCCTAGTAAGTGAGGATGAACCCACCCCGGTCAAAAGTGATCCCTGGGCAAGCATGGATGATGCCTACATCCTCCCAATCCACCGATTGGTGGCCACAACCCCCGACATGGGGAAATGTTTTGTTGTTTCGGGTACACAAGGAAGGAATCTTCCCGTGTCCAAGAGACGGTGGAAAATCATCTCGTACTCCTACATCAACCATCCTCAGGTGATCCCGGAACCTCCTACCCCTGTATGGTACCGGGACGTCAAACATATGACAATGGCGGTACGCCATACGTGTCTCTTTCACCAGGCTGGAATCCACCAACTCAGGCCGACATGTTACCACTACTTTGATATTATCAAACGTGGCCCCTTAGGCCGAAGGCCAGATGGGATAGGATCAACTGCCTTCATTGCTATGGTCTCAATGTTAAGTGACTCTCCTGATATGATTACCACTACTGCCCAAGCCGGCACCAGTTTCCCCCCAGGGTTTTAATAGCCCAGAATTATCTCCCGTCGCGGGAAATTCCCCGACGGGTGGAGAGGAAGACCTGGAGGATGCTCCACCCGCCTTTGAAGAAGACGTCTCTACCATGGTTGATGAACTGGTACAGGTGAACCTTGGTAGCGAGGAAGATCCAAAACCCACAATGATCAGTGCAGCCATGTCCCCCGAGGAGCAGCAACAGTACTTGGACTTCCTCAAACAACACCGTGACGTGTTTGCCTGGTGTTACAACGAGATGCCATGACTAGATCCCCAGGTATCCGTTCACCATCTGGGCCTCCCGGAAAAACCTCGTGGGTTTAAGCAGCCTCCCAGGAAGATGGACCATTCTCATGGTGCTATGGTTGAGGCCGATGTTGACAAGCTTATCAAATCCAACTTCGTTATGGAAGTCTAGTGCCCCAAATGGCTTTCCAACATTGTGCCAGTCAGGAAGAAGAATGGGCTGATCAGAGTCTGCATTGACTTCCGCGATCTTAATCGCCATAGCCCAAAGGATGACTTCCCACTCCCAGTGACAGAGTTATTGATTGATGCCACGGCCGGGTTCCAAGCCCTCTCTTTCATGGATGGTTATTCCGGGTACAACCATATTTGGATGGCCCCCGAAGACGAGGAGTCCACTACCTTCATGGCTCCCCAAGGTACCTTTTTCTACCAGGTTATTTCATTTGGTTTGAAAAATGCAGGTGCCACTTATCAGAGGTCCATGCATCTCATATTCAAGCCGATTCTAGGGACATTGGTGGAATGCTACGTAGATGACCTCGTAGTCAAATCATGTCAGCACTAGGACCATCTCAAAGAACTCGAGAAGGTGTTTGGTTTCCTCCGTTCCCGTCACTTGAAGATGAACTTGTTAAAGTGTGCCTTCGGGGTCACCTCTGGGATGTTTCTGGGATTTTTTGTCAGATACCGAGGTATCGAGATCGACCCGGAGAAGATCAAGGCCATCAGCCAAATGCCTCCCCCGAGAAACATTCGGGAGCTTCGAGGCCTCCAAGGCCACTTAGCCTATATACGTCGATTCATCGCAAATCTGTCTGGAAAGTGTAAGCCCTTCTCCCGGCTCATGAAGAAGGGTGCCACCTACGAATGGGATGAGGAGTGTCGGACCTCCTTCGAGGAAATCAAGCAATATCTGCTCCAACCTCCGGTCTTGATGCCACACATCTCCGGAAAGCCGCTGGTACATTATGTGACTTCCCTGGAAAGATCCCTCGGTGTGCTGCTCGCCCAGAAGAATAACGAGGGTACTGAGAACAGTCTCTACTATCTCAGCCGCATGATTCTCGATACGGAGGTCAGATACTCCCCTATCGAAAAGAGTTGTCGTGTGCTCGTCTTCACCGTGAAGAAGTTGCGACATTACCTGCAACAACATGAGGTGCAATTGGTCTCCCGGGTACACCCACTAAAGTACATCCTAAACCGCCCCATGCTGACAGGCCGACTAGCACAGTGGGAAGTGATTCTCCAGCAGTTTGATATCAGGTTCGTACATCAGAAGGCCATTAAGGGACAAACGTTGGCAGACTTTTTAGCTACCCATCCAACCTCCGCGGATCAATCCCTGGACCTGGATTTTCCTGATTAGATGATCCTCTCAGTCGATCATGCCATCCTGTGTTGGCAAATGCATTTCGACGGTGCCTCCCGGAGCCCCACCGGTAAGCGGCTCAACAATCCCAAGCTCAACAGAGTGGGCCTGGGTATTGTCTTCATTACCCCAGTGCAAGCCGTCCGAATATACTCTTTCCTATTATCAGAAGGCTGTACGAACAATGAGGCCGAGTACCAGGCTCTCATCACCGGCCTCATGTTGGCCCTTGAGATCCATGTGCCCCATCTACATGTGAAGGGACATTCCGAGATGGTAATAAAACAGGTTAATGGCTACTACGTCGTCAGGAAGCCGGAGCTTGAACCGTTGATGGAGTACACCCTCCTCCTGATGGCCCAGTTCTCTTCTGGACCAGAGGTTACCCATGTCCCATGGTCAAAGAACGGTCAAGCAGACGCCTTGGCTGGCTTGGCCTCATCGCTCGCAGAACCAGAGCAAGATGATTTGATCATACATGTGGCACACCGGATATTCATTGCCCCCATCACCCAATAGGACAATGATGGCCTACGGGTAGGTCATCTCACCTCCGGACCCTCCACGTCAGGGGTCCCGGGTTCTTCAGGCATAGTGGTTGAAGTCACTCCCGACTGGAGGGTGCCTTTTGTCGCGTACCTCCAAAATGGTTGCCTCCCGGACGACCGGGCCGAGTGCGAGCAAATCCGACGCCATGCGCCGCAATTTACCCTCCAGAGTGGCCCCAGTCTTGAACAGATCCTTTATAAGCGGAGTTTCTATGGTGTCCTCCTCCGTTGCATCCAAGGAGTAGAGATACCTCATTTTATGCAAGAGGTTCACGTCGGTTCCTGTGGCGCCCATCAAGCTGGGCCGAAGCTGTCCCATCAAATCCGGAGGTTGGGGTACTTTTGGCCCTCTATGATCCATGATTGTTTTGGGTATGACAAGAGATTCCATGCATGCCAAGTTCACACCAACTTCCTGCATCGGCCACCGAAGCCCCTCCACCCGACCAAGTACTCTTGGCCATTTGTGGTATGGGGACTTGATGTAGTGGGACCGTATCCACCGGCAATAGCCCGCCAGTGTAGGTTCATCCTGACTGCTACAGATTTCTTCTCCAAGTGGGTAGAGGCAGTTCCGCTCAATGAGGTCAAGGCTTGTTCCATCGTTGACTTTGTGAGGTCCAACATTATCCACCGGTTTGGGGTCCCTCACGCCGTCCTCACCGATAACGGCACCAACTTCTGAGCAGCTGAATTAAAGAAATTGTATGCCAATTACGACATCCGGTCGAACCATACCTCCCACTACTACACGCAGGCAAATGGACAGATCGAGGCGTTCAAAAAAACCCTCTCTAACATTCTGCAGAATATGGTTAGTCAGAACATGAAATGTTGGCCGGACAAGCTCCCCAACGCCCTCTGGGCTTACCGGACGAAGACTCCCAACTCTACCCAGGTGACCCCATATTCCCGGGTGTATGGAGCTGAGGTCGTCCTACCCATTGAGATCCACCTGCCATCGTTACACACTGTAGTCTATGATCACCAGACATCAGATGAGGTAGCCGAGATACGTCTAGCTGAATTAGAAGCACTGGACGAGAACCATCTTCGTGCCCTGCACAATCTAGAAAGGCATCAGGATAAGATATCTAGGGCCTTTAACAAGAAGGTTCGTCTCCATTATTTCTTACAAGGCGACCTAATACTGGCCCTTCGAGAGCCAATGATTCTCCGTAGGAAACCGCCCAAATTAGAACCCAAATGGTAAGGGCCTTATATCATCCATAAGGTTTACCCAAATGGAGCATACTCCTTGGTGACCACGGATGGAGAGCGTATAACCCCTCCCACCAATGCCAAGTTCTTTAAGCGATACTTTGCCTAGGGAAAAAGGGTCCTGCATGACCCTAAACTGCAAGATGGTCCTGCACGACCCTAAACTGCAAGAAGGTCCTGCACGACCTTAAACTGCATCTTCGTCCTGCAAGACGATAAACTGCAAGAGGGTCCTGCATGACTGTAAACTGCACGTGATGGTCCAACACGACCTTAAACTGTAAGGTCCTGCACGACTTTAAACTGCAACTTCGTCCTGCAAGACGATAAACTGAAAAATGGTCCGAGATCAATGACTTTAAACTAAGATCTCCCCTCGTCCTTACTACAAGACGTTAAACTGCAAGCCAGTCTGGCCTCCCTGACCAAGGCTCAGCCTTAGGCCCCTTGGCCTCCTTGGGCCCCCAGCCCCCCGTCCTTACTGTAAGACGTTAAACTGCAAGCCAGTCAGGACTTCCTGACTGAGGCTCAGCCTCAGGCCCCTTGGCCTCCTCAGGACCACGACCCTGTCTTCATCACAAGACGTTAAACCGCAAGCTGGTCAGGTCCCCCTGACCACGGTCTGGCCTCAGGCCCCTTGGTTTTCCCCAACTTACCCCCATGCGGGATTGTACGCTATGGTGTGGGACTACGTCCTCATTCACGCCAGATTGCTTGTCGTACCTTACATATCCCCAAATGAGATGCTCCTCGTCCCGCATGACGTTAAACTGCATCTCAAGAACTATGTGTGTCTTGATTCCCATCTTCATGGGATACATAGGAACGCTCAGACACCTCGTCTTGAGCCCAGCCCCAAGCTTTTCTCTTCCACTATCCCCCCTGGGAATAGTTTCCTCGGAGGCTCCTTGTGTAGCGAGGGGAAGGCTTTCATAGCCCTGATCATACAACCCCACTCAGACAAGTATTGTAAGGGTCACACCATGTGCCCACTCCCGTTCTTCTATCCCCCCACGTCCTCACCGCATGACGCTAAACTGCATGGACTTAAAGAACTACGTATGGCTTGATTCCCATCCAAATGGGATACGTAAGAACGCCCGGGCATTTCGTCTGTTGGCCCAGCCCAAAAGCCAAAATCTTCCCCTGGGGTCAAGATATGTCAGGGTGCACACTTTTTCCCCAACTCACATCCAGCAAGCCTCGACCCGGCTGCACATCCCCCTAGAGATGTTTTCCTCTTTCATGGATGGATACAGCTATGCTTCACCCTCTCATTGACTGGGATTCCATAATATTTTCACACCCAGAGGGACCCCTAAGAACGGCATGGATACTACGCCCAAGGGATCTCCTACCGATACGGGCCAACGCCCCCGAGGGTTTTCAAGCAACAAGCCGATACAAGTCCCGCGTTGCGAATTTGGTCAGTGGTCGACGCTCATTTGTTGCTCCCATATTAGGTTACCAAAGGAACGCTATGTTTTGAACATGGTCAATAGTGTCCTGGATCTTTGGGTCCACCCCGAGATGTCATAGACATCGAGTGCAGTGATTCGTTATGCCCCATCCCGAAGTGACAAACTTCCCCCCGGGTGGTGCTAGCGATCGGGCCTACGACCCCGATTCCCCATAAGGGTGTACGGTGTGGTGTGGGACTACGTTCTCATTCATGTTGGGATCATGTACCATGTCGTACGCCTTCCTGTAAGAGTCCCAGCCTCAGGCCCCTTGGCCTTCTCAGGTCCTTGACCCCCGTCCTCATGTAAGACATTAAACTGCAGACCTGTCAGTCCTTCCTGACTGATGCCTGACCTTAGGCCCCTTGGCCTTCTCGGGCCCCTCCGCCAAACCTCCGACCCGGGGTGTACGGTGTGGTGTGGGACTATGTCCTCATTCATGTCGGGATCATGTACCATGTGGTACACCTTCCCTTAAGAGGCCTAGCTACATGCCCCTTGTCCTCCTCAGGTCCCCGAACCTCGTCCTCAATACAAGACGTTAAACTGCAATCAGGTCAGGCCTTCATGACCAATGCCTAACCATCAGGCCCCTTGGCCTTTCCAGGCCACGGCCCAGGTACTCCCTTATAAGAGTGTATGGTGTGACGTGAGGTTATTTTCTCATTCACATCGATCTCGTAATGACCACGCCATGTACCACTCCCTCCCGAGCTGTTTCGTCGATCCCTTTTCGTCAGTTCACCGATGTGCCTAAGAGTACTCTAGTTTATTACCGGGAATGCCAATCTTTACTCGGACACGTACACACCCGATTTCCAGGCTTTGTGCATCCATGCATCAAGGCTTTCATCATTTTGCACACCCAGAGGGACCCCCAAGAATGGCTTCGATACCATGCCCAAGGGCTCTCCTACCTTTATGGGCCAATGCCCCCGAGGGTTTTGGACAACAAATCGATAAAATCTCACGTTGCGAATATGGTCAGCGGTCGATGCTCATTTGTTTTTCCCACCTCAGGCTAACGCGATATGGACGCTGTGTTTCCACCATGGTTAATAGTTTTCCTCTGTCGCCACGCCAACCCATTAGGCCCAAAATGTCGGGTGCACAATTCACACCCTTCATCACTTCACTGTGTCCAAGTAGAGTCTCAGAACTTTTGGTACTTTTCCTCTGTGCACGTCCGTGTGTTGGGGGAACAATCTACTTCAAAGGTGTCCTTTGGGGCTCTCTACCAACTCCCGTCTAACTCGCCCAAAGTATTGCGATAAGGATACCCCCCTTGTTTCCCACACTGAGTATAAATCACGTGGGCTTAGGAATCGGGTTGACATCTGTGCTTACTCGGGAAGTTGTCACCATTCACGGTCCGAGCTCTAATACCATAAACTAAGATTCTCATCTGGAACTACGTTCAGCTTGATTCCTATCTTGATAAGAAACGTAGGAATGCCCAGACCCCTTGTCTTTGGGTCCAGCTTGAGTTCAGCTAATTCACCTCTCTAGTTCTGCCTTAAGGACCCCGACTACGGGACCACGTCGCGTAGTGCGGGATTATGTCCTCATTCACGCCGGGTTTGCAATAGCTGCACCACGCACACCCCCGTTCTGAGAGTTAGCCCTCCTATTACTTGTCCAACATGACATTAAAATGCACCCTTCAGAACTATGTGTGGCTTGATTCCCATCTTCATGGGATACGTAGGACCACCCGGACACCCTGTCTTCGGGTACAACCCATTTAGGGAGCCGGTCACTCCCCCATGTTTCACCTCTTACCTCTATATATAGGCCCCCCCGGCCTAATGTCTCCCTCTCCGAGTGGCGTACAATGTGATGTGGGATCATGTCTCCGTCAATTGTGTTTTATAACACTGCGCACATTCTCCACCTAGAATCGTCTCTGCTACGTCTGTGTTGCATGATGAGAAAATACATGCTTGGTCCTATCATACGACCCTAAACTGTGACATTATCGTCCTGGCCGCACAATTAAAAACGGCGTTGCATTGTGGTGACCTCGTTGTAGAGGACATCACGTTGGGTATTGGTCATGTGCCATGCCATTTGTCAACGCCCATCACGGCTTTATCCTTGTCGCGACACCATGACCTACTAATCTAGGCATGTCTCTTCACAAAAATAACCACTCACCTTAAAGAACAAACAAGATTTATCAAATTCCTCTTCTTTTAGTGAAAGGGCCACGCCCGCACTCCCCTTTTCACCCGACACTGGTATCTTAACATGTCACCATTCAGAAATACGTATGGCTTGATTCTCATCCTTATGAGATACATAGGAGTGCCCGAGCACTTCCCCACGGGCCCAACCTAACCTTTGTGTTCGGTCCCTCGACTCGAGCATTTTCCCAAAGAACGCATGGTAAGTAGGGGTTTGGTCCTCCTTCACGTCGGGACTTGTTGCCATGTGTCCCCTGCTCCCGTTACCCATTTATGGTCTAAGGTCCATCAAGAACTACATGAGGCTTGATTCTCGTTCTTATGTGATACGTAGGAGCGGCTGGGAACTTCCCCCCAGGCCCAGCCTAACTTTCGCTTTTGGTCCCTTGACCTAAAGCCTCTTCCAAGGAGGTCGTGAGGTGTGGTGTGGGATTATGTCCTCATTCACGTCAGGTTGTTCATCACACCACACACACCCCCTATTCCCATTCACACCAGGTGTTTGAGTAACTCCACCATGTGCCTCTTATGTATCCTCCCATTAATGGTCTGAATTCTACGACCCTAAAATAAGATCTCCCTATAGAAAAGGAATTTTCTCCCTCTATCTAATATGTCTCATTGTCAGATTTAGATGTGTTTAGACAAAGAGCCCAAAGTGTGGGATTTCCACAGGGACATCCCCCTCATCCCATGACCATGCTTCGTGAGCTCGCTATTTGGATTCTCAACCTCTCCCACATCAAAAAGGACCCTCAGACGACATGGATACTAGGATTAAGGGCTCTCCATGAATGCTGGATGTAAGGGCCCTCCAATCGTTTCGGGCCAACGTCCCTATGGATATCTGACAACATTTGTGACATGGTCCCGTGTTTCGAACATGGTCAACGGTTAACCCTCATTTGTTTGTCCCCATTCTAGGCTAACGCGATATGGATGCTGGGTTTCCGCCACGGTCAATAGTTGTCCTCCATCGTCACACCGCCATCATCATGATCTGAATCTCGAGCTCCATGATTCACACTTTTCCACTTCCTCATGTTCAAGTGGAATTCCATCATACTCGACTCTTTCTCTTCACGCATCTAGGTGTGCTAAATGATCGTGTCAGTTTCATTGGGCTGGTATTCACCGAGCGTCCCTTTTCCCTAACCTGCCCCTTTCTGTGTCGGGAAATTCCCACCATTACTGCTTGTTTCCCACACCAAGCACGACTCACGTGGGCTTAGTAGTTTTGGCAGGATGTGTACCAACACGACCAGGCTTCTCATCGTCCCGCATGACGTTAAACTGCACTTCTAGAACTATGTATGGCTTGATTCCCATCCTCATGGGGTACGTAGGAATGCCCGACCACTCTGCTTTGGGCCGAGCCCAATCCTCACTCTTGTTCCCTCGACCTGAAGAGTTTCCTCTGAGGGTACATGGTGTGATTTGGACTCCAAGTCCTCATTCACGGCGGTTTCATATCTACCGCACCGCACGCTCCCTGGGACCTTACCTTTTATTCCACATCCTATCGTATGACGTTAAACTACAGGAGTCCATGTGTCCTCAACGCATGGAACTATACTGCGGCTCTACTCTGAACAAGTTCAGAATGCCCCAAGATTACATTGGGAAGCGGTAAATCCCCTCACCAGAGAGGCCTTGTATGAAAGAAGGAATGATCCATGATCAAACCAACGCGCCCATATGGTGTACTCCCACCACGGTGGTGTAGCTACCTAAGTGTTGGATTCTATTCGGACAAACCATCACTCCATATTCCACGATTTGTGTGCCCCATATTCGGACCATCTCCCCAAGGCCTGGACAGTTGGCTATCTCATCCCGACGGGAAACATCTGTAAGCACCCCCAATACAGCCTCTTGATGGGCCATTTCGATTCCGGCCCTCATAAAAGAATTTTTTTCATCTGGATCTCGAAGCTAGATCGCGAAGCTGGATCGCGAAGGTCCGTTGTTAGACCAAGCCACGAAGTCTGGCTGAGGCTGACAAGCAGAAGTTCGCTTGGCGCGGATGCGGAGTCGGAGACCCGTGGTTCGCCGCGAAGCTCGATTCGCAGAGGGCTATCGCGGATTACACGGAGCATCGCGAAGTCGATAGCACAAAAAGATAAGGATGTCGCGTGAAGACAAAAGAGGTCGACCCCCCTATTTATAAGCGGAAACCCTAGAGCATCGCGGCACGCCTCACCCGCGCGGAGCATCGCGGCGCGTCCGGATCCGTGCCCCCGGTCAGCACCGCGGGCCCCCCTTCGCGTAGCTGCATCGCGAACCACCGACAATTTTGGCGATTTTCCATCAGACTTCGACCCTTCACCCTCCGCGGATCCATGTCTAAGGGGGGGCATTTGTTGGCTCCAAAATATGGCACGAAAGGAAGGGACGTAAAAGTAGGCTGGCACGCTGCCTCGCGAAGCACCGCCTCGAAGCACCGCTGTGAAGCACCCTGAGCATCGCGGTATCGCAAAGCTCCAGAGGCGGTAACTCTCCGCGAACGAATTTGACGTTCGCGAGCCCGCCGCGAAGCTCCAGAGGAGGAAAATCTTCACGGACGATGCTGACATTCGCGAGCGCGCCGCGAAGCACCTAAGGTGGCGCGCGAGTTCTGCTTCGCGGCGCCCCTTCCCTATAAATAATGGACTCCCCCTGAGTCCCCAAGACGGACAATATGAACTTTCAGATTCTCCTCTCTCGAATCACAAAGCACTCTTTGCCCCGGGAATCATGTGCTCCGCGAGGTACTTCTACTTCACGAGACGCCTTTGCTTTGTCTCGTTTTGAGCCCCTCTTCTGAGAGGGATGCCCTTCGCGAATCTTAAGGGCATTCGTGAAGGAAGGGTATTCCCAAGGGAACCTGGGCAGCCGCGGAGCATTTTTTGCTTCGTGAAACACCCAACCCGTACTAGTGATCTCTATGCTATGTCAGGATCGCTCCACGTCGCGAAGCACACTGCTTCGCAGCACCCTGCTTCGCGAGGCACCCCTTCTTCGTGAGGCAGTTCTCTGTGAATACTGTTCCACTTCGGGAAGCACCCTCCACTCACACCTACACCCCATGCTAAGGCCAAGGCACTCTTCTTCTCGAAGCACACTCCTTTGCTTGGAAATTAAACATCCCGTGCGACCCTCCAGGTTTGCACGATGTGATTTCAAAGTCCCATAGACAATACCACCTATAGCGTTGCTTCACCTAATGCTTCTTCACATAGGCACGATAACGGCTATTGCTTCTTCGTATAGCCATGCTAATGTGGACCCCTTGATGCTTCGATTCACAACCCCCCTTGACTATGGCCTTACTGGAACCTTACCTTCCCCAAAGACCAGAGGGTACCGGTTATGTAAGTCCTAGGGGTGCGGAGTGAACCCACCTCGTCCGAGCTGCAGGACGTTAAACTACCAAGCATCTCATCCTCAACACATGAAGTTAAACTGTGACCCGACCTCGTGCCTATCACGAAGGGTCCCCCCAGCTCGAACATTTTTTACGCCACTCGTCTCCACGGGGGTGGAGTCACCCATCCATAAGGGATGATATCCTCCTTATTGGAGTGGCATATGTTCATAGAAGAAGGGGGAACTTAGTTCCCCAGCGGATGGTTGCACCCCTACATCTCCGTACTTCCCCACTACCAAGGTCTGTGGAGGGCGTGATAGGCAACGAGGCAGTCCCCATCATTGGTCCCAAATCCATCTTTCGCTACACTTTGCCACACCTCGGGCCTCCATCATGGAGTAAGTCCCAGCACCATGGTCCGCCTAACGCGTAAGCCCCTCTTCGCTTCTCACGGACGCACCCATCGTGATGTGATCGTCAGGTCCTTGCAACCTCTTGTTTCTCACACCGAGCATGAATCACGTGGGCTTAGAGTGAGCACTGACCCTGACCCCCACCCTTAGCGAACTACAAGGACTTTGATCCATGTCAAGGCATGGTACGTTGGAAGCCTTCATGAGGTTCAAGCCACATTACTCGGTCATTCATTCACGTTGAGTTTCGCCCCCGTCCAGCATGACGATAAACTGTATGTCTTCGTCCAGCATGACGTTAAACTACACGCCCTCGTCCAACATGACGTTAAACTGTATGCCCCTTGTCCCGCATGACATTAAACTGCACACCCATTTGAACTACGAGGTCTTTGATCCCTGTCAAGGCATGGTATGTAGGAAGCCTCCACGAGGTTCAATCCCACCCATCATCCAATTCACGTCGAGTTCTACCTGCGTCCAACACAACGTCAAACTGCAATTCCAATCCGACGGCAAGCCGTTGTGACCAACTCGAACTTCGAGGACTTTGATCCATGTCAAGGCGTGGTACGTAGAAAGCCTCTAAGAGGTTCAAACCCACCATCCGGTCGTTCCTACCTCATTCACGTCGGTTCACCCTCGTCTCGCATGACGTTAAAATGTATTCCTTAATTTGAACTACGAGGACTTTGATCCGTGTCAGGGCATGGTATGTAGGAATCCTTCCAGAGGTTCAAACCCAACAATCATTGGCCCAGACCGTCTCCTTGTCGGTGTGCCAAGTTCCCCCCATTTTCACCCGAACTATGAGGACTTTGATCAATGTCAAGGCATGGTACGTAGGAAGCCTCCCCGAGGATCAAACCCATCTCCCATCGGACCAAGGTCGCTTATTTACATCGATTCGCCGACACCCATCTCCCATCGGACCAAGGTCCCTCATTTACATCGGTTCGCCGACACCCAGTGCCCGTTGTTTATTCACGTCAAGGTTCATTCTCATCCAACATGACGTTAAACTGCATTTTAGTCCGACGACAATCCGTTGCGACCATTCCGAACTATGAGGACTTTGATCCATATCAAGGAATGGTATGTAGGAAACCTTCCCAAGGATCAAGCCCACCACTAGTGGACCCCCGGGTCTACTTTCACATCCGTTCAACAATGGAACCCTTTGAACTACGAGGTCTTTGATCCATGTCATGGCATGGTACGTAGGAAGCCTCCACGAGGTTCAAGCCCACCACTCATCGGACCAAGGTCCACCTTCATGTCGGTTCGCTGACGCATCAGACCAAGGTCCACCCTTAAGTTGGTTCGCTGACGACATACATCAGACCAAGGTCCACCCTCATGCCGGTTCACTGACACCATGCGAATTACGAGGACGTTGAATCCATACCACGGGGATACATAGGAAGCCTCTTCAAAACTCAAGCCCAACTTCACATCCGCCCATGGGCTGGTCCCAGTATCGGTATCCCTTCAAGGGAAATCCCTCAATCCGATCAATTCAAGCTAATGATCTGATCGGGCTGATCCGTCTCCGCAGGACGTTAAACTCATGGCGTACCCTGTGTTAAACATGGGAAGCTGATGAAAACCTCAGATAAGTGTCTGTGGAATATAATTCCCCGCGCTCGAGGTGGGATGCCTCGGGCTTCCCCGCCCTCGAGAAGCCCTGTGATCAGGGATAATAGACAGACATGCCAGGTTCCCCAGCATCCAGACACGCTACTGATGCCTCAACGTGACTACTCCCACGATTGAAGGTTGCTGCCCTGACCGGACCCTTTGGAATGTACCGACAGAAGCAATGTAATTAACCGGCGTCCATGGAAACATGGCACTGGGAAGAGTTTCACGAACTACGTATTAAATCTATGAGGGAGACCCAGACTAGGTGACGAGCTCTGAGGAGGAATCGACAGAAGTAAGAACTGACATCCCATCATCCTGTTTCGATCAAGGAGAAGATGTCCCTGAATAAAGAGAGAATGTCACCCGCCTTTGGAAAGTGGGAACGCGGGGCAACAAGTGCAACGCGTCCTCCCCCGCGGACAGACGGATGCGCGCGCCCCACCGAATGTTTCGGAAACATATTCACATGTTATCAATTTTAGTATGATCCTCTTTTATTTTTTTTAAAAATTTAGATCCTCATGTCTTCAACTATTGGGTCTATTGTGGATTGGAATCATACCTACAACATTTTATTCTTTACATCATCATATACGGGGGTTTGAACTAATGGTTTTTTATTTTTATACCACTGGACCCATAAAATAGTGTGATAACTAATTATCACAGCTTGAACATCAGATTAATGTTCACTTCTGATATTTTATATATATGAATGATCTTGGTGAAATCAACTATTGTGCAGCATGATTCATCTCATGTACGAGAACACCTTCCACATGTCATACTAACTGTAAAATTCAACACTCATGTAGGATTAACACATTCCACCAATAAAAATAACCATGATGCAACCAAAATGATTGTATATATATATTTATTTTTATGGATTTATCTATTACAATAAAAGAACAATGAATATTGTTTTCTTTATAATGCATTGTAATTTCATACATTGCATAACATTATCTTAGAATAGATATATCCAGAATGAAGCATTCATTCCTTGATTTTTCATCTATAAGAGAACCACATCCCCTTTATTTCTATGCATCCCAATGAAAATATATAGTTATTAAAACTAATCCACTAGAATATTTATAACGAATAAAATGTGCGAGACCTCTCAAACACATCAAAAATTCACTAATTAGAATCTTATCATTGAATGAATGTTCCCCACACATTTGAAACTCAATTTTAGTTTTTTATAAAAATGGTATCCATAGGTACAATGATTTTTGGGAATTAAAAATCTGGAATTTTCAATCGAGGTCATGTGGTGCTAGGTAATATAGTCCCTTATGGGTTGTGTTTCAATGTCTTCTGATTTTTTCTATATTTAATACATCTCCAAAAGGTTTTTCGCATAGATAATAATGGTTACCAGGTTTTTTAGGGAGATGGTTCATTAGTTTTCATTGATGGGATCATATATATATATATATAATAAGATTTACATATTTTCCATTAGAGGTTGGTTATACTATGGTCTAAATATATATAGCTAAGATCCTTGTAATTTAAATAATCTAGGAAGGCGGTTGGTGTGTTGGGTTCAAGATAAGTCCAATGATAGGGTATTTATATATATCCCTCAAAATATAATTACAACCAAGGATGTTTAGTGATACTTAATTGGGACCATATTAATTTTTTAGTCAATATGACATTGATCCATATAGAGACGTTAATATAATGCAACAGTGACCAATGGTGTTTATTTTATAGTCATATATATTGGTATTATGGCATTCTAATAAATTACATGCATGTAGGATAATTTATGAACCTTTTAGGCACATAAAACCACATATAATTATGTGCCTTTTAGGAATAGTCTTCCTATACCAGTTGTGTTCCTTTTACTATCCTTCTTCCATGACCAATATTTTTCTATTTTTATTCATTCTACAATGTCAATAAATAATTTTATTTTCTGATCACACGTGTATGAAATATTCATTGCAATTTAGCATTATAATGAATATACTACTAGTAGAGTTTCCTTGAAATTGATTATGTCATAAATAGGAATGAGTTTCCCTTTTATGGCTCATCTATTATATTGGTATCATAGAATGATATGATATGGTTTATGATTATAACAACTATTTTAATGAAGGAAATTATTTCTCATAGATATAGTTATGGTATGGGATCATCAATGTGAAAATGGATAGAGAATAGACCTAGTTGGAGAAACATGGTGAATGGGACAAAGTGAATGTTTGGTTTTGGATATAAGGAATTTATAATATATTTTTTTTAAAAAATATTTATCAAAATTGTATTTTTCAAATTAATATGAAACCCTAGAGGATTTAAATTATTTTGTGTCATTGAAAATCGTTCAATATTTTTATAAAGGTTATGGTTGAAGATTTCCTAATGTTTTGGTTTCCAAAGAGAATAGTGCCTCTTCACGATGTATTATGTGATTGAATAAATGACATAAGGGGCGTGGGTTAGTGGATCCTCGATGTTTCTCTCTATAATACCTTGGGAGAATGACTTTATTGTAGCTAGTTTGACTAGTCCTAGTTGAATGGTTGCATAGTACGCATCATTAATATATTATAATAAAATGGTTTCATGTTATGCCTTAATAGAGGTGGAGTTCCTTATACACAAAGCTAATAATGAATAGGGAATGTTTCCCGTAATGATTTATTGTTATAAATAACTTTACATGACCTTATTTTCCCTTAATTACAACATTATTTCTGAATTTTATACTTATGGTGTCACTTAAAGGATAAATATATTGTTATATGAATGCATGAGTCTAAATTTAGGAATCACAACCAAGATTTATAGTTTTATATTATTAATTGAATTTATATTAGAGGCATTGTTCCTTTTTGAATGAATAATGTGGTAGAATTAATATAAATGTTATGTAACATCATATATCAAAATTTTGAACCCATGTCCAGGGTTCATGAACTATATAATAGAGAATTGGGAATTATTTTCCATTTGTATAACACATTGAGGCTTGAAATAGGATGAAACAATGGTTATGTCTTAAGATCCATGAATTGTAGGTACATGAAATAGTTAATGGCGAGTCCTACACTTTAGAGCCAGGCCTAATAAAGCAAAACTTTTTGGGATATGTATGGTGAGCATTGGGGTGAGATGTTTTGGATTCCACGTAAATATTACACATAATGTTTCCTCATTTAAGAAGATTCTCTATCGCTAAAAAACATTACTACTAAAAAATTAATACATTAAGAATTTAATCAAATTAAAATGACATGGATCGTGTTTTTGAGAAAATTGGACTCTATAAGCAACGTTTAATTTGAGGAAGGATTGCACATAGGTTTGGGATTTATTCACATATATATGTTAGAGACATATTCTCAAGCCACAAGTGAATCACTATTCACAACAATGTACACTAGACACTTGGTTTGGATGTATTCTCCAATTACAATGAAAAAGATGTGGATCCTAATTTATAAATAAGTGTATTTAATCTATAATAATAAGATATATAGAATAATCATTTAGATGAAATATCTCTCCATTAAACTAAGAAATGTGTTTTACATCTGTAAAGTTAAGGTTCCACCATTCTTTGTAATGGAGATTCTATTCTAGGTTAGGTGTATTACTATAAGAACATTATTTAATGCAAAAAAATGATTAAAATGAACTTCTGTTTTTGAAACATGGGTGAAGACATGTGGGGGAAGAGATTTGGGTGTAGTGAAATGGAATAAATTTCCTCGAATAAATATTCTATTATTAAAACAATTTATGAAAAAATCATTTTTCATTCTTCTTTATTACTTTGATTTTTCAACATCCATTTCCAACTGATCCAACGAATATTATTATAAATTCTACATTCTTTAGGATAGTGGCCGATCAGTAAACATTATTATCAATAAATATATAAAATATTTTAATAATATATTTATTTAGAATGTTTTATATGTTTTCATAGAATCCATTAAAACAATGAAATCATGATCATTAATGATTTTATAGACAATCTCTAGTCATGTACAAATTATGAGATAGATTTCATCAATCTAGATTTGGTCTCCTGACTGAAGAAATAATTATTTTGTAATATATAAATCATCATCCCATTTAAATTTCAATATTGGAATACATAATTAAGAAAAATATTCCCTTTGATAAATAGTTCATTTATAAATGATACGATACCGAATCATATTAAATTGTAAATAATTTTTTGTAATGAGTTTGAAATAACATAGTGTACCATTTTATAATATTTGATCATTGATTTATTAATAACAAATTGTTAATGGAATGATTAAAGTCCAAATAATGATGAGTTTCTTTGTATCACAAATTCCTATGAAAATATTTTGAAAATTAAATTTATAGTGAGATATTCAATAGTATTTCCCAAAGGAAATATGAAGAATACTGTTTATTTACTTCTAGATATCCATTTTAGTACTTTATTGATGAAATTTCTTAGTTATAATGGTTTATAACTCTGATTCAATAAACTAAAGGATTTTCCAACTAGAAATACTAATGGTTATAAAAATACATAACAATAAAATATCAACAGTGGATAATATACATCATTTTCTTAAAAAAATTAGATTATAGGTAAACCTGGATCAGTGAATAACTCCCCCTCTAGGGATATATCTCAGTGGATTATTATTACTTTTCTATTGTTCTCGCACTAGGGTAATGTATACTAATTTTATAATGAAAACACATTTCGCATTATGGATATTACTAAACCATTTCATGGAATCCATAGATTGGATCCTAAAAGTGTTGTTTCATGTTTAATAAAGAGAAAATACACAAAATTTATGTAGTTATATTGAAACATTTCATGGTATGATATCAAAACATCTTGTTTGTTATGTCCCTAAGAAAACAATTTTGTCCCCCCAATTTTCATTTAGGGGTATATTGGTGGATAAAAAAAATTATAAAAATACATATGGATTCTTTTTTCATTGACCATGTTTTTGTGATACAATCATAATTTTTGTTAACTTCGTACCAATATCTCATTGAGACTATGTTCCTTGATAGTATTGGTGTTGTTGAAGTTAACTTTAAAATAAGCTCACATCAGGATAGTCATTATTTGATGAGGTTTTATGGGTAATCCATTTATTATTCTTACATTCCATTATAATATGGAAACCAAATATAGTGTATAGAGGAGTAATGGTGACTGCACATTATATGGTATTTGATGAGATACACTTCATGGTTCTGTGTAAATTATTCCTGATATAACGAAACAATTATGATAATTATCTAATAAATCTACCTCAATTAGAACCTAAAATTTGTATAACTTTGGTGTATTCGTTATCAAGGGCCAAATTTTATCATGATATTGTGTTTATTGGAGTCAACACATAATTTTTGGTACCACCATTCAATGATAAGTGGGAGTCTTACAGAAACTAGAGCAGAATATTGATTTCAATTAGATAGATTCTATTATTGGTAATGGAGATTTAGTCACAGTTTAACATGGTAGTTTTTTATTCAGAATTAAAAACAATATTTCCACAAAACACCACCTAAGGTATTTGATAATTTTGATGTTTACAACACCCATGCAACTTATATATATCCAATTCATGTATGTCTTGATAAAAAATATTTAGAATTAATCTTGATTTCAACCTTATCAACCTCATAGAACATTCAAAATTATATCACTATGCCTATTATACCATGAAATTTTAATATATCTATACCTTTATAATGGAAAAAGATGTTCGATATCTTACTTAACATGAAACATCAGACTAAAATTAAACTGTAATATATTTTAGTAAAAACATTAATATAAATCATATTTCATAAAAAAATCCATTTAATTATATGGAATGAATAATAATAATTTTTTATGCAATATTTGTACAAATAAAACAATGATAACTTTTAATATAAATAAAAATCTATTTGTACATCTTAAACAACTAGATAATAATTTTATGCTTAAAAATATATTTTTTCAAAACCTATTGATTAACTTAAAGAAACTGAATATATTAAAGTTTTATATTAATAAATTATAAAGATAATATTAATAATATATTACGAATATATTAATTTGAAACTGATTCAAAATAAGAATAAATAATAGTTAACATTTTGAACAGATATGTCATTATATTAGTTATTTTGAAATATATATTTGAATATCATTTAAATATTGGATTATAAAGTATCATAATTTCAAATTGAAAAAATGAACACCATTTTTTTATTAGTAATAATAATTAATTTAATGTTGATTTTATGGATTTGTCTTAAAAAATTATTTCTAGTTGAATAATGAAATTTGACTATTTTACTAATACTATCCCTTTTATGACAGTATTAATAAAAAAGTATGAACATAAAATTTATGAACCCCCTTTATTAAAAAAATTAAAATTTTATAATGGAAATTATAATTTTTAATATATTAATTATGATTTAGAAATCAATGATATATATATTATAACTCATCTAATGTTTCTCTATAATATTATTATAATATATTATATATTTTTCGTATCAAGGTTCATTTTTATCCCCAATAGAAAAGGATATCAGAAAAATGGGTTTTGAATTCATGATCATTAGGTCCCATTTATCTAATAAAAGTCATTGTAGTTTAAGGAATCTAGATTAAAGATCCTTAACTAAACAATACTTACCACAAAAAAAGGTTAAAATATGGTGGTGTAAAGAGATTAGAACATGACAAAACAATTATATTGAATTGATTGGATGTGGTGTATCATAACATTATGTCATACCAAATTAATTATTTCCCAATTTTATCTCCCCATAACATGTTTAAAATTTTTAACCTTTATATTATGTTCAATATTTTAAAAAATTCCATTCTCATCACTTACCAAAGGAACCCTTAACCAACCCTTCAAAAAACACCTAAAAATCTGTTTTTCCCTGAAAAATAGTATTTTCATTCCCCTATAAAAATAATTCTCTCTCTTTATATTATATTCATAATTATTTATAATATTACATCAACTTTTAATGGATATTCCAAGTAAATATCAATATGTGAAATTCCAATATTCCATTTAATTATATTAATTATTTTATATTTTCCTTTTAAAGTGATAATTTTGAAATAAATATTTAAATCATTCATTATGATTAATATATTTAATTATATTAGTTTATTTAAATACACATTAATAACATTTTCCCTATTTTTAAAAGGAAAACTAAGCCATAATCTATTTTTTGTTCGGACTACATATCCAACATGTTGGTTTTTTTCTATAATGATGAAAGAACGTTTTTAGAATAGGTAAATTATTAAAAAACAATGAATTTTATATGAATTTTTTATTTATACACCAGAAACCATTCTCTTATGTTCTCCCATTATTTTTAATTCAAAACTCTTAACAATGAGTACATATGGAATACATGCACTATAAAGTGTTTAACTTTCATTTGTCCTTTCCTCATTGCCTTTCATGAATGGTGAGGATGATGGGAATGTATTATAAATATGATGTTTTTGATATCATATATGTTTTTTTAATAAATATTGTTTAACTAATTAATGATATGGAAACAAACAATTATCATTATTTCAATTGTTTAAAAAGATATAACTATGAAGATGAGGATCTTTTCTTTAAAATTAATGTTTTAATATAAATTATCTTCTATTTATACATATTAAAAATTATGATATATCACACTAGTATGAACAAAATAATAACATTATTATTCTTCTACAATTATATTAAAAATAAACCACCTCATAATCAGATATTAATCATTTTAGGTTCTGGATTAGAATGTGTTAACAACCTATTTGAACAATCCTATTCATTTATAAAATTGATAAATATGGAAAATTATTTACTTTTAAAATATGATATAACTATAAAAATAATGTTATTTTTTTTCTGGTATGTCACTTTCATAATTTAAATAACTAATTAATAAATTAATTTTTGTTCATTAAGAAACATTGATACATAATCATCATTGATTTAATCATTAGGGTTTCTGACCAAAAATATCATGTAATGAATTATTTACATTATTGATAGAATTTAAAATTTATTATATTACCTATAAATAGGTTTTAATAAAAAAAATTTGTAATAAAATATTTAAATAGATAATTTTTATAATATTTTAAAACAATAAAGATTACATTCATATGGCTTTTAAATGAGTAAAATAGACTAATGTTTATAGGTATACAATGACTACAAATGATGATTATAAATTATTTAAAAATGATTATTATAAATGGTTTTACTTATTAATATGGTTCTTTTCTATATATTTAATCATCATTATTATATTATTAAGGTTTTTTTGTGGAATATAATAATTAATCGAGATGGAGGTATGAGTTTCATCTAAAATTATTCTATTTGAGACATGTTTGGTATTATGAACATAATTTCATTTATGTGGTCTATATAATCCCTAATTTTTATTTTTATCATGAATTAGATTTTAATAATATTGTATTATGTTCAATTATATGCCCACTATTTCGAGGGGTTCATATTGAAATGTTACTCAAGGTGGATGTGGTTACATGGTCTAAATTCTAATTTTTTGAGGCATGGTACATGTTATAAACCACGTTTACATTGTATAATATTCAATAGAATATATATCCTATGAATCCTATATACTACATAAACTTTTAAAACATGGTATAAACAAATAAAAATAAATATATTTTATTCAATATTATTTTTAATTGATTGTGACACCAATCGTAAATGTTTTTGGTTACTCAATTTTTCATCTATTAACTTATTATCCATCTTGTGATTATAAATATTTTTGGAAATATACCTATCGATTGTATTTTGTTTTATTGACTATTGTTTTCCATTTTTACAATACAAACCCCTTTTATCAATGTTTCATGCTTTATAGATTATGTTTCGAGTAAGGGATATTGATATGTTTAGTCTTCCTCTTTGAGATTTAATGTTCTTTCATAACTATATTCCATCTATGATTAGATTATACCAACATAATATTTCCTTATAAGATACGTTATAATTTCATTATTGATATTTAATTTTAAATAAAATTTAATTGTTTAGTTACACTTCATACAATGTGATATTAAATCATAGTTATTCTAAAAAATAATGAATAGGTTTTTTTCTTTAATATTCACTTGTTTTACATTACACTCCCCATTTCGTCAAGATAAAAATACATTTTTTGGAAAAATACATTATTGGCGATTAATTTTAGAATTATTCATTTTCAAATAATTTCACACAAACTATTCAATTGAAATATTTGACAATAACATGAAAAGTTTTATTTTAGGATAACGTTAAAAATATTTTTTAAATATTTTTTATGATTTAATAAAGATTTCAATTATTTTTTAAAAAGTGATTCAATGTAATAGGGTTAATATTTCATGATTTATTCATTAATATATACATATATATGTTATCATTTGTGGGATTTAACTCATAATATAAAATAATTTTTATTATTATGATACCTTTCGAAGTATTATTTTGTGAGGGGGTTTCTCATTTTGGTTAGTAGTTGTATAAGTTTCATTTTTTAACATGGATTATTTTCCTTTTTAACCATCAAACTTATTTTTATATATGTTTTTTGATCCGGTTATCTATTTAATTGAAATTTAGATATTTAGTAACAATCATTATAATTTTATTCTAATATGAGTGATTTTAAAGAGATTGACTATGTATTTTTCATCTATCTACCATCTTTTTAGGGATGAGTTATAATCATATTATCCATTTTATTAACATGTTTTAATGTATTGGAAATACCAAATTTGTAATTCCAATTTTGAAAATAATGTAAAATTTGATTGTCTATTTTTTAACCATCCACCTTCTTCTATTGGATGGTTTTTGATCATGTTGTGCATGTATTAATATGGAGATAACTATTGAAGTTCATGTTGATTATTTAATGCTTTTGTAGGTAGATCGAGCACTGAAATTCCATATCTATCAAAATATGAATATCAAAGTTTTTATTTTGTAATAGGTTCCTTAGGGAAGGTTATTAATAGTCTTGTTGACTATTATGGTGAATTGAATTGGATTATTCAGGTGAAAGATGAGTCCTTGAATTAGATTTCACATGGATGAATCAACAAGACTCATGAGTGAAATCAAGTTGGGTTTTAATGTATTCCAATTACTAAAAAAGATTTAATTATAAAAAATGACATAATTATATGTTTTTTATGTCAAAAATTAGGAATTTAATCATTATGAGAGTATTATTATTAATATCTATTTGGAAATTTATTTTCATGGATATATCATTCTCTCAGTTTCATATTTATTATTAAATAATATGTTTACCTAAAACCACCATAACATGTATTCAATTTTTTTCCATTATTTCTTCAGCTATTTATTTCCCTTTCTGAGAGTCTGATCTCAAATTTTTATTATGCTTCCAATTCATTTCTAATAATGTAATGTAGTATATAAAATATGATAATAAGGAAATAACATGTGGAGGAATTTATTCTATATTTTTATGACTTTTCTTAAAGTAAGCAGTTTCAAATATATAAATATATACATGAAAAAACATCCATTACATGATAAATACATGTTTTTTATTATATTATGATTTTTTAATTATCTAATTCTATAAATATAAAATTATGATTATAATATAAACTTTGTAACAATCATTATAATTTTTTGTTTTCGTAATATTATATCTTGTCCTTTTAAGTATTTATCACGTTGATTATGTGATGTATGTGTTTGTGGAATTATAATCGAGAATGTGGGTATAGGGAATAACAATTTTATTAAATTAAATTATTATGTAACTTGGGGATTATGTTGTTTCTTAAGGATAATCAATTTGATTGTAATATAGGGCTGGTTGAATGTTAAATGTTAAAGATAACCATTTAGGATAAGAATATGATTTAATGTTAAGGTAATTGTGCACATTTTTTATAGGTATTCATATAAGATAATTTTATTTGATATCCAAGGAATGTGTATATAAGGGGATGTCATACTATATTTTTTAATGTCTTCAGTATATGGTTTTGGAGGTGATTATACATTTATCTAGATACTACATTTTATATCATTCTCTTGTACATATGTACATTAGGATAATAACTCTAAAAGATAGGATTGGTCATTAACATGATAATAACATGATGGAATCCAAATATATCTAACTACACAATATTTTTAACACATCGGGGTATATTCTTATTTAATTCACAAACTCAATATAATCCATAATGATGGAGATAAATAATTTTTCTAGTTATTCTATTACGGAAATACCCATAAATAACATACATTGAAACATAGTTATTAATATATATAGATACCTATTAATTGATTTTTTATTTTGGATATAAGATATATTGTACTTTGGGACCATAAATATAAATTATTTTTTATATTAGAATCATTTAAGACAACTAATTGTAATTTGGGAACTCTTTCATTAGGATTAAGTTAAATATGAGATAACCAATATATATTAATCTATCATGAACCTGTAATTATATAGGTTATACTAAGATCAATATATGATGATGTAAATTAATTATAGAGAAATGTGATGATAAGGTTTAATAGTTTTAAAACTGAATCCCTTTTATGTTTCTGATTGTAATAATCCTTGCCACCTCTTAGGAAATTAATAATTTTTATAATTTATTATTATTATTTTTAAATATAATAATTTATAATTTAACCAAATCATATATGAGTTATATAATACAATTTTTCATTGTTTATTAATTACAATAAAATATTACCTATATCCTTTTATGTGATATTGAAGTATACATATAGAATTATTGTAATTTCCGTGAAACAATCTTAAATATATGAATATTTCATTAGAAAAAATTTCTTAAAACCTAATGATTTTATATAATTTTTGTTTAATATATTATTCATTTTCAATGAAACCGATTTTTATATAAATTATATGTAAATATATATTACATGTTTTTAAAATACATTTCCAAAATTAATGTTATTAGTATATTATTTTAATTATTTATAAATTTTCATATAAGTTATATGATTGATTAATTCTATAATTATAGTGATACAAATAATAAAATATTAAAAAATTAATATAATAATTTTCTTTTTTTAGAAATTAAATTGTTTATTTAGAAATACATTTATTTTCAGTAATAAAAATTTGATTATTTTATATAATTTTTTTTCATTTATATCTTGTTTTATTTTTTATATAAATAAGAGTAAATGGTTTTATGTGACTGGATTTCAACTAAATGTATTTTTTAGAATATAATAAATAATTGTTTATAAATGAATTGTTAATTTTTAGACTGTGTTAACGATTAAAACATAATCTATTTATTATAAAATTTATATCCTTTAATGAAGGGAGCATAGAGACAACTCCATCAAATCTAAGTGGGGAGTGTCATTAGAGCATGGTTCATAGTGTCTAGGGGTACAACCATTTTAGAATAGTGCCAAAAACATTCTTATAGGGTTGTATATAGGGCCCAAGGCATATATAGGATAGGAGAGTTCTCCAATTGGCCCATGTATAAAGACTGTTTTTATTTTTTCTATTAGAATGTCAAAGTCTGTTTTGTATTTATAAAATAATAACTTCAATGATTCAATGTGGAATCACAGTAGAATGGTAATTATTCACTAATCAACACCTTGGTAAAATCTTGATTTTTGGATCATATCACTACCCCTTTTTGATAGTCCTCCTTGTTATCTTCTATCTCACAAACTTCATCCCTCACAATTCCATGAACCTTTATCCCACAATAAACATCATTCTACACTCCATATTTATAGAATGTACCCCTTCAATATCAATTCACCACATGAAATCAATAGCTTAATAAACATCCAAATAATTCAATACTCACCAATGGATTTTACATAGAAAAAAACATGAATGATGATCAATGGATCTTCCCATTCTAGGTGTTTGGACTATTGAAAACTCAGCTAACCACTAGCCATTAGTTCTTCTTGAAGAAGAATTACCCAAAAAACATACTTTTTCACAATAATTTAACAATTTTAATACCATTAATGTTAATATTTCATATAAATTTTTTTAATGTCAACCAGATTCAAGATGATTATACCCAAAAAAACTACACCTTTATAGAGACCGATCGATTGATTGTCCAATTTTTAAGGGTCTCAAATCACCATAAGAAATTATATTATCTTCCCCTAGAAGGTTTCCTCTAAAAAATGTTGTGTATAAATATTAATATTAGCTCACTAAGGGACCCTATAATCTCAATTAGAAGAGTCATATCAAAGTCTTCTCTTTAGCTTCTCTCCAGGATAGAATGGAACTAACAGAATGTGAGGAGAGGGAATATTTAATTAATGGTAATGAAGAATTTTCAGAGAAGTATATGGAGGTTGATTCTTTTCAAGAGGACTTTGAGAGATTCGTTGAGAGGAGCATAATGTTGACTCTAACTTCTAAGCAGGAATCATGGATCCACAAACAACGTGGTATCATAGCTCGTGGATCTAATAGAAAGAAGATTTCAGTGGAGGAGATCATTTAATCTTGGGACAAGATGACAATCTATTTTGAAGACCTCCTCAATGATAGACCGGACGGGTGGACCACCGCTCCTCAATGGAGTCTTCTTAGAGGTAAGGGATATAAAAGAATTAAATTGCAATTTGGAGATATGGCCATTTCTTATGAGATTTCTTGATGTTTTTGTACTTTATGGTTTCCAAAATTTCCCTCAAAAGAGCTTCTTAATAAAAATTATATATGATGTTGATCTCTTTTTTTTGTAATCTGGTTCCATCACCAGGCTCAGACACAGTAGAATCCACTTCCATTATTCACTTCGAACACCCCATCATATGAGAAGGCAACCAGTTTTGGATTCTAGTATTCATGAGAGGGTACCTATATTTTTAACTATTTAATGTATATAATTTTTAGTTCATATTACTTATATATGTGTGTGTTTTCCTTTCAAACCTTATTTTAATTTACCTCAAAATGAGGTATGTATTTATATATATATATATATATTTGAATGGGTGTAATATATTTTTATATATTATTTCCAAATTATTTTTACTCAATAATATATATATTCATGTATAATATTAAACATATTCAATATAATATTTTCAAAATCTATAATCCTGTTGTGGGATAATTTACATATGATATTTTTAAACCCAATTATATTTTATTTTCAAAATAAAATTATTCTCAATGTTATATGGATTTTTTACTCATGGTATATTTGTGTGTTTGTTTACGCACACACACACACGTACACACACACACACACACAGATATATATATATATATACATTTAGATATTATTTCAGCCTTTGAATGAATAAGAAATTAATTTCCAAACATAATCATACACTTTTTTATGTTTTCCAAATATGTAGGTGTGAAGTGTTTGATTTAATCATGTTAATTTTTTATAAAACTTTATGTGCCAACTATATTTTTTTCAAATTTATATTTTTAAAATATAATCGTTTTTTTAATATTATTAGATTATGAAATTAAAAAGATAATTGTATTATTCAATTTGAATAGTGTTTTTACAATTAATATTTTTTTAATTAAGGATTCATACCATTAAACGACTATTTTTATGTATAAAATCATATTTTGAATTAAATTACATGAGTCACTAATTTTATTTATTAGGAATGAGCTATAAAACATATTTTTTATCATTATATATCCATTTCAATGAATATTATTTCATGAGTTTAAGAAGGATATTTTAAATACAATGGTGTTAATTAATATTCAATGGATTCATATAAAGTCTAAATTTCATGATATTTGGTTCTTTGAAATTTTGACATGTTATTTTTATATGAAATTTTATATATTTATATATTAATATATATATGAAAAATATAATAATGAATTTATTGGTTTTTAATGAAAAAACAAGTGAAAAATATATATTTTCAAGGAAAGCAGAAAATGTTTTTAAAAAACCTTTTGGAAATTAGAATTTGAAATCATAAAAGAAAATAAAGGAGATAAACCATCCGTAAGGAAAGTGTGTAGGGCCACACAATAATAAATATATGAAGTTTCCCCTTTGTTTTTTTCCAAACCATGCATAATATTTTCCAAAAAATAATTTTATAATTATAAGGTATTTTCATGGAGAATGCATTTTCAAAAAGAAATATAGCATTTTCAAAAGAATGATTTTTTTGAAGGAATATTAAAATTCATGTTTTCAAAGTATTTTAAAAATATTTTTCAAAATCTATTATATTTGGAAAATATTTTTCAATTTTATTTCATTAAAATTACTATAAATTTTTATGGATTTTTAAATGTTTCTTCAATAAAATATTTGAAACAATGCTTTTCCAAAAGTATTTTAAAATTATGATTTCCACTATATTATTTTAAAAACATTTCATGGAAATTATTTTCACACCTTGTTTTGTAAAATCGTTTTAGGATCACTTTTAAATTTTCAAGATATTAGCTTCAATTAAGAGATAGAGAGAGAAAAGTATTATCAAAACCCTTTAATATATTATTTTTACACCGATGATATGTAATAGTTGTAATTTTTCTCGAAATCCTAATCCAAAAATCATCCTCACTTGTAAATGACATTATATTTTTATGTTAATATTTATATAAAAAAATATATACATATTTTTTTTACCAGATCAAGAATAGTAGATCTCAGGGCCTCTTAATTCCCCCATAATTGTTAACATTTTATCAGTCATTCAAAAACATGTGGCTTTAGTAATTTCTGAAACCATAAGGAACTATGGGAGTGTGGGATAGTGCAGATATTAACGTAATTTACACAGCATTTAAAATCAGATGGATTGAGAAAGGTTATGACTATTGGAAACCGTCTATACAAAATGATTAAAAATATGAATTTATTTAATGTCCCAAACACATAAATGATGGAGAAGACAGTGTCTTACAAAATATCATGTTTTTAAGATGCTGAAGGAAGGAATATTAAACATCAAACCTATCAAATATATAGAAAGAATAATGGGGAAAATTTATTTATTGTCATATGTAAATGTTATATGTATGTATATGATGGAAATTAGAGTTACATATGTAGGGTAAATATAATGGATACAAAAATGTGTTTTTTAGTTGGAAGAGTGTATGGAATAATGTTATTTACTTTCCCAATCCAACACACACTTTTGGAAATGGTTACAAACAAACATGAAAATGTGGAAAATCCCATGGAAGTACTACTGGTGATTCTAATAATGTTTTTTCATAATTTACATTCTTGTATAAAATTTATTAGTTTCACATAGTACTAGATTTTGAATATAAATAAAAACCCCTAGTGGTATGATTATCATACATATAATTTTTATGTTTTTTGGGATTTTCCCATATTGATTTAGATATAATTCCCTTTGTATAAATATATATTTAATTAAAATGATGTATTATCACATTTTAATGTTAATATAATATTTTTCATATATAAAAACACCATTCAACAAGCTCAATAAACTGATTATCATTTATCATTATATAGATATTTATGAGTTCAATATATAAATTACTTGAATATTTTGAGTATAATTAAGAGGATGACATTTATTTAATAGGGTATAATTTAACATACCAAAAATTCAATATATAAATACATTTAAATAGGAAAAAGATGATTGATATATTTCTCCACATGGAACAGAGAAATAAAATAAAGCCACATTATATTTTTATAAACATATAAATATTATGTAAATTTTTTAAAACTTAGCTATTGAATTTTCAAGATTGAATATGAGTAACCACTATATAATGAATTTATAGAATGAATATAATGGAGAAAACAAGTATAAATAACATTCAATTAGTATAGCTAAAACAACAATAAAAAAGATATTATATGTAATATTAAATTTGTCTAAAATTAGTGTTTTATATCAAGATACAATGTGTAATATGTTTAAATATTTATAAAATGCATTGAGTATATTAGTAATTTATTACTAATATATTAATTAATTGTTTATAGAACACAATAATAAATATTAGTTGAAATTTTAATAATTTATTTTTAGATATGAACATAATTACACAGTATTTTTTATCTTATATAAATATTGATAAAATTTTCCAAAGTACTATTTTATAAAAAAGAAAACAATTTCTATATTAATTATAATAATTATTTTTTTGATTATTTTTGGGAACTAAAAAAATTGATATTTAAATTAATTTTATAATATAAAAACATTAATATCAGAGTTCATTTTATGCCATTGTTATTATATAAAATAATATTAGAGGTTTCTTAGATCCTTTTATTGAAAACATATTTATTATATAATTTCAATTATACAATTTAAAATTTTAGTAATTATTTAGAAACCGAAGTCTGTTATTTATGATCTCTTCTAATATTATTATTAAAAATTGTATTAATAAGTTATACATTTGTCATATAATAATTAATTTTTATATCATTTATAAAATTATTAATAAAAATATTAATTCAAATTTAGAAAATTTATGAGTAAATAACTAATAACGATCAATTTTTAGGGGTAAATATTTTGTTTATTCATATAAATATAGTTACCTTAGTAAAAGATAAAATGGAAAAAGTAACAATTCAAGATTGTAATGAGATTGAGGGATGATAGGAAAAAATATTTAATGGCTCTTATGAGATGAAAATTACCGTTATCTCATCTTTATTTAATTTTTTTTTTCAAATTTTGGATCCAAAAGATATATTTAAAAAATTTCGCTTTCTTTTAAGTTGATATATTTATAAAAATTTCATTCTCACAACATATTAATTCACCCATCCACTTCCACTTCATGGAGAACTTTAAAATTTAGTTTCATTTAGAAAATTATCCTCGTTTACATCCCCAAGAATAATATTTCATAGTCTTTCAATTCTAGTCCCATGATATTAGCGTATACTCTCTATTTTCTAAAGGTATTCCAAGGAAATCTCAAACATATCAATGTTAGTAACTATTTTTAAATAACATATTTAATTTCTATTTTTTACGATTCTAAAATTAAAATATATTTTTCTTCAAATTTGAATTTTTATATATTTACTTGTATTTCTCTATACTAATAATAATATTATTTTATCAATTTTCAATTAAGAAAATTGAAAGAATAATTCATTTGTTGGGTGAACTACCTCTTCCATTATACAACATTTTTTTTCACCCACCAGCATAAAGGACATTGTTAATGGGAGTATAATAAATAATTATGATATATCTATATAAATTTTATTGTTCTTTATTAATAAATGTTATTACTTATTTCACATTTTTTATAAAATGAACATGTCAACCATGGGTTTGTGTGGACTACCGCTAATTAAATTGATTTATTTCGCTTTTACACATCAATAAAACTATACATGGATAGTCACGAAGAAGGAAATAATGGAAAAATATGAATATGAATTTATTATTTTGTTTCTTTTTGAAATATTTGTGATCATATTAATTATATGTTCAATAAATGATTATAATTATTTTTAGCATTTAAAACAAGATAACTAAGAAAATAATGATATCATCATTCAAATTAATAACAATGTATAAATTATATTCTATTTGTAAATATTTAAAATATTTATATATCAAATTAATAATCACTCAATAATATCATTATATTTATTGAATAATGATATTAATACAAAACCACATTATAATAATCTATTAATCATGGTAGTTTAATGTTTAGGGCCTGTTCGACCACTTATATGAACACTCTTATGGATTTATATCATGTATGGGAATGAGAACATATTTACTAGTATAGTATTATATAAATATGTAAATAATGTTTTCATTTTGGGTTCTCTTATTTTTATATAAATATTTAATTCATTAATTTAAAAAAATCATATATTCACAATGAATATGTGAAAGATGATCACCGCTTATTTTTTTCATAGATTCTAACAAAAATAGCATGGAATTAATTATACCATTTATAAATATAATGCATCATTTTTTCCATTAAAAATATTTATATTTTAAAGATTTACATTATAGAAAATATTTACATGATCACAATTTTTATGAAGCCAGTTCAGAACTATAAAGATTAAATACATTTACTATTGATAACAAGTAAACAATGAATAATAATTAAATTTATTGAATGTTTATAAATTATTATTATAATTTTTTTTATTTCTGAATATGGTTAATGGGAGTTTATGTAATTATATTAATTTTTTTATTATGGTAGTTTGACATATGTGGATAACCAATCATGATTGAGGTAAGGGTTTTCATCTCCAAGTGATATCTTTGAGACATGTTTGGTATTACACACCGTATTTTATTTCGGTAGTTTATATAATATATATTTTAGACATCATGTCCGGAATAATTTTTTTATTTTTTTATTTTTTGAAATTACCAATATACACTATCTATGGTTATTGATTAACTTGTTATTAAATCTATACGGGTTTCCATGGTCTCAATTCTGAATATTTGTGGTATGTTACATGTTATCATAATTCTTCCAATTCATAGTGTTATATTTAATTTTAATCCCAATATCGATATGTAATATATATGTTTTTAATTCATGAGAGAAACTAATAAAATGTAATATCATTTATTGAATTTTTTTTGACATAAGTATTACCCCCATTTCACGATTTTTGGTACTTGTAATTTTCATTCATTGGGTTCATTTTATTCACCTAAACATTTTTGTTTGGAAAATTATTCCCATTGATTATATAATGCAGTATTCTTTATATATTTAAATTTTAATCATGTTATTACCTTTTCAAATTATCCAAGATTCAGGGAGTATGATTTCGATAAAGGATATTGATAACTCTTGTCTCCATTATTTATTTATAATGATTAATCTGGAACTTCTTCATTTAGTGATTGGGTTATCCCACCATAATATTTTTCTATTTCTTATTTTATAATCCTCATTAGGAATATAATATTTAAATTTTATTATTTTATTAGTAATATTTTATAATTTATATTTTTTATTTTTTTTATTTTCAAAATAATAAAAGTGATTTTTTCATTCAATTTCAAATGTCTTATCTTCAAATCCTAATATATCCAAAATTAAAATTATTTATTTGCAAGGATACTTTATTTGTGATTATTTTTTGAAATAATGTTTTCTAAGGATGTCACAGTAGCTTTTTAATGTTAAATTTGAAAACCAAATGTTTATTTTATTTTCGTAAATGTTATAAATATCTTCTAATAAATATTTTATGTTTTCACTTCCACTTACATTATCATTTTAAAAAGGATTAAAAATTATAGGGTATTTTTTTCATTATTAGCACCCTTATATATATATGTGTGTTATCATTTTGGGGATTGAACCTAGAACATAAAATAATTTGATTAATTTAATATCTTTTAATGAATTAATTTTTTATGGTGTTTTAAATTAATGTCAATAACATTATATGTTTTTATAATTATAATATCAGGTTGTTCAATGGCACTAGGAATCTTGGAAGAGACTGGCGATGCCCATAGAAGAGGGAAGGATCAATCTTCAGAATGTCACTGAAGCCATGAAATCCATGTAAGACAAATTGGCATGTGATATTATTGAAGATAAAACTCCTTAGTTTTCATTCATGTTACACACACATGGTAAGGATTTGTTGGAGTGGAATAACATGGAGGAAAATTACAGGGTTGGATGAAATTATGGTTGACCACTTGGAGACCGTGAGTGAGAAATAAAAATGGATTTTATACCAGGGAGAGTTAAATATCTTGATGAACTACTAGTGTGGTGAGTGGCATTATTTTTTAGGCTGTCTGGTCATTGATACTATGTTAAAGGAATTGATTTTCTTTCTTTATTTTAACATTACTGTTGGATATTAATGACATCACATAGTTTTTAGTATTATCTTCATGAATGAGGAAACTTATAGATGTTTTTTCACTGAATATAGTTCGTGTTAGTTTAAAATATTATTTTTTGAGACATCATGCATAGTAGTGGTGTATTAGATGTTTTTGTTTTGAAATTTTGGTGTAAATAGATACCATCAAAGATATGCTTTTTGTCTTAAGGATGAAGAATTGAGAAATCCCCATGTACAAAAACATATAGTAGACATGATTATGTTTGGTAACATTGTGATGATGATGTAAATCACTGACCTATGAAAGGGTCTGGAAGCATTACATTAAAGTTGAATTGTCCACTTAATTTTGAAAATTTATTGAACTCAAAATGTGGATTTCGGTGTAGGCAGAGTCGATAATAGAATTTTGGGTATCATGCTTTCTGGGAGTAGAACACACCTTTGAGGAATAAAAGGCTTCAATCATTGTTTATTTAGTGATTTAATGCTCAATTTAGGAGGCAATAAACAAAAAAGTGGAACAGACAATTAACACAAAACATCGTATGCATATTAATATAAAATCATTGGTTAGTGAACTTGGTAGTCTTCTTTCCAACAGAAGTTCATCAAAGTACACGAGATGTCAAATTCTAATTGTAGCATTGGATAAATTAAGATCAAAAACTAATTGTATGTTGTGGGTCAGATGGTATAATATGAGGGTATGGCACATCTTCAATGTCAATTGATCTTATATCTCATTTGTTAGGAAAGTATGGGGTTTGGTGATATATGAAAGAGGCTCTATAATATTTGGTTATAACTGCAATTAAGGTTATGAAAATTCCATAGAAGCTGAAAAAAGGGCCATAATAAGAGGGATAAAATGGTATAGGTTCAGTAATATTGATATTTTAGAAGTGGAATATGATTGTAAATTTATTTTTATCATAATTCAATTTATGTCCATCTCCCCTATGGGATAAGAATATCTAGTTGATAATTTACGGTCTGTTATTAATCAAGGTATCAATGTGAAGAACACATGGAGAAACTGAAACTTTTGAGATGATTCTTTGTTAGGTCATGGATAACCCAATGATCATTGTATTATATATTTTTCTAATTGATCACACCCAAATGGTTTCATTGTTTTTGTTAAGGGGGATTCAATTTGTCTTCACCAATTTTACCCATATGATATTGTTTGTTTCTCTTCCTTTTTACATAATAAAAAGTCAATTTTCATGAAGGTAATTATTATATATCCACCTTCTTACTCCAGATGTGTTATTAAGATGGTATCTTATTTATAGAAATTATTAAATGTATTGGCATTTCAAATGTTATTATTTCAATAAAAATAATTAAGGTAATTTTGAATTTGTATTCTTTTTAACCATCCACAATAGTCTTATAGACAATTTATGATCAAGTATCCTCTTTCATTTATATGAGGTTAAGTATTGATATTCATGTTAACAATTGGTTGTTAATACAGGTTTATTTTGTATTGAAATACCATATATATCATTATATTGACATTTATGTTCTTATTTATTATGTCATTTCTTTAGGAATGATGTGACTAGTCTTTTTGACTCTTATGGTTTATTCATTGAACCTAATATGGTGCCTAGTGAGGATATGAATTATATATCCCCATGAGGTTTCAACATGTATCATGACAAAAATATATTGGTTTTTATATTATTCATCTTACCATAATTGGATAGTGTCATATAATAAGGCCATAATAGTATATCATTGAAGTATGAAATTATAAAATCCCTCAGTATGACATGATATTTATTAATTTTCATTTTGTAATTTATTATCATGTATATATATCATGATCTCTATTTTGTAGTAAATATTTTAGCATGTAGTTTACATTTCCCTGCCAAATATTTATACCATGTTTATGGTATTATTGATTTAGATATATATTTCTCTTACAGATAGATTGATATCACCCCTTTATTTTGATTCAGTTCTCCTTGTAATTAATTAATGTATTACATGTGGTTTGTTTAGAAGGATAACACATCATGAAGAATTTATCAATGATGTTGAAGAAATGAAATCAATTATGTAGTTTCATTAATATATATATAGATATGTATATATACATATATATATATTGAGAAAGAAATTCTATTACTTTCGAATTATATAGGATATATTTTATTATTATTTCTCTTAATTATATGAAGAACTAATCCTTATAATATACTTATGACTTAATATTTTTTTAATTTTTTTTATTATAGATGACTATATCCCTAATTTCAATGTAGTTATCAATGTTCATATGTGATGTCTTTGTTTATTGAAAGATTTCAAAGGGTCTTTGTCTGCGACATCATAGATGGTCTATTAATGAAATATTATATATCTTTTTTGATTAAAATGTCGATTGATGATAATATAAGGGTTCATAAGGTAATTTTGATAAAAAGTATAATGGTAAAGATATCCCTACATGATAAGTATATTATTTAATGTTAATGTAATAATTCACATTTTACAATGGGGATGTGATAGGATAACATTAGTGAACATAATAGGAATAATTACATGTATAAGATGAAATTTCAGTGTTTTAAGAATGTTATGAGTATATGTATTTCAAAAAATTTCACAAAAATATGGATTCTAGAAGTGAGTGTAGTATCTTGAAATGTGTACCACTGGATTATAACCATAAAAAAGAAGGATTGGTTGTTAACACAATTTTCACCTGGTGTACGACAAAGAGAACTTATTGCACAACTATTATAACACTTATATGATATATTCATTAGTTGTATCATATTATTACTGTAGACCCTTTTGAGGGATTTTAATATGTTTTTATTAGGTAACCTAGTATGAAAATGTCTATAGATAACATATAATGAAAAATATTTATTTCTAAGTTCATCTATATAATAACTGATATGTTTTTATCTAGAATAATGATATAATTGATTTTGGAGTATACATTATAATAATTCATGGGTTTTTAATATTTTAAGACAGTTCACGGTAATTTGGGATCTATATTTTAATATTAAGTAATGATGTATGATAGAACCATACTATTACAACCAAGGTTTATCTATGAATTATATAGGATAAACTAAGATTTTTCTATGTTGAACTATAATAATTATAGATTACATGAAGTTAAGAGTATAAGTTTTTTAGATTGATTCCATTTTATTTTTATTATTATAATAATTTACTTACACTTTTAACATTTCATGACTCATGTATACACCTGAGAATTTTTTTAATTGGTAAAAATAGAAGGAATTATTGGTGTGAGAGACTATAATGATATTATGTTAATGAAAACCCCATCGTAATTTGATATTGAGTGGGAAATATTATGATTACTATATAAGATATATGAAAAAATATTATTAACAATGTGAGTGTATTTGAATTAAAAAAAATTTAAAATCAGAGAATGAAGGTGTATAATGAAGTATCAAGGGATAAAGATTTGGATGGAATGAAGATCATATTTATTACATTTAAAAATATTGTGAAGAAAAATGGGTGAAACATTCAATGAGGTAAAAGTAAATGATATAATATTGGATATGATGATCATCAAACTCATATTAGAAAGGGAAAGAAAGAGGCTAAAAATTATGTTGCTTTAGTTAAGGATAGTTTGTCATTATACGACTGAGTATCCCAATCATGTGCCAAATGTGGAAAATAGTTACAAAAAACCAAGAGAAAGTAAAAGATACCATGGATGTTGAAAAAATCAATTAGATGTTGATTTATTATAATATATTTTCATATTTCATATATATTTATTTCACTAACTACTTGATATTGATTTATAAATAAAAATTTACTAATTTTTTATTATTATAAAATTTATTTTCATTGTTTGTGGGAAGTTATTCCTTTTGGATATATATATCATTTCCATATTAAGAATATATAAGAATATTTTTATAATAAATATCACATTATAATGTGAAAATAATACATTTTCCTATATATTAATATCATTCAATATCATAAATAAACCCATGAACATCGTGCGATGACAGTAGATTCTGACTTCCCACTATATGATACTTGAATCCATTGAGTAAAATTATTATGTTATAATTTAATAAAGGGGGCAGGATTACTCCTTAAAATATATATGAATAACTCTATATAATGTATTTTTGTTTGATATTTTCTCCATACACAATATTGAACTAAAATGAAACCACAATATATTTTAAAAAATGAAAAATATTAAGTAAGATTATTGAAACCTATCCATTGATTTAATGAATATGACTAGCAAATAAATGAAAAATCTATAAATGAAAAATAAGGGCTATTATTTATACAAATTAAATTCAATTTTTATAGATAAAAAATTAAGAAATATTTTTTTACATTCAAATATATATTTCCAGAAAAAATATATTTATTTCAAGAATCTATGAATATTATAATAAAATAATAATAAAATATATTTACTAATGAAAAATAAATTATTAATAAATATAATATAAATTTATAGAACGCGATAATAATAAATAGATAATATTTTAATATTCTAATTTTGATATGAATAATTCTCCATAATATTTTTGGATTTTGTGAATATATTGAATTATAATTTTTATGAAATTTATTTATGAAATATAATAATCATTTTTGAATTAATAATAATAATAAATTTGAAATATTGATTTTTTTGTTTTCCAAAAAATCTATTTTCGATAAACTGTTTAACATATTGATTATAACAAAACATCGAATTTTAGGCCATTATTAGTGTATATGTAGGCCATTTAAATTTAGAATACCATTATATTTAATAAATATTTGATTTCATAATTTCAATTATAACTAATATAATATTATTTATAATATAGAAAACCATGATTGATCTTTTTGAACTTATGTAAAACTTTTCACAAAAATATCATTAAAATATAATATATTTGTCATATTCCACATAAATATTTTGTTATATATAAATTTTATTAGTGAAAGTATATTTTAAATATAAATTTTATAGGTCATAATTTTCTAGTATGGATCAAATATTTTAGGAAAAATTGATCAGTTACCATAGCTAAAACAAGTTATCATGGTATAATCTAAAATGGTCATGGGTAACTGGATTGAAAAATGATATAAAAAATTGAATAATTTATTTTACGATGCTTTAATTAAACTTATCTCTTCTCTAGTCAATTCCCCTATTTTTGGGAACCACATGGAATAATTAACATGCTCTAACTTTTTATTAATTTGAAAGGTTTATGAAATCTCCATTATCAGTACTTATAAATGTTTACACCCACAAAAAAATCATTTAAGACCTATAAAATAAATTTCTTATAGAGAAACATCCATATATCCTTCATCTATATTACTCTTTTACTCTCTTGAGCTTCTAGTCTCAAGATATTATCTTGTGCCTTCTATTTATAAGGGAAATTCCAAGGAATTTTCAATGTTCTCAATGTGTGTAATATTTTTTACCTAATTTTTTTTATATTTTATTCAAATTATATTTTTATGAAAAATATTTTATTAAATTATTATAAATTGTGTATTTATTTTTATTATGTTATTCAAATATTCTAAAATCAATTTTACATATTTATTATGAAAAAGGAAATCCTAATTCATGTGTTGTGTGGACTACCACCTCCACGATCCAACATAATTTTTTTCCTTAACAACATTAAAGGATTTCTTAAAATGGGATGTTATTATATGAATATGATAATTATAACATTTTTTATTCATATACAATAAACCATGTTGTACCATTATCACTTTCATTATAAAATTAACTCATCAACCTTTGGTTTTTTTGGACTACCACCTTCATAGAATGACTGATGATCAATTTACTATTAATTTAAACCATATATGGATGGTTGTGATTAGGGGATAATGGATACATATTATTTTTATGATATCATTTTGGTATAATTGTTACCTATTTCTTAACAAGTAAATGATATGATATAAAACAATTGTAGTTATTTCTAATGTTTAAAAGGTGAGAACTAAAAAATAATGATGTATTCATTATAAATAATGAATCTTTTGTAAATTAAATAATATTTTCATATTATCAAATTACTAATTTATAACACCGATAGACACCAGACATTATCATTTTTCTTTTGGTATAAAATTAAACAGTGAATCCTCCTTATAATCGTACACTAATTAGGGTGGGTTCATGTTTATGCCATATTACCCACATAATTGAACAATAATATGGAAATATATCATGGATGAATATGAAAACATATTTATCAGTATCATATTATATTAATATTTAAATACTGTTATGATTTTTTCTCTATTTCATATATCAATATTTTACATATTAATTAATAGAACACATTTTCTTCGTTAAAAATAACTAAAACGGTATCACTGTTGATTTTATATTCATGTGTATTTAATAAAACAACAATGGAATTAGTTAAAAAATTTATAAATACAAATTTTTATTGATTATAATAACTTAAATTATCTTTTAATAGTGGTATTTTTATCAATAATGAAAATTAATATTGTTTTTATGGAACTAATTTAAAAATATTAATACCAGTAACACCTTGTGATGAGGATTGGTAAAATTAAAAAATATTTATAGGTATTGAATGATATTAAATGAGTGTTATTAATTTTTATTTTATGAATAGTTTTCTTGGTAATATTTTTAATTAAAATAAATTTAATTATTTCATATTTTTCATAGATGTGGAGAATGAATCAAGATCAAGGTAAGATTTTTCATCAGAAATCATTCACTTTGAGAAATTATAGGTATTAGGAACATAATTTCGTTTATATGAAGTACATAGTGCATATTTATGACATCCTATCAAGAATTAAATTTTAATAATTTGATTTTACGTTCAATTACATGTCCACTCCTTTATGGTGTTTTCATTAATGGGTCACTCAAGGAGCCACAATTTCCTTGGCCTCACGTCTAATTCAATGAGACATGTTTTTTGTTTTCACCATTAATAATATTTAAATTGATGTATTGGTTTGATATCCCATTAATTATATATATTATATATACATATAATTAACTGTATAATCTGATATAATCCAGTTTCATTTATTAAATTCCTTTTGACTAACATTTTACCCTAGTCATATGTGATTTTGGTAACTAAAGATTCATTTATTATTTTATTTTCATTCAAAAGAACATATAAGTTGGGTACATTACTCAATATGATTATCTAATATAGTATTCATGCATTTTTTTTAAAATTTTCTATGTAATCACATTATAAAATTATCCATTCTTCATGAAGTGTGAATTACATAAAGGATATTTGACATATCAAAAGGCATCCATGATTTATAGTGTCTTACCATGAATTTAATTCTTTCATACATGGGTTATCCCACACATATACTTATTTATGATATATTTTTAATTTCTTTTAGTAAAATTAGGTTTTAATTTGATTACATTTTTTACTATTCTTAAAATGTTCTATTTAATAAATTGTTTTTTGACAAAAATAAGAAGTGTCATTCCATTCAATTTCAAATATTTATTTTCATATCTTCGTCTTTCCAATATAAACAGTATATATTTTCAAGGATCCATTATTTTATACTATTTATTCATTTTTTTTATTTTAAATTTTATGGAATCACCTTTTAAAATCTGACAATTTAAAGATACTTGTAAAATAATATTTTATGTCAATGTTATTTTTTTTCTAAAATGGTTTTTAAACTACGTTTCCATTTTACTAATAATTTTCAAACAGATTAACCTAATTATGGTTTATTTTCATTTTTATCATCTAATCTATATATGTCTGAAATTGGGAGATTTAAAGTATTGTATCAAAAAACTTAATTGTTTTGATTCCATTGGAAGCATTCTTCCGAGTATTTTTTTACATTTATTTAACCCACTTTTATATTTTTTATTATTACACTAGGGTTATATCCTATTGAAAAAATACATCTTCATCCTTTTTGTTCTCTTGGATCATTTGGTACATTTTATTTAAAGGTGTAAATGTATTCTAATTACATATATTATTATGACAATTGGGGTGAATGTGGACTTGTTGATAATGTATTACTTATCCTTCCACCATCTACCTCTAACTGAGTTATAATCAATGTTCTCCCTTTTATTAACTTGGGAAAATTCATTTTCATTTCTTGTTTTGTAATAAAAATATAGGTTATTATGGTCATGTTGGGGTTGTACTATTTAACTGCACAACTTATTCCTCTCAACGAGTTATGATTATGTTATTGTTTTTATTGACATGGGGTGAAGTGTTTAAATTCACGATGATTATTCACTAATGACATGAGTGGATTATGTATTGATATTATTTATCATTTATTATATGGATATTCAGGTATATATATAGTAAACTTTTATATAGGGAATGTTATTAATGGTCTTTTTTATTCATTTGGTGAATAATTAAGTGATAGGTGGGGCCCATAATTATAAGGCCCCTCGATACGTCCACAGAAGTCATGAGTCAAAATAAGTTGGGTTTTGAGCATAAATATTCCTATTAAACGATGGCTTATTATGACATGAACGTTGAATAATATTTTTGATGTCTCCAATTAGTAATTCAATTAGTATGAGATAAATATTATTGATATACATGTTTTTACTTATTATCATGGTTATAAAATTATCTGTCTTTTAAATTAATTATCGAATTATGTTGTTTATATTTTCCATCCAAAATAATTTTTCAAGTCTATTAAACTGTATCCTAAGTTATATTCTTAAATAATTGATAATTATATTTCACCAAATTTTTATATTTATTTTTTGTGGGATAAAAATAAAAGAAGTACATGTTATATATTCCAAAGGATATCACATATGGAAGAATTTATGAGATATATGAAATATGTACCATGAAATATAATGATTAAAATATATATATATATATATTAAAAAAATTTCCATCAGTTAATAAATACATTGTATATATTATATTATGATGTTTCCTAATACAATAATGTCTTAAAACTATAAATATTCATCAGTTTTATGGGATGTAATAATCATTTTTAATTTTGCTATTATATAGTTTTGGAATGAAATGTACTTTTTTATTATCATCTAGGGAAAGGCCTAGTACTTCCGTTACGAAGAGCCCTCAAGTAGGTCTAAAATAATATAAGCCAAGAGAATCTTTCTGCGCAAAGATCTGACGCACTCGCGGAAGAAACCCCAAGCTGGAAAAAATGGAAAGTCTTTCTTCTGGGCATCCGAGGCTTGAATGAGTGTCCACAATGAATTTAGTTTCCCTCTGGCTATGATGAATGAGGTGTCGCAGAGAAATTTCCCTGACACAACTTCAGATAATGTAGATCAAATCCCATGGGATCTCATGTCTTCCTTGGATCATCTTCACCAGAATTTCAGAATCTGACTCAACTTCCGACACCTCGAGACTGCGTTCCCTGCAAACTTGGAGACCAGTGAACAGTGCCCGGGCCTCCACCCCCAGGGATGAACCCAATCCATAGAAGGAGATGAAGGCCAAAATAACAAAACTGTAAGTATCACGCACGACCCCTCCACATCTCATTAATCTGTTTATTAAAGAACCATCAATGTTGAGTTTCAGCCCGTTGGAAGGGGGAGTCAAACAGACCCATCTTCCATACAAGACTCCAAGAGAAATGGCTATGTTAAGTATGTTGAAAATCAGGTTCGATTGCTGACTCCCTTTAAAAAATGAGAGCATATTATGAATAAGGGACCTGTCCCTCTTAAATAGAAACAAATCTGAAACAAGGGAACCCAACCGTGCCCAATTCCTGGCTTCCCAAATTGTCTAGCATATAGATGTAAGGATAATGACACAGACCATACATTCCATGCTTTTTCCCTCCACACCCTGCATCCATGAGGTCATGAGGTTGTGAAAGGGAGGCTGCTGAAAACCGATCATTGGCTAGGGAGAGCAGATCGACCAAAGATCAATCGCCCATGTTCTCTGAGCAAAAGGATGGTCAGTGGATTCCTTCTTCGAATTCGTACAACAAAAGCCCCGTGAGGATAACTGTATACCCCTCATCTTTATGTTTTCATCTGTAGGTAAATCCTTATTCATGATAATCAAAAACGAGGAATCTCATTTTGGTGGGGATCTCTTTACACCAGAAAACGTCAGCCCTCTCTTCCAGACCAGATTCTGTATGTATGCTTCTTCTAAACTCCCGGGTGGAGAAAATTCCCAGACTCAAACCCGTGTAATAGCATCTGTCGTCCTCCTCTACCAAGATGATACCATCGAATACCACCTTATGTTCTTCATTATGAACTACCTTAATAAATTAAGGATACGTTCTTGCTTCTATGAAAGGGATACCGGGTGCAGGATAGTTTGGGAATCTGAGACATTCTCCTGCCCAGTTTTCTTCCCAAAACCCAACATCTCCTCTTCCTGTGATCCACTGAGTTGATTTTTATAGCTCGTCCAAGCAGTCGAATATACAACGTTTTATTCCCGACTGGCCTGCTCTTCGGGTTCCTGCATAATTTTTTTGATCGTCGTATCTATTCCTGAAGAATGAAGCCCACATCGATTTCCCTGTAATGATTTACCATGAAAGTCTTGCTTGCATTCCATGCATGCTTTCTATGATATAACTTAAACCCACACCACCCTCCTCCACTGGTCGCGCCATGCGCCTCCAAGCTGCCTAGTGATATCTTCCATTCTGATTGGTATCCCATAGGAAAGCGGACATCACCATCTCTATTCTAACAATAGTGATCTTCAGTAGTTTGATAATCGCCAGTAAATGCAACAGAATGAACGTGAGAACGTTGTTGATTAGCGTGACACGTCCTCCCAAAAATAGGAATTTGTTTTTCCAGTTCAGAATTCTACCTAAAATCTGTTTCATGATATCTTCAAAAAAAATTGTTTAACACGTCTAAAAGAGAGTGTACCCCAAGTTATATCATAGGAAGCTGTCTTCTCTGACAGCCCATGATCTCTTGGATATATCTGCAGCATCTTTATGGGCACCGGTTGGATAGGAAAACATGACTCTTCCCTACATTAATCTTCTGCCCACTCAAAGAGAAGTAAACTGATAGAATACCCCTGAGTTCGATCAAACATCTTCTTCTACCATTCGTAAAAATCAGAATGTCGTTGGCAAACATCAAGTGTGAAATAGTCTCCCTTCCTTTCCTTCCAAAGAAGGGTTCAAGTTTCTTATTTATCATGCTCATGTGAAGATTCCAAGAGAGGGTGTCCAACGCAAGAATAATGAGAGAAGGAGAAAAAGGGTCACCTTTTCGGACACCCCGCACCGATTTGATGAAGCCAAAACACTTTCCCTTGAGGTATATGGAGACTCACGGAGATGCATAGCACCGAAAAAAAGGTCGCAAACCCATTCCTGGAATCCAAATTTACGCATCACCTATATGATAAAACTCCATTCCAACTTTTCATATGCTTCATCCATGTCCTTTTGGACGATGATATTATACCCAACCACCTTTCTATTTATATCATTAACAAATTCACTAGCAATTTCGACTACCCCTTGTATGGTTCTCCATTTGATAAACCCACACTACTCACTTAAAACCAATTTTGGAATGATCCCACCCATCCTCTTTGTAAAAAAACTGGCCATAATTTTGTAGGAGACATTACATATACAAATTGGCCTGAATTGGCCAATGGAAGTGGGATCTTTAACATTGGAAACGAGTACCACCCTGGAAGCACTCACCGATCTGCTGACGTCGCCTCCACGAAAATAATCTTGTATGGCCTCCACCACTTGCCTTTTGACCACCTCCCATGCCACCACATAGAATTCACTCGGGAATCCATTCGGGCTAGGTGCGCTACCATAAGGCATAGCCAACACAAAGCCCTTAATTTCCTCTTCATCTGGAAAGGCTAACATAATCTCATTATTAGAGTTACTCACCATCCCTGGTATCACCTCCAAGAACATCTAGGTCGCTTCAGGTCCTTGATCCTCCTCATTTCTAGAACTCAATAACCCAGCCAGGAGACCTTCCAAGTGTTCTAGTGCCACATGACCAGCAGCCTCCACGTCCGACCTGTAGACACCATTTCATAAATAGAAGTTGATTCTCATGTTTCTCTTCTCCTAAAGGAAGGCATGAAAATAAGCATTGTTTCTGTCTCCCTCTTTCATCCATCTAACACGATATCTTGACTTGTAATCATTCTAAATTTCATGATGTTTCTCTCGGACAAAAAACCATTTGTCACAGAGCAACGTGAATTTATTCTCATCCCAGGTATTTTGCAATTCTACCTCCAGTTTCTCAATGAATTCCTGCATGATTTCCACTCCAAAACCATCAATGGGTTTATGTGAAGACCATTCAAGAATATCCTTTTTGAGTCTATTAATTCTGTTCATAAGATCATGCCATGCCCTTCCACCAGCCTCACTTTCCCATGAGTTTCTGACCGTTGCCATGAAATCACTCTCTTTATGCCAATTAACGGTGTAATGGAAAGCTTTATGAACCAACACGTCCCTATGTAACTCCACAAGTTGTGGAGAATGATCGGATATCATATGTGGGAGGTGTGTGACTGACGTCTTCTCAAAGAAATCAAGGCCTTGCAAATTCGCAAAACACCTGTCGAGCCAACTCCATATCCGACTAGTTCCACTACAGTTATTACACCAGGTGAAGTGATTTACTTTGAAAACTAAGTCCAAAAGATCCTCCAAAGAGATGAATTCTCTAAAATCTTGTATCCCCCCAATTTTACTTAATGTACCTCCTTTCTTCTCTGAAAGATCAGTGATCTTGTTGAAATCTCCCCCCACAAACCTTGGAAGAGAGTCCGTCTGAACTGAACTCAGAAATCTTTATAATTGCATTCCTTTGGTAGTGTCATAACAGGAATAAATAAAAGAGAACATGATCTCTCCACCTTCAAAGGAGATTTTGGTATGAATGCACTGGTCCATAAGATTAACTAGTTAAACCTTAAACGACTGTTTCCAGCATATCCAGATAAAAGAAAATGAAGTGAATGTAACACCCCAGGTAAATAAAGAATATGAAATTTTTATATTTATCCATATTTGTGAATATAATGTTAATTTTAATTTAAAGGGAACGCTATTCTCGATGGCATACCCAATACGCAACAACGAGTTTCTTTGAAGTCTTACGTTGCACTCTAATAATAAAATAATATTATTTTAAATGGTAGTAAACACCTAGCCGTTGTAATGGAAAGAATGAACAAAAATAACTTCAAAATGATTATATATGTCTGTATAATATTTTTACTTTTATCCATTAAATTTTAGAGGCTTAAAATGTGAATGAATCCAATTTTAAGCGTAAATATCCAAATATTCTATAAAAGCTTGATTAACCGCCTTTTGATGGAGAACCCTTTTTAAACCCACTTTTTGAAAATTTTATATGTTATATTTTACCAAAGAAAATTCTTTTGTAGAATAGGAACCTCAAAATTTACTTTGTATAAATTTTATCGTATTTTTCTGATAATGTTCTTTTTTTAATGAATAGTGTAAAATGCTGTATTTTAATTTAAAACTTCATTTTAGTCTAATTTATTTTTATGGTATGATTATATTTATAATTTGTTTTAAATTTTAATCAAAATATATTTTTACTATTTAATACAATTTTGGTCATTTTAATTAATTTCACTTTGAAATTGGATATAAACTAGTGTCAATCTTTTAATAGATATTGTTTCTTAAAAACACGCTATTTGTTTAGACAACTGGAATTGGTTATAAAATTAATTAATGAAAATTATATGTTTATAATTTGTTAAAATTGTTATCACTTTAGAATTTGTAACATCAAATATATCATAGGGTGAATTATTGGTATATTTCTGAAAAATGTTCATTTTCAATGAATATTGAAAAATATTGCATTTTAATTCGAAACTGCCATTTCATCCAAATTATTTATATACTTATTTTTTCATTTTAATTGGTTTTAAGGTGTAATTTAATTATTTTTTTATCATTTAATACAATTTTTTTAATTGGATGTAATTTCACTTTTAAATTGGATGTAAAACGAAATCAATCTTTTGATAGATTTTACTTCTTAAAAACCCGTCTTTGGTTTTGACAACGAGAATTATTTTAAATTATTTACTAAAATTTCTGTGATTTGAAATTGATAAAATGGATTCCATATTTGGAATCAGAAGGTCCAAATTATGTAATTAAGATGCTTTTGTTTTTGTACATTATGAATAGTAACGATGGTAATTATCTTAAATTATTGTGTTTAATTAGTAACCGGGTAGTTAAGGGTAATAAAATAATATTGTATAAATATAAAATGACCCTAACATGTGTTCTAATCCTACTGTTGGTGTAATTTTCGACCATGGGATGCCTTGGTCTAACCTTGGGACCCCATGGAATCAATTTAATGTGAGTGTGACCTTTTATCATATTTTTTTAAAGAAAATAAAATGTAACCAAAGTATGTAACACCTAAGTAAAATGATTTTAACATTGTATAAATAGTCTATCTCTTAGAATATAAATAATAATTTTATATCTAAGAATATTTCCTAAATCATAGTATTTTTTTATAATTTTTAGACATTAAATAAATTAATTAATTTATGACACTGTGATGATGCAGCGATTACCTCATTACTGAACGATTTAAATAAAATGAAGAGATAATGTACATTCTAAAGCATACACTTGTAAAAAACCTATTGTATGGGTTTATTTCGAACCCATATCACTTTAACCTAGAGATATATAATTTTTTGACCTTTTATATCTGAAAATAATTTTATAATAAAGTAAATTTTCATGACATTCCAATAGTGCCCTTCCTCCCTCTAATAAAAGGCCCCCACCTCTACCTCCTTACCCACACCTCTCAAGCCATTGACTCAGCCAAAATCTGCTCATTTTATCATTCCACATCACTATATTCATCATATAATCCTTCTCTTAGGCATAATTATCTTAAAGAAACCCATTTGGTTCAAACCAAGGGGAGTTACCCAATTTAGAGGTAAAGTCTTCCCAAATGTTCTTTTGTTTTATTTTTCTTCTCCAACACCCTAAACTCTTTTTATTCCTTTATTTTGTAACAAAACCAGTATCTTCAATATACTAGGATGTTTTTATGAGATTTATTCAATCTACACTTACACACACCTCCGTCTAATGGTTAAAGAACATACTATTTCCGTGGATGGCGAATTACTGCCTCAAGAAACGATGATTGTTCTATCTTCTCCTACCACCTCTCATAGTGGCCATTATGATGGAACTATATTTATTTATGATATATATTATATTTATTTATTCTCTATGATTCTTTATTTTAAATTAAATAAATACCTTTTATCTTTTCATGTTGTGCAAATGCGATAATTTCATTTGAGGAAGTGTGGACTACCGCCCCCTCAAGTGATGTGACTCGTGCATGCAATACATGAAATATATAAAGAATGAAATTTATGAACATATGTGACCTATATAAAATATATATTATACTATAATTATAATATATATATATATATATCATTTATTTTTTAATTCCATTAATGTTCCAAAGAAATGAATGTAGAATTCTTACGTACGTATGGCCTACTATCTCCATGAATGGTGTATTTCATTTACTTTTATCTAAAAATATAATAGAATAGTATAAAATTAATATATACTGGACATATATGAAATTTAAATCATTAATACTATTCTAGAGATGATTTACTTATAACTACATGGACAATTCTTTTCAAACAAGTTCATTTTTGACTCATGTACCGAACATCGACAAGAATGTCTGAAATTAACTCACATAATTAACTAATTATTATAACATTATAACATGTGATATGAATTGAATAATAAAATTTAAATGAGGTCCTTATGAAATTACAAATTGACCAATGATTACTATTTAGGAATATAATGAAATGAACAAGACAAGTCAGACTTGTGGTAAGGGATCCTACCTCACTCATTCTTTTTAAGTACTCCCTTTTATGTCATTTATTATAAGCTCCTATTTCTTTTGTTGGGGGATGTTATTTTATATCACTCTTACTATAAATTTTATGTTCATATGATTAGAGACCCTATTCTATTTCATCAATCCATTTTTTGGATGTTTTAAGTGGCGTCGTTAGGCAGCCGAGTTTTCATAAGGGATTTTTCATCTCACTTTTATTTCAGTGAGATTTATGATAAATGTGCCACTATATACTTTCAGTGGTGTATTTACTTCCCATTATTATACTCTTTGTGTAATATACTTTCATTTATGGTCATTTACATCAATGTTGAATAGTTATTCTTTCATGGGGTGTACGTTTCGAAAGTTACCCAAGTCGGTAAGGACACCATTCACCCTCCTCTTTTTAAAAGACTTAATTTGTTATGTCTTTTAATTCACATCTTATTATGTTGGGATATGTTCTTATATATCATTATTGATGTATATTTTAGGTCCAAGAGATGAGATACCATTTTCTATCTCATCATCTAATTTTCTTAATTTTAAAGTGACGTAGTTAGGCTGTCGATTTTTTTCAATGGAACTTCTTAACCCAATTTCAATTCTTTTGGTTAAACCTTTATTTCTTTATTATGTCATACTATGAATATGTGTGGATGACCTCTGATTGTTTTACACTTAATATGCTCGTATATTGTGTGTATTTATATTTTTCACACATAATTATGTAATTGGTCTATCCTTAATCTAAGGATACTGTCTTTGTATGGGACTTCGTCTCAATCACCTTTCATTGAGGCATATTTTGTTTTATACACAACTTTCTTTTATACAGTGTATAAACCCCTTTGACTTTTACATTTATTAAAAAGGAATTTTTTTATATTAAGTGTTTTACTAAATGACACAATGGAATGTTTTCGTCGTACGTATGCGGTGAGAATGACTTCTCTGCCGCTCTAACCATTATTTGAGTTTCGGCATCCTCTACAAGCCATAAATTTTTTTAAATGAAAAATAAATACCATGTTTTACATTTCATTTATTTTGGTATTGAAAATGGTATTGATAATGTTTTTATTATATCAATGAGTTGTATTGATATCTAGTGATTGAAATGTGAAAATGTTATGTTTCCTTTATGCATGTTTTATGTGATACAATTATGTTATGGTTCTTGGGAATTATTTATGAAGACAGGTGGTTACGTGATAAAATAAAGGTGGGTGAGCCCGTGATAGCTCTACAATGCATTGGGTAACGCGAAAGTGTTAAAATCTAAGGTTTCTCCGAAGAGATTTATGGAATATATTGTGATGGGTATTCCAAAAATAACCATGAGGGTTACTCCCTACGTAAGAATACTGTGAATGAATCAAGTTTCATAAACATATTATGATTTATACGAGTTATTCCTAAATCTTATGATTTAATGAGGCATGTTAAAGTGCTTATGTTTTATGAGTAAATTATTATTTCATTGATTCTTATGTATACATGGACTTGTGTTTTATTTCCATATTTTTATAACCTTTACTGAGATTTTTATGCTCATCCCATGTTTTTGAAATGTTTTTCATAGGACATAAAGTGGAATAGGGTCAAGGATGGGATCAAGGAAATGTCAGGATATCTAAAACATAGAACTAGACATGACACTTTTATTCAAGAGTTTTTATGTTGTGAAAAAAAATGGAGACTGAGTAGATGTTTCTACTTTGTAATCATTGAGATATAATAGTTAATTCTTAATTCTCTAAAACTCTAAACCTGAAAAGATCCTCAATGTGAATTATTCAATTTAATTCAATTTTAAGTAATTTTTTAAGGGTAGGTCCTTATAGTTGGTATCAAAGGTCAGTTTAGATAACTTTAGGGATTATGAGTTTTTTTTAAACACATTATTAGTCCCTATGATTATTTGTTTAGTTAAATCCTTATTTTATAACTTTTTGAGATCAAGGAAATGGAAGGAGTAGGATTTCAAATGACATTCATATCTTTTCTCAATTACATGATTGTAATAATTATTGCAAAGTAATGTTCAGATGATTGTGAAACTTTTTCTAGCATACAACTCACTTGAAAGTAGCTGTTTGCGATATCAAACACCTCCACTATACCTCGTTATCATCATGGATCAAGGGTTGTATTTGGAAAAATCAAATTTTCAAAATATTCTCATATTTTCAGGAAAGATAAATATTATCAAGTCATTTTCAAATATATTACCTTATCACATGATTTCGAAACATATTATGATTTTAAAGAAGGTTATGAACAAGGAGACCCTTGTGCAACCTATTTATATTTACATTTAAAATATAGTCTCTCATCACATACCAATGGTATTGTAAATGGACCGTTAATTGAATGTTTCAACTCAGATTCGGTTAGACTGTTTTATAGAAATCATGTCTTATCAGATGTTTTGAAATTATATGCCATACATGATTATTTTACAAATATTTTTTTCTATGAACACTCATATGACCCATGTTGTACAAGGTGTATTTGGATGGAGGAAACAAATGATTTTTAAGGATCATTAAGTCACTGTTGCGATGCATGGTCCTTCTACCTACGTGAACAAGTTGACGATGAAACCAAATGGACACCATGATCAAGGTATGATGTTTTTCATTTTGGGGATCATTTTATTTTATCTTATGATGGTGAAATAAGACTTCACGAATTAAGATGTTGAGATCATAATGAATTTGGGTGAAAAGGAGAGGTATAAGAAAACCATTGAGGTTAAAACATGTTAGGATTATTTTTGAGATTTATAAAAAGGAAAAACCGTAATATGGGAGACAACCTGTCGCGACTGGCAAGGCCACATGAATCGCACCCACAACCGAAGGTCGATAAGGGCTCATGGCCTACCACTAACCTATGGGAAGTACCTGGTTAGTATGACTTATTCTTTTTAGTTAAATGATTTTATGGATCAAGAATAAGTTGATTTTGGGAACATATTTTTTATTAAATGGATATCCTTAGCATGGGAAAATGATTTGGTTATTTTGGAAGATTTTCTCTCTTTCATGGAAAAAATATATGCCTATAGAAAAAATAATATTCTGGGATTTCAATTGAGGAGAAATGGTGGAATTTTATTTTGCAAGAATCTATGTTTTTATTTTGGACATATGATGATTTGTTTTATTTATGAGAATTATTAAACTGTCATGGAGGATATGGGATTAGGTTAATTACATTTCAATACGAGACTTTAAGAGAAAATGATGTTATTTGGACTAAAATTCTAAGATTTATCTTGGAAGACTATGTGATCAAATCCTTCAGAGATTTGGGTTTCAATCTTAGTTTTGATTACTTTGATGAATTTTATTGATAACTATTTATTGAATGGTCTTGGATGAACTTTTGTTTTTGGTTAAGGTCTAAAGACATGGGAAATATATAGTTCTCTTTTGTGAGTTGGGTGATTCTCTCGAAGTTGTTTAAAACACTCTTAATGTGAACAAGTCATCTTGAATACTCATCGGTTGGAAAAAATACGAGTTTGTGATAGAAATCTAGTAAAAGTTGAAAGTTTACATGACAATTATGTATGTTTCCGTATGTTTTAGTTTAGCTCATAAATAAATTCCTTAATGAAAAGTAACATAAAACAAAAATGTTTTCTGTTAATTTTTCCTACTGGGGAATCAAATACCGTTTAACCCATCAGAATATTGTGATTTTCTGGTGGTTAACTTTCTCCTAAACATGTTTTCTATCACTCTCCATCAGAACATGACCCTTTGTTTTTTCTTCCATATCCATGTTTTCAAGGAATCCTAGTATCTGTTGCCTCAGGTGGCCTTTTTACTTTTCTTTATTTGTTTTAATGTGATAGTTTAATTTACTTCATTTCCAATGTGGGGCTTTCAATGATGTTTCTGAGCCCAATTTTAAAATTGCGAGGACGCAATTCCTAAAAGTGGGGTAGGATGTAACACCCTAGGTAAATAAAGAATATTATATTTTCATATTTATCCATATTTTTTAATAAAATTTTAATATTTATTTAAAGGGAACCCTATGCTCGATGGAGTACCCAATACGCAACAACAAGTTTCATTGAAATCTTACCTTGCACTCTAATAATAAAATAATATTATTTTAAATGGTAGTTAATGCATAGCTTATGTAATGGTGGGAATGAACATAACTAATTAAAAAAATATTATATATGTTTGTAAAATATTTTTACTTTTATAAAATAAATGTTAGAGGCTTAAAATGAGAATGAATCCAATTTTAAGCGTAAATATTCTAATATTCTTTAACAGTCGATTAACCGCCTTTTAATGGAGAACCCTTTTTAAATCCACATTTTGAGAATTTTATATGTTATATATGACCAAATAAAATTCTTTTTTAGAATCGGAACATCAAAATTTACATTGTATAAATTTTTGGTATTTTTCTGGTAAAGTTCATTTTTAATGAATAGTGTAAAATGCTGTATTTTAAATCAAAACCTCCTTTTAGTCTAATTTATTTATATGGTCCGATTATATTATTAAATGGTTTTAAAGTGTAATCAAAATATATTTTTACAATTTAATCCAATTTTGGTCATTTGAATTAATTTCACTTTGAAATTGGACAAAAACAAATGTCAATCTTTTAATAGACATTGTTTCTTTAAAATATGCTATTTGTTTTGAGAATGGGAATTGGATATAAAATTAATTAATGAATCTTAAATGTTTTTAATTTGGTAAAATTGATATCATTTTTGAATTTTGAAATATCAAATATATCTTAGGGTGAATTTTTGGTATATTTCTGACAAATGTTCATTTTTAATGAATAGTAAAAAAATACTGCATTTTAATTCAAAACTGCCCTTTCATCCAAAATATTTATATAGTTAAATTTTTTTAATTGTTTTTATGTGTAATTTGATTATTTTTTATCATTTAATACAATTTTGTTCATTGGATGTAATTTCACTTTTAAATTGGATGTAAAAACAAATCAATCTTTTGATAAATTTTACTTCTTAAAAACCAATCTTTGGTTTTGACAACTGGAATTATTTTAAATTAATTACTACAATTTCTGTGTTTGTAATATGATAAAATGGATTCCATATTTGTAATCATAAGGTCAAAATTATGTAATTAATATGCTTTTCTTTTTTGACATTAGGAATAGTAACAACAGTAATTATCAGTAATTATCATGTTTAATTAGTAACTGTTTAGTTAAGGGTAATAAAATAATATCATAAAAATATAAAATGACCCCAACATGGGTCCTAATTCTACTGGAGGTGTCATTTCCGACCATGGGATTCCTTTTTCCATCCTTGGGACCCCATGGAATCACTTTAATGTGATAGAGACCTTTTATCATATTTTTTTAAAGAATGGAAAATGTAACCAATGTATGTAACACCTAAGTAAAATGATTTTAACTTTTTCTACATAGAGCATATATTAGACTATAAATAGTAAATGTAAAGATAAAACTATTTCCTACATCATAGTATATTTATAATAATTTTTTGACATTAAATAAATTAATTTATTTATGATACAATGATGATGCAGTGATTAACTCATTAATAAATGATTTAAATAAAATGAAGAGATAATGTAAATTATAAGAATTACACTTGTCAAAAACCTATTTAATTGGTGGATTTAGAACCCTTATCACATTATCCTTGAAATATATAATTTTGGGACCTTTGATATCCGAAAATCATTTTATAATAAAGTAACTTTTCATGACTTTCCAAGAGTGACCCTACTCCCTCTTATAAAAGGCCCCCACCTCTACCTCCTTACACACTCATCTCAAGACATTGGATCAGCCAAATTCTAATAATTTTATCTCTCCACATACCTCTATTAATCATAGAGGCCTTACCTTAGGCATAAATCTCTTCAAGAATCCCTTTTGGTTTAAACCAAGGGGAGTTACCCGATTTAAAGGTAAAGTCTTCCCTAATGTTTTTTTGTTTTATTTTGCTTCACCAACCCACTAAACTCTTTTTATTACTTTATTTTGTAACATAAAAAGTATCTTAAATATACTAGGATGTTTTATGAGAAGTATTATAGATGCACTTACACAAACCTCTATCTAATGGTTAAAGAACATACTGTTTCCGTGGATGGCGAATTACTGCCTCACGAAAAGATGATTATTCTATATTCTCCTACCACCTCTCATGGTGGAACATATGATGGAAATATTTTTATTAATTATATATATTATATTTACTTCCTCTATATGCTTCTATATTTTATCTTTAATACAATCCTTTATTCTTTTCATGTTGTGCAAATGTGATAATTTCATTTGAGGAAGTGTGGACTATCACCCCCTCAAGTGATATGACTCGTTCATGCAATACATGGAATGTATAAGGAATGAAATTGATGAAAATATGTGACCTATATAACATATATAATATACTGGAATTATAATATATATATATATATTTATATCTCTCATTTATTTTTTAATTACATTAATGTGCCAATGAAATGAAAGTAGCGTTCATGCGTACGTACGACCTACCATCTCCATTAACAGTGCATTTCATTTCTCTTTATCTCCAAATGTTATAGAATAGTATAAAATGAATATATAATGGATATTTATGGTATTTAAATCATTAATACTATTCTTGAGATGATTTTGTTATAACTACATGGAAGATTATTTTCAAACAAGTTGATTTTTGACTCATGTACCAAACATCGACAAAAATGTCTAATATGAACCCACATAATTAACTAGTTATTATAATATTATAACACATGATATGAATTGAATAATAAATTTTAAAGTAGGTCCTTAAGAATTTATAAATTGACCAATGTTTATTATTCATAAATATAAAGAAAAGAACAAGACAAGTCGAACATGAGGTAAGGGATCCTCCCTCTCTCTTTCTTTTTATGTACTCTTTCTTATGTAATTTCTTTTAAGCACCTATTTCACATGTTGGGGGATGTTCTTTTATATTCCTCTTACTGTAAATTTTATGTTTATATGATTAGAGACCCAAGTTTATTACATCAATCCATTTTTGGATAATTTAAGTGGCGTCGTTAGGCAGCCGAGTTTTCATAATGGATTTTTCATCTCACTTCTATTCAAGTGAGATTTATGCTACATTTACCAATATTTACTTTTTGTGGTGTATTTACTTCCCATTATTATACTATTTGTTTAATATAATTTCGTTTATGGGTATTTACATCAATGTTGAATAGTCTTTATTTCATGATGTGTACATTTCGAATGTTACCCAAGTCGGTAAGGGAACCTTTCACCCTCCTCTTTTTAAAATATTTCTTTTCTTATGTCATTAAATTCACATATTATTATGTTGGGATATGTTATTATATATATATATTGATGTAAATTTTCTGTCCAGGAGATTAGATACCATTTTCTCTTTCATCAACTCATTTTCAGAATTTTAAAGAGACGCTGATAGGCTGTCGAATTTTTTGCAAGGGAACTTCTTAACCCAATTTCAATTCTTTGGGTTAAACCTCTATTTCTTGATTATGTCATACTATGAATACTTGTGGATGACTCTGATTGTTTTACACTTAATATCCTTTTATAATGGGTGTGTTAATATTTTTCACACATAATTATATAATTGGTTTATCCTTAACATAAGGATAACATCTTTTTATGGGACTTCGTCTCAATCTGCTTTAACTGAGGCATATTTTGTTTTATACTAAACTTTGTTTTATATGGTGTATAAACCCCTTTGACTATTAAATTTATTAAAATGGAATACTTTTTATATGAATCATTCTACTAAATGACAAAAGGTAATGTTTTCATCGTACGTATGCGGTGACAAAGACTTCTCCACCACCGTGACCATTATTTGAGTTTAGGCTTCCTCTACAGGCCATAACATTTATACATGAAAAATAATTACCATGTTTTACATTTTTTTTATTTTGGTATTGAAAATGGTTTTTATAATGTTTTTATTATTTCAATGTGTTTTATTGATATCTTGTGATTGAAATGTGAAAATGTTATGTTTCCTCTTTTCATGTTTTATGTGATATGATTATGTTATGGTTCTTGGGGAGTGTTTATGATGAAGGGAGGTTCCGTGATAGAATAAGGTAAGTTGAGCCCGTGATAGCTCTTTGATGCATTGGGTAATGTTAAGGAGTTAAACGGTATGGTTTATCTGATGATATTTAGGGAATATACTATGATAGGTATTCCAAATGTAACCATGAGGGTTACTCCCTACGTAACAATGTTATGAATGCCTCAAGATACATTTACGTCTGATGATTTCTATGCGTTGTTCATAAATCTCATGATTTAATGAGGTATTTTAATGTGCTTTTGTTATATGTGTAAAGTATGATTTCATTGATTATTATGTATACGTGGACTAATGTTTTATTTCCGTATTGTTATAACCCTTGATGAGCTTTTTGTACTCATCCCATGTTTTTGAAATGTTTTTCATAGGACATAAAGTTGAATAGGGTCAAGGATGGGATCAAGGAAATGCCAGGCTATCTAAAACAAGGAACTAGACATGACTCTTTTTGTCAAGAGTTTATATTTTTTGAAAAAAATGGAAACTGAGTAGATATGTCTTCTTTGTAATATTTCAGATGTAATAGTGAGGTCCTAATTCTCTAAAACTCTATACCTGAAAGGATCCTCAATGTGAATTATTCAATTAAATTCAATATTAAGTAATGTTTTAAGGCTGGGTCCTTATAGTGAATTCTATAGAGTTTTTTATTCAATAGATAATTTATAATTCCATAAATGAATCAGGGATTTAAGATTGGGTGGCTTGTCATATAGATAAGTACATAAATAAATGTCTCCGAAAACATATAAATCACAATGATTAGATTTGGTATAATGAAATGTTATTTTAAGTGGGAATAATCAAGAAATGATTTCACTAATCATAAAAACACATATATTAAATGGGGATGAAGAATACATGATAGTATATCCATAAAATCAATCAATTTTTCATTTAAATAATTTAATAATTCCCAGTGTATATCTATATGGTTTATTTCATAATTCTCTTCTCCATTTTCCTTTATTCCATTTCAACTTATCATTAGTGGCATATATGTTAGTCGTGATCCCCATAATTTTCTTAATAATATTAAAAAATATTATATTGAAACTTTTATTAATAACATGAACATTAGTATTATATTGAATATAAATTCATTCTGATCCTTAAAACTCACAAAGAGTAACAACATTATTATTGATTCATCTACAATATTTAATATTAACGGATCTACTAAATCACAACCACCAATATCTTGATTCAATGATTAAATGTATGATTATACTAATTACTCTTAGTTCATGCGACTTAAAATAGTTATATGAAATACAGATATATAATAAGAATACAATAAATTTATGTATTGGTATGTCTACTAAGGAATAGATATTACAATTTTATTATCGTAACCATGTAATATTAGATGGATATATGTTTTCTATGTAAATATAATGAATATCATAACTATAATAGAATTTTAGACAATTAAGATAAAAATAGGTGTGTGACTCATAATCCTCCTACACTGGTACATTTAGATTGATATAGTTAGGTTTTTATATTGTTTTATCTTCCTCACTATAAGAAAAGGTTATTCCATTGAGATATGAGAGTGTTGAACTCTTGGGTATAATTAAAACATTAATGGGGATTTTTTCATGAGTATTTTAATTCTTATAAGGTCTAATGTTTTAATGAAATTATATGTCATGGATTTTTTTAGAACATGTATACTAATATTTTTAAGGTAAAAAACCAAATTCACATGTTTTTCTAGTTTTTTTAACATAGTGGTCATTATATTTCTTTTCAATGGTTTAATTCTAGTCAATAAAGTATTTATATATTTTCATTATATCCCTACATATATCATATGAATTTAAAATGGGAGATTCATATAGATTAAGAACATGTCATAATCCCATTATACCCTTTTATATATTACAACCGGACAAGATTTTTACCTTTTCAATTCAATTAAAATGAATTTATTTTTTCAAAGGTTAATGTATGTGCTTACATAACAAATTGAAACTATAATCCTTCCCAAGATTCCATTTATATTGACTCAGCCTAGTGAGTTCCATTTCTCTTTCATATTGATGTTGAAATTAATGAATGATTGATCAATCAATATTTTTTTAAGGTCAAAGAACTTTTGACCAAAAATAATTGTGATTTAAGATTGTAAAAATGTGACTAAAACAATGTAGATGTATAGGGTTGTAATACATTGAGTGAAATAAAATGTTTGGTCATTTGTTTCATATGGAAGAAAAATATCCCGTTGTGATTTAATGTTCCTCGTGTTTGAATAAAAATCCATTTATATGGAAATATTCATTTAATATAAGGTAATAATTCTCAAACTAAATTAGGGATAGTTTTAGTTCATTAAATATTGTCTAAAAAATAGTGGTGAAATCTATCTAGGTATTAGGTTAAAAATAGTACTAGATATTATTAACAAAGGGAACATATCATTAGAGAATACCTCAGTGACATGCTTGTGCAGTTTATGTTCACAGTTCATAGTCAGATGATATCCAATATTTGAAACCATGAAACATTAACTAATAATATATTCACATATTGGGGAGTAGGGGTAGTATTAAACTTATGTGGATGATGAATCCAACACAAATATGATCAGCCTTGGGGAGAAAAATGTGATCCAAAATTTAGGTCATAGTACATGGTCAATTGATATCAGTTCGGTGATAACATGAAATGGTATTGAGAGATAGTAGTGCATGAAAAAATTTAAATAGGTAATGAAAATTATTTAAATAACAAATGATGTTATTGGAAAACACAAAAAATTAAATGGAATAAGTAAGATGAATATTACACATATGGAATATGAATTGTGAGTTATATAATAACTTTAGTGGGGACTCAAAAGATATAGGATATTCTCATCAAGATGAATACATTCTTCTGGCTGATTGGAGATATATAACCGACATTGAACAAATTTCATTTCAAATGAATAAATTCCATATTTTGATTCATATGCAATTATTGTGAAAATCCTTGAATGTTTTGGGGTGAATAAAACACATATTTCATAATGTGTGGTATATGAAAATAGAAATATAAAAAATATTTTTATAACCCTCTAGATTAGAAGTATTCATGGGATAAAAAATTATGAAATGAGGGGATATAGGAATGTATTGTTATTTACATCTTGTCCCATGATAAGTGGTATATACATCACTATGTATCATGTAAGAATTTCAATCAAGACACACATAGTTCAAAACTATAGATTTATCATCCAAGTATAGAATATCTTGTAGAAATACCTAAAATGAATGTGGTGACAACATTCTAGGAGTGTGTTTGATGTTGATAGAATCTATGATTGTACCCAAGATGAAGCCTCCATGTGTCACTATATATCCTGATGTAATAGAAATAAAGAAACCCAATGTTTTAAAAATTAATATTGGATTTTTACAATATTATATAGGTGAAACATAAGAATTCCTATAATACATTAAAATACCCATGTTTTCATGTGGAAGGAAATATGGAATATAAATGGAATTTTTATTTGGGTCTATGTTGAGAGAGTTGGATGTCATTAAATATCTAGAAATAATTGACGGAGATACACGTTAGACAATTGTTTATATGGTTTAACTAGATATATCATATTCAATAATTAATTAGTATTTTAAAGCATGAGATGGGATGCCTATTATCTTCTTACATTATGATATTAATTATTACCAAATGAGTAGATATGTGATCACCATATATGATGTAAGCTGCACATTTACTAGAACTTCATTTTAGTAAACATTGTTTCATTTTTCAGGCATTGTGTTCATGGATTGGGTTCTGTTATTCATTTTATAAACATTTAATGGGTATTTTAGTATTCTTAAAAAAAAAGTTTTATCACTATAGGAAATTATTTAGTATTAGTAAAATAATATTTTTTTTAAAAACAATTGTAGTTTCATTACATGTCACAATCCATTATATAAAACATAATCAAATTTTTTTCTAATAGACTGAATCAAATGTTACTATATTGGGATGTCCTGGACAATGAATCCTTAAAGATCAACTAATATGTTCTCATCATTTAGTATGATATTGGGTTATTATATCGAATGAAATTCATTGTGCCATAGTATTAGAGAACTGATCATCAAATCATATTTATGGGATTAATTCATACATTAAGTGCAATAGGTCTATTAAAGGAGATGATAAGGCTATTAATAATAAAATATGACTGATAGTGATAATATCTATCATATTAATCATATGTTATTATTACCACATGATTATTAATACTCTTTATATCATATTGTATGGTTCTTCTTGACTAATTTAATATGATTGATAAAGAAATTGTTTTCATTAAATTCATTTATAAATTGAATAATATTATTTTAATTTATTTACAAGTAATTATATAAGGACATTCAAGGATATTAATAAATTTAAAATGTTTTTATAACTAAATTATTTATAAATTGTGTAAAATTATTTAATTAAATGTTAATGAAATATTTATAAATAAATAATCTGCATCATAAAATGTAAATATTAAAAACTAATTTATCAAATTTATTGGATTTATTATCAATTGTTAATAAAGTGGTTATTTATAAATCACAATTCTTATTTATAATGTTATTATAAATTACAAAATAAGAGTAAAAAAATAATTTTCTATATTTTAAGATAATGAATCTTTCAAAATAAATAATCTAAATTTTCCAAATTAAAAGAATTATTTGGGATATTATTTGAATCACGTTAAAATGAGTTTCAATAAGTAATTTTATTAGTTTATATACACTATTAAATTTTAAATATTATCGATTATAAAATTTTTACAAAAATTAAAATCCAATTCTAAAATGTATATATTTAATAAAATATCACATATATCTAAAAAAATTAAAATAATTTAGAATATGATAGGGTTCATATTAGGAATTTAATATATAGTTTATTTTTTATTATTTTAAATGTCCATAATATTATGATAAATTATAAAAAATTTAATAAGATTTATAATGTGTATTTTTTATAAATGTTTATCTCATATCTATATTTATGAATTGTGGATTTGTTTTAAGGTTATTCCATTATTTTTAAATCATGGATATAAATTTTTTTTGTTGTAAATATATGAATCAATTATGATATATGGTTAGAATTCATAAATAAAATATCATAAAATTATTTATAGAGTTACATGTTGTGTTTGATAATAGATTAAAATTCCATGTTCCAGGACTTTGGATATCAATTCTTGTTATTAATATGATTTTTTATTTAATGTCATTTATACACATTAGATATTTTATTTATTATAAATTAGTATATATCTTAGTTAATGAACCACTGGCTATATGAAATTTGGATTAGAATTCCTTCGTGTAATATCCCATGTCAAATAATGTTAGGAAAATCGTAGGGAATATAAATTTTCATTCAAGGAGGCATTTTTTATGCCTTGGAAATCAAAATTTTTTTTGTTAGAATCGACGGGCCAAAGAGGTTTTTTATATGATTATAGTATTTGATATTGTTTGTTATATTGGGTCATAAAAATAAGATTACGGTGGTTGGGATTTAAAATTTCAATAATTGACATCAACATGGAATTGACCCAACTCATTAGATGATACCACAGACTCAATGATAGATAATTTTTGTGATGTTTTAGAGAGGGTAGTTTGATAAATTACCGACCCACCACTTTTCAGATTTAATGGGGAATAAATATTTTTGGATTTCCACTTTTACTGGCTCCCCAACCTCTCTTTATCCCTTAGTTATCATTGTTCTATGTAGTTCTGTGCTTAATTTAATGATTATCTAAGGTGATATATTCATTAATTACCCGCATATCAGTGTATTCACATAGTATTTAATTTTTTTTCCTCTCATTGGTTTAGGATGGTTATTTCTCCACATAATGGAAAAAATTACTTTTTATGATGGGGATATTATAAATCAATGAGATAATATGTATCGAGATTATTTTCACAAGATATCATGCATCACTTTGAAGAGGTATACCCAATAGTGTTATTTCTACAATTTTATGGTAAAATTAAATTTATTTGGTGAACAAATATCTATATAATGTTAGATAATATTCCAAGGATGATTTTATGGATACATTATGGGCATATATCTTATATTTTTTCATGGTTAGGGTGAACCAAGAGTACCATGTAAGTATTTGGTAATATGGGTGAAATTAAATGATAAATTTAATTTAATTTTAAATAATCACAATTTATTATAGGTTTTTATTAATTTTTCATTGGTTTTATTGATTTAAGTTAGGGATTCTAGGATAATGGAGGTTTTTGAAGCGATAAACACATGATATGAAGATGTTTTTTAGGATATGCATCAGAAATGATGTTTTTTATGTGGGTGGTTCTTCTTAATTTTCAATACTGTATTTATAAATTTTATTTAGGGTTGGAATGTCAGGTTCTATCAATCAACCAAGAGAGGATAATATTTAAAATTAAATGGATTATAAAATAAAATTTATTCATTTTTATTGAATTGGATAATGAACCAAGTCCATGAAAGTCCTTGGGAATCTACTTGATTTTCATGGATACCGAATAATGAGGACTAGATTACATATGAATTCCATGAAACACATTCACCCAAATTGGTGAAATTTTATTAAATGAAAAATACATAGTAGACTTTTTTTAATATCATTTGTGGTCCTCCTTTTAGAGGAGACTGAATAATTAAGGTGGTTAGACTCAGGGTTGGACATGTTATAATAATATGATTCCCAAAACCATAGTGATGTTGATATGATCATGGAATGATTATACCTCAACCAATGTGATCACGATTACTATGGTGGGTAGACCCATAGAATAAATATTTATAGGGAAGGTTAATAGAATTACATAATGTTACATGAAAATGGAATGATGTTTAAGGTTTCCCTTAGTTGTTACATTCCTAGGAGACCAATTAGAGGTTGAAGTGATTTGGAAAATGTCAAGGGTTGTAATTCCCACTAAGTGATGGTTGTTGGAATGATATTAAAATTTTTGTATCTGGGGCTGTTTTGAGAGGTACCACCTATAATGAGACAAAGGCGACCCTGCTGGGTTCCCCAATGAAATGTTTTCCCATGTGATATTATATATACAAGAACTTGGTAGTGATGATTATTGGTTCCACCTTAGAGTCTAAATCATCATTTTAGTATTTTAAGGATGAAACTATTTTAGGTCATGTACATGATATGAAGACATTGTTTATGTTTCATAGACTCTTGATAAGGATAGAAAAAATGATATGTTATAATAATATGTATTCTTCTATGAGATATATTTACATAAGTGATGCCTTGGACTAGCTCCCCATATTTTAGGGTTTGGTATGTGACCCCATTGATAATTTTTTATTCCAATTTTTTTTTCAATTTATCCATCATTGGGGTATGTGACCCTCTTCAATGTTTTGGATTGAGTATAAATTCTCCTTGGATGCAAGGGGACTATATGAAACCCCTGCCCCTAATTGATTCAAATTCTTTAGACATTCTCCCTGAATATGCATGTTGTGGATGTGACCCCAACAAATATTTTGTTGTGATGAAATACCTAGATTTGGAGATATGTACTATTCCAACATAGAAGTATGAGTTCAAAAATAGTGTTTTATAACATTTATAGTTGTTGAATTTAGATATTGGGATAATAAATCATGTTTACTAGGTTGATATAGGCCCCTTGTTCTTATCTCAAGAATATCGGGGTGTACCAACACCCGTGTTTTCATTTCATGTATATAGGTGTGATATGGGTCCCATATTTTATTCTTGTGTATATCTGGGAGAGTTAGTACCTAGGTGATTACATTTGTTTGATCATTTATGTGACTTTCTATGAGATATAAGGAACAAGTTGAAGTAGGTATGACTAGCCTTTAGTGTCAATGTAGAAACTAAGGGACAAAAGTATTTTTTTTAAGTTCAATAGATTTTTATATATTTAAATTGAACATAGACTTCATTTATTGGTTATGTAGTAGACCACAAGAGTGATTCCATATTTAGTTGTGTCATGTCCCTACTAGAGTGGTCGTCATACATTGAAACTATAGTAGTCCTCCAATTGGTTTGTCAGAGACTAGTTGTTGTGTAATCCCGTGGGATGGATTACACAAGATTAGGACACTAGGATGAGGTGAGTCTCAATGACGTTTTATGTACATAACCAAACTCATTCCTATATTTTATTAGTATATAAGTTTTTTCAATTGGTAGATAATTATTGAATTAGTTTATTCTTCTGTATTCATTTATTATTAATAATTAAAGAATATAGATTATCAATTCCACATGAACTGATTGTTATTATGTTGGATAACTTTTGAATTATTTATCTATAATTTTTCACTCGGATATGATTTATGATTCTACATATTGTACTATAATATAACCCATCTTCATTTATTTGGGATGAAAAATTGGAGTTACCTAATTTATTTTACTGACATCAAAAACATATTATGATATATTATTTTTCTCTTACTATTTGGAAGTATGGTTGAATTGAGAAATATGAATGTTTATGATCATGTTATAGAACCCAGATTGGTGCATTTTAAATTACTTTTATTATGGATGCCGAGGTTACAAGGATTATGGGATTACTATTTATGAAATCTATTATTATGGTCATATGAGATTCTAATTTTGATGTTGCACATGTAATTTACAGTTTATGGGTTATTATATTTTTACGATGGACAATAATGGGAATAGTTGTATAATGTATTAGTGTGGAGATGTATATTTGTCAAAAAATTATCATACTTGTGTTAATATATTCTAAAATTGAGTTTTAGGTTAAAATTATCAATAATGACACATTTAATGTTTTTCATTATATGTTTGTGGTGGAATTATACACAGTTTTACCACAATGCATTTAATTATGATGGTATGATAGCTGGATCTATATAAGGGTTCTAATAGATGATGATGTAACTATATTATAGTTTATGGGAGGTTTAGAGATACATGATGGTCCAGTATAGGAACATTTCTCATCATTGATGGGTAGATTCAGAAAGTGTTGGTTACATATTGTGTTTATAAATGTTTACATAGTGTTTCAATATATAGATTCATATTTGAATTCTACATAATTAAATTTCCACTTTAACATCCCATATAAATAAAAAATATGAAATTTTCATATTTATTAATATTTGTGAATTAAATATTAATTTTACCTTAAAGGGGTTTCTATGATCGATGGCGTACCTGATATGCAACCACGAGTGTTTTTGAAAACACACGTTGCACACTAATAATATAATATTATTATTCTAAAAGGTAGATAACACCAAGTTGTATTATTGGTGGGAATGGAAAAAACTATCTAAAATATTATTATACATGTTTGTTAAATGTTTTTACAGTTATCCAATAAAATTTAGAGGATAAAAATGTGAAAGAATCCAATTTTAAAAACAAATACTCTAATATTCTTTAAAAGGTCGATTTACCTCCTTTTGATGGAGAACCATTTTGAAATCTAGTTTTTGTTAAATTTATATGTTCTATTTGAAATAAAATATTATTACTTATAATCGGGAAATCAAAATATAATTTGGATGATATTTTGTTAGTTTCTGATAAAGTTCATTTTTATTGAATAGTGAAAATGCGGTATATTAATTAAAATTCCTTTAAATTAAATTTTTTATATGGATAGATTATCTTTTTAATTGTATTTAATGTGTAATTAGATTATATTATTACCATTTAATCAACTTTTGGTAATTGTAATTAATTTGAAATTTAAATTGGACAAAAACAAATGTCAATCTTTTGATCGTTAATATTTATTAAAAAGACACATTTTGTTTTGAAAGTGGAAGTTAATTTTAAATTATTTTGTGCGACTTCTATGTTTTGATTTTGGAAAAATAGATTCCATATTTTTAATCCGAAGGTCCAAATTGTTTAAATAGGTATCTTTTATTTTTAGACATTATCAATATTTTCATCAGTAAATATTTTATTTACCATGGTTAAAGGGTAAATCATGTAAATAAGTGTAAACAAATATTCTTATAATAATATAAAAATATCCTAACAAGTTTTGTAATCCTATTAGATGATACACATCAGACCTTGGGAATATTCGGGTCCATTTTTGTATCCCATGGGGCCACCTGGGAGTGATAAGGACACTTTATTTAAATAATCCTAAAGTAAAGGCATAGTGGCATAAACAATATCTTTTAGTAAATTAATTTTTAAATGAAGTTATATAAGTTATAATTTGAGCTATAAATATTCATTGGAAATATAACAAGAATTAATACATTATGGTATTTGTTTATAATTTTTGGACATCAAATAAAAAAATTAAGTATGACACAATAATGATGCAGTGTTTACCTCATTAATAAATGATTTAAATAGATAATATTATAAAGATTAAAATAATATACAATTCCTTTCAAATTATTATTAGATTATTTTATATTGACCATAAGTCATATTATATTCTACTTTAATAGGTTTTGGACCATTATATCCTGAAAATCATTATATAATAAAATAATATTTTCACACATTCCTACGAACCCCTCTTCCCCCTAATAAAAATCCCTCACCACTAACCCCTTACTCACACTTCACAATCCCCTTGGATTTTCCAAACCCAACCCAAATAGTCCCTCAAGATCCCTATCTTCCATCTAGATGCCTTAACGTTGGAATAAAGCACTTCAAGAAGTCCTTTTGGTTCAATCCAAAGGGAGTTACCCGAATTAAAGGTAACAATTTCTCTTAATTTTTTTTTGTTTTATTTGGTTTTATTTTTCTTCTCCAACCCCATAATCTCTTTTTATTCCTTTATTTTATATCAAATAAATATTCCTAAATATAAAAGATTGTTTTTTAGAATTTTTTGAAATACACATACACACAACTCCTTCTAATGGATGAATAAATTACTGTTTTTGTAGATGGTGAAATACCGCCTCACAAAATGATGATTGTTCAAATATCTCAAACCACCTATCATGGTGGCCAGAATTATGGAAAGGTATTTTTATATGATATATATTATATTTATATTATTTCTATGGTTCATTATTTTTCATTTATAGAATAAATTTATAGTTTCCGTTGTGGGTAAATACGATAATCTCATTTGAGGAAGTGTGGACTACTGCACCCTCAAAGTGAAATGACTCGTTCATGCCTTATATGGATAGTATAAAGAGTAGAGTTAATGAAATTATTTATTATATTACAATTTAATTACAATTTAATTATGTATAATTAAGTTTCCATTCCATTACAATATGAAATAGAGATGGAAGTAGCATTCATGCATACATACGACTTACCGTCTCCATGAACGGTGCATTTTATTTCTTACCTCCAAATGTTATGTACTGTTATAAATACATATATATATACTGGATATATATAATATATATGATATCTAAATCATTAATATCATTCAAGATATGATGAAATTATGACCACATGGACAACTTTTAAATATAAGAAGTTCATTTTTGAACCAAGTACCAAATATTGACAAAACGATCGTTATTAACATAAACGATTACATAATGTTATAACATGGTAATAAGTGATTTAAAAGGAATAATAAACATGAAAATAAGATTCATAAGAACGTAAAAATTAACATTAGTTTATTATTCAATACATTAAAGAAAGAACGGGTCAAGTCAGACCCGAGGTAAGGACATCATCTCAATCTCCATTAATTGAGGTGTATTTTGTTTTTTTACATGAAATTATATTATATGCTATATAAACACCGTTTAATTTTTATTTAATTCAAAGGGAATCATTTTCTATGAATAATTTTACTAAATTTCAAAAATGAATGATTTTTTAATGGAAGTGGAGACAACAACCATTCCGCCGCAGCGAGTGTTATTTGATCATTGGGTTTTTTTAACAATTTGTAATGTTTTTAAAAGGAAAATAAATAACATATACTATTTTATGTATTTTTCAATTGAAAATGGTTTTGATAATTTATTTTTATGTCAATATATTTAAGGGATATATTATGATTGAAATTTTAAATGTTTTCATTCTTTTATATTTTTTGTATGTGTTATGATTTTATAATGGTACATGGACATTTGATGGGTGTTTAAGTGATAAAACAAATGAGGGGTGGTGTCGTGATAAACCATGATGGGTGGTTACGTTATAACCTCCAATGTACTCGGTTTAGAAGTCAGTTGTGTGGATATTCCATTTATTGATATTTGTTGAAGTTGACTGCATGGTTATTCAATTTAAGTATGTTTATGTCCCATGTTACATTTATATGGTATGTGTTATTTATATCGATATTATGGTAATATTATTGTTATAAAAGGGTAATAAATCAACTTTTATTCCTTGAAGAGTATTTAGTACTTCATAAAGTTTAAAAGTATTATTTATGATAATGTATTCATGGTTTACTTGTTGTATTGAAAAACTAATTGTTTACCATCTTTGTGTGTCCCTTACTGAAATTTTTATGCTCATACAATGTTTTTGAAATGTTTTTCACAAGACATAAAGTGGAATAGGGTCAAGGATGGGATAATGTATTATTCATTCTATCTAAAACATAAAACTATACATGACTCTTTTTTTCAGGATTATTTTCTGTGAAATAATATGGGAACTAAGTAGAAGTGTATACATTATAACTTTTGGGATAAAATTTAATAGTTATGACTTTATTCTCTAAATATCATAACCAAAAAATATCCTCAATGTGAATTATTAACTTAATTCAAGAACAAGCAATGTTTAAGGCTGGGTCCTTATAGTTGGTACAAGAGGTCAATTTAGATAACATTAGGAGCTAGGGTGTTGTTAAATTAATATCCATAAATTATTTTATGTTAATATTTTCATGAGATCATTTACATATTACCATGTTACTTTTCCTAAGATATTTTTGTGTTCAAAATGGTTATCTATAGAAGTAATAGGGAAGCTATATTGGGATGAACTAAGGAGGAAGACAACCATCCAAATAAGCAACTTGACATGCTCAGAATCAAAACCGAACATTTTGTTGCAGTGATGGAATAGCCGACTCAGGATATAAATAGTGGTGATATCCATGCATGAGATCATCAAGATAATACTCAGAGGAACATGTCTGTAATGGATCATTTCATGAGGCAACATCCCCCATCACCCAAAGGATCATCTGGCCCTGTTAAAAAAAAGGGTGTATTAAAGCACTTGAAATTATTTTTTATGACATGGGGTGTTTAGAACATCAAAAATATAGTCTTGATATTTAGTGTTTTAAAGGTGAAGCTGATCAGAGGATGTTGATGGTGAAAAATATCAGGGATAGTGAAGAGATTGATTCTCCTGATTAGTATGAATTCAAAGGTTTGTTTTTTGAGAAATATTTTTATATGGTGGTTCTTCTTAGGATGCAAAAACAATTCTTGGAATTTAGGCAGGAGGATGACTTAGTGGCTATTTTCGAAGGAAAGTTCACTCGACAGGCAAGGTATGCTCCAAAATTCATCCGAGAACATGATAGTAAGTTAAACCCTTTTTACTCAGGACTGAATCTATGATATCTAAGAGAATGTTCCTCTCATGAGTTCAAAAGTTACTGAACGAATGTTTGATTTGTGGAGATGGATGGAATGGAGTTTGCCGATGATCATGTGTTCTTTGACAAACAACAGAATGTGAGGTCCAGTTGGTAGGAAAAGAGAAAGAATTCGTTGAATAAGTCTATAGGTATGAAAAATTAATATCTATCTTATGATAACTGTGGTAAAAATTATCCATAAGAATTTTTATCAATGTCTGGAGAGTACTTCTGGTGTGTTATTTCTGGTCATATTACTCGTAACTGTAAGGAAGATGATCAAGAAGGTAATGAAAATCCCACATTAAGATGTTTTAAGTGCAATGAAATGGGTATTATGAAAAAGAGTGTCCATAAAAGAACTAAACTGGGGGAAAACAACCAGACTATAAGAAGAAAGTGGTGGTGAAGTCCCTTGCAACTACTTCAGCTGATGTAAGGCTATCAAATTAAGTAGTATCAGGTACACTGTTTGTTTGTTCGTATTATGCAAATGTGTTGTTTGATTTGGGGTCCAAAAATTCATTCTTTTCTAAGAAGTTTTCTAGTTAATTGGGAATTCCATATCATGATATTAATCCTGAGATTATGCTAAAAATAGCTGCAGGAAATTTTAAGACGAAATGAAATTATAAGAACCTTCTTGTCCTAGTTCGCAGAAGGAATCTACCTGCAAACCTTATTGTTTTACCTCTAGTATAGTTTTATGTTATTTTGAGAATGGATTTACAGTATGTTTATTATTCTATGATTTACTGTAGAGCTAAAGATTTTTATTTTCAAAAATAATTTCTATTTTTGTACAAAAATGAACCCTTAATTTTGATAACATATCTGGAAGATGAGAGACTAGTAAAAGATAGAAATGAATTTTACCTTGAACATGTTATTGAAAAAAAATAATTGTTCAAATTAATGATGTGCTAGTGGTAAATTAGTATCTTGATGCTTTTCTTGATGAGTTACCAGGTATTATACATGATCATGAATTTGGATTTACTATTGACTTAGTTTTTAATTCTATGCACATTTAAAAAACCCCCCTTATCGAATGTCTTTAATTAAACATTTAGAGTTATATAATATATTTATGGAGTTTTTATATAATGATTTCATTCAAACATGAACATCACCATGGGGTTCTAATGTCTTTTTTCTTAAAAAGAAAGCTGCTTCAATGAGTTTTTGCATTGATTATAGAGAATTTAATAACATAACTATTAATAAAAAGCATAAGTTTTCTCATATCAATGATTTGATTGATAATATCCTAGGTGGTTAGTATTTTTTGAAGATTTATTTGGCGGTCGGGGTTCTATCAGTTGAAAATAAAGGTGGGCTTAATTCTCGAAGATCGTGTTTCGTACAAGATATGTTCATTATGAATTTGAAATGATGCCTTTTGGTTTAACCAATGAACCTACTATATTCATGGATCTTATGAATATAATTTTCTAGGAGTTCTTGGATATGTTTTTGGTTTTGTTCATTGATAATATTTTGGTTTATTCTAAAAGTGAAGGGGAGCATGAAATTAATTTAACAGTTGTATTGAAAACGTTAAATGGAATGAAAATATATGGAAAATTTATCAGGTGAGAGTTTTGGTTATAATAAATTTCTTTCCTTGCTCACATTATTTCAAAGAATGGAATAATTATTGATCCTTCTAAAACAAAAGTTGTTGAAGAATGGACAAGACCCACAAATATAACTGAGATCCATAGTTTAGTTGGTTTGGTTGGTTATTATCGAATGTTTGTTGAGAATGTTTCATATCTATCTTTCCAACGGACAAAGATAACTCGAAAAGGTGTTATGTTAATTTGGACAAAAGAATGTGATGATTGTTTTTAGGAATTGAAAAGAATATTGTTGAATGCTCCAGTTTTGGCACTACCTTCTAGAAAGGTTGAATTTGTTATTAATAGTGATGCGTCATTGAATAGACATGGTAGTGTCCTTATACCGAATGATCAAGTAATTGGTTATGATTCAACTTAGTTGAAACCTTATGAGTTTAATTAACCTACAAATGATTTTGAATTAGCTGATGTTTTTTTGCTTTAAAAATTAGGAGGCATCATTTTTATGGAGTAAAGATTGAAATATATACTGATAAAAAATGTTTAAAGTATATATTCACTCAAAAAGAATTTAAAATGGGATAGATGAAATGGTTGTAATTAATAAAATATTATGATTACACAATCCTTTAGCATCCGGGAAATGAAAATTCTGTGGCTAATTCTTTGAGTTGAAAAAGTAATGTTTCATTAACCATGCTATTTTTGGAACGAGATCCTTTAGTTTTTGATTTGATTTAATTTTTCATAGAAGTTGTTGGTGCAAGAAATTATTACGTATTATTTCAGGTGCTAGTGAGATTATCACTATCCGATAGAATTAACCAAGCGCAAAAGGAAGACTGTGAGTTTCACAAAAAGTTATATTGGGTTCAGAAGGGTAAGTTTCCTGATTTTAACTTTGATAATGAATGATTTTTCAGATTTGGAAAGGAATTATGTGTGCCTTGTGATTCACAGTTAAAGAATGAGTTGTTATGTGAAGCTCGTAGTTCCACATTTTAGTTTATCATGGTAGTACTAAGATGTACAGAGATCATTGAGAGTATTACTGGTGGGATGGAATGAAAAGAAATATTGTTGATTTTACTGTGAAGTGTTTGAATTGTCCGAAGGTTAAGGCCGAGTATTATTTACCAAAAGGGATTCTCTATTCATTACCGGTGCCAGAGTGGAAATGAAAAAATATAACTATGGACTTCATTGGGGGATAAACGAAGACATCTCGATGTAACAATATAATCTGGGTTATTGTTGATTGGTAGAATAAATCAGCACATTTCCTTCCTATTCAAGATAATTTGCCTCTTGATAAACTTTTTGGGTTTTTTGTTAAAGATATAGTCATGTTTCATGGTGTTCCCATCACAATTTTATCTTATCTTGATCTCAAGTTTACTTATAACTTTGGGAAAGGCCTTCAGAAGTAGTTGGGTACTAAATTAAATTTTTGTAGAACTTTTTTTCCTCAATCAGACGGGCTGTCAGAACGAAAAATTGAGACTGTGGAGTATATGTTACATGCTTGTTCACTGGATTAATAGGGATGTTGGGACTAACATATTTCTTTTGTTGAATTTTCATATAATAACAGCATTCATTCTTGTATACATATTGATTCATTTAATGCATTATATCGAAAGCGTTGTCGAACTCCATCTTTCTTGGATGAAGTAGGTGATATGAAGCTGATGAGACCAGAATTGGTAGAAGAGTTGGCTGAGAAAGTTCAGTTGATTTAGAAACACATGAGAATAGCTCAGAGAAGGATGAAAAGTTATGTGGATAATCGGAGGAATGATCTCTCTTTCGAGGTAGGTTATCATGTCTTTCTCAAAGTTTCTCTATGGAAATGTGTCTTTCATTTTGGTAAGAATGGAAATTTGGGTATGAGGATCATTGGAACTTATGAAATTTTAGAGAAAGTGGGATTTGTTTCATATAGATTTTCTTTACCTCCAATTTTATCCTAGGAACATAATTTTTTTCATGTTTCAATGTTGAAAAAGTATATGCCAGATCCATATTATTTTTGAGCCCAGAGGTAGTTTAGTTGGAAGAGAATCTCTTTTTTGAGGTACAACTAGTCCTGATTCATGACCATAGAGATCATGTTTTGTAGAATAATGTAATTCACCAGGTAAAAGTTTTGTGAAGAAACCATACGGTTTATGAGGAAACGTGGGAATCTAAAAATTCTATAAGGGTTATATACCCCCATTTATTTGATAAGTTAATAAAATTATGAGGACTCAATTCCCAAAACGGGGGAAGGATATAACATCCCATGTAAATAATGAAATATAACATTTTCATATTTATTAATATTTTGGAATTAAATGTTAATTTTACCTTAAAGGAGTTTCTATGAACGATGATGTACCCATTAGGCAATAATGGGTTTCTTTGAAATCTTGTGTTGCACACTAACAATATAATATTATTATTTTAAATGGTAGTTAAAGAATGTCTATTGTATTGATAGGAATGATCATAACTATCTATATTATGATTATGCAGGTTTGTTAAATGTTTTTACATTTATCCAATAAATGTTAGAGGATTAAAATGTGAATGAATCGAATTGTAAACAAAAATACTCTAATTTTCTATAAAAGGACGATTTACCGCATTTTGATGGTGAAACCTTTTTATATCTTGTTTTTTTAACTTTTATATGTTCTATTTGAACTAAAAATATTATTCTTTAGAATCGGGACATCAAAATATAATTTGGATGAAATTTTGGTAATTTTCTGATAAAGTAAATTTTTTAACGAATTGTGAAATTACTGTATTATAATTCTTAAATTCATTTTAATCTATTTTTTTATACAGAGAAATTATGTTTTAATTGGTTTTAAAGTGTAATTAGACAATTTTTTTACAATTAAATCCAATTATGGTCATTGGAATTAATTTCACTTTGAAATTGTACATAAACAAGTGTCAATTATTTGATAGTTAATATTTCTTAAAAACACGCATATTGTTTTGAAAACTGAAAATAATTTGAAATTAATTTCCGCCACTTCTATGTTTTGAATTTGGAAAAATTGATTACATATTTTTAATTTGGAAGTCCAAATTTTTTAAATAGTTAACATTTATTTTTAGTCATTATGAATATTTACTTCAGTACATATTTAATTTACCATGGTTAAAGGGTAAATCTAGTAAATAAGGGAAATGAAATATTATAATAATAATATAAAATTACCCAAACAAGTGTCCTAATAAAATTGGATGATATAGATCGTAACAATGTCATCATAGGGTCGATTTTGGGACCTCATGGGGCCAGTTGTGAGTGATAATGTCACTTTATTTTAATTAACCTAAACTAAAGGCAAAATTGGGACAAACATATTTCTTATAATATATTAATTTTTACAAGGGGTTATATAAGATATCTTTTTGACTATAAATATTAATTGGAATTCAATAAAAATTTCCTACATCATGTAATTTTTTTTATAATTTCTAGACATAAAATAAATAAAATTATGTATGCCACTATAATGATGTGGTGTTTACCTCATTAATAGATGATTTAAATAAATATGATTATAAATATTAAAATAATATCCAATACCTATCCAATTTTTATTGGATGATTTTATTTCTACCATGATTAATTTCATGTTCTAATTTAATAAGTTTTCTAACTTTAGAAACCAATAATAATTATATAATAAAATAATATTTTCACAGTTTCCTAAAGAGCCCCTCCTCTCAATTATTAAAAGCCCTCACCTCTAACCCATTAATCCCACAACAAACACACATTGGATCATCCAAAAACTACCCAAATAAGATCTAAATATCTCTCTATTCCACCTAGAATCCTTACTTTAGGAAGAATCCACTTCAAAAAGTCATTTTTGATCAAACCAAAGAGAGTAACATGTATTGAAGGAAACAATTTCTCTAAAATTCATTTGTTTTATTTTGATCTATTTTACTTTTCCAACCCCATAAACAATTTTTATTCAATTATTTTATAAAAAACCCACTATACACAATATACTAGGTTGTTTTTATGAAAATAATTTGATCTATGCTTACACACACCACCATCTAATGGGTAAATAACATACTGTTTTTATTGATGGTGAACTACGGCCTCACGAAACGATGATTGTTCAAATATCTCCAACTGTATCTCATTGTGGCCATTATGATGGCACTGTATTTATATATGACATGTATTATATTTATATTTTTTTCTATGCTTCTGTATTTTTCATTTATAGAATACCTTTATTGTTTCCATAGTGGATAAATACGATAATCTCATTTGAGGAGATGAAGACTACCACCCCCTCAATGTGATATGACTCATTCATGAAATATATGGAACATATAAAAGGGTATATATAATGAAATTATATATGATATTATACAATAATTATCATATATTTATGATTCATTATGATTCCATTCCATTACAATATGAAATAGAAATGGAAGCAGCGTTCATTCGTACGTACGACTTACCGTCTCCATGAACGGTGCATTTCATTTCTTACCTCCAAATGTTATGTAATGTTATAAATAAATAAATATATTGGATATATATGATATATATGATATCTAAATCATGAATATAATTTTGTATATAATGAAATTTTGACCACATGGGCTACTTGAAAATATAAGATGTTCATTTTTTACTCAAGTACAAAATATCGAAAAAAATGACCGTTATTAACTTAAATTATTACCTAATGTTATAACATGTTAATAAGATATTTAATAGGAATTATAAACATGAAAAAAATGTTCTTAAGAAAATATAAATTATGTTCAGTTTATTATTCTGGAGATTAAAAAACGAACATGTCATGTCTGACACGAGGTAGGGGACATTGTCTATATCTCCTTTCATTGAGGTGTATTTGGTTTTAATACATGACTTCATTTTATACGATGTATAAACAACTTTGAAATTTCATTTCATTCAATGGGAATATTTTTCTATGATGTGTTTTAATAATGACAAAAACGAATGTTTCTTTTTACGTAAGCAGGGACAACGACTGTTCCGCCGCTGTGAGTTTTATTTGTTCTTTGGCTTCTTTAACAAGTCGCAATGTATTTAAAAGGAGAATAAATACCATATAATAATTTTGGTATTATGGTATTGAAAATGTTTTTGATAATTGATTTTTTATGTCAATATATTTATGTGATATATTTTGATTTTATTGTGGAAATTTTTCCATTCCTTTATATTCATTGTATGTGTTATGATTTTATAATGGTAATTGGACATTTGATGAATGATTACATGTTAAAACAAATGACAGGTGGTGACGTGATAAACCAGGACAGGTGGTTATGTTATTACCTCCAATTCATTGGGTATAGATGTCGGTTGTATGGCTATTCCATTTAGTGATATGTGGGGAAGTTGACCGAATGGTTATTCCATTTAAGTATGTTTATGTCCCAAGTAACCTTTATATGATATGTGGTCTTTATATGGATTTTATGGTGATATTTTGGTTACAAAATGGTAAGAAGTGATATTTTATTCAGTGAAGTGTATTTACTACTTTATAAAGGTGAAAAGTATTACTTATTATAAAGTATTCATGGTTTACTTGTAGTTTTGAAAAACTAATAGTTTTCCTTCTTTGTGTATCCCTTATTGGGATTTTTATGCTCATACCATGTTTTTGAAATTTTTTCACAGGACATAATGTGGAATAGGGTCAAGTTTGGGGTCAATCCAAAGTCATGTTGTCTAAAACATGGAACTAGAAACAACTATTTTTTTCAAGAATTTCTATTTTGTGAAAAATATGGGAACTGAGTAGAAGTGTCTACTTTGTAACTTTTGGGATTTAATGTAACAATTATGACCTAATTCTCTAAATATATAATCCCGAAAAGATCCTAAATTTGAATTATTAACGTAATTGTAGAATATTAAATGTTTAAAGCGAGTTTCTTATAGCAACATTATTCTTAGTTTCATACAAGTATTCTCATGGAGATTCAGTTGTATCTTTTTATGAAAATGTGATAAGAACCTCTTGGGAGTTGTCTAATGAAAAGATAATCAGAGAGGGTGGGGACCTTTGAGAGGGTTTTTGATTATATAATGTGACTTCTTATATATATCTATCAAACCAAGGATTTGAATAATAGAATTTGAGATATCATGGTGATATATGAGACAAGAGTATGAATCTTCCAATGAGAATGAATATGAGGGTTGTGACCCTATATAGCATGACTTATGGGTTGTCTAGTAGATATATGTGTTCTTAGGTGTCACTCATTATATTAGTATGTTTGGTATTATAGAATAGATGTGATTTTTAGGGAAAATGTTGTTAGTGGTTAGCATAGGATTATAAACACACATGGAATACATAATGCATGGGTTAATGTTATCTTGTTATGATATTGATTCAAATTACATAATGAGAATATAGGTTATGTGAATGGTAATGTATTATATTTTGTAAACATGAAAGGGATGAGTTGTTTCATTTCCATGATATGAGAAAACATGAGGTGATACAAAGAATATGGAATGGGTATAGAAATTACAAATAAATTATTATGAGAAATAAATATTGAGTAATATTGAATTTGGTGTCAAGGATTTGATTTTAGTGGTTGATCAATGTGAAACATATCCTTGTGTATTGTGGATGAATTTCCAAATTGATTAAGGGTTGTGATTATATATATTCCTATTGGTTTGAAATGATGCACATATTGTTTTTGGATCTATAATGTACATTTGAATCAAGGATATTATCATTTTTAAGAGAATTGTTGGGGGTTCTCTTGGTTGATGGAAGTATCATACAAAGGTGGAATGTTCTGTGGCCTTATTGCATGATCCTAATTCTAATGATATATTACAGATTGATGCATGACTTTGGATTTTTGACTCGGTATCATAGGTGTAACACCCCGAGATTTTATGAAAAATATTCTTTTTAATTTCTTGTGTTGTACTCTACACCAAAAGGAGCTTTCACAACACGCATCCATGACTTGTCTTGCATTACACGCAAGCACGACCTTCTAGATAGTGTGTGTTGTACGCAATACCAAGTTTCGCTAAACAACGATATGTTATATAAACTAGCTGTTATGAATAGTAACACCAACTTTTTGAAATTTTATAAATTTTATCTTTCAAAATGGACTTCATTTTTCGATTCAGAATATCGAAATTACTCTAGAGTGAATTTTTTGTATTTTTCTGAAAACTTTCAATTTTTGATGAATAGTGAAAACACTAGGTTACTATTCAAAAAAAGACTTCTTATATAAATAATTATTTATTTTATTTAAATTCATTTTAGGTCAAAATTGATACATAATACCTATATAAGTTCAATTTAAGTCATTGAAGTCATTTTATAATTATTTTAGATATATAAATATTTTATTGAACTTTTCACCGTCTATTACCCGCCTCCTAGGAGAATTTGCAAATCCACATAAAACCTAATTTTACAGCTTCTGTGAGTTGAATTTCGAAAATCCGAGAGACAATCTTAATATGAAGGACTAAAATGTTGTTCAATGAGATGAAAATATTTTTTCGTGAATAGTAACTTTTCACTTTTTTCCCACGGTTAAAGTATATAGGGTAATTAAGGGTAAAATTGATATTATTATTACCAAAACACATGTTCTAATTATATTGGATAAGTTTAATTCAACCAAAAAAACCATAGGAATAAAATATGACCATTTAGGCCCACTTGGATTAGATTAGGACATTTATTATTAATTTATTTAAAGAAGGGTTAAAATTGATAAAATCAAAGTTTAATAACTAAATAATTTTTAATATAGGGTTATACATAAGATAAATTCTACTATAAATATTAATTATAAATCTAAAAAGCTTTAATACATAATGGGGTTTTATTTATAATTTTTAGAAATTAAATAATTTAATTATTTATGACACAGTGATGATGCAGTTATTATCTTATTAATGAAATATTGACATAATTGATGTTCTAAATACCCAAATAAATGTAATATGAGACTTTTTATAAATTACAATAATTTTTTAGGTTAATATGACATGTTATTATTGATTTAGTTAACTTTTTTCGAACTAATCATTCTGTTATGATTTTTACAAAAATAAATTACCAAATAGTGTCAAAATTGACATAAAATAGTTATTAAAACAAATATTATATTATTAATTTTTATTTTATTCCTAAAAATCCAAGTTTCGGCCAAATGACTTAGATAAGGTTATATATATTAATAATAAACAACGTGGGGTTCTTTTGACTTGTTATAGTAAGTTTATTAACCTTATATTGTAAGAAAACAAGAAGACACGGTAAAAGTAAAATTATTTAACTTAAGGTTAAAAGTAAATGATAAGGTTAAAATAGAAACCTAAACATGTCTAAATTCTATTTAATGAGAGGATTTCGACCCTTCCTTACCTTAGCCTCAAAATAACTCAATTTGGATCTATTAAAAACTGAATATGACTTTATAATAAAATAATATTTTTAGTTTTTTCAAAGGTTCCCCTCTCCTCCCTTATAAAAAGGAACCTCCTCCCTCTCTTCCTCACACCACATTGAGCCTTAAAGCTCGACCAACCCCTACCAAATTACCTTTTCCACTTCCTTATAAACATCTTAGAAGTTATTGGATTCTTAAAAGGCCAATTTTAGTGCCCTAAGAGGAGGTCTCAAAGAGGCGCTTCAAAGAAGAGGTAATGTCCATTACCGATTCTTTCAACTTTATTTATTCTTCCACTTATTCTTCTTTAGTTGTTTCATTATGAAGTAATAACATCAGTATAACTCATATACTGATATGTTATTATAACTATTAAACAACCCTATCTTACCATCTATCCATCCTACAGAAAACGAAATCACCATGCGTACGTACGGACGAAATATCATCTCCACGCCGTGGTGAAATCTGTTTTTCACCAACACCTTACATGGATAGGTATAATGGTGTAAAGAATAACTATATATGTTTATTATAATATAATACTGATTCTAATATATTATACCATCCACTTCAATTCTATTCAATAATTATGGAAATGATATCATCGCTCGTGCGTACGTACGGACTACCGTCTCCACGACGCGATGAGATTCATTCTCCATGTTAACCATACAAGAATGATCATAAAGTATATATAATGAATAATAATGAAATATATGAAATAATAATGCTACTGGATTTATGTATATATATATTTATGTCATTTATTTAGTTTCATTCAATTCAATAAGGAAACGAAAACAGCGTTCATGCGTACGTACGGCCTACTGTCCCCAAGAACGGTGTATTTCATTCCTTTTATCGATATATAATATATATATATATATATGATGAATATATATTATATATAAATTATGTTTTACATTCTTGAATTATGTAAATCAAGATATACGTAATAATATCAAGAACAACAAGTCCAAACACGTACGATAAATAAAACGATTTTACCCAAAATGCTTCTTTAACATGGAACATACAAAATAACGGGTAATATAAAGTCATAAGTGAACCATATATGATATCATAACAATGAATATGATTCTATAATAAGTCAATGACATTATTTAAATCAATATACAAGAGGTTTGGAAATGTACGAAGCATATCAGACCTAAGGTAACAGATAACTTTTCCAATCTCATTTTTATCCGAGATTGTTTATTCGTAAGTATTTACTGGGGTTATTGCTATCATCCATGTCCAGGTTTTATAAAAGTGTTTTCATGTATGTTTAATTTCATTTTTACCCATTTTGACTTTTACTACATGGTATGTATGGAATCTTTCTTTTACGAGGTGCATTTTGACTTTCCTAGAAAAAGTACGAGAAGAATGTTTTTTTTAATTTATACGGCACGAACGGATTTTTATGGTTTTATGAAGCCTTATTTTCATGAAGCTTCCTCCAAAATATTTCATAACTATTTTAAACAAAATCTTTTTCTTTTAAAATTCAATGATTTTTTGTGAAAAGAAATTTCTTTTTTAGAAGAAAGGATATTTTCCTCAAGAATTCATTTCAAGTGTTTTATCAAAACCATTTTCCATATAAGATGACATTATTTCATATGTGTATGTTTCAAATATAAAGTCTCTATGATTTACATGGTTTCACTTTTCTTATTATTAAAATTATATACATTTCTTTTATATGGATTATGTGATGATGGGATGATGTTTATGAAACCCATTTTATTCCTTGGGTTATTATGAATGATGTATGTTTATTTTGTGGCACAAGTAAGAATGATTTCCTTATGGGATGGGTGGGACCTATATCTCCCTATAATGCATTGGGTAAACACTTATATCTCATGAGATAGATATGCTAGAATGGTAAGTTAATCTGGTTCGGTGTTACTGGACTAAAACGAGTAGTGAATTCGATTCAGAAAGGGACTTTGTCCACTAAGATGGTCTTGGAAGCAATGCCTTGGATACTATGGAAATCATAACACATGTTTAATGGTTGCCACAATTACATGTTTTATTCCCATGCTATTTTATCATGATTGATGTTCCCTTATGATATATGCCTTACGTACTTCTAAGATTCTTGTCTTTGCTCAATATTTTGATGTTTAGATTTTATGTACTTGTTTTTGCATTAAAATGTTTATGGATTGTTTTATGTTTTCTATGTTTACCCTTACTGGGAATTTGAGCTCACCCCTTTTATGTTTTCTTTTCCCCAGGATACTAAGAACGGGTTTAGGTAAGAAAAAGGGGAAGATCTTAATGGGAGATGTTGAAAATCATTCACCACGATTAGAAGATTATATTCTGAGTTTCCAAAGACACTAAACTATTACGGTCCTTATGTGTCTATTTTTGTTATGTACTAAGTATTCCGCAAAATTAATGTAATGTCCATGTACGTCAAGATTCAGGTCTCTATAGTTGGTATCATAGGAAAGGATTAGTCAACCTTTGGAAACTAGGATGCGAGAACTTTAGTGAGATCCCTAGAGATATTTCTAAGGTATGTCTAGGGATGTCCCTAAGGATAAGTATATGTATAGGTTATAGTACTAGAATTATGGTAACGATCTTCGAATTAAACCTAAGATGTTATATATTGAAGGTACTCCCCCTTTATTATGTTGTTTTCCCTATCATGGTTTTTTCCTCTCAAACTATTCTTTTTGGGATTTTGACGATGGCTGGAACCTAAAAGAACCATGTTGATCAATGCAATGGACAATTCAATTATTGTCCTCCTGAACAAACAAATGTTATGGGAGATGGAGTGAAAAATCTTATTACTATACTTACACAAGCTATGAATCATTCTGGACTTCGAAATGAGCAGAGAAGGGAACAATATTCTATTGAGTCCTTCATGAGGCAATATCCACCTTGTTTCAGTTGGTCTTATGATCCACTTGTTTCTGAACAATGGATCAGTACCACTGAAAAGATATTTTCAGTTCCTCAATGTTCTGAACATGATAAAGTCATCTTAGCAGTATATCATTCGGATGGTGAAGCTGATCAATGGTGGAATCTTATCAAGAATACGAGGCCAAGAGATGAAATTGAGTCCATGTAATGGGACGAGTTCAAGAACTTATTTTTCAATAAGTACTTCCCTCGTATTCTTCAAACAAAGATGGAGAAGGAGTTTCCTGATCTAAAGGAAAAAGATGATGAATCTGTTGGTATATACGAAGAGAATTTTACAGGGCTTGAAAGGTATGAATATGGATTTATCATCCAACCTGAAAGTAAAGTTGATCGATTCTTCAGTGGATTAAAACCAAATCATCGAAGGGAATTAGCTATAAGATACTTTAGTAGCTATGAAGAAATTGAGTATTGTGCTATAAAGGCAGTAATGGAAGTTCGTGTTACTTATCCATCTCATGGTTTTGACAAGAAACGAAAGATGGAGTTCAAGGAGAAATCTCAGAATAATGGTGAAAAGAAGATGAATGTTTCCTTATGCTCAAAGTGTGGAATGAAGCATGGTGGAGATTGTCTTAAAGGGACTAGATAATGTTTTAAGTGTGGAAAAGAAGGTTATCAAGCAACTGAGTGTTGAAGTAATGGAAAAAGGGTTAGTAATGATGTGAATAAAGAAAAGACTGTAGAGAATACACCACCAACACTTCAATGCTTCAAGTGCAAGGAAATGAGGCATTATGCTAATAAATTCCCCAATCCAAGGGTTAGTGAGAATCGACATGAGCAACCACTTAAGGAAAAGTACAAAGGGAAGTCACATGCGATCACTATTGGGAATTTTGAATATGACAATGATGTGGTGGAATGACTAAATGTTTATGTAATGGGATTCCAAAATAATGTTGTATATAATATCATGGAATATTGGAATATTTATGTATTGGTCTATTGTGGATTTCAATAATGTTATGGTACTGGTAACCATGGAATGCGATTGAGATATATTTGGAAAAAAGATGATTTGTGCATAATGAAGGGATAAAGAGAAAATGAAATGTTTGACAGTATTCATGAGCTCATGACTGATATAAGGAAATATTTATATCATGGTTTGAGTATATATAATTTTGGGGTTTTGGTATGTGGAAAGAGTTAGCTTTTGACAGCACTCAAGTTTTCACTAAGATTCAATGGGTATTCATTTTTCATGAGAATACATGATTAAGGCCATAAAATGTTTGTAATGTGACCAAAAGGACATATCTTATGATATACGGGGATCAACGATGGTATTAACATGCTTGTTATATGAAATATCTGGTAATAGTTTTCACTATAATATGAGAGTGGACTACAGTATTATGGATAAGCCTAAAGAATGGAATGGATTATGTTGGACATAATTTAATATTGTTTAAGGATAGAAGTTTTTTCGATATTATTGATGGGATGTTATAGTAATGTAGTTTTAGAAAAAGGACAACCTGCAGGATTGGTGACAGCCCATCGCGTCGGACAAGGCTGTGGGAATCGAACCCACAACTGAAGTGAGACTTGCCTTTATCACCTAACACTGGCCTACAAGAAATCCCTGTTTAGTAGAAACTAGTTTTATTATATTAAGTAGTATGATATATGAAGTATAAGTCCATTTTAGGAACCATATATGATTAATCTCATTATAGATGGACTTATGTATTTTTGATAACTTTTATAACCTTTTGTTTGAGACAGATGGAATGACCCATCATTCTATCACATGATCTGCTAACACTTCATGAATGAAAAATTCAGCTTCATTTCTTTACGATATGAAGTGGAAATTGTCCATAGAATTACCAACGGTAAGACTGTACCAAAATCATGAATGTATTTCTTCTAATTCCAATTTCATCAACTTTAGGGAAATGATCTTGAAAACCAAAAATGTTGTCCTAGTGCCCTTATATCCGATGAATCAGATGGTACCTTAGATCATCAAAAATCTATGGCTTTGTGATTGATGGATTTTTTATAGCCATGTTCTCTACCACTCTCCATCAGAACTTGATGGTTAGATTTTTCTCCCATATCCATATTGTCACCTATGTTCTCCTATATGGAAACCCAGTGATGAGTTTCTTTGGGTAATCATTACGTTTCATACTTTAGTTTTTAAATCCATGTTTTGGTATTCCTTTTTACGATGTGGGTTTTTATTAAAGAAACTTTCGAGTAGTAAACTATTTATAACCCCGACGATTTTTGAGGGTGAAATTCATTTTAAGGGGGGTAGAATGTAACACCCCGGGATTTTATGAAAAATATTCCTTTTAATTTCTTGTGCCGTACGATACACCAAAAGGAGATTTCACAACATTCATTCATGACTTGGCTTCCATTACACGCAAGCGCGACCTTCCACGATAGCGTGTGTTGTAAGCAACACTGAGTTTTTCTAAACCACCATATGTTATATAAACTAACCATTATGAATAGTAATACGCACTTTTTGAAATTTTATAAATTTTAACTTTCAAAATGTACTTCATTTTTGGATTCAAAATATCGAAATTAGCCTAGGGTGAATTTTTGGTATTTTTCTGAAAACATCCAATTTTTGGTGAATAGTGAAAACACTGGGTTACTATTCAAAACCGACTTTTTATTTAAATAATTATTTATTTTATTTAAATTTATCTTAGGTAAAAATTGATACATTATACCTATATAAGTTCAATTTATGTCATTGGAGTCATTTTATAAAAATTTTAGATATATAAATTTTTTTTTGAACTTTTCACAATCTTTTACCCACCTCGTAAGAGAATTTGAAAATTTACATAAAACATAATTTTACACTTCTATGAGTGGAATTTCAAAAATACAAGAGACACGATTATTATCAAGGACTAAAATGTGGTTCAATGAGATGAAAATAATTTTTCATGAATAGTAACTTTTTACTTTTTTTTACCACGGTTATAAGTAAATAGGGAAATTAAGGGTAAAATTGATATTATTATTAACCTAAAACATGTACTAATTCTATTGGATAAGTTTAATTCGACCAAAAACAAACTCAGGAATAAAATATGACCATTTAGTCCCACTTGGATTAGATTATGACATTTATTATTAATTTATTTAAAGAAGGGTTAAAATAGTTAAAATCAATGTTTAATAACTAAATCATTTTTAATATAGGGTTATACATAAGATAAATTCAACTATAAATATTCATTAGAAATATAAGAATATTTCCTACATAATGGTGTTTTATTTATAATTTTTATGCATTAAATAATTTAATTTATTTATGACACAATGATGATGGAGTAATTATCTTATTAATCAAATATTGACATAATTGATGTTATAAATACCCAAATAAATGTAATATCTGCCTTTTTATGAATTCCACTATTTTTATAGGTTAATATGACATGTTAGTATTGATTTAGTTAAATTTTTTAGAACTAATAATTCTGTTATGATTTTCACAAAAATCAATTACCAAATAGTGTCAAAATTGAAATAAAATATGTTTTAGAACAAATAATATATTATTAATTTCTATTTGATTCCAAAAAATATAAGGTTCGGCCAAATGACATAGATAAGGTTATATATATTAATAATAAACAACTTGGGGTTATTTTGGCTTTTTATAGTAAGTTTATTAACCTTATAGTGTAAGAAAATAAGAAGACACAGTAAAAGTAAAATTATGTAACTTAAGGTTAAATCTAAATGATAAGGTTAAAATAGAAACATAAACTTGTCTAAATTTTATTGGATGAGAGTATTGCGACCCATCCCCACCTTATCTTCAAAATAACTCAATTTGGAGCTTTTAAAAACCGAATATGACTTTATAATAAAATAATATTTTTAGTTTTTCCAAAGGTGCCTCTCTCCTCCCTTATAAAAGGGCACCTCCTCCCTCTCTTCCTCACACCACATTGAGCCCTCATGCTCATCCAAACCATACAAAATTTTATTCTTCACTTTTATATAAACATCCTAGAAGTTCTGGTCTTTTTCAAAGGCCAATTTTAGTGCCCTAAGAGGAGGTCTCAAAGAGGCGCTTCAAAGAAGAGGTAATGTCCATTACCAATTCTTTCAGCTTTATTTACTCTTCCACTTCTTCTTCTTTAGTTTTTTCATTATTAAGTAATAACATCAGTATAACTCATATACGGATATGTTATTATATGTATGAAACAACCCTATTTCACCATCTATCCATCCTATGGAAAACAAAATCACCACGGGTGCGTACGTAAGGAATACCGTCTCCACGCCGTGGTGAAATCTGTTTTTCCACCAAACCCTTACAAGGATGGGTATAATGGTGTAAATAATAAATATATATGGTTATTATAACATCATAATTATTCTTATATATCATACCATCCTCTACAATTCTATTCAATAATTATGGGAATGATATCATCGCTCGTGCGTACGTACGGACTACCGTCTCCACGACGCGATGAGATTCATTCTACATGTTAACCATACATGAATGATCATAAAGTTTATATAATGAATAATAATTAAATATATGAAATAATAATTCTACTAGATTTATGTAAATATATATCTATGTCATCTATTTAGTTTCATTGAATTCAATAAGGAAACAAAAACAGTGTTCATGTGTACGTACGGCCTACCGTCTCCATGAACAGTGTATTTCATTTCTATTATCGATCTATAATTTATATATTTATATGATGAATATATATTATATATAAATCATGTTTTACATTCTTGAATTATTTAAATCAGTATATAAGTAATAATATCAAGAAAAACAAGTCCAAACACGTACGATAAATAAAACGATTTGACCCAAAACACTGCTTTAACATGGAACTTACAAAAGAATGGGTAATATAAAGTCATAAGTGAACCATATATGATATCATAACAATGAATATAATTCTGTAATAAGTCAATGACATTGTTTAAATCATTATACAGGAGGTTCGAAAATGTACGAAGCATATCAGACCTAAGGTAAGGGATAACTTTTCCAATCTCGTTTTTATCTGAGATTGTTTATTCGTAAGTATTTACTGGGGTTATTTCTATCATCCATGTCCATGTTTTATAAAAGTGTTTTCATGTATTTTTAATGTCATTTTTTCCCATTTTTGACTTTTACTACATGGTATGTATGTAATCTTTCTTTTACGATGTACTTTTTGAATTTCCTGGAAAAATTACGAGAAGAATGTTTTTTTAATTTATACGGCACGAATGGATTTTTATAGTTTTATAAAGCCTTATTTTCATGAATCTTCCTACAGAAGATCTCAAAACTATTTTCAACATAATATTTTTCTTTTAAAATTGCATGATGTTATGTGAAAAGAAATTGATTTTGAAGAAGAAAGGATATTTTCCTCAAGAATTCATTTCAAGTGTTTTATGAAAACAATTTTCCATCTAAGATGACATTATTTCATATGTGTCTGTTTCAAGTATAAAGTCTCTATGATTTACATGGTTTCAATTTTCTTATTATGAAATGATATCCATTTCTTTTATATGGATTATGTGATGATGGGATGATGTTTATGAAACCCATTTTATTCATTGGGTTATTATGAATGATGTATGTTTATTTTGTGGAACAAGTAATAATGATTTCAATATGAGATGGGTGGGACCTATATCTCCCGCCAATGAATTTGGTAAAGATTTATATATCACGAGATAGACATGGCTGGAATGTTAATTTAATCCGGTTCTAGTGTTACAGGACTGAAATGTGGGGTGAACTCAATTCAGAAAGGGACTTTGTCCACTAAGACGGTCTTGGCAGCAATGCCTTAGCTACTATGGAAATTATAACATGTGCTTAATGGTTTCCATAATTACATGTTTTATTCCCATCCTATTCTATCATGATTATTGTTCCCTTATGATATATGCTTTACGTACTTCCAAGATTCATGTCTTTGCTCAAGATTTTGATGTTTAGATTTTATGTTCAAGTTTTTTCATTCAAATATTTATGAATTGTTTTATGTTCCCTATGTTTACCCTTACTGGGCATTTGAGCTCACCCCTATTATATTTTCTTTTCCCCAGGATATAATGAATGGTTTTAGGTAAGAAAAAAGGGGAAGATCTTTATGGGAGATATTGATGATATTTCACCACGATTAGAAGATTATATTCCGAGTTTCCAAAGACGGTAAACTATTACGGTCCTTGTGTGTATGTTTTGTTATGTACTATGTATTCTGAAAATGTAATGTAATGTCCATGTACGTCAAGCTTCGGGTCTCTACAATAGGGGTATGAAACCATGTAATTTCTATGAGTCTGAGGAGGAATGTAAAAATTGTGGAGGTTCTAGAATAATCATCATACATATTGGGTAGAACGCGAGTTTATTTTGAAAATATTAAAATGGTATTGAGACAATGTGTACAGGTTATATAGGGATTCTTTTGAATTATGAATCGATGAGTGACCATGTGTGGACCAATGGCCAATATTTTTTATATGATGCACATATGTATAAATAGAGGAGTTTCATATGAGTATTAGAAATACATTTTTCATTAGAAGGGATATTAGAGGTGGATCAGGTGAGTTTACATGGATGTTTTGGATTAAACTTTATAATATTGACTTAATTTATAAAATGCAATAGCATGGCTTGAAAAGAGAAAAAATAGTATTTATGTTAGAACCAATTAGGTATTGTGATTTATGAGAAAAATAAATAAATCTATATGGTTGGAATATAACCATCAACCATTGGAGGATGTGATCCTTGTTATAGATTAGATTTAGTGGATGTTTTTTTGATGCTCCATGTTGTCTCGTTAAGAGTGGATATTGAGGGTTCACTTTTTCTCTAATGTATGAGTGGGAATACCTCATTCAATTTTTCATTCTTTTATAGATAATGTGTTCCCCATGGTCATCATGATTTTGATTCAATGGATAGATGGAGACTTTACAATAATAGTGTTGAGAGTCATATTAGAATATTATGTCTAACCCTAGTTATATATGGGTAATTAAATTGATGAGATCATTAATTGTATGCTTGAAATGGAAATGAGATGTCTCTGTGTGATGAATTTGATTTATCTCATTCTATGCTGAAAAACATATTGGTAATTTTGGTGTCCTAATCACACATCAACAGATGGTGACATGAATTTACAATATAGGTTAGAAACGGCTGGAACAATTTTATTTTTTCACATGAGATTAGATATAGTGGATTTTAAACCACATTATGTATATCATGTTAGGTATGATAGTGGTATTTATTATAATTTGTCTTAGAAGTCCAGGGTAAAGACTACATATGCAGGCATTGGCATAGAGGAGACGAGTCCTAACATCATCCGCCCAAAATTTTATTTGAGAAAGGTACCATATTTACCATTAATTTATTTGTGGTGTTTTGGTAAATTCATCAAGTATGTTGGTGGACTAGAAAAATGAATTTTCTTGTTTTCCTATGAGTGTGTGGAGAGCCATGTCTCAAAATTATCATTAATTAGTTGATGATAAAGGGTATATATTTGGAATATAGATGATTGTTTTTTATTAATCAATCATGTACTAGGATTGAAAATCAGGATTAATAATTATACAACTATTTTAGTTATTTTAAAAATATATGACTTGTTGTTTAATAAATAGTTCCCCTTGTGGTTAAAAATGTACATTAGATGTTTGTTTAGTGTTTTGGAGTCAAATGAGATGACTTGAGTGTAAATTTATGACTATGATATTTCATTATTAATGATAAAATGGGTTAATGTAATTCTCAAATATGATATGTTTTATGGAAAGTAGATTGTAATGCCTCTTGGCCAAATAGGATGTAAAAATAAAATGGAATTTGAAATCTTCTTTTTATAGATGATTCTATTTGAGAATCATGAAACCAAATAAGTTTAAATATATTTGGTTGACCTTTAGTGGCTTTTTATAATACGATTAAATACTTAGTTGGGGAATAGGTGTGCAAGGGGTTTTTTGACCGACAAATTGGTGGCTGGTTTGCTGAACATCGGTAGAAGAATTTCATCATCCTTTTGGAGGGGTATTTCTATGTTTTATCGTGGCATATGTTTATTAATTTAATAATATTCCACATAATCATATTTAGAGAGCTTGGTTCTTAGGGTATTTTAATTTCATACAGTGAATCCCACTCTCTTTCGCATCTGCATCCCCTCAGTCTAAGCGATTTTTCTAATGTATTCATAGAAACATGTTGGAATAATACTCTGTTTTACTTTCTACTCTTATAATCCTCTATTTATTTTACTTCCCCCTCATATTCTGGATATAATGGCTATTTCATCTTATTTGTGTTATATCCTCAAATTTTAATAGGAATATTTTACAACCTATTGAGGTGATGTCATAGAAATGTTTTTTCATGTTTTTCCCATAATTTTGTTTATGTATGTCAACATATTTATTTTTATAAGATTTTGGGGTCAAATTAACTTTATTTATAGTATAATATTTTTTTTGTTTTATGTATTTTTCCATTATGACGTTAATGGAATCATGTGAGCATCCCATATGAATTTGGTTATTGTTTTGGGGTAGCAAGAGAACTCAAAATGTATTTGTGGATTTTGGAAATATTAATTTAAATTGTTTCATGAATAGTATATGTTTTATTCATTATAAATTGTATACAACTAATTTTTTATGTATTTACCTAATTTGGAGATTTATAGTTAAGAGAAGAATTTGGAAGGCCTTGGATATGATTCAGAGAGTTTTTTAAATATGTTCTTAGTAAAAAATTTTACTAATTTTAGGTAGGTAGTCCTTATATATCTACCTTATGGAATTAATTAATATCATATAGTGTTTTGTTTTTATTTTTGGTGTCACAATAGATGGAATTTGAACTGTAAAATTTAAGGTGTTCGTAATTAGTATTAAATTCTTGCAAATTAATTGGACAATATTCCATGTAAATGATGAGCATCATGCACCAAATTAATTTCCATTGTAATTAAATTAAAATGGAATTATTATATATTTATTATTTGATAAATTTGTTCCCCAAGAGTATAAATAAAATTAAATGAGCCTAATGTAGTGGCACTAGTGTAGGGGGCCATGAAACCATTCTGGTCGAGGATATTGAGGAATTTGTGTTGTTGTCCTTGGGGTTGGACTTGTCATAATCATGAAATTTACTAAAGACTTTGGTAAATTTAGATGATCGTGGGGATATTTTACCTTATTGCTCGGGATAATGAATACATAATTGTGTAGATCATGAGGAGATAAAGTATAGGATAATTTTGTAGATTAGACTTGATTGTCTTGTTCATTAAGGGGATTATAACTATCTCTCTCATGGGACACACATTCAAGTATAATGATTCTCTATTGATATTTTGATTATTTCAAAGGAATTTTTTCCATCTGAGTTGTAAGTGCTATTGAAACAAATGATTTTGAGAATTATGGATCCTAATGATGTTTCTTAACTTTTATAAGACTCAGGGGTCAATGGTGGGTAAACCAAGGAAATTATAACACATATAAGATTGTGTATATTCGAATTGAGTATTAATGATTCTAGGGGTATATTAAAATATGAATCATAAATTTATAATGTTGTGTATGTAATGATTATATGTACTAAAAATGTTATACAATCAATTTTTATGAGAGATGGTTTCATAAATAGGGACAATCCTGACGCGATGAATATTGAATATTTACATTCCTCTGGTACTTTTTTATGTATTGAGGTGTCTATCAACTAGATCCTCAGATCCAAAAGTATGGGATGTCACACCTGATATCATGTGGGATGATATGGACAAGCTACATAGATCCACTGTTATGGGATGTGACACCCATCATAGTTTGGGTTTATGTGGTCATTCTGCATGGATATATGCATAGGGTATAAAAACATAACAATGGTCAGAGATATAATAATTATAAAAAAATAATCCCTTAATATATAAATATTACATCATTTTAGATGTATTTTAAAAAATATATTAATTGTACACACATGATTCCCATAAGGATTTAGTTACATTTGAAAGATGAAATCTTAAACAAAGAGTACATGAGAAATAAATTTCTTTTCCCATTATGTTCATCACATCTAGAACCCAATTTAGACATATCATACATAAAACCATTATATTTACATGGGGGAAGAGAAATATAAGAATGGGTAATCACTAATACTCTATCTGGGAAGACATAAGAGCTATTAATCAATAAAAAAATGATCATAAGATAAATATAAGGTCCTATGTTCAAGATAAAATCATAAATTAATCATAAAAAATTGGTTAATGACCTATAATAATGATTCATGATATAAGGTTTCATCAATCAAAACACTGATGTCGTAAAAATTGTGGAATCATTATTATTTATTCATGATCGATGAGTACACACTATAAGGATATGATATTAAATTCTGCCTTTATAATGATCATTGAAAATAATTTCCTAACTCAAGGGACACTACCGAGAATATCATTTTATTTTAGGTTCACACCTCATTCCATCATTTCATTAGTCAATGTTCAGCCATAAGGCTATCTTTTTAGAAAAAGTCCCATAATAATCTGGGTTCACTCACCAATCTAGTAATTATTAACTCATATAAAATAATTAATTACCCAATTGATTATGTGAATATAGAATTCCTAAAAAACCCTTAACATAATGAAAACATACATATTTGGCAAAAAACCATAGAAATAAATCAGTATATGAACATATCATAACCCATGGAAGAGATATAGGGTTTAATAAGTCACCATAATCATTAAACATATATATAAATATATTATGGTTGAAAAAATAAATTATTACATTTGTAATTCATAATAATGACCTTGTTTTTATAGATAAAAACACATTTATATTTCTATTATACCAATTCATTAGGGAAATATATTTTTCATTTTTGAAATAACTTATTTACTCTATAAATATGTTTAAAAAATTATTGATAAACTATTCAATGTAAATAACAATGTAATGATATAAAGTAAGCTTGAGTGAACTTTATATTAATAATTATGGATAATTTTTTTCATGTGGTGTACATTAAAATAATAATTCCCTTATGGTTTTTGAAAAAATGTCTGAAATTTATTTTTGAGAAAATGATAAGAAGATTTTTATGAAAAAAAATGTATTGAAAATAAAAAATTTGTAATAATGAAACTAATTAGTCATTGGATCAAATTTAAAACTAATTTTTGAATCATTTTAAAGAAATATGTGTATGAATTAAATGATTGTTGGACAAAGAGAGAAATGATGTTGGTTATCCAATAAAAATATTAGTACCGTATCATGATTACATAAATAGAATAAAATAAAAATTAAAAATTTAAACATCTAAAATAAATTGATGATAAAAATATATATATGATTTGGGATAGATATATTATATAATTTCATCATTATAAAATTTAAAAATATAACATCCTAATATAAAATAGATTATAACATTAAACCTTTACCTCAAGACCCTATTTCTTCATATGTTCTCTAACCTCTTTCATAATTAATTTGACATTATTATCAATATGTAAAAGAAAAATATAAATTATTGTTATATAATATATTATTTAATTAAAAAATCTTATAACTCATTTTTTACATATATTCAATATCATCATCATTTTTTGTTTTAATTCGTTCATTTTTCATGTTTGTTTTAGTTCATCAGTTGTTTTCCATTCACCTAGATCATGGTTTGTTTATTAAAATAATTTTGATAATGATATAAATATCCTATATATTCAAAATATATATATTTATAATTTTACACAAAAAATCAATGATTAAAAATTGATTACATAACTATATAAAGACAATTGTCCATACATTTGAATGATTAATGTTTCCATTCAAGGATGCATTGAGAAAAGGAATCATAAATAATTATTCACATTTAATGAATAATTATTACATCCAAAATTAAATATATATAGATTAATTCAACCGTAATAAACAACCATGAAATATGTTTGGGGAAAATGAATCTAATTGCAATGTTGAGGTTGTAGTCCTCATGTAACTACATGTGATACATTCATATCCAATTTTATGGATAAGAAGCGGTAAATTGTTGAAAAATAATAATAATAACATATAACTATATTGTTGACACTTGGGTACAAATATTTTAATAGATACAACATTGTTTGGTGAATTAAAAGAATTAATAAAATTGAAATTTCTCTATTATGAATTATATATCTTCCTTGAAATACTTCCATTGTCTTACACTGTAATCCTTGAATGATTCATATTTGATGAAGAAAAAATGATGTAAGAAAAAAGGTATCATAATACGTTATGGAATAATAATTTTATCATATATAAGGATCTAGTGGTGCGAATAAGGGAGGTAAGAGGTTCCCCTAGAAAAGTGAGGGGAGGAGAAAACCTCAGACTTTTTAAAAGGCTTCAATGATATAGGGTCACTATGATAGGGATATTGACCCGAAACGAAATATATCTGAATTTAGGGTAATATAATGTTATGATAACTCTATCAAATAATAATCTAAATGTTTTTTATGTAAAATATACCCTAATCTCTGGACATAATCCCCAGGAAAATCATTTTAATCAAAATTATGTTAGCAATATTTTAATATTATTAATATTAAGTATGAAAAATTATAAGATGAACCTATTAAATTTTATTATTTATGATTATTCCAAATATGGAATCCATTTTACCAGATTCAATTTCATTTGGGGGTAGAATATAATTTTTAATAAACCTCCAAACCAAAATGAAAACCCATGTTAAAAAAATTAATTTTTATTAATAAAACATAATTTACATTTATGATAAAACAATTTTAATATATATGAATGAATATATTTTATATAAATTTAATAAATAACATTAATATAAAAATATTAAATAAAATATTCAGAGAAAAAAGCATTATGCACAAAAAATTGTTGGAGAGTAATGTGTTTTTATGAACAAAAAATAACAAATACAACAATCAAGTATAATGCTAATTTCAATGTAATTAATTATATTTTCTCAATTAATTTATTTATGTGTTAATATTTAATAAAATTCAGTTTATAATGGTACTTTTTCATGAATTTAAATTATACATTTTATATAAATACAAATTGTTTACTACTCAATGAAAATGAATTTTTTTAGATAAATCATAAAACATAGCCCTAACATAGAATAAAAAATATTCATTAAATTGATATCATTTTCATAAATTAAATATTCTTAAAATATATATATTTATGATCATTTTTCATTAAGAATCCATAACATAATTTTTAATGGAAATATAATTTCAAAGCAGAAAATGACATTAATATAAATTGAGTAATTATTTATTATGAATTAATCAAATAAATTTAAATTCTTTAAACAATTATTATTATATTTAAAAATGCGTTATTACTATTCATAACTTATAATTTAACATTTATGATATATAATTTTAGTGTATCACCATTCATATATAATTAGGATTGAGTGTTATAAAAAATTTCAAATAACTTATATTTCATTCAAGGGAAATACATATAAATTATTATGGTGTTACATTATACACTTTTTAAAATGAATTTATCCTTATAAATAATATCCCTTTTATAAAAAATGAGAATATATCTTCTCTCTTACATCCTTCAGTTGCTATGTATCATCCTCTAATTGTTGATTCCTTGATTAAAAATTTACTAAGTGAGTAGTAATTTTTGTAGAAATTATCTTTATGGTCGTAGATTTATACATTTTGTTATTCAAAAGAAAGATAATGCTCTAGTATTTAATCATATGAGTATAGTTTATCAGAATGAACTAGTGTATACTTTTTTAGGAGAGATACATGGAACAAATCATGAACCTGAGAATAGTTTAGTGGGATTTGTATGGCGTCAATATTTTTGTAAATCCTATCAAGAATCTCAGAATTGAAAACATTCCTTGGCATTATTTATTAATTCAATCAATATTACATGAATTTCATCAATGGAGAAATTAACAAGAAAACCATCTCAAAACCATCAAACTCTAGATATAACTAATTATTGTTATCAAAACTCTCTTATTGATAATATTTTGTCTATACAATCTTCTAAATTGATCTAAAATTCGATACAATTTTCACATATTCAATAAGTCCCTATTAATTTAATTTACCATCATAATTTAGTATGTTAGAGATTTTCACTTCTTTTCATAGTAGGATTTATAAGGAGCTATATTAATTCTCATGTTAATGTTAATGTTTTAATAAAACTTGAATAGATTAAGGTATTGATCTCGAGCAGCATTGAAGTCCCTATATTAAGATCTCAAAATATCCTCCACGATTTATATTTTCCTTTTTGTATAAACACATTAATTTTAATTATAGGTATTACTAAAACATCACTCTATTCTGGATATTTCATAATACTTATTTTTAATTTTAATGTAAATATAAAATCATGAACAAATATAATATAATTTATAACTCCATAAAAACATTATAATTACTAATTGTTTATCAATAAAATAAGATCAAGATATAAATACGATTTGAAATTAATGAAGGGGGAAAATTTCATGGGGCGATCGAATAAATAAGGTAGTAGTATGTCCTTTAGATGTATTAGTGAATTAATGATTTAAAATTTTATGATTATTTTATATTTCACACAATTTTTAATAATGAAAATTCTTTCATATCATTAATATAAAACTTACCATTGATAAATCCAAGTATTTTATGGGTATTTTATCTTTATAATTAAATTATCGAGTGGCATAAGTTATCACCATATCATTTTTATTGATAACACACCCTAAACCCATAATTTATTCATCACTATAAATAAAAAACATCATCCACTATAGGATAGTTTTATCATAGTTTAACTGACTAATGTTCTCTTTGGTTCTGTGATATTTTCTTCACATTAAACAATCCAATGAATGTAAACAACATTATTACTTAATAAAATTTGTTTAATAGAAGGTCATGATAAATAATTTACAATTAACTGATAATATCTAGGATTTCAAGTAATGCTATAGATTTTAGTTATAGTGGTTGGTCTGGGAAAATAATTAATAAAATATATCTATGATGGATCAATTAATATACCCTTGGTAGGTATTATATAAAATAAAAATTATAATTTTATTAAAAAAATTCACACATAATTTTTTTTCATGAAACTTCTCCTTCATTGTGGTCTTCTATATTTTCCACATGTGATATTCATTCAATTTTTTTTTCACATTTAATATAATAAAATATCACAACTAAATACATAAAAAATTGATCAAGGTAATATTTAATGTCTCTAAACATTTAATCAATGATGATAGTGGGAAATTAGAATAAAAAATGGAGTCACATTAATTTATAGTGCACATACCTTCAAGAGATGGTTGTATTTGGAATATATTCAATTTTCCCTCAATTTATTGTATCTATATAAAAAAACACTAATATAAAATTATTTATTTACTCATAATTAATTAAAAAATCATTAAAATATGGAATATCACACTTATTATTGATCATTATATTTTTATGTTCCAAATAATCAATGTATATTAAAATTTATCCATTTTATTCATGTAAAAATGAATTGGTGAATGACTGGGTGGTGCACTTTGTTGAATGAATACCATATCAGGATTATCCAGTAGTTTCATCTGCAATTTGAGAATCTTAATCCGATTATTATAAATAATTTCCTTGAGATTCATGTAGAACGAGTTATTGTCTCTATTGAATGATATAGTTCCTGATTCAGAGTAAGAATATGAAATGCTTCAGAAAAGATATCATCAACCTACCAAACATTAGGTATATCTCCAACGTTGAGTTTCACCCAAAACATATACACAAAATCTTGTTGCTTCCTAAAATCAGCATCGATTATATAATTTTTGGTCAATATCTAGGTTTTCCCCATCCTTTTAATGAATTTTTGAGGTTTTATATAAGTTTTATTCCCATAGTAAATCCTTATATTCTATCGGTTCATGTGGGTACCCCCATATTAAGGTTTCTACTAATTTTCTACTAATAAAGATATCATCCAATTTACAGCCACTAGTTCAAGGTCATTTTTCAACTTTGTCCTCCTCTAGGATATATATTCTCCAATGAATTATATTATCTTTTTGAATGGATGGGTCTTAGGTTCCTAGATGAAGAATTATTTTATCAAATTGAAATTTGGTCATATTTGGCTTTCCCTTATGTGATTTCTTGAGCAAAATAAATATTCTCATGGACTCTTAGAGTTTTGTTGTAGGATTAATTTATGTTATTTATTTCATGGGGAACCATATAATAAGAATGTTTGGGTCTTCTAGAAGTGTTTTTTTTATGGTGGAGTTTTTGGAATCATCAAAAAATTTAATTACATTGAATATGATTTCTCATTCATTTTCATTTTTCATATCATTTTTTGATTCCATGTGCGAGTCAATGGAATGGGAAAGTATATGGAATCAGTTTGATTCAATTTATGTGGTTTCAGAACCTTGGATTCTGGGTGATGATTTCATTGTGGTGTTTGTTGTCTCTAAATGGTGTGTGGGGATAATGATTCAAGAAGGGTTAGGAGGGATTGTTATAGATTAGTGGATCATATGGTTTTGGTGGAACTAGGTTATACAGAATACCTGATCACATATTATAATTACGAAAAGATTTGTCATAGAATATGAATCCACCTGGATAATAATTTAGCCAATCATAATTTGGTCTCTCAATTCCCAAGAACTTTGGAACATCCCAAGGTCAGGGGAATATCATATCATACATCATTTCTTTTCAACATTACTCTTCAATGTGATGGAAGAAGACACTTTATCTTTTATAACTTCTAGATGTGTAACCCCAATTGTCTTTAGTTTGTGTAGGATTCATGGGAGAAACCAATACAAGGAGTTCAGTATGTTCCTAAGCATAATAAGATTTTACATTTAATGAGTTCTCATAAGTAATGGAATAGAAGGAGTCCTTCTCATTTATAGGGTCTTGAGCATTTAAAAATGAATATTGATCTTAGCTAGTCACGACATGAAAAAGGATGGTATTTGGTTCTGTTTCATACACTGTGTAGAAAAATATCTAAAATATCTAAAATATTTCTAGAACATGATAGGGATGCTTATGCTATATCCAGAGCTATGTGGAATAAAGAGGGGATCACAACAAGTCCTTTTTCATAATTGAATCAACGTAAAGTGTCAAATCACCAAATCAATTATTCTCCTAGATGATGGATTGTATACTGATGACCCATTGATTATGGGAGTTATGGATCTTTATTTAATGATTTTACATCAAATTAATGTTAATACATGTATATTGATTGGTTTTCCTTGGTGTCATGCCAATATTTTCATCATCATTCCTTGGGTGGTGTATAATATTATTAATAATATGTTCAGTGGGGTTCCTCAAAGTGAAAAAATATGGGATTATATTCCATCACTCATCTGGTAAAGTTATACAGGCTCAACAATTTTTCAGGATATTTTTATCTGTTTGAATGGGATATTTTGAGTAGAAAACATATCGAGTCTACCAAATACAACATTCATTATGGGAATCTTACTCCTGTAGCATGTTTTAAAACCTTGATACTCATTCTGAAGGCCAAGGATCCCATGTCTATAAATAAATTTTGACCCATTATCATGTTCTATTTCATATACATAATTATGGTCAGAATTATTAGCAAAATGTTATCTCTTCATTTTCCCATGTGGATATCTCGAGAGAATCACAATTTTCTGAGGTGCTACTCCATTTAGTGTTCAATTATTCTAGATCGTGAAATATCTATGGAGATTAATTTCCAATCATTGGGATTTAACTTCATCATCAATGTTGATATTGAAAAATCATAGGATAGGCCCAAATATAATTTTATACTAAAGGTGTTGGGTTGTATAGGGTTCTCCCATTTGGTGCCATATATTCTTTTATGTGTTTTAGTTCCTCATAGTGGGCTGTATCATTCTTTATTAGGATGAATGGATTCTTGAAGTCATTTTTTGTAATGAGTAAAATGTTTATACATTCTCCAAATAATTTCATCATGAACCTTAACTCATTAACCAGTTATTTAAATCAAAGCATCCTCACAATTGTTATTATAACTACTCAGAGTAGGGTTTATTACCATAATTTGTTGCATATTATCTTCTCAGATGATATGGTTTTATTTTTGAATTATAATACTAGATATCTATAAAGATTTAATGAAATAATTATGGGATATTGCACGTTGGGTGTTCATTTTAGTATTTATTATGAATGAAGTAGTTTTATTTCTACTTCAGGCCCAACAAGGTTGTTTTCTATGGTCAATTATATCTTAGGTATTCAATACTGATAATTTACCATGGAATATCATGTAAAATGGTCTCACATGGGAGGGTTATTATTTAAAACTACATGTACATGTTTGATAAGATTTATATCCATATTAATAATCATTATAATCATTTTCCATTTTTTAGTGGTAGGATCACATTGGTAAATTGTGTTTTTCCTCCATTCCAATGCAAGTGTTATCTGCTTGAATTGTTCTAATTGTGAAGATCCTAGATATTGAGAAATACATGTTGGATTTAATTTCAAATTTACACTCTAAAAGAATATGTCATTTGGACACATGTGGTTGGCATTTAGGGCTTTCCGAGGAAGGTCATATTAATCTCATGGATGTCTCTACCATGATGCACAGCCTGAAAGACAAATTAAAATTGAATGTTATTGATGGATATAATCTTTGGGAATAATTCCAAAATATTAATTATGGAATGGATTTGAATTACCATGTAATTATATATTCTGTATAATGGAATAAAATAAAGGAGCACATTCTGGTTATTGAGGAAAACATATTGTGGATCATGGGTTATTGGGAGATCGATTTCTGAAGCTATAATTTGGATAATTATCTAATCATTTATCTAGGGTTTACAACACCTAATATTATCATTGTGTAAGAAATATAAAATCCTTTATTTATTAACACACATATTAATAACCATAAATGATATTTTTTCAATTATTTCTACATGAATGGGGATATAGATTACTGTGTTTTCATGGAAGTAGTTACAGTAGTTTTTTCAACTAAACCTTACTATAGTATGGTTAGTATATTTTCAAATAGATAATCATTTGGTTATATTATTTGTTTCAAATAGATCCTTGATAAATATAATTTTGTTTTTTAAGAGGATTTTAAATGTATGTATTCCGACTGATGGTAAGATTTGGCCTTAGGGTACTCATATGGATTGGAGGGGAACCTTTTGAAGAATCTGACATGAGGATCCTATCACTAACTTATTTTTTGATAGTTATTGGGATACATACGTTTTATGACTCTAGGTGATTTCATTAGAATCATATAGAATTTCTAGAATATTGAGTCTTCCATACATCATAGTATTAGAGGTTCCAGTGAGAACAAAACTGAACAAGAGGAAAGGGTACTCATCATTATACGTGGTTTCCAGGCTTTAGGGTGGTGAGGATCATGAAATTTCACAAGGAGACCATAGAGTCTTGTATATTTCTATCCACCAAAATGAATCTCTCGGCATTTGGTCTTTTACCTCTTCACATATTTTTTGGTTTGGCTCATTCCCTTAGGAATATTTAGCATGTAGTTTTGGATTCCTCTAGAAAAAATAGTGATCACTTACATGGTTAAGGGATTCTATGATCTCCTCCATCATGCGATTTAAATTTTATTGTTGATGGGCCATACTATACTAGTTATATGCATGGATGTGGGATGGTTCTCAATAAGATTGGATCAGTGATTCCCTGTTTTAGTGTAGTCTATGGTCCTAGTTAACTTTTAGTGTCGGAAGCATGTTCTATGAGGGATGGGTTAGAGATGTGTTCCAGAAATATTATTATACCTTTTAATGTTGATACTGACTCGGTTATCATCGTCAATTCACTGCATGGATGGATCAGGGTTCTGTAAAATATTATTTATCACATTTTTGCATTTAGATAACTTATTCATCACCACAGTACTATACCTCACACATGGCATGAGGGGAACCAGGTAGAAAATCGATTGGATTCAAGAGTTTTCCCAAAAAACTCTTATATTTGTTTTAATAATTTTTTATCTCTTCTACTTCATCTTATTTCCATTATGATAGGTGATACCTGTGGGATTTACTATTTTATACTCCCTTGATCATTTATCCCTTTTTACAATTCTTTAATAAAAAATGTTAATTCCAAGTCCTGTATATTAATGTTTTCAGAATGGCTATTATTATGAACATTAACATTACATTACCAAATATGAAGTGGAGAACAATTACACCGCAATCCTGATTATCTACTTCAGTGATTGATATAGTATAGTCTATTCCTTGGTCCAAGAGTGATCTATTAGAATAGGAATTTGAGACAAATAATTCCCATGTTCCCCATATATAATGACTTGAATTAGATATAATTTAATTTCAATTTTCCCTTCATTTCAATATAAATATAATATTCCACCTACTTTGAGACATTACCATGGGTAATTATTCTCATAGTTATAATAAGAAAGAAATTGAACATACTTTTATCCATGTCCATTACATCATGAACATCAATGAAATTCCATTTTCCTATTATTTGAAGGGATAGGAAACATACCCTTATTTATATCGATAAAAATATATCAAGATAGTGGATAAGGAATAACCCAATGGTTTATCCTTCTAACTCATATATACTCATGTCTCTTTTGAGGAAAATAATTTAATTTTCATCAAGATTCAGTATTAGCACAATTATTCTTTGTTATTACCATAAAATAAATTGAACAAAAATGTCTGATAAATCATAAGAATAATGTTACTGATATAATGATAAACATAATTTATTGGATATATAAATCATTACACTTTATTTTATCTTTATTCACTCTTATTTTTATTATATGTTAGACATTGTGGTATTATAATTAAATCCATCATAAATGTTTATAATGAACATATAAAATTTCCCAAGTATATCCATATTGATTTTCTATCTATGTGTGGTTTCTTAATCCCATTCATCATGCATAGGTGATGATTGGTTTTTTTCCAAATCCACACAATTAATATTTATTTCCAATAGGTGAAAATGTTTCAAAGTTTTATAAACTATCTAGTATCCCAATATGGTTTTATTTTCTTGTAAAACCACAATCCATTATTTTCTATTATATAAGATGTTCTCAAATACATATTCTTATACTGAAGGTTCTCAAAAACTTCACCACATCCTCGTTTAAAATGATAACTAAACTCTGATATGATACAATCTATATCGTTAAAAGTATTTGATATGAAAATATTACACCATATTAGATGAATATTCATTGCATCTCATAATAATCCACGATGGAGGACCATAGGTGTTTAGTGTGATCATAAATTTGGGCACATAATCAAAAGGTATATTAAATATTAATATCATTTATAAATAATTTCATCATAAATACCACCCATCATAGAAATATAATACCTAAACATATTCTTTATATCATAGGGTAGTGAATCATGAGACCTAGTGTGCTCAGAATCTCAGGGAGGTTAGACATATGAGATGTCAATCCCTAATCATATTATATAATATGATAAACCAAAGGGTATGATAACATTATAAAATATTACAATAATCATACCAAAATTAGTTAGGTATGTATAATAATGATTCATGAAATGTATTTTTTTTCAATCTAAACTCAAAAGATAATTACACAAAGAATAATCTATAATCAACCTTGCTCCATATTAAAATATCATAATGATGAGGCATAATTGTTTTCAATAAATGTAAATATAGAAAATAATTTCTTCATATAAGGACTAAAACCAATACTATCATAGTTAATAGGGTTAACTCTTTATTAAATCATTTCCACAGTGAAGGTTCATAAGAAATAATATATAATTGTACATAACCCCTTAATAAATGAAGATAACACCCCAATACAGTCGTTATTATCACTTATAATATCATTCATTATTTATTGGATTTTAAATATATAAAATTTTGGGACCTCTAATCATACAATGAAAACCTCAAACAACTATTTTTCAAAATTTAAAACAATTGTACAATTTTTCTATCATAACCCATATAAATGTATTGTATTTATAAAATGTTTCATGATCATTATTACAAACCGTGTAAAGAAAAAATAAAGGTTTATTTGTTGTATCATGAACCCATTAAATTTAAATAAACCACATTGGTTATTTTATAGTTGAAAGTACCTACAAAGGATTATAAGAAGATTTATTGAGGAAAAAATAAATTTTTATTTTCACATAATATATATAATATAAAAAAAATTCAATACATTATGGAAGAAATATTAATTGGATAAAAACAATTAATAATATAATATAATCATCAGTGATAATTTTATTAATGATGGTGGTGAAATTTTTTCTTGATGTGTGTGTTAAAATAAAATTTTCTACCATAATTATAGTTAAAAGTTTGAATTTCCTAGATTTGGAAAATGAAATGAAGATTTGAATAAAATATTATTAAAATTAAAAAATCAATAAACACAAATATAATGAATATTTTTTGAATATTAAAAACATCATTGAACCATTTTAAGGAAAATGTGGACATGAATAAAAATATTCATTAACGAAGAGAGAAATGAAGTTAATTTCTACTAAAAACATTATTTTTGTATCTTGACGAAATTAAGAGATAAAAATTAACTAAAACATTATATACAAAAATAAACCAAATCATAATAAGATAAATAATTATTTTATGATTAAGATAATTAAATTTCATCAATGGAAATTTTAAGCATAGAAAATATAACTAAAAAATAATATTGTATAATAAAACCCCCAACAAAGGCCCATGTTGATTCGTATGTTCTCAGAGAAAATGTTTAATATATTAAAATCACATATATCGATATAACAGAACAATACTAATGCATAAAAATCATACATGGTTTAGTTATAACATATTATCAAAAATTTGAAACCAATAATTCTTTATAATTATCATTCGAAGTGTTAACTGTTTCGATTATCTTGTACTAGCATAGTAGTCAGGTTCTTTTTCACATCGATCATGGTTTCATTATCTATGGAATTTATCTCACTATATAAATATAATATATATTAATTGTATACATATATATAGTGATTACTATAATTCAGGGGCACAAAAATAATTACATCAATATAAAGAGATGTTAGTCTATACATATTAATGAGTTATAGTTCCATTTTAAGATGAAAGAAATAAAATAAGTAGAAATAATTATTAATAATTATATAAAATTTGTATTATAATATATATATATATATAATAAGTAATAAGAACCATCCAATAATTATAGTTTTGTAACATTAATCGTATCACTATGTGGATGTGGTAGTATATATATACACAAAATTTATTATGTAATCTCTTATTTGATGGAGTTGATGTGATAAAATATAGTTTCATAAACATAATAACCTATTATTATATGTTTGATATTTATTAAAAAATTTGATACATAAAACACATTTTCAGTAGGTAGAATAAAATATAAAATTGAACGATCCCATATATGATTTAAACTTCATCATTGGCATTCATCCTTTGGCTTACAACTTAAGACATGATTTATTAGCCTAATGAGAATACTAGAATTTATAGGATGAAGGAAATGTATCTACTAAGATTTTAGAGCTGGTATATAACAATATATATGTATCAAATTGTCTGAATATGGGAGGATAAGATGTTACAAATAATAAGTGAGGGGGTAGGGGAAATTTATGGAATTTCATAAAGGATTTTTATGGTATATTGTGACAATCCTAGGAAAGTGGATTTAAATGGAGAAGTATTCAATGTTAGTGTATAAAAAGTTGAAATGTATTATTATTATAATAATATGATTTTTTGGTGAGGAATCGATACCGTTATTTCTATGTTTAACCACCCCTAGTAAGAATATTTTATCATCAACCATGCTAGAAAAATATTACTCATATTACCATTCACTATAACTAGAAACTAAGTTGAAACTTTTAAATTCAATCAATTATGAATATTATAAATATTGATTCCATTTTAAATTACTCTATTTTGATAGGTTGAAATTTTTATTTTTATATAGGTTCACAAATAGCAAAAAAATTCCCAATTTAGAAAAATGAAAATATAATTATAAAAAAGAATTTAAATCCATTTCATACCTTATAAAAAATAATTAATATGATAGAATACGTGGTTGAAATTATAATCAAATTTTTTTTAGAAATAATTATTCAATATAGATTATTTTTATTTAATTTGATAGAAACACATTTTACACATTTTTAGCAATGATTATTCAATATAGATTATTTTAATTTAATTGTCTCAATTAAACAAATTATATTAATTATTATTTAATGAAAAATTCGTTACTTTTATATAAAATTAAAACAGTAATTGGGATTATTATTTTAAATAATTTTTTGTTTTTATAAAAAAAAAGTATTTTAATATATTCACTAAATAATAAATTATTTTTCAAAAATCATCACAATACACCCTAATAAAATATTAAAATTATGAAATAAAAATATTAATTCAATTCCATTAAATAAATTTCAAACATTATAGAAATTAACTATCATTTTTATGTAAAATATGAAAATTATTGCAATCAATTCAATTTAATTCATGATTTGTTACAAAAATAATGTATACATAAAACAACTCCCAGAGATCACAAAGAATATTTTATTTTTTTAATTATTTATAAAGAAAAAGAATTCCAAATGACAATACAATGGAACTATTGAAAAAAATCGTTAACATGATCTAGAGATTCCATCACTCTTCTAAAACATCGGGTGATAACCAAAGGATGTACTTAAAAAGGGGAGATCTATAATGAATTCTAATATAAATAAAAAATAATTGTATAATGTAAAATAGTACAAGTGATACAATGGGAATATCTAGGAATCATAAGACATGTGATAATCATAATATTGTATATTGTTTTATGATATACAAAGTTAATGTAAAGGAAACATTGTAATGTAAAAAAAATTTAAAACATGGTATTATAAAATAAGATAGGGGTAAAAGCCAAAAAATCTGGAAATAAAGTGATTAGGATAATATCAATGTAAAATACATGGTATACCATGTGAAAAAAGATTACCCAATGAACTGTATTTCCATTTGGGTTTACTCATCATAATCATATCATATAAATGAATAATTTTTCGACATGGATCATACAACATAAACATCATTTTAAATATTTTAAACCAAGGATTAAGTAGTGTGGATCACATACATTAAGTTAAAAAATCATTTATTTACAGGTTCATTTAGTTGAATACTCATGAGAGGAAATAAATATGGATATTTATGAAATGGTTGTTTGGTATAGACAAATCATAGGAAAATTTTAAAAGTAAAAACATGGTAATCAAATGTTTATGGCAGATTTTAATGAGAGTATAAATGATCTATAATCATGTTGAAAGAATAAGGTATGTATGATGGATATGTAAAAACATATTCCAACGTTAGAAAATGGGAATAAAGAGGGGTGATATTAAGAAGGTGCATAAATAAAAACGACAAAGTGAGGATCACATATTTTCATCCGGGTAAATACATTGTTATAGGGCCGAAATGGAGTAGATAAATGGTATGTCATTCAAATTAATCCATTTGGTTATAAAATGGATATTTGAAATGGAATTAAAACATTACCAATTGATAGTTACATGTGAAATTATAATGAATTTTATTTCATAGTAAAGTTTAGATGGATATCCTTTAACATGAGAGGTAACTTAAAAATACCTAGGAGGAGCTTCATGAGATCCTAGAGCTATAATAAAAGGGATCTGTAGAGGTACTGGTTGAATAATATCACGGTTAATGATATTTAAGTGAGGATTAATGAGAGGGTTTGTTTTTTATATTGAAAAAGAGAGGACAATCATTTATTAATATATACTCTTAGGTTTTGAATTCGATAAAATAACATAATCAAGTATAACCATACCAAGATTATTTCACATTCTTTATCCAAAAGGGTATGTGTTTTAATTAATTACATGTTTATTAACATATACCACTAAAATAATTCTAGTTCATATTTGTAAGAGTATCATATTTAAAAATTATTTACTTTAAAAACAAAATATATAATATAGGTTTTAAAGGATTCATTAATGCTTAAATGAGTTAATAAAATAAATTACAAGGAAAACTATTTTTAATTGGAAATGTATAATTGGTTGTGGATACATTTTAGGGAATAAATTACATATAGTTTTCCTTGTAATATCTTCATAATACATAGATTATAAGCATACCATTTTTAATTTTCAATAAAAATTTACACAAAGTAAAAAAATGAAAAATTCACCAATGGAAAATTTTGATATTATAATTTGAAATTAAATTTATTTTAGTTAAATAATTATCTAATTATGATAATTTACACTTGTAAGATCCCCGATCGTTTTTAGGTATCGATCTTGATTTCAGGTGTTTTTTATAAAAATGGGGGTTTTGAAATTTTTTGAACTACACGACATGTACCATGTTGTCGTGGGTAGCCATGCACAGGCCATGTAATAACCCAAGAATAGATATGTGGGGTGACCTTGAGATTGCCTAAAGTTGGGGCCAGTTGAAGCATGTACATGACATGTACATTAAATGAACACATTGTGTATGATTTCTTTTATTTTATTAAACAGACTAAGGTTGCATCAAACCTCTAGATTCATATTCTTTTGGCATTGATTCTTCCTAGAGGGACTTGGAGTGATGAATCTTCTCTGATCTGCCGTTTCTCCATCCTAGTTCCGATTGGAACTCCAACAGGTGTGTTGGAATTGCCTCAGTGAGTTCATCATTCTTCTTGATCATATCCTCTTGATTCCTCTTCTATCTTTAGTTATTCAAGGTTGAGCTTTTTTTACCTTTTTGTAGATCTATAGTGTTCTTGGTTGATTCATTGTCTAGCGTATGTGAGTTTTCTTCGTACAACATCGAGGTAAGTTGTTTTTTTCCTTTCATTTTTTTCTTTGAGTTTTATATGCTAGTGTTCAGATTACACATGTTTTGTGTATTTTGGGTTAATGAAACTGAATGGTAAATTATCTTCCATATATTAATAATTGGATTTAGGGTTGTTAATGTTATATTATTTGAAATTTCATGTTTATGGAACACCCCATTGGTGTGTTTACTTGTTTTAATGTTGTGGGCAATTTGGTTCAGGTTTAATATGAGGCAGATCTTGTTTCCTTTCCTTTCTTGATATGATGGAACTGTTTTGAATTTTCCTTCTTGTTAAATGATTGTGATATGTATTCGAATTTATTAACCATGTAGTATTTGAGATTAATTTGGAATAATTGATATCGTTTATGCCCGATTTAATTACACATGGATTTGAGAACCTTGTTTAGTTAGACCACATTGGGGAATTTAAATTGAGTGCTTCCTCAGAGTGTCTGTAATATTTTCTCTACAAAACCACATGGGGGATTTACAGTGAATACTCAATCGTAGTGTCTATATTTTACATTACGAGACCTCATGAGGAACTGAATTTGAGTGCTTCCCCAGATATTTTTAGTTATTCTAGAAAGACCAGAGGGGGAATTGACAGGGATTGCTTCCCCAATGTTTAATTGACTTTTAATGCATTTTGGTCAGAGGGGTTGGACTGTGTGAGAAACCCATAGGGTTCATATAAATATCTAATGTTTTTGATGAATCTATCAAGTTAGGAACAAGCATGGATTCGGTCCTATTAGTTAGTCTTTAGAGATACATTTTTGTGATACCGGATTAAATGATGAACTATAAATGATAATGAATGTAAATAGAAACTGTAGGATTTGGTTACATTTGAGTAATCCTAGATTCCATGCTGCATATCCATTATTATCTTCTATATATACTCACTAACAGTTTGGCACAAGTCTTATGGTGGGTTCCTATTGGGATTCCTCTCAAACCCTATTTGGGTCATTCTTTTAGACCCAAAAAACATCTATGGTTGCAGGTATAGATATGGGTAAGCACCCATCGTTATTAGGTACATGATTTTTATGGAGCTGGAAAGCATGGGACCAAGATGAGGCATGTGATGCTACTATAGTTTATTTTTATTCTTTTGTACTTTAGTTTAGTACTATATTTCTAGAATTGTATATTTTTTTCTTCTTTCCTAGACATATGTGACATGCATCATTTAAATATATTCTCCAGTTGTCTATTAACTTTTGTCTTATGTTGTTAACTTTTTATATGGTAGTACTACTTCCTATACTATTTAATATTTGTTATTTTTTTGTGTACATTTTTCCAAAGATGGTTTTTTCCCAATATCACACCCAAATCCTTCACTTCTAGTCTGTAGCCTCTGGATTTCGGGGAAATGTGATTGAGGCCATGTGACCAACCAGGTACAGGGCGCCTTTTGGAGGCACCTGAAATCGGTACGTTACAAAGTGGTGTCAGGGGGGGTTCTATTATTCTTTTTCATACAGTTTAGAGACTATAGATAAGGATATGAAAGGATATGTAGTTGTTAGTAAGGTGTTCCTGAGGGTAGCTAACTCGTGTGTAGGGAAAATACATGCTACCTTGAATATTGAAATTTTTGTAGTTTTTCAGTAATTATAGTTGATTTGAGTTCACTGTTAGGGGATACACATGTATTGTTCTATTATAATTGATATTATTGAGGGTCTATTTCAAATGAAACCTATTAAGATAAGGTTATTCTATCTCATGCATCATATACGAGATTTCTAGAGATCACATGTCAGGTATTGTTTCATACCATTTTAGTGAATTACTGATTTCATGCTATAGTGATTAATGGTGTGCATGAAATTCATGTTTTTGTGATATATTTAATGATATAATACCTACTATTTTGGATATGTTATTGATAAATTTAATGTTTCATCTTAATGGGAAACAAAATTTGGTCTGGAAAGTGATATGAGCCATTTTGGATCCAGATTTGGTTGATCTTATTGAGCTTTAAATGAATTATATTATGATACAACATGAATTTGATGCCTTTTTGGATTCATGAGTAGTATGGGCCCCCATGGATCAGAATTTGGCACATTAATGCTAGTTTCAATATTTTATCTGGATATAGAGTTGTTTTAAAGGATAACTGTCCAAAAAAACCCAGAATACACGGTATGTGTTGATAAAGACATGCCATGTATCCTTCTATTTGGGAAGAAATTTTTTTTCTTAAGTACATGATGTGTAAATTTTGAACATTCCATATACGTGATGACTGTGTGACTGACTGTGTGAGAAGAGACATGGGGATTGAGAAAGTTTTGAGGACATTTCATGTATGTGATGAACATGTAGTGTATCTGTTTACTTTGTGACCAACCGGGTGGGAAGAGACATGGGTTGGGAAAATATTTTCTTGAACATAATGTGTACTGGGTGTACATGCCATGTTTAGGTGATCCATGCATCAAGTCACGTGACCAACAACATGGGTTGGAGAAATCCTTCTAGTACATGCCACGTCTGGAATATTCATGCCATGTGGTTTTTTCTATGAAATCCATTTATTTTGAGATATGTAAGAGTACTTGGGTAGGGGGCACATTTAAGTACATGGAGTGTCTCAAGGAGAACATGATGTGTGTATGGGTGTTGCATGACAAGGTTTAGAATAGGTAAAATCCATGATAAACACCTAAGATAACACGCCGTGTATGGGTTATACATGCAGTGTACCACTATTTTTTTAAACATGATTATTTTCTTACCATGATCCCTTTATTCACTTATAAGATTCACTCTTTGAAAATCTTTAATTGAGGTGTGCACTTGACCTTGCAAAGACATGCCACCGAGTCATCCTCCTGTTGTATGCCAGGTTTGGGGAAATGAACAGACACAAGAAACTTTGGATCAATGATTACTAGTAGAACCTCCTGTCATTCCATTCTGGGCACCATCCATCATTTCGAATATAGGTGTTGATGCACAGTTCTAAGAAGGCTTCATGAGGATAATGCAGAAGTTTCAGGGAGCACCGCATCCTACCCTACCTATGGGAGAATTAATGTGGGTTTTTTATCAAGAGAATCCTCCCACCTTCTGAGGTGATAGAGGAACCCAGGCTGTAGATTCATGTTGGTAATACATTATGTCTATCTTTAAGAATATAGACACACCACGTGAGATGATAGTGAAGCTCTCAACTTACATGCTTCAAGATTCTGCAATGAGACGGTGGGATGTGATATCACTAGTAGGATGCCAATGAATTATGGCTTGGGAATAGTTCAAGAAGACCTTTTATGACTAACTGTAACCAAAGACCACGTGGGCCAACTAAGTTCAAGAGTTTATGAGTTTGGATCAGGGTACTGTCTCAATCATGGAATATTCTTCGCGCTTCACAGAGCTGAAGCACTTAACAACCATTCTTAGGGGTGATGAGTTATTTATGGACTGGATGTTCAAGGATGGTTTAAGAGTGAAATATGATCCCATATGAACCACTTTAGGTTGAATTCCATATCTTCTATATTCATCCAGGTGCTGACCATTGAGTATAACTAGAGGGATTCTAGATTAGTGAGCTAGGGCAGTTTAGCATCCAGAGTTGGTACTCTCCTGAATGATACCTAGAAGTGCCACTGGGAGTCTATGCATGGAGATCTAAGTGTGAGAAATTTTACATCAGGTTGCTAGGTGGTTGTCTACCAGTTCCTGAAAGAGGGGAAAAAGAAACCTCAATGCACGAGAGACCCGGTTGTGTACTGATATTGCATCCATATGGGAAATCTTCAATGATTCTTCAACTCCATCATTCCTACAGCTAGTTAAGGAGGATATATTTAGACTCATTATACCAGAGTAGGACCACCGTTTATACATCACATAGGGGATGGAGTACTTAATGTCATTTAGTCCGAAGTGTTGGTCATGGTCACAATGGTCATTCACAGTGTTTTCGAGAGCTGTTGTGTGGATCAGCTTAGGGATATCAGACATTTTAATTGGGGAGAGATGTAGGATAGACTTTTGCACTGGAGCATATCCAGGAGGAGCAGTATCCCAAACACTCTACTGTTAGAGGTGCGATTTTGGTTTCCATAGTTTTAGCTTCTTCTCTTTTCGATACAGGGGCTTCCCATAGATTTATACATGTGCCGGTTATAGAGATCATTAGACTCTCTATATTTACATCTAATGTTATCATGACATTGGACAATCCATTAGGGACTAGAACGGATAACATATGTCAGTGAATGGAATTACATATTTAGTTGGTGGGTGCCACTTCTTATGGGACCTCTATGTCTAAGAGATGATGGTCTATGACATCATTCTCAGAATGGACTGGTTTGTTTCATTCCATACAGTTATCAATTACTATTTTTATAGGGTGAGTTTCACATCACCAGATGGAGGATTGTTTCTACATAAGAGTGAATGGGATGCCTAGGCGAGCAGAGTTAGACCCGAGCATCATGGATTGAGGGGTGTAACATCCTAGGTTGGTTGTATGTATCTTGATGACTTGGAGACATCACAAAATTATCTTCATCCTATAGTCAATCATTCTCTAGATGTTATTATAGATGATTTTTAAGGTTTTCCTATAGTGTGAGAAGTATAATTTTATATTCATCTAGTTCCTAGGGCATCACCAATGTCCAAACATCTTTGAATGGCTACGCCAGAGTTCCAGGAGTTCAAGAAGCAGTTAGAGTACTTTTAAGAAAATGGTTTCTTACGACCCAGTACTTCTCCTTGGGGTTCTCCTATTTAAAAAGTAAATGCATGGTACCCTCATAATTTGTGTGGATTATAGGAAGATGTTGTAGTTGAAGGTTAAGAACCAATATCCCTTGTGGAGGGTTGACAGTATCTTTGATTATCATTGAGGAGCCCAAGTGTCTCAAGGATTGGATTGAGATCTGGTTGTCATGTGTTTCATGTTAGGCCCTTAGATATAACTCTTAAAACCTTTTGGAGTAGGTATGGTCTATTCAATTATGTGGTCAGGTTGTTAGGTATCACGAATGAGTCGGCATTTTTCATGGAACTAATGAACTGAATGTTCGATCCTTACTTGGATTCTTTTGAGGTAGTTCTCATGGAAGATATCGTGGTGTAGTCTCATACACTACATGACCATGCAACCCATCTTGAGATCATTTTGAGTACACTGAGGCCGAAGTAGTTGTATGCTAAGATATAAAAATTCCACTTTTGGATGGACCAAATTAACTTCTTAGGACATGATATTCTAAAGGAAATATTTTCACTAGACCTAGAGAATGTGAGATCAACAGTTTCCTAAGAGAAGCCGATGAATGTATTTGAGATACAAATTTTTCTAGGGCTGGATGTTTTATACATGCATTTTATACATGAATTTTCATGCATATTAGTGCCACTGACAGGCATGACTAAGAAGGGTGTGAAGTACTTGTGGAGATATTATTGTGATTCATCCTTTTTGGAGAAGAAAGGGAGGTTTAAATTAGCATAGATACTAGTTCTTCCAATGTCAGGAAAGAGTTACACCATATAATGTGATTCATTTGGTATCGAGCTAGGTGCAATGCATATGCATGGGGAAGGATTAATTACATATGGGTCTTGGATGTTGAGGTCACATTAGAGTAATTACCCAACAAACATTCTCGAGTTGGCAGTAGTTGTTCATGCCTTGTGCTGTTAAATACATTACCTTATAGGAGCGAATTTTGTGGTGTCCACTAACCCCAAGAGTCACATGTTAAACATTACTCCATGTGATATGAATATTAGAAAGTGAAGGTTGGTTGAGTACCTCATTCCAGTGACTTTGAGCATTCCTACAGGCCTTGGAATGGCAACGTATTAGTTGATGCATTGATCAGGTGTACTTAGGTACACGTAGCTCAGTAGGAAATTAGTGATTGGCAGCTTATGGCTCTATTCTTTGAGATGTATTTGGATGTGCATGATAGACAGGGATAGACGTTTCATTCTTCAGTAGTTGTTACCTCTAATCTTCTAGATTGAGTTCGAATGAGGCATATATCAGATTCAGATGGCCTAGTCCTATGGGAGAGTGTGCTAGGAGAGGACCCTACTACTGGATGAACTATAGGAAAGGATGAGGACTAGCATTTCCATGGATGCTTATGGAGGTCAACAAACATATGTGAGGAGCTGATGCAGGGTTTTCATTCCTCCATCTTTGAAGTCCATACTCATGTTACCAAGATGTATTGAGATCTACAATTTTTGTATTGGGGGCCAGGTATGAATAGGGATGATGTTAGTTTTATAATAAGATGTTTCATCTATCTTTAGGTAAAGGCGAGTCATTAGTGACCACTAGGGCTTATGAAGTATTCACCCATTACCGTGTGGATGTGGAATAATTTTGTGAGGGATTTTGTGACAGGTTACTTAGATCACCTAGAGGAAATTACATTTTCTATGTTTTTATTGACAATCTCACGAAGGTGGAACACTTCTTACCGATCAATAAGACCTTCACTCTTGAGGATTTGTGAATTTTGTACATCCAAGTGGTTTTATATTTTCATGGGGTTCTGTGATTTCTAGTTTCAGATAGAGACACATGTTTAACTTCTCGTTCCTCACAAGGATAGCATAGGGCATTGGATACACATGTACATCTAAGTACAATATACCATCCCCAGACAGAAGACCTATCTGAGAACATTATTCATGTGCTGGAGGACATGCATCAAGCATGTATCCTTTATTTTGAAGGTTCTAGGGTGAATCACATACCTCTGGTTGATTTATCCAACAATATCAATTTTCAGACAACATTTCAAATGGAACATTGTGAGGATTTGTACAGTAGGTCATTTCGACCTCCCCTATGTTGGATGGAGGCAGAAGTGGAAGTTATACAAGAAACTCATCTTGTCCAGAAAACCACTAAAAATTTGAAGTTGATTCGAAAGAGGATGGATACTAGATAGTGTCATTAAAAATTGTATGATGATCAATAGAGATGACCTATGGAGTTTGAGGTTGGAGATCATGTTTTCCTACATGTCACACTGAGTTTGGGAAACAAGAGGATTATGGGACATCGAATGCTTTCAACGAGACACGTCAGGTTGTTTGAGGTTTTGGATATTGTAAGGCCGATTGAATATCGGTTACAGTTACCTCAAAGGTACCAGGATATGAATGATTTCTTCCATGTTTCTCTACTACGACATTACTTTTCTAACCCATATCATGTTTTTTAACTCGAGGTGGCTGAAATGGAGGTGGCCACATTTTCCAAAGAGCAACATATATAGATTCTTGATCGACGTGTGAATTCTCTCTATTGTCAATCTGTTCCTCTGGTATGGGTGTTGTGGATGCATAGCCATGTGCAGGATGTGACTTGGGAGATGGAGACTGGTATGCAATCACAGTTTCTGAAGCTATTCAAGGATTTTTCTTCTCCACAAAGATAATAAAATTTGTGGAAAAATTATTTTAAGGGTGGTGTTTGTAAGAACCCGGATCTACTTTTCAGGTATGGATATTGATTAAGGGTTTTTTTGGAAATGGGGAGTTTTTATTAAAAAAAATTTAGATGTAAAGGTCATGCACTTAAGATTACACACCATGTACCAGGTTAATATAGGTAGTTTTGTGTTGGTCATGAAACGGTCGAGACATGGTCGTGTGGGGTGACCTTGAGACCGCATAAAGATGGGGACGATTCTTGCACGTATACAAATTGTACATTAAATGAACACACTATGTAATTTTTATTTTATTGGATTAAATAGGCCAAGGCCCCATAAAATCTCAGGATTCATATTCTTATGGCCTTGGATCATCCTGGAGAAACCGAGAGAAATTAGTCTTGTCTGAGCCACAGTTTATGCAGACAAGGTCCGATTCTAACTACACCGAGTGTGGTGGAATCATCGTAGAGAGTTCTACCTTGTTATTGAACCTCTCCTATCATTTACTATTCTCTCATGAGTTATTCAAGGTTGAGAGTTTTTGGAATTTTAGTATATCTATGACATTCTAGACCAATTCAAGGGCTGATGTTTGAGAGAGTTCTTCATGCCACAACACGATAAGTGGCTTGTTGCGTTTTGTTGTTTTCCATTGATTTTTAAATGCTAAAGTGTTCATTACCCATCTTTAGGGTATTTTAGGTTAAGGAAAATGATACCTATATTATATGACTTTGATTTATTTTCGGATTTGGGGTTGATAATGTGATATTATATGAAATTTCATGTTTAACGAACACCATATGGGTTTGTTTCCTTGTTTGAATGTATATGGAATTTTAGTCCTTGTTACCTATGAGACAGACCTTGTTTCCTTGCCTTTCATGATTAATCAGAACTATTTGATAGTTGATGCTTGTTAAATTCTTATTATATGAATTTAAATTTTAAGAAATGATTTAGTTGAGATTATATCGAGATGATTGATATCATTTACGCACGATTGAATTACATAGGGCTGTGAGAACCTGGTGTAGTTAGTCCATGGGTTAAATTAACATTGAATGCCTCATCATAGTGCCTATTATAATTTTTACAATGATACCTTAGGTGGGATTGATAATGAGTTCTCCCTCAGAGTGACTATAGTTTAAATTATTAGACCACATTAGGAATTGACATTGAGTGCTTCCCAAAGAGTATGATGATATTCTGGAATGACCATAGGGAGAATTGATAGTGAGTTCTTCCTCAGTGTGTCTTTTCATTTTATTTCTTTTTGGAATGAGGGGTTAGACTATGTGAGATACCTAGAGGGTAAATTTAAATTTTGAATTTTTGTGACGCATCTACATAGGCAAAGAAAAATCATGGATTTAGTCCTATTAGGTAGTATTTTGAGATACTTATTTGTGATGGGTGATTAAAAGGTGAACATTAAATGCTATGGAATGTAAATGGATATTTTAGGATTTGATTACATTTATGTATTCCTAATTTCCTTGTAGCATTTCTATCATTACTTAAAATATATACTCACTAATAGTTAGACATATAACATATGGTGGATTCCTAATGGGAATTATCTCACACCCTATTTGGGTCATGATTTGGGACCCAAATAGATTATACAGTTGTAGGTATAAATATGGGAAAGTTACCTTCTTCATCAGGTACTTGAGTTTGTGGAGATTGAGATAATGGGACCTATCTGAGGCTCGCGATACTACTAGATATTAATTGTTTTCTTTTTTACTATGGTTTAGTACTATATTTCAATAATTGTGACTTATTTATCTTCTTTCCTTGACATATGTGACATGCATAATTTATATATATTCTCCAGTTGTCTATTTACTTTAATCTTCCACTGTTTACTTGTTTTATGGTATTACTGATTCTGCAACTATTAATTTTTATATTATTACACTATGCATACTATGCTAATGAGGGAATTGTTTCCCCACTATCACACCCAAGGCCATCGCTGCTAGTCGACAACCTTCATCATTCTGGGAAATGTTCTTGGGGACATGCGAGCTTCAAGTTATGTGACACCTTTCGGCAGCACCCAAAACTAGGATGTTACAACTCTTTTAATGCAGAAATCCCTATTTTTTTAAAAATTCTGCTTTGTTTCAATTGAACGGGTTTTCTACCCTAGTAAATATTAAATCATAAATTTATAAAATAATATTAACATTTTTATTTAATAAAAATTATTTAACAATAATTTTTATTAATGTAATATATATTTTACATAATCTTCATTTCATTAAAATAGATTGTATTGATTGAAGTAGTACATCACCTAAAAATTCAATTTGGGTTTCATAATTTCAATATAAAACTCATTAAATATTAATTTAAAATGTAATATTACTAGTGGATAAATAAATTATTTATTTGATAAAAATAAAATATAAAAATTCATATTTTTAGGGTTTAGATACATATAATTTATCAAACCAAAAAATTTTCTAAGGTCATGGTTTGTGATGGTAATATTTTACTCGGTTTGTTCAGTGAACAATGTTCAGGTCATGTTATGTGTTACCTAGAAATTCAAAATTATGTACTGGAGTCATCCTTTTGATGTTGAATCAAATAATGGAAATTCTAAAGGGTGAAGCCTGAGGATTACTTCAGAAGATTATACTTTAGTAAATGTTATTCATAGGGTATGATAATACTATTGAATGTCCTCCAATAATGTATTTTTTCAATTTTACTATATCATATCCCTTGAAAATTACTAATGATAATGTTCACAATACAATTGATATGTGATAAATTATAATTATTCTTAATAGTTTTTTAATTTTTACAATATATAAAATATAATTGTATAGAATATAAATTTTTGAATATGTATTATATAATTTCATTTATTTATAAGGAATTTACCTTATTAAAAATTAAATTTCATCAATCAAATTATGGTTTATTGCATTATTCCCCCCTTTATAAATTTCACCATATAATTTTATTTATATATAATAAAATAGATGTTGGTAAATCTACATCATTTCTTGTTATTATTCCCAAATATCATCCTCAAATATTTATTTCTTCTATACCTCAATAACTATAAGAGTTTTCATTTAAGTGTACATCATTTTTCATTATGATCTATGTATTCCGCAAGATTCCACTAATATGAATGATCATTCTATAAAATTACCACCACATGGATTATTTCATATCTAGGTTCTAGTATGTAATTATTTAAGGGGGAAAAATGGAAAACTTAATATACCAGAGATAACTTAGGTGAGAGTTATTGTCACTCTTCAACATCTATTATGTGATCAAGGATCATAATGGGGTCGATGTATGTTATTATAAGCCTTTCATTCTTTCCAATCACCATGAAAATTTTCAAATGTGATAAATGAAGGAACATATTATCACTGACATCAAAAAATAGATCACATTAACTATTTCATACTTATATTTAAATCAAATTAGTTCTTGTTTCATATGAATTTGAATGTTTTAGGAATTATTTATCATCTCTTATATAATATCAGGACCCATTAGCTTTCGTTATCCAATTTAATCTTAGAATTTCTATGTTTTACATGAATTCCCATTAAATGTCTCAAAAGGATCCATGTGAATAATAGAATGGGAACTATTTATATATACGACATATAATATGGGAACGTTTTGATACCAACAATGTTTCAAATCCATTGAACATGATCTCAATATATCTCATTAGATTTGGAACTGTGTTTTTCAGATAAACCATCAGTTTGAGGATGATAAGTAGTGTTGAAGATAAATTACATACCCAATGCTTGTTTTAGGATTATCCAAATCCATGATATAAACATTATATATCAATAATTTTAATTATGTAGTGTAACACCATGTACTCATACCACTTATATTTTCTATATCTCATAAGGTCAGTCAAGGGAGTTATCATCCTTGATAGAAATAAAATCTTCCAACATTGTATAGTGATGGACAACTACATGGATGGTGTAATATCATTTACTATTCCTATAAAGACCAATAAATAAATACATTATTATGTTTTCCCATTTTTATATAGGTATATTCAATGGTTACATCATTACTATATACTTCTATCATTAAACATTGACCTTTTATCATTCCATGCATCGTGAGTTGAATTCTATAGTCTCCCTCTTTATGATATACAAATGTATGTTTTTATTAAAATCTATATACATATTGGTGCTTACTATATGAGTATATAAGGATTGGATATGAAAAACACAGATATGCTTTCTACTCCATTTTCTATTTTTATAGGACATATATATGGGTTCGAATTGTACAATGAAATCCTCATCAATGTAGAACATCAGAATATTCGCAACATTTTTCTATAGAAACTCATTCTCAATTTTTTATTCTTTGTTCATATCATGAATAAGTTCAGATGAAGGTACCTTTATTATTTTCATATACATCCTATGTATTTCCCTAATTATTGGAACCCTTGTAATCCTCAATACGAATAAGGTTACATGATGCATTCTACTTTGAGCATATTCCATGTGCATGAGTGTCCCGAAGGCCTTCTATTTTATCGATTTTTTATAACCCCCCTTTCAAGGGATGAAGGTTAACCCTTAGAAGGCCTGTAGTCTTAGATATTACATTACCCATTTGTTTGGAGACATTACATGACCCTTAGGTTTTATGAAAATCATACAGACTATGCAAATATGTAACCACCCCTCCCCAACATCTGAATCCTGATCAGCTCTCCACCTTTTCATGGTTGTTCGTCTAGAAAATTTTCCATATTGTTTTCATAAGAAGGATGTTAATGGATTTAGTAATCTTATACTATTCTAATATCCTACAATATATATTGATCTATATTAATCTCTCTTTTCTAATATATAATATTTGTTTTATTTCTGGTAGTTATACTCTAGGATATCCAATTGGTGTGAGGAATATTCCATCACATTGTTATCCTTAATTAGTATAAAACAAATAATTAAACGGATCCATCCTTGTATATCACAAATCCTTCTACTTTGTGCGTATTGTGAGAACAAGTCCAGTGATAAACCTATTCTCCAAGTCTATAATACATTCTCCACATTCAGATGTCTAGGAAAACATGACACCCATCTGAGAAATTTTAGTTTCTTGGATTGAATATCATGATACATTTCTCACAAGTATATTATATTTCCCATTTAAATCATGAAAAATAGAAATGACTATAGAATATTTTGGTCTATGACATCTTTCAATATATTTTGTTTTTCATGTATTAATTTTATCAAAGTACTAGTGATAAAACGACATAAGAAAATTTATTTATCCATAAAAATAAAATTACTATATTTTTCATATAAATTTTCCTTCCATAATGTACTTAGTATAGTATACAATTTCACCTCATGTTCCTATTTTATTATGGAATAGAAACGAAAATCATCCCTAAATATTACATAATATGGTCTATGTAATCCCTAAACACTATACTCATCAAGTCCATGATGATTTTATATTATTTTTGGGCCCAAATGACATCATTGAGAACTCATTTTTCTTATACATCGTACAAAAAGATGTAATGGGAATATCTTCCACCATAAAGATTACTAAATAATATCTTGATCCATGATCCACCTTATATAAGTACTAACATTCACATAGATGATTAACCATTCCATAAATCAAATGTACAAGACAATTTTTATTTTTAAGGATATTATTGAGATCAATATAATAAAATATTATGTTTATTGACATATGTATATTCTTAATCATGAGGAATGGTTAACCCCATCATGAATCACTTGGGTATATATACAATATATCCAAATTATCCTATAATTTTTTCTTTAACACATCATGTTATTAAACATCCATTATAAGTGGAGTCATGGATATTATACAAGCTCGAGGTATATGTTTTATTGATAACTCAACATCAAAGATAGGGGGAATACATGGGAATTATTTATGAAATACTTCACTAATTTCTCATTTAATGGGAATGTCATCATGGGTGATTGTTTCTCTATTCTCAATTATTATAGAAATATATTATTTCTTGCATGTAAATTACATTGTTGTCACCCTCCAAATGAGAGTTGAAATTTTTTTAATTGAAAAAATAACTAAATATTATGTGGTTTTTTCTCCACAAAAGGTGGGATGTGTGGGAATTACTACTTGGAGAACATGTGGATGGGTTATACAGATCTATGACCCCTAGGAATAAATTTGATCTCATGACCCCATGATAGTCCTATACATGAATCATGCACCTCACATGACCTATAGATGATCATGCGAAGATTCTATGACACACCCTCCAAATCATGAAAAGAACATCAAATCCATCCATTAAATTGGGAGATGCCCCTCCTTATCAATAGGAATATAGGTGGACTATATATTTAAATAATTCCATGTCATCGTAAAATCCATAACTAATCATGTGATGAAAAATATAAAAGAATAGATACATTACATGAAAATTATCACACATCATCTCAAGATCCATTACTAATCATGTGAGACATTTTAGATAAGAAAATAAAGTAAACATGATAATACATTGTCACTATCACGTCATTCGTTTTTTTTTCATTTTATAGCTTGACAGTTAAATAATTATGAAGGGGAATAATTATTGGAAAATATATAGTAAAAACTACAATGTAAGAAGAATAATAAAAGGAATTGTTGTGTTATATTTCATCTCAATGGATTATTCATTACATGTGATCAGATCATTGACCATATGATGGACCTTGGACATGTGAATTTGATCTCATGAGGGCCCTTTAACATTTTGGCCCAACGTCATAAAGACTCATTAATATGACATCTTCATCTCATGAATGGATCCAGAATGGTCTCCCATGATCATGTAAAACACTATTTCTGAGGTATCTTAGCCTCTAGTATACTCCTAACCATGTTAGCATGATATCATGAAGGCCCTTTGACCTACCATCTTGTTATTGTGATTGGACAAAGATAATCCCCCCTTTAAAATGAAAAATTATCTTTAATAAAAATCCCTGTCTCAATAAGACTCTGAGACATCAATGATAGATCCCATGAAGGACCATTAAAATTCCATATGGATCTCTTGAAGGAAATTAGAAAGGTATCCCTGGACCATTTGAAAGAATATTGAACTTGTTTGTTCTTCTCATAAGGACACACATACTTTCCAGTCTGATCATTTGAATGATATTTTAAATTTTAATATGATAATGTAAAATCCATTTGCAATGCTAAGGGTTAAAAAAATATTACGATGATGGGTTATTATCATTGTATTTTTTACTTATGGAATAGAGATTTCACCAAGGATGAGATGTAGTAGGATCATATGAAGTGTGTGTTGTGATTATCCAACCACCAACTATAGCCCATATATATGATATGTGCACTATGGAAGGTGGAATAGAACCCTGGTGGATGTACCTGTAAATTCATCCACTACAACCCAGAAAATACACATAAGGAACAACCATTGTAGAATAAAAGTGAGAGCATTTGTGTCATAAAAAAATTCCATGCCATCAGAAGGGGTTTCATCTATGTAAACTCAAGGAATGACTTAAATTATTAGGCATATTATATATATGTTTCGTGTTATCACCCAATTGATGATGCGAGGGAATTCTTGTATAACATCTAGATTACTGTAAGGATTTTCCTTTAGATAACTTGGTTTTCTGATACCCCAATACGCCAACTCCCAGATCACATTATGTCATGTCTGTAATAGGGGATAAAAAATATATACAATTATCATGATAGATGATAATCTAATTTTAATGTGATGAGGTATAGTGCATCACCTATCATATCAAGATCATCCTTCATCCACCAATCATGTTAGTAAGATCATACGAAGGCTACCAATACATTTATATTATATCATGTAAATGTTACCTAAATATATAATCTGAATTCTAGTACTACACATAGACTTGTCAAACGAGTAACATTAATTCCTTCAAAAATGCCAACTGGGTCATGAAAATTCCACTTAAAATGTTATCTGGGTCCGTATTAGTCTTATTAACATGTTATCCATGTCATGAGAATCCCCCAATCATATTGTACAAGTCATTTGATATACTCCATACATGTTAGCTAGATCGTGTGATGACCTTACATCATTACATCATTTATCATGAAAAAAAAATTCTCGTCTCTTTTAATCATGTAAATAACCTAGGAGGTTTATTCATTGATCAGTTGATGACCATATGATGTATTTTCTTATAAATGTTTAAGTATTCTAAACATGTCATCTAGATCATCCGAAAGATCTCTGAGAGGTTGGCCTCAATCATTCCAATCACCGAAGAATATAGCATCATCATCATATTAAAATGCAGGATAGGTCAACCATACCTCCCATTGACATTCCCAAATTTAGATCATTTCAAGAAGTCACCCCATGAAATAATAACATTTACAAAAAGTCACACCTACACATACACCATTTTTAACTACTAGTACTCTGATTCTTATTACAATTGGACACATACATTTCTCCCCTAAGGAATGAGCTCTAATTAGTCAGCTACCACGGTGTTACTCTCTCTATATCTGAAAAAATACAAATTATGGGTCCCAAACACTCTTATGGGGTTATCATTCCTCATCATCAATATGTGGATCAAGAGGATGTTAGGAACCAACCCCCTAGGACCCACCTGGCTTGTGGAAGGTCAAGGCACGACTACCCCAATCCAACATATATAGGCCAAGGGATGATAACAAGCTCTAAAAGACATGAATAAAATTGGATGAATATTCCTTAAGTACCTATATAGAAACAATCATACATCTCAACACATTGTGGTATCGAAATAATGGTAAAATGGAATATCATCTATAATAAAGACCACACAAGTAATAAATTCTTGAGAATACAAGAGAGTGTGAAAATATAAACCAAACTAAAATGGTAAAAATATACACTCACTCATAAAAGATATCATAACAAGATAAAAATGGAAAAAATGATGATAGAGCATGGTTTCAAATCTATAATCTCGGAACACCGTACACTATCAATGTGATTCATGTATCCCTATGGTCCCCTAAAATCACCACTGACGAATCTATCATATTTATAAGACACCATGCATGTGGGAAAATACCGATATCTTGGGAGTATATACATATCCATTAAGACTATCCAAATTTTGAGGGGGATAAATAGAAGACATGATAGAATTTTTCAACTATACCAAAAGTTAGAGGTAAATGAACCAAAAGAAAAAAGACCAGTATGGTCATATTAGAAACCTAGATGAGAGAGAATGGTGACCTATATCACATTAGGAAGATTAATAAATAATTCAACCAATTTTTCAGATGGTTCATGATCAATTCACAAAATTTTTCTAGTGTCGTCTCAATAAATAACAATCTTGAGCACCGAAATGTCACCCATGGGATTAACATTTATGTGCAATAAATATTCCTTTATAAGACCCATTACTTAGTGCATCCGGGGAACCACTATATAGGTAGACCACTCACTCCCCAGTTTGACAGGGGGTATCACTCAAATGATAGATTATTTTTTTCTTATTACACTAGGGGGAACCACTTATTAGATAAAGGAACTATGTCATAGTCCCTCACAATATATAACTATGTTTATAAAATACAGTCACCCAAGTACATCTGCGGTGTACATATTTATAGATAGAGGATACACACTATATTATTTTAGGGGGTACCATTAATTATATAGAGGTCCCACTACTTTGTATGTTACATAGTAATGATTATTAGATAGAGGTGTATGAGGTAGCCATTCCTTGGTATGATGGGGAGACTGCTTTCACCGACCACTCTCTCTAATGATCATGCCCAATCACTACCATTTCCAAGCTCCACCTAAATAATATTCATACTAGGTACATATCGAATCATATCTCAATATCCACTAAAAAGGAAACCATAATATTCCATATGACAAAATCACAAGATAGAGTAGTTTTGGTGAAATTATGGGTCACAATAAAGGATTCACAAGAGAAATAAAGATTCTCAACAATTACATGGCATGTAAGGGGTCCACTTGGAATGTGCATATGATCATCTTCCTAGGTGTGTCCTCTCCATCACATGGATTGATATCCATGTTATAATAAATGTCATATTAGGGCGCTACATAAAATTTCTCAACCAACCAGGTCCTATATGTGTGATCATGTATTTTTCAGTGTATATGGCTTAGTACCTATCCATTTATTGGTTTTGGCCTATGTACATGGAAATCTACGTGTACTCCAAAATTAGATGGTTTATCCTCCCAAATGTGGTCGTTGGAGTGTTCCCCTAGAACATGGAATGGCTTCATGGTGAGGTTCATATATCATGTGAAACTTAACATCCACAAAACCCTATCTACAACATCTTGGTGGGTCTACATAGCATGTGTTCATCATGTTACATACCGGGTAGTCGTGTTCATCATAAAGACACTGATTTCATCAAAAAATGTCCATATCCAGACACCCCCACCCCCAAATTCATCCTTTTATAACCATAGTATGGTGGTAAACACATCAATATATTTATTCAAGACCTCAATAAGTTATATATCAATATCTATTATTTTACCTGTATCCTGAATGCCACCCTACAAGCCACTAGTCGATGTTTCATTTTCATGGATCTTTAATCCACATGATTCAACAACCACATCCCCCCAGAAGTGTGTGATGATCCTTACCTCCCTTCCTCTCATACAATGTGAGTTCCTAAGTATCCTTTAGTTTCAATACATACGTGACTTCCTTCCCATGAAAGGAAATACTATAAATTATTATAAATGTTGTAACTATTGGGAGTTTCTATAAATATTATAAGGATTAAACCCAGTGTGAATGATTGTTAATCAACAAATCATCACCCCACAATAAATCCTCAAATACGAAATAATGATGGTGAACCGGATTTGAAATAATTTGATTATAGAATAATTGAATCATTATAGTAATCATACATATTTCCTCATAAACCCATGATTAATTTAGAAATATTTCATTGAAAACTAAAACCCCAATGTTTGTACCATAGAAAACTAATCATCATCCATGAAAGTGTATTGGATTCGAGGGAAATACATGGTACATAGGTTTCATTACATCTCTGGAAAATTTATGTTGTATCTATATAATTAATGTAAATCCATGTTCATAACTACAAAAAATTTCTCTAATGGTTGTATAAATAGGTATTATGAGAAATTAAGTCCCCAAATTTTGAAGGAGGATTTTTATTCTAAGGATGAAATTAAATCTAGCTTATCTACTTTACCCTATTTATGTAATTCAATTTTTTAGTAGGGTTTGAATTTTTATACTATACATGATAAATGTGAAAAAATTTGTAGAAAAATATAGGATAATCACATCCTTCTCTATTTTATTATAGTTTAAATTATTTACATCATCCAAAATAGACTCAGGGATGAATTTTTTCAAACTAAAAAATAAATAAACAATAATTTATAAATGATATATATTATATAAATTATGAATTTATAGTTTTCAAATTGGAATTACCATGATCTATATCTTAATAACAGTAATTATGGGAATTTATATTCTGTTAATAATGGTTCTTAATGAGTCTTTTAGTTTACCCAATCATACCCCTGAGATTGTGATAGTATGTGTGTAAAGACGCCCATTTTACAACTCTTGGAAATGATTGAGTCTAGATTAGTGATCATTTTTAAAGGTTATTTCGCTATGATAAATATTTTCTAGATCCACATCCACATCCGTTATTTTTACTGTGATTTATTTTCATTTAAAGAACATAACATAAACATTTATAAAATAAAGGGATGGTTTCGTATGTAGATTCTTATCTCTAAGGATTTCACCAGTGTTTTCTAATCATAATACCAAAAATAGCTACGATTTACTTTGACAGAAACTAAGATATTAAATATAATAAATAAATATTAATTAATGAATTTTTATATAAAGGAACACATAATAAAACCCAGAAGATAGGGTACACTATAGTGTTTGGGTAATTAGTTGCATAGAAAAAAAATTCTTGAAATATGAATATAATTTCATTATTGATAATATCCTTAACATTAACCAAAATATCAATATTCCTTCTAAAAAATTACATGTCATCTTGTGGACATACAAATGCAAGTTTTGTGATATGAATCATGGAATTGGAATAAAAAATGAATAGTATATGGTAATGTATTCATCTGATAGAATGGGTTTATGAAGGTAACATAATTTTGGATAGAATCATAATCATAAACTACAAGGAATGATATAATAAGATAACATAAAGGATACATAATATTGTTTTGTAAAAACATTACATAACAAACATAATTCAAGGATAATGACTAATATATACTAATATAATTTTCTTAGAATAACCTCCTTTTAACCCTAATTTGTATCTCAATAAATAATAACATTACCCAATTCATTAGAGGGTTATCTAGGTTCACATATCATTTTCATATCATGTACATGCATAATTTGGACACATAGATCATACAAAATAAATATGTATTTAGTCAATATTAATCCCAAGATAATGTTGTTTGGAATACATATATTAATGTCCCCAATAAATGAAGGATAGGTGAGTCATGGTCAAAACTCATGAGTAGAAAGAAGGATGTACATTTATGATAAAATAATATGTTATGGAAGATTCATATGATAATTCCAGAAGAATAATAAGGGTCTGTATTTATAAGGCCCCAGCCTTAAACCGTGATTAATATTGAGTTAAATGAATAATTCACATTGATGATATTTTCAAGTTTAGAGTTTTATAGAATTAGGTCATAACTATTACATCTCAAAAGATTTTATAGTAGACACTTCTACTTATTTTCTATAAAATAAAAAAACACTTAAAAAGAAACATGTCTAGTTCTATGTTTTAGATAGCACGTCTTTCCTTGATCCCATCCTTGACCCTATTCATCTTTATGTCCTATGGAAAACATTTCAAAAACTTAGGATGAGTATAAAAAACCAAGTAAAGGATACACAAAGAAGGAAAACTGTTAGTTTTTGAAAACAACAAGTAAACCATGAATACTTTACCAAAGTAATACTTTTCACTTTTATGAAGTAGTAAAAACTCTTCACTAACTAAAATACCATTACTTACCTTTTGCAACTAAATGATTAACATAAAACCCATATAAATAACACATAGCATATAAAGGTAACTTGGGACATAAACATACTTAAATGGAATAACAATATGGTCGACTTACACACATAGTTAATAGAATAGCCATACGGTTGCATCCATACCAAAGGAATTGGAGGTTATAACGTAACCACCCGTCATAGTATTCACAGAACCACCCATAATATGGTTTATCACGTAACCACCCATCAAATGTCCAAGCACCATTATAAAATCATAACACATAAACCAAATATAATGGAAAGAAAACATTTCCACACTTTGATCACAATATATAACATAAATATATTGACATAAAAAATCCATTATAAAAACCATTTTCAATACCAAAATACATAAATGATTATATGGTATTTATTTTATTTTAAAAACATTACAGCTTGTTGAGGAAGCCAGAGACCAAATAATACTCGCAGCGGCGGAAAAGTACGTTGTCACCACGTACATTAAAAAAAACATTACTTCTTTCATTTATTAGAACGCCTTGTAGAAAAATATTCCTTTTATATAAAATTAAAAGTAAAATGGGTTTATACACCACATAAAAGAAAGCCTTGTATTAGAACAAAATATTCCTCAATGAAAGGAAATTGAGACGATGTCCCTTACAATGACGGTATCCTTGGATTAAAGATAAATCAATTACATAATTATGTGTGACAAAAGAATACACCAAATATAAGTGGATATTAAGTGTAAAAAAATAATAGGTTATTCAAACATATTCATATAATGAGATATTAAAAGAGTACAAGTTTATCCCAAAGAAGCAAAATTGGGTTAAGAAGTTCCTTTGCATAAATTTTACAGCCTAACGGCGTCACTTCAAAATTCAGAAAATGAGTTGATGAGAGATAAAAATGGTATCTCATCACTTAAAAATAAAATTTACATCAATAAGGATATTAAAGAACATATCCCAACATTATATTATGTGAATTAAAAAGACATAATAAAAGAAGTCTTTTAAAAAGAGAATGGTGAAAGGTTCCCTTACCGACTTGGGTAACTTTCGAAACGTACACCCTATTGAAGAAGGGTCATAAAATGAATATATAAATACCCTTAAATGAAATTATATTACACAAGGAGTATAATAATGGGAAGTAAATACACCACTAAAAGGAAATGGTGGCAAATGTATCATAAATCTCATGGGAATAAAAGTGAGATGAAAAATCCCTTACGAAAACATTGCAGCCTAACGACGCCACTAAAAACTACCAAAAAAGGGTTGATGGGATGAAATAGGGTATCTCATCATATTAAAATAAAATTTAAAGCAAGATTAATATAAAAGAACATCTCCCAACATAACAAAGTGGAGCTTGAAATAAGTGACATAAAGGGGAGTACTTAAAAAGAAAGAGAGAGGTTGGATCTCTTATGAAAATTCGGCAACCTAACGGCACCACTGAAAACATCCAAAATGGATTGACGAGATAAAATAGGGTCTCTCATCATATGAACATAAAAATTAAAGTAATATTAATATAAAACAACATCCCAATCATAAGAAAGATAGTGACATAAAGGGGAGTACATAAAAAGAAAGAGGGAGGTTGGATCTCTTACGAAAATTCGGCAGCCTAACGGCGCCACTCAAAACTTCCAAAATGGATTGATGAGAGATAATAGGGTCTCTCATAATATTAACATAAAAAGTAAAGTATTAGTAATATAAAATAACATCCCAATCATAAGAAAGATGAGCTTAAAAGGAATGACATAAAAGTGTCTACTTAAAAAGAAAGAGAGGGGTAGGATCTCTTACCTTGTATCCGACTTGACTCGATCATTCCTTAATCTCCTGAATAATAAACTTGAGTTTATTTCTACTTGCTTAAGAACCTTTTTCAAGTTCATTATTCCTTTTATATCACTTATTACCATTTCATGAACACTATGTAATTATTTAATTTAATAATGGTCGTTTTAATGATCATTGCTTCTTGAGTCAAAAATAAACTCTTTATAATTACAAGTTTGTTCATGGGGTAAAATATCCATTATATCCAGAATTATATTAATTATTTTTATATCATATATATCCATTTTATACATTAATTTATAATATTACATAACATTTAGAGTTAAGAAATGAAATGCACCGTTCATGGAGACGGTAAGCCGTACGTAGATATGAACGCTACTTCCATTTATATTTCATATTTAATGTAATTAAAACATAATGATACATAATATTATTATAATTCCAGTATGGTATCATATATAATATCATTAAATATATCCTTTATACATACCACATATGGTATTAACGAATCAAATCACTTTGAGGGGGCGGTAGTCTGCAATTCTGAAAATGAAGATATAGCGTTTACCCACAATGGATTCCATAAAGGTATGCCATAAATGAAAAATACAGAAGCTTAAGGAAAACATAATAATATTATATATATTATATAAATATAGTGACATATTAATGTCCACCTTTGAAGGTATTAAAATAATATTGAACAATCATCGTTTCGTGAGGCAGAAATTCACCATCCACAGAAACAGTATGTTCTTTAACCATTAGATGTAGGTGTGTTTAAGTGTAGCTCGAATACTTCTTTTAAAAACATACTAGTATATTCAAGATACTGGTTTTGTTACAAAAGAAATGAATTAAAAGAGTTTAGGCGTTGGAGAAGTAAAATAAAACAAAATAGCACAAGTGAAGACGTTACCTTAAAATCGTGTAACTCCCTTTGGTTTGAACCAAAAGTGTTTCTTGAAAAGATTACTACCTAAGGTAAGGCTTATAGGATGTGTATCAGGATGTTTAGAGACAAAATTATCAGTTCTTGGCTGATCCAAAGGCTTGAGAGGTGTGGGTAAGGAGGTAGAGGTGGGGACCTTTTATATGAGGAGAGGAGGGGCACTCTTGGAAACATATAAATGTTTACTTTATTTTCAAATGTGTTTCAAATTATAAACGTCCCAGATTGATTTATTTCAAGGATAAGGTGATAATAGTTCTAAATCCAACCATCCATTATGTTTTGGACATGTTTAGGTCTTATATTGTTCATTATCTTTTCATTTTACTTAAACCATTAAATGACAAGGTAATCGCTGCATCATCATGATGTCATAAATAATTTAATTTCTTTAATGTAAAAAAATAATAAAACAAATACTATGATGTAGGAAATATTTTTATCATTCCAATTACTATTTATAGTCAAAATTATGACTTGTATAAACCCATGTAAAATTTTCTTAGTAAAACAACACATGTTTGTGACATTTTAATTTTAACTTTAAATAAAAAAGTATTAATGTCATTTTCCTATCAATGTGGCTCCATAGGGTCCCCAAGTTGACCCATGGATTTTAGTGGTCTTCCATGACTCATTAAATAAGGGTAGGACATGTGTCAAGGTCATTTAATATTATTAAAACATTATTTTTACCTTAAATTACACTAATTACCTTTAATCGTGATTAATAAAACTTAAAAGTTACTTTCCATCAAAAATTATATTCATCACATTGAACCAGAATTTACTTAATAATGAAAATCATTTATATTAAATCTTTTAAATTCAAATCACTGAAGTGGTAAAGTTCCATTTAAACGAAAATTCATTTTTTGTAACTACCACTTTGTGGTTTCACTATTCATCAAAAAATTAAGGTTTTTCAGAAAAATACCAAAAATTCACCATAAGATATATTTGATATTCTGAATTAAAAGATGATTTCTTTTTTACAAAATTCTTTACATATAAGTTTCATTAATTAATTTTATAATTAAATTCTACTGTCAAATCAAATAGCGTGTTTTTATGAAACAATATCTATCAAAAGATTGACACTAGTTTATGTCTAATCTAAAAGTGATATTAATTCCAATGACCACCATTGGATTAAATGGTAAAAATATATTCTAATTTCACATTAAAACAAATTAAATAGATAATCTAATAATATAAATAAATTAGATTAAAAAGTGAGTTTGAATTAAAATACAACATTTTCCAATATTCATTAAAAAATGAACATTATCAAATAAATACCAAAAATTTACACAAAGTAAATTTTGATGTCCCAATTCTAAAGAAGAATTTTATTTTGTCAAATATAACACATAAAATTTTCAAAATGTGGATTTAAAAGTGGTTCTCCATCAAAACGCTGTTAATCGACCTTTTAATGAAGATTAGAATGTTTACGCTTAAAATTGGATTCATTCTCATTTTTAATCCTCTAACATTTATTGTTAAAAGTAGAAATATTTTACAAACATATATAATCATTTTTTAGTTAGTTCTATTCATTCTCGTCATTACAACGGTTAGGTGTTAACTACCATTTAAAATAATATTATTTTATTATTAGAGTGCAACGTAAGATTCCCAAGAAACTCATTGTTACGTATTGGGTACGCCATCGAGCATAGCGTCCCCTTTAAAGTAATATTAATATTTTGTTCACAAATATGGATAAATATGAAAATGTCATATTTTTTATTTACTTGGGGTGTTACATCCTTCCCCCCTTTTGGGAAGTGCGTCCTTGCAATTTTAAAATTGGGCTTGGAAACTTCATTGAAAATCCCACATCGGAACAAGAGTCAGTAAAACTATCACTTTAAAATAAAGAAAGATATGTACAAAGGTCACCTGAGTTTACCCATACTAGGATTCCATGTAGGAAAACATGGACATAGAGGAAAAAAGAAAAGGTTCATGTTCTGAGGGAGAGTGATAGAAAACATGATTAGGAGATAGTTAACCACAAGAAAATCACAAACTTGTGGTGGGATAAACGGTATTCGATTCCCCAGTAGGATATTAATAGACAACATTTTTGTTTTAAGTTACTTTTAATTGAAGAATTTATTTTTGATCTTAAGGAAACATACTTACTTTTCATCTTGAATTTTAACTTTTACTAGATTTCTTACACAAAATCATACTTTCTCCAAATGATGAGTATTTATCAAGACTTGTTTACATTAAGAGATATAGAATCAACTTCTAGAGAATCATCTAATCCACAAAAGATAACTACATACTTTCCATGTCTTTAGACTTTAACCAAACCCAAAACCAAAAAGGTTAGTACAAGATCAGATAATCCAGAAAAGGATAACCCTTTATAAAAAGAAAATAGATTCTTAATCTCCAAAAATTATCCAACAAAACGCAAAGTTCAACGAAGACCATAAGTAACCAAACTAAGATTGAAACCCAAATATTTGAAGGATTTAATCACATTGTCTTCCAAGTTAAATTGTATCATTTATCTCCAAACAACATCAGTTTTTCTTAAAGTCTCATATTGAAAAGTAATTAACCTAATCACATATCCTCCATGATAGGTTAATAATTTCCACAGATAACCCAAAATCAACTTACTCTTAATTCATATAATCATCTACCTAAAAAGAATTAGTCAAAATAACCAGGGACTTCACATAGTGCAGTGGTAGGTGATAAATACCAGTCACACATTGGTTGTGTGTTCGACTCCCGCAGCTTTGTCCAACGCGACGGGTTGCCACACGGTCTGCGTGTTGTCCTTTTTCCAAACTATATAATTCTCAAATCATTCCCCAAAGGAGATAAAATCATCAAAAATATCCATAACATAATTTAACCTCAATTTAATCTCATTCCTTTAACTTTCCATCATAACATATAGTAACCCATAATTACCTCAAAAGTAAAGATCATATAAAACCAAATGGTTCTTTATAACTATGTCCAAAAAAGAACAGATAACTATTCCTTGAATGAAATTTTCATATATCAAACATCAAGGTTACACATACTATGAAAAGTCTTCTAATGTAACCCCATTATCAAAAGAGACTTAGTAATCTTAAGAATTTCACCATAACTCTTGAAGCCCTTATATGTTGACTTCTTACTCATTCAACATTCTTCATGATCCATTAACCATTCCTTTACAACTTATTCTGAAATACTTATTTCCTACAAACAAAATCATGAATCATATCATAAGATTCTAAAATAGGAAAACAAATGTTAAGAAATAATCCATACCTTTGAGTGGTTATTTTCAGTTTCATCATCCTCAATCGGAATGGAATTAGGTATTGGTAAACGAATATTTGTATGATCTTGGTGATCCCATTTCTGAAACTTCTTCACAGGACATGTGTTTTCATAATGACCATGCACACCATATTTAAAACATTCAATTGATCCCTCAGAAAGAACTTCTTTCCCTTTCCTCGAGTCAACTGGATTTTTCCTTTTTCCATGGAATGTTCTTGCTTTATGACCATCATTTCCACATATGAAGCATATTTATGTCCCTTTGAAACATTTTCCTAGGTGTTTCTTTCCACATCTTTGACACACAGGTTTTTGAACACACTTACCTTTATGGTTATTACCTTTTGTTCCGTATGGATTTGTATCTCGCATATATGATGCCTTATATAAATCATCACAGTTTAGGTGGTCAATCATGACTCCAGATAGTTGGTTGAGGATAAACACAAGTGTTCTCATTGCAACTCCCATATCATTCAGTTTCTCGCTCAGAAAACTGTCACAGTTACCTTCACATCTACTGTTACTTTGGTGCCTTCTAGATCCAGCCATTTACTAAAACCAAAAATGTCAGTGTGAGTATATAAACAAAACCATCATGTACTAACGAGGAAGATAAACACTAAGATATACTTACTCATTCACTTTATCTAAAACTGGGAATCTTTCTAAAATCCTAACCATTATAGTAATGTCACTTATGCATAGAGAATACCCTAACCACTAATGTTATCTAAACCGACCATTGATACCAACTATAAGGCCTCGACCTTAAACCTTACTTAATATTGAATTAAATGAATAATTCAAATTGAGGATCTTTTCAGGTTTAGATTATTAGAGAATTATGTCATAACTATTACATCTCAATGGATTTCATTGTAGACACTTCTACTAAGTTTCGATAAAATAAAAAAACACTTAAAAAGAAACATGTCTAGTACCATGTTTTAGATAGCATGTCTTTCCTTGATCCCATCCTTGACCCTATTCATCATTATTTCCTGTGGAAAATATTTCAAAAACTTGGGATGACCATAGAAATACCCGTAAAGGATACACAAAGAAGGAAAACTGTTAGTTTTTCAAAACAACAAGTAAACCATGAATACTTTTCCAAAGTACCACTTTTCACCTTTATGAAGTAGTAAAAACTCTTCACAGACTAAAAGACCATTACTTACCCTTTTGTAACCAAACTATTACCATAAAACCAATATAAATAACACATAACATATAAAGTTAACTTGGGACATAAACATACATAAATGGAATAACCATACGGTCAACTTCCACACATATTTAATGGAATAGCCATACGGCTGACTTCCATACCCAATGAATTGGAGGTTATAACCTAACCACCCATCCTAGTATTCACGACACCACCCGTCATATGGTTTATCACATAACCACCCATCAAATGCCAAATCACCATTGTAAAATCATAACACATAAAACAAATATAATGGAAAGAAAACACTTCCAAACTTTGATCACAATATATAACTTAAAAATATTGACATAAAAAATCTATTATAAAAACCATTTTTAATACCAAAATACATAAAAGATTGTAGGGTATTTATATTATTTCAAAAACATTACGGCTTATTGAGGAAGACAAAGACCAAATAATACTCGCGGCGACGGAAAAGGTCATTATCACCGCGTACGTTAAAAGAAACATTCCTTTTTTTCATTTAGTAAAATTCTTCGTAGAAAAAGATTCATTTTGTATAAAATTAAAAGTCAAAGGGTTTTATACATCGTATAACAGAAATCCTTGTATTAGAACAAAATATTCCTCAATGAAAGGAGATTGAGATGAAGTTCCTCACAATGACGATATCCATGGATTAAGGATAAATCAATTACATAATTATGTGTGAAAAAATAATACACCAAATATAAGTGTAAATTAAGAGTAAAACAATTATAGGTTAATCAAACATATTCTTAGAACGACATATTCAAAGAGTACAAGTTTATCCCAAAGAATCAAAATTGGGTTAAGAAGTTCCCTTGCAAAAATTCGAAAGCCTAACGGCGTCACTTCAAAATTCAGAAAATGAGTTGATGAGAGATAAAAAGGGTATCTCATCACTTGGACATAAAATTTACATAAATAAGAATATATAAGAACATATCCCAACATAATATTATGTCAATTAAAATACATACAAAATAAGTCTTTTAAAAAGAGGATGGTGAAAGGTTCCCTTACCGACTTGGGTATCTTTCGAAACGTACACCCTATTGAAGAAGGGTCATAAAATGAATATATAAATACCCATAAATGAAATTATATTATACAAGGTGTATAATAATGGGATGTACATACAGCACTCAATGTAAATGGTGGAAAATGTAGCATAAATCTCACGGGAATAAAAGTCAGATGAAAAATCCTTTAATAAAAATTGGCAGCCTAACGGCGCAACTTAAGACTACCAAAAATGGATTTATGAGATCAATAGGGTCTCTCAACATATTAAAATAAAATGTTCAGAAAGAGTAATATAATGGAACATCCCCAAACATAACAAAGAGGAACTTGAAAGAAGTGACGTAAAGGGGAGTACTTAAAAAGAAAGAGAGAGGTTGGATCTCTTAGGAAAATTCGGCAGCCTAACAGCGCCACTAAAAACATCCAAAATGGATTGATGAGAGAAAATAAGGTCTCTCAACATATGAAAATAAAAAATGCAATAAGATTAATTTAAAACAACATCCCAATCATAAGAAAGATAGTGACATAATGGGGGGTACTTAAAAAGAAAGAGAGAGGTTGGATCTCTTACGAAAATTCGGCAGCATAACGGCGCCACTCAAAACTTCCATAATGGATTGATAAGAGAAAATAGGTTCTCTCATAATATGAACATAAAAAGTACAGTAAGATTAATATAAAATAAAATCCCAATCGTAAGAAAAATGATCTTAAAAGGAATGACATAAAAGAGTGTATTTAAAAAGAAAGAGAGGGGTAGGATCCCTTACCTCGTATCCGACTTGACTCGATCGTTCTTTAATCACCTGAAAAATAAACTTGAGTTAATTTATAATTTATTAAGAAAATTTTTCAAGTAAATTATTCCTTTTATATCACTTATTACCATGTCAGGAAAACTATGCAATTATTTATGTTAATAATGGCCATTTTAACGATCATTGCTACTTGAGTCAAAAATAAACTCTTTATAATTACAAGTTTGCTCATGGGGTAAAATATCCATTATATCCGGAATTATATTAATTATGTAGATATCATATATATAATATATATCCATTTTATAAATTTATTTATAAGATTACATAACATTTAGAGGTAAGAAATGAAATACACCGTTCATGGAGACGGTAAGCCGTACGTATGCATGAACGCTACTTCAATTTCTATTTCATATTTAATGGAATTAAAACATAATGATACATAGAGTATTATAATTCCAGTATGGTATAATATATAATATTCTAAAATATATCCTTTATACGTACCACATAAGGTATTAACGAATCAAATCTCTTTGAGGGGGTGGTAGTCCACACTTCCTAAAATGAAGATACCGTGTTTACCCATAATGGAAACCATAAAGGTATACCATAAATAAAAAATATATAATATTAAGGAAAAAATAAACATATTATATATAATATATTAATATAGTGACATCTTAATGGCCACCTTTGAAGGTGTTAAAATAATATTGAACAATCATCGTGTCGTGACGCAGAAATTCACCGTCCACAGAAACAGTATTTTCTTTAACAATTAGATGTATGTTTGTGTAAGTGTAGCTCTAATAATTATTATAAAAACATCCTAGTATATTTAAGATACTAGTTGTTTTACAAAAAAATTAATAAAAAGAGTTTATGGGGTTGGAGAAGAAAAATGAAACAAAAGAGCACAAGTGAAGACGTTTCCTTAAAATCGGGTAACTCCCTTTGGTTTGCACAAAAAGGGTTTCTTGAAGAGATTAATGCCTAAGGTTGGTCTTATAGGATGATTATAGGGATTTTTAGAGACAAAATGATCAGATATTGGCCGGTCCAAAGGTTTTAGAGGTGTGGGTGTTGAGGTAGAGGTGGGGGCCTTTTATACGAGGAGAGGAGGGGCACTCTTGGAAAGGTATAAATTTTTACTTTATTTTCATATGTGTTTCGGATTTTAAAGGTCCCACATTGATTTATTTCAAGGATAAGGTGATAAGAGTTCTAAATACACACATACACTAGGTTTTTGACATGTTTAGGTCATATATGTTACATTATGTTTTCATTTTATTTAAATCATTAAATAATGAGGTAATCACAGCATCATCATGATGTCATAAATAATTTAATTTATTTAATATCTAAAAATTATAAACAAAATACCATGATATAGGAAATATTTTTAGCTTTCCAATTACTTTTTATAGTAAAAAAAATGACTTGTATAACCCCATGTAAAAATTGTTTTAGTAAAACAACACATGTTTGTGACATTTTAATTTTATCTTTAAATAAAAAGGTATTAATGTCATTTTCCTACCAATGTGCCTCCATGGGGTCTCCATGTTGACCCTTGTATTGTCTTGGTCGGAAATGACTCATCAAATAAGGGTAGGACATGTGTCAAGGTCATTTCATATTATTAAACTTTATTTTTACCTTAAATTGCACTAATTACCTTTAATCGCAATTAATTAAACTTAAAAGATACTTTTCATAAAAAATTATTTTCATCCCATTGAACCACATTTTAATGAATAATGAAAATCATTTATATTGGATTTTTGAATTTCAAATCACATAAGTGGTAAAGTTCCATTTAAACAAAAAATCAGTTTTTGTAACTACCACTTTGTGGTTCCACTATTCATCAAAAATTAAGGTTTTTCAGAAAAATACCAAAAATTCACCCTAACATATATTTGATATTTTGAATTCATAGATTATGTCTCTTTTACCAAATTCATAACATCGAAGTTTCAGCAATTAATTTTATAATTAAATTCTGCTGTCAAATCAAATAGCGTGTTTTTAAGAAACTATATCTATCAAAATATTGACACTCATTTATGTCCAATCTCAAAGTGACATTAATTCCAATGACCACCATTGGATTAAATGGTAAAAATATATTATAATTTCACTTTAAAACAAATAAAAAATATAATCTAATCATATAAATAAAATAGATTAAAAAGATCATTTGAATTAAAATACAACATTTTTCACTATTCATTAAAAATGAACATTATCGGAAAAATACAAAAAAATTTCACAATGTAAATTTTGATGTCCTGATTCTAAAGAAAAATTTTATTTTGTCAAATATAACACATAAAATTGTCAAAAACTGGATTTAAAAGAGGTTCACCATCAAAAGGTGGTTAATCGACCTTTTAAAGAATATTAGAATGTTTACGCTTAAAATTGGATTCATTCGCATTTTTAATCCTATAACATTTATTGTAAAAAGTAAAAATATTTGACAAACATATATAATCATATTGAAGTTAGTTCTATTCATTCCCGTCATTACAATGCCTCGGTGTTAACTACCATTGAAATTAATATTATTTTATTATTAGAGTGCAATGTAAGATTCCCAAGAAACTCGTTGTTGCGTATTGGGTATGCCATCGAGCATAGCGTCCAATTTAAAGTAATATTAATATTTTATTAACAAATATGGATAAATATGAAAATGTCATCTTCTTTATTTACCTGTGGTGTTACAGTATTGGTGTATGGGAGGGTTTAATTTGAGTGAAATGGATATATCATCACCTGGAAATAATAAATATGGTAATAGGGTTATATAAAAACATATAATAACATTATAAAATTGGTATCAAGAGGAATAATATAAATAAAGTTCGTAAAGAAGAATTAGAAGCTTATGATCCAATTTAATTGTTATAGTAAAATTTAGGTAAACATCATAATGAAAGAGGATAAATGATCTCCAATTCTTAGAAGATCCAATATAATGTTGGGATATTATAAATTCATTTAAACATAACTAATTTAAATTGAAAAGTATAGTTATATTGAAGGAACTTTAATATAAAATAGTATAACGAGATCCCTTAACTTCAAAGAGAACATCAAAAAGCTTCAAAGAAAATTTTTGAGAGCATGGTGGAACCATTTGGGTGCTCAAGGGCAAGAATGATAGGTTAATGACTCGCTTATATAGATTTTAGTTAAGATGAATATGATGTTTTGTGGTTGTATATAGTTAAAAATTGGAGGATACTTTTTTTATTTCCAAATTTATGATTGGAATCTATATGATTAAGTTATCAAAATGAAAAACTATCCTATAGTTTTGGATTCCAAAAAATTCGATTTTTTCTTTATTATAAATTTTTAAAAACTGATATCATTAATATAATACCCTTTGGGATGTGTAAGTGAGTTATTTTTAAAAATAAATGTTTTTGAAACCATAAATTATAATATTTGTTTTGAGGATGCATTATGACATATATAATTAATCAAATATATTCACAAAACATTGTTTTAAAGGGAATATATATATATATGGTTTTGGGTAACATTTTTTCAAATATTACAACACTTTTGGGTAATTGTGATGTCATTATACATATAATATATTTCTACTATATAGAATATTTACCCAGGAATTCAAATGAATCCTAAAAATTTGAAAGAATAACTCTTGGATTCTTTTGATGAGATTATAAAAAATATATTTTTTCAATCCCAATAAATCTTTATTTACGAGAGTATAAAATTTTATCAAAGATCCATATTTGTAGAAAAATACGTTTTTTTAATATAACATATTTTTTCCCTTATAAAAATTATACCTTACATTGAAATAATTATATTTTCCTTTATATTTAATAAAAATTATATAATAATAATATATTAAAAATATCATTTAATTATAAAAAATATATTATTTATTAAAAGATTGTACACTGATTGAAACTATACATTTCCGAAAAATAAATTTTTTCCCATCATATCAAAATCAAACTCATTAACTTGAAGTCTTAAGAGTATCATTATAAAGTGTTAAATATAAAAATTTATCAATGAATATATAATAAAATAATTCAAACTAGTATGGGTGGGATACATAACCCATTATTACACCAATAAATTACATAAGGGTGAGGTGTGAAATATTGAAATTTTTGTCAGGTTTTTTGGTTAACTTGGTTTTGGATTTGATCTTGATGAGCATGAACATCCCCCAGAAATAGTTTCACTAATTCTATAGTTGTTAAATCATGTCTTCGTATTAGTCAAGGGAAATTATCATTGATACTATATCCATAATATGATATGATATACAAGATTCATGGGGTATGATCCTACAAGTGGTGTCTATTACATCGATCGTGTTTTCTAATCCCACATTATCCTTAACAATTATATATATTAATCATAATGGACACTATAAAATAGATATATTATCAATGTTTATGCTTTTTAATTGTCTATAAATATGAAAATATATAAATTTACAATGTTATAATTTTTTTCTCAAGTTTCTTCTATATTTCATTTCATAATAAGTAATTTACTTTTATAAGAATGTAATTTTATTAATAAAATTTCATTTTGTTACATGGAAAATAAAATATATAAAAAATTAGGAAGAGAACATATTTTTAATGATATGAACGTTTTAGAAAAATGATATTTATTTTTCATAAATTAACAAATATATTTTAATTATTTTTAAATAATTATACGTATTTATCGTAATGTGGATTTGAAATTTAATATATTAAATTTATAAGCTAGGTTATAGAATTTTAATATATCGTGGACCATTGGGACTCATGGTTGAGTATTTCGAAATCTATCATATATCTCAAATTTAATTCATAGTAAATATTTTTAAAATATTGAATTATTATATTGGATAGTATCTTTACATATATGGGTAATATATTTGACTCCATATATATTATTGGATTTTAGGTTTTTATTTGATTTGGAGTCATCTTCTAATCCTACACACCCGGGTGAGTTGGAGCCCAGGTGTTTAAATTATATATTATGGGGTGAGTTACAACAATTTTTTATCCCATTTATACGGTTTTGGTTTTTGTGCTATATTTTTATGTCATGTATACCAGAGTGATCATGTTAATGTTTTTTATCTTTTGTATATTGGGGAGAGACATGCCATAAGATTAAACACTTGTATACCAATACAGTCAAGGTATCTAGTATTTTTCACATATATACTGGGGAGAGTAATAGACCATGTTTTTTCATGTATACCATGGTTATTCGGACCGCAAGTGAATGAGAATGATTCTACTATTACATGACATGCTCAAATACATCTAGCACTAACCGAAGTTTGAATGATTAGCGGAGGGTGTTGCTATAAATGCTAATGATTTTATGTGACTTATTTATTATTGTTTTGTATTTTTTTTTATTTCATAGATTAAAATGCACAAAATCTACCATTTATTATTGTTAATATGAATTTATCTGTTGTTCTAAACATAGTTGTGCTTACACCCTACTTAGTATTCCATGGAACATTGTCATCCAAAAGACATTGTAACATATCCTTACCTTCATTATGGTATTATCTTCCCGTTTCTAGTTTTCCTATTAAATTTTTAAATATTCTGATTCACAAGGACAAAAAATTATATATGAAAAATGGACCAATTTCTATTGATGTATTTTAGTTTGAATTAATGTAGCCTGATTAAAAATGTGATATTCAATTTTTGGGGTTCCCCCAATGTTTGAAGAATACGTGAGGAAATTTTAGTATTCATGTATGAATCTGTAGTTATCACTATATAATGTAAATTTAAATACCGTGTAATAGAATTACATGATATGTAATGGTTTCTAGGCTCATTTCATGAGTTGATTACACATTGTGAATGATTACATGTCATGAAAGGATTTCACAATACATAATGCTAAAAGTCTTGTTATTAATAAAAAATTGACCAAGTTTTTGGGTGTATGTGACCCTTGAGGATTACATGAATTGATAATGGATTAGAAGACATTCAAATTTTTCTTACATGTATTTTAGGGTGCTACTAGAGTGATATATTTATTACTTCTTCTAAAAATCATTCCCCTCTCATCGTAGGGATCTTCTCTAGTGATTTTGGGTGGCTCTATTTGATGAAAATTGATTTGTTAAAAAAATAAACATTATTATTCATGGTTTGAATATCTATACATGAGTAAAAACTTATCATTCTTCATTTAAATTAATAATGGCAGCACCTCTTCATTATGATATAGGTTTTTTTGATCAGTTGTGATTTTTTTCTTTGATTATTTTTTAGATCTATTGTATTATCGCATTTTGGGGGCCATATACATTGTTGGTTTCAGTGTAGAGGGTGTTTGTTCATGAGGTATTTTTTTTACCACTTCTCATATAACCCATATATTTAATTGAATCAATCATGTTATTTATAGATAAATTCTATTTCATCTTTTTTCATTGTTGTTTTCTTATTTGTGGTAGATTTCATTTTAGGCGGGAGAGACCCAAATTTTAAGGTATGTGGTTCCATATATAGATTTTGTTGGTGAAATGAATTTATAATATTATTTATAAGTATTTTAATTATATTAAATGGAATGATATGACTCATTTATTTTTTGGGTTTGGAAATGGGTTTTTATAAATAATATTTCTCTCGAATTTTGTTGAATAGAAAAGGAGTTTTAAAGCAGTTTTAATTATTTTTTAAAAATGGGTTGAATGTATGGAATGATTAAATTTTTTGATAAATTTTTTGTAAAATAGAGATCATGGGAATAATTAGGTACTTATGTGGATGTTATTGTAATGGGTCTCTTTTACTATTGTGGGATTCCTCCTGGGGTCTTCCTCTAGTCCTTAGTCCAGGTGGCTAGGAACCTATTAGTCCCGTTTGGATGTTAAATATACGGTACTTTATTCTAATCTCTATTTTCTATGTTTATCTATATATACTTGATTTGTTCACTTTTTTATATTTGATATATGAGTTTCATAGCTATCTTGACCAGATTTGATCCTATGCTCGATGTTTCCTTTTATTTAGGTTGTGTTTGGATGCCTTATGTTTTTAGTATTTTTATTATACTAACATATATTTGATATGATTTTTTATTATTGTTTGGGTTTTTTGATATGATATATATTATATGATATTTACTTAAAAATAAATATATGTACATGAAATGTATTGAACCTGATTTCCTTTCTTTATTGAGAAAATTTTTCAAAAGGGTTAACTAAATGCTTTCACATGCTTTTGATCTAAAACTATTAAATTGTTCCTTTAAATATCTTCATTAACATTTATAATTTTTAGATTACTGTTTACATACAATGTATGGAACAGTTGGGGGAGACCATACTGAGCCTATAATATCACACCATGTGAACCACTTCAATAATTCATCGCCCTGGTTATATATTTCAATGTAGGAAATATAAAGTTAATTGAATTAGATAGATAAAGTTTTTGTGAAGTTGTTATTTTTATATGGATAGTGAGATGTTGTAAGTGTTTTCATGTAATATTATTTGGAATGATGGATATTATTTTTTTAGTCTTTCTTTGCCTTTTTTGGCATGTCTCATGGAGAATTTTTACTACCTTTTTGGTTGTATAACATCAGTTGTACTATCTTATTTATGAAACTCAAAAACAAACAAAAAACACACACATAAGCACACACACACACACAGATATATATATATATATATATATATTCAGGTAATCATCCATTGTGTCTATCCAAACATGGGTATATATTTCATATTGTATGCTTGAGGTTGGTTGAAATCATTCCTTAATTTTTTTTCTCTAATTCAAGACACTATCCAGTTTCAATGAATATTTCTCTTTTGGTACATGATTGTTTGGGTTTGGTAACATTTAGATTGTTTATCTAGATTTGGTTCATCATAGTTTTGTATTATTTATTGTATGTCTTCATGATTTATTTTTCTTGAGACTTTTAGAAGACTCAATATGCAGTTTTTGATACTTGAATTATATATTATAGTGAGTTCCTAGAAATATCTTACTATTTTGAGACTGAAGTATCCATGGGAATTTGGTATGTGTCTCATGTATTGAGTTCATGATGTTAATCTCGTTTTTTCTTATGGTTTTTCTCATTTGAACTGAGATTATTCTATTGTATGGTCATTTGAACTATTTTATTGTTCGTAATTTTAACTTGAAGGTATGTTTGTTGAGTTCAAAATGCATGTTTAGATGATGAAACTCAAGGTAATCCATCAATGGGTAAGAAATTCATCAATGTTATCAAGTAATTAGTTAACATTGTGGATCAAAATGTATCTAAATCTAAGAACATAGTTGTTAATGTACAATTGGGAACTATATGGGAAAAATATTGATTATATGAGTTCATTCATGAGATGCCTCCATATTTAATGGTACGAATAAACATAAAGATAAAGTGGAAAATCACAAAAATAATGATTATATCATTTGATTCTTTGATATACATGATTGTACCACAGTGAAGTGTGTATAAAATTAGGAATTGTGGGTCTAAGAATGTGATGGTGGGATTTCCCAGTATAAGAAGATATGATCATGGGTTAGTATTTGAAGGGTTTGAAGATTCTCTTTTTCTCATAAGTTTTTTATAGTCACTTATGGTGGAGAAGTTTATTAAGTTTCTCTCAATGAATCATGGAGATCATTTTGTGTTGGAATTCAATAATCAGTTTGTATTGGAGGTTCATTTTGAACCACATGTTGTAAAGAATGACTAGCTGAAGGCTTTGATGTAGATAAAATTTATATAACCAGATTTTAGATAACTATAATTTATGACAATGAATGTGACCTATATTTTGATAGTGAGTTGGGATAAAATGGAAAAACTGAATAAGGAATGAAGGGTTGGATATTTTTCCGTCATGTTGCACATAGTGGATGTTTTAATGGTGTTATAGAGAAAAACGAATTATTATGATAAACATAGTAATGGTGGGGGTGTTTCATTGTATAGTGACACTTATGTAAATCAATATTCCATTTTTAGGTCACCTCTAACATTTTATTGGTGTTGTATGTTTAGGCATAGATGATGTTCTTGTCCTTCCTTAAAGAATATGTGAAACAGTTTTGGATGTTTTAGTTAACTACAACATTTATGTTAGGCTATGTATTCTCCTTGAAATGTTCAGGTATCATTAGATCTAAAGGATACTATGGATAATTTATATACATTACTAGCTATATGGATTGAACCACTACCTTTAAGAGTAATACACCTTTAAACAAAATATGGGTTTCTAACAGAGGTAGATTGATGTCCAATGGTAGTGATATGTACTATATTTATTACATCATCAATAGTCATTTCTATATTTGATATTTGTGATTCATACATGTTTATATTTGGCCATTTTTTATGAGATTAACATTCCAATAGGGAAATTTTTTTTGTTTAATAGTTGGAAACACCTCTTCTGATGGTGAATGAGAGGGGGTTTTGTTTCCTTTATTTTACGGTAATGACATGTGATAAAGTGTTTGTTTGATGTTTTCTTTTTCTCTATATAGATTTCTTTACATAATTATCTTGTTAAATTTAATCATTTCACATATTTAATATGTATAATTTTGTTATTTAAGTGTTTCAATTCTTGAATATGATGAGAGCTTGTGGGTGTTTTAGGGGGGGTGGTAACAGAGTTCTAGTCATGGAGGACCTTCCCTCATAGAGCCCAGTTTTTTTTGTATCCTTTTTAAGTTGATCATGATGATGTTTAGTATTTTATGATGTACCCTATATTGTTTGTGTTTTTTCATATATTTTACCATTTGATTTAACTAGGATTCCCATAGAGATGTACAGAGAGTTTATTATTTATCTATTTCTAACTACAAATATGTTTTGATGTCTTCTTATCATACATCACCAATAGAGCTAAAAGTGAATAATATTCCATTTGATGAATTGATGGTAATTATTTTGTTATCCCATGTGCCTCTCCATTGGTATCCCTAGTATTATTTGCAAATAATATAGATACATCACTCTAAATATGTATGCACTATCATATGATGAACTTGGTAATAGTTAACAATAAATTTATTTTTCCTTGTGTGGATGATTTATAGATTAGTAAAAGGGGAAAAAGTTTTTTTATGATTGTTCTCCAATCAGGTTATCATTATATAATATTTTGGTAGACTGATATACCAAATATGAATTTCAAGAGTAGGTATTTCCACTAAAAATATTTTATGATGTCTTTATTTCTAACTAACACTCATGCATCTTTTATAGATTTGATGAATTGGATATTATATCAGTATCCTGAGAATTTTCGGTTATTTCTGTGGATGGAATTTTTATACTCACGATAGGAGGATGATCATGACCACCTTTTGATGTTAATAAGGGAAACCTTCAAGACTAACTGTTTGTATGTAAAGTTATGGAAATTAAATTTCTTGGTTCAGTATGTAATGTTATCAGGAAAAATGATCTATGGATATGGCTTATTAGCATATATTGTAAGGACCCATCCCTCATTGGCTGGAGCTGGTGCATTATTTTATTACATTAGCATACAAACATGGAATATACACCCAAAAGGAACGAGTAGTTTAATATATTTGGAAACAGGATACTAACAAAAGTTCAACATTACCGCTTGAAATGAAGTACAATATATATGTTTTGTTGGGAATATCCACAATTATAATTTTATCTTTGTATGTCATTAATAATAAACTTCTTCATGTTTTGAGAAAATGAACATATTTAAAGGGGTGAGCTCAAATTCATAGTAACGGTATGAAATACAATGAAAGATATAATAAACAGAAACATTAAACATGGTGATTAAGTAAAAACACATTCCTTTAAAAATAAAATTGATCACATTATGATAGGAATAAGCCCTTAATAATTAATTCCATATTAAAACATAATCATTGGTATTCTACTAGTCAAATAAACACAGGAACTATAAACAATACATTCATAATGAGGTAATGAATAATTCATAAAAGCATAACCATACCTCCAAGGCCTCATGACAAGACAATAAATATCCATTTTGTCAAGGCATCGTGCTAAGAGCATAGTTTTTCTCATTAGGCCTACTGATGATCTAAGGGGCTATAGAGGTCCCCACCTAACACTTAATTTTTCAAATTCATTACTCAGATGAATGGGGATAAACATAAATGATATATACATTCATATTTAAACAACTATATGAGATTTAAATAATCATCCCCAATCATTAAGCATAAACAGTTACCATTCAGAGTAAAATGGCGACTGGTTTTAAGATTGCACATCCACAATCAAAATAATCATAAAAAATTAAATTAAATATGGTAGATTATATCATAAAATATTAATCTTAATAAAACATAATAATATACAAGAGTGTTTAAATAGATGAAGACACTCTTATAAAATCATCGAGTAATTCTGGGGACAAATGGACTTTTAATTTTAAATGAAGAGTTATTTTAGAGAAATAATTGTATAAAACCAAAATTAAAGAAATATATTACATTCATAATAAAATTAGAGATTTTATAAATATAATTGTTTCTAAACACTTAATATATAGTTCTCTTGAAAATAGGTAAGAATTTCAGAAATTCCGTTGAATATGGCTTGCATTATAAGATTTATTTCTTAAAGATACTTTTAAAGAATATAAAACCCCATAAATGAAAGTAGGATTTTGGTTTGTACACATATATAATAATTATCACAAAATATATAATGAGATAATATTAATAAATAATAATTTAATTTAGGTATGCATAGAATAAGTGTAACCTGAATGAAAATGGAGGTTCTGGTAGAAAACCCTTGCCTAAAGTTCATTTGTGTTCCTCACTTGATCATAAGGATTGGAAAATCATATTTATGTTCATAAATTAATAATTAGAGAACCTCATCTAAATGTAATTGATTTATAATAACCTTATTTAGTTCATTCATGGCCTTTTAATGGGTTAAGAGATCCCATTTCATTGTTTGAGACTGTTTTTTTCCCTGGCTTTCTATATCGATTTAATTATATTCCTGTATGGATAAACATGTACAATGATAATGTTTGTTGAGAATAGAATTTGTGTGTTATTAGTGAACAACCATAATATTACATGGCCATAAGATTTATTTAGTTATTGGGATTTAAGAGAATCATTATATAAATCATTAATGACAGTTGTTTGGGTTAATTGGCAGTTCTGGGTCAGAATGAACTCGTTTTTATTTATAAATAAATATCATGTGTATATATGGATTATAGAACCTTAAATAAGTAATAATACATATATTATAGTCTAAAAAAATTAAAATGGTTTCATGACCATTATTAAAGTTGTTAATAGAAATCGAAAACCAGTCGTCCATTAATGTGATAAATTAACACATCTAAGATGGTGTTTTCTTTTCAAGTATAAAATAAGGAGAAATATTAGTTGGTTATAAATTATAATTTTATCATAAAAAATTCCATTAAATTTATAGCAATGTATACATCTAAACCTTTTGGTAAATGGTGGTGGGGAAAAAATCAATGAAACAAACAAGAAATAAATGAAATGAAAAGAGGAATTTCTCAATTGAAGTAATCATCATTGAGATCCTCTTAAGGGGAGTGGTTTTGGGATTTCTATGAGACTGATGGCTACTAGGAATGGAGGAGGAGATTGTGAGAGTATTTTCACATAATTTTGGTGTGGAACTATTATTGAGAGGTGTGAATAGAAGGGTGAGTTTGGGGGGTTATAGTGGAAGAGAGCGGGGGTTTCCCATTACTTTTCTCTTTATTTTATTATTTCTCTAAAGACAACCAATACGGTTGATTCATGTGACTAATAGTAGTGATAAGTGCATCTGAGATAAAAAATAATGGTTTTACATCATTCTTACATCACTTATGACAAAATAAATCATGTATTCAGCATTTATCATAAATTATCATATTTTACAATTCACCCAAAATTCAAGTATTTTTGAAAAAATACCCAAATTTAACCCCTATCATTTTCATTGTATTGAATTAAAAAATGATATCCATTTTTCAAAAACAGTTTCATAAATATTTTTAATTTAATCTTTAAATAAAATCAAATTTTATTCCAATAAAAATCAATAATAAAACAATAACTCGTTTTATAACACCTTGCGAAATTAATCAAGTTCAAATAAAATAACCTTATAACCACAAAAAAAATTAAGTAAGAATTTATGATAAAGTTTTATGAAAAAATATTTCCATTTTAATTTTTTAAAGTATCCAAAATATGTAATTAAAATATTTTTGACATACAAAATACTAATACTTATACTATGATCATTTTTTCACTTAAAAAATCTCTAAATTTATTTTATACACTCATTGGTGAAGTTTCTATTTCTTTGGCCAATTTACTATTCAGTATTATTCATAAGAGTAAAATTTTTATTCATAATTTTATGTAAATATTCATAATATTATGTTACTGTTTTTAAGAAATTATTTTTTACTTCTCAGACTCTATATATATTACTGAACACAAATGTGTTTGTTAGTTTTTTAAATTTCAAATCAAAGACGTATAAAAATTAAGCTTAATTACTGGGTTATAAAAAAGTGGTTTTTTGTATTGAATCAATTTTTCATTCATTCAATATTAAATTTAATTGTGAAATATTGGGGAGCTACATTATCCCCTAATTACAAAACAATTCCATGAAATTATAAGAATTTTACCTCACAAAGAGTGTTCGGTAGTTCTTCCTCATAAGCACATTAGGATCCCATGTTTCCTCTTCGGTTTTATGATTTTTTCAAAGTATCTTTATCATTATATTCTTTTTATTCCACATCACATGTTCTTTAGTGTACAGAATCCCAATAGACTCTTCGTAGTAACATAAGTCCGGTTCCAATTCTATACCTTCTGAATTGAGGACATGCTTTGAGTCTGGCATGTACTTTCTCTACTATTACACGTGTAACACACTGTGTAATTTAGAGAGGCTTGGTAGAATATCCAAATGATATAAATGAGTTATAATTTTATCCAAAATTTCAAAAGGCCCTATATATATAAGGCTCAGTTTCCCCGTCATACCATGTCATATAACACACTTTCATAGATGAAATATTATGAAAACAAGATCTCCCACTTGAATCTCCAAATCCATTCTATGATTATCATCATATATTTTTTGTCTACTTTTATCTGCTTTGATGGGGCCTTGAAGAGTCTTTACCATCATTGTTACTTCCTCCCTAATCTATGGGTCTAATAGATTCTAGTTACCAACTTCATCCCAACATGATGGCGTACAACAAGTCTTTTCATAATATTTTTCATATGGTTCCATTTGAATTATATAATGGAAACAATTTTTTTTATGAAAACTACAAAAAAAGGTAAATATTGATCCCAAATACCATGAATGTCATGTGAACATGATGTCAACATGTCCTCTATGGTTCATATCATCCTTTCTGGTCTCCTATTAGTTTTTTGGTCATAAGCCGTACTCAAGAAAAGCACAATATCCAATGCTTTCTGAATAATTTTATAGAATTTTGATGTAAATCATTTATCACAATCAGATACTACAAAAATAGGTTCTCCAGGATGTCTTACATATTTTTTGATATATATCTGTCCAAGATGATCTAGTGGAAAATCCTCCCTTATATAGGGGAAATGTACGGATTTTGTAGGACGGTCAACAATTAACCATATTGAATCATTATTTCTCTAGGTTTTGGGTAATCCAGTAAATAAATATATAGTTAATTCGTCCAATTTCCATATATTAATAGGTAGTTGTTTCATTAATACTCTATGATATTATATTTTGGCCTTCACTTGTTGAAAAACTAAACATATTGAGTTATAATCAGCAATTTCTCTCTTCATGTTCTCCCAATAGAAATGTTATTTTGTCATAAGAAACTGATGATATCTATATCGAAGGTCAATATCCAAAAAATATTTATCTCCTTCAATTTGATCAAATAAATAATCAATGCAAGGTAGGGGTTACATGTTCATTATTTTTATAGCATTGATCTCCCTGTAGTCAATGCACAACCTCAAAATTCCATCTTTTTTCTTAACAAAAAGAACATGGGTTCCCCACAAAGGATCAATTGGGTGAATAAATCCTTTATCACTCAATCACTCTATTTTTTTATTAAGTTTCACTAATTCCACAATTTCTATTATATAAGTGATCGTTGATATGATCCATAAATCATAAATTAAATCCATGTATAACTAAATTTCTTTCTCTGGACGATGTCCAAGTAAATCCACTACAATGATATAAACTTATTATAGCACAATAGGTACATCCTCTATTTGATCATTATTTTCCACAACCAATGTTATTTCATTCCCATCCTCTCAAATAATTGAATTTAGTAGAGCTACTAAGGGTGGATATAGATGAGAATCAGATGGTGATGTTTCTTACTACATTTTAAGGGATTACACATCATCCTCAAAAACATTAACCTCCTTCTTCATGCAATAAATTTTCGCATCATGGTTTAGAAGAAAATATATAATGAGGATTATATCAAATTCAATCATGGGTAAGATAATAAAATATGTAGATAAAAAACGTTTATATTCCACAATGGGGACTACCTAAGCCAAATTTATTGCAATTATACATCCTTTGTGATTTTTTACCAAAAAATACCCTATTAAATCAAATTGTAAAAATATAATTATCATGGAAAACAAAGAAGATATGAAAGAAAGAGATGATTTATAATCCAATAAACTAGTGGATAAGTTCTAGGAAATGATTAATGTACCTACAACCAGATTGTTAAGAACATCAAAATCCGTAGTTGTGACCATATATTATTTGCCTTGCTCCGTTGGACTTATTTGGGGAAAGTTTACTTAACTCTCATGACATTCATTTTCATAATTTCTCATCTCCCTATAATTGTAGAATTGAACATTGTGAGCTTATTTCAACACCTTACAATCTTGAGATATGTGGCCTTTTTATCTACACTTGTAACAGACTCTCATTACCTTTTGTCTAGTTCCATGGTGTTTCATATAACAATTACTATAGGATGGAAGGTCAACTCATTCCTTATTCCCCATTTCCTTATTTCCTTTTCTAGAGATTTTTTCCATCCCACATCTTCTCTTGGTTTCCTTTAAATTCATCAGAATTAGAAAATGATTTTTTCGCCTTGATAGCACTTTAGACTATATCAACCATTGATGTGAATCGTTGTGAGAGTAGTTCCTATTAAAGGAATGTTTTTAAACCATCATAGAATGTATCAATCTTTCTCCTTGGATTACATGTAGTCTATAACATGTCTTGATATCCTTGTGAAGTTAGATTCAGGGTTTGCAATATTTTCATACTCCTCCTACCTCAAATTCTTGAATTTCCTTTTTATATCAACTCATTGTTCATAGGGAAATTTATTCACTACAAGTATTTTGTTAAAATCCCTCCATTCCATCTCTTCTATTTCTTACTCCTCAATTGTGTTTCGGAAAAATGTCCACTGCTAATCTACATCTCCTGATAGAAGATAAACTTCTATGACAACCTTATCTCTTTCTTTACATCCCAAATTGAGGAATATCTTCTCTAGGGAACTTCACCACTACTCGGGTACAAATGGGGTTTTACTCCCATTAAATGATGGAGGTTGTTTTCCAATAAAGTGATCCAACATAGATCCTATTTATTTTGGATCATTCTTCTCCATACGAGTAAGGATATAGTTCATAACTAGAGTCAGTTGTCCTAGTATAGTTATATTTTTCCTAACTCCTGTCATAGTTCCAGATCCAAATTCATTATCATTCATCAAAGGGAAATCCCATAATGGGAGACACGTGTACATGTGGTTTACATTCAATCCAATAGGTTTCATTTCTAAATAATGGAATATACTAGACAAGGATGTGAATCAAAATGTATAATATCAATGTAAAAAAATACATAACATAAATTGAAATTATATAAATAGAAAATACCATAAGAAATAACATGTATTAATTAAATAAACATTTATATTTAAATCCTTCATAATGTCTTGTAGACATCATTTCTATTATCCTAAAAACATCCCCTATGATTTTTACACTGGGTCTGCTGTAAGGCCCTTTTTCATGTACCAATATACCTTGTTCCAGGCACAAAAAACACTGTTAGAGTTTTAACTCCTAGGTACATCTATTCTAGATCCACATCAATATGTAATAATGAGACAATGATGTATATTCTAGAAATAACCACATAATATATTCCTTAACAAAAATTATAGGATGTTTATGTATTTTTATTTTGAAAGGCCATCATAGGGTTTTAATTCCTAATCATCATTTTCTAAATATAGTTTCCATGTATTCTACCAGACTTCTTTTTTTACCAACTGTAAGGACATGACCCAAGTTGCTTAGAGCCGATTACATATTTTTTAAAATCGTATTACATACAAGGATTATTCACCCCAATCTATTGAGTAGTTTAGTATATTTTGAAACAAGATACATAGAGAAGTTAAACATTACAACAAGAAATGAAATAAAACATATAAAATATGTTGGGTACATCCAAAACTATAAGTTTATCCTTTCATGTTAATCATAATAATCATATTCACGTCTGGAAGAAATGAAACAAAATAAAGGGATGAGCTTAAATTCTCAGTAAGGGTAAGAAAAATTGTCGAACATATCATTAACATAAACATTAGGTATTTTGAATAATTAAAAACATATTCCATTAAAAATAAACATGAACACATTATGGTAGGAATACGATATGAATAAATAATTCCATAATAACACATAATTATGGGTATTCTACTAGTCGAATAACCACATGAACTATCAATACTACATTCATAACGAGGGAATTTATAATGTAGGATATAATAAACATAGAATCAGTGTAGAGACCCAAATATTGACGTACATACACATTACATTAATTTTGTAGAATACATAATACATGACAAAAATAGATTCCCAAAAACTTATTAGTTTAGTGTCTTTTGAAACTCGAAACATAATCATCTAATTTTGGAGAATTATCTTCAACATCTCCCATAAAGATCTTCCCATTAAGTTTTCTTACCTAAAAACATTCTTTATATCCTGGGGAAAACAAAAAATAAAAAGGGTGAGCTCAAATTCTTAGTAAGGGTAAATAAGGAGAATATAAAACAATCACTAAACATTTGAACGTAAGAACAACAACATTAAAAAAATCAAAATCATGAGTAATGACATAAATCATTCCAGTGCATAAGGAATAGATCCTAAAGGAACATTAAACATGATAAAATAGCATGGGAATAAGACATTTAATTGTGGCAACCATTAAGCACATGTTATGACTTCCATAGTATCCATGGAATTGCTACCAAGACCATCATAGTAGAAAAAGTCCATTACTGAACCGGGTTTACTTGTCGTTCCATCCCTGTATTACTGAACCCGATTCGTTTCCCATTCTAGCCATGTCTATCTCATTAGATATAAATATTTACCTAATGAATTGTAGGTATATATAGGTCCCACCAATTGCATAATGAAATCATTCTTACGTGTTCAATAAAATAAACATAAATCATTCATCATAACCCTAAGAATAAAATGGGTTTCATAAACATCATCTCATTATAACATAATCCATATAAAACAAATAGATATCATTTAATCATAAGGAATATAAATCCATGTAAATAATAGAGACATTATACATGGAAAATAAACATACTAAATAATCTCATCTTAGATGGGAAATATTTTTGATAAAACACTTGAAATAGATTCTTGAAGAAAATATCCTTTCTTCTTCAAAATCATTTTCTTTTCTCAAAATACTATGAAATTTTAAAAGAAAAGGATTTTGTTGAAAATAATAATTAAAATTTTCAAATTAATCTTCATGAAAATAAGGCAATATGAAACCATAAAAATATGTTCATACCGTATAAGTTAAAAAAAACATTCTCCTCGTACTTTAACCAAAAAGGTCAAAAAGTACCTCGTATGGTAAAAAAATAATGTTTCCTTCCATAACACAAAGTAAAAGTAAAAAAGGTGAAAAATGACTTTAAATATACATAGACTAATATTAAAAAATTTATGAAAAAAAATTTATGGACATGGATGAAAAATATAACCCCAGTAAATACATACGAATAAACAATATCAGCTAATAATGAGATTGGAATAACTATCCGTTACCTTATGTACAATTTCATCAATATGAGTTAGAGACTCCTATATAGTGGGTTTAAACATATTATTAACTTGTAACAGAACCATAATAATAATTATGATATCATATATGATTCACTTGTGACTTTATATTACCCGTTTATTTATCAATTCCATGTGAAAACAGTGTTTCGGGAAAAATAATTTCATTTATCATCTGTGTATTAACTTCTAATTATTAATATGATTAATTAGATCATGATTACTTAATTAAAGAATTTAAAACATGATTTATATATATTCAGAATATAATATATTGATAAATGGAATGAAATACACCGTTTATGTATACGGTAGGCCGTACGTACGAATGAATGATGTTTTCCATTCCTCATTGACTTGAATGGATGTAAGTAGATGATATATATATATACATAGTAGAATTATAATGTCATATATTTCATTATTATTCATTATATATACTTTATAATCATTTTTTAATGGTTAAGATGAAGAATGCATCTCATCGCATCGTGGAGACGGTAATCTGTACGTACACACAAGCGATTATATCGTTCCCATAGTTATTAAATGGTATTGGAGGTGATGATAGAATATCTCATAATTAGTTTCACGTTATAATAATCATATATTGTTATTCATTACACCATTATAACCATCTAGGTAAATTGGTGGTGGAAAAAAAATTACACCACGGCTTGGAGACGGTATTCCTTACGTACACACGAGCGATGATTTCATTTTCCGTAGGATGGATAGAAGGTAAAATAGGGTGGGTTCATATTTATAATAAAATATAAAAATATGAGTGACAATTATTTTATTACTTTATAATGAAACAACAAATGAAGAGGAAGTTGAAGAAGAAATGAATTTGAATGAATTGTTAATGGATATTACCTCTTCTTCATCGTACCTCTTCTAAACCTCCTCTTAGGGAACTAATGTTCATCCTTGAAGAATACCAGGACATCTATTATATTTCTAGGTAAGTGGTGAAGAGAAATGGGTAGGGGTTGGCCATGATTGAAGGCTCAAAGTGGTGTGAGGATGAGAGGGAGGAGTTTCCATTTTATTAGGAAGGAGAGGGGAACCTTTGGAAACATAAGAAATATTAATTTATAATAAATTCAAATACCACTTAAAAACCTTCAAAAAACGAGTCAAATCAGAATATTATATGATAGGTGTTGTAATCTCATCATCCAAGAAAATTTATACATGTTTGAAAATTATTTTAAGCCTTATAAACATGATTTAACCTTATTTAATCTATTTATTTTTCTTTGTGGTAATAATATTCTAAATTTTAAATTGTTATGAATAATTACCTATGTGTTGTGAATTGTCCATAATTATATACTTTATGACATTTTAGACCATTTAAATTTAAATTTCTAATTTTTAAATATTTTTGTGATTTTTCAAAAATTTAATAATATGTTATTTTTATTAAATAACAATGGTGTCAATTTTGACACCATTCATTTATTTTAATTTAAATAAAATCCACACAGATGATATGTCCGAAGTAAAATATTTACTAGATTCATAACATGTCATATTAATATATTACATTATTTTAGTATATTAAATTTATCATATATTATTTATTTTAATACATTTAAAACCATTTATTTGATATTTCAATCATTAAAATAATTTCAACATCACTATTGTGTCAAAATTAATTATAATTATTTAACCCATAAAAATACTAAATAAATTTACATAATGTTGTTAATTTTATTATATTTTTTTAGAATATTCATGTATGATGTTTTATGAAGTTTATCAGTGAATTAAAATTATTATACTTATAAGATATTAGAGAGTGACATGTTCTCACTTTATTTGGTTTTAATAATAATTATATAATTTTCATGGTCAAAAGTCCGTGAAATTAATCTATTATGACCCTTAGGTGATATGGGTCGACTTATATTCATCCAATAAAATTTAAGAAGGACTAAGGGAAATTTTATAATCTTTATTTTTATCCTTAATTACCCAATTTACCTTTAACTATAGTAAATAAAAAATACCATAGTTACTATTCATAATATCAAAAAAATAAAAGTAACCTAATTTGGACCCACTGAATCAAAATATGGAATCCATTTTTTAAAATTAAAAACACAAAAGTTGAATTTATTAATTTAAAATTAATATTGTTGTAATGAAAACGGGGTTTAAAAGTTAAAACATTATCAAAGATTGAAATGTTTTTACCTGTGAATTCAATAAAAAATTAATGAAATGACTTGGATTATATAAAATGGTAAAAATTTATTCTATTTATACTTTAAAACCATTAAATATTATAATTTAACATTATAAATTATCTTTATGAAAAAACGTGTTTTTAATTAAAATTCAGCGTATTTTTACTATTCACCAAAATATGAAAGTTAACAAAAAAATATTAAAAATTTATCGAAATTTAATTTTTATATCCTTATTGCAATGAATATGATTATTTTGTCTAATTTAACTTATAAATGTGTCAAAAACTAGATTTAATGTGGGTGCGTCATCAAAAGGAAGTAGAACAACATTTTTTTAAAAAATAATTTTTTTATCGAATATTTGATTTTTTCCATATTTCATTCTAGAAAATTTGTAAGATTAATTATAATGTTATAAAACTCAAAATTCAGTTAATACTATTAATAAAGGCTACTTCATAATATTATAATAATATATCATTGTTTAGTGATACTCGGTTTTGCAAACAATGCAAGCTATCGATGAAGGTCGCTCTTACGTTTAATGCAAGCCAAGTTATTTTTGCATGTAGGGAAAGATTTATTTGGTGTTGAGTATGACATACTAAAAATATATTTCAAGTATACATTTATCCAAATCAATACATGGTGTTGTGTAAAATAAATTTTATTCAAAAGAACTTGAAATTGTGTGCATCAAAAGCCAAGAATAGTGATGTGTATACTACAAGCTAATACCATGTTGCGCATAGTGCAAGCTAATCTTAGTGAAGTGTAAAACAAAAGACATAAATGTAATTAAAAATAATAATTCTCATAATATTTTAGGGTTTTACATTCTACCCCCCTTAAAATGGATTTCTCCCTCAAAATTCGTCAGGGTTATAAATGGTTTTCTTCTTGAAATTTTCTTTCATAGAAACCCATATCATAAAAAGGAATAATAAAACATAATTTTAAAAAAGAAGGTTAGAAACATAACGGATACCCAATGTAACTCATCACAATTCCATAAATTTGTGATGATCTAAGGTACCATCTGATTCATCCGATATGAGGGCACTAGGAAGACATTTTTGGGTTTCAAGATCATTTCCCTAACATTGATGAATTTTTACAAAAGGAGAAATACTTACTTGATTTCAATTCAATATCATCGTTGGTCATTCCATGAAAAATTTCCACTTCATCATGTATTTAAAGAAATGATGTTGAATTTTTCTTCCTTGAAGTTTTCACAGATCATGCAATTGAATGATAGGTCATTCCAACTGTCTCAAACATATGGATTGAAAAATATATATACATAAGTTCGTCTAATGGTGAGAATAATCATATATGGTTCCAAAAAATGGACTTATACTTCATCTATCATACCTCTTAATAAAATAAATCTTCTTTCTACTAACCATCGACTTCTTTTAGACTAGTGGTAGGCCAAAAAGGCTTGATGCAGTTCGGTTGTGGGTTTGATTCCAGCAACCTTGTCCGACTCGATGGGTTGTCATCCGTTTGGCTGGTTGTCCTTTTTCTAAAACTTCTCTAATATAACATTCCAGAAATAATATCAAAAAAGGTTATAGCCCTAAACAATACTATTTGATGTCCAACTTAATCCATTCCAATCTTTAGGCATATCTAAAATACATCCATCTGATCTCATAGTATAAGGTAAACAATTACTAGATATGCCATCTACCGATCATGTGAATACCATCATTTATCATATGATATATCCTGTTGCTCAAATTCCAAACATGTGAATACATTATTCATGTATTTTCTTGAAAAATTAATACCCATTAAACCCTAGTGAAAACATGAATGCTGTCAAAAGTTTACTCATTCCACATACCAAAATCCCAAAATTTCTATATACTCAAACCATGATATCACTTTGTTCTTATATCAGTCATGTGCTCATTAATACTATCAAACATATTATTTTATCTTTGTACCTTAATTATGAGCACATAATATGCTTTCCAAAAATATTTCAATCGCTTTTCATGGTTACCGGTTCCATATTCTTATGGATAACCACAACAAACCAATACATAGACATTCCAATATTCCACGATACTATAAATAATATTCCACAACACTATTTTGGAATCCCGTTACATAAAAACTTTATCATTCCATCACTTCATTGTTATATTCATCATCGCCAATAGTGATCCCATTTGACATCTATTTGTACTTTTCCTTGAAAGGTTGTTGATGTCGATCATCATTATCCCTTGGAATAGGGAACTGGTTATCATAATCCCCATTTCCTTTCACTTGTAGCACTGAAGTGTTGGTAGAGAGTTCTATGTAGTCTTTTCTCTATTCATGTCATTATTAACCTTTTTCCCATTACTTTGGCACTCATCTACTTGATGACCTTATTTTACACACTTGATACATTTTATAATACCTTTTAAAAAATCTCTACCATACTTCTTTCCACACATTGAGAATAAAGAAACATTCACCTTCTTTTCACCATTGTTCTGAGATTTTTCCATGAACACCATCTTTCGTTTCTTGTCAAATACATGAGATGGATATGTAACAATAACTTATATTTCTACATTGATATCACAATGAACAATTTATTCGTAGCTATGAAAGACTTCTATAGATAATGCCTTTTGAAGACTTGGTTTTAAGCCACTGAAGAATCGATCCACTTTACTTTCAGGTTGGATGATAAAGCCAGATGCATACCTTTCAAACCTTGTAAAATTTGATTCGTATATACCAAAAGATTCATCATCCTTTTGGTTATGCTCATGGAACTCCTTTTCCATCTTTTTTCGAAGAATACGAGGGAGGTACTTATTGTAAAACAAGTTCTTGAACTCATCCCATTCCATGGATTCAATTTCATATTGGAGCATCGTATTATTTATTAGAGTCCACCACTAGTCTGCTTCACCTTATATACGGTAAATAGCTAGAATGAATTTTTCATATTCCTTACAATGTAGTATGGAAAATAACTTTTCAATGGTACTGATCCAATGTTCAACTACAAGTGGATCAGAAGACCCACTAAAAGAAGGTGGATGTTGCATCATGAAGGACTCAATAGAATATGGTTCCATTCTATGCTCATTTGGAAGTCTAGAATGATTTATATCTTGTGTAAGTAAAGCAATAAGAATTTTTACTCCATATCCAATAACATTGGTCTGTCTAGGAGAAAAATCATGGCATTATCCATTACATTTATCATCACAGTTCCTTCGTGTTCCATCCATCGTTTAAAACCCAAAAAAGAATTGTGTGAGAGGAAAAAATCATGCTATGAAAACAACATAATAAATGGGTAGTAACTTTAATATATAACATCATAGGATTAATTTTAATATCATTACTATAATTCTATGATTATAACCTATACTTATACTTAATTTTAGGTACATCCCTAGATATACCTTTATTATATCTCTAGAGATTACAATATGGTTTTCGCATCCTAGTTTCCAATTTTTTACTAAAACTTCGCTCTGATACTAACTGTATAGACCCAAAGCATGACATATATAGACATTATAGTACTTTTGCAGAATAATTTATACATGACCAAAAGTAATTCCCAAATACCGTATTAGTTTAGTGTCTTTGGGAACTTGAAACATAATCTTATAATCATGGTGATAGATCTTCCACATCTCCCATAAAGATCTTCCCCTTTGTATTTCTTACCTAAAACCTTTATTTATGTCCTGGGGAAAAGAAAACATAAATATTTTGAACTAAACTGATCAGTAAGTGTAAACATGGAGAACATGAAACATTCCCAAAACATTTGAACGTAAGAACATGAACATAAAAAATCAAAATCATGAGTAATGACATATATCTTGGCAGTGTATACAGGATAGATCATAATGGAAAATTAACCATGATAATATAGCATGGGAATAAAAAATGTAATTGTGGAAACCATTAAGCACATGTTATGATTTCCATAGTAGCCAAGACATTGCTTCCAAGACCATCATAATGGCCAATGTCCATTACACAACCGAGTTTATTTGTCATTCCAGCCCTGTATTACTAAACCGGATTCACTTTTCATTCCATCCATATCTATCTCACGAGATATAAATATTTACTCAATGAATTTGAGGGAGATATAGGTCCCATCCATCATATAATGAAAAAATTCTTACGTGTCTCACAAAATAAACATAAATCATTCATCATGACCCAATGAATAAAATGAGTTTCATAAACATCATCCCATTATATCATAATCCAAACAAAACAAATGGATATCATTTAATCATAAGAAAAATAAATACAGATAAACAATAGAGACATTATACTTGAAACATAAACATACTAAATAATGTCATCTTAGATGGAAAATAATTTTGACAAAACACTTGAAATTAATTCTTGTGGAAAATATCCTATCTTCTTCAAAATAATTTTATTTCTCATAATGCCACGAAATTTTTAAAGAAAATGATTTTGTTGAAAATAGTCACAAAATATTGTAAAGTAATCTACAAGAAAATAAGGCTTTATGAAACCGTAAAAATCTGTTCATTCCATATAGGTAAAAAAATTCTCCTCATACTTTTATAGAAAAAGTCAATAAGTACCTCGTATGGTAAACAAAAGAAAGATTCCTTCCATAAAAAAAAGTAAAAGACAAAATGGGGTAAAACTGACATTAATCATACATGGAAGAATATAAAACACTTTATGAAAACATTTTTATGGACCTGGATGAAAAATATAACCCTAGTAAATACTTTCGAATAAACAATATCAGATAAGAATGAGATTGGAATATTTATCCCTTACCTTAAGTCCTATTTCATCCATATGTGTCTGAAACTACGGTATAATGGGTTGAAACATATAATGAACCTGTAACAGAACCACAATAAGATTTATGATATCATATATGATTCACTTACGACTTTATATTACCCATTCATTTGTCCCTTCCATGTTAAAGCAGGGTTTTGGGAAAAATCGTTTCATTTATCATCCTTGTTTTGACTTGTAGTTCTTCATATGATTACTTTGATCATGATTACTAACTTTCAGAATGTAAAAAATTATTTATATATATTCAGAATATAATATATCATTAAATGGAATGAAATACACCGTTTATAGAGATGGTAGGTCGTATGTATGCATAAACGTTGTTTTCCTATACTTATTGACTTGAATGAAAGTAAGTAGATGACATATATATATATATCCTGTAGCATTATTTTGTCATATATTTCATTATTATTCAATATATATACTTTATATTCATTCTTGAATTGTTAACATGAAGAATGAATCTTATCACATCATAGAGACTGTAATCCTTACGTATGCACGGGCAATGATATCATTCACATAATTATTAAATGGTATTGGAGGTGATGATAAAATATCTCAGAATTAGTTTCATGCTATAATAAACATATATAGATATTCAATATACCATTAAATTCATCCAGGTATAGTGGTGGTGGAAAACAGTTTACACCACGACATGGAGACGGTATTCCTTAAGTACGCACACGCGCTGATTTCATTTTCCATAGGATGAATAGAAGGTGAAATAGGATTGTTTCATAATTATAATAAAATATCAGTATATAAGCGATACTTATTTTATTACTTTATTATGAAACAAAAAAAAATAAGAGGAAGTAGAAAAAGAAATGAATTTGAATGAATCGGTAAAGGATATTACCTCTTCTTCGACGCACATCCTCTAAACATCCTCTTAGGGCACTAAAGATGGTCTTTGAAGAAGACCAGGGCCTCTAGTATGTTTATAAGGAATTGGAGAAGCGAAATTGGCATGGGTGGGCTGATATTGAAGGCTAAAAGTGGTGCGAGGAGGAGAGGGAAGAGGTTCCATTTTATAAGGGAGGGGAGGGGCACCTTTGGAAACATTAGAAATATTAATTTATAATAAATTCAAACCCCACTTAAAAACCTCCAAAAATTACTCAAAAAAAAATATTATATGAGATAGGGTTGTAATATCTTCAACCAATAAAATTTAGACATGTTGGGAAATTATTTTAATCATTTTTAACCTGATTTATCCTTATTTAATCTATTTAATTTTATTTATGGTAATAATATTCTAAATTTTAAATTGTTATAAATAATTCTTTATGTGTTGTTAATTGTCCATAATTTTATACATTATATAATTTTAGACCATATAATTTATAATTTTTAATTTTTAAATATTTTTGTGATTTTTAATCAATTTTGTAATATGTTAGTTTTATAAAATAACAATAGTGTCAATTTTGACAATATTCATTTATTTGAATTTAAATAAAATCTACACAAAAGATGTGTTCAAACTAAAAGATTTAATAGATTCATAAAATGTCATATTTATCTAGATTATTTGTGTAGCACATTAAATAGTTTATATAATATTTATTTTTAATATTTTTAAGACCAGTTATTTGATATTTCAATCAATTCAATAATTTCAACATCACTATTGTGTCAAAATTAATGATATTTATTTAACCCATAAAAATTCTAAATAAATTTACATGATGTAGATAATTTTATTATATTTCTGTATATTATTCATGTTCGATGTTTTATGAAGTTTATCACTAAATTAAAATTATTACACTTATAAAATATAAGAGTGACATGTTGTCACTTTCTTTGGATTTAATAATAATTATATAATTTTCATGGTCCATAGTCCATGAAATGAATATATTCCAGCCCTTAGATGATATGGGTTGACATTTATTCATCCAATATAATTTTGGAAGGTATTAGGGTAATTTTTTAATTTTTATTTTTACCCTAAATTTCCCGATTTACCTTTAAGTGTTGTAAATGAAAATTACCGTATTTACTATTCATAATATAAAAAAATAAAAGTAACATAATATGGACCTACTGATTAAAAATATGGAATAATTTTTTTAAAATTAAAAACACAAAAGTTGCAGTAATTAATTTAAAATTAATCCCGTTGTTAATAAAATAGGTTTTAAAAGATAAAACATTATAAAAGATTGAAATGTTTTTACCTATGAATTCAATGTAAAATTAATGGAAATGAATAAAATTATATTAAATGGTAATATATATTCTATTAATACTTTAAAACCATTCAATATTATAATTTAACCATATAAATTATCTTGATGAAAAAAGTTGTTTTTAATTAAAATTTAGCTTATTTTTACCATTCACCAATAGATGAATGTTAATTGAAAAATATAAAAAAATTATCCAAAGTAAAATTTTATATCCTTATTTAAATTAATAAGTTTTTATTGTCTAATTTAACTTATAAACATGTGAAAAACAATATTTAATTTTAGTGCCCCATCAAAAGGTGGTAAAACTGCATTTTTTTAGAAATACTTCTTTTATCGATAAATTGATTTTTTTTTCATATCTCATTCTAAAAAATGATTAAGATGAATAATAATGTTATAAAATTCACAATTCAGTTAATACTATTCATAATGGCTAGTTCATAATAATATAATAATGTATCATGGTTTTGTGAAACTCGGTATTGCGTACAACGCAAGCTATCGAGGAAGGTCGCTCTTGCGTGTAATACAAGTCATGTCAGTGTTGCATGTAGTGAATTCTTTATTTTTTATTGTGTATAACATACATAAAATATATTTCAGTTATACATTGATCAAAATCTGTACTTGGTGTTTTGTGAAATGAATTTTATTCGAAAGAACTTGAAATATTGTGCATCACAAGCTAGGAATAGTGTTGCGTATACTACATGCTAATACTGTGTTGCATATAGCGCAAACTAATCTTGGTGAAGCATACAAAAAAAGACATAAAATAAATTAAAAAGAATAATTATCATAAAATCTCAGAGTGTTACAATCATGGCCTTGTTCCAAGTCCATAAATAAATATTTCGTCAATGCCTCATGCCAAGACCATAGTTTGTCTCATCAGACGCACCGATTCCCCAAGGGGCTATAGCGGGCCCCAAACAACACATACTAAGTCTAATTAATTCTTCATATTGATGGGTATAAACATAAAAAAAAATTACACTCTTTTTTAAACTAATATTATAAATGAAAATAAATTTCCCCAAACATTAAGCAAAAAAACAAACAATTAGTTATAAATTGGTGAATGGTATTATGATATCACATCCACATTCAAAATTATCCTAAACATTTCAATTAATTATGGTCTATCATATCATAAAATATTAATACCAATAATACATACGAATAAACAATATTTTTTAAATATATGATGATACTCTTATAAAATTATCAAGTAATTCTTGAGGTAAAAACTCTTTTACATTGAAAATATGAGTTCTTTTGAAAAAAATAAGGTATAAAATAAAATGTGATGTAAGATAGTATTTTAACATTAAAATTATATATTTTATAAATATAATGTATTCCAAATATTGATTATATAGTGCGCTAAAAAAAGGTATGAATTTAAATAATTCCCAAGAATAATGATTGTATTACAGGAAGAATATTTTAATGATCTTTTTAAAAAATATATCTCCCCATATATAAAAAATTATTCTGGTTATTAAACATAAATAAAACATTATAATAAAATATTTTAGGAGTAAATATAAAAAAATAAAATTTTAGTTATGGTGTGTAGAGAATAATAGTAACCCATATGAAAATGGAGGTTCGGGTAGAAAACTCTTTCCTTATGTTCGTTGTTGTTCTTCACTAGATCATAATGACCATAATAATCAAGTTTAGGTTCATAAATTATTTATTAAGTAACCTAAAATAAGTTTATTTTATTTATCATAATATTATTAGGTTCATTCATGTTATTTTTATGGATTAAGAGATCAAATTTCACTATTTGGGAGTGTTTTCTTCCTTGGTTTTCGTTATCAATTTACTTTCATTCATGTAAGTATAAACATGTAGAATGAGAATGAATGTACCAAATATGTGGTGTATGTTATAAGTGAAAACATATAATATTACATGTCCATATAATTCATTTTTTTATTTGGATTGAATATGAATCATTATATAAAACATTAATGACAATTGTTTCGGTTAATTGGCACTTTTTGACCACATTGAAGTCTTTTTTATTTATAAATTAATATCATGTCTAATAAATTATTATAGAACCTTAAATATGTTAATATATATATATATATATATATATTATTATATTTTTAATCTTTAAAAATCGTTGCATGACTAAAATTGATGATGGAAATAGAAATTGAAAACCCTCCATCCTTGAACGTGATAAATTTACCCATCTGAGATGGTTATTTCATTTCTAGTATTAAAGAAGGGGTAAGAATAGATGATGAAGAATTATTCCCTTATCATAATGAAATTCCAGTACATTTATGTTACTAAAGTCATCAATCCATTTTGAGGAATTTATTAGAGGAATGAAAAAGAAAATAAAGGAACTTGAAATAAATGAAATGAAAAGTGGAATTTACATCTTCAAATAATCTTCTTTGAGAGCCTCGTTAGGAAAGTGTTTTTTGTCTTTACATGAGTCCAAGGGACTTTGGACATGAGGATGACCTTAGTATGATATTTGGAAATAATATAGTCAAGTAAAAAGGCTTGAGAGGAGTGAAGATAAGAGGGAGTGAGGCGGGGATGTGTGGTGGTTATAGTGGAGGAGAGGAGGGTTTTAAAATTATTTTACTCTTTATTCTATTATTTCTCTAAAAACCCAATTTAGATGACTAATGTGGCCTATAATACTAAAAAGTTCATGTGAGTTTGAAATTAGTGGGCATACATCAGCCTCACTTCACTTATGACCCAATAAAACATGTTTTCAGCATTTAACATAAATTAACGTATTTTACTATTAATGCAAAATTCAATGATTTTAGAAAAATACCAAAAAATTAATCCAAAAATTCTTTGATATAAAAATTAAAAAACGATTTCAATTAACTAAAAATAATTTTCTAAATATTCTTAATTAAATTTTTAAATAAAAAAATAAGTTATTCCAAAAAACAACTTTAAAACACAAAATCATTTTATAACACATTGAGAAATAAATCACGGTCCCATAAATTATTTAATTACCATAAGAAAATAAAGAAACAATTAATTTAAAAATTTATGAATAAACATATCCATTTTAAATTTTTAAATTAATCATAAAATTTAATTAAAATATTTATGACATACAAAAATACCAATACATATGCGATGATATTTTTTCACTTATTAGACGTATAAATTGTATTTACACACTCATTGGTGAAGTTTCTATTTTATTGTTGATTTACTATTCATTACAATATGTAAGAGTAATATTACTACTAATAAGGGTATGTTACAATTCATATGTGTATGTTACTATTATTAAAAAAATTATGTTTATCTTAGAAGACTCTAAATATCATTCTGAAAAACAATATTGTATATTATTTTTTCTTAATTAAAATCAAGGAGGTGAAAAAATTATATTTTCTATATAGGTTATAACAAATTGGTGTTTTGTAGAGACTCAGTATTTGAGGCATTCAATGATAAATTTATTTTCAAAATCTTGGGGGTGTTACATATCATGAGATGTTAATGGTTTTCTATACATGGTATGATCCAAAAAATGTGTTTTATATTCAATTCATTTTTCCCTTCCTTGAAAATACTGACAATTTTTCATGGATTTTTTAATGTTGGTGTCACCTTTTTCTACTCTTACCAAGAAGCGGTTAAAATTTACATGGAAGAAAAAATTTAGTCTTGTTTCAAAAATATGAAATGACTTATGAAATAAGATCCTATTCTAATCTTACAAAAGCCCAGTAAGGTGTAAATGGGTGTTTGTGATTCTTCTAAAAATAGTTTACATTGTATGTTATTGTAGGATGATCATGTTATGGAATTTTACCCTTCTCATATTTTTCCAGATGAGATGAATTACCCCACTCTTGATTTATATCGCACCACATTTATTTATGTGATTATGTACTGGTGGTACTATCTATTTGTGGAAAGTATCATAGTCTTTTATGACCATAACAGTTTGACCTATAACATTTCACAGTAATACATTATTCATTTACAGAGATGATGGGTGAAATAACTATAGACAAGTGAATTAAATATCTCCAAACCCTTGGGGAATTGTAACGTCATTTCAGATTCTCCTCATTAAAGAGATCCATCACAATCTATTATTGAATTGAATTAAGAGTGAAACCTTAGGATTTTTATCAATTTCATACAGATGCATTGGTGAATGATTCATGAATTGTTCAAGGTAGTGTTATTTTATAGTCTTGTCTTCATGAGTGTATTATAATGTTTTAGTATTAGGATGATCTGTTCGAAGGAATACAAGAAAAATTGTATGGTGGGAAGATTGTTACAATGGGTTCTTTATCTCTATATATGGTATTTTAAAATTTGGAGATCGAATTGTAATCTTATAATTTGTTAGCATCATGGTTTGTTTTCACTATTACTCATAAGATGTTCATCTGGGTAGTATGAAGATGTTTAATGATATGATATGGAAATTTTAGTGTCCAGTTATGAAGTGTGACAATGATGATTATGTATACTTCTAATACACATTCCAACTGAAAAAGCCATATCATTATAAACCTTCTAGTTTTCTTCATCCAATTCGGATGGTTGTTTGGAAATTAGCTGAGGTAAGCATGAAATTTTTTGTTAGATTAACATATAATCTATGATGGAGGAATGATATGTCATTGAGATTTATATGTTGACATAGTCATCACACACTACTAGATATCATAGTTATAACAATTCCATTTTCCCAAAGTTTTGTATAAAATCTTGTTATAAAGAGTTTTTTCAAACGGTTTTGGAAAACCATTGAAATATATTGATTTAGTGCAGTCTTTCCTAATGGTTTGTACATACCATTGTGTTATAAGGATTTTTACTAATAGTTTATCTAAACTGTTTTTATATATTTGGGTATAGTAATATTTCCCAAAAGATTCTTAAAACTGTTGGGATATAGTGAGGTTTCCCAACGGTTATTTAAAACCATTGTGAAGGGTTTTCCCCAAATAAGCTCGATTCCCCACTTCCCTTTATAGATTTGATCGTGTGATTTTTTCCCTACCATAACGGTTATCTCTTCCCAGTCGGTGAACTCTCATCTTATAAAGATCCATCATAGTTGTTTCTACTTCAAAATGGTGATTGTGAGTTACAGTTTATGCCCACATTTATTTTGTATGTTTATAAACCTGGTTTAGTGTATTTCCTCATCCAATGTAATCTTTCATCATTTAGGGTTTTTGGATGTTCATGAATGTGAAATGGGAATGTTCCAAATATTTAATCCTACACATAGACAATGAATTTCCCTTATTGAACCACTACCATCACCAATTTTTCAAGGAGTGTTACACAATATTACTGTTTTAGGGGTACTATATTTTCTCCCACATGTGGGGGAGGGGGATGTGCATGTGGAGGTGAGGTAGGGGTGGCTGTGTAGGTGGGGGTGGGATGTGCAGGTGAGTTTGTGCAGTATGGGGGGGGGGGGGTTCTGCTGATGGGGGTGGGGGATGGGGGATAAGCAAGTGGGGGGTGCAGGTGGCGGAGGGGTCCAGTGGGGGAGAGGGGGGTGCGCAGGTGGTGGTGTACAGGTGGCAGATGTGCAGTGGGTGAAGTGTGATGTGCAGGTGGGGGTGTGTAGTGGGGGGAGTCTGTTGGGCATAAGGTGTGGGGGGTAGTACAAGTGGGGGGGGGGGGGCTGTGCATGTGGCATGGAGGGAGGGGGCTCGTGTGGGGGAGGGGTGTTCCGGTGGGGGTGTGCAGGTGATTGGGGTGTACAATGTGCATGTGGGGAGGGTGGAGTGCAGTGGGGGGTACGGTGGTGTCAGTGGGGATGTGTAGGTCGGGGGGATGGGGCTTTATATGTGGAGTATGTTGAGGGTGAGGTGGGAGTGTATAGGTGGGGTGAGGGGGATGTACAGTTGGGGGTGGGGGAAGGTGGTTGTACAAGTGGGGGGGTGCACGGGGGGGGGGGGGGGGGGGGTTGTGTAGTAGGTGGATGGGAGGGTGATGTGCAGGTGTGGGGGATGTGTAGTGTACAGGTGGGAAGGGTGGTGTTCCAGGGGGGAGGGGTATGTGAAGGGGGAGTCTACTAGGGGGGAGGTGGAGAGAGGGGGGGCTATGCAGGTGGGATGTCATCACTTCCATTGTTCGCCAACAAGAATTGGGAAGTCATTAGTTCTATAGATTTGGATATTTCCAAGTCTTCTTTGGTTTTTCTTCATGTCTATTCATCATGATGAGTAAATCATCACATGATCTAAAAGTGACATCAACCATATATAATGAATTCCTTCTTCCACAACCCATGTCTCTTAAAATAATATATCCTTGGAAGGTGGTGGGATAATTTTAGAAACCATTCTTAAAGAGACCATAGGAGGAAAATCCCCATATTAATCCACCTAGACTAGGAACTTACTACCATATGCATGTCCCATATTCAGAAGCCAACCACTCCATGTATTAAATGAATAGTCATTCTATCTAGAATTCACCTTATAATGAAATCCTAAATTCAATTCATCTAATGATGAAAATAATCGAGGAATCCATACGACTTAATATAAGAAAACATCATTAATCATCATGCCATGATGATTAAAATCCTTACACACCAATTACCATACATCATATCATTCCTAATAACTACATATATTTATTCACTAACCCGTATTCCTTCCACCATAGACCAATGCCCCAACATTTTCCCTATTGAAAACATGATACCATCATTTAATCAAGTCACGAATCTCACCAAATTTTATTTTCACTAAAAAATAATTCTCTAATCCTTAAAAACCATCATTTTTTTCATAACATGAATGACAACCCAAATAAATATCATTTCTCCCAGTCACAACCCCGTAGATAGCCCCCCTCTCCTGTGGACAGTCTGTACCCCCTAGACAGCCCCACCCCCATGGATAACACTCCCACCCCCTGCACACCCCCAACCCCCCAGACAACCCCATCCCCTCGGACCCCCGCCCCCTAGACACCCTTGATCCCCTTGGACAACCGCCCAACCCCATAGGCAACCCCCACCCCCATGGACACACCCCCACAACTGTGGACATTCCCCTCCTCCCCTTGCTCATGGACACCCCCTACACACTTAGACTACCCCACCTCGTGGATAGCCCACCCCCCTCGCCCTCCCCGGACACCACGTACCCCCCAAGACAGCTACACCACCTCCTTGGATAGCCCTCCCACCCACTGGACACGCCGTACCCCCTGGACAGACCTGCCTCCCCCTTGAACAGCCTGCCCACCCCCTTGGACATCCCTACCCATGAGACAACCCCCAACCCCATTGATAGCCCTCCCACCCCTGGACCCCCCCTAGACACCCCCACTCCCCTGGACACCCCATACCCCCCCTGAACAACCCCCACCCCCATGGTCAGCCCGCCCACCCCCGTGGACACCCCCTGGATAGCCTTGCCGCTCTGTGGATAGCCCTGCCAACCCTGTGGACAGCCCACCCACCCCCTAGACACCCCGACCCCCGTGGACATCCCCCACCCCCCAGGACAGCCCCCCACCCCCTGGACCCCCTTCCCCCTTGGGCAGTGTATGTGATCACTCAAATAATCTTTTAAAATATTAAATTTCTTTGGTGTAAAATTTACTCAACTGCTGAATAATTCTCCTCCACAAGTGTACAAGATCTTTTACACTCATGTGTAATTATTTAAAGATATTTTGTTATAAATATAGTTTTTTTTGTTTTTTATATTATTATTCTCTGATAGAGTAGTGTGTCGTTTATGGTTTCATCTAATGTGAACCATTCTCGTTTACATAAATTTACATTGGAGGAAATTTCAATATTATGAAATTTCTTTTGATGAAATGACTTATAACAATTTTTTTACAGAATGAATAAAAGTTTGTTGAATGAAACCAGTCAGATCTCAAGATATATTCAAAACCATTTGGGGAGATTTAATGATTTTTTATTTCACAATGCTTCAGATAGTGGTCACAAACACTGCCCTTGTTAAAATTGTGTTGGAAGAGCCTAGTTGAGCCATGAAGAAGTCAGCTACCACGTAACTAATCATGGTTTTCATGAAAACTACTCTACGTGGTATCACAGTATGGAGAAAATGAAATCTCAAATTGCTAATAATTCAAGTGAGAGGATTGGATTGGAGAATTTGTTATATGACCAGTTTTCGTTTATTCTACATCATAAAAAATAATGTATTTAGACGCATGAAGATTTTAATATGAACACACATGATGCATCCAATGAAAATGATGATGTTGTCAATGTGAAAAAATTGAATGATGCAGCCAGGACTCTAGTATAACGACAATGAAAGAAAATTAAAAGTCTACAATTTTTAATATGATGGTTTCATAGGAAAACGATGTATGGTATTTATAATACTACCATCAATTACATTCTTAACTTATTGAAAGAATTACTTCCAAAAGATGCAGATATTCCTTCAAACCACTATATGGTGTGGAAGAAGGTTGAGGAACATGGATTTTACAGAAAAAAAAATTGATTTTTTCTTGAAGGATTTGAGTTTATTCCTGGATGAAACTACTAAAAGAAATTATTTTATAAAATGTGGCTCATCCTATAGAAAGCCAAAATCTGATGGACCACCATCCTGTGTGCAACAGAATGTAATGTGGTACTTTCCACTGATCCCCAGAGTCCAGAATCTTTTTGTATCTATGGAAATATCAATAAAAATTCGATTGAATTATACTGAGAGAAAGAATAGTAATAATGATATGGTTCACCGTGCAGATGGATTTTCATTGAAGATATTTGATGCTCAATATTCTTATTTTGCAGTTGACGTGCATAAAGTGATTTTGGGTCTTTAATGTGATAGTTTTAATCCATTTGGGCATATGCCTACATCATAGAACACATGGCGAGTTTTTATACACATTTATAATCATCCCCCATGGTTGTGTATGAAAAAACCTTTCCATTCATGAATATACTCATATCAGGCCATTATGATCTTAGAAATGATATAGATGTATACATACAACCTTTAATATAAATATTGGAACTTCATTGGGATGTGGGTGTGTGCACATACGATGCATGTTCAAAAGTCATATTTCAGATGCCTATTCTACATATGTGGACAGTCAATGAATTTACTACTTATGCAATGTTTTCTAGATGAAGCATGAAATGAAAACTATCATGTCTAGTTTTTATGAAGAATAAATGATCCAGATGACTTAAACATCATTGTAGTTTCAGTTTTAGGAGATATCATCGAATCTTACCAATGGACAGTCCATATAGAAATTATCATAAAAAATTTGACAATACAATGGAGTCTAATTATCCACCTCAATGTTTTTCTATAACTTATGTTCTTCATGAATTAAAATATTTTAGTTTTTCATTCGGGAAGGGTCAAATGAAATCTTGAAAGAGAAGGAATGTTTCTACTGAAACCTATTACAATTGGAAGAAGAGAATTATCTTGTTTGATTTTTCTTATTAGCCAACAAATTTTTTAGGTCATTTCTTATACATAATGAAAATTGAAAAAAATTTATGTGAAATTTTTCTTTTGAATCTTCTAAATGATAAGGAAAAGAAAAAAGATGATTTACGTTCCCGACATGACTTGGTGGATTGGGGCATCAGACAAGAATTACATTATGTACATATCAGTGAAAAAAATGGTAAGATCCATTTGTGTCTTATGTGATAACACCTATAGAAAAAAGAAATATTTTTAAGTACTTGAAACTATTAATGTTCTTGTTTTCTATTCAGGAAACATATCTAAGGAGGTCAACAGAAGAGAGTTGAAGCTAAAATATTTCAAGACACTTGATTATCACATCTTTATGCATGAGTTGATTCCAATAGAAATTAGTCATAATTTTTTCAACAATTTAAAGGTGGATATTATTCATTTGTTCCATTTTTTAGAGACATTTGTGATAATAAGTTCTCCGAGAATTTCATGCAAACAATGTTGGCCGATGCACCAATAATTTTGTGTGAGTTAGAGAAAATATTTCCACCACAATTTTTCACATGGATATTGCATCTGAAAATCCATATTCCAACTAAAATACTTCTCAGATGACCTATTTATTTTGGTTGGATGTATCCAAATGAATGAAATATGTAAACAATAATGTCTAATGTCTGTATCAGGAATCAACGCGAAGGTTCTATCATGAAAGGTTACATGGATAAAGAATGTATGGATTTCAGATTTATCTATTTTTCTGATATTTCAACAAGAATGAACAGACCAATGAGAAAATAAGTAGAACAATGTGAGAAAATTGAAACAATATTTCCATAACTTACTCAAATAAGAGGAATTTATGGATGATAAACATTGGTGATATTAAGCCTTGAAGTGCGGGAGATGGCACATCACACAGTTTTGTTCATGTGTGATTTGTTCGATGACAAAATCTTATAACCAAATTCAATATGTAGATCATATATATATATATATATATATATTTTAATCTATTCCTATTTTTATATATAGTTAAAATAAAGCGGTGATAAATAAAAAGCATTGTTCTTTATATTTGAGATGTAGGGAGACTTTGAATAAAAATGAGTTTTCTATTTTTTAAAAATTGAAGATAATAATATTTCTGTTTATATGAATTAAAACAATAGTTCATTAAGATTAATATTCAATTATATTTCTCGTATTGAGTTTGACTTTTGGCTCTGTTTCTGATGAAATAAGAAATTTGACTTTTGGTCTTAATACTGTGGTTCGTGACTGTAAATCAATTGTTAATAATGGGTATAGATTTATTATCACTAAACGAGTAAAGAACATGAGAAGAAAACATGATAGTGTAATGGTTACTGACACAACAGACTGATATGATAGTGCATCATATAATAGACCGTGATTTGAAAATGTAGATTATTATAGAGACATTTAAATAATAATAATATTGGATTATTATTCTCAAGGATGAGTCACGATGATGAAATTCTAGTGGTTTGATTTTATGATTGTGCATGAAACATTTATTGATGATTGTGTGTTTGGAGTAATTGATATGACTCAAACTCTTGCTACCGGTGAACCATATGTATTTTCATCAATGGAAAAACAAGTTTTTCAGGTCAAGGACCATCTTAGTCCTAAATTTGGTGTCATTATTGAAGTAATTCCAAGAAATATATTTGATTATGATGATGATGGAATTGACATCACCCCTACTACCATTGGAAATGTTCCATTTATTACTTCTGATGAGTCCAATATATCAATTTTTAGAGTTGACTGTGAACCTAAAGTTATGGGGGTAAATATATAAATTCATCCATTCATGTTCCCAATTCTTTTAGTTTACAATGACATGGGTGGTTATGGTTGGTAATATATAAATTGATTAAATATTGATTGCAAATATGTTTTATCCCACTTGACTTTTATGTGAATTTTCATTGAATATTAGTTGCAATATTATTTTAATGGAATTTTCTAGTTTGGAATTGAACTGTATTTAAACCTACGAAACCAACATTTCTAACTTGGTGAAAATTTCTGTGCTTTAACTATGATTTGTATAAAATTAGTATAACTCCAAGATCTCTCTATATCATTTTACTGGGTAATGAACTTGATGGTTCGTATTCTTCTAAAAATCATGTATAGAAACCTACATCATCTATCTAGGATAAATAAATTAAATTTTCCTTAATTTTTATAACTACTTTACCCTATATGAATCTAGTAGAAAAAATGTTACATGATTTTAATAGACTTATGAAACATAGTTAATAACCATCCTACTAAAAATTAAATTTCTTTATTATATAATGTATAGTTTATTGACATCAATATATATCTGTTCAAGATAATTTATTTTGTTTTTTTGGGTTACACATTAGTTATCCTTTTCTAATTACATACATATTTGTTTTCAATTATAGTAAATAAAACCAATTGAAGTGTGGCGACATAATAATATGATGGACAACAATTGACACATGACTGAGATGGGTATTTCACCACTTGTGCCTACAGTGTGTATTTCATTTCAAATATATATATTTATATAATATATAATGTCATGTGATTAATTTTATTTTCAACATTTTTTCAGGATCCATCTATTAGGAGATAGTTATTGGCTGAGAATCCTAGCAGTGGTCCCAATACTCAGTGTGTTCAAATGAGGGTGGGGGGTGGTACGAGAGCTAGACGATCTGGTTGGTGTACCTGATTAGACCCTGCCATTCCCACTCACTTACCTTACATCCCAAATTCTGATCCTGGTGTGTCATTAGGAACACACTAGATATTTAGGCCTCCCATGACATCAACAACCTTTACATCTCAGCCTCCTCACCCATCTGTACCATATCTAATGGTGATTACCACTCCCCATCTAACTTTCGTCCAACCATCCATGACATCTTGTTTTACTTATACTTCCTTCTCTCCAAGCTTTTTATATTCCATATTCTTCGACTCTAACTTTGCTAGAGTCTATCCCTATAGAGCATGCAATGGAACCCATTCCATCTATAAAGGCTGTTCCTTCAATTTTTGCAGATCCAGCAACACCCACGAATTAGACTACCACATGTATACTTATACAAACCTATCAAATTGTTACACCATTATATATTTTCATTATAACATGTATTGATAATTTTTTTTTTCATTCATAATAGATACATCAACTGATTGTAGGTGGGGGCAGGGTGTACACACATTCGTGCAGTGTGGAACCACCACACGAAGATGATGGGGGACTACAATGATGATTATCAAATGATTGAAAAATCCAGGTAGCAATGTCAGAATTTGTTGGCGACACTCTCCAAATACTCTCACGTCATTTCTGTCAGCCTGCTCTCATGTAGAAAATTTATTAATGATGTCAAGGGTAAAGCTTTAATAGAGATATGGGTAAAAAATATATTGTATTTAATGAAATATATTATTTATGGTATTTATATGAATTAATATTTTGGTTTCAACTTCTGTTTAATTTCCCCGATGGTGAGGGTGGACGACCAACACGTCTAACATATTTATGTGAGATTTTTGGAGCTTATAATCACATGTTTTATGTTGGATGGTGTGCTAGATTGGTCACAGAGTTAGAGGCGGTCGCCTTCATAGATGATTGTCTATTAGAACAATTTCGACAGATGATTACACATTGGATGACTAACCAATTTAATGTATTAATCACACTAGCGGTATTTAAATGTAAATTTTCGTGTTTTTATTTAATAGTAATTATTGAATATTATTTTGGATTCATCCAAAAGTAACAAAAAAACATTGATGCTAAAAAATACGTCCACACATCGCGACGTACAATGATGCCAGATCATGAGAGGTAGCAAGTATGATTGTATATAATTTTTCTTTACAACTTTCAATTTCAGTTGCTTCCTCCATAATTTATTCAATTGATAATGTTGTTATATAATTTTATTTTTGAAAATAAATATTGGTATCCTATTTTTAATTAAGGTTTCCTATATTCAATGTAATTTTATTGTAATAAATTGAATATAAAAGGATTTATGCCTTGAGAAAAACTATTTTGCTCGAGTAGAAGGAAGAAAGATGGAAGTGCAGTTAATGAACGGACTCAAAAGCATATTGTAAGTTTTACATTGTAGATTTAAAATATTAATCTCTATTTTTAACATAATAATATCTTTATATTTGTAAGATGCTACTTTAGAGGCCCTTGATGCCCAGGAAGCTGACAATTTTGGTTCAAATGATCACTTACATCAGGTGTTGGGAGATTAGAAAACTGGTAGAGTATGCTGCCGACCTGGGATATGTATAGTTTCGACGAGGTATTGGCCCTCCTCAGGTATGAGTTGTAGATCCACTATGTTCTACTAGGTTAAGGCACATTCAGAACAGAATTAAAAAATTGTCGAATAGATGGAAGAAAAGTCTACTAGGGCCAACAATGCAAATATAAAACTCATGGATGTTTTACATCCAACACTTCCACCAAAGGCCAACATAGCTTTTGATTAATATGTTTCATCGATGCGTTCTATATATGGTTCACCAGGTGGCAGTTCTAGTGATGGTCGAGATGATGGCGAGGAGGAGGCTGAGATATAGGAGGAGGAGGGAAAGGATAAGGCCAAGGCAGAGGAGAAGGAAGAGGAGGAGAGCGAAATAGAGGAGGAAAGAGAATAGGAGGTCATGTCATAGTATGAGGACGAGGAGGAGGGAATTGAGGATGGTGGGGACAATGATGGGGATGACGATGAGGATGAGGGTGAGGATGGTGATGACGGTGATGATAGTGATGGTGGTGTGGGACTGATTGATATATTACATTTTTTATTGATATTACTGACCTTTGATGTTTATTTATTTGTTGTGCCTGAATATATGTGTGATTATGTAGGTCACATTATCTTTATTTTTTGATCTATAAAAAATAAAACATTACTTGATGACATGTTGTGACTGATTCAGCACTCTCCTAGACAGCCCCCACCCCTGTGGACAGCCCTCCCCCTGGATATCCCCTCACCATGTGTAGATCTATCACCCCCATGGACATCTGACCCAACCTCATGGACCGCCCCAACGTCATGGATATCCCCCACACCAGTTGACAGCCCTCCCACCCCCTAGACACTTCATACCCCTGGAAATCCCCACCCACCCACTAGACACCCCTTACCCCACTGGACAGCCCTGCCAACCCCCTGGACAGCCCTGTCCACCATTTAGATAGCCCTCCCACCACCTGGACGGCCCCTCCCCTAATGGAAAGCCCCTACCCCCAAGGATATCATGCGCACCACTACCCCATGGACACACCCAACTCCCCCTGGATAGCCCTACCACCGCCGTGGACAGCCCGCCCACCACCTGGATTGCTCCTCCCCCTGTGGAAAGACCCTCCCCCAACCCAATGGACATCCCTCCCACCCCAGAGATCATGTCCCCCTTTGGATGCCCCCCACCACCGTGGACAACCCACCTACCCCCTATAAACCCCCTACCCTTTGAGAGATGTGCCATCTCCATGGATATCCTTCCCACCCCCAGGACACCTTGTACCCCCTTGGAAAGCCCCACCCACCCCCTGGACACCTCGTTCCCCCTTGACAGCCCCCACCCCTGTGGACAGCCCACCCACCCCCATGGATAGCCTGTACTCCCCCTTGGACACCTCGTACCACCCTCAATAACCTCACCACCAACATGGATTGCCCGCCCACCCCGTGGAGACCCTGTACCCCTGGGATAACCCAGCCCACCCCCTGGAGACCACTCTCCCCTTGGACAGCCCCCACCCCTATGGAAAGCCACCCCCAAGTCGTGGATCCCACCCACCCCCTTGGACACCCTGTACTTCCTAAATAGCCCTCCCACCCTCCTTGACAGCCCACCCACCCCCTGGACACCTCATACCCCACTGGACACCCCCCTGTAGACAGCCCACCCACCCTTGTGGACATCCCACCCACCCTTGGACACCCCCCCCCCCCCGACAGCCCCACCACCCTCATGGACAACCCATCCACCCCCTGGACACCCCCTCCCCCCATGAACAACCCCCCCCCTAGACAGCTCCACCCTCCCCCATGACACCATGTACCCTAGGGACAACCCCCCACCCTCATGGACATCCCTTCCCACCCCCTAGACACCCCCTACCCCCTAGACAGCCTCGCCACCCCTGTGGAAACCCCCCATGACAACCCCCACCCCATTGGATTACATGGTTTCTAACAACTCAAAGATAACATTAATCATAGCTACCCACATCGTTGCTTCATGGGATCCTTGATCAAGAATAACAAATTGTGGATTCTATTTTAGAAACTCTCATTTATAATCAATTATTGGAGAATAACAAGTCTATTCCCCTTCCAGAAGAGTTTGAGTAGAGACCCAGACTATAAAGGCAATAGCTGGATCATAATAATGACTACCAGAGATATCCCCTAGTTGACCTTTTGAATCATTTATAGTGGTAACATTCTAAATAATTATAAAAACAAAACCTTTAATAAATAATCTAATGTTCTAAAACAAGGTACACAAAATCACAAATCCCATAAAGATACATCATAAACAATTATTCATAAAACCATTTCAAAATCACATAATAGAGACATCTATCTATTTAAAACGCCCCAATGGTTTGTAGAAATACCATTTTAGGTTCCATTTTAAAAAATCATATAGTATTTTTTCCCATAATAAAAATGTAATCCATTTCATAATAACCAAATCACTATACCTACCATACACACCAAAATCATTCATTTTTTCATGAATATGTTTGATAAGGTAGGTCACATTATCATTCATTTTTTATCTATAAAAAATAAAACTCGAATTGATGATTTTATGTGACTGATTCACCCCTCCCTTGAAAAGCCCCAACCACCATGGATAGCCCTCCCACCACCTGGATACCTCTTACCCTCCTGGACAGCCCCAACACTATCATGGATAGCCTGCCCACCCCACTGGACAAACCCCACCCCGTGGACAGCCCCCCCCCCACCACCCCTGTGGACATCCCGCCCCACCTGGAAAACACTTTACACATGGGAAAGCATGTGCACACCCATGGATAGCCCACCCACCCCTGTGGATAGACCACCCACCCCATGGACATATCACCCACCCCCTTGGACACCTCGTACCCCTTGGACAGATCGGCCACCCTCGTGGATAGCCTACCCACTCTACTAGACACCTCGTACCCTTGGACTGCCCCCACCATCATGGACAACCCTCCCACCATATGAACATCCTCAACCCACCTCGACACCCCTAAAGCCCCTATGGAAAGCCCAACCACCCCCTTTAACACCATCTCCCCCATGGATACCCACCTCGCCCCCCCCCCCCCCCCCCCGTACACCCCTACCCACATGGATAGCCCTGCCACCCCCATGGATAACTTGCCCCCTGGACACCCTATACCCCCTGGACACCCCCCCCCCCGAGACACACCCTACCCCTTTGATAGCACCCCACCTGTTGATAGCCTCGCAGACCCCCATGATACCCCTACCGCCCTGGACAGCCCCGCCACCACCGGGGACAGCCCCCCCCACCCCCGTGGGTAGCCCCCCACCGCCATGGATTATAGGGATTTTAACAACTCAAAGATCCCATTAATCATAGATACCCAATTAATTTCTTCATGGTATCCTTGATCACCAATAAAAAATAGCGGATGGTATTTTAAAAACTCCATTGGATAATAAATGATCCATGAAGAACATGGATATTCTATGTAACACCCATAGATTTTCTGAGAAATATTATTTTTTTAATTTCATTGATGTCTTCTTTTGTACTCTACACTAAGATTAGATTGTGCTATAAGATACACCATATTAGTTTTTAGTATATGAAAACACTATTCTTGGGTTATGTTGCATGCAATAGAGACCCTCCTCAATAGAGTTTGTTGTACGCAATACAGAGTTTCACTAAACTAAGATATATTGTTATAATATTGTTATGAATTAGCAATTATTAATAGTATTGACCACAATTTGAATTTTAAAACATTATCATTTATCTTACACATATTCTAGAACATGGTATGAGAACAAAATAAATTTTTCAGGTAAAATAAGTATTTTTAAAAAAATGCAGTTTTGTCGCCTTTTGATGGTGCTCCCACTTTAAATGTAGTATTTGACACATTTATAATTTTAATTTTACAAAATAAACTTATTAATTTCAATAATTATATAAAATTTAACTATGGTTATTTTTTTTAATATTTTTCCATTAACTTTTATATTTTGATGAATTGTAAAAATAAGCTAAATTTTAATTAAAAAAACTTTTTTCATCAAGATAATTTATATGGATAAATTATAATATTAAATAGTTTTAATGTATAAATAGAATATATTTTTTCCATTTAATATTATGTGTGTCATTATAATTAAGTTTACATTGAATCCATAGGTAAAAACATTTCTATCTTTTTCAATGTTTGAACTTTTAATATCTATTTTCTCAACAGCAGGATAAATTTTATATTAAATACTACAACTTCTGTGTTTTGTATTTAGAAAAATGTATTCCATATTTGGAAACAGTATGATGAAATTGTGTTAATAGGCTACTTTTTAGTTTAAGGTATTATGAATAGTCACAACGGTAAACATTAATTAAAATAGTTAATTGTAAATCTGGTAATTAAGGGTAAAATCAATATTATAAACTTACCATAAAACTTGTATTAATATAATTGGATTATTATATTTCATACTAAAATATAAAATGGGTCGAAATGGTATCTTTTGGAACCCCTTTGTATGTGATTAAGAGCATAAATTTATTTTATTTAAAGAAAGTGAAATTTCTCTCACTATAACATTAATAATTTACGAATTTTTAATATATGGTTATAAATAATATAAATTCAATTATAAAAACTCATTTTAAAGATAAAATGTTTTTATTCATCATGGTAATTTATTTTTTATTTTTACGAAATGTATAATTACCTTAATAGCTTATACAGTGATGATGCAGAAATTATTTATTTAGTGAAAAATCAATAATATAGTGTTTTGTTAAAATAAAAATACCCCTAAAAAGGCCTTGAAACTTTCCCAAACCTTATTGGTCGATAATATCTATACCCTAAAAATACAAGGGTCGACTTGTGGACCATTTTGAGACTTATAATACATATTATGACATTTATATTATTTTATTTTAAATGATGTCAAAGTTTTCACCTTCAAACTTTAATAAAGGTAACATTTTTAATGTTGGTTGTTTTAGATGATAATTTCGACTAAAAGAATTATTATCAAATCTATTAGATTTATAGTCATCATAATATTTTATTTTTAATTTTTAAGCAACAAATATGTATATTAAATAATTGTACCAAAATGTTGTAGTACTTATTTTATTATGAGAAATGTCTAATAAATGGTTTTAAAAATATTAAAATAAATATTATACGAACTAATTAATGTGCTAAACAAGATTTATAGATGAATGTGACATGTTAAAAATTTATTAAATATTTCGGTTTGAATATATCCTCTGTGTGGATTTTATCTAAATTCATATAATTGAATATTGTCAAAATTGACACTATTGAAATTTTATAAAAATACCATATTATTAAATTGATTAAAAATCAAAAAAATATATAATAATTATAAATTTATATTTATATAGTCTGAAATTTAATACTGTATCCAGTTATGGACAATTCACTACACATAAGTATGTATTTACAACAATTTAAAATTTAGAATATTATTACCACAAATAAAATTAAATAGAATAAATAAGGATAAATCAAAATGATAAGGATTAAAATAATTTCCCAACATGTATAAATTTTATTGGATGATTATATTACAACACTATCTCATCTCATCTTCTAATTTGAGTCATTTTGGATGTTTTTGGGTGGATATTGAGTTTATTATAAATTAATATTTTGGAGGTTTCCAAAAGTGCCCCTCTCCACTCTTATAAAAGGGAACCTCCTCCCTCTTCTATTCACTCTTTTATTAATCCTTCATGCTCTGCCAAACCCAAAACATTACTCTTATAAATCCCTCTAGTTATATTATAGATGTTATGGTTTTCTCAAAAGACCAACTCTAGTGCCATAAGAGGAAGTTTAAAGGAGTCACGTCGAGGACGAGGTAATCTCTTCTATCGATTCTTTCATGTTTATTTCATCTTATAAAACTTCTTCTTTAGTAGTTCAATTATATATTAATGACAATAGTATCACTAATATATTTATATGTTATTATAAATATGAAACAACCCTATTTCACCTTTTATCCATCCTACAAAAAACAAAATCACAGCGCGTGCTTACGTATGGATTACCGTCTCCACATCGTGGTGTAATCTGTTTTTTCCACCACCACCTTAATTGTATGGGTATAATTGTGCTATATATGATTATTATAATATCATAATGATTCTGAGATATTATATCATCCACTCCAATTCCTTTCAATAAATATGGGAATGATATCATCGCTCGTCGTACGTACAGATTACCGTCTCCATGACACGATGAGATTCATTCTCCAGGTTAACCATTCTAGAATGATTATAAATTATATATAAAAAATAATAATAAAATATATTACATAATAATGACACTGTAATTATTTATATGTTATTTAATTACTTTCTTAATTCCATTAAATTTAATAAGGAAATGAAAACATCGCTCGTGCATACGTACGACCTACCGTCACTATGAACGATGTATTTCATTACATTTATCGATATATTATATTCTTAATATATATAATATATAAATCATGTTTTATATTTTGGACGTAAGTCATAATTATCTAAGTAATCATATGAATAATTAGAATTCATAACATGAATAACAAAATGAAATGATTTTACCCAAAACACTACTTTAACATGGAATTGACAAATGAACGGGTAATATAAAGTCGTAAGTGATTCATATATAATATCATAAATATTATTATGGTTTTGTTACAAGTTAAAAATATGTTCAAACCCAATATATAGGAGTATCAGACACATATGGAAGAAATTGGACATAAGATAAAGGAAAACCTCACATTCTCATTTTTATCGAAGATTGTTTACACTTCAGTATTTATTGGGAAATATTTATCATCCACATACATGTTTCCTCCATATGTAATATTATTTATATCCTCTTACAGTTTTTTAAATCAAATTTTACCAAATGATGAAATTTTATTAAAATATATGAAAGGAATATTTTGTTGTTTTTAGTACGAGATACTTTTTGACTTTCCCGGCTATAGTACGAGACAGATGTTTTTTTACCTTATAGGGCGTGAACAATTTTTGTTTATGACTTCAGAGAACATTATTTCCATGAAGCATCCTTTACAGGATTTCAAGTTGATTTTCTATTAACATCTATTATTTTAATATTTCATGAAATGTTGAGAACAGAAAATGTTTTTATAGAAGAAAGTATATTTTCCTCAAGAACTAAGTTAAAGTGTTTTATCAAAATTATTTTCTATCTAAGATGATATAGGGTTATATTTATATCCCTATTATCACATTTATTGGATTGTGTTACAATTGAATTATTTTTATGAATTCCTTTTATCTTTTATGGATTATGTTATGATGGCATGATTTTTAAGAATCCCATTCTATTACATGGGTTATGCTATGATGTATAATATATGATTTTGTGGCACACATAAGAATGGTTTCATTATGAGATGGGTGGGAGTTATATCTCCCTCCAATGCATTGGGTAATGATTTATATCTAATGAGATATACATGGCTGGAACCAAAAGTAGATCTGGTTCAGTATTATAGGGCCGGAACGACAAGTAAATGTAGTTCAGTAATAGTCTTTGTCCAATATAATGGTGTTGTCAGAAGTGTCATGGCTACTATGGAAATCAAATCATGTGCTTAATGGTTTTCCAAAATAACATGTTTTATTCTGACGATATTTTATCTTGATTAATTTTCCATTGTGATCTATGCCTTATGTACTGCCAAGATTTATGTCATTTCTCATATTTTATGTTCATGTTTCTACATTCAAATGATTTTGGATTGTTTTATGTTCACCATTTTTACCATTACTGAGCATTTGAGCTCGACCTTTTTATATTTTAATTTCCCCATGATTTAAATAATGGTTTTAGGAAAGAATAAAAATGGAAAGAACATTATGGGAGAAGGTAAAGATCATTCACCATGATTAGAAGATTTTGTTATGTGTTCCCCAAGATACAAAATTAAAACAGTATTTGTGAATATTTTTTTTTTATGTATTAAGTATTCTGAATAATTAAAGAAATCGTCATGTAAGTCAAGCTTTGGGCCTCAACATTTTTATCAGAGGGATGTTTTAGTCCACTTTTGGAAACTAGGATGTGAAATGTTTAGTGAGATCCATAGAGATATTTCTAATGTATGTCTAGGGTTGTCCCTAAGGTTAAGTATTAGTATAGGTTATAGTCCTAGAATTATGGTAACTATCTTAGAATTAAACCTAAGATGTTAGATATTGAATTTACACACCCCCTTTATTATGTTGTATTCCTATCATGATTTTTTTCCTCTCACACTATTTTTTTGGGTTTTAGATGATGGATGGAACCCGAAGGAACTATGTAGATCAAATTAATGGAAAATTAAATTATTTTCCTCCTGAACAATCCAATGTTTGGGGAGATGGATTGAATAATCTTGTTTTTATACTTACATAAGCTATGAATCATTTCGGACTTCCAAATGAGTTGAGAAGTGAACAATATTCTATTGAGTCTTTCATGAGGAAACACCCACCTTATTTTAATGGGTCATCTGATCCACTTATTGTTGAACAATGGATCACTACCATTGAAAAGATATTTTCCACACTACACTATTCAGAACATGAAAAAGTCATTTTGGATGTTTTTCATTTAGAAGGTGAAGCAGACCAGTGGTGGACTCTAATTGAGAATACAAGGCCCCAAGATGAAATTGAATCCATGGAATGGGACGAGTTCAAGATAATGTTATTCAATAAGTACTTCTCTCATATTCTTAGAACAAAAATGGAAATGGAGTTTCTTGAGCTTAAGAAAATGTGTAATGAATCTATTGGTATATATGAGGAGAATTTTACAAAGATTTCATGGTATGCATCCAGTTTTATCATCCAACCTGAAAGTAAATTATATCGATTCTTCAGTGGCTTAAAATCATGTCATCAAAGGGAATTAGCTATAAGAGACTTCGGTAGCAATGAATAAACCGAGAAATGGGATATCAAGGGACAACTGGATGTTTTTGTTACATATCCATCACATGGTTTCGACATGAAACGAAAAATGGAGTACAAGGAAATATCTCAAAACAATGGTGAAAAGAAGACAAATGTTTCTTAATGTTCAATTCATGGAATGAAGCATGGTGGAAATTATCTTAAAGGGACTATAAATTGTTTGAAGTGTGGAAAAGAAGGTCATCGAGTAGTTGAGTGGCAAAGTAATGGGAAAAAGTTATCTAATGATGTGAATAGACAAATGACTACAGAGAATTCACCACTAACACTTAAATGCTACATGTGCAAGGAAATGTGGCATTATGATAACCAATGCCCTAATTTAACGGTTAATGATGATCGACATCAACAACCACAAATGGAAATGTAAAAAGGGAAGTCACATGCAATCACTATTGGTGATTTTGTACATTGAATAGATGTGGTGTAATGATTAAGTGATTATGTAATGGGATTCGAAAATAGTGTTGTGGTATCTCATTTATAGTATTATAGAATATTGGAATATATATATATTGGTTTTAAATAATTGTATGGTACTGGTAACCATGAAAATTGATTGAAATATTTTTGGAAAGCATATGATATGCGGATAATGAAGGGATAAGGAAAAAAATAATATGTTTGATAGTATTAATGAGCTCATGGCTGATATAAGGACAATGTGATATCATGGTTTGAGTATATAAAAATATTTGGATTTTGGTATGTGGAAAGGGTTTACATTTTATAGCATTCTTGTTTTCACTAAGGTTATATGGTAATTCATGTTTCAATAGAATACATGATTATAGTATTCACATGTTTGGAATGTGACCAACAAGAAATATCTTATGATATTCGGGATAAATGATGGTATTCACATGCTTTGTAGACGAACTCTCTAGTAATATTTTTCATTATAATATGAGAATGGACAAAAGTATTTTTAATAAGCCTAATGGTTGGAATGGATTAATTTGGATATTAAAATGTATTGATTAAGGATAATTTTTTTTCAAAAATGTTATAATAGTAATGTTTTATAAAATGGCCAATGTGTAGGATGGGCGAAAATCCATTGCGTCGGACATAGATGTGGGAATCGAACCCACAACAGAAGTGTGACAAGACTTTATCGCCTACCACTAGCCTATAGGATGTCCCTGGTTTATAGAAATTAGTTTTATTTTATTAATTTGTATGATTTATGTACTATAAGTACATTTTTAGAACCATATACGATTAACCTCACCATAGATGGACTTATGTATATTTAATATCGTTTGCTGCCTTTTGGATATAAAGATAGATGGAATGACCTATCATTCTATCGGATGGTCTGATAGTACTTCAAGAATGAAAAATTAAACTTCATTTCATTAAATGAGAGATGAAGTGGAAATTGTTCATTGAATGACCAACAATAATATTACCCTGAAATCATGTAAGAATTTTCTTTATAAAAAATTCATCAACATAGGGAAATGATCATGAAAACCAAAATAGTTGTCCTAGTACCCTCTTATCCGATGAATTAGATGGTACCGTAGATCATAAAAAATTTATGGATTTTTGATTTTTGGATTTTTCATATCCATGTTCTTTACCACACTTAATCATAACATGATGGTTACATTTCTCTTCTATATCCATATTTTCACCTATATTCTCCTATGTGGAAACCTAGTGCTGAGTTACTTTGGGTGACCGTTATATTTTTTACCTATACTTTTTAAAATTCAGTTTTATTATAAATGTTTATGACGTGGGATTCTATAAAATAAACTTTCAAGTTGTAAATGATTTATCACCCCCAACGTATTTCGATGGCAAGATTCATTTTAAGGGGGGTTGAATGTAACACCCTGGGATTTTATGAGAAATATTCTTTTTAATTTATTTTATGTCTTCTATTGTAAGTTATACCAATATTACATTTCTCTGTATTCAACACCGTATTAGCTTGTAGTATATGCAAAACCTATTCTTGGCATGTGTTACACGCAAGAGAGACCTTTCTCAATAGCGTGTGTTGTATGCAATACCGAGTTTCCCTAAACAACGATATATTGTTATAATATTTTTATGAACTAGATTTTATGAATATTATTAACCACATTTTGAATTTTATAACATTATTATTCATCTTAAACATCTTCTAGAACATGTAATGAGAACAAAATAATTTTTTCGAGTAATGTAAGTACTTTTTGAAAAATGATGTTTTACCCCATTTTAATGGCCCACCAACAATAAATCTATATTTTTACATGTTTATAAGTTCAATTTGAAAAATTAAACATATTCATTCCAATAAGTATATTAAAATTATCTTTGGATATTTTTTTAATATTTTTCTGTTAACTTTCATATTTTAATGAATAGTAAAAATACGCATAATTTTATTTAAAAACAACTCTTTCATCAAGATAATTTATATGGTTAAATTATAATATAGAATATTTTTAAATTATAATTATAAAATATTTTTACCATTTAATATTATTTATGTCATTATCATTAATGTTACATTGAATTTATAGGTAAAACATTTCAATCATTTGCAATGTTTTAAATTTTATATCCTACTTTCTGAAAAGAGGGATTAATTTTAAATTAGGTACTGCAACTTTTGTGTTTTGAATTTGAAAAAATGGATTCCATATTTGGAATCAGTAGGTTAAAATTATGTAAATAGAAAATTTTTATTTTATGGAATTATGAAGAGTAACTACGATAAATTTTATTTACAATAGTTAAAGGCAAATTGGGTAATTAATAGCACAAAAAATATCATAAAATTACCCTTACACATCTATTAATATATTTGGATGATTATATTTCGTCCTAAAATATACTTCGGTCGAAATTTTATTTTTGGAACCCACTTGGATGTGACTAAGACATTTAATTTATTTTATTTCATGAAAGTGAAATATGTCTCACTCAAACTTTATTTATTAATGTATAATTAATATAAGGTTACACATAAAATAAATTCGATTATAAATACTCATTTGAAAGAAAAAATGTTTTTCTCCGTCATGGTAATTTATTTTTGATTGTTAAGTAATATATAATAACTTTAATATCTTATTCATTAATGATGATAAAATTATTTATTTAGTGATAAAACAATAATATAGTTTTTATTAAAATAATAATTCCCATCAAAAGGACCAGAAACTTGGCCAAACCTTATTGGTCGAGTATATCTATACCCAAAAAATCCATGGTTCATCTTTTGGACTATTTTGTTCCTTATGAAATAGATTTTTACATTTATATTATTTTATTTTAAATGATGTCAATGTTGTCACCTTCATACATTAATAAATATAACATTTTAAAAGTTTGTTTTTTTAGAAGAAAAATTAAAAAAATGGTATTATTATGAAATATATTTGATTTATAATCATAATAGTATTTTATTATTAATTTTCATTCATAAATAAGTATATTAAATATTTATACAAAAATGTTGTAGTAATAATTTTCTTAAGAGAAATATCAAATAGATGGTTTTGAAAATATTAAAAAAAATATTATATAATGTAATTAATGTGCTAACTGAATTTTATAGATGAATATGACGAATTAGAAATTTATTAAATATTTTTCTTTGAATATCTCTTTTATGTGGATTTTATTTAAATTCAAATAAATGAATAGTGTCCAAATTGACACTATTGATATTTTATAAAAATAACATATTATTAAATTGTTTTGAAAATCACAAAAATATTTAATAATTATAAATTTATATTGTTATTGTAGTAAATTTCATAAAGTATCCAATTATTGACAATTCACTACAAATAAGTTATTGTTTATAAAAATTAAAAATGTAGAATATTATTACCACAAATAAAATTAAATAAACTCAATAAGGATAAATCAAATTGATATGGTTTAAAATAATTTCCCAACATGTCTAAATTTTATTTTATGATTATTAAAAAACCCTATATCATCTCAACTTCGAATTTGAGTCATTTTGGAGGTTTTTGGGTGGGGTTTTAGTTTATTATAAATTAATATTTTGGAGATTTCCAAAACTACCCCCTCTCCTCTCTTATAAATAGGAACCTCCTCCCTCTTCTATTCAATCCATTATTAAGACATAAAACTCTGATAATCCCTAAAAATTCCTCTTCTCAAGATCTCTAGTTATATTATATAGGTTCTGTTCTTCTCAAAAGACCAACTCTAGTGCATTAACAAGATGTTTAAAAGAAGCATGTCGAGGAAGAGGTAATATCTTCTACCGATTCTTTCAAGTTTATTTCTTCTTATACATCCTCTTATTTTGTTGTTTAATTATAAATTAATAACATAAGTAACACTAAGATACTGATATGTTATTATAAATATGAAATAACCCTATTTCACCTTTTATCCATCTGACAAAAAACGAAATCACCATGCGTGCAAACGTATGGATTACCATCTCCATGCAGTGGTGTATTCTATTTTTCAACCACCACCTTACATGAATGGGTACAATGGTTATATTTATTTTTATTATAACATCATACTAATTCTGAGATATTATATCATGCACTTCAATTCCATTCAATAATTATGGGAATGATGTCATTGCTTGTGCGTACATACGGATTACCATCTCCACGACACGATGAGATTCATTCTCCATGTTCACCATTCTAGAATTATTATAAAGTATATATAATAAATATTCATGAAATATCTGACATAATAATGATACAAGATTTATTTATATGTTAATTACTTACTTCTTACGTCCATTCAATTTAATAAGGAAACAAAAATAGTGTTCATGCATACCTACGGCCTACTGTCTCCATTAACAGTGTATTTCGTTCCATTTATTGATCTATTATATTTTAAATATATACTATATATAATTCATGTTTTATATTTTGGATGTATTTAATAATTTTCAATGTAACCATATGAATAATTATAATTCAATACACGTATTACCAAATGAAACGATTTTACCTGAAACACAGCTTTAACATGGAATTGACAACTGAAAGGGTAATGTAATGTAATAAGTGAATCATATATGATATCATAAATATTATTATGGTTCTGTTAAAAGTTAATAATATGTTTAAACCCTCTATATATTAGTCTCAGACACATACTGATGAAATTGGACATAAGTTAAGTGAAAATATCACAATATCATTTTTTATCTAAGATTGTTTATAAATCAGTATTAACTAGGGAATATTTATCATCCACGATCATGTATCCTCAATATGTGATATTATTTATATCCTCCTACAATTTTCTAAATCCAATTTTAACAATTTTTTAATTTTTAGTAAAATATATGAATGGAATCTTTTGTTGTTTTTAGTACGAGTTACTTTTTAACTTTTCCAACCATAATATGAGAAGAATGTTTTTACCTTATACGGAATGAATGAATTTTTTTATGCTTTCAAAGAACATTATTTCCATGAAACATCTTTTACTTGTTTTCAAGTTTATTTACAATTAAATTATTTTATTTTAAAATTTCTTAACATGTTTAGAACAATAAATTTTCTTGAATAAGAAAGGATGTTTTCCTCAATATCTATGTTCAAGTGTTTTATCAAAATTATTTTCCATCTAATATGATAAATGGTTATGTTTCTATATGTATTATATCATTTATTAGATAATTTTTCAATGCAATTATTTTTATAAAGTCCCTATATCTAATATGTATTATTTTATGATGTCATGATGTTTAAGAATTCCATTATATTACCTAGGACATGCTATGATGTATAACTTATGATTTTCTTTCACACATAAGGTTGGTTTCATTATGATATGGGTGGGACCTATATCTCCTTCAATGAAATGGGTAAATATTTATATCTCATTAGATATACATGGCTGGAATGGAAATTAAATCTGGTTCAGCATTACAGAGTTGGAACAACAAGTAAACCCAGTTAAGTAATAGACATTTTCAACTATGATGGTCTTGGCAGCTATTCCCTGACTACTATGGAAATCATATCATGTGCATAATGGTTTTCCATAATTATATGTTTTATAACCATGATATTTTATCATGATTAATGTTCCTTCGTGATCAATGCGTTATGTACATCCAAGATTTATGTCATTAATCATGTTTTATATTCATGTCTTTACGTTCAAATGTTTATGGATTGTTTTATGTTCTCTATGTTTACCCTTACTAAGAATTTGAGCTCTCCCTTTTTATGTTTTCTTTTCCCTAGGAAATAAATAATCGTTTTAGGTATGTAAAAAAGGGGAAGAATTTATGGGAGATGTTAAAGATCCTTCAACATGATTAGAAGATTTGGTTCTGAGTTTCCAAAGACACTAAACTAATACGGTATTTGGGAATTTATTTTTTATTGTACTAAGAATTATAAAAAATTAATATTATTCCGTTGTACGTCAGGATTTGGGCCTCTACATTTTGTATCAGATGGAAGGTTTATTCAGCCGTGGGAAACTAGGATTTGAAAACTTTAGTGAGATTCCTAGAGATATTTATAAGGTATGTCTAGGGATGTTTCTAAGGTTAAGTATAAGTATAGGTTATAGTCCCAGAATTATGGTAAAAATATTTGGATTAAACCTAACATTTTAGATATTGAAGATACTCCCCCTTTAATATTTTGTTTTCCAAGCATGATTTTTGCCTCTCACAATATTCTTTTTTGGGTTTTAGATGATGGTTGGAACCCGAAGGAACCATTTTGATCAATGTAATGGAAAATTCAATGATTTTCCTCCTGAAAAAACTAATGTTACGTGAGATGGACTAAAAAATCCTATTTCTATACTTACATAGGCTATGAATCATTCTGGACATCCAAATTAGCAGAAAGGGGAACAATATTCTATTGAGTCCTTCATGAGGCAATGTCCACCATCTTTCAATGTGTCTTGTGATCCAGTTATTGCTGAACAATGGATTAGTACCACTGAAAAGATTTTTTTTTCATAATTCGCTATAAAGAATAGGAAAAAGTCATTTTGGTTGTTTACCATTTAGAAGGTGATGCAGACCAGTGGTGGACTCTAATTAAGAATACAACGCCCCAAGATGAAATTGAATCCATGGAATGGGATGAGTTCAGAAACATGTTTTTTAATAAGTACTTCCCTCGTATTCTTCGAACAAAGCTAGAAAAATAGTTCATTGAGCTTAAGAAAAAGGATAATGAATCTATTGGTATATACAAGGTGAATTTTACAAGGCTTGCAAGGTATGAATTAGGCTTTATAATCCAACATGAAAGTAAAGTTGATCGATTATTCAGTGGATTAAAACCAAATCTTAGAAGGGAATTATCTATTATAGACTTCAATAGCTATAATGAAATGGTGAGTTGTGCTATCATGGTAGAACTGAAAGTTGGTGTTACATATCCATCACATGGTTTTAACAAGAAACGAAAGATGGAGTTCATGGAAAAATCTCAAAACAATGGTGAAAAGAAGAAGAATGTTTCTTTATTCTCAAAGTGTGGAAAGAAGTATGGTGGATATTGTCTTAAAGATACTAGAAAATGTTTTAGCTGTAGAAATGAAGGTCATCGATCATCTCAGTGTCGATGTAATGGTAAAAAGGATGCTAATGATGTGAATAGAGAAAATAATACAGAGAACACACCACAAACACATTAATGCTACAAGTTAAAGGAAATGGAGAATTATGCCAACCAATTCCCAAATCCAAGGGTTATGACGATCAACTTCAATGACCTTTTAAGGAAAAGGACAATGGGAAGTCACATGCAATCACTATTGGTGATTTTTTATATGAAAATGAAGTGGTGAAATGATTAAGTGTTAATGTAATGGGATTCCAAAATATTCTTGTGGAATCTCATTTATAGTATTATGAGATATTGGAATATCTATGTATTGGTTTTTAATAATTCTATGGTACTGGTAACCATGAAAATTAATTGAAATATTTTTTCAAAGCAGATGATATGCGCATAATGAAGGGATAAGGAAAAAAATAATATGTTTGATAGTATTAATGATCTCATGACTGATATAATGACAAAGTGATATCATGGTTTGAGTATATAGAACTATTGGGATTTTGGTATGTGGAAAGGGTTATCTTTTGACAGTATTCATGTTTTTACTAAGGTTGTATATGGTAATTCATGTATTAGGAGGATACATGATTAATGTATTCATATATTTTGAATGTGACTAAAAAGATATATCTTATGATATACGGGGATAAATGATGGTACTCACATTCTTCGTAGACGACCTCTCTATTAATATTTTTCTTTATACTATGAGATTGGACAAAAGTATTTTCAATAATCCTAAAGGATGGAATGGAATAAGTTGGAAATCTGATAGTATTGTTTAAGGGTAATTTTTTTTTCTAGAATTATATAATAGTACAGTTTTAGAAAAAGGACAACATACAGGACGAGCGAAAACTCATCGCATCGGACGACAGTGCGGGAATCAAAACCACAACCGAAGTTTGATATGCCTTCATTGCCTACCACTGGTCTACAAGAAGTCCCTGGTTTGTAGACATTAGTTTCATTTTATTAAGAGGTATGATAGATGAAGAATAAGTAAATTTTTTGGAACCATATACGATTAACGTCACCATAGATTGGCTTATGTATATTTAATATCTTGTGCAAAAAAAAATTGTGATAAGGGCAGATCGATTGACCATTCATTCTATCGAATGATCTGCTAATACTTCAATAATAAAATTTTCAACATCATTTCATAAAATGAAAGATAAAGTGGAAATTGTTCATGGAATGACAATTAATGACATTACACTGAAATCAAGTAAGTATTTCTCTTTATGAAAAAATTCATCAACTAATGGAAATGATAATGAAAACCAAAAATGTTGTCATAGTACCCTCATATCCGATGAATTAGATGGTACCATAGATCATCACTACTTTTTGGCTTTTTTATTTTTGGATTTTTCATATCCATGTTCTCTACCACACTTCATCAGAACATGATTGTTAGATTTCTCTTCCATATCCATATTTTAACATATATTATCCTATGTGGAAACCTAGTGCTGAGTTACTTTGGGTGACCATTAGGTTTTTAAATATCCTTTTTAAAATAATGTTTTAGTATTACTTTTTATGATGTGGATTTCTATGAATTAAACTTTCATGTTGTAAACAACTTATAACCCAGACGAATTTCAAGGGTGAAATTCATTTTAATGGGGGTAGAATGTAACATCCCGATATATAATGAGAAATATTCCTTTTAATTTCTTTGATATATTCTGTTGTACACTACACCAAGATTAGCTTCCTCTATATGGAACACTGTATTAGATTTTAGTATATGAAAACACTATTCTTGGCTTGTGTTGCAGGCAAGACCAACCTTCCTCAATTGTGTGTGTTGTACGCAATACAAAGATTCACTAATCAAGGATATATAGTTATAATATTTTTATGAACTAGCCGTTATGAAGATTATTTACCAAATTTTGAATTTTATAACATTATTATTCATCATACAAATATTTTAGAACATGGTATGAGAATAAAATAAAATTTTCAGGTAAAATAAATATTTTTTGAAAAATATTGTTTTGCCGCCATTTAATGGCCACCCCACTATAAATCTACTTTTTTACATGTTAATAATTTCAAATGACAAAATAAACTTATTCATTTAAAGAAGGATATAAAAATTATCATGGGGTAACTTTTTAATATTTTTCTGTTAACTTTCAAATTTTGATGAATACTAAAAATATGGTAAATTTTAAATAAAAACAACATTTTGTTCAAGATAATTTATATTTTTCAATTATAATATTGGATGGATTTAAAGTATAAATAGAATATATTTTTACCATTTAATATTATGTATTTTATTTTCAATAATTTTATATTCAATTCACAGGTAATAACATTTCTATCTTTTGTAATGTTTTAACTTTTAAAACCAGTCTTCTCAACAACGGGATTAATTTTTAATTAAATACTGCAACTTCTGTTTTTTGAAAATGGAAAAATGGATTCCATATTTTTAATCAGTATGTAAATATTATGTTCATAGGATACGTTTTATTTTTTGGCATTATGAATAGTAACTAAGGTAAATTTAATTAACAATAATAAAAGGAAAATCAGGTTAATAAGGGTAAACAAATATTAAAAAATTAACCTAACACTTGTATTAATATTTATATATGATTATATTTCTTCCAAAAATATACTTAGGTCGAAATTGTATCTTTTTATCCCAGTTGGATGTGATTAAGACCATTATTTTATTTTATTTAAAGAAAGTGAAATATATCTCACTCAAACTTTAATAAAAAAAGTATTTTAAATATATGGATAAACATAATATAAATTCAATTATAAATAATAATTTGAAATCGATTTTTTTTCTTCATCGAAGTTATTTATTTTTGATTTTTAAGTAATATATAATTACGTTAATAGCATATACATTAATGATGCCAAAATTATTTATTTAGTGAAAAATAAATATTATAGTTATTATTAAATTAATAATACCCCTCAAAAGGAAAAAAACTTATGAAAAACTTATTGGTCGAGTCTATCTATACCCTAGGACTCTAAGGATCGACTTTTGGACCATTTAGAGCCTTATAAAACAGATTATGGCTTTTATATTGTTTTCTTTTATATGATGTCAAAGTTGTCACATCCATACATAAAGTTATCATTTTAAAAGTTGATTTTTTTAGAAGATAAATTTGAATAAAAGTATTATTATGAAATCAATTTGATTTATCTTCATCTTAATATTTTTATTTTTATTTTTTTGCAATAAATAAGTATGTTAAATAATTATAAAAAAATGTTGTAGTAATTATTTTATTAAGAGAAATATCAAATAAATGGTTTTAAAAATATTAAAATAAATATTATAAGAACTAATTAATGTTCTACACTAATTTTATTAATGAATATGAAATGTTAATAATTTATTAAATATTTATGTTCCAATATATCCTCTGTGTGGGTTTTATTTAAATAGAAATAATTTAATAGTGTCAAAATTAACACAATTCATATTTTAAAAAAATGTCATATTATTAAATTGATAAAAATCACAAAAATATTTAAAAATTATAAATTTAAATTTATATAGTCAGAAACGTCATAAATTTTCCAATTATAGACATGTAAAAACACATAAGTAAGTATTTATAACTGTTTCAAATATATAATATTATTACCACATATTAAATTAAATAGATTAAATAAAGTTAAATAAAATTGATATGGTTTAAAATAATTTCCCAACATGTCTAAATTTTCTTTGCTGATGAGATTAAAACTCTATCTCATCTCATATTAGAATTTGAGTCATTTTTGTTCTTTTTGGGTGGGTTTGAGTTTATAATAAATTAATATTTTGGAGATTTCCAAAAGTTCCCTCTCCTCTCTTGTAAAAAGGAAACTCCATCCTCTTTTATTCACAATATTTTTAAGCTTTCAATCTCATCGAATCCCGGAAAATTCATCTTCTCAAGATCTCTATAAATATTATAGATGTTCTGGTCTTCTCAAAAGTCCAACTCTAGTGTCCTAAGAGGAAGTTTCATAGAGGCACGTCGGGGAAGAGGTAATCTCCTCTACCGATTCATTCAAGTTTATTTCTTCTTATACATCCTCTTCTTTAGTTGTTTCATTAAAAATTAATAACATCAGTATCACTAATATACTTATGTGTTATTATAATTATGAAACAAACCTATTTCACTATCTATTCATCCTATGGAAAATGAAATCACCACGCGTGCGTAGATATGGCTTACCGTCTCCACGCCGTGCTGTAATCTATGTTTCCACCACCACCATACAAGGATGGATATAATGGTGGAAATTATAAATATATATGATTATTATAAAATCTTACTGATTATGATATATTATATCATCCACTCCAATTCCATTCAATAATTATGGGAACGATATCATCGCTCGTGCGTACGTACGAATTACCATATCCACAATGCGATGAGATTCATTCTCCATGTTAACCATTATAGAATGGTTATAAAGTATATATAATAAATAATAATTAAATATATTACATAATAATGATACTATATTTATGTATATGTTATTTATTTACTTCCTACTTCTATTCAATTTAATAAGGTAACGTAAACAACGTTCATGCATACATACAACCTACAGTCTCAATGAATGGTGTATTTAAATCCATTTATTGATCTATTATATTATGAATATATATTATATATAAATCATTTTTTATAATCTATAATTAAATCGTCATTATCTAAGTAATCATATGAATAATTATAAGTCGAAACATGTACGACAAAATGAAACGATTTAACCCAAAACATTGCTTTAACATGGAATTGACAAATGAACGGGTAATATAAAGTCATCAGTGAATCATATATGATATAATAAATATTATTATTGTTCTTTTACATGTTAATAATATGTTTAAACCTACTATATAATATTCTCGGACACATATGGAAGAAATTGGACATAAGGTAAAGGAAAATCTCTTAATCTAATTTTTCCCGAGATTGTTTATACTTTCGTATATACTGGGGAATTTTTATCGTCCACATATGTGTTTCCCCAATATGTAATATTATTTCTATTCGACATCTTTTTTTTAAATACAATTTTATGAATTGGTGAATTTTTAATAAAAGATATGAAAGAAATCTTTTCCCATTTTCTGTACGAGATGTTTTTTGACTTTTCCAGCCATAGTAAGAGAAGAATGTTTTTTACCATATAAGAAATGAAAATATATTTTATGATTTAAGATAAAGTTATTTCCATGAATATTCATTTAAAAAATTTTAGGTTTATTTTCAATTAACTTATTTTATTTTAAAATTTCCTGCAATGTAGAAAACAAAAAATATTTTTGAAAAAGAAAGGATATTTTCCTCAAGAACTAAGTTCAAGTGTTTTATGATGATTTTTTTCCATCTATGATGATATAGGGTTATGTTCTTATCTGTATTATAACATTTATTTGATTATGTTATGATGGAATTATTTTTTGGAAGACCTTTTATCTTATATGGATAATGTTATGATGGCATGATGTTTAAGAATCTCATTCTATTACATGGGTTATGCTATGATGTATGATTTATGATTTTGTGACACACATAAGAATGGTTTAATTATGAAATGGGTGTGACCTATATATCCCTCAATAAAATTGGGTAAATATATATTTCTCATGAGATAGACATTACTGGAATGAAAATTAAATCTGGTTCAGTATTACCGGGCCGGAACGGCATGTAAACTCAGTTCTATAATGGACATTGTCCTCTATGATGGTCTTGGAAGCAATGCCATTGCTACTATTGAAATAATATCATGTTCTTAATGGTTTTACATAATTAAACATTTTATTCCCATGATATTTTATCATGATTAATGTTCCTTTTTGATCTATTCCTTATGTAATGCCATGATTTATGCCATTCATCTGCTTTTATGTTCATGTTTTTATGTTCAAATGTTTATGGATTGTTTTATGTACTCCATGATTACCCTTACTGAGCATTCGACCTCACCCTTTTGACATTTTCTTTTCCTCAGGATATAAATAATGGTTTTAGGTAGGAACAAAAGGAGAAGATCATTATGGGAGATCTTGAAGATCTTTCTCCATGATTAGAAGATTTTGTTTCGAGTTTCCAACGACACTATTCTAATATGGTATTTGGGTGTTTCTTTTTTGTCATGTATTAATTATTCCGTAAAAGTAATGTAATTTACATGTACGTCAAGAATTGGTCCGCTACATTCCACTTCCACAATAGTTTGATTAGAGACCAAGACTAGGAAGACAATAAAAGGATCACAAGAATGACTACTTGAGATAACCCCTTATGGAATTTTTGATTCATTTGTAATTGTAACATTATATAGAATTATCAGAAACATAACCTAGAGTAAAATAATCAGATGTTCTAAAATTAGGGACATGAAATCACAAAACCCAAAAAGATACATCATTAAAAATTCTTCATAAAGACTTTTCAAAATCACATAATAGATATTATTTCTATTTAAAACTCCCCAATAGATTATAAAAATACTTTTTAAGGTTATATTTCAAAAATCATATTGTATTTTGTCCAACAATACAATTTTTATCCATTTCCTAATAATCAAATCCCCCTTCCTACAAAACACACCAAATGCATTCATTTTTTCCTAATGAAACACGTACTATTGAAATAAAAACTATTCCAAAACCATTTTAAAAATAAAAATGATGTTAAAATCTATGAAATTCATTACATAATAACCATTATAGCCCCAGAACCCCTCATAAAGACCACCCCACCAATTGGACACCCCCATGCCCACAAAAAACCCCATATGGACATACCCTACTCCCTAGACACCACCCCACCACTTTGGACAACCCCCAACCCCTATGATGCCCCCACCCCTGGACACGCCCTCCCACATGGGGAGCCCCCTACCCCCTAGTCAGCCCCCAACCCCTTGGACGCCCCAACCCTCATAGAAACAACCCCACCACCAGGACACCCCCACCCCCTAGACACCCCCACCCTTATGGACAGCCACCCCACCCCCTTGGATAACCCCTCCCCCTAACCCCCTGGACCGCCCCACCCCACTAGAAACCATCCCTCCCCCTGGACAACCCCACCCCCTAGACAACCCCCACCCCGTGGAAACACCCACCTCCAAGAAAGCCCCCAAATCCCCTGGACACCACTCGACCCCCTGGACACCACCCCAACCCCAGACACCCGCATGGACACCCCAACTTAGACATCCCCCACCCCATGGACACCCCCAACCCCCTGGACGACACCCATCCCTCCCAGACACCACCCCACTACCTGGACACCCCCCATACAACCCATCTTCTTGAATAGACACCCCACCCCCTGGACACTACCCCACACACCTTAGATAGCCCCCAAACATCTGGATCGCCCCCACACCCATGGACACCACCCCACCCCCAGAGGACCCCCACCCCCTAGATACCCCCACACCCTAGACACCCCACAACCTAGAAAGCCCCCAACCCCCTAGATTCCATCCACCTCTTGGAAACCCCCTGTAAACCCCATGGACACCCCCCAACCACCCTGGATAGCCCCCACCCCATGGACACTGCCCATCCCCCCGAACACCCCACTCCATGGACGCCCCTACCCCCTTGTACAGCCATCCCAAACCCCTGAACAATCCCCAACCCACTAAATTCTTAATTTACTTCTTTAGGTATTTAATTAACTTATGAATTATGTGTTAATGGTGTATTGGAATACTTCTTGTATGTGTATACTTTTTGTATGTGTATAATTCATGTATTTTATCATAGGAATTATGTGTTAATTTTGAATTTTTGTAGATGGTAATTAAATAGAGAAATGGAGGTTTTCTGAATTATGTATGAATTGTGTATTGTATTAATTCAGCATGAATTTAGATAGAATTATATATTTATTATACAGGTATTGAAAATTGTGCAGGTATTATGTAGGTACTCAGAATGGACTGCCCCAACCCCCTGTAGGTATTTTGTGGAGTATGAATTCTACAAACCTGCTAGTGGAATTGTTGCAGGTGCATAGGGGGATGCCCGCAAGCCGGATTTATAATGTTGGTACAAAAAGGATATGCCAACGGTTTACCACCGTTCATATATGTGTAAAATCAGAATTATACCAAAAGTTTTATGTAAACTGTTTGTATAAGTATATTCCAACAGTTTATAAACCATTGGAAGAGATATTTTTACCTGATATTTCCCAACAGTTTGTTGGAAACCGTTGGTAAAAGTCTATAACAATGGTTTTGTAAACCATTGGTATATATATTTTTCTTACTATTACCGATAGTTTTAAACTGTTGGTAAATATCTATACCAATAGTTTCAAAAAACCGTTGGTATATACTCAAACATTCAGTCACATCACAATAGTTCTCCCAGAACTGTTGGGATATGTCTATCCCTACAGCTCAAGGCCCTACAGTTGGACAATCGTTGGTATAGTCTATACCAATGGCTTTATAGCTTTTACCAATTTTTTTAAATAGTTAGTAATTGTAAAATTTCTAGTAGTGACATTTCATTATGATTAGGGAAACATTTAATGATGATGATTTGGGTAATTTATTTGTCGAAAAAATTTAAAGGGGTATATCATGTTCCTTCTATGGTTGCTTAATACAAGGATATTCAGTTTTTCTTGGTGGGTTTTGAGGTGTCTATTAGAGTTAATTGGTAATCAATTATGTTTTATTATAGATTTTCACCCATAAAATTTACTTCACATGAATGAATCTGTTATGATAATAGAGGATATATTTTTTACTTATCAATTTAATTTAATTTGATCTTAAGAAAAAAATTTGGGACATTTTGATTTTTAGTGTAGAAAAAATCAACAATCATGGATCATAATACCTTCATTCATGGAATTTTTTGGTCTCCTTCAAGGACACCAATTTTTTGGGTAGTGGTTGGAAAAAACTTCTTTGGAAGGACTATATTTGTTTCAGGGTACATTCATGAGGAATTATGATATAAGTTGGTGTCTAGTTACAAATCAAATTTTGTAGACATATAATGTGGATCAAACAATTAATACTTTGGATTCATCTATATGTGATTGGGTTTTCTTCAAATATTCTCCTCAATTATTCATCATTAGTTTGGGATACATGGGATTTGTTATCTGAGATATGTTGTCCCATTTGGGACAATATGTATCTTGGGAAGTATTGTTATTAGTTTTCATAACTACTTCATCTGACTAGTACTCATGATATTTTACACATATAAGAGCTCAATAAATTCCATCCTAATTCATCTAATGTTCTTAAATATGAAGAGATTGATGTAGATCCATATGTTTATATTATGGAACAAGATGTTGATATCATTGACTCTCGTGTTAATGTTTTCATGGTAATTTTATTTTGTTTGAAAAAAAATTATGTAATCATGATTCAGATTCCAATGAGACTTGGGATCACGATTCTTTGATCAATGAGAGGTTATCTCACCTATTTACCATAATTCATACAATCACATGAATTTATAGGGATGAAATGTCTTGTAGTGGGGTGTTTAAAACATCGTATTCCCAACATTAATGTATTTTCCTCAGATTTTGTAGTTTTAATGTTTTATTGGTTGAGTCTTTAGACTCTTGAGGATATATAAAAATTTTTTTAACAAATGAAAAACTACTTCAGGATGAATTTTTGTTTGAATTAATGGATTCAAAGTATAAATTTTCTAATGGAATTTGATGTTTCTCCATGAGTTTGGAGAATACTCGAGGTCTTTTTAGTTTTCATGTATGAATTTTTATTTTCACTATTTTTAGAAAATATACATGAAATGTAATGAGAGTACATGATATGTTATGGTTTCAAGGATCATGTCATGATTGGAGTAGAAAAAATGAATCATTAAATTCATTGTAAGGGTTACACACCATGTAAGGTTAAAAAAATTTGTTTATTAAAAATAAGTTGGAGTTTTTTTTATATTTTTGATCCCTATTGGATTACACAATGTGTAAATTTATTACACACCTTGTAAATTTCACATAATTGGATTTTGGGATAATTCTAGGCCAATATGTTTATTCATTATTCCCCATCATTCTCCCCTCTCTACCTAAGGAACTTATCTTGGGACTTTCAGAGCATTGGTTCAATCTGAATTGATTATTTTGGAGGATGATCACCATTGTGGTTCAGTTTTATCTCTTCAGGTGAGTAATACCTTTTATTCATCTATTATATTGAGTTTGATGGAGAAATTTCTTTGAGTGGTTGGGTTTCTTAACAAATGGTGATGTTTTCATTGATTATCTTCTTGATCTATTGTGATATCTTGTTCTAGGGGTTGTTTCCTTTGATGGTTGTGTTGCGGAAGGTCATCTTTATTAAGGTATTTGTTTTTTACTTTTCTCTACCAACCATAATATTTAATTAAATAATTTTGATGGGTATAGATTTATTCTATGGCCTCTACTATAAATTTTGGTTTCTCCCTTATTGGGAATTTTATTATGGGTCTGTGCAATATGATTTTTGAGGTAGGAGGTTCTATCTCTTTCCCAAGTTTATGAAATTCATTTCTCATGTTATGTATTATTATTTATTATTAGATGATATTTTATGATTTAAATATTTTTTGTGTGTATCTAGGTTTCAATAGAATATTTTTTCCCTAGTATTGGTAAATGGAAAGAGTTTTTGAAATAATAGTGAAATGGTTTAGTGGAATGTTTTTTAATGCATAAAATAATAAAATTTGTTGATAAAATAGTTTGGATATTGAATAACATGGATTGAATTGGGTTCATAAGTGTGATGTATTCTAATTGTTCTCATCAAATTTTGGGGGGTTTCTTATGGTAATTTCATGTTCCAGCTATTCCCATTGTGCTACATACGTGGTAGAACTGTTGGGGTTCACTATTTGGGATTTTACACTTCTACCAAGGCATGATTCATATTTCTAGAGTACTGATGCCTACACAATTTTCTATGATAGGAATGAGTGTCCAAGAAAAACTGGCCTAGTGTTATCATTGGTGTGATGTTACGTGTTGTTTTGATTGATTCTATATTATTTTGGACTGTACTATTTTGATTGTGCTTACATAGATTTAATGTGATATGTGATGAAATATTCTATTTTTTTAGATGAAATATCTATTATGATATATATATATATATTAAATTATTTTCAAACAAATTATACTTATATATTGGGAAATTCTAGAAAATGTTAAATTAAATGACTTCCCATGATTTTAATATATGTTCTATTAAGTTGCATCATTATTTTTTTCATTATAGATTATCCAAATTGGATTATTATTAAATAACTTGATATGGGACACTATATTGAGACCCTACTAAGATTTTTAGCTTACTCCATGAGTACCCCTTCAGTAGGGCATATACCTTGTTATTTCATTCAATGATGGAAAATGAATGGTGTTGTTTTCCGGATGTGGGGTTTTCATTCAACTAGGGATGGGTATCTGGATTTTTAGATATTGTGTCTTTTTACACACTATCATATGAATACTATTGGTGTGTCTATATTTTTTTTCATCCTTTTATGTTAGGTATTCCTTTTAGAGATTTTTTATGATGTTTAAATTTGTATAGAATCCATTTTCACTTTATGTTGTTCTATATTTACATATACATGTTTTATTCTAATTTTTTATCTATACCTGCATATATATTTTATGTTGTCTTCATTATTTTGGTAAAATTATTTTCCTATATTTTTTGTTTTTTCCTTGGTGCTAGACTCCAACCCTTTGGGAACAGTAATTCCATTTTAGTGCATGGAGGTTCGGGGTGTGTACGAATTTGAAAGGGTATCATGGTAAGGTTGGCCACATACATTTCACTAGTTGTTGGATTGGGTTGGGTTGAGTCCAAACATTGTCTTATATTGTTTAATTTAATAGGGATGATTGGGACACTAGGATACTGAAAAGCTTTGGGATATTGTAAAACCGTCATTAATTAAATTTCTTTATTTTTTTTGTAAGTGGTCATCTTAGCTGGTGATAAATATTGGATGAATATATATTTTCAAATTCATTAATTATTTTTAATTACATTATATTTACTTTGATTAATCTAATAATTATTTCATTGCAGGATCAAGGTTTTATTTAATGTTTATTATGGGATTAGATATGGGGGTATAGTTTCTCTATGGTACTTCCATAAACCCATGCTACTATTTGGGAAACTTTGGCATGTGGGCATGCTATCATGTGGTCTATTCACCCTCGATATTCAATATTGTTTATATTGAACAATACCAATACTTGACATAGATATTCTATAAACATATTCTATATTCTAGATGACTGGGGGGTTTCCATATTCATCTATAGTACTACTCATGGGGATATTAAAAATTTATTATAATTATAATCTTTTTTCTAAGTTGTTCTTTCCCCTTATTCATGATATATTTATAGATTCTTTAAATCAATTTTGATTCTATATTGTGGTGAAAAACTATAAACTATAGTTTCTGTAAAGAGTAACACATCAATACTGTTTGATCAAATTTATTTTGTGGATAAACTAGAATCATATATCAATTCACTAGAAGAAAGAATAAATAATTTTAATATAAATATGGTAAGATAGAGGGAATTAAATCCCAATTTCCCTCCAAATGTGTGTTAAATTTAGGATTGACTATTTTTGAATGGTTTCTAATGATTTTTTATGGAATAGTTTACACCCATTGGTTCAGTATCAAAATGAACCTACATTTCAATGGTAGGCAATAAATAATATTAATGACCAATGACACTTAAGAACTCGCATTGGTGGAGATGATAGGAGTCCAGGATCATCAAACCCTTTTGGGGGAATTATTCCCGACTACAAGTATATATTATATATTTAGGATATGTTTTTGAATTATTAATTAATTCCCATGTACTATGTATGTCTTCCCAATATTAGAAATCAATTATTATCATGTGTGGAATTCAAAATGATCCATATGTGTTTGTGGTTCATTATCATGGGAAATATATGTGTGTATATGGGGTTATAAATTGATGGTATCCTCTTATATAGTACATAGATATTCTTTGGTTGTTATCAAATTGATGCTGGTTTTTAGGCCACTTAGTGGGGACTAAATAATTTTATGGTCACCTAAGAAGATGATTGTCACTCTGGAATTTATTTTCTTCCTGAGAGACAAAATTTTACTCTAGAGTACATTTTCATCCATGTAGAAAGAAGTTACGTTGGAGTTTATAATCATCCAAGGATATGAAATAATTTCTTAATATTAAGATCAAACCCATTGGTGTTCATCTTATCTATCGTTGTGAAAATTATAATAATCCGCATTGTTCATCTCTATTTAATGCGTAACTTCATACATTTTATGGTCATGTCTTAATGTCTCAAACATACATTTCAATTTCATGTAGTGAGGATGATTAGGAGGAAGGTTCATAATCAATGAATGGTGTAATACTTAAGCCTGGGCATCTTGAGGAAATTTGATGGAATATGAGCTACCATATTGAATTAGACCCTACTGGGGATATGAACCAAATAAAATAATGTTTATTTTAATGAATTATTTTATCCTTAAGAAGGCTTCTTACATATCCCATTTGTGTTGGAATAAAATCCAGCATTGTTTGATAATTATCATAGGGTCATATGTAACATTAAGAGGCATAGATTGGGGATTTCTCTTAAACAAGGTTCCCTTGTAAAATGGTCCATCATAGACTTCTTAACTCATAGAGGTTTAAGAGGGATTAAATTGTGGATTAATCCTACGAAGGATTCCTAGTTTAAGGGAATTAATGCAGAGGCTTACCTCTGTGTGGGATGCCCTATTTAAAGGTGTATGATTTCTCATTTCATTAATGATATTTTATGGTGATCAGAAATTTGTAAGTAATCCTACATATCCTAGTTTATGGTGGGAATTGGAGTCCTATTAATTCATTACTTCAGGTATAATTTATTGGTGTTGTGATCATTAAAAACCTCTAGGTTCGTGTGAGTCATTCTCAGTGTGAGAATCAATCAGACATAAAATATTCTACAAATAAAACACAATTTTCCTTATTTGATAGTAGATGACAATGGGGGTACTGATGATTACTCCATAGCTATGACCCATTACTCTCTTCAATTTATATTGAACACGGGTCAAATGTAAGGATGATGTGAAGGTGAAGGATGTAGAGGGATGAAATATTGTAACATCTCACCTAAAATGTAAGTGGATTACACATGGATTGTTTACCATTTATTGTTCCTTGGAGTGGGGGATATACTTCCTTTGGCATAGGGAAAATAGAGTGTGATCTTTATGATCCTTACCAGGAATTGGAGGCTCTAGGTATTAGAGATGATAAGGGGAGGACGGTGTCCTATCTGTATAATATAATGCTAGTAACTCCTAAATACTATCTAGGGGTTCAGGGTCCATGTGACCATATATATTTACAAATATAAAGATGTCTCAAGGATCCTGGCTCCCTGGTAGGACAACTATGAGAAAACTATTACTATAGAAATTCAAACCCAAATTGGAGACACATAGATATTCCACTCCTAATGGTTTCATAAACCAAGAGGTGTTTTGAGGTTTTGAAATGATTCCTTTTAGACAAGGGATTTAATTAAATATATGATCTTTCAATACTGGGTTTTATGGAGAATTCATGAAAGGCTCACATTGGATGAGAAGTTAAGGTGAACCAAGACGGATCACACATGTGTGTGGTGTGCAAGTGGGTGAAACACAATAAGGATTGGGGGAAATTGTTTCACCTTAGGTTATAAACAACCAGGGGGAATATAGTTGGGTGAGACATGGCTCAATCCTTCAAGGTTCTTCATTGTTATTCCCTGATGTTAGGTTTAATAATTACATTTTGAATAATGACATGTCTCATAAGTCATATTATTTCAAGGGGGTGAGATAACTAATCATGAAAGTGTTGTTTATATTTAACAATAAATAGATATAACTCTCAATATACCTCTTTTATTAGCTCTCATTAGGTGTTATGAAACTACTCTGGTGGTTTCATTAGACTTTAGTGAATCAATAAGGAAACCAAAGCTACAATTGGATATTGAGGAAATTCTCCCTAAAAAATGAAGACCCCAAGGGTCTTTTATAGAAATTATAGTATAGTGGGAGATGGAGAGTTGTCGAATAATTTGAATGGAGTGAAGGTACTTGAGAATCGCAATGGATTTGGGATACCTTGGGTAAAACACATCTTTTTATCCTTTTCTAATATTCAAATTCTACATCTATTTTCTATTCCTTTTTAAAAGGAATTTCCTTTTTTGACTTTTTTATCTATGTGTTGAAACATAGTGTCAAAAAAGCTACCCAATCGGTATAGGATCCGAAATGAAGAAGGGGGTCTAATCCTGTTGTGAAAAGAGATGAAAAGGGAAGATGATTCATACATGTTTCTATGTTTATACCGTTTCATGGGGTTTTCAAGAAATATCACCCCGTATTTAGAATTCCTTATCTCTAGATAGGCCCATTACTTTAGCAGAAAAGTCCCATTATTCTGATGTTCAAGATCTCGTTGAACAAGGTATCCATGCAGATTCATTTCATTTTTGTTAGTACATATTAATTATCTATTAGAGTTGCACACTTCAATTATAGAGACACAACTGCGCACCATAGTTTTACATTCATTCCTTAATTCCTTTTTCAAATTTTCTTTTATTTTCAAAATGTTTCAAAATGATCCTACTCTGAAATAAAATTGATATTTCTTTACAGGTTCAATTATTTCCAAGTGGATCACAACTACTGCTGAAATTGCTAGCATGATAAATAAAGAGATGACGAAGATAAAAGTGTATGATTAGTATGATGTATGTGACACCATCGTTTTTAGTTTGGAAGAGCATGTGAAGTAATATAAATTCAATTTTCAATGGAGTAACTATCTTCCACTTTACAGTGATGACTATCTGTGATAAGTCAATATACTATATCCTTCAATATTTTCCCAGTATCACGTTTTTAAGACAACAATAACTTCTCATCTAACAACATTTCTAGTGTGGGAACATATATTTATTTTGGGATGGAAGACAAGTCATATTTTATGAATCATATTCTCCGTTCTATGGATTTGAAATCACATACACTTGAACTAATGATCCATTTTTACTCACCCATGTTTTTATATTTATACGCGGATAAATTGAAACAATAGATGAAATTTTTGGAAAATAATCCAGGAGGGGGGATAATCCCTCATAGATGTGGGAATTATGGGTGGGTGTCAAAATATTTTTCAGAGTTCAAAGACAATCTATGATGTGCCACAATTAATGAGGCATCATGGGAAGGACATACCTATTTATAAGGGAATAATGGTTTTGTGATACAACTGTTGATCAAGTAGATTCTACAAAAAAAAAATTCATTTGACTCTTGGATAAGTGGGTATTAGTTTTTGGTACCTCTATAAGATCATTAGGGCTCTAATATTTATAGATATACACATTAAATTTATCCCTTTGAAAAAAATAAAAAATGATGATGAAAACATTCCAGCTTTGTCATGTGAGCTACTGATGATAGCTCACAAAATCATGGAGTAAAATCCCCATGAAAATTGGTATATTCATCCAAATTAGTGGAAAAATATATTCATGAAAAAAAATAAGGGGAAAGGTCCCACTTGTATTCTCCCAACATGATATCCCATGTAGGAAAAGAGAGGTGTGCCAAAAACCTTCTAGATGAATTTGGATAATGGTGTGTTTGAAACATGGGAATATGAAATTAACTCCAAGATTCCTTTAAATACATGTTTTATAGGATTTTTTCCCACATAGATTACTTCTTATTTGTTTCTAGTCCATGATTCCATAGGCGATGTGAGGCTTGAAACATTTTTCATAACACCTATGCTAGTGGAGAAGATGATTGTTTGGCTGGGAAACCCTATATAAGAAAACATCCATAGGATATTGAGTCACATTCATGGATGGAAGGCTCCGTTCAGTATCGCAGGACCATTCCTGGTTTTATAGGGATGGATCATGACCCCTTTAAGAACCTATGTTGTGAATAGTGGGATCTGGAACCATGAATGTTCATTCCGACCTTTTTTAGGATTTCACTAGTATTAATCTATTATTGTTGTCATCACATGAAATTTTTATTATGTTGAGTATGTTCAAGGAATTACATTTCATTCATTATGAGAATCCTCTACTGTGAAGCTTTGTTGATTATGAGACAACCAACGTAGTGTTGCGGTCGTATATTCTATCATGTAGGGTTGGAGTATTGTAATGTATGATTGATGGTAAAATAATATGAAAGGATATTGCTCCTTAAATATTATCATTCCAATGAAATTTTATTCAAAACATTAATATATCCCTTTTATAGGACATTAGTCTAGAACATCATCTGATGGTTCTTCAGTAGATATGGTTTCTGACAGTCATGGAGAAGACATGCGTATTGCTCAATCTACCTACGACTGATGAAGATATTAGATATAAAATCATGTATGCTAAAGCATTGATATCATCATACACTGAAGGTGTTCTAAACAATGATGTTCCTTGAGTTAGTGTATATAGATAGAGTAAGAATGAATCTTCTTGTTTGGAGGAACCTCATCTCAATCAGAGGCTGAGTCATCAGAATTTGAGGGAAAGGAAGATGAGGATCCTAGATCACTGATGTGACATCATGCCAAATATAGTCTACCTACAATAATTAATAGGGATACACCATTATCATCAACTAATATTTCCCTTAGTCGTTCTATTCACCATCGACAAGAAGATAATTGAGCTCCATTTTCTCATTCACAATCTATGACTACATGAATTGGGAAGCCCGTCAAGTCTAAGTCCACATGATCATCTTCACAACCGGCTAAAATGTATTCTATATATGTATGATAAGAGGTATTTAATGATTGGGAAAATCTATTTTGTGTTGCTGATACTATGTGGGAGCTTCTACGTGAGGGAATCCATATTCTAGGAAGAGTAAATATTCAAGCATCCTCTAATATTCACTTTGGGACTAGCCCAGATGAATTAATAATTTTAACTGTGACCTTGGTATGATAATTTATGAAACTAAAAATTTAATCACAATTAAAAAAATAGTTCTATAAATTATAAATCATGGTTCCACCAAAGCGATTGATCCTGTATCATTTGAGGAATAGAAATATTTTGTTGTTATGGAAGGTGGAAGCTCTTTTATTCTCACATTATTTCATACTCTGCATTTATATTTTAGTCACCACATTTTTCTCATGGTATATACAATTTTAATTTTCCTTTCACTAAAGAAAAATTAGTTAAAATTACATCATAATTATAAGCCTGACTGGTACTCCAATTGGGGTTGCTGAATTACCCCTTGACCTGAGATAGATTTCTCCTAGACAATATTCTATTTTGGATAAAATGGTTTGAGGTTTTCCATCACCAAAAAAAATATTTGGGGGAAATAATCCTAATATTCCATTGAATAAAAAAATTAATCATGTACTCTAATGAATAAAATCTATGGTTAAATGTTTCCTTGGAAGTGGTAAGCCTTCCACACATTATCAATTTTCACTTCATCCAAATAATGTTTTTAAACATCTTATAATTTAAGGAAATTATTCTGTATCTCCCCTTAGGGTAGTTACCAATGAGCTACTAGGAACCATAGAGGGAAAATTTGATCGTGTATGGACCCCTTCCAATGATGGATCTCTATTGAATAAAGAGGCATGTAGTATAGAAAAATCAATATCAAATCATATAACTACACATATCATTGATGTTGGGATATATGAGGAATCTTTTTATTCAGAAACTATTCATCCGAAGAAACATAAAACAATATAATTCATTCTTGTAAATTTTAGGCAGGTTTCATGCACCAGAAAATCCTGTGATGATTGATATGAACCCAACAATTGTCACTGAGAATGTTTTTCAGGGTCTAAATGTAATAGGGGGGGTCATAAACCAACCACTCCATGTGTCCCCATGATTGAGAATAACATGGTTTTTGGGATGTAATTTGAATCAATGATAAATCATTCCATGTATTTTGAAGATGTACTAGAACATGTTAATATGACCACTACATTAGATTAATTTGGGTAACTATTTGTAGAACCAAATGGACATGAATATTTATTTTCATCTAGTCAATCTTGTTAAATGTCATTCATTAATCATAATGGTTTTAAATGAGAATTTCCTTATAAAAAATACTTCAATAGTGGTTCCTGAAGGAGAGGTTCAAAATATTCTCAATCCCAATACTGAGAATAAGCCTACTCAGGTGAAACTTGAAATAAGGATCCTTCTAGAAGTTCATCTAGTGGGTCTTGAAAAAATAGAGTTAAATGTCACTCACTAAGAGGTTCCAACTCAAACCGTTGATGATGAGACTACTAGGAATGAATATTTTCAAGTTGTTAATCTATTGTTGGGTGAGGATCACTAACAATTGTTATTTCTCCCCACTCTTGATATTTTTTCTATGCTAACCACACTTTTGATTCATCATATTTGATTACTAACATATATGGTGAGTTTTGAGGGATAAGCTTCCATGTCAACTCCACCAGTATCACAAAGCATGTAAAACAATATTAGGTAGGGAGAAGAAAAAGGAACTCATCTATGTGCATTTATTCCGAAGTACATCCCTCCTTATGACTGTGAGTCACATGTATAACCAATGTTATATGGTGGTCTCTATGTCCTATAACGCAAATCATGGCGATATATATATAATATAATCTATAAGAAACCCCTAGATGAACTATATTCACGAATCCCTTTACATATAGTGTTATTTAGCATGTTCGGATTCAATTATTTTTATCACTGTATAATACAAACTACAATGAAGGAACTCACTCAGAGGAGAGATAAGGAGCACAAAACTCGGACGGATCTAATAAAATCCAAACTGATTACAATAATTGATAAATTTCGAGTAGCATTACATCAAGATGGGTACATCCATAGAACAATGTAAGCAACATTCCATTGGATGATCCTAGGGGTGATAGATCAAATTTATAATCTTTTGAAAGATTGGGATACAACTATAGAGGAACTTAAATAACATCACTGATTACTAAGAGAAACCAAAAAAGAAGGGGAAAATCCATTGCAGATTCTAAATATATGATTCATCGTGTTGACGTGACTGGGGCTGGTTGACTGACTGAACATTAATATGTGGTTGATTGGGATCTAGATATTTTTCCATAAATTTAAACTTATGTCAATGGCCAATTATATATAAGAAAGAGAGACACCATTTGTGGGATGTCCCTTTGGTAGGGTTTTAATAAATGAAAATAATTGTTTTGAATCATATAATCATCATCAATTCATGACTCTTATATCCACAATTTAATGTTTTATTTTCATAGAATTACATATTCATAAAATAAAATCATAATTACAATGATAGGTATGAGGTGCTCTAAATTTTTCAACCTAAGATAATGGGCCTAGTTAGCATAAATTTTGTTTTTCGGGTCATATGGAAAACACTACAATATTTATTTATTTTGTGTTATCAACCTTATTTTTAACTAATCCCAATATGGATGGGAAATAATGGTTGAAACATGGATTTTTCTGAGTCCACACTTTTAGGATAAAAAATTTCTTTTACCTTTTAATAGCTCAATTTATCCAATACTGTACATATTGTTGTTCTAGTGAGTAGAGACTCAACATTTGTCTAGATTTCCCTTTCGAGGATTTCAACCTTTTGAGTATTATGCCACTTTTTGAGAGAATCATGATTTAATTTTAGCTAGATTAGTAAATCTAATATTTTAGGTAAAATAGTGTTGATAACGAGTTTTGAAATTAGATCCCAAATAAGTTGTGATAACTAGGTATGTTTCGATATATTTTATTTTAGATAAATTTATGGAGAATCTTCAGTGATGATTTTTATCTTCACCAAATATAAAATTTGACATATAAGAATAGTGGTCGTATTTTCCATCAAAAATGTTACCAATATTTGAAAAACCTGTTATGGGTGATGTATTATGTCGTGCCAGTTATGACATATACTGCATAGACAAATAATTTAATCCTTTGTTTGACAGGTTCGTTATGTGAGCAATAAATTTACGGACTATTGGGGTCACGTACTACATAGTCATGTAAATGTGTTCATATGACTTTTTACATAATATTACTGGTAGAGAAAGGGAGGATATGATTTTGATGCCTCATTACCATATTGGGTTACTTTTCCAAGGAATGATATCTAAGAATAAAAGGTGTCATTTGTACCAGCAAAGAACATGAATGAGAAACCGCTTCATCAAAAATTTCATGTTTGAATGATGAAAAAATTTCAGAATGGATATTTCTAAAATTATTTTTTTCAGTTTAATGTTATGTAGCATGAACATTAGAGGTATTTTCATTTAAAAGTCAATCATCAAAGAAATTATGAAGTTAAGTTTGATGTCATGCATCATGAACATTAGGATCCTTGATTTATGGTATTTATCATTGATTGAAGGTTTTAGGGTTCTCAAATTCCAAATAACCTTTCATGAAATGTGATACTATATTCAGGTGTGGAAGTATATATTTGTAATCTATGATTTTTTTAGTCTTGAACCTGATGAGTTATATGGTAAAATGAGGTAAATGGGATTAGAGGATTTCTCTTACAATAATGATGTGATGGATATATGACAAACTAGTTATGGGGGCTATATTAGGATCCTCCAACTAGGGTCTATGATACATAGTCAAATAGTGGAATCCATTGGATAACATGACTGTTATATAAGAGATATTATACAAGGCCAACTAGGGAACATAATACACAGTAATGTAAATGATATCTCAATAATCTAGTCATTTAATTTCTAAAAACCCACTGAAATGTAATGGATTTTTATATATTCCCAATAATAGAGTTTTTTATGTATTATTGTTCATTAATAAAATATAGTTATTTCATTTCATAATTTCTAATGAATCGAGGGGAATAGGTTCTCTATGAATTTCAAACCCAATCCTCATGATAGTATGGTACCTGTAGTTTTTTGTCTTATAAGTAGGACCAAAATTTTAGTGAAAATTAATGACATGTCATAAAATTACCCAAGGTTATTCGAATATGATTTTATCAAAATAGAGGGGAAAATTGTAATCAATGGTCTTTGAGACTTTTAGGTCAATATAGAGGTTACGTGACCAATACACAATGAATGTACACATTTTGCAATGGGTTCCATCATACCATCAACAAATATTAAAGAGGAAGAAGAGGATTTTCAAAAGAATGATGTTACCAATATTTGAAAAATATATAATGGGGGATGTATTATACATTTCCAACTAGTGAATATTTTGCATAACCAAATAGTGGAATCCTTTTGATGATAGTACCACTATCTATGCGACAATATACAAGGCCAACTGGGGTCACATACTACATATTAATACAAAATAGTTCTCTTGTATTGTACATTTTTTCACCAAAAAATAAATGAAGATAATGAAAATATAAAGGTACTCGTTATTATGATTATAAATTCCAAAGAGATAATTTACAATGTATAAGGGATGTATTTGGACAAATACTGGTCATGTATTTTAATTCCCATAAATATATTTGAATCATATGTAAAATGGAAACATTTCATGTTTTATTAGGGGGATGTCTAAGTATAAAACAAAAAAAAAGAACTTACATAGATTTTTTTTCATATGTTGGAATGTGGTGGATTTTATAGGTAGTATTCTGAATAGGGATAGGTTTAATGACCTGGATGTCCCTACATATATCACAAGGTTGAGAATAAAGTCACAAATAGTTCTTGAAGAAGTTCCTCATATGCATATGATCTGTATATTGGGAATGGTGGATTTTAAAATGTGATTGGACCATGGTATATAACCCAAATGTCACTATGTATCTCAATAGGTTGAGAATCAATACACAAGTAGTTCATATAATTCATTGTAGATAATTAATGTCATGTGGGAAGGACGAATGTGAACACACATGAAGTGATAGAAACATTATGGTTGTTCCTTAGAATGAAATTTTGTGGATCACAATGTATCTCATATGGGTAAGAATTATTCCTCATGTCTTCATTGACAGGATCCCTATGTACATCTTATTCATGCACAAGGACTATAGTGGATTAAATAATAATTGTTTCTAGACTGAGGACTATAGATATGGGCGTCATTATGTATCTTGTTGGGGAATGAATCAATCCACATGTAGTTCATGAATGTTGTTCCCCACATTAATAAAACTGGGATGTGTGAAAGGGGACCTTTGATAACTTCCAAAATAATGGTTGGGCCAAGAGTATGACGTCTATGTATCACTATACATCTCATTATATTAATAATAAAGGAATTAGTCATCGAATGGTTCACTTTGTAGATTAGGGTCATGCACGTCGAACTGATAGGGTTATTTTCTTTTCCAAAACCAAGGGTAGACCTATGATTGGTTGTCTGTGCATCACATTTTTTCTTAATAAAATAATTATCAATCCACATGTTGTTCATGAAGGTTTTCCCTATGCAGTTTTTATTCATACACCTAGGAATGTGAATGGGCTTTGTAAACATTGTGGCTAGACCCTAGATTTGAGATCTAGGTGTCACTACGTACCTCAATGGAATGAGAATCATGACCCACATAGTTAATGAAGATGATACCCACACTAACTGAGATTGGTTGTGAGGAAGGGGGCTTTAATATTTTTAGATATTTTCAAGAATAATTCTTGGGCCCAAGATACAAAATGGCGTGAGAATCTTGCTATATGTTCATGAAATGTTCTTAGTGTACAATTGGGTAAAACATAATAAAAGGGGAAATTTCATCATTTTATGGTTTGGGATGTGCTCGAGATTGGAGATCCTAGTGACACTATATATCTCATTGGAATGATAATAAATCCATACATAGTTCTTGAATAATATGGAAGTTTATCTTCATGTGACATAGACAAAGGTAACCTCATGTGAAAGAAACATTGTGACTAGACCATGGGATTGAACCTAGGTGTCACTATGTAGATTACAGAAGCAATAGTCAATCCACAAATAGATCATGAAGATATATTACATTTTTATATTTGACTCATACATACAGGGAATGAAGAATATATTTTTTATCATGGTTGGACCGAAGAATGACTATCTGGAAAACTCTAAATATCACAATGGAATGAGGATCAAGCCACACATAATTCATGAATATGGATTCGAAAGTGGGTCTAATCCAGAAATAGGGAAGAAATGGGGCGCAAATTCCACTAGGGAGTGAAAATGATGTGAGTAAGGCTTATGTATACATGCCAATAATTATTTAAGTGACTAAAAGGAATATCAATTCTTATTATTTTTGAGTGATTTATTAACATAAAATGAGGTATATGTTAACCATACATTTTAATGTAATTTGGTAATGGAAAATGGTGTTTTTAGTTTTAGGTCATCCTATTAGGACCTCATGACATGCATTTTATCATCTGGAGACAAGGATGGTGATTCAATGAAGTTTAACTTCATGAAATATGGTTATGGTTGTAATTTAGATTATCATCATATAAAAACATTGAATTTTGGGTGATTACAAAATTTATTCATCAGAAACCATGCAATGGATGGAGTTGTAATGAGTTCTCCATCCATTGCGATTAATGAATAGGCTCTATTAGAATAGAAATTATGCATGGAATAATGTATTCCTATCTATGGGTCAAGCTTTAGATGTTTCATTCCTGGTATCAATATGGACATAAGTACCAAAAATAACTCTCAATAGAAAAATTAATGAAGGGAAAACATCTTGTTAATTGTCTGTTCTATTCATTTTTAATACACATCCATGTGATATAAGGTATTCACTTTCTTTTCATCTTGTCCCTCCAATTGGTCAAGCCATTATTGGGATTTCTCAATTGTGGAATATTTATTACATATGGAATCTATGAGTGATGGAAAATAAATTTCAATGGCCAAAATTTCCCTTATCCTATATACTAATGAGTATATGGTTGGATGTGTGGCCGTAAGAGTAGTTGTTCTGTAAGCCTATAAGGCATGCAAGAGTTTATCAATCCATGATTTATTGTCTTTATCCACAATTTTCAAGAGTATGGTGGACATGTTTCTATTTAAATCCATTATCATTCCGTTTTCCACTAATGATAGTGGGATGAATATTTGTATTTTTATTGTATTCTTGATATATCTTCCCTACCATAGTAGAATCAAAATTGGTGATTTGTCTATTTATATTATATGATGAAAACCAAATATAACGATGATATTATTTTTGAAAAATATAATAATGATTTTGGCCCCGAAATCCTTGAGATGTATTTTTTATTCCCATTTGGAGAAGAAATATATAGTAGTAAGAATGTATTTCAACTGTTTTGACGTAGCTCAAGTATATTTTCCTACCACATCCATTCCCCATGTGGAAAATTCCCAGAAAGCCTTCATATTTGACCATAAATTCTATACCCTAATTGGTTGGAACCACATGGTCCTTTAAGTACTTATCCCATATAATCTATAGTCTCCTCTCCATCAACACATCTAAGAAGGAATCCATCAAATCCTCTCTTGTAGATGACATTTTGGTGATTTGGGCCATTATAAAGAGTGAAATTAGCTGCCCGTTTCCAGATATTTTATCTTATAAGCCTATCTAGTGGAAGTAATCCACATTCGAGATACTCCAGGATGGTTGTGATCCATCCCATGGTTTGGATATATGTTTTGGTTATGGGAATGATTTCATTTATATCTTCTATTGTGATATGAACAGAAGGTGAAACTACTTGATGATTGGAATTATTAAGTTCAGTGTCATCCTTATTGGGACATTGTAATGTTGTAGCTTAATTTTTCAATGCATCTGTCTATTCATTATGTGATCATGGGATGTGAGTTTTTGTGGGATATGATGGAAATTATACCATTAACCCTCATTCAAAATCACACAAGAGAATTACCTCATCCTTTCTGATTTCATAATCCCCATTGATCTTTATGATTATCAATTCTGAATAACCCTTCAATTATATATGGGTTTACAGGTACTTGGAGTTTAGATTATGGTCCAGAAGTAAGAAAACGATAAGTTAACACATTGTTGGTACCACCTTCTGATAATAGGATGGAATGTAGAAATAATTCCTTCTTTGGGTAGATTAGAACAACTCCCAATGAGACATTGGTATGATTGGGGTCATCCATATTCATCTCCGTTGGTCTTCTGGAAGCACCGTCAAAGTACATGTCACATGTTTGGTGGCTATCCTGAGTAGTAATTATTTCACCATCAGTTAGTCAAATATTCAATTATGTATTTTCTATAGATATGTGCTTAGTGAGGATGTCTAATAAGGCATTCCCTTTCAATGATTTCCATGGAACAAACTATATATCAAACTCTTGTAGGATATATTCACACCATTCCAGTCACCCTATAAGCATATAATGACTGGGGATAAATTTGAGTGGGTTGTTTTGAGAAACAAAGAAGATCATGTGGTGTTGTTAGTAGTTCCTCAGCTTATGAACTGGAATGGTTAAAAACAACCAACCTTCATCCATATCTATATACTATTTCTCCATGATGACCATGGTTCGATTGAGATAATAAAGGTTGTTTTTATTCCTAACATCATTATTTTATGAAATTAAAGAACCCAGTGATTGGTCTAAGGTTTTCATGTATATTATTAGTGTCTTTTCATCAAAATTATAAATCAATACTGATTGGATAATGAGTTATTTATTGAGGGAATCAAATGATTCCTGAATGTCATTGGTCCACTGATATGTGACACACATCTTCATCATTTTTGTGAAGGGTAAACACTTTCGTATGATTTTTCCAAAGAAGATACAAATTTAGGATAACATTTCTTGATGTCGTCTCATCTCTTTAAAATTTCAATTATATGACATTCCAGGGATATAATTTTTTCCTCTCAGGATCTACATATATGCCACAATGGAATACAATAAAAATGATAAATTTTCTTAAGGTAACCGAGAACGAAAATTTAATGGTTTTCATCATAATATTATGCAGTCACTGTTGGTTGAGGATGGTATCCTAATCATCTAAGTGATTAGAGTGTTTTTGGTATTTGACCACTATATTGTTGAATTTTAATTCAATAAACATTCCAAAAATGTTTTTGAATATGTTATACATAGAACATAAATATGTGGAACCAGTGTTCATTAATATAGAGGGAATTACCTAATAATATAATATACCTTGAGGTGATCTCATGGTTGTGGCTTATCAGTATTCTAAGGCCATTTGGTTTTGATTATACCCTAATTATTCATACATGAAAGAGAGGGCTTGATAACCATCTTTTGTATAAACCATGTGTTATGTAAATAGAACCAAGAAGTCGTCCATTAGACAATGCTGGTTGAGATCGTTGAAATCAATGAAAAATAGGAATTTTCCATTTTTTCTTAGGAAAAATGCGGGAAACCCATTTCATGTAATGGAACTGTCATTGAAAAACACATTTGATGATATTTTCCACCTTAGCATCAATTTTGGAGGTGTGAGTCAGGTGTGTCCACATGGATGATTTCTTGTTCCCCCTATGATATTCTTGTAAAAAAATGATTGATAACCAATTCATGGTCAGGGCCTTCAAAATCTAAATAATTCTAAGAAAACACATCTTTGTGAGGTTTCAAGAAGGAACTACATGCATTTTTCTCATCAGGAGTCAGGTCCACACTAATCGTAGTGGGGCATATATCTTCCTATGTTACTAGATTTATTTCTTAGAGTTCATCCACAATGGTGGAAATACCTTCCCCAAATTGTATAGGGGCATAATTGAGGTCTTCTTATTCTTCCCCTTCTTTATTTATTAATTATTATTCCTATTTTTTGAGGCTAGGTGATGAAGAAATAACTCTAGATATAGGGGAGGAGTTCGTATTTGGACATCCTAAAGAGGAGGCAACCATATCTGGTCCAAATGATGTTTAAGGGTCTTTTTAAAGATCCTAAAGAAAGTTTATGGGAAAATTATCGGCATCCATATAGTTTTTCATTAGTGTAACTATGTCTTCTAGCCTGGAATATGAAGCAGAGACTTGCTAAAGCTCAGTGGATGAAATGAAGACATCTCCACTTTGGCTTTTAAAATTTCTTGGTGTGTTAATGATTTCTCATAAATTACATTATGGATGCCACTAAACAAGTTATTGGATTTATGCCAACCATTTGAATATTGTAAATGGGAATCATGTAACTAGTTCTGAGAATATTGAATGGGTTAGATGGGGACATTTCCAGAACATTAAATGAACTGATTCCAATAACACCATTTACCATGGACTATTTTCCCCATGTGTGATGGAAACCTACATCAATGTGAAAATATTAAAAAGTTATTAATGGGGCTTTATCACCAAACTATCACCCAATTTGAATATTGAAATAATATTTTTGACTTTTTCATTATGATGAACGAATAGAATCATGTTGATATATCCAAGGTCTTCTAAGATGAAAATGTAATGCTATATCATTTTAGAAAACCATGAACTCTGAATTAGATAAGAGATCCCCAAACTATGTTCTGAGGGTAATATCATTGAGAGGTTGTTGATCATTCTATTCATAACCCTGTAACATAAAATTGGAGTGGGACAAGTGGGATTCAGTTAGTTTAATTTGATGAGCTATCTGAATGAAAATAAAATTGACTCCTAAGCCTTTATCCTTGATATATCATCGAATGTTAGAGTCCTTAATCATGAAAGATAGGTACAAGGGCTTTATTTTTCAATGTATGAAAGTATCAACATCCAGATCCATGAAAGATATGAATTCATGGTATTTTTTCATATCATTATCAATACAATAATCCTCTATGGTAGAATCCTCGTCATCAAACTCTTGAGGGCTTGACAAAGACTCAATGAGTGTATATAGGAGAAAATTTGATAATATGCAGGAATTTTGGATTGAAACATTTTCAGGTACATGGGATTGTTGGTTCACCACATAATACATTCGATCAGAAGGTATCTGTTTTCCATCATGGAAATACACTTATTAGGTACCTCTGAAGTTGATGTTCCTTATGTGGATGTACCCGCCTTTAGGGATGAAGATGGATGAACTTCTACTCTTTGAGGAAGTTCATTTGTTCTCCCAGTGGACACACATTTAGTGATTTATTCAAGGAGTATATTAATCCTTTCCACCGAGAAATGAGATTTAAAGCTCATTTGTTGTCCCAGTGGACACACATTTAGTGATATAATACTATTTTATTTTAAAGCATTGAAATTTAAATAATGGTCAGCAAGATTTAAGTAAATTTTATGTATCAAATATTTTAAACAAAATCCAAGGGATTTATTTTTAGGAATCCAAATGGAATATATTTTACTCGGTAAACATGAGTTTCATGATAATAAAAATGTGGATAATGACGAATATTTCGGTAATGAGGAGGAATAAATTCATTATTAAAACATAACAAATCACTAAGTTTTATTCTATGGTGGTTTACTTATTGTATGTGGTGAAACATTCCTCACCATAGGACATGGTGGAAATGACTTCCCGATATCTGAATGACTACCCTCAGCTCAATGGAAATTGTTTAAATGATGTAAAATCCAGGTGAAGCAACCCCTTGATAAAATAGAATATTGAGTTGATTTTTCATAGCATGTGTATGATGGAATGAGAGAACGTCATTGAGGCCCTGTTGTAGAATTCCACGGCACTAGTAAAAATGTATCAAAGAAAAAATGTTCATAAAACATTCTTTGTTGAGTAAAAAATGAAAAAAGTTATTTGAACACATTATAGTGGGGATGATGGTGTAATAGAGTAGTGAATGTATATAACTATGAAATCAAAAAAAAAGACCTTGGTACTTTTCATAGTTTATGTGATGTAATACATTGAATATTTTTACTTAATGTTGGAAAACATGGGGTGGATCACACCATAGAAAAGGAATAGTGATATGTTATAATCAAATTGATTCCTGGGAATCCGATTCTGGGAATGATGGTGGATGATTGTGGATGTGGTCATCATGTAGAGTAGCAAGACATAATGTCCAACTATAGGTGACAATTCCCTAGTGCTTGGAGTGTTCATGTCAAAAATAGAAAATGAATTTTATTATTCCATTATAGATGGATTATCAACAAATGAATTTAATATTTTAGGAGATATCAATATAAATATTATTGAATAGTTCTTTAATTCATCCATAATAACGTTTCATACTTTTTTCCATGATTACATCTTGAGGTGAAGGAGTATTTTGAATCAAACACTGAAATTAAGTATATATTTAATTCATGTAATAATTGATACAAAATGATGACCAAAACATAGTTATTGAGGACTATGGTAATGTAAATAGTGTGATTTTTTTGTAATTGGTTAATTTAAATTTGAATTGATCATAATGATTCTAAAAGATCCTCATTTCTGGATAAAATTTCCTTTTTATTTGAAGAAGGGGAGATTGGATAGATGTACTAGACAGAATATGTATACCTTCATGTATTTCTCATATTTTTCTTTAGGAAAAATTAATTGTTGTTCTAGGTAAGGGGATGAAAGAATTTGGAAACCCTTTATGATTATTCCAAAATAGAAGAAGATGATGAAATTTATGTAAAATAGAATGTTTATGGAGAAATTGAATATACATTATGGAAAGCATTACATCAAGGTGATATTAACAGGAGGTGAAAGAGTAGCCTTCCATGACTATAATAGGGAATATAAATATTCATTATGATGAAATTAAATCACATTGTACTAGTTTAGGGATATATATGTGTCTCTAAAATGTTTTGGGGATATTCCATCTATTTTATGATAATATTGGAAGGAATGTTCTAGTGAGTGACCCTTCAGAATAAGTGAGTTTTACCTAAATCGTTGTAAATAGAGTGACAGCTGTTAAGAGCAATGAGCTTTATAGTGATGTGGTGCAATACAAAATGTCATTACATGATTCTTGGAGTAACCTAGTTTCGGTAAACTATTTAAATATTTGAGTTCCTTTTACTTTATAAAAAAAGTGTACCTTATAATCGAATATATATTCAGTACAAGTGAATAACATGTTAACCTCATGGATGATAGGTCAATGCATATATAGAGAATATGGTAATTTAAAAGAGTAAAAAATTGAAAGAAATTTCATAACAGGATTCACCCCTAGACCACACTCTGTTAGGATAGTCTTACACTAATACCTTATTATTGAATCTAACTCCATCCACTATGTGATGGGTGGAATGAAATCTGCGTGATAATCGAACAGATTATGAAAATGTAAGGCACCACCTTCATATTCCTAATTACATAAACATAATTTAAATTAAATCATCGAAGAAATTGATTATGGAGATATAAACTAATGTATAATGGTGGGGATTTGGGTCATCATGGGTTACATAAATCTTTTATTAATGATCTCATGTTCTTGGTTGACCTATTTTGTTTTCATCGAGTCACTAATTTTTATCACATCTATGGTGGAGACATTTCTCCACCCTACTTCATTAACTAGGGATGTAGAATATACATATGTCATCTGATATGGTGGTTTTCCCATCTTTACACACCTATTATATATCATGTTCTGTAAAAAATACTTACAAATGAATAATCCATTAATATTATTCCACAATAACTATGGTTGGGGAAGTTATCATTGTGATTTTTTTGTCCAACATCATTGGTCTTCATGGTGTCTTTAAAACATATCAATCATTTTCTCTAAGGATGTTAATAGAAATCCTATAAAATATAATTTTTGAAATTAGTTGACCATTCTCTTCTATCACACCCATGTTTTTATTTTTTAATTGGATTCAGGGAAGGTCAGGGTTTGGTTGAAGTCCTTTTTTAAATATTTGTAATTTAATTTAAAGATGAGTTTTTTGGATTAGTGGCAAAGGGTGCATGGGTAGTGTAGGTTTGAAAAATGTGCGACCGATCCAGTTTTCTGAATAAATTAAAATTTTTATAGAATATTGAAATGAATTTAGAATTAACATTAAAATAAGGTAATGCAATCGAGCATTTTATGTGTGGTAATTTTATTACAATTTAATAGAGTAATAATAATATTATTGTTAAATTTCTATTTTTATTAATCATCAATAATATTATTAAAACTGTTATTAAAATTTTTACAATTTCAAATGAAATGATTATTATTATTATCATTAAATATGTCATTAATATTAACATAATTATTTAGAATATTATTATTTTTAATATTATTCAGAATGAAAGAATCATTATAAGTAATTTTATAATTATGTTATTATTGTTATTATTATTATTATTAGTCTAATTACTATTATTATTTTAGTTGGTGCACGGTCACCATAAGGTTAGTGGAAGCTATATGGTCACCTAAGGTACCTGCGCAGTTGCGAGATTCAGATTAATAAAAATAAAATGGAGATAAATAAATGATAAATCCATAATAAGGTTAATATACTTTTTTTCAAATAATAATATTATAATTTTATTATTATCATCATTATAACTATCCTTATAAAAATGAAGTAAATTTTATTACTTTTTACCATTATTGTTATTAAGAATTTATCATGATATATTATTTTTATTGTGGATATATTATTATTATTATTATAATGAATTTTTACTACAACTCTAAATTTATTAATTAATATCATGATGTTGGTGATGATGATGATTATTATTATATTTTATCACTTTTTATATTGATCGGTATAACCCCCACCCCCTCTCTCTGATCTATTGTCCCCCCTATGTGTTGACTGCATGTACAATCCCACATGCTTCATGTCGTTATGCCCTTGCTCCCCCTACTACTCTCCTCCCACCTTCTAGCTCCCTATCCTCATACCAGGGTGGATCTCCAGCTATCCCTCTATCCCTACCTCTCCTTAGTGCGGGGCGATCCCCCCCCCCAAGTGTCCCGATTTCAGCACCCACCACCAAATCGGTGGCCTAATCTACAACCGGATGCATGGTTCGCCAAAGCACACACATCTGGTAGGCCATCCTGGTGGTGCATCATCAGAGTGGTGTGGCCTCCCCCACCAGCCTTGACCTCCTCCAGCTAAGGCCTGACTAGACCACGGAACCCCTCTAGGCTACGCGACCCCACTTCTCGTAACTTCTATAGTGCTCTACCGCACTTTTTTGACCCTCATGGGCGTGGTGACCAGTCCCATAAACCCCCTACCTCTTTTTTCCATGATACATTCCACATTCCACCTCAGTTGGGAGTGCAACTACTCACTAAGATAAAAAAACATATGATTCAACACTTACTGTGGATGGTGAGCTGTTTGGGTTCGTTCTAACTTACCTTCCGTTGTGTTCAGGTGAAATTTATGTTTCTACTTTGTATGGTTATTTTTAATCATTGTTCTTGTGGGTTTAGATGTAGAGACCCAAAGATTGACGTACATGGACATTACATTACTTTTTCGGAATAATTAATACATAACAAAACCAGACACACACGGACCGTAATAGTTTAGTGTCTTTGGAAACTTGGAATATAATCTTCTAATCGTGGTGAAAGATCTTCAACATCTCCCTTAAAGAACATCCCCTTTTTTTCATACCTAAAACCTTTATTTACATCCTGGGGAAAAGAAAACATAAAAGGGGTGAGCTCAAATGCTCAGTAAGGGTAAGCATAGAGAACATAAAACAATCCTTTGACATTTGAATGTAAAACAATATCATGAGCATAAAATCTAAACATCAAAATCTTGGGAAATGACATAAAACATGGCAGTACGTAAGGCATTGATCATGAAGAAACATTAATCATGATAAATTATCTTGGGAATAAAACATTTAATTGTGGAAACCATTAAACACATTATATGATTTCTATAGTCACCACGACATTACTTCCAAGAACATATTAGTGGACAAAGTCTCTTTCTGAATCGAGTTCACTCCTCCTTCCAGTCCTGTGTTACTGAACTGATTTAACTTTACGTTCCAGCCATGTCAATCTCATGAGATATAAATCATTACCCAATGCATTTGAGGAACATATTGGTCCCACCCATCTCATATTGAAATCATTCTTTCGTGTGCCACAATATAAACATAAATTATTCATCATAACCCAAGAATAAAATGGGTTTCATAAACATCATTCTATCATAACGTAATCTATACAAAAAATTGGATATCATTTCATCATTAGAAAAGTGAAACCATGTAAATCATAAAGACATGATACTTGAAACATACAAATGTGAAGTAATTTCATCTTAGATGAAAATGGTTTTGATAAAACACTTGAAATGAATTCTTGAGGAAAATATCCTTTTTTCTTCAAAATCATTTTCTTTTCACAAAATGTCATGCAATTTGAAAAGGAAATTATTTTGTTGAAAATAGTCATGAAATATTTTGGAGGAATCTTCATGAAAATAAGGCTTTATAAAACTGTAAAAATCCTTTCATTCCGTATAAGTTAAAAAAAACATTCATCTTGTACTTTTGTCGAAAGAGCCAAAAAGTACCTTGTAGGGTAAATAAAATAAAGATTCCTTCTATAACATGGGTTAAAAGTCAAATGGGTAAAAAATAAATTAAACATACGTGAATAAACATTTTTAATTCATGGACATGTATGATAGCAATAACCCCGGTAAATACTTACGAATAAGCAATCTCGGATAAAAATGAGATTTGGACAATTATCCCTTTCCTTAGGTCTGATATGCTTCGTACGTATCCAAACCTCTTGTATAATGATTTAAATAATTTCATTGACTTATTAACAAATCATATTCATTGTTATGATATCGTATATGTTTCACTTATGACTTTATATTACCCATTCTTTTTTAAATTCCATGTTAAAGAAGCGTTTTGGGTAAAATCATTTCATTTATCATATGTGTTTCGACTTGTCGTTCTTGATATTATTACTTATATCCTGATTTAAATAATTCCATAATGTAAAACATGATTTATATATAAGATATATTCATCATATACATATATATATATTATAGATTGATAAAAGGAATAAAATACACCGTTCATGGAGACGGTAGGTCGTACGTACGCAAGAACGCTGTTTTCGTTTCCTTATTGAATTGAATGAAACAAAATTGATGACACACACGTATATATATACATAAATCCAGCAGCATTATTATTTCATATATTTAATTATTATTCATTATATACACATTATTATCATTCTTGTATGGTTAACATGAAGAATGAATCTCATCGCGTCGTGGAGACGGTAGTCCGTACGTACGCATGAGCGATGATATCATTCCCATAATTATTGAATAGAATTGGAGTGAATGGGATAATATATCAGAATAAGTATGATGTTATAATAACCATATATAGTTATTCTTCACACCATTATACCCATCCATGTAAGGTGGTGGTGGAAAAACAGATTTCACCACGGCGTGGAGACGGTATTCCGTATGTAGGCACACGTAGTGATTTCATTTTCCATAGGATGGATAGATGGTTAAATATAGTTGTTTCATACTTATAATAACATATCATTATATGATTTATACTGATGTTATTACTTCATTATGAAACAACTAAAGAAGAAGAATAGGAAGAAGAAATAAAGTTGAAAGAATCGGTAACAGACATTACCTTTTCTTTGATGCGCCTCTTTGAGACCTCCTCTTAGGGCACTAAAGTTGGTCTTTGAAGAAGACCCGAACCTCTAGGATGTGTATATGGAAGTGGGGAATAGAATTTTGTGGTTATTGGCCGATCTTGAAGGCTCAATGTGGTGTGAGGAATAGAGGGAGGAGGTTCCCTTTTATAAGGGAGGAGAGGGGCACCTTTGGAAAAATTAAAACAATTTTTTTATTATAAAGTTATATTCAGTTTCTAATAGCTCAAAATTGATTTATTTCTAAGATAATGTGGGTATGGGTCAAAATAATCTCATAAAATCGAATTTAGACAAGTTTAGGTTTATATTTTAACCTTATCATTTAGATTTAACCTTAAGTTAAATAATTTAACTTTTACCGTGTCTGCTTGTTTTCTTACACTATATGGTCAATAAACTTACTATAACAAGACAAACGAACCCAAAGTTATTTATTATTAATATATATAACCTTATCTAAGTCATTTGGACGATCCTTATATTTTTAGGAATAAAATTACAATTAATAATATAATATGTTTTTTAAAAACTATTTTATGTCAATTTTGACACTATTTGGTAATTTATTTTTGTGAAACTCATAACAAAACTATTAGTTCGGAAAAAGTTAATTAAATCAAAAATAACATGACATATTAACCTATAAAATTAGATAAATTCATAAAAAGTCTAAAATTACATTTATTTGGGTATTTATAACTTCAATTATGTCAATATTTCATTAATAAGATAATTACTACATCATCATTGTGTCATAAATAAAGTAACTTATTTAATGTATAAAAATTATAAATAAAATACCATTATGTATGAAATCGTTTTATCTTTCTAATGAATATTTATAGTCGAATTTATCTTATGCATAACCCTATATTAAATATGATTTACTTATTAAACTCTGATTTTATCTATTTTAACCCTTCCTTAAATAAATTAATATTAAATGTCCTGATCTAATCCAAGTGGTCCTAAATGGTCATATTTTATTACTAAGGTTGTTTTAGGTCGAATAAAACTTATCCAATATAATTAGGACATGTTTTATGGTAATAATAATATCATTTTTACCCTTAATTATCCTATTTACTTTTAACCGTGGTAAATAAAAGTAAAAAGTACCTATTCACCAAAAATTATTTTCATCTCATTGAACCACATTTTTTTCCTTGATATTAACAGTGTCTCTAGTATTTTCGAAATTCAATTCATAGTAGTGGTAAAATTTAATTTAAATTAAAAAAAGTCTGTTTTTTAACTACCACTAAGTGGTTCCACTATTCATCAAAAATTGAAGTTTTTCAGAAAAATACCAAAAATTCATCCTAAGCATTATTTGATATTCCTAATTCAAAATTGATGTCAATTTTGAAAAATTCATAACATATAAGTGGGATTAATTTTTTTTAAATTGAATTCCCGTTATCAAAAAAAATAGCGTGTCTTTTAGAAACAAAAATAATCAAAAGATTGATACTTGTTTATATCCAATTTCAAAGTGAAATTAATTCCAATGAACAACATTGGATTAAATTATAAAAATATATTCTAATTACATATTAAAACCAATTAAAAACATAATATATACATATAAATTATTTCTATGAAAAAAGTTGTATTTAATTAAAATATATCATGTTTTTACTATTCATGAAAATATGAAAGTTATCAGAATAATATGAAAAATTTATCCAAAGTAAATTTTTATATCCAGATTCCAATGAAAAATTTTATTTTGTCAAATTGAACTTATAGACATGTCATAAACAAGATTTAATGTGGGTGCGTCATCGAAAGGAGGGAAACTGCAATTTTTTAAAAATAAATATTTTACACGAAAAAATTATTTTTCTCTCGTACTATATTATAGAAAATGTGTAAGAAGAATAATAATGTTATAAAATTCAAAATGTTGTTAATACTATTCATAACTGCTAGTCCATAATAATATTATAACAATATATCGTTGTTTAGTGAAACCTGGTATTGCGTTCCACACACGCTATCGACGAAGGTCGCGAGTGCGTGTAATGAAAGACAAGTCAGTGTTGCGTGTTGTGCAAGACTTATCTATTGTTTCATGTAACAGAATCCAACCATATTTCATTTGTACATTTAATATATATATACACTCAATGTTTCGTAGAATAACTACTATCAAAATTGTGTGTAACATGATGCAAGAATTGTGTTGTGTAAACTGCAAGCTCATATGGTTTTTCATATAGCTCAAGGAATTCTTGTTGTAGCTTACAACACAATACATCAATGAAATTAAAAGAATATCTTTCATAAAATCTCGGGGTGTTACATTCTACCCCCCTTAAATTTAATTTCTCCCTTGAAATACATCGGGGTTATAAATCGTTTACTATTTATAGAAACCCACATCGTAAAAAGGAATGCTAAAACATAATTTAAAAACTGAAGTATGAAATGTAACGATTACCCAAAGAAAATCATCAGTGGGTTTCCATATAGGATAACATTGGTGAAAATATGGATATAGAAGAAATATCTAACCATCAAGTTTTGATGGAGAGTGGTAGAGAACATGGCTATGAAAAAACCATCAAACACAATGCCAAAGATTTTTGATGATCTAAGGTACCATCTAATTTATCGGATATAAGGGCACTAGGACAACATTTTTGGATTTCAAGATAATTTCCCAAAAGTTGATGAAATTGGAATTAGAAGAAATACTTTCTTGATTTTGGTACAGTCTCACCATTGGTCATTCTTTGAACAATTTCCACTTCATCTCTTAAATAAATGAAGTTGAATTTGTCATTCGTGAAGTGTTAGCAGATCATGTGGTAGAATTATGGGTCATTCCATCTGTCTCAAAAAAAAGGTTATAAAAGTTATCAAAAATAAATAAGTCTATCTATAGTGAGATTACTCATATGTGGTTCCTAAAATGGACTTATACTTCATATATCATACTGTTTAATATAATAAAACTAGTTTCTACTAAACAGGGACTTCCTATAGGCCAGTGTTAGGTGATAAAGGCCAGTCGCACTTCAGTTGTGGGTTCAATTCCCACAGCCTTGTCCGACACGACGGGTTGTCGCCCATCCTACAGGTTGTCCTTTTTCTAAAACTACATTACTATAACATCCCATCAATAATATCGAAAAAACTTATATCCTTAAACAATAGTAACTTATGTACAACATAATCCATTCCAATCTTTATTCTTATCCATAATATTGTAGTCCACTCTCATATTATAGTGAAAACGATTACCATAGATTTCATATAACAAGCATTTTAATACCATTGTTGATCCCCATATATTATAAGATACGTCTTGTTGGTCACATTCCAAACATTCGAAGGCCTTAATAATGTATTCTCTTGAAAAATGAATACCCATTGAATCTTATTGAAAACATGAGTGTTGTCAAAAGTTAACTCTTTCCACATACCAAAACCACAAAATTCTATATACTCAAACCATGATATAACAATTTCCTTATATCAGTCATGAGCTCATGAATACTGTCAAACATTTCATTTTCTCTTTATCCCTTCATTATGCGCAAATCATCTTTTTTGAAAAAATATCTCAATCACTTTCCATGGTTACTGGTACCATAAAATTATTGAAAACCATAATAGTCCAATAAATAAATATTCCAATATTCCACGATACTATATACAACATTATTTTGGTATCCCATTATATAAACACTTAATCATTCCACCACATCGTTTTCATATGCAGCATCACCAATAGTGATCGCAAGTGACTTCCCTTTGTCCTTTGCCTTAAGTGGTTGCTCATGTCGATCATCACTAACCCTTGGATTAGGATATTTATTAGCATAATGCCTTATTTCCTTGAACTTTAAGCATTTAAGTGTTGGTGGTGTGTTCTCTGCAGTCTTTTCTTTATTCACATCATTAGAAACCCTTTTTACATTACTTCGACACTCAGCTGCTCAATGACCTTCTTTTCCAAACATAAAAAAGTTTCTAGTCCCTTTAAGACAATCTCCACCATTCTTCTTTCCACATTTTGAGCATAAGGAAACATTCATCTTCTTTTCACCATTATTCTGAGATTTATCCTTGAACTCCTTCTTTCGTTACTTGTCAAAACCATGAGATGGGTAAGTAACACCAACTTTCATTTCTTCCTTGATAGCACAATGCACAATTTTTTCATATCTACCGAAGTCTCTTATAGCTAATGCCCTTCGAATATTTGGTTTTAAGCCACTGAATAATCGATCAACTTTACTTTCAGGTTGGATGATAAATTCAGATGCATACCTTTTAGGCCTTGTAAAATTCGCTTCGTATACACCAACATATTCATCATCCTTTTTCTTTAGTTCAAGAAACTACTTCTCCATCTTTGTTCAAAGAATTCAAGGGAAGTACTTATTGAAAAATATGTTCTTGAATTCGTCGCATTCCATGGACTCAATTTCATCTATGGGCCTCATATTCTTCATAAGATTCTACCATTGATCAGCTTCACCTTCCAAATGATATACTGCTAAGATGACTTTATCATGTTCAAAACACTGAAGAACTGAAAATATCTTTTCAGTGGTACTAATCCATTGTTCAGCAACAAGTTGATCAGAAACCCACTGAAAGAAGGTGGGCGTTGCCTCATGAAGGACTCAATATAATGTTGTTCCCTTCTCTTCTCATTTGGAAGTCCAGAATGATTCATAGATTGTGTAAGTATAGCAATAAGATTTTTCACTCCATCTCCCATAACATTTGTTTATTTAGGAGGACAATCATTGCATTTTCCATTCCATTGATCAACACAGTTCTTTCGGGTTCCACCCATCGTCTAAAAACCAAAAAGAATAGCGTGAGAGGCAAAAATCATGCTAGGGAAAACAACAAGTAAAGGGGGAGTACCCTTAATATCTAAAATCTTAGGTTAAATTCTAAGATCTTTACCATAGTTCTAGGTACATATCATATACGTTTACTTATCCTTAAGTACATCCTGAGACATACCTTAGAAATATCTCTAGGGATCTCACTAATGTTTTTTCATCCTAGTTTCCACATGTTGACTAAACCTTTTCTCTGATACCAACTATAGAGATCCAAAGCATGACTTACATGGACATTACATTACTTTTGCAGAATAATTAATACATAATAAAACATACACACAAAGACCGTAATTGTTTTGTGTCTTTGGAAACTCAGAATATAATTTTATAATCGTGGTGAAACATCATCAACATCTCCCATAAAGATCTTCCCATTTTTTTCTTACATAAAACCTTTCTTTATATCCTGGGGAAAAGAAAACATAAAAGGGGTGAGCTCAAATTCTCAGTAATGGTAAGCATAGAGAACATAAAATAATCCTTAGACATTTGAATGTAAATAAAACATGAGCATAAAATCTAAACATCAAAATCTTGAGCAATGCCATAAAACATGGCAGTACGTAAGGCATAGATCATGAAGAAACATTAATCATGATAAATTAGCATGGGAAAAAACATGTAATTGTGGAAACCATTATGCACATGATATGATTTCCATAGTAGCCAAGGCGTTGCTTCCAAGACCATCTTAGTGGACAAAGTCCCTTTCTGAATCGAGTTCACTCCTCGTTCCAGTCATGTATTACTGAACCAGTTTAACTTGTCGTTCCAGCCAAGTCTATCTCTTGATATATAAATCATCACCCAATGCATTGGAGATAGATATAAGTCCCACCCATCTCATATTGAAATCGTTCTTTTGTGTTCCACAATATAAAGATAAATCATTCATCATAACCCAAGAATAAAACGGGTTTCATAAACATCATTCCATCATAACGTAATCCATACAAAAAAATAGGATATCATTTCATCATTAGAAAATTCAAACCATGTAAATAATAGATACATGATACTTGAAACATACACATGTAAAATAATGTCATCTTAGATGAAAATGGTTTTGATAAAACACTTGAAATTAATTCTTGAGGAAAATATCAATTTTTCTTCAAAACCATTTTCTTTTCACAAAATGACATGTAATTATAAAATAATAGGATTTTGTTGAAAATAGTCATGAAATATTTTGGAGTATGCTTCATGAAAATAAGTCTTTATAAAACCATAAAAATCCTTTCATGTCGTATACGTTAAAAAAACATTCTTCTCGTACTTTTGTCGGAAAAGTCAAAAGGTACCTTGTAGGGTAAATAAAAGAAAGATTCCTTCTATACCATGGGGTAAAAGTAAAATTGGTAAAAAGTACATTAAACACAAATTCATACACTTTTATAAAACATGGAAACGGATGATAGCAATAACCCCATTAAATACTTACGAATAAGCAATCTCGGATAAAAATGAGATTTGCACAATTATCCCTTACCTTAGGTCTGATATGCTTCGTACGTATCCGAACCTCATGTATAATGATTTAAATAATTCCATTGACTTATTAAAGAATCATATTAATTGTTATGATATCATATATGTTTCCCTTATGATATTATATTACCCATTCTTGTGTAAATTCCATGTTAAAGCGGTGTTTTGGGTAAAATCATTTCATTTATCGTATGTGTTTCGACTTGTCGTTCTTGATATTATTACATATATACTGATTTAAATAAATATATAATTTAATAAATGATTTATATCTAATTTATATTCATCATATACACATATATATTATATATCGATAAAAGGAATGAAATACACCGTTCATGGAGACGGTAGGCCGTGCATACGCATGAACGCTGTTTTCGTTTCTTTATTGAATTGAATGAAACTAAATAGATGAAATACATACATATATATATATATATATATATATATATTTAGTATCATTATTATTCATTATATAATGATTGTGATCATTCATGTATGGTTAACATGGAGAATGAATCTCATCACGTTGTGGAGACGGTAGTCCGTATGTACGCACGAGCGATGATATCATTCTGATAATTATTGAATAGAATTGGAGTGGATGGTATAATATATCAGAATCAGTATGATGTTATAATAACCATATATAGTTTTTCATTACACCATTATACCCATCCATGTAAGGTGTTTGTGGAAAAACCGATTTCACCACGGTGTGAAGACGGTATTCAGTACGTACACACGTGTGGTGATTTCATTTTCCGAAGGATGGATAGATTGTTAAATAGGGTTATTTCATACTTATAATAACATATCAGTATATTATTTATTCTGATTTTATTACTTAATAATTAAACAACTAATGAAGAATAATTGGAAGAAGAAATAATGTTGAAAGAATCGGTAACATACATTACCTCTTCTTTGAAGCGTCTCTTTGAGACCTCCTCTTAGGGCACTAAAATTGGTCTTTGAAGAAGACCAGAACCTCTAGGATGTTTTTATGGAAGTGGAGAAGATAATTTCATAGGGTTTGACCGAGCATTAAGGCTCAAATAGGTGTGAGTAAGAGAGGGTGGAGGTGCCCTTTTATAAGGGAGGAGAGGGGCACATTTGGAAAAACTAAACATATTATTTTATTATAAAGACATATTCTGTTTTTAATAGCTCAAAATTGATTTATTTCGAAGATAATGTAGGGATGGGTCTAAACACTCTTATCTAATATAATTTAGACAAGTTTAGGTTTCTATTTTAACCTTATCATTTAGATTTAACCTTAAGTTAAATAATTTTACTTTTACCGTGTCTTCCTGTTTTCTTACACTATAAGGTAAATAAAATTACTATAACAAGACAAACGAACCCAAAGTTGTTTATTATTAATATATATAACATTATTTAAGTCATTTGGATGATCTGTATATTTTTAGGAATAAAATAACAATTAATAATATACTATTTTTTAAAAACTATTTTATGTCAATTTTGACCTTATTTGGTAATTGATTTTTGTGAAACTAATAAAAGAATGATTAGATCTAAAAAGACTAATTAAATCAATATTAACATTCCATATTAACATAAAAAATTAGTGAAATTCATAAAAAGTATCAAATTACATTTATTTGGGTATTTATAACATCAATTGTGTCAATATTTCATTAATAAGATAATTACTATATCATATTTGTGTCATAAATAAATTAAATTATTTAATGTCTAAATATTATAAATAAAATACCATTACGTAAGACATCTTTTTATCTTTCTAATGAATATTTATAGTCGAATTTATCTTATGTATAACCCTATATTAAAAATGATTTACTTATTAAACATTGATTTTAACTATTTTAACCCTTCTTTAAATAAATGAATATTAAAGGTCCTAATCTAATCCATGTGGGCCTAAATGGTCATATGTTTTTTTCTAAGGTTGTTTTTGGTCGAATTAAACTTATCCAATAGAATTAGGACATGTGTTAGGGTAATAATAATATCATTTTTACCCTTAATTATCCTATTTACTTTTAACTATGGTAATAAAAGTAAAAACTTAGTATTCACCAAAAATTATTTTCATCACGTTGAACCACATTTTTGCCCTTGATATTAACCGCGTGTCTCATATTTTTAAAATTAATTCACAGAAGTGGAAAAATTTAATTTAAATTAAAAAAATACAGTTTTTGACAACCACTAAGTGGTTTCACTATTCATCGAAAATTGAAGTTTTTCAGAAAAATATAAACAATTCATCCTAAGAATTATTTTATATTCAGAATTCAAAATTGATGTTTATTTTTCCAAATTCATAACATATAAGTTGAATTAATTAATATTAAATTTAATTCCCGTTTTCAAAACAAATAGCGTGTTTTTAAGAAACAAAAACAATCAAAAGATTGATACTTGTTTATTTCCAATTTCAATGTGAAATTAATTCCAATGAACAACATTGGATTAAATGATAAAAATATATTCTAATTACACATTAAAACCAATTAAAAAGGTAATCTAACTATATAAATTATTGCGATGAAAAAAGTTGTTTTTAATTAAAATATTGCGTGTTTTTACTATTCTGTAAAATATGAAAGTTATCAGAATAACATGAAAAATTTATCCAAAGTAAATTTTTATATCCTGATTCCAAAGAAGCATTTTATTTTGTCAAATTGAAATTATAGACATGTAAAAACAAGATTTAAGGTGGGTGCGTCATCAAAAGGTGGAAAAACTGCAATATTTGAAAAATACATATTTTACACGAAAAAATTATTTTGCTCACATACCATATTCTAGAAGATGTGTAAGATCAATAATAATGTTATAAAATTCAAAATGTAGTCAATACAATTCATAAAGACTAGTATATAATAATATTATAACAATATATCATTGTTTAGTGAAACCTTGTATTGCGTACAACACATGCTATCGAGGAAGGTCGTGATTGCGTGTAATGCAATCCAAGTTAGGGTTGCGTGTTGTGCAAGACTCCTCCATTGTTTCGTATAATAGAACCAAACCATATTTCATTTATACATTGAATATATATATATACACTCAATGTTTCGTAGAATAACTACTATCAAAATTGTGTGTAACATTATCCAAGAATAGTGTTGTGTATACTGCTAGCTCATACGGTGTTGCGTATAGTGCAAGGCAATCTTGTTGTAGCTTAAAACACAAGACATCAATGAAATTAATAGAATATTTTTCATAAAATATCGGGGTGTTACATTAGAAACGTTTTTTTATTGTAGTGCATTGGAGAGGTAAATTACGTGATACCATATCAATTGGGTCATGGGTACCTATGCATGAGTGGAAGGCGTGTTGCCTTGTTGAGATTGAGATGCGAGACGACGTAGATTCTCAACTAAAAATGCCCTTAAATGCAGAATTTATTAACTATTTTTTATATCATTGATTTTTGATAAATTTAAAATTAGATTAAATAATTATTTTAAGAGTAATTATTTAATGTAAATAATGATTTTTATTATTTATTCATTTCACTGAAATTAGTTTCATGATGAATGTTTGCAAAATGTTGGGAAAAATGCCACTTTAGCCTTTTAAACATAATTCATGAATTTTTATGTTTGATTCTGGTTTGAGAAGAAATTTTTTCTTTTAACATTTGATCAAATGTTTTGGATTATTTTGAGAAAATATTTCTTTTTAAAATTAATATAAGGCTGAGTTTTCTCTTAAAAAACGTGTCTGGTTTTGAAAACCCCCATGGGGATGATCCTTGGGGTGTCAAGGGTCAGATTTGTTGAGCAATTTTTGTGGGTAATGATTATTCTTGATATTTGTTTCTTGTTTGATATCGGTGGTGACCCCACATAGTACTATCCATGAAATCCTAGACATGTAAGTGAATTTTTTGTGAATAACTATTGCCCTAGTTTTGATAAAGCAATAGAAATTGGCCCATAGTAGGGGAATACTTGGGTTTGTTGCTATGGGATTGGGACCCTTTACCAGGCCAGGTAGGGCGATGATTGGGAATTTGAGTGTTATGAAATAATTGATTAGGACATGCCTTCTAGATGAGTAACATTTGTAGTACGTTCGGGATTTTTCACACACTCCTAGGATTGACCCATGTTTTCTTAGACACTCATTTGCTTTTGGTAGATGATTAAGGTGCCTTGCTCATTTTTCGTTCCACATGTGTTACATTCCCATTTCCCTTCTTGTGTGTTTTGTGTAATGTATGGTCTCTATCATGTGTAAAAAAAATATTTTATTTAAATTTGCCATGAATTTTTTTATAATGGTAATGAACCTCTTACATCAATCATTAATTATGTTTTTAAAATAAAAAGGGAAATGAAATGTTACATTTTTTGAAAATAAAAGTTTTTGTGAAACCCATATTTTATATAATTTACTTCTATCATGAAATTAGTAAATTCATTATTTAATGGTAGTGATATGGGAATATATTTTTGGGCAATCCTATTGAGCTTTAATAATAATAACTATAGTATTTCTCTTATTTTTAGTTTATGTTGTAGGTTTGAATCGAGGCTATTTGATGTGGGTGATAGTTATTTGTGGATTGGAGACTGACTCTCAGGTTAACATGGAGGTATCTTGGGTTTCAGGTTCAGTTTGGTTATTTTGGGTTTTTGTTATTCAGTTTGCTGTTTCTTTGATTGAAAATAATGTAATTTTTAAAAATACCATTGAGTTTGATTTTATCCTTTATTTAATTAGTTTACTTATTTATTTTTTATTGGGGAAAATCATTTCCTCTGTCTTTCTTAATGAACTTGGGGCTTGTCTCGATCCATGGAGAAATTTGAACGCCTCTAGGGCCTTTCTATGGATAAACTCAACCGACATGTTCAGGGTCAAACCATGTTGATTCATTACAAAATGATATTAGAGTATGTTTTATATTATGTGAACCATTATTATAAGAGAAACCATCATTATTTGAGGATTTCATGGTAGAAGGTGTTGGATTTTATAGATCATGGAGAAGGAAGGGGAAGGACATCATGAACCATTCCTTATTTCGATCCATGATTTACCATGGGATGTTTGGGTGATGGATGTTGTTGGTTATAGAAGATTGATTTGTATTAGGAGAAGAAAATGGAGTTGGTTAGTGGCTCTGTGAGCTTGTAGGACCTTCCAAGCCATGAATATATTGAGAAATTATAGTATAAGGCTCTCTATGATAGTGGTGTGACTGCTCTATGGCCACCAACTATATGAATTAGTCACACATCGAATCCTTATCCACTTATAACCCATTTTGGGGTTTCATTTATTTTGGAAAATAGTTTAAAAATTTCAGGTTTTAATTGTGAAAATTAAATATCCAAAATATAATGACTTTTTTACCAAGTTCCTTATTTCTTTGTTTCCTAGTGTCCTCCCACACAATGGTTCAATGGACATGTATGGTGAATCATTTGGTGGTGCGTCCTTAGAAAACACTATAGTTCATTAACATATAGAATGTGTTCTAGAATTACAGATGTTGAACCAACCTCTCTTTTTTGGTCAATCGGATAATCTCAAAGTAGAGGAGAGGATACAAAAGATTGATAGACACCTCAGCTGCCTTGTGCTTCCTGATTCATTAAAGGTAATGTTCTATAACTTCATGGTCGAAGGCCCATCCTGGAAATTGTGGGAAAACATGTCATGAATATATTTTCAGAAATATACTACTTGGTAGTTCTTCAATTTTTAATTTATCCAACATTATTTCTAGAGATAATGATGCTGAGAAATAGGATGAAGTTATGTAGTATCTAGAAGTGTGTTGGATCAATGCATGAATTTTAATGATGATTCATTGACCTAGTACCATATAAACCAAGGTATGTCGCAAACGATCTCGTGAAGTCTTAACATTTGGTGTATGGGGACCTTCTTGAACTATAGTCAAAAGTGGAAGAGCATAACCTAATGACCTTTTCCCATGTAGTGGGGCTATCCTTTTTTGTGGATGCAGAGTTATCGGGAGGGTTTGTTTTGAGGAATCTTCATCCAAATTCTAGATGTGTTTCAGAGGATACTGATAATAATAATGGGAAGCAGCTAGATGCTTGCGGTGCTAGAAAAATAATATGAGGCTTTCAGACCCACAATCATCTTTTTAGAGTATAATGTCGTGATCCCTCGTCATTGTGGTATGTAGGGTCACAAGAAGCCATTGTTCCCCAGTTCTCCATAAACCTGCCTCACCCAAGGAAGCATAGGTCACCTACAACAGTTTTGTCAAGGTGTATCCCGGAAGCACTGTGTAGCCAGAAGCAACTCATCAATGGTCACACCAGCTCATCTGTAGGAGTAAAATGATGTTTGGGAACATTTTGGGGTATTCTTTTTTTTTTCAATTTTCCTTGATGAAATAGACATACCTAGTGGATTTTTTTTGTGTTTATCTACCTTTAGTTGTATGAATGGTGATTTTTGTCAATTTTTGAATTCACATCTCAATGGAATCTTGTTTTGACTCATTTTGACTTGTAATTTCTCTTTAGGATTTTCGATAGCCTTTCTGTGGGACATGATATGCTTCAATCATCTGATCTCCAACCCTAGGTCGTAGAGTGGAGTTGGTGCAAAGTCCGGAGAACAATAGTGGTATAAAAAGACATTGTTTTAGCTTAATCCCTTATGGTGGCATTGTTGTTGTTTTCTTGAGGGTTTTATGTTGGTGGAATATGTCTGTTGAGGTTTTTGGTACATTAATTGGACCCTCCCCATCCCTCTCCTACCCATGGGGGGTCTTGGGATTTTGTGCGAAATTTTTCATGTCTGTTAGATCTCGCCAGTTCTTACGATGGTGATATCCATAAAATATCCCATTGAAGTCTATGTTAGCTTAGTTCTTATGGTGGAGTCTCTGTTCGGTCCCTGGAGAATCCATATTATAGATTCATTTTTTATATCAGTTTGTTGTGGGTCGTCTAGTGTGGAACCACCTAATTCTATGTTATTCATTGAGTAAATTTTGGGACTTCTATCTTCCTAGTGTGGTTTTTGGAGTATGGTCATAATGGATTTCACCAGATGTTGTTTGATTTCTCTTGGATGTTTTGTGTAAATGGTATGAGTTCCACTTGAAAATACTCATGATATTTTTATATTATGAATTGGTATAGGCATCGTAAATTTTTTATGTATTTGGGATCGATCAAATATAAATGTTTAAACTTTTTGGGCTGGGTGGAACGTAGTGAGGAGTCCATTTCCAGTATGCCAAGATTATTTTTTAATTATATTTCATTATTGATAGGGTTCATTCCAAATTTTACTTACCATGTGATTGGGAGGTCTCCTTGAACTATAATGTTGTAGTAGTTTCTTTTTTTGGTTTGGACTTGTTATGGTTTTTTTAGGGAGGAATGTGTTGTGGGGGGGGGGGGTATTTTCAAACATGTGTTTTTATTTTTGACTTTATTTCGGCTTAAGATATGGTTCAAGAGAAGTTATTGTTTAAATTTTATAGTTTTATTTAAACATGATTGTTTTAGGCTTAGTGACACTTGGAACATTGGATGGACACCGTTACAAAACTGTTGGGACTTCCCCGTTAGTAAAATAAATTTAAAATATAAAAAAATGATCAAATAAAGATTAAATGAGTGTTAAAATAATGTAATGAAATCGAGCATTTTAAACATTGTAATAAAATTTTTACTATTTATAATAATAATAATAATATTATTATTAATTTTTTTATATTAATAATTATTACTATAATTAAAGAAGTATTTAAAATTTCTACTATTAAAAATTAAATGATGATTATTACTGTTTTCATTAATAGTGTCATTAATATTATCATAATTATTAAAAATAAAAATAATCATAATATTTTTATTAATGAAAAAATTGTTATAAATAATTTTATCATTATGATTTTGTTCTTATAATAATAATAAATATTATTATTAATAATAATATTTATATTACTGTTCGGGCACCACACCATTAGTGGAAGCCATGCGGTCAGCCTGGGTATGTGTATAGTTGTGGGATTCAAAATAATAAAATCAAAATGAAGCTTAATAAGTGATTTAACAATATTAATGTTATTATTATTATTTTAGATAATAATATTATCACTTTATTATTACTATTATTTGAACTATCAATATTAAAATTGAATATGTTTTAATTTTTTACCATTATTGATATTCTGATTATTATTATGGTATATTATATTTGTTGAGGGTACATTAATATTTTATATTATGATTTTATTTTATTAATATTATTTATTTATATATTTAGTTATATATAATTATTATTATTATTATTATTATTTATCTTTTTTAGGGTTTGGTGAAACTCCAACCTCTCTCTCCATGCTCCTCTCACCCATGTGTGTTGGCCACCTACGCAACCCCCCAGCATCATGTTGCTACTCCCTTGTTACCCCTTATGCTCATTGTCCCCATTCCATCTCCCTTTCATCCTACCGGTGTGGATCTCCAGACATCCCCCCTCCATACCTCTCCTCAGTGTAGTGTGATCCCCTAAGGCATCCCATGTCAAGCCAGTAGCACCAAATTGGTGGCCTCTTCAACAGTCGGATGTATGGTTGACTATCACAACCACATCCAACTTGTCCTCCGATCAGTGAAACTCTCGAACGGCGTGGCCTCACTCTCAATCCTTGGCCTCCTCCGTTTGGGAAAAAACAAGCCCATGCAACCCTTCTCAGCCACACAATGCCACTTCATGTAACATCTCTATTTACCCACAATACCTCACTAACACACCTAATCATGGATACTAGTCCCGCTTTCCCACATCCCTCCCTTGTTCATGTAACCTGCCATGTGCCTCCATGGTTGGGAGTGAAATGGCTCACTAGGACAAATTAACTTAAGATTCATCAATTTCCCCGAAATGAGAGTGGTTTGGGTTCGTACTGACTCACCTCCCATTGTGTCAAGTTGAAATTTACACTTCTTCTTTGTTTGGATTATTCTAAACAAATTTTTCTATGTTTTTAAATTATTTTACTATGTTTCAATTCATTATTGAGGTACATTATGTTATTTTGTAGCCAACGGGTCGTGCATACATGTGGGCAAGTGCGAGGTGGGTCGCGTTTTTGTGACCAATCTATGATTCGAGGTAGGTTCCCCAATACACATTCCCTTAAATTTTGAAATTATTAATTTATTTTTATATCATTGATTTTCGATAAATGTAAAATAATATTAGATAACTATTTTTGGAATAATTAATTGTTGTAAATGAAGTTTTTTATTTTTTATGCATTTCACTTAAATTATTTTCTTAATTAATTGCCACACAATTGTGGGATAAAATTAATGTTTGAAATTTTATACTTAATTAATGAATTTTCAAGTGGGGTTCTAGTTTGATGTGAAATTGTTTCCTCTAAACATGAAAAAATGTATTTGATTATTTTGATAAATGATGTCTTTTTAAATGTCACATAAGGAACTTTTGGATCTTGATAAAGTTTAGGTTTTTGGAAACCCCTCAAGGGATTGATCCTTTGGGTATCTTGGGGGTGATTCGTTGTGCCTGTGGTTGAGGGTGATTCTTGTTCATGATATTGGATTCAAATTTGATATCAGTGGTCAATCCAATTAGTACTCACCATGGGAACCTACCATATTAATGAAATTTTATATGATTTATTGATACACAATTTTAGATTATGCTCTATCTATTGTCCCATAGTAGGTGGATACATTGGTTTGTTGCTATAGGATTGAGATCCTCAACCAGACTAGGTTGGGAGATGACCTGAAATAAAGGTTTTATGACGTAATTTAGTAGGGGAATCCTTTCATATGGTCACATTTATAATACATTATTTATTTTTTCATGAGATCCTAGGTTGGAAACATGTTTCTTTCTGTGCGCATTTGTTTTTGGTAGGTGATTGAGGTGCTTTGCTCGGTTGTCACTCCTTGAGTGCTACTTTCCAATATCCCTTATTGTGTTTGGTGTTTCTTGTGTTGTTTTTCTCTTGGATAAAAACTAAATTTGGATTTTAAATTGTCTATAAAAATGTTTTAAAAATGTAATTCACATCTTCCTTCAATCATTAAACATGTTTTTAAATTAAAAAGGGAAATGAAAAATACATGTTTGAGAAATGAAATGGTTGTGTGAAACCCATATTTTATATAATATATTTCAATCATGAAATTTTCAAATTTTTTATTTAATGTGAGAGCTTTGGTAATAGATTGTTGGGAATGGCTATTGAGTTTTAATACTAATTTCTAAAGTATTTTTCTTATTTTTAGTTTATATTAAAGGTTTTACTCGAGCTTATTCCCCATGGGAAATAGTTGTTTGTGGATTGGAGACTGACTCTTGGGATCACATGGAGGTGTCTTATGTGTCTGGATCAGTTTGGTTGGTTATAGTTTTGTTAGTTGTTCATTTTTTTGTTTCATTAATTGAAAATAATGTAATGTTTGGAAATATCATTGAGTTTCATTTTCATCTTTATTTATTCAATTTCCTTGTTTATTTTTTTTATTTGTATAAATTGTTCCTTCTATCTATGTTGATTGCCTTGGATATTTTCACCAGCCCAAGAGGATCAAGAATGCCTCTCGACCCTTGTTGTGGATCTACTCGGGTGACTGGTTTGGGGTCGACTCAGGTTGGTTCGTGGCATTGTCTTCTTTTCCAAAATAATATGGGGTTTCTCCTTCATAAAATTATAATGATGGATTTAATGTTTTTGATACTATTTTAAATAATTATGGGATTAGATTGAGTGTAATACTATTTTATGAATATAATCAATTCATGTTTGAGTTTTGTGCTTTTACTTTCCACTTTGTAATACATCTCCCACTGTCTTAATGGTGCTTGTTGAAATTTGTCTTCTAAGTACCAAATGGAATCATTCAGGTACTATGGTAAATATGAAAATTAATGAAACTCAATTTTGAGAATCATGATAACGAGAAATATCTAAATCTAATATTGGATTATATTTACGAATATCTACAACAATATCCCTTATATAAGTAATTTATTTATAAAATACTGTAGGGAATTCCACATGATGATAATGTCTGAACCTCTCTAATTTTCATGATGTTTCCCATTATTGAGGTAAACAGTAGTCATATTTCTTATCATAGTGATGTAATGGTAAATGAACTTGCATTTTCATGTTTGAAAACTAGTAATAGACCTAGATAGAATATTTTTATAGTATAATAATTATAGTTGATCAATAGATTGCATGAAGCATCTAGGAATTTTATGCTCGAGCTACTCTGGTGTTCCCATCATTGGACCACATTGAGATGAAAAATTCATTAGTTGATAATCTATATATCTTAGAAAATTTTATATAGTTTAATTGGGAAATATAAAGGATTTTTTTGCATAGTAAATTCCTCCCACTCTGTATATGGGTTGCACTTATGATTATCTAGAGTGTGTATACACTCCATGTCAAGTATTTGAGTAGTTAGTGACTAAATGGAGTCATGGTGTACCAATGGAAGTAACTTATAACATGATATATGATTTGAGTAAGTATGTGATACCTTGAAATATCATCTCACATAGCCACCCCCATTATTTTATATGTTTTTTCATTTGATATAAACATTAATTATTTGATTTCATTCATTACACACAACTTCGCGTCAAAATAAAGTCATGATAATATATCTATAAAACCAAGATGCTAGACTGAAAAGAATGTATACAATTAAAATAATTAATATATATATTTAAATAATTTAAAACTTATTTATTATATTCAAATAATTTATCACTAAATGTTTAATGAAATTATTGAATAATCAGTAGATCGTTTTTTCAAAGGAATTTTTTTCTACATATTATATATTATTATCTAGAAATTAATAATGATCACTTTTAAATTTTTATTATAAAAATATTATTTTTATGTATGAATAAACATCCATACTATAGTTAACTAATGGTTTGGAATGATGAAAGACATTATTAATGGTATGAATGTCATATTTTTCATAAAATAGTTTTTTTTTCACAATGTGTTTTTACCGTTAAAAATTATATTAATTTATATTTATTAGAGGAATTTATTAAATTTATTGATTCAATATTGGTTATAATGTTTTCACATTTATTTTTTGGGTCTTAAGATGAATATAATGGAAGTAATTTCAATTTTATGCGTAACAAATATTATTTTCTAAAAAAATGTTTGTATTGTGTGTGTTCATTTAATATACCAATAATTTCTACTACATGAAGAAATAATAATTTAAAAAAATGTTTTTATATTTTTAATCAACATTTAAAAATATTTTAATAATACAAATGTCATTTTTGCTAATAATGAACAATAAAAAAATAGTTGTTACCATGGTTAAGGATAAAAAGGGTTTACTAGGGATTACAACTATGATGTATGATTAACATTTAAACATAAAAGTAATAATTTATTATTTTATTGAGGTATTTTTATTCCATATTATCTATACATTAAAATATTGTCTATTTGGATCCACTATCAAGAGAAAATGAAGGAATATTATGTAAAACATTTATATAATTACATGTGTGTCATGTACATCAAATATAAAATGGAATCTCTTGTACAAAAAAATTAAAAACAATTGATACATAGATCTTATGAAATACCTTAATAAATTAATTTCATTCATCATAGAACTTATTTGTATCTCCTAACACACATAATTCTGGGATTAAGTTGTAAGTTTAAGGGTGTCTCTCAAAGAAGGTTCAAAAATCGTAACTGGTCTCTTTTGACTTCATTTCTTCTTCCACCATATATAATATTATAGCATCCATTAGAAAATGAAATTTATACTATCAATAATATAATAATATTTTATTATGATGATATGATGAATTTATTTACCTATCTTCATTAAAATGGTAAATGCATGTACCACTCATGTGTATGTGTTGACTACTGCCTCTATATAACGATATGATTTATGTTTCTTCACCTGATCATGTTGAGGAAAATAATTATGTATTTAAAAAATAATTATGATATTAATTTTTTACTTATAAATTTGTAAATATAAAATATTATTTATATATCTTTCCATTATGTTATTAAATATGGAACGAAACATTCATGTGTATAATCATAATATTTTCTCCATCGACTATGTAATTCAATGGTTCTATATCATAACTTTTACATGTTGTAGTAAAAATGTATTCAACTACTATATGTTATATTTGTATATGTATTAAAACAATATAAATAGTTTAACCCTGACATAATTACAAGGAAATCAATTACAAATAAATTTCTTTGGGGAACAATGAAACTGTTAATACTGGAAACGATAATTTTAACAAATAAATTAATATAAATGGGTATTTAAATACTATACGATTATAATATATGATGTTAGAATTATTTATATTATCTTTCATATAATCATAACAAATTTAAATTTATTATATTTTTGTTGAGAGTGATTATAAAACATGCAAAACATGAGGTAAGGGTTTTACACTACAATATCATTTTTATAGGGATTATTTATGCTTAAATTTATAATTGTTAAATTATATGATATAAATTTCACAAATAACATGAAATTATAATCTTGTTTTTATTTTTAATGATTACATTTTTCTTTTCAAATTTTTTCCATTAATGTATTCATGATACTAAATTAGTTTTTTATTAAAAACTAACATTATTTATCCCTTTATTTAGAAATTTTTTCCTTCCTTGTCTATATTATCTTTATAATGATTTCACAAATGTTTTTAATATTTTCATATGATTTTTAATTTCATTTTTGACTATGTTTTATTATAAAAATGTTTTTATTGAATCGTTTCTTTGTTTTCCTGATGTGGTACTTTTTATAAATTGTGAGAACTGAAGTCTGGTTTTATCATACTAAATGGATGGTTTTCCCTGTTTCATGGCCACTCAATGTTATGATTATTAATTAATAATTTTACCTGATTATTTTAAAATAAAATATATCTATAATATTAGGTAAATTTTTAAAACATATATTTGGGATTTCAAAATGGAATGGGTGTTATCATGAAATATTATAATGACATTCTAAATGTATTTTTCATCTATGGTAACATTATTTGATGGTAATTATGCTTCATAGAGGATATGAAACTAATAAATCATTCTTATTCATTAATGATACTATTTTTTATTATGATTGTTAAATATTTTTGACTCCTATTTTATATTACAAGGTTTAAGATATTATGAATTGATTTTCATTCATGATATCATGTCATACATATGAATTTTTAATGATTATGTGGTTAGAGGATCCATTATATCCCTCTAATTAATTGGGTAATGATTAAATTTTTATTGGATAATTTTTTTAATAAATGTTACCCCAAGACAAAAATAATGAACGCAGGTGGTTATCTCATGCAAAAAAATTTCTACATGACTGGTTCTATGTAATGATCTTCTAATTCCCAATTGCTTGAGAGTAAAAAGAGTCATTAATGGACCTTTAGAGACATCACCAAGATTCCAAAGGCTGGAAATAAATGTAGATGGGTTTTGAATAATAGTGGGGGTGATTTAACCTTGAATAAATAAAAAAATAAACTAACAAACCATAACAAACCCATTCAATTAATGATGACTGAACCAATGAAGGACAACTAAACAAATTCAGGTATCTCAAAACCACATGAATGTGTGAAATAGTGCATGACCAAACTGTTACCATTGTAAAAAACATATAGACAACTAAATACTCTCAAAATACCACAAGACTCCATGCTCCACAAGCTCTATGCTCCAAAATCACCGAATACCCCAATTGTCATGATGTAGTACTAAAAACATAAGAAACGTTACCATTCCCATATCATTAAAAGAGAATATCCAAAATCACCAATGTGATAAATATGGGGTGAGTATAAAATTGGGTAGGATTTCCCCCAATGAATTCCATACTCATGCCACTATAATGGAATGGTTTTCGTATTAAATAATATCATTTATATAAAACAATTTACCAAAAACGTTTATAACCAAGTATGAAAAAAGTTCAAAAACCAATTATAACCAAGTAAAAACAAAGGTAAATGAAACCAATTTCTATAAAGTAATTTCCTGGAAAAATAATTAATCATAGCCTAAAACCAATTCTTATTACCATTTTTGCATACCAATTTCATAGTTCACAACACACCCACACATGAATGCTCTGTTATATTGTTCTATAATAAAGAGTGGTCCCTCATCCAATTACCGTGTTTCCCAATGACACACGCCCCCAATCTAGGGTCACACACATTTTATCCCAATGGTACATTCCTTCATTCATATGAACATCGATCAGGATCTCACACAAAACCCATTGTATGCCAATCCATTCTAAATAACCATTTCCAATCATTTTAATAAAATTGTACTTTTATTGAAAACCAAGGAACACCCCAATTTCAAAATAGCCATTTCATTTCAATAAAACATCCCATTTTTATTGAAACCATCTAATCCAAAACATGTTCCACAATTCCAAAAAATCCTTATTTTGAAATCCATATTTTAAAACCAAGAACAGAAGCACATTATTCAAAACTCCAAATTTTCCAGATTTTTATAATTTACAAAACCATCACCAATGAATATTTCCAAAATATAATAACAATACAATAAATGATCAATTCGTCATAATGAAATCTATTTAAAATTATTCTCATTAGTTATACAAAGTTTGGTTGAGAATTAATTTTCCTACCTCAAAGGTGTTTATGAAAACCACAAAAAACAATGAACGCAAAAGAAAACCAGGTCAATTATTCACAGAACAGCCATAGATCACTTCACCAAGAAAGATCAAGACCAAATCTCAACTTATTTGGTATCCAAACTCATATATCTACCCATAATTGGTATATAACTGAGAAACCAAGAGAATAAAAGAATTATATCTATGTAGATCAATGAAATCGACCAAGAATGAAGAAGAATGATCATATACCTCAAGAATATGGTTTTGGTTTACCAGGGGAAGCCTTAAAATTGACTCCAAAAGGATTCGAAGATGTTATCCAACCTTTAATAGAAAATATTCTTGAATAAAGGAAATTGTGGGGAAAAACTATGGAGTCACGGAAAAAATGTGTGAGATCATATTTTTAAGGATCTCATTTTGACTCTGCGCATGGTATGTTCTCACAGTTAGGCAATCTATGTGCTAACTATGAAGTAGACACTACCCCCAAAAATTCCCTTTGGATGATCCCCCAGACCATGATCCAACAATGATTGATCTATTGCCTCAATATGACCACTAAGCACAGTTTGGCAGCAGCGTTTGCAATACCCTACGCCACCCATGTGACTTCCATTTAACCCTTTAAAACTTCCAAATTTATCCCAAATATCCCATCTGTCGCCCATACACATTATAAAAATAAAAACATCAACTAAGTATTAAACAATAGTAAGCAGGGGTACTACATTTTCCCCAACATTGGCCTTTCTGTCCACAGAATGTTGAAAACATTTGCTACCCTAGAATAGTCCCAACCACTACTCATTCATTTCCTTCTCTTGTTCCCACATCTCTTTCTTAATAATACCATGCTGATATAAAACCCAAACTAGACCGATTATTTTCCCATGAAATACATTGTATTTACTATCCCTAATCTGTATCGAGATATGTTTCAACGATGCATCCAGCTCTAGGTCAACTTGATCTCATCTGATCACATTATCAAGATAAGGCTGATACTTTTCAAACTATAATACATGGAACACATTATACATTGACCTGAACTATGGTGGTAATTCCAACTGATATTCATCCTATCTGATCTATTCTAGTATCTTGAAAAATCCAATGTATCTTGGAGGTAACATTACCTAATTCCCAAAATGATAATGTCCATGTCTCATAGGTAACTGCAAGAACAAATGATCACTTAGGGAAAATGACAATGTCCTCCGATGGTGATCAACATAAGATTTTTCACGACTCTGAGCCATCTCCATCCTCTTTCTAATCAAATGGATATTCTCCTTTACTTCTTGGATAAGGCTCATCCTAACTAGTGATGTCTCACCTGTTTCCACCAAAACATATTAGAGAGAGACAAGGACCCCCAATAATTGACTCAAAATGAGCCATAAGTATCTAGGAATGATAGTTATTATTGTATGAGAACCCCAAAAAGGGTATATGATCTTCCCATGATCCACCAAAATCTACTAAAGTAGCCTAAAAAATTCCTTCCAATGTTTTTATTGTTCACTCAGACTGGCCATCTGTCTGAAGATGATATGGTGTTCTCATTGTCACCAATGTCCCAAGGGTTTTTGTAATGATTTACAGACATGATAAGTGAACCTCAGATATATCTATGAGATGATTGAAAATAGTATGTCACATCTTTTTACCACTTATTGGATATACGTCATGGAATGATCCTTCACCGTATGAGTTTCAAAAATGGGAATGAAATGACACTATTTGGTAAGATGATCCACTATCACCCATATGGAATCGTTTTTATAGACCGTTCATGGAATTATTATAACAAAATCCATCAATATATTCTCCCATTTCACAATTGTATAGGTAATTTATAAAACATATCCACTAGTCTCTGATGCTCTACCTTAAATATCTTATAAGTTGAACACTTGGAAACGAACTCGGTCACATTCCTTTTCATATTGGTCCACCGATATTTCACCTTTAACAGCTTATACTTGTTTTGAGTGACTGGATGTACAACCCATCTTGAATTGTGGTAGGAATGAAGGATATTTTCTTTAAAAGCTTTAGGTTCAATCATCTTATCTCTAAAGGACATAATCGAACTCCCATCATGTTTCAAGCCCTCAATTGTCTCCCCACTATTGAGTTATGAACTCATAACTATAAAATATGAATCATAATGTTGTGACTCTTTGACCATATTTACCAAATCAAGAACAAGTGTATATGAAATTAAAAGTGTGATATCACCACGTATTCACATTCTACATGTATGTTAGTTATGAACAACATAAAATTCCATTAATATGAAGATTTTTTCTCCAACAGAGGATATGACTCTATACTCAATGCATCTAGCACAAAATTTCCATTCCCTGCTTTATACATCTATTCAATGTCAATCATTTTGAGATACCCCATCCATCTCCATTTCCTCAGATTCAAATGAAACTGTGAGAAAATGTGTTTCAAAATTTAATGATCCATAAATACAGTGAACTTCTCACCAAAGCGATAATGTTCCAAAATCTTCAAAACATTGGAAACAAAAGCTAAGTCCACATAGTGTGTTGGATAATTATTTCCATTCACCCTAAACTACCTTGATCCATAAGCCACAACATGGTCTCCTTGTATGAGAACATAGCCCAACCTTGATCCCTAAGCATCGTAGTACACAACATACCCCTATCATGATTCTTTCAAAATCTAAATATGTGCTGATGTATGTTGAACTTTTAGTTCCTAGAATGTCTTATGGAATTTTTCTATTCATTTGAATGGAGCGTTATTTTATGTTAGAGATATCATTGGTGATGATAGTCATGATAAATCAAACACAATGTGGTGGTAGTATCCATCAATACTAAGAAAACCTCTTATATCAAATACATTCTTTGGTGGTTTCCATGAGATAATAGCTTCTATCTTTTCAAGATATACTGAAAAACGTTTTACATAAATGAAATGGCCATAAAAATGAACATCCTATATCCAAAAATCACACATTGATAATTTTGCATAAAATGGAGATATTTGATGATTTTAAACACAATTTCCCTTATCTTATGATGGCCAGTCCTTATCTTTGAATACACCAAGATTTCATCCAGAAAGACCACAACATAAAAGTATAGATATCGCTAATGTATCTGATTTATCAATGACAAGAAGACCAGTGGTGCATTTTATAGAGCAAAAGGCATGACTACATATTCATAGTGGCCATATCTTTTTTTTAAATCTATCTTTGGAATATCTTCCTTTCGAACTGGAAATTGGTGATGTTTTGATCGCAAGTCAATCTTGGAGATCCACTAAGTTCCCCTTAATTGATAGAATAGATCATAAATGTGTGGAAGTGGATATCTATTCTTGATCATAACTTGTATAAACATACAATAATAAACACAAAGATAAAGAGTCTCATTTTCATTCTTCATGAACAAGACTAGTGCTACCCACATAGACATACAATTCTGAATCAAACCCATTCTTTTTATTTCCTCCAACTACAATTTCAATTCTTGTAACATTGTTGGTTACATCCTTTACGACAGAAGGGAAGTGGGACTGGTCACCCAAAACTGATCAATCGTAAAATCCAATTCCTTTAGAAGTGGTATCCCTGATAAGTTTTTAGGAAATACATATGGAAATTGATCTAAAACTACTCAATAACCAATTTCCTCGATCACATCCATTGATTCCAAAGTCAACACCACAAACATGTAGAATATTTTTCCCACCATTTGTGTTAACAATATCATTGTGGATTTATTTACCATCTTCTATCCTCTAAAGAGATGTTCGATTCCATCCTCATTCATGAAACTAACTATTCTCATATAACTGTCGATGTGAGACTTAAACATTGTCAACCTATCCATAACATGTATTACGTCATTGAAATTCTTATCTAACTCAGAGATGTTCCATTTTAGCTCTGCTCCATCAATCTCTATAGTGTATGATTTACCTAGAATGTCTTGACGTTATCCTTCACTGAGTGGAGTTTGTGGCTTTAAAAGAGAAGGACTCATTTCCAACATTAAACATTGAAAATAATAAGAACGAGAAGTAATAAAAGAGTGAGTTGCACTAAAATAAGAGATTACTTGCACAGGGGTATAATACAATATAATTGTATCCCTCACCATAGATAGTCCATCCAGATCATCGAAAATAACCTTCTTAGATTCATACAATTGCTTCGCCAATGAAATGTTATCCATGTTGCCTTGATATGATCTTCCAGAGTGAGGAGTCATGGTATTTCAAGAATAAACAAGGATATCTCTATTCTATTGAAGAGACTAATTCTTTTTTCCTCACCCTGTCAAAGTATATGGTGCTCACGATGCCTGAGAAGTGTCTCGAGCACCTGAACATGGAGAAATTTGACAATAGCAATGAATATTCCCCATATTTTATGAAGTTATGACATGATATAGGTTGTGCAGTACACTTTTGATTTATGTTGTCAAATTAACCACATTTAAATCAATCAACATTCTTCTTGGGTCATGGAGGAAGGTTCACTGATCCAGCCTTCTAGTTATGATTCCCACTTCTCCCTTTTAAATAGGTGTCCCTTTTCGTCTTGCTCAATATGTTTGGGTTCCCACTATTTATTGTAGGTATCATCATACCTCTTCCTATAGATCACGAGATATATCATTAATAAATTGTCTCTCTATTAACATACATTGTATGATAATTAATTTAGAGAACTGTATTATTTGATCAAATCTCCTACCTTAGCCTTGATTCAATGAAATGTGCCTTCAAGGACACAGTTGCTGCAACTTGTAGTGAAAATCACACTAAATTCATGAATTTTGCACCATATTCTATGAAAGAGAGATTATCCAACATCCTACAAAATAAGTCCTTAATTTTTAGGAATTTGAACGTATGACTATTGAATTATTTTGTTGAACAATTCCTCAAAATCTTCCCATGTAAGGCCTTCATCACATTTAGCATGCATCGATAAATACCACCATTGGCATGTGAGATCCTTAATCATATATGTCGCAAGATTGAAATTGATCTCTGATGTTGTGCCAATGAAATTATAGATAGGATTCATCCTACGTAGAATCCACTCCACATTTTTAGGTTCATAATCACCACAGAAGATGTGGGGATTCTTCTTCATGAACTAGAAGGTATGATCAACATGAAAAGAATTATTCCGTCTATTCCCCATATCCACAGCTTGAAAAACATGAAAAATACTCGAATATATCTCTTGGATCACCAATTGTTCACGTGGAACCACATTCTCTACAGCATCCTTCGATTAGTTTCTGTGATTCATACCACGTGTCGTTTTCTAAACAAACAAAAAAACTCTGCTAATCTCACTCTCTAGAAACTGATGGGTTAGTATTTCAAATTATATCACATCAACTATCAAAACATTGTATTATAAACCTATATTTTTTCCATGATCATCCTTTTTTTAAAATATTCTTTTTGAATATTAGACTATATTTAAAATGCCATAAGCATTTATTTTTTCAAAATCTTTCTTTGGAAATTTTTTTCACACTTTTTACAACATGAATCATTTCTCAAAATGATATATTCAACCATAATGGTAATTAATTAATCTACCATGAATTTCATGCTTGTTCCATTGGCTAATCCAATGACAATGATATTTCAAAATCTGGTAAGCTTCTCCAAATAATTGCATACCCAAATCCCTGGTAACTTGAAGTTTAATATTCAAGGCTTAGCCACATAATTTTATTCTATACATTTATAGTTCTCAAAATACTAATCCTTTATAAGATTCCAACCAAAGAAATAATCATGAAATAATTTCTACTCTAAGACCATGAACACTGATGAAAAATTGTTAGGAAGGTACATAAAAAAGATGATAACATTTGTACCACAATGGAAGGACCAGACTGATACCATTTGTAATGACCTGCTAATTCTCATTGTCTTTAGAGTATAAAAAGTCATTATTGGGACTTAAGAGACATCCCCAGGATACCAAAGTCTGTTCGTAAATGCGAAAGGGTTTAGAATACAAGTGGGGGAGGATTTACCCATAAATAAATAAACTAATAAACCAACAAACCATAACCAAACCGTTCAATAAATTATGCATGGACAAATGAATGAACTAAAAAACATCAATTATCTCAAAACCATGTCAAACATTGTAATATTGGATGATCAAATGAGTATCTATGTAAAAAATGGATAAACAACAAAATACATTCAATAGAACACAACAGTCTATGCTCTACAAACTTCAATATCAACAATCACCGAATAGACTATGTTTCGTGAGGTAGTACTAAAAACATGGGAAACACTACCTTTCCCATGTATCAGAATATAGAATATGTAAAATCACCAATGGGACAAATAAGGTGACTGTATAAAACTAAGTAGGTGTTCCCCAATAAATTCCCTACTCACTCCACTAGGATAGAACAATCAACACATTATATAAAACAGTTTATATAAAACAATTTTAAAAAATAGTCTATAATTAAATATAAAAATGAATGAAACCAAAGCATAACCAAGTGAAAACAATCGTAAATGAAAAAAAATTATAGAAATTTATTTTCTAGAAAATTTAATAATCAAATATTAAAACCAATTATTATTATTATTATTTAATACTCATTCCATAGTTCACAAAACAACCACACATGCATGCTTCGTTTGATAGTTCCACACTCATGAGCGGTCTCTCGTCCAATTACCTTGTCTCCCAATGACACACACCCCCGATCTAGGGTCACAAAACTTGTACCCCAATGGTAAAAATCCCTTATTTAGGGAACATCAGTCCTGAGCTCACACCAAACTCAATGTATTCAGAAACCATTCAAAATAACTTTTTCCAACCATTTCAATAAAACTATACTTTTTTTGAAAAAAAGGAACAACCAAATTTAAAAAAAACCTTTTCATTTCAATAAAAAATCCCATTTTTTATTGAAAACAACTAATAAATACATATTCAAAAATTCCAAAAAATCCCAATTTTAAAATCCATAGTTTAATAACAAGAACAAAATCACTCTATTCAAAACACCCAATTTTCCAAACGATAACCATAAAACATTTCTAACAATTCATTACCAAATAATTTATGAGAATTTGATCACATGAAAATCAATTTGAAATCATTCCCATTAGTTTTTCTATGTTGTGTAGAGAAATAATCACCTACCGCAAAGGTTTGGACACAAACCACGACGAACAAAGTACACACAAGAAAACTGATTCTATTCTTCCCAAAACCACCTCATAAGTATTATAATTGAAAAATAAAGACTTAATATATAAATATTTGGCAAAAAAACTCATATATTTAACCATTAGTGGTTTATATTTAATAACATAGAAGATGAGGAGAAGTAATCTAAGTAGATATGAGAAACTGATCAAGAACGAAGAAGAACGATCATATACCTCACGAATATGGCTTCGATTCACTAAGGGAAGCATGCAGATAGACTCTTAGAAGAATGGAAGAAGTTATACAACCTTAAATGGACAATAATATCTAATTAGGTCCATTTAGTGAAAAAATGATCAAGTTACGGAAAAAATGAGTGAGATACTATTTTTGAGGATCACATTTTGACTATGTGCATGGTTTGTCATCACTATTAGTAATATTGTGCACTAGTCTTGTGGTAGATACTACCCTAATAAATTTCTATTTAATATTCTCCCAATCCATGATATAACCAGGCTAGAGAAACTTCCTCAATAGAACCACTTCTCACAGTTTGGCTGCCCAATTAGGCAAACAGTGTGCCACACACACGACTTCCACTATGCCCTCAAAACACATCCAATGTTCTCCCAACTATCTGATCCATCACCCTTAAACATTATAACCATAAAAATATAAATTAAGGGTTAAATACTATTCTAGTTGGACTACATTACCCATAGACCTATGTATGAACAAGGCTAGTTATCCCATGTCAAGCATGTGGAGAATATTTTAGCGGGTATCCTTGACATAAGATTTATTAGATTTCATTAATGAATTTTTTTTGAAACTATATTATGAAAAAATATTTTTGAAATATTATGATCTCATGGACCATGTTCTTTAATTCATTTCTGATTAATTCTATATGATAATTTGAGATTCAATCATTGAATCAATATTATGTTACATGAATATTTGGGTACAGTTTTCAAAATTTATGATCAGGTTCTCATAAAATTATAATCTTCTTATTCATAAATTTTCATTGATATATTCCTTTTTAACCATTAATGAGAATATAATATCCCCATTTTTCTTGTATCACATTCCCCAAGATATAAAAAAATTATTTAACTATGATATGTCAATGAAGCATTATATATTTGAAAAAATTATTTGGAGATGACGTATATATTTTATGTATGAGTTCATTATAAATCCACATATCATAATTAATAAATAAAATTACTCTAATAGAGTTCATTATAATGATATGAAATGAATTTTCATTTAGTTAAATTAATATTTTGGTTTATATTATTCAGATTAGATCAATTGGTATCATGGAAGGATTTAGTTAATTTTTAGAGTCATGAAAGAGGAGTCATTGTTGATTGATTTTAGAACATTCCTATGTATATGAGAAAATATTGTGTCATGGAATAGATAGGAGTATTAGTATCCTATAAATTAAACCCCACTTTGGATTATATAATTTTTTTGGGGGAACATATAAAACATAGGGTGATAAAATTAAATGGGTAAGATTGGGTGTTATATTGATCATCAATAGTGCATAATGATGTGGCATGCGGTTTCAAAAATGCATAATATCTCCCATGGGATATATTTGGATTAATTCACATTTTATTTGTCAAAAATTATGATGTATTTTATTAGATTAAAATAATTAATTACATTGTATAACTATAATGGGAAATAGATTGAAAATATGGTGCCATGATTTCGACATACGATAATTGATATTATTTTTTTGGGGGTTTATCTATATGATTATTTTTCTAGAATTATGTTTTTCAGTTATAGTTAATGGAAATAAAAAAAAATGAATGTTTTAAATATGAATGTGGGATAAAATATAATGATTATAATCATATGAAATTTAATTTAAATGGAGGTGGAATGAAAATAACATTTCTAATAATACAAAACATTATCAATACTTGAATCATTATGAGCATCAAAACTATCAATGGAGGGAACAACATTCTTTTGATTCATTATTTAATGAAAATAATATCTCTTTAGGTGAGTCACATTTTCCAATAATATCTATGAATTTGAATAGTACTACAAAATATATATTTTCTTTTTTCTACTTTTAATAGATTTAGAAATTGATTTTTGATGTTATTCAATTATAATGAGAATCATAGAAATGGAGCATTCCAATAATGATCATAAGAAAACTTGTTGCAATTTATGATATTTAGTGAGGTGAGTTTAGGATATATTTTAATTCCTTAAATCCTCATATTCAACATATAAAAATGGGGAAATAATTCTTCGATCTAAATCATCATTTTGATTGATCCCTTAATTTGGATGGGTATAATTTTACCAGACCTAGGTGGCATGCACCATTAATGGTCAATAATATATAAAAAATTATTTTTCAATTCATAAAAAGTTTAATATAGATTCTCTAAAGGGACTTATACATCAATTAAATATGTTTTCATAAAGAAATTATTTTATGATATCACATAGTATAAATGTATATTTTTATCCCAAAAAATATCATGATTTTTTTATGAAAAAATGGTAGAGTTAAAAAGAAATTATAATAATTTAAACCATACAGTGATGACGATGAGTGTTATGTAATGTGAGAAGTGTGGAGACAATCACTGGTGAAATTAACATAAAGGTAATACTAAAAATGTTAATTGTACAAATTATGTTCATTGATCAATATAATACTAAAGTGATGTGATTTTTTTTATATGAATGTTATTCGAAATAAATATCCTACAAATACACGATCTAAACTAATGTGTTTTGAATGAAATAGGTTTGGGAATTATGATATGAAGTACTTTAAATTTAGGGTTATTGACAATTTATGATGTAAAAAACAATTAGACCCATAGAATAAGTAAAATCTCATTATATAAGTAATAATGATGTGGGATACCTGAATAATGTGATAATTATATACTTATAAACCAATCTAGAGATACTAATTCATTATTTTATTTTAGAAACACCCATTATTTTATATCATAATACTTTTTGTATGGTATCACATTACCAACTAAATTTTTAGTTTTTTAATTAAGTGTGACAAATTAGATTGTTACATTGATCACGTTTCAGGGATATAATTCTTCTAAAGGCGAATATTGATCTAATGTTATTTATAAAGATAAATTTATCCTTGCATTAATATAATTTGATTATTTTCCAAGGATTTTATTTACTTATATTAATTTCATATAAAATATAATGTGTGGGAAGTGAAATTTTATAATGAAAATTAGAATCGTATTATTATCAATTGGTGGGAGGATAAATATAAAAATCTCATTGAAATTATATTCATTAAGTGGGTCTGGATAAGTATTTAAATGTGGCAATTATATCAAATGGTTAGGGAGAATCCAATTGTTGAATATATGCTTATTTTATTAGAGTTTGGTGATGTATTTGTAGATTAGTTCCATATTCATGTCTAAATGGTGAATAAGTTTTTTTGATAAAAATCATAAATTGTGATACACCGATTTTATTGATTCCTTATATAATAAACCCGATTGAGTTCCCCAAATTTAATAATAAACTCCAATAGAATTATTATAATGTATTAATTTTTCCATGTTCCTTAGAATGGGGTGATCTTGTTTTTTTATTGGATCAATAGAGATCTATATTAATTATTGAAAATTAACATTATCATAATCATGAATAATTGTACCATGAACATTATTAAAGGATTTTATGGTCTATTATGTGGAGTTCAATAATTTTCAAACCCTAAATTGTATTCTTGATACTATAAATTGTGGTTAAAAAGGTAATGAATACCCATGATATTGTTCCGTATGGGTTTTTGAAACAATTCATGTATAATTATTCTATTTGTTATTACTAATCTATCATATATATTAATAGATTATAGTCATTAAAAATTACCTTGATCAGTTTTCTGTATTATGTATAGATTACATTATTTTACATATAAAAAGAAAATAAGAGCATAATAATGAAATGAAAAATTTAGTTAATAACCTATTTAATGTAAAAAATTTGAAAAATTTACAAACTATAGGTTTTGGATATAAAAAGTTTCATTTTTTGTTATATTACCTCAAGAAAGGATATATAGATGGATCTATGAAAGACAGATGATATCAAACATTGGACCATAAAAACTATTCTGAATGAGATCTATATATTTCATAAATTGGAATGATATTATAGATTGTTATTTAAAAATTAATCATAGCAATCTAATCCCCTAACCATGTAAACATATACTATAGTTAGGTTCCATTAGATAAATGTCCATGATGAAAATTATGAGGAGCTTAAAATATGATGGTCAAAACAATAGTACTCACACATACCATTTGTGGATACTAGTTATTAATAAATATTGATGAATTTACGAAGGGGATAATATGTGTTATTATAAATAATTTCATATTGATAGCTAATTCCTCATGATAATTAATGGTTAAAGAGTAGAGTTAAAGACTCATGAACTAAATATAGTATCACAAATCATTATATGATATGTTTGGAGTTAATATCCTTTCCAAGAAATGTGTGGAATTCATATAATCACAATTTACTAAATTTTATATTCACTTATAAAGTGTTTAATATTTGATAGAAAATATGGTGGGAACAGATTTATGGTTAGGAATTCACAATACATTACCACCATTAAAAGCAAACAAGGTGGTTGATTATTTGAGTTGACAGTATCATAAAAGCTTATATATGATCGAAATAAAAAAATATTTAATATTTGGTTATTTATAAATGATGAAATTGAAATCATAAAGTAATGGGATAAATCATTTCGTTCCAAAATTGGAGTTCAGTAATAAATCCATGTAATGAATAAATAGGCATAAAAAGAATTCATTGAGATGAAAAAAAATGTGAGAAATGTTCTTGAGTTCAAAACTGATTATTTTGAATGATAAGGTTTCGAATCCAGTTAAGATTTCTATTAATAATAGACACTAATAAAAAAATATTGTTAAAATCACAAAACTCATAACTATTTTATCATCATATGAAAAAAAGAGTAATAGAGATCTAAAAGAGTATTTGATTGGAGGAAACATTATTTGAGATATTGTAGAGGATATGTCATTCGGATTAGTGTGTCAGTAAGTTAAGGCTGAGAGAGGGATTCCTAACAGTATGTTTCCACAATTTCCGATACTATAATGAAAATTGGAAATGATAATTAGGCATTTTACCCTCAGATTCCCCAAAACATCTACAACATTTAAATCACTTTATGTTGATATTGTTATACTTATAATGACTGTGCACATCATTAATATCAAATATGATATATCACTTGATATTCATGCAACATAATGAATTTTGAATGTTTTATGTTTTCATATATTAAAAAATAATATTGTTTCTAATCTGGATCAAATGATTACCATGGAGATCTAGTGAAGTATATATTATGAATGACATAAATATTTATACTTCAATATCGATAATCATATTCAAATATGTGTTCATTATGAGAGGAATTTTAAAACCCTATAGGATATGGAATTATAATTTTATTAATATTTTAATAGTCTTCGGGATCAATACAATCCTTCTACCAAATTCTCTCATAACAATATCATTCATTTGATCTTTCAAGTTTATCTTATTAAATCCCTTCATGTAAAGAACCTCATAACTCCAACATGATAGAATTCAGTGATATAGATAATGATGTTTTGACCATATATATCTATAAAAATGTATCATAAGGTTAAATCTATTTATAATCACCTTTTTATTGGTCAAGATTTTTAGAAGAGTTACTCTCGGAATCATTTTCAAAATCATAAATTCAATGATTGTGAGAAAGTAATCATTTGAAGTTATCTATGGAATAAGGTACTGATATTCATAAGTATGGGAAATATTGGCCTTGTTTATATTTTTTCCATTCGATATTCTAGACCAATTAAGGGTTATATCTTTTCTCAAATCTCTTCCACTAATCCTCTACCAAGTTCCGGATGTGCTCCCTGAATCTTTTTTTATGAAGTAAATACAAGATCATTTTGGTGTTCTAAAATAAAATAATTTACTTCTAGAGAATAAAAATTGTTTTGACGTACAAAAAGTATAAATATTTGTTGATAGGGAAAAATTTATAGAGAACAAGACTACTTACCAAATTCATGTTTTCTAGAGGAATAATAAAATTAAGAAAGCTACATCGGAATATGAGGTGGTAATGAAACATAAATATCCCGATTTTTGTATAAGTGTGATAATATTTTTTGGTCGATATTTATTTTAGTTTTGTAAAATGTTTCATCATAAAATATTATATATATTTCATTTCAAATAAACATGCAGTATTTGATATCATTCTTTGCATGCAACATTGGTTTTAAATGAACCCATGATAAAGTATACCTTATTAACTGTGAAATTGGTAATGAGGTTATGAATAACAATAAATATATTATGAAATAAATAAATATAAATATGTTCCTAAATAAAAAATCTGTTTTAATTTCTTTGAAATAATATTTATAATTTTGATGAAATAATTTATATATATAAAAGAACCCTTTTCATTGAAATATACTTTTATAGACGTTATTTATTATTACTGAATTAATTTATTTTTATTTCTATTGAAAAAAATTAATAAATATAATTTTTAATGTATTAATAAACATCCCTAAACTACTTATCTAAAGGTTAGTAATGAATAAGAAAACATTTAATGTTAAAAATAAGTAATTTAAAAAAAACTATTTTATCATATATAATATGATATTATAATATAAATATAATTAAATCCTCAATTATTATTGTTTTTATTTTAATTTATAGTATATATATTCAATAAAACTTTATAACGTACTTTTCATGATTTTTACAAGGATTTGACTCTATGTAAATATTGTTTTATTAATAAAAATGCATTTATCCATAAATAAGTTTTCACTGTGTTTTCCATGATTCTTTGAAAATTTATTTTCCATAATTATTGATTTTTTTTATAAAATTCATTCAATATTTAGAATAACATTTTGATAATTTTTAAATTATTCCGACAACATTTTGGTTCATAATGAATTGTAAAATCTCTAAACAATTATTACCTCATATAAAAAAATGGGTATCATAAGGGAATAAACTAATATTTAATTTTATTATTTGTTCATAAATATCTATACATTATTTTATATAGATATATATATACCCAATATTATCCCACATTGGAATTATTCTCTATTTGGAACTATTTTCATAAGAAAATAAAATTATGTTATTAAAATATTTTATTAAATTCAATGTGTTTCCTTTCAATCACATATAAAAGTTCCCCTCCTATCTAAATTTTTGACAATTTTTTCCCTTTTATATTTCATACCATTATCCTATATCCCCTAGTACTATTTTATGGCGAATCATTTCAATTAAAAATCTATAAGTTAAAGGAGGCCTCTTGAAGATGAGTTATAAATCTTGACCAGTCTCCCTCTATTTTATTCGTCTTCCACCATCTCTATACCTATTGGATAAATCATATCATGATTAATCTATTATAAATAATATTCTGAAATTTTATTTTGATTATAAAAAAAATTTCCATCCCTTTTCAGTCAATCAAAAAAGAAAATATTCACTCATGCATTCATATGGACAACTGTGTCCACATAACACTTGGATTTATTTGTTATAAGTAAATAACATTGATAACTATTATTAGGGACTAAAAAATGTGATATTTATTATATTTTTATGTTTTTTACTGAAAAACATTGTTTATCTTTCTTTAAATATTCTATTTAAAATAATTAAACAACATTCATTCATATGTGTGACCTACCAACCCCAATAATAGTATAGTTCATTTTTCTCTCTATACATTTTACAGACGGTTAAAAATATCTATATAATTAATATATATGATATTTAAATAATTAATAAATTTAATGAAACCATTTAACACTACAAATTGTTCAAGGTCCAGAACTGCTGAAAAGAATCTTTTATGAAAAATGAAACTGTCAATGCAATAAAATTATTAATTCAATCAAATTTATTAATTATTATGTTTTGAAATATTATTTATGAATCATATATGATGTTATAATTATTTGTATTTTTTTATTGAAATATAATAAATATTATTTTATATTATATGTGTTTATAGTGATTATGACTTTTTTCAAACATGACACACAAATTTATGGTAATTACTTATTTTTATCTAAATTATTTATAACTAAATTTTCTATGATAAAATTAAATAATATATCATTCAAAAAAATTATTAATATTGTACTGATATATTTATTTTTCTGTATTATATATTTTACATTTATTTTCTTATCTTTATATATTCTTGATATCGAGGTATTGTTTTTATGATAACTCACTTATCATTCTCACATGAGACATTAATATTTTTATTCTATTCCATAATTTATATTAAATCATTAAAATAATGTTTTATCTATTCTACTATTATTTTCTAAAGGAATATTCAATATCATTTTCAATAAAATGTTTTACATCTTGAATTATTTTAATTTTTTAATTGAAGTAGTTTTTACTAAATGTGTGAATGGAATATTTGTTTTAATGTACACTATATGGACCGCTTTCCTTAATATAATGACTGTTTAATATTTTTGAATATTTTATTAATTTTTCCATGATACATTTAAATGAAAATTTCATTACTATTTTTTAAATTTTATTATTTGAAATAATTTATTTTAAATTGAAAATTGAATTTTTCACCAATCAAATACACATATGATCTATTTAATGTACTCTTCATCAATTATAACACTATATCACATGCACAATAATATGATCATTTGTGATGAAACACACATGACAATACAAAGAAATTAACACCCAAAATAGTGAAAACAATAAGACATTTTTAATAAAAGGGTGATAAGATATTATAAAATATAATATATGATATCATTATTATTAATATAGATATGTTATAAGTTAATGACATTACCAAAACCATTATAAATGAGTATAAATCAGGTTAAACCAAAAATATTTTGGAAATATTGGATTTCATCTCAATTTAGTTTCATTATGGAATATTATAATGTTATATAGCTAATTTCAATTATACAATGTATATGATGCCCCTTTATCATTGTTTATCATGATTCCTTATCAATTCATGGAATTTAATGTCTCATTTTTTCACTTCATTCAGTAGTATTTGAGTTGAAAATTATCTATTGGAAAATAATTTCATAAATAAATTAATTTATATTAATTTATATTACATATTAGTTGTCATTGATATTAAAATAATATGTAAATAATGATTTGTAATTATCATATTTAGTATTTACGGTTTTTCATTTGGGATTATATTTTATTCAAATTATAGATTCATTGATTAATTATAAATTCATTGTAATTATCATTCAAAGGGTTTATTTCATAATCTCATCTTAACGAAGGTTTCTTATTCTTAAACATCAATTTAAATAATTTATTTGAAAAATTTATTATAGATCCATTTAATTTCCTGTCTATAGGATATTCAATATATTTTAACTTAAGTGTTCCATTTTTATCCTATGTGGTATAGAATATAACTAATAAAATCTTGTTCATAAAATATTAATGCATTTCTCTCTTTATTCATAATTCCATTTTTAGGGAAAAAGTGTTTTCTAAAAAATCAAAAACATTTTCAAAAATTTAAAAAAAAATATTATTAAGGAGTTTTTTCACATTTCCCATTTTTAGAAAATGTTTTTAAAGGAATCATCTTCTTCATTTCTAAATAAGTAATTATTCAAACTTTTTTACTGTTTAAAAGGAATGTTCATCATATCTTGTATGATATTTATAAAATTTCCCACTAACATGAAAACCATTTCAATAAAAATTTGTTTTTATTTTTACATGTTTATTTTTTTTAAATAATAATCTAATATTTTGTAAATTTATTATTTTTAAAAAAGATATTTTATGATAAAATTATTTCAAAAGATTTTTATGTTTTCAGATGTAATTTTTAAGTTGAAATGAATAGTTTTATAATAAAGTTAATTAAATATATTATTATGGTTTTTATATTCATCAATGAAAACTACCCTTTATTCTTACTTAATTTGATATATATTTTATTATTAAGAATTTGTTGTTTCAATTAATAGTTTATTATCATTTTACCCAAAGAAAGTATTGACATCCACTTCATGGAATAATTTTTATAATCATTAACTCTCCATTGAATTATTCACCTTCCCATGCACATTGAATATCGCATAAATATCAATAATATTTATCATTTATATTTTTCATGAATAAAAATTAATGCTTGTATACAAATGGTATTATACATTAATTTATATTTTTTATTAATAGAAAACTAATATGTTCATATTATATACTCAGTAATTTTATTTGATGATAATGCATATAGTTCTTTAATTAAATTTTTTATTTGATATACGAAGTATCATTTGGTTCTGAAGTGATTGTTGGATCCTAGTATTATATAAATCCTTGATGAATTAGTAGGTCGTATAACAAATATAAGTAAGATAATATTAAATGGTTTTCGACCATCAATATAAAATTTATTATGAAAGCTCTTGATTTTATATGTATCATGACTCTTTTGATCCTAGTGTTCAATAATTAATCATTTACTTAATTAATATTTCAGTTGTTATTATTGATGACATTTTCTCAATGATATTATCATTAGATGTCTTTAATTATCATATTAATATTATTTTTAATGGAAAACTGAGACCTTGCCTAGAAAAGAAAGACTCCTTTATTAAATGAAAACCATACATAAGTCTAAAAATGGGAGATTTCCTCTCAGATTATTATTTAAATTGTTCATGTTCAAAGCAATTTTTCTTTCACATGTTATTATGCCTTATATAATTATGATATATATGTTATTTATTAAATAGAATTTCTTCAGTTATATATATCTTTCCATTTTTATTATTCTTTTTGATTCATGATATATTACTATTTACTTAGTCATTACTATGTATTTAATCCCAGCCTTAGTTTGTTTTTATTTCCCTGTGATTCTAGGAGATTTACTAAAAAATATTTGGTAGAATTTTCTACAGGGAATAATAATATTCTAGTATTTTAATTTTTTTAATTTCTGTATTAATATATAATATGGGAATCATGTATGTATCTAGTTTACCAAAACTACTTAACTATTCAGTCATTAAGGATTTATTTCCTTATATCTCATGTCAATATAATAAATGATGCCCAATATTTGTGCTACTAGATATTGTTTTAATATAATAAAATAATATTTATAAGATATACTTGGAAAAAATTATCCCCCCCCCAAATTAATATCAAATTCATTGAATACTCATTTAAATTTTTCAATGAATTTTTTGAATGAAATTTTGTTCTTTGATATTTTTTAAAAATATTTAATTTTTAATAAGATATTTCAAATTGAAAATTGCACTTTACTCATGAAATAGTCATCAAATATTTTTAAAAAATTATTATGTGATATCCTCTTTGAGGTTATTTTTTCATTATTAGGTTTATGATTATATGATACCAGCCATATTCATTGTCTAGATATTTTATGTAACACCCTAACCCCAGTTACCCAGAGTCAGTGCCTTATTACATAACATTGGCATGATCACATGGAAATCATGTCCTAAAAGGCCGATCAATTTAGTATTGTTGGAAGCAAGAATTATACATAAGTTCAACATTATAACTTGAAACGAAATAAAACATTAATTTAATCCATTAGAAACATCCAAGCCTCCAATATTATGCCTATAAGTCACTCATAACATACTCCTTCATATCCTATGAAAATGAATCATAAGAAAGGTGTGATCTCAAATGCCCAGAAAGGGTAAGCAATACAATGGAAGATAACATAAATATTAATCATGGTAAATAATTGAAAACACATGCATTTACATATAATAAACATGAACACTTTTATGGAAGGAATATATGCTATGTAAATAATGCCATCATAAAACATAGTCATTGGTATTATACTAGTCGAATGACCACCTGAACCATCAATATTAATTTCATAATGATGGAATGTATAATGATGGACATTGTGAATCATTATGACAAAGCCTCGACCAAGACATCTAAAAATGATTTAGGCCTCAACCAAAACCATATATAAAATTTGTAAATGCCTCAACCAATTAGACATATAGTTGTCTCATGAGACCTACTGATGGACTGAGTAGCTATTGCGGGCTCCACCCGTCACTTACTATGCCCAATACATTCCTCATATGAAACGGTTGAAATATAACATAAACATTTTTATTAACACTAGCATATAAAATGTCAATACAATAAACCTAATCCATGAATAGTATAAAAAACACATCAATAGACAAACATAATAAATTAGGGATGATATTTATAATAATAGATCAACTTAAAACTAGTTTAAAATCCATCAAAGATGTTCACAGAGAGGAAGGGAAAATTAATTAACAGGAATACATCATTCTATTTTGTAATAATTTAAATGTCATTTAATTATAAAAAACATTTATTTATAAAATATTCTTATAAGCTCGTAAGGGAAGCTTCATCGATGTTATAACATCGGAGAATAACCGAACCTTCCGTATATGTTAAATAAAATTATTACCTTAATTTTGTCAAAAAAGTCATAAAGTGCCCTGTTTGGATAACGACGGAAAGATTCCTTCCAAAACATATAAGGTTAAATAAGGGTATAATTTACTTTTAACCATTGTCTCTTAAATAGTAAAATTCTCTGAAATAAATTTTAGGAAACATGTATGTGGATGATAAAGAGTTCCCAGTAGATACTTACGTAAAAACAACCTTTGATAAAAAAAAGATTGTAAAATTAACCCATACCGATTTGGTAACTCACGAATCATACACCTCGTGAAAGAAGGAATATTAAAAGAATTTATAAATGACCATATATTATATTATATGACACAATTAAAATAATCATGGCTAGTAAATACACCACACAAAAGGAAATAGGGACAATATAGTGTGAATCTCACGGGATTAAGAAGTGAGATGAAAACCCCATGCCACATTATAATCAATCGGGTCATATGAATAAAAGTTAATAAACACCAAATAATTCATATAATACCATGAATATAAAGAAAATAATGATAATATATACCAAATTGAAGTACATAATATACCACATGCAATAAATAAGTGGTGAACATTGGAAATCTCACGAAAAAAAATGTGAGATATGAAACATCTTACCTCAAGTCGGACTAATATTCTATGTTCCTTGTTCTTCATGAATAATAAAAATAAGTTATTTTATACCTGATTAAGAACATTTTTCATGATTATTATTCATTTTATATCACTTATTACTCTACTATGACAATTAGTAAATTATTTGAGTTCATATTGGTTATTTTATCGATTTTCGGAACTTGAGTCAAAAATGAACTAGTTATAATTACAATTTTCCCATGTGATAAAAATTCAATTATCTAGTGAATGATATACAATATTTAGATATCATATATATATTTTATATCATATATATATTTATTTATTTATAACAGTATATAACATTTGGAGATAAGAAAATAAATGCACCGTTCATGGAGATGGTAAGTCGTACGTACGCATAAATGCTACATTCATTTATATTTTTTTATTTTAATTGAATGAAAACAAAATGATATATAGTTATATTATAATTAAATTATAATATAATATATAATTTCAATAATTATATCCTTTATATTTCCCACATATGGTAATAATGAGTCATATCACTTTGAGGGGGCAGTAGTCTGCACTTCCTCAAATGCAATTATAACGTTTAATCATAATGGAAATAATAAAGGTATGCTATAAACTGAAAATTCATATTCATAAAGAAAACAAAAACATAATATATATCATATATAAATATAGTTTAATCATAATGGCCACCATTTTTAGGTAGTAGGAGATAATTGAACAATCATCGTTTCGTGAGTCGTGAGTTTGCCATCCACAGAAACAGTATGTTCTTTAACCATTAAATAGAGGTGTGTATAAGTGTAGTTTTAATCCCTCTCAAAAAAAACATACTCATATATTGAGGATACGAGTTTCTTTCTAAAACAAAGAAATGAGAATATTTTAGGGGTAGGAGAAGTAAAACAAAAGAAAATAATTTAAGAGAAATTATTACATTTAATTCGGGTTACACCCTTTAGTTTGATCAAAAAGGACATCTTGAAGTGCCTTATGACTAATGCAATGCTTATATGTGAAATATAAGTAAATTTAGAGCTTATTTTTTCAAGGTTTGGCAGAGAAAAAGGGCTCGAGAGGTGTGAGGAATGGGTTATAATTGAGGGCTCTTTATAATGGGGAGGAGGGGTTCTTTAGGAAAGTGTGAAAACATTATTTTATTATATAATTATTTTTTGATTTATAAGTGTCAAAAACTAATTATTTGAGAACATAAGATGAATAATGGTCTAAATAAATTCATCCAATAAGAATTGTACAGGTTTTTGATGTTATTTTAATATTTATAATCTAATTTATTTATATCATTTATTATTGAGATAAATACTGCATCATTTTTGTGACATAAATAATTTAATTTATTTGATGTCTAAAAATTATAAAACATATATCATGATGTAGGAAAAAAATTTCCTTCCTAATAATACTTATTGTCGAAATGATAACTTATATAATTCCATGTAAAAATTTATTTACAAAAAGATATTTATTTTTTTTCGTTTTGGTCTTTACATTATGGTAATTAAAATAAAGTGTCATTTTCACCCATAATTGTATCCATGAGGTATTAAGATCGACCCAAAGATTCCCATGGTCGTCCATGACTCATCCAATATGGTTAATACAACATTAAATGTAATTTTAATTATTACTATATAATTTTTACCTTGAATTACCCTATTTATCTTTAACTGCGGTAAATAAAAGTCAAAAGTTACTAATCAACAAAAATTACTTTTATCTTATTGAACTAAATTTTACATACTAATAACATGCATGTATGTCTGATTTTATAAATTCAGTTCATAGAAGCTGTAAAATTTCATTTAAATGAAAAAGTCAGTTTTTTTACTACTACTAAGTGCTTTTACTATTCAACAAAAATTGATGTTTTTCAGAAAAATACCAAAAATTTACCATAATAAATATTTTATATAGAGATTTAAAATAATATTTCTATTTTACCAAATTAAAAACATAGAATTTGCATTAATTAATTTAAAATTAATAACTGTTATCAAAATAAATATCGTGTTTTTAAGAAACAATATCTGTCAAAAGATTGACACTTGTTTATGTCCAATTTCAAAGTGTAATTAATTATAATTTCCTAAATTATATTAAATGATAAAAATATAATATAATTATTCTTCAAAACAATTCAATTTCATAATTTAACAGTATAAATTATTTTGATATAAAAAGTTGTTTTTAATTAAAATTTCGTATTTTTCACTATTCACCAAAATATGAAAGTTATCAAAAAAGTACCAAAAATCTATTTAAACTAAAATTTAATGTCTCAATTCTAATGAAGAAGTTAATTTTGTCAAATTCAATATATAAAAGTTTCAAATATTGGATTCAAAAAGAGTTCTCCATTAAAAGGCGGTAAAATTTCTTTTTCTAAAAAACACTTCCTTTATCTGAAAAATCGAATTTGTTCTTATATAATGTCTAAGAAACATATAATATGGATAGTAAAATTATATAGAGAATATAATATTCAAAATTAAGTTATTACTATACATAAAGTCTTTTTCAATGGTTAGTTTAATAAGTTGCAGTGTGCTCAAACTCGGTGTTGCGTGTAGCACAAGCTATTGAATTACATTAATGAGATAACGTACTATGATATCTTGGGGGGTTACATTCTCCCCTCCTTCAATAAATTAAATCCTCTCAATTTGAAATTTTTCTTCAAAAATAAATGGATAAAAATAGAAAAATACCTTTTGGAAAACCCCACATCGGAAATTGGTTAAATAACATTTAATCTCATTAAGAGTGAAAAGGAAATGAATAATTCACCACCAAATTATGATATCGATTACGATAACATTGGTTAAAATTAATGAAACATAATTGGAGGAAAAATTTAAATTTTTATAGGAAGCGATTGAGGTCATCAATCACAAAAGAGTGTAAAATTGAGGGCTTCAAAACCATCAATCTAAGATGATGTAAAATATCATCAGTTAAACAAAACATAAGGTGTGAGGATAACACATTTCTGGTTGTAATATCAATTCCCAAATGTTTAAGAATTAATTTATTAATAGATGAAAAATGTAAAAAATATATTCTGAACAAATTGAGTTTCATCCTGCAACTAATTCCTACCACAAACTCATCTTTCACTCCAAAAGAAAATATAATTCAAAAGTTTTCTATTTTCTCTAATCGTATAGGGTTCTGAAAATAATGAAGTTATAATTTATTTGCTGGACTATTTAAAAAAAACTACATTATACAAACTAGGAAATCATGTAGGCTAGTGTTATGTGATGCACCCTTGTTTCTCTTTGGTTGCGAGTTCAAGTCTTGCGGCCTTGCTGTACAAGACGGATTGTCGCCCGACCTCTGGGTTGTCCTTTTTATGACAATCCAAAAATAATATCATGAAATGTTTTAACCTTAACAATTGTATCAAATTTCAATCTTAATCTATTCTAAACATTATAATTATCCAAAATACATCTGTCCAAACTCACATACCAAAATGTATAAGGAATGTAAACACAATGAAGATCAATTTTCCATGTAATAACATGTGAATACCTTCATCATGTTTTCTATTAAAACATTGTAACACCCTGAATTACCATAAAACCTTATTGATTACATTCTTTCTCTATTATTCCTTATATAATACTACATATACTCCTTATATAAAAAATGTTGTAAACTCCAACAATGATGGAATATACAAATCATTAATAAATTTCATGGAAGTCTAGAATATCTAATATAATTTATCGAAATGAATCATATCTTATTACAAAATCAATCCCTCAGTATCAGGAACATAATAAATTTTTTTCTTTCCTTCAACCATGTATTTTCCAAGATGTTTAACATGCCATTGAGTCACTTTCCTTGGTTCCACACAATCTCAATTCCCTAATGAAATAATACTGATGTACAATACTTATATACTCTATAACTCTTATAAGATGTACATCATTAATAAAATACTCAAATGGCATAATAATTTAATAACAACATAAGAACTAGTAATCATTCCTCTTCATATTCAGTAGTATCATAACTTGATTATTATCTAATAACATCATTTGGGGTATACTCTGATTATTTGGACATTCATCCCCGTAATGTCCCAACTCCTTGGACATTAAACATTGAACATTTTAAACCGTTTTCTCACCCTTGCAGTCACATATTTGGTGTCCTTTTCTTCAACACTTATAATAAATTCCCTATTCCCTTTAAGCATTTACCGAGGTGATTCTTTCCACAGTTACCATATATGGTAAAATCATTCATTCCCTTATTCCCTTTATCCATGTTTCTTTCTACCATCCATTTCTCCTCTGGATTCCATTCAATTCCAAAGGACACAGTGAATTCATTACTTATCATTTTAACACAAGATACTATTTCTACATATGATGATAATACGAGGGAGATTATTTTCTTTTCTAAATGTTTGCTTAATACTATAAATGAAATGGTCATTCTTACTCATTGGATAACACGTATTGCTGGAGTTCTCATTCTTTCTACAGGGCACCATTTCTAAACCATAGAACACACTAGGTCAGTTTATGAATCTCAATGAATAATTCCAAACATGTAAAATACCTATCGTAAATTGAGAATATTATAAATATAATCTATAATAAATAAAATTTCTTTGAGGAAGTATTTTCATCCTAAATCGTTCATAATGGCTCGTAAAGAAAATTTGAATTATCATAAGCATATTCCCCGGGAGTGTCATATCCAAGAGTGAATCAAGGCCCATTGCAAGCACTAGTTCCCATTCGAGTCTATCTCAATGTCGTGTTTTCAGGTTTAACCCCTAGGTACATGTGTTCCCGCGCCGCCTCTACCTGCTCATTTCTAGACATGGGTGTATTTTTTGGAAGACTCACAAAATCTCTACAATAAAAAAATTCTAGAAATTTCTTCTATATTATTCCTCAATGTCTATCTTAGGGTATTGTTCTCTAATCAGAGTTTTTATAAATCTAGTTTCCAAGGTTATTGATAAACTTCCGCTAGTACAAACTATAATGCCCCAAACCCGGAAGCCCAGAGTCGGTGCATTATTTCATAACATTGGCATGATCACAAGGAAATCATGTTCCGAAAGACAAATTATTTTAGTATTATTGGAACCAAGATTGATACATAAGTTCAACATTACAACTTAAAAAGAAATACAACACTAATTTATTCCATTAGAATCATCCAAGAATCCTAAATTATGAATTCAAGTCACTAATAAATAACTCGTTTATATCATGGGAAAATGAAACAGAAGAAAGTGTTGAGCTCAAATGCTCAATAATGGTAAGCAATACAAGGAAAGATAACATAAACTTTAAGCATGGTGAATATTTGAAAACAAATTCCTATTTAAATATTAAACATGAACACTTTTATGGAATTAATATGAGATGAGAAGATAATACCATAATAAAAAATAATCATGGGTATTCTACTAGTCGAATGACCACATGATCCATCAATATTATTTTCATAATTATGGAATTTATAATGCTGAAAATTCTAAAACATTTTTTCAATGCCTCAGTGAAGACATATTAAAATAAAATAGACCTCGTCCAAAACCATATATCAAATTGGGAAAGGCCACAGACAATTCCATGTCTTGTTGTCTCATGAGACCTACTGATGCACCAAGGAGATATAGCAGGCACCACGCATTACTTACTAAGTCAAATAAATTCCTCATATGAAAGGGTTGCAATATAACATTAACATTCATATTAAAAATATTATAAGAAATGTCAATACATTAACCAGAAACCATGAATGGTATAAAAATACACATATGGTGTCAAACATAATACAGTATGCAAGATTTGTGTCATAATAGATCAACTTCAAACTAGTTTAAAATCTATCAATGGATGTTGACATAGATGAAAAAAGAATTATTTAATATGAATATATCGTTCAATTTTGAAATCATAAAAAATTTATGTAATTATAAAATAAAACATTTATTTTGAAAATATTCTTATAAATGAATGATTCGACGATGTTAAAACGGCAGAGAATAACCGCTCCCTCCATATAAGTTAAAAAAATTCTAACAACAATTTTGTCAAAATTGTCGTAAAGTACCCTGTTTGGAAAACGATGGAAAGATTCCTTCCAAACATATAAGGTCAAATAAGGGTATTAATGACTTTAACCCATTGTCTATTAAATATTAAAAATATTTTAAAATACATTTTATGAAACATGAATGTGGATGATAAAGAGTTCCCAGTATATACTTACGTAAAAAATACCTCGGATAATAAAAATAATGTGAAATTAACCCTTACCGATTTGGTAACTCACGAAACATACTTCCCATGAAAAAAGGATTATTAAATGAAGTTGTATATACACATAGATTAAATTATATTATACAAGTAATACAATCATGGCCAGTACATACACCACACAAAATGAAATAGTGACAATACAACATGAATCTCATGGGAATAAGAAGTGAGATGAAATCCCCTTACCACGTTGTAATCAATCGAGTTGTATCACCAAAATCTAATAGCCACCAAATATTTAATATAATACCATAAATATAAAGTGATTCATGATAATATATATCAATGTTCAGTACACAATACACCACATGCAATAAATAAGTGGCGAACAATGGAAATATAACGGAATTAAAATTAAGAAAATAAACACCAAAAATCAAGTCTGACTTGTCTTGTATGTTCCTTGTTCTTACAGAATAATAAAAATATGTTAATTTCAAATTGATTATGAAAATTTTTCATGTTTAGTATTCCTTTTATTTCACTTATTACCTTGCTATAACAATTAGTTAATTATTTGAGTGCATATTGGATATTTTATCAATGTTCTGATCATGATTCAAATTGAACTTGTTATAATTAAAAATTTTCCATGTGGTCAAAAGTCCATTATATCCATAAGGATATACATGATTTAGTTATCATATATATATTATATATCCATTATATATGGGTATTTATAAAAGTACATAACATTAGGAGATAAGAAAAGAAATGTAGTGTCCATGGAGACTGTGAGTCGTACGTACGCATGAACTTTACTTTCATTTCTAATTCGTATTTTAATTGAATGAAAACTTACCCATACATAGTTATATTATAATTCCAGTGTAATATCATTTATAATTTCAATAAATCCATCCTTTATATGTCCCACGTATGTTAAAAATGAGTAATATCATTTTGAGGGAGCATGTAAAGACCCGTAAATTTCAAGGAATATTTTTTTCTTAAATTCTTTTGGATTTTACAAGTACACAGTTTCTAAAGGAACCTGATTCCGAGGCCCGGTGTACCTAGAATCATTTTTTCGAAGTTTAGCTCGGGTACATTCAGTGAACGAATGAGTTGGTTTTTTTTTTAACTTTTGAACTGGTGCTTGGAATCGAAATCCGAGTGAACCGATGAAACAGCAGTGCTGGTAATTACTTAATAAGACCTTTATTGAAGTTGCGTTTTCTCAGGAAGAGTTGATATAATTTTTGGTTTAAGTGTAAGGGAAATAAAGTTTTGTAAAATTGATTCCTCTCTACTTTGTTGTTTAACTTCCATGTGAGGGAGTTGGGGTGGGTCCCACATGATCCCCCACCTCCTTCAAATTCCCTAACACCCCATTAAACCCCCCCCCTCTTGCATTTAATTTGTAACTCAACCTCTTCCCCTATTTAATTTCATGCCAACTCTCACATTAAATTAATTGATTTATGTTATTCAATTTATTTAATTATGATTTTGAATTTTGAATTTTTGGAATTCATGGCATGGGTTAATAAAATAAGGATGAACCTTATTTTGTTTGGGGTTGGTTTTGTTGTGAGAGGATTCGGGAAGAAATCCCTAGTATTAAAGAACTTCATCTTCCTCATTGAAGAATGCGAAGAACGCCAGAGCACCAAGGAGAGATGACGTGCCGATCTTTCCCGTCTATGCAGCCGGTGTGAGACGTCATCACCTTCTTGGACGCTCAGCAACGCCGTCATTGAAACCACCCCTGCGACGCTCGTATTCCGCGATGCTAGCTTCCGCGAATCTATTTGAGGTAGGGGTTAAGTTCAAATTTATTCAATTAAATTATCACTTTGTTGTTGTTGAGATTACTCGATCTTTGGCCGCATGTTATCAATATAACGGGAGGAGGTCATACTACACAAACACGGCCAAACCTCCTCCCCTTTGTTGTTGATTTATCTTCATGGTTTGGAACAGAGATGAAGCAGTGCAACCGCACCGTGTGGGAAAGAGGGAACCGCAGCTAGAGTGGGCCGTGGTGAAGGAGCGCGGCGCTATCGCACCACGCCGGTGAAGACGAAAGAAATCGCGGCCAAGAGCGGGATGCGACAGAGGGGAATAGTTCCGTTGAGCCGCGCCGGAGCTTCAAGGAGGGCCGCGGCCCGGGTGGGCCGCGACGGAGGGGCGTGGTGCCTTCGCGCCTTGCCGGACGGCCAACAGCCATGGCCCATGGCCACGATGGTTCTGGGAGGCAGCCGGCTGAGCCGAACGTCGGCACACCCTGGAGGTGAGATCCTCGCAGGTCCCGCATGAATCGAACGACCGGCCATAAAGGTCGGCCGCTAGCCTGGAAAACTGGGGGTTGAAACCCCCGGTCAACAGAAAGGGAATACCTTGTGTGGTTTGCCATTCAGTTTGAAGGGGGCGACGCCCTCCCCCCTTCTGCGTCCGCTCAGTGCGCGGGTGCCCGCGCCGAGCCGAACTGGCCCTGTCGGGCCGGACTGACCGCACCGGCCCGGACCGCCCCCACCAGGCCGGACCGCCCGTGCCGGGCCTGAACTCCACGCCGGGCAGGGCCGCACCGGCCGGGCCGGACATGCGCCAGCCAGGCCGGGCCTTTCCAAACTGGGATGGACCCAAACCCGGGTCGGGTCGACCCGGTTCGGGCCGACCCAGATGGTATTAGGTCAGGTCGGACTGGGTCCAAACCCCATGTTTCCATATAGATCCATTTAAACGCCCATAACTTGAGCTACAGACCTTCGATCAACGCACCGATAGTTGCGTAGTGATCCTTGGATCGAGATAATTGTTTTGGTATATTACACTCAAGTTTTCGGAGATCATTGGGTATGGGTGGGTTGGTTCGAACATGAAACCAACCGGGCCCTCAGAGTGGAAATGCTTATAACTTGAACTCCGGACGTCCAATTGACGAGCCGTCGACATTGTTGGTTTCCTCATAGAAAGAAAGTCCTTTTGGATTAATCCGCTTGATGTTAGGATGCCGTTGGAGTACATTGGGGTTGGTTTTAGCAAAAAAACCAATCAACCCCTAGGAAAAAGAAATCCAATAACTCTTAGACCACGCATCTGATTGGCGTGCACTCTGTCGCATTGAGTTCCTATTGATGATACAGAACATTAGGATACATCAACTCCAGAATACGTGTCAGTTGATGTATCAACCCCCTTGTCTCGTTGAGAGGACCCTCCCGAAATTGAGAATTCTGTGTGCAGGAACCCTATAGCTTGTTGCGACTGCAATGATGATGACGACTGTACTGGGATCCTCCATGGGTTCGGCAGCGATGACGACCGTACTGGAATCCTACATGGGTTCGACGGTGATGTCTACTGCTCTTTTATCCTATGTGGGTCTGGAAGTACTTGACTACTGTTCTTTTATCCTACATAGGTCCAGCAGTATTTGACTCTGTACTTGCATCCTACCTGGGTCTGACAGAGTATCTGGTCTTGTATCCTTCATGGGTCTGATAGCTTAGCTGGTCTTGTATCCTATGTGGGCCCGGCAGCATAGATGAATCAGTGGCTACATCTGATCATCTCTATCGCCTTACGAAAAAGTATACATGTGTGAGATGAGTCTTGACTTTCAATCATCATCTTTGATATGATTGAATTGATTTCCTGTGTGGATTGGATTGTGATTTCCTGTGTGGTTTGGATTTTTCTTTCCTGTGTGGAGTAGATCGAACTTGGGCTCGGATGTTGGAGCCGAACTAAAATTGATGAGTTAGGAATATGTATGGGAATATACCTTAGTAGAGTTGATTGTTATTTTGTGATTGTATCATTCCTTTTTTGATTATACTTCGTGGATTCTGGGATACCTTCGAGGGTCTCAAGGTCCCTACTGAGTAGCATATACTCACCCCTACATGGGATATGCCCGCACTATGTTGTGTTGGAGGTAGCAATGGACAGCGCTAATTATGGTGGGAGCTCGTGGAGCTGGACGATACATGGAGGAGGATCACTGGACGGACGAGCTCGGAGCGGACGCCTAGAGCCGAGGGGTAGAGGAATCTATTTGTACCCACCCTTTAGGTGGGATTTCCAGATGAAGGCTCGGACTTTCTGCATTACCTTCCAGTTTCTTTACTTTCATTTCATTTGTACTTTACATTCAGTTGGGTTTGTATTCTGGCCCATTTACTTTCCAGCACTAACTTTTGTACTCAGTTTACATAGTGTTTACTCAGCTTGCGTACTCTTTGGTGTTTGTTTAATTTATAAAGGAAATTCCTTAACTTTTATCGGGATTTACACCTTTGGTGCTAGTCAACAACCCCTGGACTATGGAAGGTGGGATTGGTGTAGTCACAGCATGGGCCGTGAGGATGGGTCGTGAAAAATTGGTCTCAGAGGAGTTCGTTTCTACCACTAAACTCATGACTCTGATATTCTTCTATGCAAAGAAATAATGTTAAAGGTATTGAGTGTGGTTATCAGTCTAGGGAGTCCAGTGTTGGTGCGGTGACCGACATATCCATATACCAGGACCCTGACTTCTGACTTCCGACTCAGTGGACAAAAACATTGATTGCATGTGTGTTTCAAAAGTTTTCTTTGTGATTGATTTGTGTCAGCTCACCAGGTACAATGTTTTGATAGTGGCACACCTGTCTCTTTTCATGATGGCCCCACGATGGCAGCCAGCTAGGGTTCTGAGCTTTGTGCGATATGACAACCCACCGAGCGATGAGGCCTCGGTGCACGACCCTATTACAGCGAATGGACCAGCGGTACCTCTACCCGCCGAGCCACCGATGCCACCAACCCCAGCCGTTGTGATTGCACGTCGCCTTAGTGAACTGCATGAGTTTCAGCATCCTAGACCGCCCATGTTATGTGGGGAGATGGACCCACAAGCAGTTGAGGATTGGATGGAGGCTGTTGTACGAGTTTAAAGGTTAGTGGGGACACCAGCTGACCTCATGGTGATCCTTTCCGCGAGTCTCCTACGCACGGAAGTGGGTAGTTGGAGGAACTTGATGCTCTAGGTGCACGACGAGGCATCTCTTCTTTGGTCGGACTTCGAGAGCCTCTTCCGCTCGGAGTTCGTACCAACCACCCTCTGTGCGGTGCGCATTCAGGAGCTACTGCAGCTATGGCCTGGCAACATGACGGTAGCCCAGTACTCAGAGAGATTTACCTATATCTCATGCTTTTCCATAGACATGGTATGAGACCCATTCTTCCAGACCTGGACCTTTGAGTAGGGACTGAGGCATGAGATCAGGGCATCAATCATCTCCCTCAGCATTCCGACACAGGTAGGAGTACTGGAGCGAGCCCTTCTTGTAGAGAGCTTTCTTACTGAGCCTACACCAGCAGCGAGACCTACTGCAGGGTGCCATGTAGCTGAGTCTTCTGCAGCTGGAAGTCGACGGATTTCACAGGGGTCCATGCGGACCAGACCATCAGGCAGACGACCTCAAGACACTTGCTCAGAGGTGCGGGGCACACGACGCAGATCCATTCTTACGAGGAGCAGAAAATGCTATGGATGAGGCAGGTAGGGTCACATGACTCGTGACTGCCCAACCCACCATGTAGAGGAGCAGGAGACGGTTGAGGGACCACCTAGGAAGAGGTAGAGGTTCGACCGTGGCGATCCGCATGAAGCATACTGACGAGGAAAAGGATCTGGCCGAGCAGCAGGTGGTGGGCGATGCTTTGAGGCTCTACCACCACCACCACCATGAGGTCCACCCCGACCATAGGGAGCTGGTGGACAGTGGAAGTCTCAACTTCAGGAAGCAGAGGCCTATGACCATGGCGCACCTGAGATTATTCGAGGTACAATCTATGTCTACTCCACCCTTGCTGCAGTTCTTATAGACACAGGTGCGAGTCATTCTTTCATTGCTAATGCCCTTGTTCGGAGCTCAGAGATTCCAACGGAGCTGTTGGCTCGATCCTTACGGCTAGATACTCCTATGGGAGAAGACTAGACGATTACGCATGGGTGCCGGCGGTGTGAGCTTTCTCTAGGTGGTGACAGCTTCGGCTGGGATCTTCTTGTAGCGGCGTCGAGGCCTTACAATGTCATCTTGGGCATGGATTGATTATCTACGTTTCATGATCATATACATTGTATTAGGCGCAAGGTGTGGTGTGTCTGCACCGATGGGAACATGTTTACCTTCACCAGTGAGAAGGGAGCCTTTGCAGCACAGGACGGACTCAAATAGAGGATAGGATAACCGATCACTCATCAGTTGGTTAGCCTCATCCTTGGAGCAGTTGATGTACAGATTCTGATATTCCCTGTAGTGGTGGATCAGTATGTAGACATTTTTCATGATTACGTTCCAGGACTACCTCCTCGCAGAGAGGTAGACTTCTATATTGACTTGTACCCCAGTACATCCCCGATATCTTCTCTGGAATATCGGATGGCTCCCGCTGAGCATCGAGAGCTACGGGTAGAGTTGGAGGACTTTTAGGGCAAGGGATTCATCTGACCCAATGTTTCACCCTAGGCTTCCCCGATTTTTTTCTCCAAGAAGGTGGACGGGAGCTTGCTACTTTGTGTCAATTACCGTAGCCTAAACTAGGAGACTTTGAAGAACAAGTATTCGCTTCCGAGGATTGACAACCTCTTAGATCAGCTCAAGGGAGCAAGATGGTTATCAAATATAGACTTCAGGTTAGGCTATCATCAGCTCAGAGTTCGGGACGAGGATGTGAAGAAGACAACCTTCTGGTGTCGGTATGGCCACTATGAGTTCTTGGTTATGAATTTTGGCATAACTAATGCTCCAACAGTGTTCGTGAGTCTCATGAACAGAATATTCCAGCCTTACCACAATCGATTTGTTGTGTTCTTCATCGACGACATATTGATATACTCAACCACTGAGGTGGAGCATGCCTACCATTTACGGGTTGTACTAGACACACTCCGAGAGCACCAGCTTTATGGTAATCTCTCGAAGTGTCAGTTCTAGATACGCAGGGACCACTTCTTCGGACACTTCATCTCTGAGGTGGGAGTTGCGGTGGATCCTGAGAAGATGGAGGAAGTGCTAGCTAGGGAGCCACCTAAGAGCATGACTGAGCTGCGGAGTTTTTTATGTATGGCTGGGTACTACTAGAGATTTCTGTCAGACTTATCTAGAGTTGTGGAACTGCTTTCAGCTTTGACAAAGAAAGGGAAACTCTTCGTGTGGTCAGATAGATGTCATCAGAGCTTCCAGGAGCTGAGACAGATATTGACCAGCATACCTATCTTGAGGATTCCAGAGGAGGGAGTATGGTACATAGGCTACTACGATTCATCAGGGACCGGACTCGTGTGTGTACTGAGGCAGGAGCAGGCAGTGATTGCCTATGGATCACAATAGTTGCGGCAGAATGAGAAGAACTACACTACCCATGACCTGGAGTTAGTAGTAGTTGTCTTCTCACTAAAGATGTGGCGGCACTATATGATGGGTGAGTGTTTTACAGTCTACTCTGACCACCAGAGTCTCAGGTACATCTTCTTGCAGAAGCACCTGAATCAGAGATAGTGGCGAGGGCTCGAGTTCGTCTAGGACTATGACTTTGAGGTAGTCTATACTCCTGGAAAGGGGAACTTTGTAGATGATGGTATCAGCAGGAGGACGGGCATCCAGCTACTTGGAGAGGTAACAGAGCAGTTAGATGATTTACAGATATCCTTTGTGGATAGAGATGGGAAACCTTTCTACAGTCACTCACAGTTACTCATCCAATTCTTCTGCGGGTCAGAGAGGAACAATGTGGGGATGTTGACTATGAGACGCGACATGCACATATATCCTCAGGAAAGGCACCTGATGGATTCCCTGTAGGATGATAGAACATCGTCCTTTTCATAGGATTTACCATGGTGCCAGCTACATTGCAGGAGGATATGCTGAGGGAGTTTCACACTTCCCCATCAGCGGTACATCCAGTTGTAGAGAAGATGTATCAGAACCTCATATGACAGAACTTGTGGCTGGGTACGAAGAAAGCTGTAGCAGAGTTCATTTCACGATGCCTCACCTGCTAGCAGTTGAAGGAGGAGCACCAGGTACCAGTAGGCTTGGTACAACTCTTGGAGGTCCCAGAGTAGAAGTGGGACGAGATATCTATGGATTTTGTGACTGAACATCCATGTACATCTAGAGGACATGACTCCATTTGGGTGATCGTCGGCCAAATCACCAAGTCATCCCACTTCTTACCAATCAGAGAACAGGGCTCAGTGGAGAGCTTGGGACGCCTCTACGTCCATGAGATCGTACGGCTTCATGGTGTGCCATCGTCTATCTTCTCCGATCAAAATGCTCGCTTTACTTCCCGGTATTGGAAGGCGTTGCAGGAGGAATTCGGGACGTAGCTATGCCTAAGTACTGCCTTTTACCCTCAGATGGATGTTCAGACGGAGAGGACCATTCAGACTCTCTTGGACATGCTCCGTTCATGTGTCCTCGACATTGGTCGCAGCTGGGAGGATCACCTACCTTTGGTGGAGTTTGAGTACAACAACAAATACCACTCCACCATTAGGATGGAACCATACGAGGCATTGTACATCCGACCTTTCAGATCACCTATGTGCTAGATAGACCCTGGGGAGTCATCACTTGTGGGACCAAAGATGGTCCAGGCCATGACAGAGAAGGTCCAGGTCATCCTGGAGTGGATGAGGACAGCTCAGAGATGACAAAAGTCTTATGCCAACAGGAGGTGGAGACCACTAGAGATCGAGGATGGTGACCACGTTTTCTTACGGGTCTCACCTCAGCATGGATTATGGAGATTTGGTCGGGGCGGCATGTTGTCTCCATGCTTCATCGGACCATTCCAGGTGCTGAGCAGGATAGGCGAGGTGCCTTATCGCCTGGCTCTAGCACCTCAGTTGCACCGGGTGCACAACATCTTCAACGTATCTCAGCTGAGAAGATACATGCACAACCCAACACACATCATTGACCATGGGGAGGTGGACTTTGATGACAGGGTGACTTTTTTGGAGGTACCGATGGAGATCGAGGATCGACAAGAGCAGGTCCAACGTGGGTGGTCGATTCCTCTAGTGCGCATCATGTAGTAGCACAGAAATATCCAGGAGAGAACATGGGAGTGGGAGGCTCAGATTCCTGCTCAGTACCCTCATATGTTCCCCTAGTTAGTGATGTATCTTTACGGGGATGTAAATCCCTAAGGTGGGAGTAATGTAAAAACCCGTAAATTTCAAGGAAATTTATTTCATAAATTCTTTGAGATTTTACGAGTATGCTATTTCTGACGGCACCTGATTCCGAGGCCCGGTGTGCCGGGAATCATTTTTCTGAAGTTTAGCTTGGGTATGTTAAGTAAACGAACGAGCGGGTTTTTTAACTTTTGAACCGGTGCTCCAAATATAAAATTGAGGGCACCGATGAAACCGTAGTGCCAGTAATTGCTTAAGAAGAACTTTACTGGAGTTGCGTTTTATTGGGAAGAGTTGATTTAATTTGTGGTTTATGTGTAAGGGAAATAAAGTTGTGTCACAACTTTATTCCTCTATACTTTGTGGTTTATCATCCATGTGAGGGAGTTGGGGTGTGGCCCATCTGAGCCCCCACCTCCTTCAAATTCCCTAACACCCCATTAAACCCCCCTCTAGCATTTAATTTGTAACTCATCCTCTCTCCCTCTTTAATTTCATGCCAACTCTCAAATTAAATTAAGTGATTTATGTTATTCAATTTACTTAATTACGAGTTTGAATTTTTAATGTTTGGAATTCATGGAATGGGTTAATAAAATAATGATGAACCTTATTTTATTTCGGGTTGGTTTTGTTGTGATAGGATTGGGGAAGAAAGCTCTAATCTTGAAGAACATCATCTTCCTCATTGAAGAACGTGATGTGTGCCAGAGCACCAAGGAGAGACGACATGCTGATCATTCCCTTCTCTACAGCCGGTGTGAGACGTCATATTCTTATTGGATGCTCACCAATGCCTTCATCAAAACCACCCCCACGAAACCATTTTCCCACAAAGCTAGCTTCCGCGAATCTCTTTTAGGCAGGGGATATGTTCGAATTTAATCAATTAAATTTGTGCTTTGTTCTCGTTGAGATTACTCGATCTTTGGCCGCCTGTTATAAATATAATGGAAGGAGGTCGGACCACACAATAATGGATGAAAATCCTCCACTTTGTTGTTGATTTATCTTCATGGTTTGGAACGAAGGCGACGCGGTGCAACGACACTGCGTGGGAACAAGGGAACCACGGGCAGAGTGGGCTGCGGAGAAGGAGCGCGGCACCGTCACGCCGCGCCGTTGAAGCCGAAGGAAGTCGCGGCCATGAGAGGGCTGCTGCAGAGGGGTGTGGTGCCATCGTGTTGTGCCGCCACTTCAAGGAGGGTCGCGGCTGAGGCGGGCCGCGGCGTTGCCATGCTGTGCCGGACTGTTAAGAGCCGCGGCAGTTCTGGGAGGCGGCCGGCTCAGCCGTCCGTCGGCACACCCTGGCGGCGGGACCCCCGCGGGTCCCGCATGAACTGGATGGCCGAAAATAAAGGACAGCCGCTACCCCAGAATATCAGGGGTTGAAACCCACAGTCAATAGAGAGGGGGACCCTGTGGTGTCCAGCGTTCGGTTCGAAGGATGCGGTGCCCTCCCCCCCTTCCACGTCCGCTCAGCGCGCGAGCACCCACGCCAGGCCGGACCGCCCGCACCGGGCAGGGCCACCCGCGTTGGGCCAGACCCCCACGCTGGGCCGGGCCGCACTGGCTGGGCCGAACCGGGCCGGACCCAGACCCAGGTCGGGTCGACCCAGTTAGGGCCTCCCTAGGTGGAATTGGGCCGGGTCGGACCGGGCCCAAACCCCCAGTTGCCAGAAAAATCCGTTTAAACACACATATCTTGGGCTACAGACCTCTGAACGACGCATTGACAGTTGCGTAGTGAACCTTGGATCGAGGCGGGTGTTTCGGTATATTACACTCATGTTTTCGGAGAACTTTCGGTATGGCCGGGTTGGTTCGAACATGAAACCAACCGGGCCCTCGGAGCGGAAACACTTATAACATAAACTCTGGACATCTGATAGATGTGTTGTCGACTTTGTTGGTTTCCTCTTAGTGAGATGGTTCTTTTGTATTACTCCACTTGAGGTTTGGATGTAGTTGGAGTATGGTTGGTTTGGTTTTAGCTTAAAACCCATCCGGGGCCCTGGGACGAAAAAAACCAATAACTCTCAGACTGGGCGTCCGATTGACGTGTCGTCTATCATGTTGAGTTCCTATTGACGAGACGGAACATTGGGATACATCAACTCCGGACTACATGTCAGTTGATGTATTGACCCCCTTCGATCATGGAGAGGACCTTCCCAGAATCGAGCATGCTGTGTGCGGGAACCCTAGAGCTGGCTGTGACTGCAACGATGATGACGACTATACCGGGATCCTCTGTGGGTTCAGCAGTGATGACGATCGTACTAGAATCCTCCGTGGGTTCGATGGCGATGACTACTGTTCTTGTATCCTCTAGGGGTTTGGCAGTACTTGACTACTGTTCTTGTATCCTACGTGGGTCTGGCAGTATTTGACTCTGTACTTGTATCCTACATGGGTCTGACAGAGTAGCTGGTTTTGTATCCTTCGTGGGTCTGATAGCTTACCTGGTCTTGTATCCTATGTGGGTCTGACAACTTAGATGAATTAGTGGATACATATGATCATCTCTATCGCCTTACGAAGAAGTATACATGTGTGAGATGAGCCTTGACTTTCAATCATCATCTTCGATATGGTTGACTTGCTTTCCTGTGTGGATTGGGTTGTGCTTTCTTGTGTGGTTTGGATTGTGCTTTCCTATGTGGACTAGATCGAACATGAGCTTGGATGTTGGAGCCGGACTGGAATTGATGACTTAGGTATCTGTATGGTCATATACCTAAGTAGAGTTGGTTGTTACTTCGTGATTGTATCTATCCTTTGTGGATTATCCTTCATGGATTCTGGGAGACCATCGGGGGTCTCGGGGTCCCTACTGAGTATCATATATTCACCTCTACACGGGCTATGCCTGCACTACATTGTGTTGGATGCAGATGAAGTACATCGCTGATTGAGGTGGGAGCTCAAGGAGCTGGACAGTTCCAGGAGGTGGACCACTGGACGGACGAGCTCGGTGCGGACGACTGGAGCCGAGGAGCAGAGGAGACTATCAGTACCCACCCTTCAGGTGGGATTTCCAGAGGACGGCTCGGACTCACTGCTTTACTTTCCAGTTGATGTACTTTCATTTCAGTAGTACGTTACTTTCAGTTGGGTTTGTATTCTGGCCCAATTACTTTCCATCACTTACTTTTGTACTCACTTTACTTATTATTTACCCATCTTGCGTACTCTGTGGTGTTTTTTTACTTTATAAAGGAAATTCATTCCCTTTTATTGGTATTTACGCCTTTGGTGCTAGTCTCGATCCTCTAGCCTATGGATGTTGGGCTTGGGGTAGTCACGGCACGAGCCCCGATGATGGGTCGTGATAGGGCGGTAGTCTACATTTCCTCAAAGGAAATTATCACGTTTTCTCATATTGTAAATCATAATGTTATCCAATAAATTAAAAATACATAAGCATAATGATAACAAAAACATAATATATATCATATATAAATACAGTGTCATCATAATGGAAACCATAAGAGGTGGTAGGATATAATTGAACAATCATCGTTTTGTGAGGTGTTAGTTTTCCATTCACAAAAACAGTATGTTCTTTACTCATTAGATGGATGTATGTGTAAGTATAGTTCTAATATATCTCATAAAAACATCCTAGTATATTGAGTATATTGGTTTTGTTATAAAATAAAGGAATGAAAATATTTTAGGAGTTGGAGAAGTAAAATAAAAGAAATGAATTTAAAAGAAATTGTGACCTTTAATTTTGGTAACTCCCTTTGGTTTGAACCAAAATGACTTTTTGAAGTGCCTTCTTCCTAAATTAAAGATTCTAGGAGTAATATAGGGATATTTAGAGCTTATTTGGGCTGTTTTTGGATGATCCAAGGGTCGTGAGAGGTGTAAGGAATGGGTTTCAAGTGAGGGATTTTTAAAAGGGGAAGGAGGGGTTCTTTAGGATAGTGTGAAAAATATTATTTTATTATATAATTATTTTAGGTTTTTAATGGCCCAAAACACATTAAGGTCGAATATAAGATGACTCATGGTTTAAATAAATTCATCCAATAAGAATGGGATAGGTTTTGGATGTTATTTTTTTGTTTATACTTTTTATTTATTTAAATCATTTATTAATGAGGTAAATAATATATCATTTGTGTGTCATAAATAATTTAATTTATTTTGTTAACAAAAATTATGTAAAAATACCATCATGTAGAAAAAAATTTATCTTTCCAAAGAATATTTATAGTAAAAATTATAACTTATATAACCCCATGTATAAATTAATTTACAAAAATATATTTGATTTTTGTCATTTTTGTCTTTACGTTAAGTTAATTAAAATAAAGTATCATCATCACTCTTAAGTGGCTCCATGAGGTCCCAAAATCGACCCAATGATGCCCATAGTTGTCCATGACTCATGTAATAAGGTTATGACATGTGTTAAGGTAATTTTGTATTATTATGATATTCTTTTTACCTTGAATTACCATATTTACCTTTAATTGGGTTAAATAAAAGTCAAAAGTAACTTTTCAACAAAATATATTTTTATCATATTGAACCACATTTTACATACTCATAAAAACCATGTATGTCGTATTTTTAAAATTCAATTAACATAAGTGTTACAATTTCATTTAAATGAAATGTCAGCTTTTTTAACTACTACTAAGTGGTTTTACAATTCATTAAAAATTGATGTTTTCAGAAAAATACAAAAAATTTAGCCAAAGAAATATTTGATATTGTGAATTAAAAAATGATGTCTAATTTACAAAATTAAAAAATATATGTTGCATTAATTAAATTAAAATTAATTCTCGTAGTCAAAACAAATAGCATGTTTTTATGAAATAATATCTACCAAAGACTGATAGTTGTTTATTACCAATATCAAAGTAAAATTAATTATAATGACCTAAATTATATTAAATGATAAAAATAAAATCTAATTATCTTTAAAAACTTCTCAAATTCTTAATTTAAAACTATTAATTATTTTTATTTTAAAAGTTGTTTTTAATTAATATTTAGTATTTTTCACTATTCACCAAAATATTGAAGTTGTTAGAAAAATAAGAAAAAAAATTCAAAACAAGATTTTAATGTCGTGCTTCTAAAGAAGAATTTAACTTTGTTAAATTGAATATATAAATGTGTCAAGTATTGTATTTAAAAATGGTTATCCATTAAACTGCAGTAAAATTGAATTTTCTGAAAAATACATCATTTATAAGAAAAATTGAATTTGTACTTATATTATGTCTAAGAAACAAATAATATGGATGTTAAATTTTATAAGTTTTATATGATTAAAAATTTAGTTAATACTATTAAAAACCTCCTTTTGAACGGTTATTTTAATAAGTTGTGGTGCGCTCAAACTCGGTGTTACATGTAGGGCAAGCTAATGAATTACATTAATGAGATAACATACTACGAAATCTTGGGGTGTTAAATTTGATGACTATAATGATGAAATATTATTTATGCTTCTTGAAATTTCTTTTGGTTAAGATTAGATGAAATAATAAATGTTTTCATTATATTGTGAAATATGTTTAAAAAAATTATTCTCGTGGGATGGTTGAGTCCATTATAGTCGGCCAATGAATTGGGTAACAATTATTATTTTATATTATTAAAGGGTACATAGATCATTATCCAAACAAGAAATAAAGAACATGTGTGGTATTACCAAGTGTAAAATGTGGCGATTGTTTTGTTGGGTGTCCCTAACATGATATTCCCATTATTATGATTATGCAAGACTTTATTCCACTATTATTAGATATGATATTCTAAAAATGAAATTATATCAATGCTCATGTTATTTGATTCATTTATGACTAATTATATATAAACATCCTATATTTATTTTATGACTCATGATTACAAACTAAGATATAATGGGTGTGAGTTTTAAATATTAATCTCATGATATCATACCCTTATTATCTTGTTATGCTTATATGATCATTGATATCTCATTTGTTTTCCCATACTGATAATTAATGATCACTAATTTATATATTTCATTTTCACCTGGATATTGACAATGGATTTATGAATGTTATTCGTAATACGTATTCTAGTTGTTATGATACCAATACAATGTGATATATAAATTTTATTTACGAATTGATTATTTAAGCATGTTTCAAAATTAACTAGGCCATTATGGTTCTAGAATTGATCATAATGATATTTATTGATATTCACATGATATTAATTAATATTTAATTATGTAATTCATGGGTCAATTTAGGGTAAACCACCACAAATAGTTGTGTATTTTCTCCAGTATAGGTAATTCATTATAATAAATGTCTCTTAAGGTTTGATCACCCAGTTTCTGGGTCCCCTGGTCCATTAGATTGTTGGAATATATTCTTATTGTTTGAGAATTTATTTTTTATTGAATGGGGTTATATTAAAGATTAATATTTTTATTGAAATTAATGTTTCAAGTAGTATGTATATTATGTATGAAAAATTTGTCATTGATACACTATATAGTATCTAACTCAACATCTTACAAGGAAACAACCTCTATAGACAATAGGGGATCAACATATTGGGAAGGGGTGTGTAATTTTGATACAAACACACCTTTACCCTTATCTATGTATAAATAATACCAATTATCTGATAGTTTTGTGATAATAGGATCACCCAAGTATTGGGGAAACCTCTAATGTTGGTCATTAGTTCATCATTTATGCATTTTAGTGTGAAAAACATTTTGAATGGATGCCTTATGATTTAATTCTTTTTGATAGTGTAATGATTAAACTATTTGGAAAAGTAGATATTAATAATATTAATTAATGGAGATCATGAAATGAGTATAATATAATAATCAATTTCATATTTTTAAATGGGGTTATCATATTTTGAATGTTCTTTAAGGAATTTTCATAAACCTAATCAATTTCTATTTTTATGGAGTTTCATTTTAATATGATACCATTGTTATGTTATGATTTAAATCCTAAATGATCCCTTTGAAAAGTAATTTGGATGGTTATATTATGGTAATCCAAACATAGTTTAATAAATATGATCCAGAAAATGGAGATGAATTGTGAAATGTTAGTAGAGTAAACTATGAAGGTGATTCTTATGATAATTTTCTGTATATTGAATAATCTGTATTCCATGGAGAAGGGGGTAAAATAACCCCATCCTCTTGGGCCCTGGTAAACTATTCACTGATACCATCATGGTCATATATTATTGTGTATTTGATGTTTTCATTGGTGGGGGAAATATAAATTCATTCAAAAATACCCTCGGCATGAAGGAACAATTTGGGATGGACTACAAATATCTACTCATGTTAGTCTTCGTGAATGAATTTTTTTGAACTAAATTTATTTTGTTGTCATTAATAAAAATGTAAGAAGAAACTATTTGTGATATATTTTATATTAAATCACAAATAGTCCATGAAAAAAAAATCTATTTTCAATAGATTATATTTTTTTCCTAAATATCCTTGTTGAATATTTTCTTCATATAATGTATTCTATCAAATTGTATTCTATAATTGGAAAAAATATTTATCAAATCTAAATTTTTTAAAGGATATGAAATACACCACAAAATGCCACAGGAAATAAAATGTCGACATAAAATAGCCTTTATAAATAGTGAAAATTATGGACTACTTATTCAATATTTTTTCATCATAAAAAATATAATTATAAATATTTCAAACCCCCTTAGAATATTAATTTTTTCAAATAAACCCCCATCATTTTTCTCTATGTGAGTCTTTCCCTCTCCCCTTAATCCACCCTATTTTGGACAGTAGTAAAAAGTTTTAATTATATATATTCTTATATGAAATTATTTTATAGATTTTAACTCATTTTGGTGTGATCTAAAAATATATTCAAAAGTATTTTTTATGAATTAGTTTCCTATATTTATTATTTATATTTTTTCATTACGTGTTATTTATTAATTTTTACCTACATAGAATTTTTTTAAAATTGTAATTTCTTAATATTTTAAAATAATAGACAATGTATTATCAGTAAAATGTTATTATTTTTATTAATTATTAATAATTATAAAAATTAATCAAAATTAATAATATATTCAAATATAAAAAAATTATAAATATAATATAGTTAAAAAATAAACACATATGTAAGAATATTTTAGTAAAATATATTCATATAAATAGTTACATATTTTATTAATTAGTAATGTGTAATGTAAATTATTAAATTTATCATGAATTATAAGAATTTTATTGTGAACTAAAAAAAATATAATTATATAATATTATGATTCCTAAAATGGAATGGGTAAATTAATATAAAAAAATATAATTTAAAATTATATCTTTGTGGGAAGTTGGAAAACCTAAACGAACCCACCATCAGATGATAAAACTTATCCAAGTTGAATCATGTATAAATTATAACAACATATGTTTTTTTGAAGCATCTAGAACTATTCATAGGCTAGAACTTAATAAAATTACAATTTTGGAGATGTGAAATCATTGATCCAAAGAATAAAATATAACCAATATATCTTTATGTAATTGGAAACATGAAATAATCACCTCTAGAGTAATGGATATTAAAATAATATTTTAATAAATTTATTATAATGATTGTATTTATTATGGGGTGGTGGTGGTGGTAAATTATATATGTTTCCAATAGTTTTTTTTTAAGGTAAAAGAAGATATTGAAGAAGAATGTTCCAACAATGAAAAATATTCATAATGTCTGATGATGGAATTTATCCTAAACATAAAACCATCATAAGTACCGTAGGAGAATTCTAGGGTTCAATAAGAATCATTATTTTTGGATATTAATAAAGTTTCCATATGATTTTTAAATGGAATATATAAAATATTTTATCATAAATATTGGGAAACTTTTCTAAATTATAAATTCAGATGATCTTAAATCATTTATAAATGCTCAAATCATCATTAAGAAATTCATGATTCAAGATGAGGATGTACACTTTCTTAAAATGTAAGAGATGTATAACAATGTCACCAGATGTAGTTCAATGAGTGTTGATCACCGGACAAATATATATAGGTGTTGGTCCCCGAATGCAGATCACTATACATATGTTATTACACATAGTTGTAGAAAATGTCTAATCTACTATCTTTATCCACACTTTCACAAACTACAAGAAGGGAACTTGGAGAAGATGTTAAAAATATAACACCCTAAGTTTTTATTAATTATTATTTTTTCAAATAAGTAAAATTGAATTGATTTATTTAATTCTAGGAAACACCATGTTATACACGCTATATACACAACATTATGTTATCTTGCATAACATATGACTCTGAGTATTAATAAAACCCTAATATACTCTTAAAATTATTATTCAAATATGATAATTTTAAGAAAGATGGTAAACATGATATATGAATAATAATTACTTCTTTAATATGATTAATTATAATGGATTTATATAAAATAATAATATTAATAAAAAAAAGATACTAATATTCATTAATGTGATTATATTTATCAGAAATACTATATTCTCCAAAATATAATTTCTTTTCCTGAAAATTAATATAATTTTTTTTCAAAATTTGTGAAAATTAATATGAGAAAATAAGCTTATTTTTTAATCATTCTATCATAATAAACATTGGGTGAATTTTTCTATTTTTTCGGACAACATTCGTTTTTTAATTAATACTGAAAAATGGTGAATTTTAATTGAAAAAAATTCGTTTTAACATACAAATAAATTAAATTAAATTTTAAAATTTTGTAAAAGTAATATTAGTTCATCTAAAAAATACATTGATCAAATTTTGGTCATTTTAATAAATTTTATATAGAATTTCAATATAAAAACGTTATAAACTTCTGAGCATTTTCCATTTAGTACCTTCATTGTCATCAATTGTGTAGGATTTATTACAAAATAAAATTTGGAACTTTGAGTAATGGAATGTTGAATGATGTAATCAATATACATAAACATAATCATTTATATTCATAAATATGGTAAACATAATATTTACCAAATTGAATTCTAGAAACTACTAAAATTATTAAATGTTGTTAAGGTATAAATGGGTATACCAAGGGGTTAAACATAAAAGACAAGGGTTAATAATATCCCATAACATCTACAATACACATTGTTTGCAAATATTTAGACATTTTATCTTCTATGTTCTAAAATACTCTATTTATATTCTTTTTACATGAAAAAATGTGCTCGAATTATTTATTACAAATAATTACATGTGTGTCACTCGACTCACTTATAAAATTCCACTCGTAAGATCTCCAATTCACACAAAAAACATTTTTTTAATCCATGAAATAACCAAATCACATCTATAATTCCATAATATCATCATATTGTACTTATTTTTACCATAAATCCAGTGTAGATTGTTTATTTTGTGAAAATATAAAGAGGATTCAAGAAAAAAATGTAACATTCATCAACAACCATTTTTCTATTATTTTTTGCCACACCACTGTCAAACATTATTACAACATGGTAATATAATAACCTAATTAAATTACATATATATACATATTTTTATGTTAATTACATGACCAAACATTTTATCCCTTTCCATTAAATGTGTTATGAAATTATCAATCTTAGGTATATGGAATATCTGCTTGGGAACTAAGGTAATAAGTTATTCCTTTACCACCACTAAATGAATGATTTTATTGTATTTTTTTATATTATATTTTATATGTAAATTTTTTAAGGAATTAATATATCACACATACCTTCATACAATAATTTTTTTCCGAATATGATAATATTGCTCGTGTCTACCATGGACTACCGCCTCGTGATGTGATGAGGTTCTTTCATGATATTAATGGATTTTATTTAGGATTGTATTAATACGAATATGGGATATAAATTATATAAAAAATATTATTTCATTATCATATATTTCATTTACATTTTTTGTCATCAATCAGAAAAGATAATAGAAACCACATTCAATCATATATATGTCCTACCATCTCTATGAATGTTGAATTTCAATTTATATAATTAAAATTTAATGGATTACTCAAAATACATATATAATGAATATATATTATGTTCATATCATGGTTAAATTTTTGGGATGATTAATTCTTGTGATAATTCATAGGAAAAAATAACAAATCCAGATATATATTAAAAGTATTATTAACAAAATTAGATCTTTAACAATGAATTATTAATTTGTTGGGAATGAATGGTCATTTAAATATAATATATAGTAATATATATATATAAATATGGTTCTATAATTGATTTATAATAATGTAAAATTTATTATACTGGATTTTTTAACTTGTATGAAGGAATTCAAGTCATAATGTAACCGATTTTTTTTTTATTTCCCTTCTTTGAGAAGTATGTTTTGTTATGTAAAAATATTATCCCAAAAGGTATTTATATATCCCACCTGAAATATATGATCATTAATATATTTATCCAAATGATATTTTATATAACATTTAATTTTAATCCTTATCTGGCCTAATAGTTTAGTGATACAAAACTAGAAATAATAATATGTTACAATCTCATCGATTAAAGTGATTGTTAAAAATTTTGTTTTTGATTATAAATATTTTGATCCAAATCACAAAAAAATAATTTATGTTAATTTCATATAGTTATTCATGATGTATTAATGTAATAATAAAATTTTTTACTCTTTTGTACATAAAATAATTGATAAAATATTTTTATTAGAATCTAACTATATTTCTCGCTTCAGTTGGAAATATGTTTTCTTCAAAAACCATATTGTCTCTAAGAATTTGATTTGATTTTAATTAATTTAATATTATTTTAAAATACATTTTATAGATGATTAGCATTAAATAAATTATTTGAAATGAATCTTCATCCTGTTTTCCAAAAAATTCTTATTTAACATTTACTAAAAATATATAATTGAATTATTGTTTTAATGCATACGATATAAGAAAAACATCCCATTATCTTGAATATTATTTGATTCAATGGTTAAATTATATGTTTTCAAGGATAATTATTAATTAAATTAGTTTAAAAAATATTCATGCATAAATATTTTCCATTGTGTATAGTATATTTCCCCCAAAAATTGTTTTAAATTATCAATAAAATCATTTTACAATGTATCTTACATATATTTATGTAACCTATTTCTTTGTATGGATATAATTCCTAGATATTATTATTATTCTATCTCTGAATGGTTTTCATTTTTATTGGATGATGTTTTGGAATCCTATTTCTCTCTCAAAAGCTATAACAAGATACTATTATTATGAAAGCATCTTATTTTTTAGGGGTTATACTATGATAACTATAAAACCTATTCAGTTTATAGTAGTTATGATATGATAATGGTTTTTTGACCTTGTGGTGAAAATTTGGATAATTTTCATCATGTGATGGGTGGAACCTATATATCCAACCAATGAATATGGTAATGATAAATTTCTATGAGATTATAAGATACACAGGTTGTTATCCCATTCCTGAAAAAGATAGTACAATTGTGGTTATCCCAAATGTCAAAAAGTACAGGACATGAGTGGTTATCCCAGTCCTGATAAAGTATACACAAGAGTTCGTCCAAGTACCAATAGAGGTACATGGGTGGTAAACCCATGAAATACAATTTATGAATGTATTCATGGTTAGATATGTCATAACATTTCATATTTTTATGTGGATTCCAAAACTCTATGTCTTATTCTAATGTTATTCCCCCTCAGATCATGTTCTTTGACTTACATATGAACGATGTCTTATGAACTACTTATATATACTGCATGACATGTGATTCTAAGTATTAATATAGAGGGTATGGTTTCTTATTTTATGATAATGTTATCAAACTCCATTTTCATTGTTTGCATATATATATCTACCTTGATTACCCTTATTGGGAATTTTATATAAACCTTTCTTATTTTTCCATTCCCCGGGTTTTGAAGTTATGTGTCATGTATGATGATATCTGTTATGTATTATTTTTATAATTTATCACGTAGTGTACAACAATGGGGATTTCTAGACACTTGGTTTGACACTCCTATGGATATTATTTATAATGTTACAATCTCTATATGAATTATCATGTTATATTTATATTGATGTTGACTATGAATGACCTAGGAAATATTTATGGTGTCATGGATAAATGAATTATTTATGATATGGACATAATATATGTGATTCCTTCATGATTATGCATTTCCCCATCAAGATTATTGTTTCTTATACTGTGATTAGTTTATTATCAACGGATTGAACTAGAGAGAATCATGTTAATACTACGATTGATTGAAATGAAATGAATTTCCCCTAGAGAATACAAATGTTGTTGGATATAGAATGAATTTTTTTTAATGATCCCAAATATTTTTCAAACATTAATAATGATTTACTTCAAAATGAACAATGGAGGGAACAACATTATGTTAATTCCATTTTGAGGCATCATCCACAACCATTCTGTGGGCCTTATGATCCACTAGTTTTTGAAACATGGATCACTACCACTGGAAATATAATTTCCATTCTATAATGTTCATGACATGAAAAATTCATTTTCCATTTATATTGTTTTTAATCTGAAGTAGTTCAATTGTTGAATGTCATCATAAATACAAGATAACATAATGAAATTGAAAAAATGAATTAGGATGAGTTCAAGAACTTATTTTTTACAATGTACATACCAAAAACTTTCTATATAGTGATAGAGAAGTATTTCCTTGATCTAAATAAAAATGAGGATAAATCATTTTGTACCTATTATAAAAATTCTACAAGGCATGGAATGCATGATTCTGTTATTATCATCCATTCTAAATATAATTTTTTTCCTTTTTATAGGGTATTATAATAATTTATTTGAATGGTATTAGCCTTAATAGACTTCAATAACCATAATGTGATTATTCTATATACTATCAATGTATAAATGGATGTTTGAGTTATATATATATCCCATCATTATCATTAGAATAGAAAACATAGAAGGAAAATATAGTAACCATGTATTGATAAAGATTATTTTTCCATTATTCTAAATGATTGGGATGAATCATGGAAGATATTTCAAAACTGTACTACTAAATGTAATAATTTAAGATGTGAATATCATAGAGGAATTGATTTACAATTTTATGGGAATATGATAGGTAATTATTATAATAGAGATAAAGATGTACATAATGCACCACCCACACTAGTGTTTCAAATGAAAGGATTTTATACATTATTATAACATAATACCAAATATTAGAGATGTTGGTTATGATCAAAACTAGTGGCCTCTAATATCCAGCGACAAAGGGAAATCTCATGATATTACTATTTTTGGTGTGGGGTGTGATAATGATTTAGTGAAAGGTACACACATAATCCTCTCTAGAACTGATAATGACTTATTTGAATCTATTTCATTACATTATTTCATATCTGAATAATTGATAAAGGGTATCATTATTCCATCCAAATGGTTAGCTGTATAATTTATCGTTAAATACCATATTGGTATGATGATATCATCTCAAGTATATGATTTATCTCCATTTTAAGTTAATGGGCATGTGATTTATAAAAATATAGTTATTCTTACTCTAGTTGAATATTACGTTATTATATGAATTATTTGAAATTATCTACATAAATACAATATCAATTATTGATGAAGCGGAGATACATTTCATTTCCTAAACCAACCTATACATTTTAACCAGTGTGATGATAAATATGAACAACCAATGGAGATCACAACCAATATATGGGTATTAAATCCCATTCAAAACTGGTGTGTATCTCAGATTATTAGGAAGAGACTCGACATTGATAGAAATATTGTTTCTTGAAGAATTCGTTGATGTCTTTATAGAATAGTTTCCTACACTTCCACGGAAACATGAGATTGGATTATAGATAGAGATCATACGTCCTTCAAATCCAGTTTTAAAGAATCCCTTTTTAATGACTCTATTTGAGTTGCACAAATTGTAGATGGAAATCCCAGAAAATGATGATAAGTGATTCATTTGGACAAGTGTGTCACCATTTGGTGTAACTGTTCTTTTTGATAAAAATAAATGTAGATTACTGTGACTCTACATTGATAATATGGATCAAAACATGATTATAATTAATAATATTTTCTCTCTTCCCTATATCGATGAATTGATTGATAAACTGCATAGTGATAAATAATTTTACATGATTCACCTTTGTTATGGATATCCACAATTGAGGGTGAAGAAGAAAGATATACACAAGAAAAAAATCCATACATGATATGGAATCTATGAATATATATTTATTCTATAAAACTTTACAATTTCCATGCATAATTAGTGGATTTAATGAATATAGTATTAATAAATTACCTTGACCAAATTGTGGTAGTATTTATAGATTAAATTTTTACCCATTAAAATAGAATGAATGATTATATTAATCACATGAAAATTTTAGAAATGACCATGATGAAGGATAAACTATTTGAAAATTTTATAATGTGTGATTTATTCTGAAAACGATATCATATATGGGTTGAATAATCTCACGAGAGACTACATCGATATATCCATTTATGAAAAGATATATTTAATGTTTTCCAAGAAAACCTGGGGTGAATGAGATTTATATTTTTCATGGATTATATAGTATTTATCAATAGTTTTTTTTTGAGAATTTCTCATGACTATCTAATACAATGAACAAGTTAACATGATATAGAACTGAGTTTCACTAGAAAGATGAATGTGAGGAAAATATCAAGGATCTAAATGGATGATTAGTCAGTTAACTTATTCTTACATTAACATAAAGTTTACAAGGGTTTCGAATTTAAAGTGATTCATCTATGAAGGGATTGGAATGTCTTTATATGTAAAATAAAATTGTTTTAACTTATTCATCTAGATTGATGATGACTCATGGGAAACATTTATCAACTCTTGATTTGGAGTCATATGAGATAGTTTTTTAATTAACGATATAGTGGGATTATATTTATGGAGAAATGTGTAATATATATATTGATAAAAAAGATAAAAAATATCTATTATTTTGTTAAGAGATGTATAGGATCTATAGAATATAGTAAGATATTATTGATGATTATGACTACTATATATATTACAACTATGGGATAGATAACTATGTGGAGATGATTTGAGTATATAAGATCATGCTAGATTATCTAGGAAGAGGCTTTTAAAATATACAATATTTATTGATTGGAAATGGATGGATCATGGAATACAGATGAAATGGTAAAATAATATCTTATTCAATTGAATGTTCACTAATATATCCAAATGACAATTAATAAGGCAAACAATAGTCTTGTTGAGCTAATTTTTTGGAACTATTCTAGTGTTTAACATTGATTATCAAAAAATCTTATGGTTACAATACTATATATGTGTTAAATACATGTAATACATAAAGAAGGACTTTATAATGGAATCACATTGTTCTTTGTTATGTAATCATCCAAGAAGTAAAAAGATTTATAGATATTTGAAAATATAATTCTTGTTGGATATAATTAAGAGATATATCGTAGAGTTTCAGTCTTAGGGCTTAGTATGTTAGCAGGATAATAATGATAAAAAATGTATATGTGGGTGATGCATCCATTACCCAAAAAAATTAATATGGAAAATCATCACCATGGATTTTTATTAGAAACACCAAAATTTCAATATAACATAATGCTAAAATAGTATTATTTTAATTCCTTAGGGAGTCATCATACAACATCTCTATAAAATAATTCTTATCTATGTGTCATCTTTCTAATAAATACATTAAAGAAGTTTTAAGGATTTATTTTGCACAATATTCCATTATGTGTGGTTGGGATCTGAAGTTTACCTTAATGTTTTGGAAAATATTTCATATAGATCTTGATATTTAAAACAATTTAAACCCTATATGATATGTTGATATCATTTTCGTTGTATTTTAAATGGGTTGGGATCAACTCATTCCTCTATTTGAGTTTTCATTAAATAATATCTTTAACTAAAATATTCATAACAATACTTATAAAAAAATTTATCGAAACAAATGTAATGCTCCTATATTATACAATTATGTTTTATAATGAATGTTATCGAGACAAGAGATAGTCATAGAAATGGAAGAGAATGTAAGGTAAATTCAGAAACTTGTCATGGTAGCTTAGAGTCAGCATTAAACTTATGATAATATTCCCCCACATGATCTTGAAGTTCATATTGGTAACAAGGGGTTTCTAATAATTTCTCCATTGAATAAAACAATGTGATTTGTGATGAATGGGAAACTGAGCCATAGGTATATTATTCCCTTTGAAATTATTTATTGTATCAGAACCATAACATATCTCTACTACCAAACCTCTTCTAATTCAATGATAAGTTCCATGTATCTCTCTGGGGAAAGTGCATAAATGACTCTAAACATGTACTAATCTCAGATGTCATACAATAAGATCAAGATAATTTTAAAAGGAACATTATTTTTTTATTCTTGATCATAGAATGAAGGTTGTGTGAAATAATACCACTCACCTCATCATAGTGTAGTGGAAATATATTTAGAACAATTAGTTTTTATGATTAATTATTATATTTAATAAGCTAAATTTAATTGATATCCTTTGTAACATGAAATATCACATTAATATTTTTCTACATGAAACCCTAAGTTAGATTTCATTACATGCGACATTGAGTTTTAAAAATCCTTGATATATTATTAATATAGATATTTAAATGCAACTATTATAAAAAATATAAAACATATTAATAATAATATTATTATTAATTTATATATTATTTACTAGGTAATAACTAAAGAAAACATATTGATAATAAAATAAATTATTTTTAGTAAAATCATTATATGTTCAAAAATAATATTTCTCTATAAAAAGTATTTTAATGGTTTTTTTTTGAACTGAAATAAATTTAATTTTTTGAAGAATTTGTATAGATAATTTTATTAAATAAACTCCATTTTTAAAATCATAATTTTAAAATTAGTATGACGTCATTTTTGAGTATTTTTGAAAACGTTTAATTTGTCGAAAAATTGAAAATAAATATTGAATTTTAATTGAAAACTACATTTTTTAACTAATATATTAATATGTTAACATTTATTTTAATTTAATTAAATGTTAAATTAGAATAATTAAGAATCCATTAACCCAAATTTTGTCATTGGAATCAATTTCCTTTAAAATATCATTATAATATCTTTGTGATCATTTGATCATTTTCATCTTTTAATCCAACATTCTGGTCATGTTTCCTTGATTAATTTAAATTTATTTTGTAAAATCATTGATTTTAATTTACTAAAATTAATTCCATATTTTTAATCATAATAATTTATATTATCTAATATGTTCAACACAAATTTTGACCAGACTAAACATTATAAAAAGTAAAAAATTTGTACAACGGTTATTGTAAAAAACCATTTTATCTAGGGAAAACAATATAATGGTAAAAAACGACCCAAATCATCTAAAAACCTCCATTTTCTATACATATTTACACTTTATCACTTCATGTACTTATAAGAATCCAATTTTGAGCCTAGTAACCTATAAAAAACTTTGGTTGAATATTTTATTTAACACAAATCCCATTGTTCAACTCACCTCACATAAATAAGGCCACCCTTTCTCCTATCTTATTCAATCCTTGAAAAAATATTGGCTCAACCAATATTAGAAAAAATAACTTACCAACTTCATAACAATCATCCACTAACCAGTATTTTTGAAAAAATTACATCATATAAATGGTCTTGGGATAACCTATGCATGATACCAGAAGAAAATTCCCCTCCCATTACTTTTATGTGGTTTGAAAACATCCTATTTTACTTCTATATCATTAAACCCACATTGTTCATTATATATGTTGTTTCAATTTATTTTATACTTTCTTGTGGATTAGTATTAAAAATATTAATAATGAGGTAATGGTTTTTTTCTAAATTTTCTTTCTTTAAGACATACATTATGTCATGCACCTAAATTCATCCATGGGGCATACATATAGCCTAATTAGCATGTAATATCAGGAATTTAGTTTTACTGATAGTATTATATGATTATTTTATGTAAAATCATCATTGGTATTATTATTGAAAACTACTAATGATGTTATAATTATATGTTACAGTCACATAATTTATTAAGACTGTTTATGATTCTATTTCATTTTATAAAATCATATGACACATCTCATAATACAATCCTTTTTTTCTAATATATTTATTAAATTTATATTAAAATCATCGTACTAGTTTTCAACTCATTGGTAGTTAATATAATTGAGAGAATATTATTTATAAAATTAGACACTCTTTTTGATATTTTCAAGATAACCATTTTATACTATAACAATATTTTCTAAAAAAAATTCAAATTGTTTTTGAAAATGATTTATTATTCATAGTTTATAATTAAACTATATTTTTTCCCACACATTACCTTTTAATGTTATAACTTGAATTGAATATTCATTTAATTTTCCAACCAATTCACATTTGGTTTTTATAAAAAATGTGTAAGGATTGTCAATTTTAATGTTTATTGTATGAATTATAATTTCTTCATTGCTTTTTTTATAGTAATTTAGGTATATTTCAAATAAAAAAATCTCCATCAATTTCATGTTTAAAAATATTTTCTTCATAATGTGAAGTAAATTTTTCACACGAAATATTTTAAATAATTTTTAAAAAACACTTTCTATTTAGAATGAAATCCATTGATGTTAACTATGCTTTACTAGGGATATGGTCCATGGATAAAATTCACATTCCTTATCTGAATGGTTTATTTTTGTGAATGAATTATTTTTATGAATCATATTTCTCTTTGATGGGTTATTGCGAGGGGGAATTCTTATAAAACCCCCTTCTTTTCATTCGTTGTGTTATTTTGAAATTAGTATGAAACATATCACTTTTAAATTCATTATGATATAATGAAATGTATATTATGTCTATTTTATTTCATTAGATATGATACACGGAATAATTTTTATCAATTTTCACAAATAAATATTGTTTTCATTATGAGACACATGGGACCTACATCACCCTCAAATGCAATTTTTAACAATTAATATATCTCAAGATGTATTAGAGTTTAATACGTATTGAACCCAATTCAATAAGTGAATTTTTCCACTATGATGGTCTTGGGATTAATCCTTGACTATATATATGTTTTGGGGATTGAACTCATTACACTATGGTACCCTTTTAATTGTCCTTGTCTAATATTGAAATGATTTTCTATTATTATATCTATGATACAAATTCTATGTTCATACTAATGTTATTATATAATTGATCATGTTATTTTATTTCCCTTATAAACTATCAATATTAATTCCATGAATGATTTTTATGATCTTTGTCATGAATGGTATAGTTTTAAAACATTATTCGCATGTTCGGATACCCATATGTTCTTGGTAAGAATATTTATCTCGCTTTATTACCCTTATTAAGAATCTTATGTCACACTTTTTTATCTTTACTATCCTTAATATATGAATAAATGCATTATGTATGATATGTCTAGAAAGGGTTATATTTAGGAAGAATGAATCATGAACTGACATAGCTCATCCTAGACCAGTTTTTTAAATTCCATGAATCTGAAGGAACTAAACATTTATAGTCCTTGGTGTGTGGTTATGTAATATAATTAATATTCTTAAAATGGGATGCAATATATTTGAGTGATAATATGGATTTAATATTTTTTGTATCAGAGGATAAGATTTGGAAGTCTTTAGAAACTAAGATGATAAATCCTTAATGATATCCCTAAGGATGTTTTGAATGATAATTATATAGATAAGTCAAAGTATAGGAAAAAATAATGAAATTTTGGAAGAGGATGGAGTGACTGTATTCTAATAAATTAAATATATTTCTAGATCATAAAATGAATATGGACCAGGAATATAATACCTAGGAAAAATAACACTGAAAATGAAATATTTATGTAGACTCTATTATCACATATTTTACAAAAACAGGCCTTACTGCACATCTGATTTGACACTCCTGGGGGATACACTATATAAATTCACAAACTCTATATGAACCAACATATCATAATTAAATATATGATAATTATGAATGACCTATGATAAACCTAAGGATTCATTTAGTAAATAAGGATTAATGTTTTATTTATCTTATAATTCATTTAACAAGATTATTTGGTTCCCCAAAATTATAATTGTTTCTTACATTGTGTTTTTTGATTTTAGATAATGGTTTGAACCAGAAGGAATCATGATTATCGGGATATTATATAAAATGAAGTAATTTTTCATTTAGAAAATATGATTGTTTTGGTGGATAGATTAAAAAATCTATTCACTATGGTCACTAAAAATTCTAATGTTACGAGTCATTATAGAAACTAAAATAATCAAATAATGGAAAAACATTCTTAAATTCCCTTTATAATGAAACATCCGCATACAATAACTGTGTCTATTATTCCTCTAGTATTTGAATAATATATCAAAACCACCTGATATGATATTTTCCCATCACCATTTTATAAAAAATATAAAATTCATTTTTGATTTTTATCATTTGGAATATGAACCAGATCATTGATGGAATCCTATCAAGAATATGAGGTGATAATTTGAAATTTAATTCTTGGATTGAGAATAGTTCATGAACAAATTTATCAATGTGTAAATTCCTTTTATTCATTATATGAATATGGATATATTGTTCCCTAAGAAAATAAAATTTTATGATGAATTCATTTATACTTATAGGGAACATTTTACAGGGCTTACAATTTAGACTTTAGGTACTATCATCCATCATAATTGTAAGGTTGACTGAATCTTCAGTGTATTAAAAATGTGTATTTGATGGGAATTAGGATTAATAAACATCATTTTATATGATTATATTGTTTCATGTACTATTATAGTAGAAATTTAGTATGGAGTTGTTAATGAATCTCACAATTTTGATAAGAATAGAAAATAATAATTCTAATGAAACTCTACGAACCATGTAAAGAAGAACATGAGATTTCATTTATGCACAATATGTGGGAAAAGGCATGGAGGAAATTTTATTATGGGTACTTGTACAATTTTTATGTGTGGAAGGGATGTTCATTATGAAATTTATTACTGAAGTGATGGGTATATGTTGGTTAGTGATGTGATTAAACATAAAGCTACACAACACCAACCTCCCACACATCAGTTTTTCAAATTTAAGGAATGTGGGAACTATAGTAACCAGTTCCCAAATATTATTGTTAATGATGATGATCTAAGGAAGTGTCCTATAAATATGGGATTCAAAGGAAATTTTCATGAAATCACTATTTTTGAAGAAGAGTGGGATAACGACATCATGAATGGTATACATACCATCCACTCTAGAACTGTAAAATTTTAATTTGAATGTTTATTTTTCCATTCCCTCATATCTAGTAAATTTTTTGAGGGTATCAAGAATACACCCAAATGATTATATGTGTACTTATCAATAAAACCCAGTAATGGTATGATTATTTTATATCATGTGTATTATTCTTCTATAGTTGATATTTGTGGGACTGTGCCTTCATCAAATCTTCTTAATCTCACTCTTGTGGGATTTAATGTGATCTTATGCATGGATTATTTTTCATTGAATTATTTTAAATTATATTTTTTAATAAGTGAATTCATGTATTATATTCCATGAAATTCAATGATTATCTATCATTGTTATGATATATAAGAACATTAGATAGGAATTACATCAATTTTATGGGTTTTTATCTCCATTCAATAGGGGAGTTTATTACAAATAGTTAGGGAGAAACATGAATTAAATAATATTCATATTTTCATGATTTTTTAATGAAATTTCTAATAATCTACCTAGTCTTCTCCCACTAGATTATGATGGTTCCATAATATAACTCATACATTGTTCCATACCAAAGTTAATGACTCCAAATACAGTGTCCCCATTTAAGTTGCAGTAATTGAACAAGAATCTCCAAGAAGACCTTGATAAGGGATCCATTATGCCATTTGTTTCACTATGGGGTTGTGATATTATATTTATTAAAATGAAATATAAATTAATGTGACTCTTCCTTTATTATCATGATCAAAACAAGATCAAAATTAAGAACAAGTATATTATTCCCAGTATTGATGACATGTTTGATCTCCTCCATGGAACTATAAACACTTCCATGATTAACCAACATTTTGGATATCATCATTTATGTTCTAAGAAAGTGGATATACCTAAGAAATGTTTATTTACAAGTTCTTAACACTATAAATATATAGTTCATACATTTGGTCATACTAATTCCCCCATTATCCTCATGGATTTAATGAATACTATCATTAGAGATTAACTTGATTAATTAGTGGTAGTCATTATAGACTGCTTTAATATCCATTCAAGAGAATTTATGATCATGAAGATCACATGAAAATTCTATTGTGGATCCTAATGAAGGATAAACTATAAGAAAAATTTGCATAGTGTGTGTTTGGATGAATGAGTTTCAATTTTATGGACATATGACATCAGGAGAGGGTATATCCTTATACCATTCAAATAATCTAGTTATTGAATATTGGTCAATATCGTCATGATCATAGATGGGATACTATAAAACTCTACACCTGACCTGATCCATGTTAATTCCTGAGAGGCGTTCCTAATCATCCCATGTTAGAGACTATCACCGGTCATAAAATATATAAAAAGTGGGAATGATTTTTCCTAATAAAAACTGATATTGAAAACTAAAAATAGAACATAGAAATAAAAAACATTCTACTGATAAAAATAAATACATAAATAGGATCCATATAATTTTTTTTAAAACTAAATAGAAAACTAAAAAAATAAGAAATCAGATCCAAACAATGATCAAGAAGATCGTCATGTGACCTCACAGTCAACAGCATCAACATAACTAGCATGCTACATAGGATAACTTGAACACAACATAAAGAACAATAAATCTTATGTCAATCGATGATGGTGTTAACAGGAATGTTATGAGAATGAAAAACTTAGTAGGAATGCACTAAAGTGTCCATAAATTTCATTTCAGGAAATAGCCCAAAAACTCTAGTTTGAAAAACAATTATTAAAATAGGGGTTCTCACATTTAATATAACCAAACATACTTGCCAATATATTCTTTTTAGGAAATACTAATATAGTTTTAAATTTTTATAACCCGGTTTTAACAACCAAAACCTAATGTAGAAAACAATCCATCTGATCAATACCATTTCTAGAAAACAAAAAAAAAGTGAAAATAGACCAATACATACATAATAGGAATACAATGTGTGGATGATTTAAAATTGAAAATACAAATATGTGATCATGGTAATTTCATAAGCATATCTAAAAATATTTCCTATAAATACTTATGTTGGACTCACCTTCCAACATAAGGTGCATATTAATATTCAATAACAAACTATATGCTCTAAACTAGCCTAACCAGTAGTAAATACTACATGTACTCTAAATAATTCCAATGGGGTACCAAAATGAAAAATATGGAACAGAAATAAATCCTAAATCGACCCTCTAGATGATTCTACAAAGTCCCATGATAATAGTATGCAGATTATGAGGAGGTTGGCACACACATGGAATAAATCAATAACTGTTAGATTCCATGCTAATTTCCTAACCCACACTCCAACAAAAATTTTGTGTATGACCTCTCCTCATAGGGGAAACCATATTCGTTCCCATCACACATCAATCCATAAAAATGTTCCACACATTCCTACACATCAAATGAGTTTCAAAACTAATTTCCAAAATTTCATACTGTACCAATCATGGATTATCATTTCCAATACCAACTCTTTTCCAAAACCATTTATATAAATGAGGTGGAAACATTCAACATGATCTATATATTTGAAATGGTCATTCATTATCATTGAGTTATCAAACCAGATTCCAAGGTTCGAAATGGCCCAGGATTTAAGAAACACACTGGAAAACCACATTTGAAATCATTTATAACCCCCTTTTTAAAAAGGAGAGATAGGGAAGAGAAAAAGGGAAGGGAAGATGGTGTTTTGAAATCTAAGGTTTAATGTGTATATTTCTATAATGATACATTAACATTTGTGTGAATATCTATATATCCTCCCCATCCACATAGATAAATGACTATATTCAACAAAACACCAATTTTTAATTCATATAAATAACGAACGACCAATTTAAAGAGTCACCATTAACATTTACACCAAACACAATTTCCCGAACATTACCACTACAATGCAACGAGGCATTGAAACCACCCACATAACTGAAGTCATAATGAAATCCAAATTGCAAAATCATATCAAAGACCAATAATTATCTAAAAACATCCAATTAAATTTTATAAGTACATGCTAATTTTAAAAAACACCTTGTATAAAATTACAAATTGGATGAAATAAGAAATCCCTTTGAAAACACATTTTCATCAATTTACCAACATGTAAATCCCATAACAGTTATACAAGCACACCACATGCACGAATTACATATTTTTGAAAGTATTTTCATGATTTTTCAGGAATAAATTGTTTGTTTTAGAAATGAAAATATCATATACACCTACCTCAATGGCATGATAATAAGACAATACTCCAACAGAAGGAAGAAATCAGACCATGAGATAATCTAAACACTCTAACACCAAAAAAACATAATTCAAATATAATTAATTTTGATTTAGTTTTTGACCAAAAGGTATTCCAACCATGGAATAACAAAGAACCAATAGAGATTTAGAATATAAGGAGATAACTGACTATAAAATCCAAAGGAAATCACCATAGAAGATTTTAGAATTATACATGTAGTGGGGATAACCAAAAGAGGGCAATAGGGAATCCCAACCATGAACAAAAATTAACTATAATGGAGAGGGGATTAAATTGGGTCCAAATTTGGGAGGAGTGCAATAAAAAATTACAAAATTTTAATGAAGATAGGAAACACACATGATTTGGCCACATGGTTTTCCCAACTATGCACCAACTATGCACACCCTACTAGAGAAGTATGACATATTCATGGGCAGGCCAAAAGGTTGGGGAAATTTTCTGCCAACAGTGCAATTTAACTCTATCAAATTGTATAGCCTCTCTTCAGGTTTTCCATGTAGTTACATTTAACCAAGAACCAACAACAAACCTCAAAGTTTCATCTATAGTGAACATTAATCGTAAAAAACTATGAAAATAAAACATTTCATGATGAAAAAATTGGAATCCCCCTCATCCTTAACAAACCTCTTCATTTCACCTCAATTGCAGTACCTTAACAATGAATTTTTCCAAAACAGACGAAACAATCCATAACTCCTAAACACTCATTGATAACTCAAGAAAACCTCAATAAAATAATACAACATTAAGAAAAAAACAAAAATAAATCTTCTCCACAAAAACTTTATACCATAATTAAGTAACTCATCTAAGCTATGAGAAAACACAAACTCAGACTGAACTAGAAAAAACCATCATGCTCGTGGTGACCACAAAATCTTAAATTCAGACCTAACATGATCAATATAAAATCAAAATAAAAGAAATAATTGAAAAAGTATAATGTAAGTGGTTTCTCCCTACAAGAAGAAATTATATAACACCATGTAACCTATAAGGGGACTCACATAAAGATCCAAAAAAACCCAAACCTAAGGGGAAATCCAAAGAAAATACTCAATCCAAAAAATGAATTTTACCATAACATATCTATTCCATAATACTCGAGCATCTCATTAGTTATAAATACCAATAACCAAAACCAACCCACACTTCGCTATGAATATATAAGAAAGAATATCTAACTATTTTCTCCCATCCAAAAATGAACAACCACAAGAATTCAATGAAAACAACATCACCAAAATTTTTACAATATGGAGGAACCTTTAAAAGTTAATAAAACCAAAAAATATAAATTTCAACAATTTTCTCCCTAATAATGATTCAAAAAAATGGTCTAATATCCCCCACACACAATGATTAATGACTGCAAGAAGTGGTTCACTCTGAGACTTATAAAATGAGCCTTGTTTACTTAATGTATATACTTTCAGGAAGTGAAGTGATGCTGACCAATGAATTTGAATTATTATCTATGAAATTATTCATGAATAACTTCTACAAAAAAACAAATTGACCACATTTTCATCACACATTTAGATATTTAAGATAAAATTAATTTTAATTCCCCAACCAACCACATCATAATCACATAATAGAACCCTCTAATGAAAAAGAAATCAAAACCATCAAAGGGTACTCCTTAATAATCTTTTCCTCTAAAATACCAATTTCACCAGATGGGTAACATTCAAAACAGCAAAGGGAACTAGATTTCAAAATTCTAAAAACTATGCTTGAGGGAAAAACTGGATAGAAACACCTTATCCACAATCTTGTCAAACTGAACATCCCCAGATAAGATAAATTTCTCCATGATCTATGAAGGAAGACCCCATTTGAGAAAATGAGCTTTGAACTAATCCTATAATTATACCCCAATAGAAAATGAAACCAAATCATTGAATTTGTCTACATAGGGCTTTTATATTCATTAACCATGTTAAATACCATGGAGATCTTCCACATTCTTCACCTTAACCTCCTTAGGAAATGAACATTAGATGAATTATTTCTTAAATAAATCCCAAGGAATCCCATCATGCAATTATAGAAATATTATCAACCTTCGTGGATAAAACCTCGGGCCCCCAAAAAAACCCAGAATAACATGCACTCTCACATATATGGGAATTCTCAAGGACCTGATGACAACTTCAATAATTTCAAGACACTATATTTCCTATAATATAACTAAATACCCACAAAAATATGTACACATAGAGAATATATCAACTCTTCCTCCCCACTCGTAGTTTGGGTAGGATAAAATAAAGTAATGGACTTAATGGAATTCGTTACCACTTTTCAGGATGGATACATATAAATAACAAAGTTCCATAGAACCAATTTAAAATAAAACAAAAAGATCAATGAAAACAACACAAATAGATAATGTTAACCTGAACAACATGGATCACAAACCAAACGTCACAACAAAAACATCAATTATCTTTAAAAAACCACAACTTACATTGGAAAATTTAAAATCCCTTCATTCTAAGGACACATTTCAATCAAAAAAACCATTTTCATATCCAAATCAAACACTAAATCCGGATTTAAATATAAAATAATTCCTAGAAATAATTTTATATTTTGAAAAAATATTTTTCAAAAGAACCATATTTTATTACATTGACAAATAAACCATAGTCCCCAAAATAAAATCATTACATATCATAAAGAAGAAACCTAAAAAATTTGGAAACTACTCGTAATTCTTAGCCAATCAACATTTTTTATCATATCATTCCCCATGTAAGCACGAACTATTGATATTATCATGAACATTGTACTTACGTTCAACAAGTTTTGTTTCTTTATATAAGCCTAATGTATTACACCAGTTCACCTCCATTATCATCCCCCAATCCACAAACAAAAAACTAAAACAAAATACTCAAATCTTGGTCGACCCCTTACAGTTCACGGATTAAAATGAGAAATATCTCTTGATTCTCTTCCCATGACTACCTCTATAGTCTCTATAGTCTTACATACAATGTAAATGATTCCCAAAATAATGAAGAAATATTATGATAAGGTTTTTTCTTGAACTAGGAAATCATTCCATCAAACCCACCACATGAACCTGTTTGTTATAGGGATAAAGATGCATTCTTGATCCTCTAAGGCTAGAGAAACATCCATGAATAAATGATATCAGAAGTGGGAATGATTTATCCTCATAAAAACTGATACATATAACCCAAAAGATCATATAGATGGAAACTATAATCGATGTTTCAAAATAAAATACATAAAAATTATCCAAATACAACCCCTATGGAGTTGAATGTAAAAATGAAAAAGAAAATATAAACCAAAAAAGGAACAAAATGATATTCGTGTGACATATTGGTCACCACTATCTACAAAACCAGTATGATCCATAAGAAAAATGAACCTAAAAAAATTTCAAGTACACTGATGTTGAGTGGCACTAATATGGTGTTAGAATAAATATTTTAGTAGTTACGCACCCCATATTCCATTAATTTACTTTTTTTAAATAGTCCACAAATTCTATTATGATATTCATGTATGAAAATTAGGTTTTATCATTTTCAATAACCAAACACATATTTTTTGAAAGTCACTCTTTGAAAAACTACATAGTTTTTCATTTCTAAACCCATGTTTTAACAACAAAAATGTAATGTGGAATCCAATCAATGTGATTAAAATATATTCCAGAAACTCAATAAAATAGTCCAATAATACAAATATAAGTATAATAGGGAACCAATGTGAAATAGTTTTAAAAAAAACATATATATACGAAAAGATGGGCAATTCATAAAAATCCAAAGAAGATATCAATATATTTACATGGGTTATAATCACTTTCTAGTGTATGTTTTAGATCTGTAGTCAATAGGAAAACGGCTAGTCTAAACTATCATCACCCATTTTAAAGCCCACTTCAGATAACAATAATTCTAATGGCACCAATATGGATAATAAAGAACCAAAATAACCCATAACTTGATCCTCAAGGATGACACAAATAAATCCCATGATAATAGTATGATCAGAGTATAGAGGTAATCACAAACAAGGCATAAACCGATAACCCACAGATTCCATCACTCTTTTTTAACCCAAACTCCAATACCATCTATTCGGAGGCCCTCTCCTCATCTGTACAACTACAATGGTTTTCATCACTCATCATTTCATACAATATTTAAAACTAGGGATAAACATCATATGTGTTCAAAAAACATCAAAAACATCAAAGGTAATGAAATGGTCTTTAATGTTTCAAAAACCAAATCTTTTACAAATCCATTTCCAAAAGAAGGTGAAAACATATAACATGCTCTAATTGTTCCAAATAATCCTTCATTATCATTTAGATACCAAATTGTGTTCCAATGTTCCAAAGGGGAAACTAGTTATAAAACCCATTGGAAATGAAAATTTTATATCATTTTAGAACCAATTTATAATAGGGGTGCTACAATAGAGAAGAGATATGAGGAGAATGTTTTTTGAAATATGGGGCTTGGAGGGAAATTTTTTCTAAAGATCCACTATCATTTATATATTTATCCATATTGACACCCCATGAACATATATATATTCTAACATCCAATGACACACTGATGGTTAATCTATGGAAACACCATAATACCATCATAAATAGTCACACATTAACATTTACACAAAAAAACATATCCCAGACATAAGCACTGCAACATAGATTGGTTTTACAAAAACTCTCAAACACTAACTGAAAATAAAATGTAAACTACCAAAGCATAATTAAGGCCAATAATTTTATCAAAACTCACAATAAAATTTTAAAAAGACGATGGTTATCTTAATAACATTTCAGACATATAAATATATTAATAACTAGGAACCCCATTTTTTACGCCAATTTTAAGTAATGTTACAGTACAAAAATACAATAAAAATTAAACTAACACATCAAGATCAGGATAAGAACATTTTGGAAAATGATTATGAAATCTAAAGAATAATTGGTATGTAGTGAAATGGAAAATAATTGAATAAACTACCTCAATGGTGTGTGAATGCAATAAATCTTGAAGATAGGAATTTACAAATCCAAATAGACAATCCTCACAACCTACCATCAATGGAACTCAATCCAAACATTTTATCCTGGTTCTAGGGTTCATCCAAAAGGTTATCTCACTAAGTAATAACCAAGAACCAAGAGAGAAGGAGTAATAGATTATAATATTAACCATTAAACCCAAAGGAATGCACCATACAGTTTTTGTGGAATATCAATTGAGGGAGGTGGACCAAAGGGTGGAATCTTGGGAATTCCCCATTTGTAAAAAGACGTCTAAGATTGAGAGGGGGTGAATGGGGTTAATATTGGGGATCATGAAATAGGTATTTATACTTTTTAAATAACCCTGATACCTAACATTTCATGGATGCACTTTTTTTAACATACACACCCTATTGGAGAATGAGGACACCTGTATAGGTTGGACACATGGATTGTGAAGTTGTGTTCCAACAATGATACTTAACCTCAAATATTAGAGACTCTTTGAATACTTTTGAAATATTTTCCTCTAATTTCACTCAATTCACATGATTTTTCCATGAAACAAACCACGTGTGACACAAGTTCTCCACTAGATCACATGGGTTGGGTAGAACAAACTATTAAAACTGCACTAGATGAAAATGAACTTAATATGACATCATCCTTAACCAACTGCATAGTTTCTCCAAATATCATGCACTATAACCAAACATAGGTTTAAAAAACACCCAAAACATTAAAAAATTAAAAACTCTTAATGTGAACTCAACTTGAACTATATATAATCAAGAAAAATGGATATGAAATCATTTTATATGAATATTTAGAACATTTCAAATATGAGTTCCCATGGACATTAATTGTTTATTGAATTTGGAATCTGGGAACACAAGATTCTAGTTTGGTGAATGATATTCATAATCATGCTTAAATATATTTCTCTTTAGTAATTCTACAAAAAAACCATTCCTCATGACCTAGGAAATGGAAACCGGAGAAATAAGTGATCGCAAATACATAGTAAGGGTATATAAAAGAAATAAACTATAAGAACATAAAAATAATGGTATGAGAATAAGAACATAACATTTGAATATCATAGACAAGATAATAAGATAGTAATAACGAGAAGTGTAAAAACAATTGGCACTTCTTAAGGCATTAAAATAGTAAGATAATCATGAAAAAAATAAGTGATCATATCAATGGTATAATTTGTAGAATTTGTGGTAGACACATAAATAACTAACACTATTACCTATAAGGCAACATACACTTCTAAAATGTAATATAGAACTTAATATTGAGTAAACCAATTGGTTGGGATACACAACCATCCCCTGTCGCATTAAATTACTTATAATGGATAGGGTTACCCACCATCCTATAGTGGATGACGTTTCCCAATCATCCCATAGTAGATTGGGTTTCCCCATATTCCATAGTGGATGATGTTTCCCCATATTCCACAGTGGATCAATCCTGTCAACTTTATTCTCATCATTATATCATGTGATATAAATCTTTACCCAATGCATTGGAGGGATATATAGGTCAACCCAGTACATAATAATATCATACATACATGTTGAACAAGAAAATATAACATGCCTCATATGATAGAACCATAAAAATTGATGGGTTTCATAAATTTTATATCATGACCCATGATATGAAATCGGTATAATAAAAAATTTATCTTATCATTACCTATGGAAAATAGATAGGTATCATAAGCATTTAATCACGATATAACCTATGAGAAGAAACGTGTTTCGAGTGAATATGACACGTGGAAGAGATATTAGTGTCATAAACATCATTACATGAAAGCATAAACTATTCAAATTAATATGAACGATGTTCACTGATCATATCACATGAGAAGTATAAAATATAAAATACCAATCTTATATAGAGAAGTATGTTGAAATATCTCATGATTACTTTTTTTTAAGAAAACAACCTTTCATTGAAAATAAATTTTATTTAACCATTTCAAAATCCTTTTATGATAAATATATATTTATATTTTTCACATAAAAAATATCATGTGGAACATATATTTTATTCGATGAAAAATTATTTTTAAAACATAAAGTACATTGAAAACAATTTTCTTTTAAAAATTCATTGAAATCCAAAAAATAAACTTTGAAAATGTTTTGAATCCACTATTCGTTGAATATACATTGAATCCTAAAAAATATTCTTCAAATAATTATTAAATCCTTTTTCTATAAATTGTCCATAAAAAATTAGAGAAAATTTTTAATCATTTTAGTACATTTTTTATAACATCCCATTAAAAACACATAAAATAATCTTTGAAAATAATTTAAAACACATTTAAATATAAAACATAGTTGAAAACAAAATTAGTTTAATTTTATAAATAAAATTCCATAATATTTGAATAATTATTTATTCAAAAAACATTACCAAGTGTGTATACAATGGATTCCCCAAGTATGTGATGATCATAACGACATGTAGGTCCATATAATAAAAACAATCCTTTTTCACATTAAATATTTAGAAAGGATCCTTGGATGAAAATGAAAAATTATATTACTTTTTAAAACATTTTTAAAAAATTATATATAGGGGTAAAAATTCCCTTACAAATAATTAGATTATATTGAACAAAATTAAAACATTTTTAGAAAATATAGTATTTAAATAAAAGAGACATTCTACTTAGCAATGAAATGACATCAAATTTTCATAAAACCATTTTATTAATTATATTAAGTAAAAAAGAGTTGAAAGTGGTTCGATTACCATTATATATAAAAAATAATTATATTTTATGGAACTTAATGAGATATCATGAGATATGGATCATAATATTTCATCAATGGAATCAAAATCAAAAAAAAATCTTGATAAATGATAATATTGCCACAATAAATTATTACCACTTTGGTATCATTAAATAATAATAAAATAGAAATAATAACATTACATGATTATTATATGTAATTAAACATATTATATTCATTATATGAAATTTCTAATGAAGTATATATTCCATATCGGAAAATATATGTTTAGAACATGTCAACTGTCCCAATGAAGGAAAATTGATAGAAAATAACTTTAATGATTTAGTATATTTTGAAATATGAACACCCATTAAAGAAATACAATCAAATATATATGTGAATATCCCTAAATTTGTGTATAATGGTCATATAATACATGCATTCATTTTCTACACTCCACATATAAGAAACAACATGTGAACATAGCATGTGTCTCATGGAAAATAAATGTGACACGGGAAAACCCTTACCTTATCTCATGAATTTATATGTACACATTAAACCCTCAAGTATAAAACATATATGTTTATTATAAATCAATAATAGAACCATATTATTATATATACTAACATATATGATTTTATTATGACTTTATATTATGTTTTTATTAACAACACCAAGTTAATGTTATGTTTCAGGTAATATCCTTGATGTTTTTTGTATATGGTTTGACTTGCTCTTCTTGGTCCTTTTACATAGATCGTGAACTAATTATTTCCTGAATTTAAAAAATTATTTATATATCATACATTTTCATTATATAAATTTCTATAACTACCTATAATATATATATATATAAGAAATGAAATACAACATTTACGGAGATGATAGGTCGTATGTTCTCATGAATAATGTTTTTGTTTTCTTAACATATTGAAATAGAGAATGTATGTAATTGACATATATGAATATATATACACACACTAAATTTGAATTATTGTGTTATATATATCATATAATTTCAAGAAAATCATCATTAATACATTCCATGTTGAGTGTGATCGAATCCCACTGCTTTGAGGATCTAGTACTCCACAAGTCCAAAAAATAATCTATCATATTTAAAAAAGGGAAAATAGAAGTTATATTTTCTAAATTAAATAAATAAAAATATAAAACTCATAAATATAATTTTCCATATAATAATATTTATTTTCTTTAATAATTCGCAACAATTAGAGGTTGTAATGGGAAAAATAATATCATCGCTTCATGAAGTGGTAGTTCAAAGTGCATAGTATCAAAGTTCATATCCATTTAAATATAAGTTTGTTAAATTATTGGTATAAACATTATAATATGAAAAAATTATATTTTGGATACCTATTTTCATATATATGATTGGAATAATAATATTTTAAGGGGATGGGAAATAAAAATAAGACAAAGGAGATTCAAGAAGTGTGATACCTCTTCTTTATAAAACTCCTCTTGGTTAGCACCAAAGGGATTTCTTGGTTAGATCCATACCCTAATACATGATTCTAGTATAATTTTACTTATTTTTTTTAATGTTATTTGATCATAGTTTATTTGAGACAATAGGCTTTAGAGGAGTGAATAATTGAAAATTGTGAGTGTCATTTTATAGTGGTAGAGGAGTGGAAATCATGTAAATTTTGAAAAAGGAAATTCAACCAATGTTTTTACTTTGAAAATTCCATCTAATAATGAAAACAATTAGATCCAAGGGATTATAGTGTAAAAATAGGGACATTAAATGGTGTTTGGAATACATTCTAATTCATTTTGGCCATTAAGTGTAAGGTTTAAACCCTTGTTAAGCTAATTTTTCTCCTAGTCATTATAATTAATTGTAATTAGTTTCACTACTCTTTTTTTTTCAAAATAATCATTGAAATTAATTGAAATTATATTTTATGCTAATTAAAAATATGGATTTTGTTTCCCCAGATACCAAAAAACATAAGGGATAGAATTTAATAAAAATGATATCTGGCAAATGGGGTAGAAAATAATGTAATTAAATTAAAAAATTTCAAAATATTGAAAAGTCTTTATAATCAGTTTCAATGTTAAATTGATTCAAAAAAACTAAATTGGATTAATTTATGCATAAGTGGTCAAAATGAACATTGAAACCAATTAAAAATTAATTTTTTCTTATAATTAAATTAGATGAAGAAGATGTTTTCAATTAATATTCAGTATTATTCACTTTTCTTCTAAAAAAAATGTCATAGAAAAATACCAAAAAATCACCCTATTCTAATTTTTATAATATGATTTAAAATTTGGATTTATTTTTAAAAATTAAAATTATTAATTTTTATGAAATCAAATTTAAACTCAGTTCCTAATTAAAATGTGAAAAACATGCAATTTAGGAAAATACATCTTTTGATTCCTAAAATCATATTTAATTTTAGATTATTTATATAAAATAAACAAGATGAGTACAAAAAATATTGACCGAATATATAATATATAATTATTAATTATAAAATATGAAAAAGTGTTTTGTTTGATTTATTGAGATAAAAAAATTTATACATGAAAAAAAATTCACAAAAAAACATTTTAATTATTTTAAAATCTATCTCATTTCCACATATACTAATTTATAACCAAAGTATTAATTTTGTAACACCCCAAGAATTCATAATGTGTTATTTCTTCAAAATAATTAAATAACTTGCACTACACGCAACACTGAGTTCAATTGCACCATGACTTACCAAAAATACATTCAAAAGAGGTTATGAATAGTATTAAATAAATTTTAAACTTTATATAATCCTTATAATTTTTTCCATATTATGAGTATCTTAGACATAATGCAAGAACAAATTCATTTTCAGTATTGCAATTTTATCAACTTTTAATAGTGAACCCTTTTTAAATACAATATTTTAAACTTTTTGACTAAATGGGGACATCAAAAATTTAAAATGTAACACCCCAAGCTTCCACGGTACATTTCCCTTCGAATAATGCGATAGCGTGTGTTGTACGCAACCTCGAGTTCTAACACACACCACAACTAATTAAACTAGCCGTTGTGAATGGTAATACCTACTTTTTGAAATTATATATATTTTATATTTTAAAATTGACTTCATTTTTGGATTCGGAATATCAAATTTAGCCTAAGGTGAAATTTTGGTACTTTTCGGATAACATTCATATTTTGATTAATAGTGAAAATTACTAAATTTTAATTAAAAACAAATTTTTTAATCAAAATAATTAATAGTGATAAATTGTGAATTTGAGTGGTTTTAAAGTATATTTATAATATATTTTTAACATTTAATATAATGTTGGTCATTGGAAATAATTTTACAGTTAAACCGAACATAAACAATTGTCAATCTTTTGATAGTTATTACCTCTTCAAAACACGTTTTTTGTTTTGACAGCGGGAATTAATTTTAAATTAATTTCTGCCAATTCTGTGTTTTGAATTTAGAAAAATGGATTCCATATTTTGAATCAGGATGTCAAAATTGTGTAAATAGGTAACTTTTATTATTAGACATTTTGAATAATTAATGTGGTAAATATTTTATTTACCATGGTTAAGGGTAAATCCGGTAAATAAGGGTTAAAAAATAATATTATAATAATAATAAATTACCCTAAAACGTGTCCTAACCTTATTGGTGGACACATACCCGACCATGGGCATCCTTGGGTCGATTTGGGGACCCCTTGGAGCCACTTGTATGTGGTAGGGACACATTATATTAATAAAGTTAAAATAAAAATAAAAATGGCATAAGCTTACATCTTTTAGAAGAACAATTTTTACATAGGGTTATACATGTTAGATTTTATATTATAAATATTAATTAGAAAGCTAAAAAGATTTCCTACATAATGATATTTTATTTATAATTCTTAGACATCAAATAAGTTAAATTATTAATGACACAATAATGATGCAATGTTTACCTCATTAATAAATCATTTAAATAAATAAGATTATAATGATTAAAATATTATCTAAAACCTGTCCAATTCTTATTGGTTGATGTTATTTAGAAAATGAGTCATCTTATCTTCGACCTCAATGATTTTTGGACCATTATAAACCGAATATAATTATATTATAAATTAATACTTTCACTCTTTCCTAAAGAGCCCCTCCTCTCCCTTATAAAAGGAGACCACTTCTACTCATTCCCCACACCTCTCAAGCCACTTGGATCGTCCAAAACCTGCCCACATAAGCTCCCCACATCCCTCTCCTACTCCTTGAAGCTTCCCCTTAGGCAGAAAGCATTTCAAGAAGTCCTTTGGTTCCAACCAAAGTGAGTTACCTAAATTAAAGGTAATGATTTCTCATAAATTATTTTCATTTATTTTGCTTCTCCAACCCCCAAAATCTTTTTATTTCCTTTCTTTTCTAACAACACCAGTATCCAAAATATACTAGGATGTTGTTATAAGAAGGATTCAAAATACACATACACACAACTCCATCTAATGGATGATGAACATAATGTTTCTGTGGATGGCAAACTAATGCCTCACGAAACGATGATTGTTCAAATACATCTTACCGCCTCTCATGGTGGCCATTATGATGGCACTGTAATTAAATATGATATTAATGATATATATTTTATATATAATCTTCTGTAATTCCATTTTATTTCATATCATTATTCGTTTCATGTTGTATATACATACGATGATTTCATTTGAGGAAGTGCGGACTACCGCCCCCTTAAAATGATATGACTCGTTCATACCACACATGGAACGTATAAAGGATGGTGTTAATGAACTTAAGTAACATATATAAAATATTATATTATACTGGAATAGTAATATACCTATGTATCATTTGGATTCGATTCTTTTAATATAAAAATTAAATGGAAGTAGCGTTCGTGCGTACGTACGGACTACCGTCTCCACGAACGCGATGAGATTCATTCTCCATCGTATCCATTCAAGTCTTATTCTCATTTTAGGGTTAAAAATAATGTTAATATCATTATGATTATGAATAAGATATAATCTATCCATTACAAACATGTCTTACTTAACCAAACATTTAAGAAGAACGAATCGATTATCACCCGAAACGACGATAATACTAAGATATTATTAATAAAGCAATGTTAAAAGATCATATATGATATCATATTAATGTATATTATTCTGGTATAATTTAATAACAATTATTTCACCATTATACATGAGGTTAACCTACCCCAACAAAGGAAAAGTACAAGGTAAGGGTTATTTCACAATCTCTTCATTATCCGAGGTTGTTTATACGTAATAATCTACTGGGATTTCTTTATCATCCACATCCATGTTTCTTCGAAATGTATTTAAAAACATATTTATTATTTACAAGAATATGGGTTAAAGTCATTTATACCCTTGTTTGACTTTTTATAAGAGGTTTATAAAGGAATCTTTCCGTCATTTTCAAAACAAGGTCCTTTTTAACCTTTTCGACAGAATTAAGGTAAGAATGTTTTTTTTAACTTATACGGCAGGTGTGGTTATTTTCTACCGTTATAAAATATTCAAATCTTCCCTTACAAGCTTATAAGAATATTTTCAAAGAAAATGTTTTATTTTATATGGATCTTAAATGATTTCAAAATAAAAGGAGATATTTCTTTTAAAAGAATTTTGATTTCATCTATGTCAACATCCTTTGATGGATTTTAAGATTATTTGAAGTTGATTTATTATGATACAAAACTTTTATATTTTATTGAAGGTTTTGTGATATGTTCGACTGTAGATGTGTCATTTATATAGCATTCATGGTTTATGAGTAAAGTATTGACATTTCATATGCTAATTCCAATAAGAATGTTTATGTTATATTTCAACCTTTACTTCATATGAATGTGTTGGAAAAGTATTCTCCAGGTTGGGGACTGGTTAAAGTAAGCCCTCCAGGTTGGGGACTGGTAAAAGTAAGCCCTCCAGGTTAGGGACTGGTAAAAGTAAGCCCTCTGGTTTGGTCTCCGGTTATTAGAGGCACTCCGGGTTGGTGTCCGGTTATTAGAGGCACTCCGGGTTGGTGTCCGGTTATTAGAGGCACTCCGGGTTGGGTTCCGGTTACACTTAGCCCCCAAGGTCTTGGGACGAGGCCTTGACAAAGAAATTAAATTCTAGCATTATGCATTCCAACATTATGAAAGTGGTTATTGATATTTCATGTGATTATTCGATTAGTAGAATATCCATGTGAATAAGTAAATGGCATTATTTCATTTTACTTTTCCCATACTATGTTGAAGTTCATGTTTAAAAGGCTTTTGTTTTAGTAATTAATTGCCTTAAATGTTTATGCTTATTTTTGAATGTTCCGCTATATTGTTATCCTTACTGGGCATTTGAGCTCACCCCTTTTCTATGTTTTATTTTTCCCAGGATGTGAAGATGTAAGTTATGAATGACCTGCAGGGATATTATGAGGGGATTATAGTGTGGACTGTGGAAACATTATGTTGTTGTAGTAGTTTTTCATTTTATGATGTAATGTAAAACTTATGAATATATCTAGTGTTTCCAAGGCTACTAAACCAATCGGTCTTTCGAGATTTGATCTTTCTTGTGATCATGCCAATGTTATGTAATAATGCACCGACTCTGGGTAGCTATGGTCAGGGCGTTACAGTTGGTATCAGAGGAAGTTTAGTACAAACCTTGGAAGCTAGATTTAGATAAACTCTGATTAGAGCACGTAGACCTAAGATGAACTTTGAGGATTAGTATAGAATAACTTCCTAGAATTTTGGTATTGTATAGATTTTGTGAGTTTTCTGAGAAATACATCCCTGTCTGGATACTAGCAGGTAGAGGCGGCTCTGGCACAGATGTACCAAGGGGTAAAACCCGAAAACACCGCTTTGAGATAGACTCGAACGGGAACTAGTGCACGACAATGGGACTTGCTGCACTCTTGGTTACGACACTCCCGGGGGATATGATTAGGATAATTATCATTTTCTTTACAAACCATTATGAAGGGTTTATGAGTATATACATCCTCAAAGGAGACATTTTTATGATTATGGATTATATCCATAAATAGTTCAATTTATGTTAAGTGTTTTATAAGTATGGGATTATGTATTTTGATTCCTAAACTGATCTAGTGTATGCCATTGTTTAGAAATGGCGCCCAGTAGAAGGAATGAGAACTCCAGAAATGCACATGATCCAAAGAGAAGGAAGGATCATATCTTTCATGGTCTTAAGCTAGAACTTATAAGAGAAATAGTCTCCCTTGTATTATCATCATATGAAGAAATAATATCATGTGTTGATAAGATAAGTAAAGAGTTTACTGAGTCCTATGGCTTTGAAGGGAAGCAAGAGAAGAAAAGGATGGAAGAGAGAAACATGGATAAAGGGAAGAGGGAAAAGAAGAATTTTCCCATACGTGGTAACTGTGGAAAGAAACACCCTGGAACATGCCTGAAAGGAATGGGAGTTTGTTATAAGTGTGGAGGAAAAGGGCACAAAGTACGTGACTGCAAGGGTAAAAAAATGGTTTCAAATGTACAATGCTTCATTTGCAAGGAGTTTGGACACTACGCGAACCTATGTCCCAGTCATCAGACTATGCCGCAGATGATGTTATTGGATAATAATCACGTTATGATACTACCACAGATGAAGAGGAATGATTAGAGTTCTTATGTTGATTATGTCAATTGAGTGTTGTAGCAACAATGTACTTGTTATAATAATTATGGAGTATATAAGGATTGTACTGCAGTACTATTTCATTAAGGACTTGAGATTGTGTCAAACAAAGAAAAGTGACTCAATAGCAGGATAAATTTTTGGAAAATATATGGTTGAGAGAATGATAAATCATAATATAGTTCTGATACTGAGGTAGTGATTTTGGAATAATATGTGATTGTTTTTGGATAAATTATATTGGATATTCTTGACTACCTTGGAACTGATTAATGATTTGTATATTCCATCATTGTTGGAGTTTAAAACATTTTTGGATTAATGAAGTATATCCAGCATTCTATATGGAATAAGGGGGCATGAATGTAATCAATAAGGAATATGGTAATACATGATTACGTTTACCTTCCTTATAAATGTTGGACTGTGAGTTTGGACAGAAGTATTTTGGATAGTTCTAGTTTGGATTATTTTGGATTGCCATAAAAGGACAACCCAGAGGTCGGGCGGCAACCCATCGCGTCCGGAAAGGCTGCGAGACTTGAACCCGCAACCGAAGGGCGACAAGGGTGTATCACCTACCACTGGCCCACGAGATGTCCTATATTAAATATTGTAGTTTTTAATAAAAGATCTTGTAGATGAATTATAGATTCGTTTATTTTGGAACCCTATACGAATAGTGTAAATAGAATTTTTTTACATTCTATTATCTTTTAGAGTGAAAGATGAGTTTGTGGTAGAAATTTATTAATGGATAAAACTCTAATTATAAAGTAAGTATATCTCCTTATTATCTTAGCCAATCTCATAAATAAATTCCTCAACATTAAGAAAGAAACTTAGAACAAAAATGTTTTCCTAGATGGTACCTTAAATCATCACTAAATATGGATTTGGGATTGTTGGCCTTTTCATAGCCATGTTCTCTACCACTCTACATCAGATAATTGATGGTTAGATTTTTCTTCCATATCCATATTTTCCTACATGGAACCCTAGTATGTGATATTTTAGGTAATCTTCATACTTTCAACTCTTTATTTTAATTAGAGGCCTCATTAATTCATTTTTCGATGTGGTATTTCAACTAAGATATTTTGAAACGTCAAAAATGTGTTATCCTAATACCCTATGTTTTGTTGAACCGATGGTATTTCAAATCATCATAGATTGATGAATTTATGGACCTCAATTTTACACTTGTTTGTGATTGATGACCTCAATCACTACCTATAAATATTTACGTTTTTCCTCCAATTATATGTCTCGAATTGCCACCAATGTTCTCCTAATCGAGATCATAATTTGGTGGTGACCCTTTGATTTCTCTTTTCCTCATATTAAGACTGAATTTTAGTAACCCAATTTCTGATGTGGGTTTTCCCACAAATATATTTTCTACTTTCAACCTTTTATTTTCAATGAACAATTTCAAATTGCGAGGACGCAATTTATTGAAGGAGGGGAGAATGTAACACCCCAAGAATTCATAATGTGTTATTTCTTCAAAATAATTCAATAACTTACACTACACGCAACACTGAGTTCAATTGCACCATGACTTACCAAAAAGCCATTCAAAAGAGGTTATGAATAGCATTAACTCAATTTTAAACTTTATACAATCCTTATAATGTTTTCCATATTATGAGTATCTTAGACATAATGCAAGAACAAATTCATTTTCAGTATTGCAATTTTATCAACTTTTAATAGTGAACCCTTTTTAAATACAATATTTTAAATTTTTTGACTAAATGGGGACATAAAAAATTTAAAATGTAACACCCCAAGCTTCCACGGTACGTTTCCCTTCGAATAATGCGATAGCGTGTGTTGTACGCAACCTCGAGTTCTAACACACACCACAACTAATTAAACTAGTCGTTGTGAATGGTAATACCTAATTTTTGAAATTATATATATTTTATATTTTAAAATGGACTTCATTTTTGTATTCGGAATATCAAATTTATCCTAAGGTGAAATTTTGGTACTTTTCGGATAACTTTCATATTTTGATGAATAGTGAAAATACTAAATTTTATTTAAAAACAAATTTTTTAATCAAAATAATTAATAGTGATAAATTGTGAATTTGAGTGGTTTTAAAGTATATTTAGAATATATTTTTACCATTTAATATAATGTTGGTCATTGGACATAATTTTACAGTTAAACCGAACATAAACAATTGTCAATCTTTTGATAGTTATTACCTCTTAAAAACACGCTTTTTGTTTTGACAGCGGGAATTAATTTTAAATTAATTTCTGCCACTTCTGTGGTTTGAATTTAGAAAAATTGATTCCATATTTGGAATCAGGATGTCCAAATTGTGTAAATAGGTAACTTTTATTTTTAGACATTTTGAATAATTACTGTGGTAAATATTTTATTTACCATGGTTAAGGGTAAATCCGGTAAATTAGGGTTAAAAAAATAATATTATAATAATACAAAATTACCATAAAACGTGTCCTAACCTTATTGGTGGACACATAACCGACCATAGGAATCCTTGGGTCGATTTGGGGACCCCTTGGAGCCACTTGTATGTGGTAGGGACACATTATATTAATAAAGTTAAAATAAAAATAAAAATGGCATAAGCTTACATCTTTTAGAAGAACAATTTTTACATAGGGTTATACATGTTGGATTTTCGATTATAAATATTTATTAGAAAGCTAAAACGATTTCCTACATAATGATATTTTATTTATAATTTTTAGACATCAAATAAGTTAAATTATTAATGACACAATAATGATGCAGTGTTTACCTCATTAATAAATCGTTTAAATAAATAAGATTATAATGATTAAAATATTATCTAAAACCTGTCCAATTATTATTGGTTGATGTTATTTAGAAAATGAGTCATCTTATCTTCGACCTCAATGATTTTTGGACCATTATAAACCGAATATAATTATATTATAAAGTAATACTTTCACTCTTTCCTAAAGAGCCCCTCCTCTCCCTTATAAAAGGAGACCACTTCTACTCATTCCACAACACCTCTCAAGCCACTTGGCTCGTCCAAACCCTGCCCAAATAATCTCCCCACATCCCTCTCCTCCTACTTGAAGCTTCCCCTTAGGCAGAAAGCATTTCAAGAAGTCCTTTGGTTCCAACCAAAGTGAGTTACCTAAATTAAAGGTAACGATTTCTCTTAAATTATTTTCATTTATTTGGCTTCTCCAACCCCCAAACTCTTTTTATTTCCATTATTTTGTAACAACACCAGTATCCAAAATATACTAGGATGTTGTTATAAGAAGGATTCAAACTACACATACACACAACTCCATCTAATGGATGATGAACATAATGTTTCTGTGGATGGAAAACTAACGCCTCACGAAACGATGATTGTTCAAATACATCTTACCGCCTCTCATGGTGGCCATTATGATGGAACTGAAATTAAATATGATATTAATGATATATATTTTATATATAAGCTTCTGTAATTCCATTTTATTTCATATCATTATTCGTTTCATGTTGTATATACATACGATGATTTCATTTGAGGAAGTGCGGACTACCGCCCCCTTAAAATGATATGACTCGTTCATACCACACATGGAACGTATAAAGGATGGTGTTAATGAACTTAAGTAACATATATAAAATATTATATTATATTCGAATAGTAATATACCTTTGTATCATTTGGATTCAATTCTATTAAAATAAAAATTAAATGGAAGTAGCGTTTGTGCGTACGTACGGACTACCGTCTCCACGAACGCGATGAGATTCATTCTCCATCGTATCCATTCAAGTATTATTCTCATTTTAGGGTTAAAAATAATGTTAATATCATTCTGATTATGAATAAGATATAATCTATCCATTACAAACATGTCTTACGTAACCAAACATTTAAGAAGAACGAATCGATTATCACCCGAAACGACGATAATACTAAGATATTATTAATAACGCAATGTTAAAAGATCATATATGATATCATATTAATGTATATGATTCTTGTATAATTTAATAACAATTATTTCACCATTATACAGGAGGTTAACCTACCCCAACAAAGGAAAAGTACAAGGTAATGGTTATTTCACAATCTCTTCATTATCCGAGGTTGTTTATACATAATAATCTACTGGGATTTCTTTATCATCCACATCCATGTTTCTTCGAAATGTATTTCAAAACATATTTATTATTTACAAGAATATGGGTTAAAGTCATTTATACCCTTGTTTGACTTTTTATAAGAGGTTTATAAAGGAATCTTTCCGTCGTTTTCAAAACAAGGTCCTTTTTAACCTTTTCGACAGAATTAAGGTAAGAATGTTTTTTTTAACTTATACGGCAGGTGTGGTTATTTTCTGCCGTTATAAAATATTCAAAGCTTCCCTTACAAGCTTATAAGAATATTTTCAAAGAAAATGTTTTATTTTATATGGATCTTAAATGATTTCAAAATAAAAGGAGATATTTCTTTTAAAAGAATTTTGATTTCATCTATGTCAACATCCTTTGATGGATTTTAAGATTATTTGAAGTTGATTTATTATGATACAAAACTTCTATATTTTATTGAAGGTTTTGTGATATGTTTGACTATAGATGTGTCATTTATATAGCATTCATTGTTTATGGGTAAAGTATTGACATTCCGTATGCTAATTCCAATAAGAATGTTTATGTTATATTTCAACCTTTACTTCATATGAATGTGTTGGACAAGTATGCTCCAGGTTGGGGACTGGTTAAAGTAAGCCCTCCAGGTTGGGGACTGGTAAAAGTAAGCCCTCCAGGTTAGGGACTGGTAAAAGTAAGCCCTCCAGTTTGGTCTCCGATTATTAGAGGCACTCCGGGTTGGTGTCCGGTTATTAGAGGCACTCCGGGTTGGTGTCCGGTTATTAGAGGCACTCCGGGTTGGGTTCCGGTTACAGTTAGCCCCAAGGTCTTGGGACGAGGCCTTGACAAAGAAATTAAAGTTTAGCATTATGCATTCCAACATTATGAAAGTGGTTATTGATATTTCATGTGATTATTCGATTAGTAGAATATCCATGTGAACAAGTAAATGGCATTATTTCATTTTACTTTTGCCATACTATGTTGAAGTTCAAGTTTAAAAGGATTTTGTTTTAGTAATTCATTGCCTTAAATGTTTATGCTTATTTTTGAATGTTCCGCTATATTGTTATCCTTACTAGGCATTTAAGCTCACCCCTTTTCTATGTTTTATTTTTTCCAGGATGTGAAGATGTAAGTTATGAATGACCTGCAAGGATATTATGAGGGGATTATAGTGTGGATTGTGGAAACATTATGTTGTTGTAGTAGTTTTTCATTTTATGATGTAATGTAAAACTTATGAATATATCTAGTGTTTCCAAGGCTACTAAACCAATCGGTCTTTCGAGATTTGATCTTTCTTGTGATCATGCCAATGTTATGTAATAAGGCACCGACTCTGGGTAACGAGGGTCGGGGCGTTACAAATTTTATAATAATTTGAAAATCATTGTTTGATAATTTAATTAATTTTAATTTTAACTTCCATTTCAACAAATATGTGGTAGTCATAAAAATATTTTAATAACAATATAAATAATTTCTAATGTTTTGTAATACTCTATATTGCGTGTCACATAGGCTATAGATGGGACTCAATATTAAGTATAATATAGGATTAAATTAGTTTTTCATGTATCATGTGATAATCTAAGTGTTTCACATATCACAATATTACTTTTATGTTTAATATAATACAATCGACACATATTGATCACCTAAAAATTCATTAATCAGTGTCGAGTAAAATTAAAAAAATAAAATAAATAAATTAACTTGAAAAAATGCATTAAAATATCTTAGGGTGTTACATTCATTCCCTCTTTAAAATAATTTTAACCTCAAACATCATCTAGGTTATGATTTTTTTAATACATATATGTAACATTTGTAGAAACTCACAATGTAAAAATGAGTACTAAAACATCCTTTTAGAAGGGAATGTTGGAAACATAATGGTTACACAAACTAAAAGATAAAAAGGTTTCTATATAATGAATCATTGGTGGGAAGTTAAAACCTATACATGGGAGAGAAATATTACAATAATGTTTTGATGAATATTCAATGAAAAAATAGTTCCCAAGAAGTTAACAAATGGAATTCCATTAATATTTTATGATCGAAAAGGGCATTAGAGTCAAAAAAAAAGGTACTAGGAAACAATTTTCATTTTAAAGATACATTTTCCTAAAGTTAAATAATTTTCATGAAAATACATACTTAAATTATTTAAGAGAAACATTACCCTTTTTTGTGCCTTCATCAACTACCATATCATCTCTTATTACAATAAGTGATGGTCAACTTTTTATTCCCAAAAAATTATAAAATCATGATATCCATAAATAAAATAATTGGCCATTTTATCCATCATTTTCATGAAAAAATATTATTAAAATTTATAAAATATGAATAAATATTAAATGGGAAGGTAATACATTAACAACACGTAATTCATCTGATATTTAACTTAAAACTTCCATAAATGGTTAGCTTTATAACCCTTCCAAAAGATAAAAATACAAAACCTTAGAAAGGAGGTTACTAAATTATCTTAAAATTTATTCCCCACATATCATAAAGTATATCTAGGTTTTAAAATTCCCAATAATTCAATACTCTCATCATATATTTTCGTGATACATTGTAAAAACTTCTATTATCATTAATCCTTTCGGAAAACATGCATACATTCTTATTCTGAATATTAATAGATATATTTCGTAAATCAATATAGTTTAAAACTCCATCCATGTTAGCATATAAACCTTTTTAAACAAATCCATTAACAATTCTGAGGTGATAAATGTTATAAAATTTATATTACCCAAACCAATCATCTATTTATCCAATATAAACACAACTATCTTAACATCTTGAACATGTTAAGGGTTACCATCGCATATTTTAAAATATCACTATTCTATTAAATAAATTTTCTATTTCTTCTTCACCATTAAAAATATTCCTTAATAAAAAATTATTAATAAAAAACTAATATATGTCATCATTCATATAACATAAACTTTAAACTCCAAAGCATATACACTTCAATCATCCAACATAATTTTTAAACCATTAATCAAAAATCATAATATTATTCCATAAAACATGTTATCATATAAAATGAAATATGAATCATTTATTAAGGTTACACAACCTCAATCGAATCATACTTTTTACGTTTAATGTAAATAATAATGAAAAAAAGTCTTATACCACTCACATGTCATTTTTTGTATCTTTATCTTCTGCATTATATCAAAAAATAATGGAATTTAAACTATCAGTCACATTTTAGAGGAGGATATCATTAGAAATGGCCACTTTTTTCCCGCAGGAATGTGCCTCACAAGCTTGTTTATTTTCAAATTTTTGGACCGTAGCTCCTACGGTTGGTGGCTTGAAGGCAGCAACACTGCTCCAGTGACCTTCGATCCTGGTGTTCCTATAGCTGTCATGCCCTAGGGGCCTCTATGGTTCCATGGATCCCATCCTTGGACCTTCCATCCTATGTTTTCTTTCCGTGATGTGTTGTGTCAACCGGCTCATGGATCCTCGAAGTTGTGCTCCACATCTATGTTATCGGTTTCTCCAGTTGTATCAAAGGAAGGTTCTAGAGTTTTGATGGAGGTTCTCATAGAGGATTTTTCAGAGGCCACCACTTGTTAGCAGTGGACCCTTGTGGCCCGTTTGGGGAAGAGAAGCCGTATGTGCAGGTCTTCAAGCATTTTGTGGATTCATGAGGTTTTTCAGGTTTGGATTGGATCTCAGTGCTTCTTCTCAATTCCTGATCTATGGTCTTGGAGTCAGAGGAAGAATTTGTTTTCATGTGTTGAAAATCATCAATGTCTTTTGTGAGTTTGTAGTTAACATTATCTCCTTGGGTGATGGAGGCCCATAAGGGTAAGGAGTGTCCTCGTTCTGCGGTATGAATTGGTGTCCCTGGGCTTCCCCTAATATTCCAAAACATAGCTTTCCTCAGCAAAATGGGTGAATCACTTTGTGGATACTTAAGCGTGGATTATTGCACCCTCTTATGTGAGGATATCATTGTTCCCATGCTGTGTGTCGAGCTGGATTTATCACAGCTATTACCCAAGAATATTGTCTTAAAGGTGTCAGCTATTGTGACTTGGGAGCAGTCTATTTTCCCCCAAGCTCCCCAGTTTTTCTCATATTGTTGTATCCAGGTCCATTCAATTGTCTCTTTTAGATCTCTCCAAAAAAGTTGTATATGGAAGGCATATATGGATATATCTCATGGCATCCCTTCCTCTATCCGTTATGGACCTATGTCTCCTTATTCTCCCCAAAGGGAAGGCCATTGTCATTGGTTGATTAACTCCCCTCACCAGCTTTAGTTGATGATCCTATATCCCTCCTCCCCCAACTGGAGTCAACCCCCTATAAGGATATGATTCCCTTTCCTAGGATCATGGCTCCAATATGTGGTCTCGAGGCTGGGCTATCTTTTCCTTCTCATAGGTTTGCTTAAGAGAGGTTATTGGAGATGATTTTTTCCCTTATTCACCCTCCCTCGGTCTATCTGGCGCTGCTACCTCCCATGAATAAATATCTCCTTGTTTTCTTCTAGAGATATGGTGGTATTAGGGAGCCTACTCTGGCCTCCTTCTCTAAGTGAGGGTGAAGTGAAGGTTGGCCCATAAAATTCATGGATGTCGGTTCATTGTGTAATGTGGCCAATGATCTGGAGCAGAGGAAACCTACCTTATGTTCCCCTCTTAGGGTGTTGAATGGGAAATCATTAGATCCCCCCTGCATGAATCGCCCAAGTCTTCTGATCCTTCTTACTCTAGCCCTAGGGTGTGCACTTGTGCCCAAAAAATACTTCTTAGGGTAAGCTCATCCTTTCCAAGCATGATTGCCAATGAGCCTAGGGGAATTTCCATGTTCTCTCAGGTTCAATGTTAACCCTGAAAATCAAGAATGCCAGAGACCTGAGCGTCTGGGTGAATTCATATCTCATTATTTCATAAGTCAGGGAAAACAAAGCTAGAATTATTAGAGTACTAGAGAACAAAAAATAGTTGAACAATATAAATACCTTCTGTCAACATGTCCATATGCATGGCTCCATGAATTAAGACCCAACTAATAGTCCTATCTTGTTGTTATGAAAAAAGGATGTTTCCCCAGAGATGTTCGAGGTGGGAGACCAATTCATCGCCACGAAAGTCACCTTGTGTGTGGCGTGCTTCTTTGCCTCCTCATTTTAGGGAAGTTTTGTCCCACAAGTCAAAACTCTGTTAGGGAAGGGGCTTGGATCTATTGATATGGAGGACCTCTCATGGGTAGTGGTGGGGGGAATTCCACATAATCCTGGATCATGAGGAGAAGAAGGGTAGGGGATCTTTCATGCAGAGGGAAAGCTCGGACGTTGCTAGTTTCATGGCGGGTAATAGGTTATTTGACTTGGTATAATGTGATGACCAGTTTACATGGTGAAATAACTAGGGTGGTGGATGGTGGAGAAGGTGCAGACTAGACCGATTCCTGGAAAATAACAATGATCTTATTTTATTCATCAACACCATGAACAAACATCTAGCCCTAGGTATCTCTGATCATTATGAAATTCTAGTTTATTTGTCCCCTAAATAACAATATCAAGAGGTGTTCAGGTTCTGTCAACATTGGTCCTACATAAATGATTATCAATTATTATGAGGGAGTTATGGGACTCCCCTTCACATGGCCACACTTGGGGTTCTCTTCAAAATAAACATAGAAGGATTAATAAGGGACTATTTGATTTGGCTAGAAACGTACCTATCATTGACCATAATCTTGTGGTTCTTAAATAGAGTGTCGATGTTCTAGAATCTATCCTAGGAGAAGAGTAATGTGAGTCAGTTTATGAGTCTTTTCCTACCAAGTAGATGAGGTGGGCGGAAGATCTTCTCAAGTAGTAACAGTTGTCTCGGGATCTTTCCACGGTAAGGTGGTTGAATGCGGGTGACAAAAATACCTCTTTTTTCCATTCATGTATAATTTAAAGGAAGAAATGGATCAATACCAAATTATTACTGGAGGATGGAAAATACTCAAGTGATAGAGACATAGTTGGGAGTATGGCACTCTCGTTTTTTCCAGACCTCCACATAAGCACGTACTAGAAGATGGCCAGTGGGTAACTGAGTGGCAAAATAGTCCTGCAGGAGGCGATCACCTCCACTATGACTGGCCTGAACAACACAGGCATGTAGGTGATTCACAATGAAGAATAAATCTATATGTTCATGAAGAAACTCTACCCATACAGTGCGCCCGGCCCTGATGGATTTCATGTTTTGTTCTACAGGGGGTGTGGGTTGTGGTCAAGAACGATATCATTGGAGCAGTGCAAGATTTTTTTTTGAGGATGGATCCTTCCTCGGGTTTCTAGTGCCTCATATCTGATTATGATACCCATGGTTAGAGACCCTTCCATTCATTCTCTCTAACAACAAGTGAGCCTTTGTATCTTCTTTTATAAGATTCTATCGTTTGTTATCAAACATAGGTTGTCCAAGCATATTCCTAGCTAGATCTCTCTTGTGCAGCATGGATTTGTGAAGGGCCTATCCGTACAGGGTTTAATTTATCTTGCTCAGGAGATAGTAAGGGACATCAACTTCATGACACAAATATCTAACAAGATGATCAAATCATATATGAACAGATATTTTTACAGGCTAGAGTAGAGTTTCATCATCAGAGTCTTCTCAGTGATGGGGTTTTCATCAAGGGTTGTGGATATCATCTTCCGATGTATATGATCCTCCTGGATGGTAGTCTATTTTATGGTGAAGACCCATAGTTTCATCAAGGCTACCAGATGCCTTTGGTAGGGAGGTCTAAATTCTCCATGCCTATTCATCCATGCCTTGGATACTCTTAGACGACTCATTTACCATGGTATACATCAAGGTGGAACCATATATTATAAGATGAAGAATTTCATCAATCTGATATACCAAATAATGATCAAATAAGACACCATGATCATTATAAATTGTGGGGGGTTCTCTGTTCAGGATATCAATAAATTTCTGGTGGATTATTGTTTCTGTAGAGGACAGATCATCAACAACTTTAAGAGAAACATCTTCTAATCCTACAAGAGCTCTTCTAAGCGAGCCCCCTCTCTGTGTAGTCGCCTGAACATGCTACATGGAATTTTATTGATGGAGTATATGGGAACACCGATGTCTTCATCTAGGCTCCACATAGTTGATTATGGTAAAAAAAATTATAGGATCATGAGTAGTATTCTCAACTAGGAAAACTAGTTTCACTCTATTTGGGGTTGTATAGCCGTGGCTAACAACATTAATTCACTAATACCTATTCATTCTCTGGCCTCAACAAATGTTCTGAAAGGGGGGATCAGCACAATAAACTGGGTTTTATGTACCTTTATTTGAAATGAAAAAAACAAAAAGGAAATAATCATTTGGAATTGTGGGGAAGTCATCCGAGATCCATTCACGATGCTGGGTTTTGGATCAAGAGTCTTTAGAGTAATTTCCATTTCATGCATTCCAATCTTCCATGCGAAATACTTGAGAAGCACACACTCTGGGGTGAAACCATGTCACATATATGTGGAAGAAGAACAGTGGAAGGTAGTAGGTATGATTTTACCTAGTTTTAGAAACTCTATCCTCTATTCCAGACTATCCCACAATGTTCAAGGTAGATCGTTGACACTAGGGATATCCTTTTCTGGCATAAGAGCTAGGCAGGCTCTATCTTGGCATTCCCAGGTTTTCAGGCTCCCATGATCATGGTGAAGTAGGCGCAACAGCAACCCAGACTAATCAATACTATTTTGGATGAGGATTAGTGGGCTCTACATAAGTCTATCAAGATCATTTTGGAAACAGATAGTTCTGTGTTTACACCTTCGTCTTCTAGTGCTTTTTACACAAGATATTTTCATAGGATTCTCTCCTCGCAGGACCACCATATCTAATATAATTAAAAGGCATGGTGCCAAAAGATCCTTATGATGTTCAATTTTCTCATTTGGCGCATTAGGAACCGTCCTCTCTCTATAGATGAGAACATCTGGAAACAGGGGATCAACATAGCCAATAGGTTTCACTCCTATAGCAAAGGGTGGGCGGAGAGATCCATACACATTTTCAATAAAGGAGAATGGGATCATGTAGTTTGGTATTTCCATGAATGCAGCTTATGTTTCTCCTCTAGAGAGTAGAGTGAAATACCATTCTAGAATATGTAGTTCCACGACACATTGGGAATAGAGACGGATCGGCTGGCCTGAGCTGCGTTATTCAGTTATGGGTGATTGTTCTTATAGAAAGCTATAAATTAAGCAAATTTAAAAGATACAACTCCCATAGTAAGTTACATTATTGTGAAGAATCATTTCGTATAGACTGATAAGGTTGTTCTCATAAAAGTGTGGCAGGAATCTCCAGTTTTTAGTTTCTTACGGGGTAATGCATGCTTGGAACCACCTCCACCGGTAAGATCGCATGGTAAATGGGTGGGTTGGAATCCTCCTGACATTGGTTTCAAGTTGAACATGGATGGGTCTTGCTCATTTTGATTGATTAATGGAGGAGGTGTGGTTCACGACACTGGGGGAAATGTGGTGTTGGCCTTCACTTCATCCTATGGTTTTGGTACTCTACCCTTGGTCAAGGACAAGGATGTGCTATTAGGGATCTCTCTCTTCATCCAAGATAATTTGATTATATCCCAAGTGGAGACTGACTCCTTGATCCTTCACTATACCTTTAATTGTTAATGCACTATTCCTTGGTCCATATCCTATGCGGTTATGAAATTTCGCTCTATCCTTCAGCACAACATCCTAGTGACTCACACATGGCTCGAGGGGAATAAGGTTAGATATTACATCGCTTCTTTAGTCAACCAAAGCTCCAACAACACTAGCCTCATATCTATAAACTGTTTGAAACCAAACGGTGTAATTTTTATTAGAGGTTATTCCATTATTCTGCACTATTTTATGCCCCCTTAATCCTTCAGTTTCTTTGTAGTCCTCTTTCTTTGAAAAAAACAATTGATTTGGATGGATGCAATTTCCTAACATTCATTAAGATATTTCCACAAATAAAATAAACTTTCATAATTTCCATACCTACCTCGTCTGAAACATTAAATTTTATCCCAATTCATTCTAGTTACCTCTATTGACTAAATCCATAAAGCATAAGGTGAGTAACAATTATCATAGTAGAAAAGTAAATAATCATTAAAATTTACTTAAAAGTTGTACATGTAATTTCACATAATTATTAAATATACAAAAAATAATATTATCCTTCATTATTCAAAGTAATATTCTATTTAAATTTTTCATTATGGATCAAGAATATTTTTTGCATTCCCATAGAATTTCCCCTAAAAGCGTCAAACTAGGTGTCCATAAAGGCATATTATCGTACACCAGTTATCGATTAATTTTAGATCAATATGTGGGTTTTTATGTTTTTAACCCCTATGAACATCTAATCTATATCAATATCAACATTTATTATGTAGATAGAGATGCATTTATCAGAAACCATTGCATCAATCTTGTACCAAAATTCCATGACATTTTCCTACACATTAACTCTTCATTGGACATATACAATGATACATCCCTAGTCATATCGTTTGAAATATCCCTAGGTATATCACTAATTTATTCTTATCCTAGTTTCCATAGATTTACTATGCCATTCATTTTATACAGACAATAGTGACTCAGGCATATCATACATGGAACATAATTAATTTTAGATGAATATTCGAAATAGTTCCAAAAAAACATGCCCAGGGACCGTAATAGTTTTATGTCTTTGGAAACATGGAAAAAATTATTCTATTTTCATTAAATATCATAAATATATTCTTTAAATATCTTATAATTAAGTACCCTTATATAAATCCTTTCTTTATAGCATGTGGAATGGAAACATAATAAAGGAGTGAGCATGAATGCTTAGTAAGGGTAAATAAAGTAAATACATAAGAATAACATGAACATATGGGTTTGTGAACATTAGCATGACATTTTAATATCACACCCATAGTAAAAATATCATAATTAAGTGACATCCAATTAATTTTGTAACATCTTATGACATGAAAATTATAATATAATCACAAACAAGTATCACCTATGAAAATCAAAGAAATATGACCCAAAATCTTTTGTAGAAAAAAAAACCATGTAACATAATTCCCTATAAGTCTGGGTCCATTTCCAAAAAACATATTAGGGAAAAATATAGAGACTACACTTACTAGGAATGAAACAGAACCATTCTTAATCATAGTCCTTTCCTTATAAGGGATCTGGTTACCCCATCTTTCCATAGCAGAACGAGTATCCCCATATTCCTATAGTGGATTTATTTTCCCAAAAATCCATAGTGGATTGGGTTTCTACATAAATCATAGTAAATCATTCTAATTGAAAATATACCAATAATTATCTTATTATATTTAAATTTTTACCTAGTGCATTGGAGGATGATATATTTCCCACCCATCACATAATATGTTCATTAATTAATGTACCAAAATATAATAAATCTCAAATCATATCCTAACCCATAAATAGATATGGGTTTCATAAACATCATATGAAGACCTGTGAAATGTAATGAGTATAAAAAAAAATACATCATATCATTACATATAGAAATGGGATAGGTATCATAATCATTTCATCAAATCATTACCCTAGACAAGAGGTAGCTTCCATGAGAATATATCATGTGAAAGGGAAAAAATGTCAAAAAATTCATTCCATCAATGAAAAAACCATTAAAGAGATAATATTACTATTATTCTTGAATAATACCCCTAGTAAATCCTAAAATATGTCAAATTATAACATCTGATATGGAAATATGTTTTAAAAGATTATATGATACATTCATTAAGGGAAGTTTCCATTCTTGTAAAACCCTTTTCATAAAACCATTTGAAAACGATTTCTTATATATAAATCTCAAAATTCTCATTTTAAACATTTAAATAGGAAATTATATTTTATTATATGATAAACTATCTTTAAAATTTATATAAGTTGAAAGATTGTTTTCATTTATAATATATTTGAAAAAATATAAATGAAACTTGATAATATTTGGAAAGAATATTTCTTCAAAAATAATTTTAAAAAATAAAAAGAATGATTGAAATAATTCTAAAAAACATTTATATTAAATTTATTTTAAAACATATAAACAATTATTTAAATCATTGAAATAATTTTATTTGAATGTATCATTTGGAAAATGTATAAATAATGTTTTGAAAATAATTTAAATTAATTTTTAAAAATAAAACATTTCTGAAAAACATTTTCATTATAAAACAATTTAAATTCAAAAAATTTCTAGAATATTATGAAAAACATTATTTTAAATATATAACCTTTCAAACATACAAGGGAATCTCCAATGAAATGTTGGCCATGGTGGTGGGTATGTCTGTACATGTTGGTCATTCTATCTTCACATTAATTGTTAAAAAAAGTGCCTTCATTGGGAAATAAAAATAAGATTCCATTTAAAACCATTTTTCTATAAATAATGTGTAGAAACATCATTTTAAAATAATATGAAAATAGTTAAATATTTTAAAAATCGTTTTTAGAAATCATGGTTTTCAATAACACAAACTTCTCACCAAAAGAAGAAATAAAGTTTTATTTTCATAAATACATTTTATTAATAATCTTAAATACCAAAGAGTGAATAAAATTGAACCATTACATGGATATAACCTAAATAAACACATTTTAATAAAATTAATTATTTTTATTATGATATGGATCATTAATATTTGTAAATGGAAGCATAATCACAAACAATCTTGATAAATTATCACATTTTAGAAATAATATATTACCACAATGGTATGATTGATTCATAATAAAATGAAAATAATAACATTAAATGAATATTAAGGTAAAATTAAAATAATTATATTAAATATTTATAATTTCAATGGAAATACATACACCTTAGAAAAAAATATAGTTGCATAACATGACATGTGTCTCAAAGAAGGCAAATTGAGACAATATTAATATACCGATTTGGTTCATTATGATAAGAAAAACCCCATCAGTGAAAGATCCTGAAATGGATATTTAAATACACATAAATTTATTTATACTAACCATATATTCATCAATGGGACGTTTACACACCTCATATAAAGAATTTTCCGTGAACATGACTTTTGTCTCATTAAAAAATAAAAGTGAGACGATAAAAACCATACATTATGTCATGAACATTATCATAGAAATTCAACCTTATTATTTATTAAATATAATATTATTATTCATCTACAATATAACCATATTATTATATATAACACTATATAAATTTTTTTATGCTTTTATATTACTCATTTATTGGAAATTCCATGTTAACGTTACATTTTCAGGTAATATGCTTGTTTTGTGTATATTATGACTTCTTATTGTGGATCATTTTACATAGATACAGATTTACAAAGTAATTTATTATAAATAATGATTTATATATCATAAATATTCATTATATATATCTAAATAATAATATATAAAATATTTATATTTTAAATTGAATACATATTTCCTGGAGATTGTAGGCTTTAAGTACTCATAAGTGGTGTTTCCATTTCTATTTCATTTTCTATGAAATAATGTAGTTGAAATATATATATATAATCATTAAATTTTACTTATTATTCTATATATATCATATATGATCAGTTATCTCATTCTCAATACTTTGTATTTAGTGTGTGAATGAATTGCATCACTTTAAGGAGGTGGTATTCCACACGCCCACAAATGAAGCTATCATATTTACAAAAACTAGAAAGAAAAAAGTTATATTTTATTTAATAATTACATAAGAATATATACATAATAAATATAATATATATTATATAAAAATATTGCCTATATCAAAACTACTGACCATGATAGGTGTTAAATGAAAAGTTAACAACATTATTTCATATGGTGGTGGTTTGTTGTACAAATGAATGGTATGTTCATTACCCATTAGATGGATGTGTGTGTAACTGAAGTTCTAAACAATATATTAAAATAATATTATAAAATTTATGATACATTGAATTATATATATATATTGAATAAAAATATTTGAGGGGTGGAGAATGAAAAAAAACAATTTTTCTTGAGGAAGGGTGGTAACTCTTCTTTTTATAACTCCTATAATTTAGCACCAATGGGATTCCTAGGTTGAATTTCATCCCAATAGGAGGATTATAAGATTATGGAAGTGATTTTGGGATATAATTTTAATAAACTCTTTGTGAAACAATGTTATATATATATATGAATAAATTGTATGGGTGAGTTCCTTTTATAGTGGAGGAGTGGAATTATTCTAAATTTGTGAGAAGGGAATGAATCCAATGTTTTCCTATGAAATTTAGGTCCAATAGTGATCCATAGTAGATAAAAGGATTTATATGGTAGAAATAGGTCCATTAAATGAAATTTGAAAAAAAAATCTAGGTTATTTTGGCCCTTATGTTTAAGGTGTAGCCCCTTAGTAAGATTCTTTTTCTGTAAGTCATTGTAAGTAATTGTAATTAATTTCAAGAAGAATTTTTGTAAATAAAAAATTGAAATTATTTGTAATTATAAATTATTATTATTACCAATATTTAATCTATTTTAACAAATTCCAAAAACAAAATTTTAAGAAATTTACTCTAAATTAATCCCACAGATTGGCCGCCAAAGTAGGTTTTTAAAGTAAATTGTCCAAAGGTTTGGTATAATTTAATATCATAATTCAAATTGAAATTTATATTAATGAACTAAATTAGATTATTTTATTTTTAATGTGTTTAATTTAACTTTAAATCCAATTAAAAACATAATTTATCCTTATAAAAATTTTTGATGAAAAAGACATTTTGAATTTAAATTCAGTATTATTCACTATTCATTAAAAATGAAACATCCCTGAAAATTTAAACTCAAATCCCCATAATATAATTGTTATATTATGATTTCATAAATTATGCATATTTTGTAACATGAATATAATAAAATTATAAAAAATAATATTCAAATGGGCTCTCTATTAAAATGTAGTAAGATTTTCTTTTATAAAAAAACTTCTTTTTATTTATAAAATTGGATTTATTCATATCTTATACTTATCAAAAATATGGTGTGAGTATCAAAAAAATTCACTAAATTATATATATATTATACTGAAAACATTAATATGCAGGGTTTTGATAAATTTATGGAGATTAATTTTTTTTTGTACATTTAAATAGTCTTCTTAGAAAAGTAAATTTTTTATTTTCAAATAGTTCATACATTAAAATTTTCTGATTTATAACTAAGGGATTCATTTTCTATAAATTTGAAAATCATATTTGAATAATTAAGAAAAACAAATTTAGAACATACATTCTAATGGAAAGGTGGTATCAATAATAATATTTTATTAATGGTATTAATTATATCCTATAGTTTGGAAAAAATCAACCATGCATATCACAAAGATTATATATGTGATTCATTATTGTTTGTAATAAAAGCCAAAAATTTGGTGTTTGTGCCATAGGATAATCAATGTGTTTCATGTATGAAAACCTAAGTTGGTGTTGAATATAAACTAAGCCAAACTTATTGATTTCCTATAACAAAATATATAATTATATTTTAATGAAATTAATAATATCAACAAATTAAATTAATTTGACAAATAATATTTCAGAAAATCTTATGGAGTTGCATGAACATTAAAAAAATAATAAAAAAAATAATAAAATGATAAAAATAAAAGAAAACCATACTAAATGAGTGACATAGACTTCCCATGATGACTGATATTTTTAATTTTTATGTTTTTTAGTTTTTGATGATGGTTTGTGGATAATATTTCCTAAATATCTAATCCTCTCACCATGTTCACTCATAATGGAGAGAAGATCCTATAGAATGATTAATTTTTGAAATATTTTATGTAATTGATTTGAATATTAGTCAGCGAGCCAATGATTACAGTACCCTATGGTGGAGAAGGCTTTGAAATCATTATCGATGCATTTAAGAAGCGATTGGGATGTTTTCTTATGCATAATGACATAGTTATAACTAGTTCCTCATGAAAATTTAATATTCAAGAGAAAAATTACCCAACTCATGATTTGGGGATAGGAATGGTAAATTTTGAATTAAATATGTATAGGCATTGTCATTATATTGAAAATAATGATATATGTTGTTTTTGATACTTTCTCTTTGGCACACATCGTCTATGAGGATGCGCTAATTATTTTCTAGAATTCATAATTTCCAAAGTTGGGTTGTATTCATCACTTCTTTAGAGATGTTTTCTAATTCATCAAAACCTGATGGTGTGATGTCTTTTTCTCCTTATGTGTATTCTTCCTCAAAATTTGTTTCCTAGTCCAAGTCTCCCTTAAATATTAAGATGTCATTTGTAAATGTCATCCTTGTGCCATATCATTGTGGATTCTGGTTAATTACACTGCTTCTATCAAGAAATTCCCAGGGGGTCAATTTTGAGTAGCAAAAATCGGTGTGGGTAGTATTCACATTAAGGCGTCGTTGGTGTGTCAGGATGATGAAACACATCTACACATAGATTTTCCCTTATCATAGGGATTTTAGATGGTGAGAAATCCCAAGGAATCCCATGTCCAATATGAGGAATTTTAGGATGGGGGAATGTATCCAAAGTTTTCATCGGCTTCCTATGTTTTACACGGGGTATTCCATGAGTTTTCCATCAAGAAGGGGCAGATCTAACTAATTGGAACCCTGATTGGAGTGGATCATATGGGTACATCCCTTGGAGGGAGCACCTACAATGTTTATTGGATGGATTGATCGGAACACCCTATTAGAATAGAACTTGTATGGAGTGTCCCACAAAGGGGATTTTTCTACACGATGAAGGATGATCTAGACACCACTAAGGGAGGATCAAGAAGAAGGATGGTTCCACACAAAGGAGACCCCACAATTTACAATTGTATGGGGACAATCCTCGAAGGGGTTTCCTATATACCATATACACAAGATAGAGAAAACAACCATGTAGTTTGAGAGGGTGGGGAGTAATATCGGGTTTTACATAAAGGAAAACAACATGGGAGATTTTTGGGGCATATACATGGACATCATACCATTTGGATGGAATGTTTTAACCAGGATTTGGCAGAATGGGTAAAATCTGGATAGAAATGGAGGATGTTTTGAAGGATAGGATGATTGGGTATGGAACCAAAAAACATTGTGAAAGTGATGATAATTTTCTTGAACCTCAAAGAGGTTTCCTACGTATCCATGTGGATGGGGATCAAAGTCCACATACTTTAGGGATTGGAAGATAACTCAACTAAGGAGGTGACTCATGAGAATGGACACATGGATAGGACTCGAAGGAAGTTAATACTCCAGATTATGGAATGATATTCACAAAACATGAAGGCTCTACGAAGTGAATAGGATTGGTCAGGGGTGATGGGCCTGAACATGAGGAGGCTTCCTATATACCTTGTTCAAAAAAGAGGAGGGTAAATTTCTACATAGTTCAGGATTGGGGCATATAATCAGTGTGTACTCAAAGTATTGCAACCCAAGTACATGTTGGAGAATATTCATGGTTAGGAGCCCTTCAAAAGAGGGGAACTCGTGGTTGGAAGAGTAGGGGTCAATTGTGGGTCTTACATAGGGTATGCTGCTGAGGAACTGGTCTGACACCATGAAGGGGCAGACTAAGGATATGGGTCCCAATATCGGGGACATGAAGGTTTACCAGTGCTTGGGGTTGATCCTCACGGAGTCTTCATACATACCATGTCTAGGATTCAATGATCAAAACTCACATAGTTCTAAATAATAATTATTAATTTCATAATGGATGATAGTGGTATACAGTTTAACATCATCTAGGACAAGGGTGAACTGACATAAAGTGGCCGCATATAGTAGTTGATGGCCTTGAACATCAAGGAGGATTTCTACATACCATTCTCAAAAAAGGAAAAGATCAAAGTCCACATAGTTCAGTCAAGAGGGGCATGATGTTTACATGATTTGATGGCCCATATAGGATATCATGGTCGATGCTTACTCTAATCCCATGTGATTTATGATCAGTTTGAGAAACATAGCCAATAAAGGACCTGACGATTGCATTGTGAAAGGTGTATTCATGAGGTTTTGAGTGGGAAACTAACTAGTTAGCGGCCTAGGAAAAGAAAAAAGGGACTTACTCTATTATGTAATCATGATTTGGTTGTCAATATTTATAATAAGGATATGGTTTTCATACATGTAGTTCCCTATCATGTTATGTTGGGGATTATACAGAGGCTACTCAAGTAGTGCATGCCAATAATGATCATAGGGAGAAGGAATGTGAGATGGAACCAGTTCCAATACCCTTCATAGTCATCCCTAACTCATCCCTCATGCGGTGGTTGTAGATTAATGTCATGTGTTAAGGAGGTGGGGGATTTGATGATTAATGTCATATAACTTTAACAATGATGATTCACACCTCACCCCTAGGACATACATAACTGGTTCAATTTAACACTTGGTGAAGTGAAGGCACCAGTAATGCCATGGATTAACAGGGTTGTTGAGTTATCCATTAAGGGATCCACAATAGCGTCTCTATGTGAATAAATGATATATGTTATCATGAATATGTGAAAAATCATAAGGCATGGAAACTACATGTTAATCACTCCTCAGGGAACATTTAAATTACTTCATAAAATCTTGGAGGGCCCCACTGGAGAAGTGTGTACACTAAAGGTGTGTTTCACATAATATGGGCTGAGACAAGGTGAATTTGGGTAAAGATGGAATATATAGCACATAAAGAGGGGTTCACACAAGACTGAAGGGGTGTGTGCATGATTAGGTGTTGCACATAAGCCGGAACACTACACATAAGATTGTCATGACATAAGGAAAAAATATACACAAGAAGAATCATTTGCATATAATTATCATAGATTAAATGGGTATTGGAAAGGGTCTTGTACTAGTAGGTCCACCAGATGTATGACCCCTAAGAGACCTATTGTGCATGATCTAGTACCTTGAGGCCACCACTTTCATGCTGTTATGGATGGGGTCATCTTTCACACACGAAAATGATAATTCGTGTCCTAGAATGGTACCCTAGATTGTGGTGGTTTGTTTATATTTATAAACGAACACTTTATTGGTGGAACAGAAGAAGTCCTATGCGCAAGGGGAATTTGAAATCGTATTAGGCATGTAAGATCTTGCATGTGATACATTTCCTTGCATGCCGTGTTGATATCATTAGCCCATTGTACATGGCCATTTTTCAAAGGGATGACACGAATGAATCACTTAGAGGTCACACTATGTGTGAAATATTTTTCATGGAGAGATCAATCTTGCACACAGACCTCAAATATTGCATGCTCTTACCTTGGATGTATAGGTCTCATTCTCTAATTCAAAATATGTCTTCATTTTTTTCAATTACGCCCTTTAATTCTCTTATATGAATCTCATCACCAACCCCCCCCCCCTCAGAATCTGATCTGAAAGGGGACCGGAAGGTTTGTTTACAAGTGTAATTTAGAAAAAATAGTCGAATTTTGGAGATTCCTGGAAAAGGGTTATATAGTGTCCAAAACCCTTCTGCACACACGAAATACCATATCCACTCCTATAAATAAGGTAGGGGCACAGGGCACCACACATTGAAATTATCATTGGATAGGTGATCCTGCTCTCATTCATGAATGATCATCCATTCAATGAAAAAGATGCTGAATTTTATTGGTGCATTGCATGCAGTTGTAGATAATTTCACACTCCTTTAAAATCTTGTTCACACATTCCTTATGTAACATCCCCGTTCCGGAATCTACCCAGAGGAACCCCGTACCCGGTTGGTCACATGACCTCAAGCGCATTTCCCCAAACGCCAGAGGCTGCTGACTAGCTGCGAGGGCCTTGGTGAGTTGGTGGGGAAACTATGCCCTTATTCGGTAAATTATACAGTTGAAGAACAACCAAACACAACATCTGAATCAATAAACAGCATAAAACAACTGAACTAAAAAGCGAAAGCAATGTATGAATAATAATTATGCAACATGGTAAATATGTCTATGGAAAGAAGTAAACAACCCAATGTGATGAAATAAAACTGAACCAGAGTGAAAAGGGAAATAAAGTAAACTCCTCTACATCGCAAGCCATAGCTTGGTCCCCTGCTCTCCATCTCCACAGCAAGTTAGGTACATGAAGTAGAAGGGCGGTTGCCCTTATCTATACCTCCAACAACATAGTCTGTTTGGGCCCCGAAGCATTACCCAAATAGGGTGTGAGACAATGTCCCAATAGGAAATCACTCAATGATCTGTGCCTAACAGTCATTGAATACATGGGTGTAATAAAACAAGAAGCAGTAAATAAGAAAACACAAGTAGCTACAATCCACAGTTCGACATATGAAGTACACAAGGAATAGCCATTGAAACAAGTAGAAAAAAATGTAACCCTAGGTAGTTCTCACAACCTACCCCCAATGGTTCAACCTACAAGTTCTAGCTACCCTCTGAGAATCACACACAGTCTCACCCCTCTAGTTCAGGTAAAAAATAGACTCTCTGGGGATGTGCTCACCGTCAATTCCCCCTATAGTGTCATATCATGGTAAAGGCTCTCTGTGGAAGCACTCAACGTCAATTCCCCTTGTGGCCTGCGTCAAGGATCTATAGAATCTCTGAGGAAGCACTCAACGTCAATTCCCCATGTGGTCTCGCAACCTAATTATGCACACTCTTGAGAATCCCTTCTGTCCATTCTCCCTATGTTCCACTACACTAGGTTCTCACAGCCCTGTGTAAAATAAACATGAATGGAGTGATCGTATCATCCAAGTAAACCTCGAGAACTACATGGAAATCATTCTAAGGCTCAACCGCATAACAAAGAAATAGTTCCACTATTTGACATCTAGGCATGGAAACTGGCAAAACGCCAAACAGGCATAACAAGCATAGAAAACATCCAGAGTACAGTAAAACTTCTATATTCCCAAGAAAAACATCTAATCTAGAAATAAAGAAAATCATTCAATTTAATAGGGGGAAAAAGGAACACGCAATTCCCCATTCAAGGGTATTGATAGAATTTGCACAAAATACTCAATGAATTTCTACAGAAAGGAACAAACCAACTACCTTGATCCTAGGAGATCGATATACTTGAACCATGATGACTGATTCTCCCTAGAACTTTGTAGATCTGAGAAAACACAGAAAATGCTAAACCTAATACAACATGAAAATGAGGAGGAACCATGAAACAAGGCTAAGGAAGAAGAGAGATCTTACTGAGGTGATCCCAATGCAATCGACGACAGCTGGAATGGAGATCGGACGGAGGCACGACGGCTTAAAGAAGAATCACTTCCCTTGGAACTCTCGGACGAATGGAATCTGGAGGAGAGGTTGTTTCTGTACGTCAGGAATGACCCCATTCCGTTTAGTGAAAAAAATAAAAATACACCGTGTGTATTTTTAATGTACACAACGTGAAGTGGGTTTTTTTTACTCCGCAAAAATCGGCCTCCACATCACCCCTACATACCATGTGCGTGGCCCGGACATGACCAGCACACGGCTTCGAGCGGGAAAAGAGTATACAGTGTGTGCTCAGAAAGTACACGATGTGTACTTCAAAAATTTCCAGAAACATTATTTTTCTCAAAAACATCAGAAAAGGAAAGGCGTACCTGAAACAAAGATCCGGGTTCTTACAAACTCCCCCAATTAAAGAAATTCTTCCCCGAATTTCCAAAATAAGGTGGAGAAGAAGAAACCCCAAACAGCTCTGGCCACTGGGATCGTACATCGGCCTCCCTCTCCCAGGTTTCATCTTGTACTCGTCCGTGCTGCCATAACACCAGTACTAGAGGAATAGACCACCCATGGAGATCCTTCGTACTATGATCGAAAATCCGGATAGGATTCTCCTCGAATGATGCATCCACTTCAAGTTCAACCTCCTCTGGCTGAAAGACATTAGACGGGTCTGAAAAGTAACGTCGGAGCTGAGAGACATGGAAGACGTCACGCATAGCCTAGTACCTCTAAGGTAGTTTCAACCGATAGGCAATCGGCCCATCTCTCTAATTCCACAAATGGTCTGACGTACCGCGGTGAAAGCTTACCCTATATTTGAATCCTCTTGTGTCACAACCTGGATGCGACAGGAAGGAAAACCTGATCTCCGACCTCGAACTCCAGAGGTCGTCTCCGCTGATCAACATAAGACTTCTTCTGAGACTGTGTTGTAGCCGTCCGCTTCCGAATCAGCTCTATCTGCTCTGAGGTCTCCTGAACAAGACGAGGTCCAAGAAAAGCTGCCTCTCTGGACTCCAGCCAGCATAAGGTTGATTGGCATGGTCTACCATAAAAATCCTCATATGGTTTCATCTGAATGGTCTCCTAGATTGTGCGCTCGGAATGGCCATCAGTCTGAGGATGGTATGTTGTACTCAAAAGTACCTATGTACCCAAATCCTTCTAAAGTCCCTTCCAGAACTGAGAGATAAAGTGTGCATCCCTGCATGAAACAATGGAGTGTGAGACTCCATGTAGATGTAAGATCTCTCTGATGTAGTGTCATCTAAGGTCATGGACACTTATGGTCTCCTTGATCAGCAAGAAGTGAGAAACCATTGTAAGCATGTCGACGACAACCCAAATAGCATTGTTCCCCCAATGTGACTTCGGTAACCCGGTCACAAAGTCCATCGGAACATCGTTCCACTTCCACTCTGGAATGGGTAACTGCTGTAAAAGGCATGTTGGTCGCTGATTCTCTTCTTTCACCTGCTAAAATGTAGAACATCTCTTGACAAAACCAGAAACATCCCTCTTCATAACAGGCCACATGTACTGGCGATGATGTTTCTGATACATCTTGGTGACGCCAGGATGAACTGTCCAAACTGAGGAATGAAAATCTCGTATCAGCACCTCGCGTATGTCTGCTGAACCCATACCCATCCATGGAAACGCAAAATCTCATACTCTCCCATTTTCCATCCAGGAAGTGGGTCCTCTCTTGACACACTCTCCCTCAGGACTAAGCCTTCTGAGTCTGATAGTTTCCTCATCCGTACCTGATCAAGTAGTATAGTGGTAACACCTACAGAAGATAGGAAAGTCTGTCCTTGTCTATCGTGCACCTCTAGATGCATCTTAGAGAATTGAGACATAAGCTAGCACTCACTGTTGTCCTTCTGAACTGCCTGAATCTGAGTTCTCATGCTCAATGCATCTTCCACTAAGTTGCCCTTTCCCGGAGTATAGGCAAGCTCAAAATCAAAAGACTAAAGATACTCGGCCCACTTGTGCTACCTTAGATTCAGATCACACTGAGTGAAGATATATTTGAGACTCTTATGGTTGGTGAAGACCACAAAGTGCTCTCCGAGAAGATTGTGTCTCCAATAGTGTAAGGCATGAACAATAGCTGCCAACTCCTGATCGTGTGTCGGGTAGTTCCTCTCATGTGGCCTAAACTTCCGAGACCCGTACACAATGACTCCATCTCCCTGCATAAGCACTACTCCTAGCCCGATACCTGAAGCATCATAGTAAACAGTGTAGATCTTGCCTGGCTCTGAAAAGACTAGTATCGGTGTTGATGTCAACCTCCCTTTCAGCTCCTGAAAGGCTGACTCACATGAATCTGACCACAAGAACTTCACCCCCTTCATGGTCAGACCTGTCAAGGGTGCCACTAGATGAAAAAAGTCATGAATGAATCGTCTGTAGTATCCATCCAGCCCTAGGAAGCTTCGTTCCTCAATTACATTATTCGGCTTCTCCCATGAAACTACAAATCTCACTTTCTCTGGGTTCACTGATACTCCGGTCTCTGAGATGACGTATCCCAAGAAGTTAATATGATCCATCCCAAAGTGGCACTTCAAGAGTTTAGCATAAAGTTGATGCTCTCTCAGTGTACTCAAAATGATCTCAAGATGAGCGGTAAGGTTGTGTCGAGTGTGAGAGTACACCAAGATGTCGTCCACGAAGACCACAATGAAGGAGTCCATGTAATGATGGAACACTCGATTCATCAGTTCTATGAAAACTGCAGGCGCCTTTGTGAGACAGAACAGCATGACTGTATACTCGTATAGACCATACCTGCTCCTGATGGCTGTCAGCGGTATATTTGATGGTCTAACGCGCAACTGATGATAACTGGACCTCAAGTCGATCTTCTAGAACACCTGGGCTCATCGAAGTTGATCAAAGAGGTCATCGATCCTTGGAAAGGGATATCAGTTCTTGACTATCAACTGGTTTAGCTTCCGATAATCCACACAAAGCCGAAGGGTACCGCCTGCCTTTTTCACAAACAGGACAGGAGAACCCCAAGGAGAAGTACTTGGTCGGATGAACCCATTAACTTGTAACTCCACCAACTGCTTCTTGAGCTCATGAAACTCGTGTGTGGCCATCTTATAGGGAGGAATGGACACCGGTGCCACTCCTGGAATGAACTCAATAGAGAATTCTACCTCACGCTCCAAATGAAAACCCGAAAAGTCCTCTTGAAAGACATATCTGAAGCGATCCACCACTAGAGGAAAGTCCAACTATGGAGTCCCCTGATCATCCAGATAAAGACTAGCAATCTGGGTCGTCACCCCTCCTAGACCAAGATGCTCGAGTCCCACTCGACTCGCCTGTACATCCCATTCACCTATATAAAGAAAGGATTCACCCTCCTGTGAGATGAAACTGGCCCTACGGCAGTAATAGTCGACGACTTCCTGGAAGGGAACAAGACAGTCCATTCTGATAATGACATCATATCCCATCATCTCTAGGATGTATAGATCCCATGAGAAATGAAACCCTGCAACCTCAAGAGAACACTCTCTACACTGGCATACACAAGATGTCTTAGTCCATAAAGGTGTGTCTAGTGTCAACGAGTCGGTAGAAGAAAAGATACAGAGCCCCAGGCTCTCCACAACAGCAACAGAGATAAAGCAATGCGTAGCACCAGTATCGAAAAGAGATGAAGATAAAACTGAGGCTACTAAGATCGTACCTTGAATAGTAGAAGGTTCGGGATCCTGCTCCTGATAGGTCTGCTCCACCACAAAATCCTGGCATGCCCCGTGGACCTGTGACCCTACCTGACCACTCTGAGCTGAACCTCCTTGCTGGCGTTGAAGGACTGGTGACTGACTGCCATGGCCTCAACCTCCACCTGGGCCTGAACGGCCAGAAGAACTCCAGTTCCCCGATTGTTGAGAAACTGGAGGTGTTTCTCGTGAATGAGGAGTCATGGAAGAACCCCCGTCTCCATCTACAGGTGAGAAAACCTGGTAGAAACGTTGAAGGTGACCCATCCTGCCTCAATATTGGCACTCTACTAGGTCTCTCTGGCACTGCGGCCTCGTGTGCCCTGCCCTTCCACACTGGTAGCATACTACCTGGCTACCGGAAGATGTATATCTTTTCCTTGTATCACTGTGCATAGGCTCCCTATGACGCTTCCTACTGTCAATTAGAGGAACACTAGCTCTGGATGCAGAACCGCCCTACCTCGTAGCTCCGGAGTCTCTCAGATTGTGCTCTGTAATCAGTGTCTGGTTGACGATGGAAGAGATGGAAGTCAACTGGAAGAGATTCGCCTATGAGTGGATCTCCTGTCTGAGACCATCCTAAAACTTCCTTGTTAAGAACTCCCCACTCCCATCCCGTAGGGGTGTGATACGCTGCAACTCGGTGAAACAAGAGGAGTACTCCATAACTTAAAGAGTACCCTGCTCTAGGCTCATGAAATACCAGGCTCGATCGGCCCTCAGGGTCTCCACGTAGAATTAGTCGTAGAACATGTGCCGGAACTCCTCCCAAGCCATAACCTGCTGATGACCCGCTGCGATACCACATTGTAACGTCCTGGTTCTGGAATCCACCTAGAGGTGCCCTGTACTTGGTTGGTCACATGACCTCAAGTGCATTTCCCCAAATGCCAGAGGCTGCCAACTAGAAGCAAGGGCCTTGGTGAGTTGGTGGGGAAACTATGCCCTCTTTCGGTAAAGAATACAGTGGAAGAAAAACCAAACACAACATCGGAAACAATAAAAAGCATACAACAACTGAACTGAATAGCGGGAGAAATGTATAAATAATAATGATCCAACATGGTACATATGTCTAAGGAAAGCAGTAAACAACCCAACGTGCTGACATAAAACTGATACAGACAGCAAAATAAAATAAAGTAAACTCTTTAGAATCACAAGACGTAGCTTGGTCCCCTGCTCTCCAGCTCCACAGCAAGTTTGTTACCTGAAGTAGAAGGGTGTTTGCCCTTTTCTATATCTACAACAACATAGTCTGTTTGGGCCCAAAAGCATGACCCAAACAATGTGTGAGACAAAGTCCCAGTAGGCAATCACCCAATGATCTGTGCCTAATAGTCAGTGAATACATGGCTGTAATAAAACATGAAGCAGTAAATAGGAAAACACAAGCAGCTACAATTCACAGTTCTACATATAAAGTATATAAGGAACATCCACTGATGCAATCAGAAAAAAAAGGTAACCCCTGGGTAGTTCTCACAGCCTAACCCCTAAGGATCAACCTACAAGTACTATCTACCCTCTGGGAAGCACAAACAGTCTCACCCCTCTGGTTCAGCTAAAGAATAGACTCTCTAGGGAAGCACTCACCGTCAATTCCCCCTATAGACTCGTATTATGCTAAAGGCTCTCTGGGGAAGCAGTCAATGCCAATTCCCCATGTGGCCTGCATCGAGGATCTACACACTCTCTAAGGAAACAGTCAACGTCAATCCCCCCTGTGGTCACGCATCGTAATTAAGGACACTCTAGAGAAGCCCTTCCATCCATTCTCCCTATGGTCCACTACACTAGGTTCTCGCAGCCCTATGTAAAATAAACATGCATAGAGCGCGCGTATCATCCAAGTAAACCTCAAGAACTACTTGGCTATCATTATAAGGCTCAACATCATAACAAATGCACAGTTACACTATCCTACATCTGGGCATGACAACTGGGAAAACGCCAAATAGGCAGAAAAAGTAGAGAAAACATCCAGAGTATAGTAAAACTACCATATTCATAGGAAAAACATCTACTTTAGAAATCAAGAAATGCAGAGAATTTAATAGGGGAAAAAATAGGAACACGCAATACCCCGTTCAAGGGTATTGGTGGAATTTTCAAAAAATACTCAAATACTTTCTACAAAAAGGCACAAAACACCTACCTCGATCCTAGGAGATCGATATACTTGAACCATAATGACTGATTCTCCCTAGAACGTCGTAGATTTGAGAAAACGCAGAAAACTCTCAATCCACAACAACCTGAAAATGAAGCGGAACCATGGAATAAGGATAATGCAGACGAGAGAGCTTACCGAGGCGATCCCAACATAATAGGCGGTAGTGAGAATGAAGATCGGAAGGAGGCAAGACAGTTTGAAGAAGATTTGCGGCCCTTCGCGCTCTCGGACGAACGGAATATGGAGAAGTGGCAGTTTTGGTGCGTCAAGCGCGACCCCAGTCCATTTAGTGAATAAAATGAAAAATACATGGCGTGTAGTGGGTTTTTCCGTAATCCTCCAAAATCAGCCTCCACGTCACCCCTACACACCGTGTGTATGGCACAGACATGGCCAACACACAGCTTCGAGCAGAAAAAGAGTACAGGGCATGTACCCAAAAAGTACACGCCATCTACATAAAAAATTTCCAGAAGCTTTATTTTTCTAAAAAATCCGAGAAAATGAAAGGTGTACCTGAAACAAAGATCTAGGTTCGTACACCTTAAATGAATTTTCTATGGTTAACTCCCATATTCTGCATAGTAGTCTTCTTTATGTTCCAAAAGAATGTTCTTTCATGCATACCATTTTTTCACATCTATAGTCTGAACAAATAATTTAGATTAATAGACTGACACATAGAGGGAATCTACTACTACTGCACAAAGAACTCGTATGATCAAAAACCCTCAAATTCTTCATGCGAGAGGAGTCATGTTCAACAATAAGATGCCCTTTGGTATACTAACGCCATCCCCAAAAGATTATGATCTGAGTGAAATCCTCCTTCTATAGAAGTTAGGAATCCTAAAAGAGGTCCTATTTTCAGGATTCAAGACGGATGCAACACGTTAATGGATGACAGGAAAGGATATCCTTCTGGGGTACAACATCAAGAACAATGGTCTCCTCACCATGGAAACTCAGAAAATATATGTTTACATCCTAAATATGAAAACCAAAACTGTTGTGGGGAGCGATTCTGTTCTTGAGGAATCTCCAATCCACTATGGGAGCACATTCAGGAGAAAAATAACGGTAGATACTAATGGTTTTCAAGATTGGGACTTTAGGTCTAGGAGAAACATTACGAGTGAATTGGCATGAGTGTACTGGGAATTCTAGATATAAAAGTTGTTCTTGGAGGAGATGTGGTCTATCTGGATGTTTGAAGCTATGTGTACATCATAGTCTCATTTCTATAGTCAACAAGACATGTTTCTAGAGATGTTCAGCTAGTGGTCCCCTGACACAAACACTTTCCACCTACACTATGATGATGTTGGAAATAGCCTTTGGTATATCCATTAAATTGGGGGAATTCCCCTAGATGGGTACCATTATTATGAGTTACTTCCATTAAAGATTATTGGGGGGGATAGGATGTGCACTACCATTATGATATGGAATATGTTGGATCTAGCCAACAAGAAGATGGACATTAAGTACATCCATAAGTATATAGCCTATTCGAGAATATCCAGCCTATTTCTTCAATAGGACAAGGAATTAGAAATGTCGGGTCGAGGGAAAAGTGACTCAAAATGTCTTAGAGGGGGAAGGAAGGATCATACATGATGGTCCAAGAGGATGGATAGTACCAATAATGAGGCATCATCCTAAATTAATGTTGAGACTTGAATGTAATATATGTTATACTTCATGTCACATTCCTAAGTGGGTGGATATTTCCTGTAAGGGATACAAGGCTGACAGTTTGTCTAGGGATGTTGTTGATGGATAAGATCGTGGAGTCCAAGAACAAGGTCATTTTTGGAGTTCATGTGTTTTCAAGACTATATGATATTTTAGAAAACATGTTAGTATGAAGTATGCTCAGAAGAGTATTCAAACCATTCTAGATTCTTCATGGCTAGGATGCACTCATTACGGTGGGTATGACTACTGAAATGCCATCCTCCCTCCAAGAAATGGTTTGCAGTCATACTTAAATAATATTTCTTGAATATGGACCTCGAAAATAAATTTGGAGGGGACCGAACCCAAGATCAGGAACCATGAAAGAAATCTAATTTCATCTATTTTAAACCACAGTTGGCCAGATGGTATATGATGGGAGAGGCCAATTTTAGTAGCTGTAATACATGAAAATCATTTGGGGAAGTGTTTCAGTATCCCAGTTTGATAGGAAAATATTTTTCAAACCCTATGTGGTGATGAGGTTTTCATGGAAATTCAGTTGGATGTAGTTGATGCCATAGAATGTTTACACAAGGTTTCGGGAGGAGTTCCATACATATATCCTTTGTTAATTGTGTATTATGTTCATGAATTTTGGATTTAGTGAGATCAGTACACTCCCATCCACATGTATTAATGACATCTTATCAATAGACTATGCTGAACATTTGATATCAGCATATCCAGAAGTGACAAAAAGGTAACATGTTCCGAAAATCAAGGCGGAAGTGTGGAGTCTGGACAACGTAGAAGTAGACGATGTACTATTGGGGAATTGAGACCAGGAAGAATCCAGGAATCTGAAATGGTGAAGTCTAGAACTTCTATTATAGGAGAATTAAAATGTGAGAAAATTACTCTATATTCTGAAGGGAGGTGGTATCGTGGGTGGCCTCATGGCCCAGCTAGGGAACTCTCTATGAAGCAAATAATAAATCTTCTAATGGAAATTGATGAAAACATTTTCCCATCTCGATGGTCTTCCTAGAGAATTTCGTGATAATATACGTTCAATGAAGAGTTATGGTGGATATTGGTGCACACCGGGGTAGATCTACCATCTATAAGGAATATAATAAGGCCCCAGCCTTAAACATTACTTAATCATGAGATATTACAAGTATACACAATGAGGATATTTTCAGCTTTAGAGTTTTAGAGAAATAGATCATAAATCATGCATTACATTCCACATTTTAACAATGTGGTTACTTAAAAGATAGTATTCATTTTTCCCATCAAATGAGACATATTTACAATGAAACATGGAATATTTCTTGACACTTCCTCGACACTATCATCACATCATGTGAATTTGCCTTTAAAAGTGAATAAAATTTCAAAAACATTGGATGAGCATTAAAAGATCAGTAAGGGATATAAAAATATGGAATGAAAACATTAGTCCATGTATACATATAAATCAATGAAATCATACTTTACTCATAAAACATAATCACTTTAACATACCTCATTAAATCATAATATTTATGAATAACTTATATAAATCATAATACATAAAGTTAACTTGAGGCATTCATAACATTCGTAGGGGGTAACCCTCATGGTTATGTTTGGAATACCCATCACAGTATATTCCCTAAATCTCTTCAGATCAACCTTAGCATTTAACTCCTTCATGTGACCCAATGCATTGGAGAGCTATATCGGGCTCACCCGCCATTAGTTTATCATGGAACCAACCGTCTTCATAAAAAATTCCCAAGAACCATTACATAATCACATCACATAAACCATGCATAAAGGAAACATAAAATTTATACATTTCAATCACAAGATATGAATAAAAGACATTGATATAATAAAAACATTATCAAAACCATTTTCAATACCAAAATAAAAGAAAAGTAAAACATGGTATTTATTTTTCCTTTAAATAAAGTTATGTCTTATAGAGGAAGCCATAACTCAATTAATGGTCACGACGGTGGAGAGGTCATTGGCGCCCATACACAAGACAAAACATTCATTTTTTCGTTTAGTAAAACAGTTCGTACAAAAAGATTCATTTTGAATAAAATCAAAGTCAAAGGGGTTTATACATCATATAAAAGAATGTTGTGTATAAAACAAAATATGCCTCAATGAAAGGAGATTGAGACGAATTCACTTACCTCATGTCCAACATGACTTGATCGTTCATTAATATCCTAAATAATAAACTAGAGTTAATTTATAATTATATAAGAACATTTTTCAAGTTAATTATTCCTTTTATATCACTTATTACCATGTTATGAAATTTTTTTAATTATTAATGTTAATAACAGTCGTTTTGTCGACCTTTGGTACTTTAGCCAAAAATAAACTTCTTATAATTACAAGTTGTTCAATAGGTAAAATATCCATTATATCCAGAATTATATTCAGGAAGTAGATATCATATATATCTAGTATATACATGCATTTATAATATTACATAACATTTAGAGGTATGAAATGAAATGCACCGTTCATGGAGATGGTAAGTCGTACGTACGCATGAACACTACTTTCATTTCTATTTCATATTTAATGGAATGGAATCATAATGATATAAATGTACATTATAATTCCAGTAAAATGTCATATATAATATTATTAATTCCATCCATTACACATCCCACATATGGAATTAACGATTCAAATCACTTTGAGGGGGCAGTAGTCCGAACTTCCAAGAAATGAAATTATCGCGTTTATCCATAATGGAAACCACAAAGGTATGCCATAAATGAAAAATAAAGAATCATAATGAAAACATAAACATAATATATATCATATATAAATAGAGTGAAATCTTAATGGCCACCATGAATGGTGTTAAAAGAGGATTGAACAGTCATTGTTTCGTAAGGCAGTAATTCACCATCCACAGAAACAGTATGTTCTTTAACCATTAGACGAAGGTGTGTGTAAGTGTAGCTCGAATCCTTATCATAAAAAATCTTAGAATATTGATGATACTGGCGTTGTTACAAAATAAGGGAATAAAAAATGTTAAGGGGGTTGGAGAAGCTAAATAATACAAAAGAACATTAGAGAAGACGTAACATTTAAATCAGGTAACTCCCACTGGTTTGAACCAAAAGTGTTTCTTGAAGAGATTTCTACCTAAGGTAAGGATTGTATGATGAAGAGAGGGATGTGGAGATATAAAATGAGCAGAGTTTGGATTAGCCAATGGCTTGAGAGGTGGGGGTATGTTGGTAGAGGTGTGGGCCTTTTATAAGAGGGAGGAGGGGCACTCTTGGAAATTATTGAAATGTTACTTTATTATAAAATGATTTTCATATTTTAAAGGTCCGAAAATGAAATATTTCAAGGATAAGTTGATAAGGGTTCGAAATACACCCATAAAATAGGTTTTTTACTAGTTTATGGATTAGATTTTACATTATAGTTTCATTTTATTTAAATCGTTCATTAATGAGGTAATCGCTACATCATCATGGTGTCATAAATAAATTAATTTATATAATGTCTAAAAATTATAAAAAAGTACTATGATGTAGGAAATATTTTTTGATTTCCAATGACTATTTATAGTATAAGATATAATTTATGTAGAAAATAATAAAAAAAAAAATTACTTAGGTGTTACATACTTTTGGTATATTTAACTTTCTTTAAAAATAAAAAGATAAAATGTCACTATCACATAAAAGTGATTCCATAGGGTCCCAATGTTGGAACACAGCATCCAATGGTTGGACATGACATAACTAGTAGCATTAGGACACATGCTGGGCTCATTTTATATTATTATGATATTATTTTATTACCCTTAACTACCCGATTACAAATTAATCACGATAATTAAAGATAATTACCGGTGTTACTATTCATAACGTCCAAAAACAAAAGAGTATTAATTAAATATTTTGGACCTTATGATTCCAAATATGAAATCCATTTTACCAAATTCCAAACACTGAAATTTTAGTAATTAATTTAAAAATAATTCTCATTGTCAAACAAATAGCGGGTTTTTTTGAAACAATATCAATCAAGAGTTTGACACTTGTTTATGCCCAATTTCAAATTTTAATTAATTAAAACGAAAAAAATTGGATTAAATGGTAAAAATAAATTATAATTAAACTTTAAAACCAATTAAAAATAATATATATCCATATAATTAATTTATATGAAAAAGATGTTTTGAAGTAAAATGCATTATTTTTCACTATTCATAAAAAAATTAACATTGTCATAAAAATACAAAAAAATTATCCAAAGTAAATTTCAATGTCCCAATCATAAATAATAAGTTTATTTTGACAAATAGAGCTTATAAAATTGTCAAAAGATAGATTTAAAAATGATTCTCCATCAAAAGGCAGTAAAACACTCTTTTAAAAATATTAGAGAATTCAATGCTTGTGATAGGATTTATTCTCATTTTTAATACTCTAAAACACTATCTAATTTATAAATATAGATAGATATGAAAGTCCATAGTTCTGTACTTACTTGGGATGTTACATCCTTTCCCCTTTAGAAAATTGTGTCCCCGCAATTTATTTACTTATCGAATAAGTGGGGGTATTTATCTCTAATTGCATTTTCAGATTCCCATGTTCCATATTCAATCATGTGGTTTTTCCACAAAACCTGTATTTGATGAATCACCTTATTCTGCATTACTTGCTCCCTATGGTAAAGAATCTGGACCGGTTGTTCCTTATAAGATAGGTTCTCTTCCAGCTGAACTACCTCTGGACCCATATCATGAGATGGATCTGGCATGTACTTCTTTAACATTGAAACATGAAAAACATTATGTACCTGAGATAAAATCGGAGGTAAAGACACTCGGTATGATACTGTTCCAACAATCTCCAGAATTTCATATGGTCCAATTAACCTTGGTCTCAGCTTTCCTTTCTTACCAAATCGCATCACACTTTTCCTTGGTGAAACTTTGAGGAAGACATGATCACCTACCACAAAAGAGAGATCATTCCTCCTGTTGTCTGCATAACTTTTCTGCCTACTCTGAGCTGTTCTCATCAATTAAACTTTTTCTGCCAACTCTTCTACCAATTCAGGTCCCATCAACTTCCTTTCACCCACTTCATCCAAAAAAGCTAGAGTTCGACACCGCTTCCCATATAATGACTCAAATGGTGCAATCTGTATACTGGAATGAAAACTGTTATTATATGAATATTCATCCAAAGAAAGTTGTTGGTCCCAACATCCCAATTAATTTATCGAACAAGCACGTAACATATCCTCCAAAGTCTAGATTGTTCATTCTGACTACCCATCTGATTGATGATGAAAAGAATTACTAACATTTAATTCAGTACCCAATGACTTCTGAAGGACTTTCCAAAAGTTAGATGTAAACCTTGGATCACAATCAGATATAATGGAGAGGGGAACTCCATGTAACCTGACTATCTCTTTGAGATACAATCAAGAAAGTTAATCTTGTGAAATAGTATCTCATATAGCAAGGAAATGAGCAGATTTATTCAAGCGATCAACAATAACCTAGATTGCATTATTACCTCGAGGTGTTATCGGTAAATCAACAAAGTCCATAGATATATTCTCCCATTTCTACTCTAGCACTGGTAAAGGTTGAAGCATCCCTTTCGGTAATTTCTGATCTTCTTTAACTGGTTGACAAGTCAATCACTTCACAGTAAAATCAGCAATGCCTCTTTTCATTCCGTCCCACCAGTAATACACTGAAGATCTCTATACATCATAGTACTTCCAGGATGAACTGAAAATGGAGAACTATGAGCTTCACATAACCACTCTCTCTTCAACTGTGAATCACAAGTCACACACATTCTCTTCCCAAATCCCAAAATGAAATCATCATCAATGTTGAATTCAGGTAACATACCCTTCTGAACCAGCTCTACCTTTTTCTACAACTCACTGTCTTGCTTCCGAGTATGCTTAATTCTGCCTGATAGAGATGATCTCAGTGACACCTGAAACAAAACATAATAACTTCATGCACCAACAACTTTTATGAAAATTTTAATCAAATCCTTAACTAAAGGATCATGTTATAAATGTAACATGGTTAATGAAGAATTACTTTTTAGACTCAAATCATCAGCCACTTTATTTGATTTTCCCGGATGGTAATGAATTGTACAATAATAATCCTTGATTAATTCAAGCCATCTCATCTTTCACACATTTAATTCTTTCTGAGTCAATATATACTTTATATGTTTGTGATCAGTATATATTTCACACATTACCCCACACAAATGATGCCTCCAAATTTTTAAAGCGAAAACAGAAGCAGTTAATTCCAAATCATGTGTAGTGTAATTTACCTCATGAGTTTCCAAATGACGTGAAGCATAAGAAATTACCTGATCATTCTGTATTAGGATGCAACCAAGTCCATTCAATGAATCATCACTGTAGTTAACAAACTCACCATTACTGGAAGGTAGTGCCAAAACTGATGCATTCACCAATCTTCATTTCAATTCCTGTAAACAATTATCACATTTTATTGTCCATATAATCTTTACACCCTTCCGAGTTAGCATAGTCATTGGACTAGATAACTGTGAAGAATTTATAACAAACCATCGGTAATAGCCTACCATACCAAGAAAACTACAAATCCCAGTTACATTTGTGGGCCTTGGACATTCTTCAACAACCTTTTTTTACAGGATCAATAGTTATTCCATCTTTAGAAACAATGTGACCAAGGAATGAAATTTGTTTCAACCAAAACTCACACTTGCTGAATTTCCCATACAATTTGTTTTCTTTTATGCTTTGCAAATTAACCCTTAAATGACTTTCATGCTCCTCTTTACTTTTAGAAAACACCAAAATATCATCAATGAAAACAACCAAAAACTTATCCTAGAACTCATAGAACATTCTATTCATAAGGTCCATAAATGCATCAGGTGCATTGGATAACCCAAAAGGCATTACTACAAATTCATAATGGCCATATCTTGTACGAAACACATTCTACGGAATATCTGTTTCCTTTACCTTCATCTTATGGTAGCCCGTTCTCAGGTCAATCTTTGAAAAATAATGGGCTCCCTGGAGCTGATAAAACAAATCATTGATATGACGCAAAGGATATTTGTTCTTAACAGTGATGTTATTCAAGGCTCTATAATCAATGCAAAGTCTCATAGTACCATATTTCTTTTTAATAAATAAGACAAAAGCACCCCATGGTGATGTTCTAGGTCGAATGAAACCTTTCTCTAATAAATCTTGCAATTTATCCTTCAATTCTAAAAGGTCAATTTGAGCCATTCGATAAGGGGGTTTTGAAATTAAGTTAGCATCATAAACTATGTCGACAGTAAATTCAACTTCCCGATCTGGTATTATTCTAAGAAACTCATCAGAAAAAACATCAGGATACTCATTTACCACTAGCACATCATTAATGGCCCAACATCTACTGAAGTAGTTGTAAAGGATTTCACAACCCCTTCCGAATTGTACTTTTACTGCTTACCATCATTTGAGCTCTTTGTTGAACACTCGTTTGCATAATGACCCATCTCATTGCACATGATTCATTTTTCTAACTGTAAATCAAATTTGGTCTTACCATCACCCTGATCTTTTTCAGTGAATCACGAGCATTATGTCCCATATTAGAAGATCGGTAGCACTTCCAGAATTCAAAACACATTACCCAGCATGTTTTTACCACATTTATCACAAACTAAAAACTTAGTTTTCTTACCATCAGACCTTTTTGAAGGATTTTCCTTTTCTCCTACCACCTCGGTCTCTTCTTTTATTGGTTGTTATAGAACACTTGATCATCATCAAACTACATTTCCACCTTCTCAGCACATCGAACAGGCTTTTCATATCTCATGAACTCACAAGAAGCTAAATCCATTCGAAATTTTGTCTTTAATCCTGAGTAAAAACAATTGATTTTACTGTCAAGGTCTCGGAAAAAATTTAGAGCAACACTTTCCAATCGAGTGAACCTTTCTTTATAAGAAGCCACTGAGTTTTCCTCATTCCTCAATTCCAAGAATTGTTTTTCCATCCTAATTTGAACATCCTTAGGAAAATATTTCTCGAGAAACATACATATGAATTCATCCCAATCAAGAGCATCAATATCATCCGCGTCCCTGATATTTTTAACCATCGACCACCAATGATCTGCTTCACCCTCCAAATGGTAAATATCAAGACTAACATTTTGATTGTCTGAACACCCCATGACATTGAAAATCATCTCCAGTGCTTTCATCCACCCTTCATCTAACATAGTGTCATATTATCCACTGAATGATGGGGGATGTGGCCTCATGAAATGTTCCACCACTAACATGTTCCTCTACAATTGATCTGGATGATCTCATGCATGGATACCACCTCCATTTATCACTTCAGTCAATTATGCCATTATTGCTACAAACTGTTCAGTTCCAATTCTGACCATCTCAGGATGCTGATTCGGAAGGTCATTTCCTTCTGTATACCTTCCTAGAACTACTACCCTATCTCTTATGTGGAAAACCATTCTGAATAAACTTCTCTTAGATGAAGCAACATGGTATTCTTCAAATGCTATATCTTTTCAATTTGACCAAAAAAAATTATTTTTGTATAATCACTTAATAGAATTCTAACTCCTAAAGTTATCTAAACCGACCTCTGATACTAACTATAAGGCACCAACCATAAACATTACTTAATCTTGAGATATTTCAAGAATACACATTGAAGATATTTTCAGGTTTAGTTTTTTTGTATAATTAGATCATAAATCATGCATTACATTCCACATTTAAACAAGGTGGTTACATAAATGACAGTATTCATTTTTCCAATCAAAGGAGACATATTTAAAATAAAACAGGGATTATTTTTTGAAACGTCCTCGACATGATCATCACATCATGTAATTTTCCCTTGACCTGCGAAAAAAATTTCAAAAACAAGGGATGAGCATTAAAAGATTAGTAAGGGATAGAGAAATACGGAATGAAAAAATTATTCCATGTATACATAAGAATCATTGAAATCATAATTTACTCATAAAACAATAAGAACATTAAAATACCTCAGGAAATCGTAATATTTATGAATAACTCATAGAAATCATAAGAAATAATGGTAACTAGATGAATTCATAACATTCATAGGTGGTAACCCTCATGGGTACGTTTGGAATACCCATCACATTATATTCCCAAAATCTATTTGATGTAACCTTAGTGTTTAACTCCTTCGCATTACCCAATTCATTGGAGATCTATAGTAGTCTAACCCGCCATTAGTTTATCACGGAACCACCTGTCTTCATAAACAATTCCCAAAAACCATAACATAATCGCATCACATAAAACATGCATAAAGGAAACATAACATTTACACATTTCAATCACAAGATATCAATACAAAACATTGATATACTAAAATAATTATCAAAACCATTTTCAATTCCAAAATAATAGAAAAGTATAAAAAGGTATTTATATTTCATTTAAAAAATGTTATGGCTTGTAGTGGAAGCCGAAACTCAAATAATGGTCACGGGGGCGGAGAAGTCGTTGTTGCCGCATACGTAAGACAAAACATTCCTTGTTTTTATTAGTAAAAAGCTTCATACAAAAAGAATCCTTTTGAATAAAATTAAAATTCAATGGGGTTTATACACTGTATAAAAGAAATTTGTGTATAAAACAAAATATGCCTCAATGAAAGGAGATTGAGACGAAGTCCCTTACCTCATGTCCAACATGACATGATCGTTCTTTAATCTCCTGAATAATAAACTAGAGTTAATTTATAATTTCATAAGAACCTTTTTCATGTTCATTATTCTTCTTATATCACTTATTACCATGTTATGAACATTATGTAATTATTTACGTTAATAACATTCATTTTGTCGATCTTTGGTACTTGAGCCAAAAATAAACTTCTTTTAATTACAAGTTGTTCATTTTGTAAAATATCCCTTCTATCTAGAATTATATTCATGGTGTAGATATCATATATATCAAATATATCCATTATATACATGAATTTATAATATTACATAACATTTAGATGTATGAAATAAAATGCACCGTTCATGGAGACGGTAAACCGTACGTACACCTGAACGCTACTTTCATTTATATTTCATATTTAATGGAATGGAATCATAATGATATAATGGTAAATTATAACTCCAGTATAATATCATATATAATATTATTAACTCTATCCTTTACATGACCCACATATGACCTTAATGATTCCAATCATTTTGAGGGGGCGATAGTCCACACTTCCAAAAAATGAAATTATCGTGTTTATCCATAACGGAAACCATAAAGGTATGCCATAAAAGAAAAAAAAGAATCATAAGGAAAACAGAAACATAAAATATATCATATATAAATATATTGACATCTTAATTCCCACCATGAAAGGTGTTAAAATAATATTGAACAATCATCGTTTCGTGAGACAGTAATTCTCCATCCACAGAAACAGTATGTTCTTTAACCATTAGACAGAGGTGTGTGTATGGTAGCTCGAATCCTTCTAATAACAACATCCTAGTGGATTGAAGATACTATTTTTGTTACAAAATAAATTAATAAAAAGTGTTTAGGGGGTTGGAGAAGCAAAATTATACAAAATAACATTAGAGAAGACATTACATTTAAATCGAGTAACTCCATTTGGATTGAACCAAAAGGGTTTCTTGAAGAGCTTTCTGCCTAAGGTAAGGATTCTATGATGAAGAGTGGTACGTGGAGAGATAAAATGAGAATAATTTGGCCGATCCAATGGCTTGATAGGTGTGGGTAAGGTGGTAGAGGTGGGGGCCTTTTATAATAGGGAGGGGGGCACTCTTGGAAATTCTTGAAATGTTACATTATTATAAAATGATTTTTCATATTTTAAAGGCCCCATAATGATATATTTCGAGGATATGGTGATAAGGGTTCTAAATACTCCCATAAAATAGGTTTCTGACAAGTGTAAGGCATATATTTTACATTATATTTTCATTTTATAAAAATCGATCATTAATGAGGAAATCATTGCATCATTATGGTGTCATAAATAAATTAATTTATTTAATATCTAAGAATTTAAAAAAAAGTACTATGATATAGGAAATCATTTTAGATTTCCCATGTCTATTTATATTATAATATTTCATTTATGTAGACAAAAATAAAATTGTTTTACTTAGGTATTACTTACTTTTTTTATATTTAACATTCTTTAAAAATAAAAAGATAAAATGTCACTATCACACAAAAGTGATTCCCTGGGGTCCCAAAGTTGGCACAAGGCCTCCGATGGTCGGCCATGACACACCCAGTATCATTAGGACACATTTTGGGGTCATTTTATATTATTATGATATTATTTTATTACTCTTAACTACACGATTTCTAATTAATCACGATAATTAAAGATAATTACCAGTGTTACTATTCATATTTTCCTAAAACAAAAGAGCCTTAATTACATAATTTTTACATTTTCATTCCAAATATGGAACACATTTTACCAAATTCCAAACAATAATTTTTTTTAATTAATTTAAAAATAATTTCTGTCGTCAAACAAATAGCTGTTTTTTTCAGAAACAATATCTATCAAAAGATTGACACTTGTTTATGCACAATTTCAAAGTGAAATTAATTAAAATGAACAAAATTGGATTAAATGGTGATAATATATTGTAATTAAACTTTATAACAATCTAAAAATATAATCTAAAAATATAATTTAATTAGATGAAAAAGCAGTTTTGAAGTAAAATGCAGTATTTTCACTATTCATAAAAAACAAAACATTGTCATAAAAATACCAAAACATTATCCAAAGAAAATTTCAATGTCAAAATTCTAAATAATAAGTTTATTTTGAAAAATATATCTTATAAAATTTTCAAAATATAGAATTAAAAATGGTTCTACATCAAATGGCGGTAAAACAATCTTTTAAAAATATCATAGAATTCAATGCTTAAGATTGGATTTATTCTCATTTTTAAGCCTCTAAAACACTATCTAATTTATAAATAGACAAAGATTTTAAAATACATATTTCTTTACTTACTTGGGATGTTACACATATTCAGCTAATAGAGAAGGTGGAATTTCATCACTGACATGCGTACCTAATAGCCATGGATATTTATGCATTCTAATGGGTGTGTTATGAAGAACCTCATATACACATGAAATTAATGATTAGATAAGAGAATGACATAGAAGAACATATTTATGGGGATGGCGATGATGAGGAAGAAGAGGATGAATTAGAAGAAGAGGAAGAGGAGGAGGCAGAAGGTGAGATACCTCAATAAATATTAGTCTTCCAAGAAATTACACAATAGAGGGGATGAATTACAAGATCTACTGTAGAACCGGTCTAGAAACTCAAGTTGAGTCTCAACTCTTATCTCTTCTAGTCTTCCCATTTTCGTAATTAAAATCAACTAACAAATATCATCCTTATTCAAGAACGCATCAATGATGATAGCAAGGATGTTCCCCCTTCATGGGATGAAGAGGTATCAATGGACATGGAAGGACATACCCATGAATCCTCACTAATATCCAAATAGGGAGAGGAATGACAATTGATATAGTGATAAAAAGTCCAATTGCGATTGAAGTTGTAAGAAGGGAAAAAATAGATGCAGCTAAAATGGTGACCTCAGAATCTCAGGATATCGTCACTACTCAGAATGATCGAGTTCCAATCATTTAATAAACAAGTGCAAAGGGGTTTCTTATGGTGACGGATCTTAAGGTGAATGAGGAACTAGAAAAAACTATTATTGTACGTTGTAAATTCTACCTTTTTATATTGGAATCTATATTGGGGAACATGGCTGACTAAGGTATCCATTCCCAATACAGTGATCAAAACTTTGGAGGCCTGACAAAATGATGATTATAGAACTTTTGTGGGAGCACAACGAGTGATTTCATGAGTTTGTGCAACAAAAACCATTCATACCATTCCATCCCTGACACCCTATGAACATGATGTTGTAATCATGTGTGATGTTACTTCTACTATTGAGCTCCTGGATGGCGGGGTGAGGCTTTTGAAGAAGAACGGAGGCCAAAATAGGACCCTACCACTAAACTCTTGCCTATTTTTCCTGATTATAGGCATGCCAATCCTAATAAGATTGATGAATCTAATCACAACGCGGCCAAGGAGGCACATATGACACGAAACAAGTCATGGAAGTTCATCAAAAGCATCCTTTGTAAATCAGAGTCACAATGGTTTAGTTGGGTGGGGCCACGTTGATAATGGATACACATTCTATATTCCATAGGGTTGGATTCTCATCATATTCATTTAAAAATATATGAATATATGGCTGAGAAGCTACGAGAGTATAGCAGACACTGAGTTATTTACCATTTCCAATAGGAATCATAGAATCTCTAGAAGCCTCTTGGGACTGAGCAGGAAGTCTGAAACTATGAATAAGAGATGATAAAATGAGTTGTATTTATCACAAGACAATCTGAGCTCATTGAACATTTGAAGGCTCAACAGGTAGATTCCATGGAGAAATTAATACTAGCAAGCCATCAAATGATGGAACTCCAAGCTGATTAGGAAAAAATATCGATCAGAGCCAATGAAATCTTCTCCAGATCTGTTGATGAAGAAAGGGTGATCATGTAGTGGGTGACAATCATGCAGGCCACATATCATAATGTCCCACTAATGGAGTCTCCCATTGAAGGGACCAACCAATAATAAATATATTTTGGGCGTAAAATTGAAATGTGTTTTCTCCCTTATTTACATATCTTGAATTGGATTCATGGATTCACTACTTTTTTTATATGGTTTTCTACATCATTATAATAATTGTGAAGTCACTATTGTTCTATCCCAAAGCTCACATGGGTTATACCTAGTGTGAGAATCAGGGGTTTACCACAAAATCCTGCATGTTGTTTATGAAAGTTAGAACTATTCATTAAAGATTCAAGAAACATTCATTGTCGTCTAAATTCCAATAATATTCGGTTTGAAAGATAGACCAAAACTAGAGGACATGGTTCCCGGAATAACCAACATGCCATTCCCAACATGCTCTAATGCTGGAACAGGGTAACACCAAGGGTGTTATAGTCAATCTGAACAATGGGAAATGAGGAGTGTTAATCATGATACAAAAAGTTTAGTGCATAGTAATGGTTGCATAATGATGGAGGATAACTACTAACTAAATTTGAAACAAATCATATATATCATGTTAACATGAAATGGGGAGAAACAAAGGAGGGACAACAATTGACTGTACTAAAATGGTAGGAGATGTGAAAGGATGAGAATCCCTACCATTTTGGGGTCCCTTTAGTCGAGAAAGAAGTTGAGGATCTGAATAAGGGGAACATAAACCATGGGGTGGAGTGATGGGATGCTTGAAGAAATTACAACACTCTTGAAATTATGCCACCATGATGAAATCATGTTTGGTGGGAATGTTGGTTTGTATCAAGATCAAACCTACTTCAATACAAGACCTCTCTAGTGAGGGCCAAGAATTTCTCTTAGACGAAACAGATAAATACATAGTTTAGGGGAATATAGTGATGATGGTGCAAAGTATAGTAAAATGTTATATGATAAGGATGTTTCACATAGTTCTAAGTTCATATTTCTTGGACCAGGGCTGAGATTTCAAATTCATTGTGTATGGACTGCTGGATCATTTATTAAGGTCATGAAGTATGGACAGTAATCAGGAAAAATGTACATAAATGTTAATGATCCTATGGTTAGGCCTGAAGAAAATATATCATAGTGACCGTAAGTATTACATAAGTATGGGAATATAGAAACAACTAGTTCTTGAGGATATTAAGATAGATGGACAATATGAAAAAGAATAATATCCTCCCAAGTGAGGAATATCATAGTTATTATACAGTTAATGTCATGAAATATATGACACTAAAATATTTAGCTTAATACTCATAGAGTTCGGACCCAAAGTGGATGATTACTGATACGAAAATATGTGATGTAATATCGTAAAGAAATATGATGTGAACGAAAATCATCTAGTCTATATCGCCTTAAAATATTCCAATAGAGGTCACACAGTTTAATGTCTGAATGCTTAGACTAGGGGACTAGATATCCTAGTTTATATTTATAGTGTTCACAACAAAAATATGTATGACTCTTCCATGTAGGAATAATCCCTACCCAAGTCCTTAAGCCCATATAAGCCATGATCAGTGTGGGAATCAAGGGAAGAGAAGATATTTAGAATGAATGGTAGAACATGGTAGTGGATGAAGGTGCAATGTCAAAGATGAGCCAATGACATTGGTTCATCCACTCAGCGCACAAAAGTGAAAATAGGTATAACACTGAGGGTGGTGATGATCTATCTAAAATGATGTAATGGAAAGGGATGTGAATCACATAACCAAAATTTAGGGAATAATGGGGATAGTGTAATGATGGAGGATAACTGTTGATGTTATTAGAAGCATATTATCCATATATTCTGACCTGGGATTGGAACAAACAAGTGTGGGTCGACCACTGAACATATTCACGACACGAGACCAATTTCAAATTCCATTCAATATCCTTATGGGGTGTTGGCACAAAATGATAGGTGATCCATGCGATCGAGCATCCATACCACTCGGGGGTCCTTTCAGATTTAATGGATGATGGGGATCCAATAAAAGGGATGCATAATGCAGGGAAAAAGAATGAGATCATCTCCATAAAAATCTAATAATCTAGGTCCTAAACCACAACACATCAAAGGGCATTAGTTTTTCATAACAGAGGTTGGATGGATTAGTGTAAGAGTGGATGACTTGAGGAGACAAACAGAAAAAAGGTGGTAAAGAGGATTAGTGAACCCAGTGCTGGAACTGAGGAAAAATGTTGGGGATTTCATGTGTATCATACAATGTAAGGAATCATTCAATACATAGTTATTAAAATTCCATGCAGTTTATTGTTTTATAGTGGGGATTCAAGGGATATAGGTTTCTCCAGAGAGAAATGCATATGTCATGGAGAATAACCTGACTCGAATGATGATGAATGAAGTCCACATTCAACACCATTCATTGTCCCACAAGTGAACCTAGGACAAGTGGTAAGGGGAAAGAATAGAATATCTTGAAGCCAGACGTAAGGAAAATGAGTCTCTCTGTTCCTACATATCCTACGATTGCAGGAATTAAGAAAAACCTAGTTCTATAATTTCCTTATAGTTTATCATCATACGAGAAACATTTATAAGGAGTGGAGATATTCCTAAGGGTGGAACATGGTGTGTCTATTGTATGAGGACAAGGGACACACCTAACCACATGTTTACCAAATGAATCCCAATCTATAAGGATAAAAATGGGGAACATGGTGTTGAATCTAAGGAATAATGTCAGAGAATTCCTATGTATCATGAGAGGGAATGATTAAATCAATAGATAGTTCTAGAAGTGCCATGTAGTTTAACATCATATTTTACGGATTCATTCCATATAACAATGTTCTAAGGGAATGCATGTTGTGTGACAATGCATACCCAATATGAATGAGGATTGGAGAATCCCACAACACACGGTGCACAATAACTTGGGGGAACCTTATGAAAAGGGGCCTAAAAATATTAAGGGTCCAGGGATGTACCCAAAAATGTGTCTATGTGTTTCTACATATACCATTATGATAGGAATCAATCCATATTTATATTTTGAAATGTTTTGCAGTGTAACATCATGCGGTGAGGTCACAAAAAGGGAGATCACTAAAGGAGAACTCATGACTTGGTAGTTGTTAGACTAATGTTAATGTGTAAAAATGTTCATATTGTACTATGTTCTCTAGGCTTCATAGGATGAGAGGCCAAAAGGAAAGAAAACAATCTTCGGTACCTAGGGATAGACCGGAAAATAAAATGTTCGGTCATTCCAATGTCTCCCATAATTATGGGAGTCAAGACTCATTTTGTTCTAGAAATGATGTTTAGTTTAACATCATACGGTATGGATGTAGAATTTATTAGTTTAATGTATTATATCTTAGACCACAAGATTCTCTATTTAACATTATGTGTGGGGGATACTGGGTCTGAAAATGAAAAATCAATGTGCTCGATATTTGGTGGACCATGGGGATATATATAATGATTAAGGAAAAATATAGAAAATGTTTTCAAAACAATATCCATATCTTGTTACATGGAATGGGAATGAACAATTTAAACATTATCAATGACCATATCTGAAATGTGGGGCATGAATCAAATTCTTGTTCATGATTCTCCCAAATTATGGCCGAGAATAGTATGTGAGCCATCTTGGGATGAGACCAGGCCGCAAGGGGATCCTTTTGGATGTGAAATATGTTGAATTCCAAAATTAAGGGGACTGTGATGGGTTTTGGTACACATGTAGTTTAACATCATGCAGCAAGGAAAATATAGAACATAGCTTTAGGTCAATGAGCTTGGAAAAGGGGTAGGTGTACTTGCAATTTATTATTATTCATGATGAATGGGTTCTATGTTTATGTTCATAGATCTTGGACCATGTGGAGCTTGTCATCATTTAATACTAAGGGGACCACTTAGGAGAAGTAATACTTATGGTATTTGGAATTGGTTAGTGGAGTGATACACTTACCATCCATGGTGACTAGAGAGTATGTACTATTGGGATAAACCACATGAATGATATAGGATCCATCCCATTGGGGTTTCAACTATGTTTGTTTACATTCATGTATCATTGGCATCCTTAGGGTCAATAACATGTCACCTTGATGGAAGTAATAGAGTAGAACAGTATTGATTGAAGCCTTGGTTATCATGTTTTGATGCCTCTACAGATTGTGCATGGCCTGAAGCATGTTCTCATTCACGGCTTAATGTTTATCAAGATGAACATTTTCTACCTTTTCTAACATTTTCTGATCATAAATGGATGTGAGGAGTGATATAAACTGAATCTAAATTGTTAGGAATTCCTCAGTTTCATACAGCAGAGAATATGTGGTCACTAGGGTGGAATTACAAGTCATCATCTGGTAATCCTAGAGGTTGTTTGGAAGATTTTTTTGTGATACCTTCTTGTTCTAACCAACCATATTTTACAAGGTGTTAGAGATGTGTTTTTTGAATGCCTTCATCTCCCATATTTGTGTGGATGATAGTGAGAGGTATGATTATAAATGATATAGTACATTTCATAAATCATCATTAGCTCAACTACCTGAAGTTGGTGTCTCTATCAGTGAAGATGACATGTGGGACACCGAATTTGTGGATGATATTAAAGATCAAAAATGAAATTATAGAATGTAATTGGCTTCCTTTAAAGGAATTCCCTCTACCCACATAGAAAAGAACTTCACAACAGTATAGATGAAGCTGCAATAGAGAGCTGCTACTTGTGGATATGCCCCCATAATTTTGAGTCTCAATACTACAAAGGGCCAAGAGTATTTTATATAATGAATGGGATCATGCTGCTGATTCAAAAAATTAACATGGATCTAAAATGTGTGAAAACATTTGGTGAACTAGATACAGTCATGGACCATCATGAGCCAGGGGTATCCTAACCATTGGATGTAATGAAATAGTTTCGTCCCTACCTAAAGGGCTCTAAAGAATCAGCACATTCTCCTTGCATAAACTAGGGAATCTCATCCCCATTGATACAATGGAGGAGAACCCCATCAATACCACATCTTTAGAGGATATAATAAGGATTGGGACCACTATATAGGTTGAACTAAACTTGGTGCAGGTAGATTCACTCATGTTTGGATCTATTTATTGGGAGATTTTCGTGTTTGAGGTACTCGATAAAAGGAGTAGTCCAACTAGGGGTCCCTTCAAATACTATTGTAGGAGGAGCCAAGGGTCCTAATGCTGATGCACCGGTGGATTGATGACATACCTATTGGCTATTATAATCATTTGGAGTGACATGAGAAATGAATATTTGATGAGACATATGGATAATCAAATCATCATTTTCATGCTCTATAGGAGATGTGGCAAGGATCTCCAATGCATCATCTTGACTTTTATTTGACAAAGGGACATGAGTAACTTCTAGACATGAATGGATCTGGGCCATTAGCTAGAGAGTTTTCTCTATACTAGAAAAATGATCTAGGTTGATGATGATGTAGTCACCATTGATCTTCAGTATAACCAGTTCGGACTCCCGTTTTTTCATGCATGTGGGGAACATCAATCTCATTCGACAGCTTGAGACCAGGGATGTGGGAATGATACTCAACCCTTATTTGTTTTAGTCTTCTGACAACAAGAATTAATAGAGCAAGAATTCTTGTATATGTGTGGTGAAGAAAATACATAGACCTACTCTTTTGAGTATGGTATCATTGAGTCTTCTACCTGTAGGGCATCACGATGGGTCGTTGAAGTGAATCAACCAACATTGTAAGGCTTAGTCCATTAAATCGGTGGATTCATCTTGGATGTCATAATATATGGACTACTCTGTGGGGGGTTGTTGGGGTGGTAGGGACGTATGCCAGTTCCAGACCCTTGAAATATTTTTATTCGATAAACATGATGTTAAACTATTGAAGATTCACATCCCACTGAGCTAGATGACCTGTCAACATGAGATGGTTCAAACTCTACATTGGTCGATTTACATGGTATACTAGATAAAACATTATGTTTCACAAATTAATGTCTCAAATTCTAGACTTCGAATACCAATGAAAGACAACTCCTCCCATTACAGGAATATCTAGTTTGTATTGAGGAACATGATACTGAGATAATATTTACTGTTCTCTATTCACTCGTTGTTCATCTGAGCAAGAATGACTCCAAGGGATCATTCCAAATGGGTCACCTAAAGAACTAGTGTCTTTCTAGAGATGGGTGGAATCAAACTTAGAGGCTAAATTTCTTACTTCTTAATCTTCTAAAAAAACCATGACACTATTTATCACAATGGTAGTCAGTACATTTTCTCATTATATGGGAAAAAGGGTTACACTTTTGGTTTATATTTTCAACTAATCAGTGCATGTGTGATATGTGGCCTTGAATTATTTATAGCTCTTGAATATTTCTTAGATGATTAATCTTACAGATGCCTTAGATCTTCTTTGGTTCGATCTCGAGGCCTCTATATCTATTAATAAATCCATGAATCTTTACCGAGGTAATCTCGAATGAATACATCAAGGGATTCATCTTTAGAAAGATGGAGTAGTGGAAGATAAACACATTCTCAAGATCAATTATATAGTCTTGAAGTTAGAGGGATTTCAAAACCAATTCATCCATGTAGTATTCTACTGATGTCCTAAAGATATCCCTGAATATGTTTTGTACGGAACACCGATAGTTTGCACCTACATTCATTAGACCAAAATTCATTACATGGGAATAGAAAGTACATTTTGGTTCTTTGATGGATGTATAATATTCATCTTTAGGAGCCTTTCAGATTTGATAATATTTGGAAAACCCATCAATGATGGACTGAGCCTAAAATTTAGTGGTATTTTCAATAAACTGATCTATTAATGGGTGGGGAAAATCATCAATTGGATAGTGACAGTTAAGATCCTAAATGTCGATGAAAACTCTCATATATTCATTCTTATTCCTGTTGAGAACTATGTTTTCTAGATATTTGGGCTAGTAGACTTATTTGATGAAGTTTTATTTAATGAGCATATCATGTTCTTACTGGACCATCACACAGTGAGAAGGGTTCATCCTTTTGGGATGTTGTTCGAACCTGCGATCATTTATCGAGAGACCAAGGTGGTGGACATCAACCAGAGCATTCAGTCATGGAATTTCATTGTAGATCTATGTGATTTTTTTATGATGCATAATGCAATCCATATATTGTTATTGAAATTATGTAGGCATTGTTGTATTGATCAGTGTCAGACTCGGATCGGTCTCTGTAGAGAGATTCACTTGTACCAACTCATCAAGTGTGGTGGATACGCCTTCCCCGATCATGGGAGGAGTTTCCTCAAATAATAATCACTGTCTATAGTAAGTGTATCATCAGTAGTGGTAAATCCTTTTGAGTTGACTGATCATGACAGAATACCAGTGTCGGCCATAGTGGTAGTGGAATATTTACTACTAGGATCTTGCCCATCTAAAATCATGCTGACAAAATTTGTCGATCTGATCCCATCGGGCCTTTGACCTAATAGTCTATAGTTGATAATATCAATTAATTATCGGTGCATCATCTTGATCCAGTTCAACCCATCCCAGCAAAACAAGAATGTATGACACATTTTCATTTCCATTGGGCAAACATCTCGATACCTCATAGGGATGATGGGATATGGGATCACTCAAGGCTACTTCATGTGGTAGTAATAAGTGATCTTCCAATAATCTATGCACCTTGGAACAAGATTTACCTTCATCATAAATATGATTAATAAGTGACCCGTGTCTAGGTCCATGGACTCCAATTAGTGAATTAGGAACATATATGCATCATCCAGGCCTACCCATGGATCGATCACAATGACAGTATGCTCAAACTCATTGGCCTAAATCTATTTATCCTTTATCTTGTAGTAATCAACATCTGGGTAGTGGGATTCACTAGAGGAAATGAGAGACACATCACCTTAGAAAACACCCAGTCAACCATTAATATAGTACTTAAGGCACTGATGATACAAGGAGGGGACTTCCACGTGTTGACGGAGCTAGCATCTACCCATCATCACATTGTAAGTAGTGTCTCGCTAGAAAACAATGAAATCTATGATGGGAATAAGGCCACCAAATTTATTCTTCATGAGGATATTATCAATAGGCATCTTCTCTGTCCAATCATAACCTTGATTTTTGAATTCAGTGGGATCAATATCTTCTTTAGATAGCCCAATCATGTGGAGAGTCCAGGTTGGGATGAGATTGATCCTGTAATCGAAGTCGATGGGATAATGGCATACATACACACCGTTGAACTGAACAGTTATATATAGTGGCTGTATGTTCCCCTATATTTGACAACCATCATCTTCTATAGAGAAAAAAATTATGGCATGATATTCTGCATGCTCGACTTCTTCCACAATGAAGGCTTCTGTGGTCGCTACCTCTATTTAAAACATGAGGGGGTGTCATAAAGCCTCTATAAGGGATTCACGCATGTCTGCAAGCATGAAAAGAGTCTCGAGGATTTATATCCATTCATGAATGTTTTACGAGTGATTAAGTACATCATACTTCCATGTAAGGTTCAAACTTATTCCAAACAGAGGTGGTTCAATTGAATAATACTTTAAGGTTGTTTTCTTTTAGATCCAATGGATTCTTCCTGGTTCTGGAAATATCCCACATTCCAATATTCGAACAACATAGAGTGAAAACCAGCTGATAGCCAAATGGAAGAGGACTATCCACAACTAATTTTGGTTGATCATATCATGGTCATGGAGTCTCTACATGATCTATAATTATGAAATATAGTGGGAGTGAATCTTACAATACATGATGAGAAAGTTGTGCATGATGATCTATGCGCTAGGACTACTATCCGGTCTCGGTGGCATATATTACTTGGATCAGAGCATTGTCTTGGGCATTTTAGCGATTCACATACTCATGGCCTAGTCGACACTAACATCAAATGGGGATCTATGAGGGGCATTTGTGTGATATTTGTGCCTGGGTTCCATGTTAGGGTCCACATATTCGATGGTATTCACCAATTCATTTACAAAGTCATCACATTAAGAGTCTTTTTTGCTGGGTGAATTCAGGGGAGAATCCCCATATCTAGGCACAAGAAATTTTTGAGTTTACGAGATATATTTGGAACATGTAGAGGGCTTATATCTCCCTTTCATTATCGGCTCCTAGTCCCCCACGAGGTCAATGGTTGATATGTTCACACAGAGGTTATATCTGAAGTTATCTTGGAAAATTTAGATGTTTTAGGCTGATTTAAACATGTATGGATAATACCATGAGCATGGGGGACTGACGTGAAAGCTATCCAATCATCATACTTTTGAGATCCAAGGATAGAAACCTGGTTCCATTCAACGTCATTGTCACTATCATGATTTATGAACACACATGCCACATGTGTCCGGGTTGAGTGCAATCTGATTACATTTTAATTGACCTGATCTTGGAGCCAGTCTTTGAACACATAACACTACTTGAGACTGTTCTCATAGAACTAGTGAGAGGGGAAATAATTTAAGAGATTTGTGAGATCTACCTCTTCAGAGCTTCTGCATTCTAACAATTTTATGATTCCATGGACTAAGGAACTTCTGAAATTTTCGGGAACCTGAGCCTCATTATGTGAGCAGGTCCATTTTCTCTGATCCTGGAAAGGGGATCTAGGTGCCTAGCCCAAATGAGGGGCATGTTCTTGGAAAGGACGTGGAACCTAATCGTCTTTCCTACACAACCGTGGTGTGTTAGTTTTTCCACCATTCCATTATGAGGTGGGTGAGTTTGAGCCAGCGTTTGGGCCAGAGGTGTTGTCCCATGGAAAGGGTGTCGAAGTGGATCTACCATATACAATTCCTGCATTCTAGGGGCCTCTATCTATGAAATTGAATCAATATTAGCCTTGTCAACTCTTCATGTATGATCATATGGTAGTAAATAGATGCATCTTCTGGGCTTTCTACATGGCTTCCTCTAGGTGTTGAGCCTTATCAGAGATATCCTAAAATTCCACTTTGGATGTTATGAGGGATGAGTGAAGGAACTAGTTCAGTCTTCAAATACCCTACACACATCATTAGGAACTATTTCTATGTTAACAACATGTCAAGTGAATATGTGAGTCCCTTCCACATGGTGACAATGTATGTGACTCACTCTTCTATGAATTACTTTATCATGAATAGGTCATCAAGAATAGTATTCTAAGTGGAGGAATGGAACAGGTAGAGTAACTACCTATGAATACCCTCCCAATAAACTATGTAATAAATGAGTATCTTGCTATTATAAAAAAATATGGGTCCCTATAGAGTCATTACGAAGCACCTTATCATAGAGGCCTCCTATTGCGCTAGAGTTCTAGCATGGGTCTAAAGCATGAAATAATATTGTTTTGATGTTATAGTGGATCGCCCAGCCCATTTATGGGGTACAATGTAGGATTCCAGAAACACCATGGGTGCTAAAATATCATCCACCCATAATTTTTATGGTTTGAAACTAGTTAGGATCACCACATGTCATGTTTCAAGAGCCTCGATATGGGATATGAGTGCATCCATTAGATAATCCTCATGAAAATTCCTATCATAGAGAGGATCCTTGAACACCAATGCATTGACCTGTTCTTCAATGTGGTATGCATGCCAAGATGCTCATGGAGCGGCTAGTGGACTTACCCAAGGGGCCTCTAGAAGAACTCGTAGAGCATCCAATAGAATATATGGAGTGATCAGTGGGACATGAGACGGGTCTTGAGGTATGTTTTTACATATCTTAGGTTGTATTTAGTGATGCATACTAGGATCTCATTCCATACACAATTCTCTCTACCCTGTGTATATGGGTAGGGTTATTGGGAACACTTGGGGGCAGTTCACCCAGGAGAAGCAATTCTTGGCCATACTCCCATAGTGTTGGATTAATGTAATCGGGTAGCCATTTCGCGACACATTTGGAAATGATACATTTAACCAAACATATTTTCAGTGATCTATTGATCAAACCCGACCTCTAATGATCATGATACAAATTATGCACTAATAAAGATGGATTAGGGGCCTGACAGTCCTAACCTACTCTTTACCCATGCGGTGGTCTTGATCGAGAGTCAATGACTCAAATGGTGTAAAAAGACCAAGAAAAGATCATTGATGGTGAGTGTAGACACCTACAGGGTCTACCGGGAGTTGTGATTCCCTAATGGGTTTCTTCTCTTCTCCAGGCCATGTGTTGATTCCCCCTTATTGTATATCACAAGAATGTGCATGTTCACTATAAAGAATCCTAAAGGTATATCCTCAATATCACCAGGTGTACAAGGTTGTTGTATGATAGGAATGAAATTCAAGGAAGTTTACTTCCCCTAGCCACATATCTATAAATTTTTGTACCCATCTTTAATACCTATATAGAGAACTATAAAGCTCTAAGAAAATCATTGCTAGAGGGTCCGATGATAACTAGGTGACATAGGGTGCAGAGAAATAGGGAGTGAAACCAACTCAAGTAGGTAGCATTGCTGAAGAATTTTGTTGAAGTGATCCAGGATTTTTGGGTAAGATTACTATTGATTATAGAGATGGAAATGCATCATCCCTAAGGTTTGTAGGAATAACATAACCACGTCCTAAGTGAGGGACTTTGGAATATTGATGTTGGAAGTTACAATCATCCAGCAAATCTTGGGGAAGGGGTTCACCGTGAGAATGTGCCAAAAACATCATGGCTCTAACTCATGATTCATCCCTTGGTTACCCAATTCATCAACTAGAGGTGACTAAAGGTCTGGTGATGACATTGATATAGAATGTTTCTATGATTGACAGTTCGTTTCAGTGTACAAAGAATTAGTGGACAAACCACTCCATCTTGGTATTTATTTCGAGAATTCATTAGCTATATCAACATAACACTATAGGACATGGTTTGGAACACTATATCCTTTATAAGAGGGGGGTCATTGGGTTGGATTAGGATAGTTGTCATTGTTGACCTGTCCCTATAACTATTTTATGTAATCTCTTGTCATGCTGGAGAATTATCATTTCGATGATAGATACGATTGCCGAGAATGACTCTTGAAATCAACCAAATCCTCCTTATCCTATATGTATCTATGGAGGGATTTAGAGATCCGGTATGTCTCTCATTCCACGAGGATAAGCCGATATGCATATTTCTTAACCTTGACTATGATATAAAAGATCGGGGTGAGGGTTCAATCTCCGAGCCATACTCCGCTTCAGAGACTAAAAATTCGGATATATTGCTTGTGATTTGTGGTTTCTAAAGCCTCTTCTTTTTCTAGCGATGACCTACCCCCTACCCATGGACAGATCATCAGGATAGGGTGGATCTTTGATGTGGGTAAAACATCCATGTGGGATGGTATTTGATTAGGGAGGACCTCCACTCAGATGAGCTGGGGTGCGGGGAGCACCTCGTACGATGCTGAGTGGAACACATGGAGGATCGCAGTGGTTGGGAATGCTATAATGGAGAGTGCCTCCAATTGTGTTGTTGTTTATGCAGGAAATTCCTTCAAGTTGATAGCATGAAATATGGGGATAAACTCCATACCCAACACCATCAAAACAATGAGGACATTCGTGTCTGTGGTCAACAAGACGGGGATATTCTATGCCATGACTGATAATTGTAGTATGAGGAGTACAATTGTACTGAACATCGGAGTGGGGAGGACCTCCCCTCTCCTTAGTGGTGGTATGAGGATGACCTCCATACTAAATTTTCACCCAACATGTCGGTCCAAAATGGATGCTTCTTATGCTAGTGACAGGACAATTTGACCCATCCTGCCCAGGTGGTGTTCAGGATCTAAATCCTGATCGGGCATAGTGGTTCCCCTAATTAGTATAAATAGGGAGCTGAAAATACACATTGATGGAGGATTCGGCCATTGATGTGGTAGATGATGATTCCCCTTGGGGGTAATCTTCCCGAGCATGCGCTCGATGTTTGATGTCAAGTCAATGAATATAGGGCCTGATATGTATGGGTATATACCACCTTATCTTCAGTTAACAAGACCTAATGGTGGTGTTTTTGTAGCCTATTTGGAGCCATCCTTGGTGGTCCCATGGATGAAGTCACAGCTGTGTGGACTCAGACACCCCTCACATCATCGACGTAAGGGATTTTGTTATAGGACTATTCCCGGGGGAGGCTCCCAAAATTTTTTATGGACATAGAAATGGGAAGTGGCACCCTGTGTGGCCCTTGTGTGTTGTAGAGTCGGTGGGGGCACAAAATCATCCAAATCGTGATAAGCTATATCCCTCATCGGGATGACCCCCTCCTATTGGTGTTATTGAACAAGATTAGTGATCACCCTCCTTTAAATAAATTTGGAGGGTGAGATGGGCCATGGGCTCCCAATAACATTGTTTTGGGGAGTTGTCGCTGAAGATATGATGTTGTGAGGGATTGCGACATTTGTATTTCCCCTATCACTATATATGTGGGCAGGAGGTGACTGATTTCCTAGAGTTGTATCTTGGATTTTGAAAAAAATGAAGATTCAACCATCATTATATATTTTAGGAATGTGATTCACAACACCCCTATGCCATTCGGTTTTCAATAGATGAATAGAAGATCCATGTGGACAACTTCACAGATCAGGATTCCCAATGATTAACTACACCGAATCCTAGGGTGTTTCATTATTAGCCCCATATTTTCGTTCTAGAACCTGGCGTCGATTAGATGGATCCAACAACATGATTATCATCTGATGTATCAATCACTAACAATCCTCAAATTTAGAAGAATAATATTCACATTGGGTTCAAAATTTCTATTTTTGTATTTTTTCTAGGGCGTGCATCATTTGTGGGGACACACTGATTATTTCACCACATTATCTCATTCTAAATGCATGTAGAATTAGTCTCTTATTCAAGGATGTTTGCTCCATGATCAAAATGGGATCCATTTATGGTTGTTTATCCTTCTATGGATACCTCCTCAAAATTAATTACCTAGTATAGGTCTCCTTTTAGGATTATTTATTTTCATGAAACTCTTCCATATGAAAAATCATTGTGGAATTTGGTTAATTACACATATTCTATCATGAAATTATCTGGTGGGTTAGGTCTGTGCAGCAACTATCGGTCAAGAGTATAGACACGTTGCGACATCCATGGCATGTATGGTTTCTGAAACACTTGTACACATAGATTTTCCCTTACAATGCAGATTCTTGAGGGAGTGGAATCCCAATGTATCCCACATCGAATGTGGGGAATAATATGCCATAGCCACGTCTCTATGGTTTTCCATGTATTCCCATGTTCATCACGGGGTATGACGCATGTTTAGCATCTAGAAGTGATGAATGAGACTGATCAAAAAATATATGAGAGTAGATTAGATGGATAAATACCTATGAGGGAGAAACTCGAATGCTAACCTGATGTATGGATAAGGACACCCAATTAGGATAGACCCAGGATGGAATGTCTAATAGAGGGGAGGATTTCACACAATGAAGGCTAATCTGGGAACCACTGAGGGTGGATCTGTGAGAAGGATGGTTCCACAAAAAAGGGACACCATGATTTACTATTAGCTAGGCTAAAATATCAACGAGGATTACTACTTTCCTTCTCTATAAGACAGAGGTCAAAACACACATACATAGAGAGGGTGGGGGAAAAGAATCATGGTTTACAAAATAGACAACAACCAGGGAGATTTTTGGGTCTTATTCATGATTAGCGGCACATAAGGAAGACATGATTTCATGAGGATGTGGTGGCCAAAGAAATTTCCATATAGACATGGATGAAGTGTTGAATAACATAATGAATGGGGGTGGTACCAAAAACTATTGTTAAAGTAACGGTCCTAGGCTGGAACCTAAAATGTTTTTTATACATATTTGTGTGGTGGGGGATCAATGTATACATAGTTCCTTGATTGGGATATAAATCACCTAAAGAGGAGACTCATGATAATGGATTCATAAATGGGACCTAAAAAAATTGGAACCTCTATATATGGGAATGATCTTTCAGAAACACACAGTCTTCTGGGAGAGAATGGGATGGGACATGTGGGATTGGATTGAACCACATATGGATTTCTATGTACCATTATCAGAATGGGAAAGGATCAAAGTCCACATAGTTTATGGTTAGGGAATAGAGTCCGGATGTACACAAAGTATAGAAACCCAAAATATTGTTGGGGATTATGTGTGGTTACAAACCATAGTAATAATAAAACTCTTGGATGGAAGTGTATGGTTAATTGGGGAGTTTATACATGGTTAGATACCTAAGAACTAGTGAGACACCACAATGGGGCCGACCAAGGACATGAGTCCCATCAAAGGGGATACCATGGTTTACCATTGTTCGGGGTTGATCCTCAAGTTGTCTTCGAACATACCTTTTCTAGGTGGTAAGGATCAAAACATGCATAATTCTGACACATACAATTTAATTTCATGTGGGACAAATGGGGAATAATGTTTAATGTCATGTGGAATGTGGGTTCATTGGCGTGATGTGGTCTGGGATAGTAGGTGATGCGATTAATCCCTAAGGAGGCTTCCAAAGTATCATTCTCAATGAGGTAAATGATCAATGTACACAATGTTCAGTCAATAGGGGAATGGAAATAACATTCTATGACATCCCATATAGGATTTCATGGTCGATTCTTACTCTAATCCCATGTGAGTCAGGTTTGGTGCGTGAAATAAAAGGCAAAAAAGACCTAATGATTGTGTCGTGAGTAGTGTTTATGTGATGGGTGTAGTGGGGTATATTCTTGGTTAGAGGCCCATTAAAATAATATTGGGACTTACTACAAGAGTGATCCTCCAGGAGGATTTCAAGATGTATGAAGAGGATATGGTCATCATACTAGGAACAATCTATCAAGTTTGATCAGGGCTTACATGGAGATTTCGTGACGTGCACACAAGGACAATTCATAGAGGGAGAGGATTAGTAAGAGGGAAATGGTGACCATCTCCTTCTCAGTACTCTTGAACATGTCCCTTATGTAGTGGTCAAAGTTTACCATCATGTTTTTAGGATGTGAGTTCTTGGAAGGATAATGTCCTATAGCTCAGATGATGAGGATCCAATCCCCACTATTATGACTTTCATAACTGGTTCACATTAACCCTTGGTGAATAGATGGCACCTATAATTCCAGGGTTTAACGAGGTTGTGGAGTGATACATTAAGGGGTCCTTGGAAAGGTGTTTTACTGAAGGTATGTTATCAGTCTCCCAAAATGTCTTACCCTAACAAGTATAGTACAAATAAGGGGTCGATCCATAGGGGAAAAAATTTATTTTTTTTATTTTCTTATCATAGATAGTACTTTTGTCCTAGTTAAGTGTACTGAATTTAGAGTTGATTTTTAAATTTTGCATAAAAATGTAAATGGATTTAAATGTTATAGAAAATTAATTTATGGATAAAAGAAAATATTGGAAAATTGTTTTGATGTAAATATGGAGGAAAATTCGTTGTGGTTGTGGATTCTTAAGAGGTTTTTTATTAAATAAACTTTCTTATGGGGTTTGGTTGTTCATTATATCCCAACACTCTAGGTTTAAATTAGTAACAAGACGTCATTGGTCCGGTAAACTAATTGCATTAGCTGAGGAAACTGACTCCTTGGTTTGGTTATTAGGGTTTCATCATTCTTTATATGGCTTAGTCCATTTTTTTTGTTTTTTAATACATCCAATGATAATGAATGTATTAATCAATATTCTTCTTTTAAATCACTGAAAATTCTTCTCTTGGTCAGGCTAAAAAATTTTAGTGATAAAGTGATGTGATTATAGAAGAATAAGAATAGGTTAATAGAACAAAGAAAACCAGAAACTCTAATCAAATGTTTTACACTTTCAACTCCCACAACACTAACACACTGGGTTTTTAGTTACACATATAATAAAAGATAAATACCAAACCCTCGATACCTGATGTGATCATCAATGAAACTTCAGGGGGAGATTGACTCTTTGGTGTAATGTTAGAATATAGATATAGTTGAATGATGGTATCATGACAACAAAGTTTCTTTCCTCTGGACCTTCACCCCTTCTTCCTCCTTTAGGAATAGGAGTCCAAGGACTCTATTTATAGAATATAAAAGTACACGATATGTGGAAAATGTGAACGCCATGTACTTTGGTCAACATGCATTTTTCATCATTTTCTCTGCCTATAGGTGGCCTAACACGCTGTCTTTGGCATGGAACCTGGTGCCACCCGGTAGGTGGGTATACAAGGTAGGTAGCACCTCCATAAATGGAATGCACTCTCTTTTATCAGCCACCAGCCGCTACTAGAAGGTAAGACACAGCGTATAGATGATGTAAAAAGCATGCCAATGTTAGCCAGCCACAAGGGCATGTACACTTCTTCCCAACCACCAAATGCCTCTAGAATACAATACACGACATGTAGTTGTAGTACACGGCATGTACATGATTTTGGTAACTTGATAATGTACTTATCTAAGCCAATTCGGGTCTGAATCGGACTATACACAACGTGTATATATGTGCACACCATGCAGTTGTAAATTTTTCTCATCTTTCCCCCAGTTTGTCTGTTTGGCTATTAATCACCTAAAAATATACATGATCACAAAAATCAAAGTATTTTTCCACTATGTAGTAGGTTTTTTTGAAAACATGTTCTTATTTTCAATAATGTATGTATTAATGTATACCAAAATCAGGTGCATCAAACTCCCCCATACTTAGTCACGTTCTTTCCCTCATGAGAATATCATCATCTAATTAAAATAGTCCATATTTTAAAAATTAATGAATTCTATTAATCATAAATGTAAATGATACATCCATAGTTGAAAATTCTAAAAATATACATAAAAGTTTCAATTCATATGATATTCAAATCGTGCCTTATGTACAATTCAATCAACTACATTATTCCTCCTTTAATCACACATTTCAACCTTTCAAAAATAAGCAGTCCACATGATGGTCTACCTCACCAAAAATATACTCAACACTCAAGATATTTTAAATTAATGTTATGCTCAATCAAATATATATACACTCTATCCATAGGTTTGCAAGAAATCTAGTTCCCTACTTCAGGAAATTGATTTACAAAAATCATGATGGTTTTTCTATAAGGATCAAATGTCTCTATGGCTAAGGGATGGTAGATAATGTGGTCAAAAATAACTCTGAGGCTTGAAGAAAGAGACTAAGTTATTTAAATAATAGTTCAAGATGTTCCAAATTAAGCACAATGTAAATGAATCCTCAATAATCTCTATCAGATGATTTCATCACCACTATCTCCTTTAGTTAGGTAGAGTTCACAAATCAATAAGTGAGTTTATGGTTTTTTTGTCTGTATATATATTTTAGAACAAATGGGACCTTTTTAGAAATTCAAAAAATTGTGGTTTGGAACCCTTATTTCTCCAAATGATCAAGAGGCTCCCCACACAAATAATTTCATGATGATTACCAAAAATATGCCTTATACTACCAATTCATTCCTTAAGCTCAAGTGAATAATAATGAAAAATTATAAACAAATAAGGGTAGGAAGGGAAATAAACTAGTAACATGTAATCCTATAAAGGGTTTTCATGGTTCCTAGGGGCTTGAAAAATATTATATGTAGGGTAGTTCTCAAGATAAAGTGGTCGAAACAATCTAATTCCACAATCAATTTAAGATAATTCAAAAATTCTTCATGTTTGGAAAAGAAAACATGAAAATTCTGGTAGTTATGTATATCCTACGAATCTCACAATAAAAAGGGTATTAGAAGGAATATTACGAAGTGTTTAGAATATCTCTCCGGAGTGGGAAAAACAAATAAAGGACAATCAGGTCGTGACATTCATAAAATTGATTAGCCCAATCAATGTAATTATCCAAGGATTATAAATTTCAATTCAAATTATATCAATAATTATTTTAAAACACTTAAGAACAAAAATAAGCATGCAAAATTTAAATATATCCCTCTTTCATCTTCTATAATTTATAAACATTATTAAGCAAAATTTCTTCCCGTTTTCAAGAATATATCTTCCAAAAATGATGTCTCCTAGATGATGGCAAAGGGAAAGAATTAGGTGGTCAAGAGACACCCCCTTATACTTAATATCACACATGGTCTACCAAGTTCCATATAAATGTGGAGAATGGAATATGGGGACAAAAAATTGGACCAAAATGAGAGGAAGTAAGGAAAGAAGTAAATTGAAAAAGAAAAAAACAACATAATTCATAAAAAATACCTCCCTTATGTCTAGGTGAAGAATGATAAGATGTGGTGGATAACTACAACCTAAAGAGTGAAAGAGTACCTGTGATGGTCATGGACATTGAACACTGTAAGAATAAAACACATAATCAAGAATAAGATATCACAAAAATAAATATAATTAAAAACATGTTTCCAAAAAACCAGTCAGGTGGTCATCTTAGAAGAGGCATCAACTGGTACAGAAACAACCGGGAGAGAAGGATCAAGATCTGTGGAAAATGGAGGCTCTTAATATGCACTTGGAAGTGAAGCCATATCATTCGGATCTGCATGAGCTGTACTCTGAATAGAAGGCTTTGCAGTGATCCCTATACTGGCAGAAGTAGTGGTAGTAGCTAGGCCCATAGTGGATATGAGAACTGAATCTGTGGCCATTGTGGTAAACGGTGATGGAGCTGTAGAAGACGGTCTCAGTGCCAAGGTAGGGGAAGGTGTTGGGGGTAGTGGAATACCATGATGCTGAAAACAATCCCCAATATCTTCTTGAGTTGGTCCTCACATCGATTGAGACGAACTAAGTGATGCTCTATTGCGGTTAGGTGGCGAGAAAAGAAGAGATCGGCCGTGGTACATATGTAGAGGGGAAGTAGATGCAAGTGAAGAAGGAAGTTCAGAAGAAGGGGGTGGGGTGGGGAATCTGAAAGGGGTGGAAAATGAGGAGAAAGTACATCGGCATGGGAAGGAGGGTCAGCAAGTGGTTGGGGTGGTTCCTTGGAAAGCACATAAGTGGTCCCAACATCCGGACCAATCCCATGTGAATAAGAATTAAAAAGTCCATCCACTGGGGGGAACCTAACCGGTCATGGGTAAGTGAAGGCTCAAAAACAACATGGTGGTGTGTATGGTGGATGGCATAAAACCCACATTTCAGGTTTCCCTACCGGCCGGTAAACATGGAGTGGAAATTGGAGGCAGTAAGGTAAGGGTTGTCCGTGTAGTCCTGCCAGATGACACAAGTGAGAATCTCAATGTCATGGCCAGTCACAACCCCCATATACTCATAGTGGGGTAAAAGTTAGGCGCTAAAGCACCAGTTGGTGAAGATGAGGATAGGGTTCGTAATAAGGGTACTCTTATGGGATGTGGGAGTGTATCGGTCGTCAGGCCTAGTGATATCCTACCACATGGAAAAGAGCTCAGAGTACATGGTGTAAGTCCGGGTGGAGATATGGGGTGGGGGTGACAAGATGATGATAGAAACTAAACCCTCAACCAAACTCAGTCATAGTAAGGGAGAAGGGTCGTCCACCAAGCTTAAACTAACCCATTGGGACCACATTACCCGGCTTCGACCGGTACTCATGCCCGTCGAACTCGAAGTAAGTAGAAAACACCAAAAATAACTCTATTAAAATAAAAGTGATGACCTAGAAGATAATGAATAATGTTGTGTTCTTGAGGAGATCCTCCAACTCTCCCCAGATACCCATCTGTTAAGAGAAGCTGCTATCGAGATAACGACTGCTCAATGGGATTGAGCGACAAAAGAAATGTCAGACTCTGTCATGCGCTACTTCTGTGAACGGGAACACCATCCCTGTGTATAGAACACCAGCAGGGGGACGACCAAGGTGTTACAGTAGTATGGTAATGCTCTGGGGGTAGAGCGGCCTCATTAGATGGAGGCCTGATGGATGGGGTGGCTGATGAGGGATCATCTACGACTGAGAAGGGAACATGTCGTGTGAAAGCTAGTGGGGATGAAAGGTTGGTTCTTGGAGGCTCTTTGTGGGATAGTGGTGGTGCGGTGGTACTAAGGTCAACATCGACCAAGGTGGTGAGTAGTGGAAGGGTAGACATCGGAGGAGGATGGTAAACAAGAGAGTCTAGAGTTGGTGTCGTACTGGACGATGTTAGATCCGACGAATAGTGGGTCTCCCACCCTTAGTAGTGATGGTGGGCCGCTTCCCACACAAATGGTCTCTATCTTCCATAACCTCAAAAATTAGGAAAAAAATAAAATGAAAAGAAAATGGAAAAGATAGAAATGTGAGAAAAATGAAAAATAAAAAGTTACACGGCATATATATTCAAAGTACATGGCATGTAGTGGAATCTGGTTAGCATCTTGTGTTCTCTAGATAGACACGCCGAGTGAACATGGATAAGGGTAAGCTACACGGTGTGTACCAAACATACATGCCATGTACATGGAAAGTGCTCTTAGTCATGTGGTTCAATGACCCAACCACCGTCTGGGTAGAGCTAACAATATAGTACATACCTTGTGAAGGGACAACACTAAATGTGTAAGAATTGAGGTCATACGACCTTGTGAAGTGATAGACAAGGTTTTTCCAAGGGAAATGGAATACAAGGTGTGTATGAAACAAACATGCTATGTACAAGAACATGGTGTGCATGGATGTGTAAAAAAGGTACCTGGGAATGATGTGGGCTGGTATATTGTGTCTACAGAACATAAACAATGTGTATTTTCACATTGTGAAGTATTCAGTGTGTGGTCGTGTACAGAAGTACATGACATGTTTTCTTCAAATTGTGTTTGTGTATCGCCAATTCCAAATGGTAATCTGATCCAAAAATCACCTTACACATCTATGAAAACTTGAAATAAAGGATATATAAGGGCTTACATTGACCTTGGACCAGAATGAATCATAAATCCGAAGTTAAAACGGATGAAATCCATGGATTTGGAATTGAGGGTGCTGAATGGCGTGTGGGAGAAGGAACAAGGAGAGGGTTGGGGGGGGGGGGGTTCTGTACAACATGGGTTTAATCCTAGTGGGGTGAGACTGTTATAGCTGCGATACACAACGTGTATCTATTTCCTACAAGCCGTGTACCACACATTTTTCAAATGGGTTATATATATATTTATTATAGTAAACTATATAATAATTAATATTAATAATTAAAATAAAATATATATATATATATTTACAATTATTAAAAATAAAACTATATAGGTAATTTGTTGGGAAATACACAACTTGTGTTCTAAAAATGGGAAAAATGAATTACAATCTTGGGTCTGGTGCTTGGGTATGATTCGAATCGGTGATCGACCATTCTGAATAGAAGCCCTCAACCACTGAAGTAAAGGTTGTACTGCTACTCCTATATATTATTTAAATATATTTAATGTATAAGGCATATACTCAATGGGAGGAAGGTAATGCTTGACGTGTGGTTTTTATTTATACATAAACGGATAAAGTGGAGAGATTAGCTGAGTTTGAACTCAGGGTATTTTAGATCCAGGGCCGAGACTCTGCCAATCTACCTACTTCACCCGCATGAATTTATTTTTGTTGAAAACCCATTCATTTTAGTAATGAAAAAATGGATCATTTGACGTCTATTGAAATACACTTCGTGTGGTTTTATTAAAAGGACAAATGGTTGAAATGGGGCGATTGTCAGGATTCGAACACGGGCCTTTTGGGGCCGGGTTATGACCCTGGCCAATTGATCTATCCCCAACATGGGTTTTATTATAAGAATATATATATATATATATATAATATGAAAAATACCACACAATCCATGTAAGAAAGAACTAAGATAAAAATGAGGAACACCATGTCGAAGGTAGGTTGGGAGAGATTTGAACTGGTGACAGATCGGTTAAACTCCGGTGACCTTACCACCTGCACATGCATCATCCCACTTTATTACATATTTAACCTATATATTTATAATAGTTAGAATATAAATGAAAATGAATCAATGCATGTCATGTGGATAAGTGATACACGGCTTGTATCCATGGGTCACCTCCCAGGAAGTTCCATTTTTTGGTCGTTGGCTCAACCAACTTACCTATCATTACCTGATATGTAGGGTGGATAACATTCCCACCATGTCCTCCATGTGATGGAAAATCAATAGTCATTGTCCGTTCACCTTGAATGGTTGACCATTCTCTCCAAAAATTTCCACCGCCCCATGATGGAATACTCGTATGACTCGTAATGGTCCCAAACATCTTGACATTAACTTTCCTAGAAATAATCAATGATGAGAATTAAAAAGGATCACCTGATCAGCAGATTGGAATTGTTTTCATGAAATCATCTGGTTGTGGATTGCTCTTTTCTTCTCCTTGTACAACATAGAATTCTCTTACGCCAATAATCATATTTCATCATGTTATGATAGTTGGAACTTACACTTACCTTTATCTCCCTTTATATTAAAATTCAGGGCGTTAACGGACCTGTAGGGTTTGTTCTCCTACTCTACTGGCAGATGTCATGTCGTTCCATGGATGAGGAAGAATGGGGATATCCCTAGTGGTGTTTTGAAAGCAGTCCAATATGACCACAAGGCATCGTCTGGCATCATGTACCAGTGTTTCCTCGAATTGTTTACTATTTTTCCCAGAATCTACATTAGCTCATGGTTGGAGAGCTCCAGATGTCCATTGGTATGGGGATGATATGTCATCCCCATATTCATTCCATACTTCGACAGTATTACATTCATCAATGTGTTGTCGAAGTGGATCACTCTATTGCTGATTAGTACATTGGGAAATCCAGACCTACTCAGAATATGTTTCTTTACAAATCCCATGGATAACTTGGTTGTGTTGTGTGTTGTTGCAGCATCTTCCACCCATTTGGAGAAGTAGTCGATGCAGACCAGGATATATGTGTTCCAAAAAGATGTGGGAAATGGTCCCATGAAATATATGCCCAAGATATCTAAGATCTCGACCGATAAGATGGGGTGCATGGGAATCTCATCATGACATCCTGCATTACCTGTTCTCTGGCATCGATAGCAACTGGAGACAAAGGCTCGACCATCACTATGCATGGTGGGGAAAAAATCTATACTGAAAGATCTTTTCTATAGTATGGTTAGGCCCATGATGCCCTCCATCTGGCGAGGCGTGACAGAATTACATACTCCATGAACTTTAGTTTCTGGGATACAATGACAGATCAACCTATCAACACAGGATCAGAACAGAAGAGGACCTTCCCAGAAGTACCTCTTGACATCAGAGAGAAATCCCTTCTTTTGCTGGAAATAGATTTCTGGGTGAATGACACCTGTAACCAAAAAATTAGCAATATCAATATACAATGGTTTGGGAGTTTTGTTGATTGAAAAGAGGTGCTCATTAAGGAAATATTCTTTGATCTCTCGATCTTCATTCTTCTCTAAATGTGGTAGCTCTAGGTGGGAGAGATGATCAGCAACCATGATCCTACTCACTTTCATGTCTTGGATATCTAGATCAAATTATTGTTGGAGGAGTATCCATCTGATCAATTGTGGCTTCACATATTTCATGTTCATCATGTACTTGAGTGCTACATGGTCGGTGTAAACAATAGACTTAGATAACACTATTTTATAATGAAACCTGTCAAAAGTGAACACCACAACCATAATATCCTTTTCTATGGTGTAGTAGTTCATCTGTGCCTCATTGAGCATCCTACTAACATAATAGATTGGTCAGAAAATTTGATCAGGCTGTTGGACCAAGACTGATCCTACTTCATAGTCACTGGAATAACACTTCACTTCAAATTGTTCCTCCCGGTTGGGAGAAACCATTATTGGATATTCTGCCAGGTGAAGCTTTTAGTGTTAAAAAGTTGTGGTGTAGAGATCATCGAACTCAAACACAACATCCTTAGATAGAAGGTTGGTGAAAGGCTTTGCTATCTTTGAGAAGTCATGTACAAACTGCCGGTAAAAACCTGCATTAACTGGTAATCTTAAGATGGATCTAACGGAAGTCGCAATATGAAGTCGTGAAATGAATTCTATCATTTATAGGTCCACCTATATCCACTTCACCATGATTTTTTGGACAAGAAAGATGCCACTTTTCACCATGAAAGGAAACTTTTCCATGTTCAAAACCAGGTTAGTGGTCTTACATCGTTCGATAAGAAGATCTATGTGACGTAAGCAAGTGGTGATTGATTTTCCTTAAACAGAAATATCATCCATGAATACCTACTAGGTTTGTTCTGCCATGTCATGGAAGAGAGCCATCATACATTGTTGGAAGGTGGGAGGGGAGTTGCACATTCCAAAGGATATCCTTCAGTAAACAAACGTACCATAGGGGCATGAAAAGTTTCTCTTATCTTGATTATTTAGTGAAATGGAAATCTGATTGTAGCTGGAATAGCTATCGAGGAAGCAGTAAATGTTTTTCCCCACTAGTATCTTTATCATCTGATCCATGAAAGGTATTGGGAACTTATAATTCATAATGGAGTCATTCGTCTTCCTATAATCCACACAATCTCTCTATCCTGTGATAGTTCATCTGGGGATGATCTCATTCTTATCATTTGAAATCACAGTGATACCCCCCATTTTGGGTTCCACTGGTAGGGGACTCACCCACGGACTATCTGAGATGTGATAAAAGATGCATGAATCCATCAACTTAATTACCTTTTTCTTCACAAATTATTTTATGGGGGGCTCAGGCATCATTTTGGCTGCCGAGATTGCTTTGCACCTTCATCAAGAAGCACCTTGTGGGTGAAAATATTAGGGATGATTCCTTTCAACTACGCAGTTATCCACCCAATAGCATGCTTTCACTATTTCAAAACCTATAAAATGGCATCCTATTACTTATGTGATAATGATTTAATAAGTATGAAAGGCAATTATTGATTGTTTCCCAAATACCAGTTCTTCATAGAAGATGGATGAAGATTCAGTTCGAGTTCAGGTGACTTTAGAATCAAAGGAATAAGTGGTTTCACCTTTTCCTGCTCCATAATATCTGGTATAACTGCACATTTCCAGTAGTGGACACCCTGGCCTTATAGGAATTATAGGTCCTCTGGTGCTTCGTCTGGATGAATTTCTTGAATAACCAAGTCATCTATGGAATATGAACATACCAGATCATCCCCTTATATAATAAAGTTTTCATCCACGGTGGTCACTATATAACAACTGTCATGCTATGACAATGATGAATGCTTGATGTCTTTGAGGACATTGTAGGATAGTGTCTCATATCCTACCTGGGATATTAGTTCCCCTTGGAGCACGTCGATCAGTACCTTCCTGGTGGCCAGGAAAGGCATTTCCAAAATGAGATATGCATCATGGTATTCCTCCATGTTGAGGATGATGGAATCTATGTGGAGGATTAGCCTACCTACATTGACCAGCACGTCCCCTATTATCCCCTTAGGATATTTGATGTATCAGTCGGCAAGCTATAAGGATACTCAGGTAGGCTATAAATCATTGAGCCCTAGCTTCATAAAAACTCCTAGGGGCATGTGGTTAACACTAGCCCCTAAGTAACAGAGGTCCATCTAAAAATAACATGGACTAATAGTGCATGGAATAGTGATGCTACCTTGATCCTAGAGTTCAGGAGGAATTGAATGATGGATGACCATCGAACACTTCTTAGTCAGTTCAACGGTTCCTAGATCCTTCATCATTCCATTGATATAGAGGATTTCCATAATTAATTTTTCATAGGTGGGAATCTACGTCTCTACATTGTCAAATCAAATATTGATGTGCAACTTCTTGAAAAAATCCATGAATTTGCTGAAATAGTTGTCTAGCTTTCCCTTCTTTTTCCTCTCTGGGAATGGTAAGGTATCCTCGAAGGGTTTACCAACCTCACTTTAATTTTTGAAGCCTCCTTTTGTGGTATTATAGATGATGAAGGGTATGTAACTAAACCATTGTCATCATTAGGGGGTGTATGTGCACCTGGATGTGCTAGTTGGTTCTGGTGTACCTCCCTTTCACTCCGTAGTGCTACAACATGGGCCTCCTCCCTCAGATTTTTCTTAGTGTTACCCGATATTGTACGAGGATTCCTCCTTGAGAGTTGGTTTTCCAGATGGCCAATTTGGTTCTCCAGGCCTCGAATGGAAGCCTCCTGATTCTGGAATTTGGTCACAGTAGTATATATAAATGTGTTCATGAGATCCTCTAACCTTGTTGTATTCTTCTACTGAGGTGGTTGTGCAGATGGTGGAGGTGCTGGCTGTAGCGGCTGCTACAGGTGAGGGTTTTGATACCCTTTCTGCTGATAAGAGCCCTGCTAGGGCTGTTGTTTCCTCAGTTATTGGTTTTGATTACGATTTTAACTGTATCCAAACTATCACTATGGTAGAAGATTATGCTGTTGTTGGCCGCACCATGCGTTCTGTTGATCACACCATTGCGAGATTGGGTACTACTGGTACTGGTTTAGCCCTCATTTTGGGAAATATAGCTCACCTCACTCGTCGAAGGGATGCGTGTAGGTCCTTGGAACTCTCCCATGATGTGGATATCACCACATTCATTGCATGTCGGATGGTTTGCCGCATATACTTGGGATACAACCTTCAAATTGAGTGCATCGATATTGTTGGGCACAGAATCGAACTGGCCAACTAGAATAGTTAAAGCATAAACATTATGCATAACTTGTTTTTCTGTGCCCCTCTCATAATTCTATTAGAAGTGGTTGGCAGACATGTCTTCTATTAGTTTGAAAATATCTTTGGGAGACTTCCTCAAAACTGTACCCCCAGAAGCTGCATCCACCGTGGACATTGTATTCGTCGTCAGTCCTCTATAAAAAGCTTGGACATGCATCCAAAGTGGGATTCCATGGTGTGGACATTTTTGATACATCTCTTTTAATATATCCTCTTATTCATACAATTACACTGAGTAGTGATACTGAAAGATGTGTATTTTGTTCAGCAGAGTCACCGTCTTCGAGGGTGTGATGTATTTAGATAGAAATGCATGGTCTAGATCTCCCAAGGTGAGGATAAATCATAGAGGGAAACATTTAATCATGTCATTCATCTTATTCCTTAGAGAGTATGGAAAGAGACAAAGAAAAATGAAATTCATGGGCACTCCATGGTAGTAGAATGTGTCAGAGACCTCCATAAAATTGGGGAGATAGGTATTGGGGTCCTCACTGGGCAGACCACCAAACTGTACAATATTCTAGATTAGCTGCACAATGGTAGGATTTATATCGAAGTGTTGGTCCTGCATAGGTGGATGTACGATGCCTGTGTCAGCTCCGTTAATAGACGACATTTCGTACTATAGAAGAGAACAACATAGAGGTGGCTACTGAGGGAGTGGTGGCAGCTTGTATTTATGTCCATGAGGGGCTATGTACAACCCCTGAACAAACTGTGAAAATGGAATCTTTTTCAGTGGGAACTATTGGAGCTACATTGAGCCATATTCTAGGGCATGCAAAGATTTCTGGTTCTAGTTGAAATCCAGACCAAATGGTTGCCTAGATCCTTGGACAGAAGCTGGATTTCTTCTTCCTTCTACATTATATGATTGGTTTGGTTGTGCTCAGCCATGAGTGCTTGTCATCGCCTCTAGGGAGTCTATTCGATTTCTGGGTCAATTCAGAAAAACCCTGATGACTCAGCATTCTTGGAAAGAGGGAGGTAGCTGCTCATACACTTATGGACCTACACAATACTAAATTCACCAACTGTAAACAAAGAATAAGGAAGATAAATGTAAATTAAATTATAAAAGTTATTTTTGGGAATTTATGATTTTTATTTCCACTAAATGTTGTTACCAACAGAATTAAAACAAGGACAAAATCAACTTTTCTTAATTACCTGTAAATGACACCAAAATTTGGAGAGTTGTTTTATCGAAGGTATGTTATCGGTGTCCCATATTTTTTTACCCTAACAAGAATAGTACCTGTAAGGGGTCTATCCACAGTGAAAAATAAGATATTTTTAATTTTTCCTATCTTAGTAGGTATTTTTTTCTCAGTGAAGTGTACTGAATTTAGAGTCGATTTGTAATGATTGGAGAAAAATGTAATTGGATTTAAATTTTATTAGAAAATTACTTAACAGATAAAGGGAAACACGTGAAATTGGTTTTGATGCAATTATGGAGGAAAATTAATTGGGGTAGTGGATTCGTAAGTGGTTTCTTATTAGATAAATTTTTTTATGAGGTTGTATTTTTCATAATTACCCATCACTCTGGGATTCAATTTGTGACACAGTTTCCATGGTTTGGTAAAATTATGTCTAGAGATGAGGAAACCAAATCCTTATTCTGGTAGTCAGTGTTTCATAGTTATTTATTTGAATTAGTCTATTTTTTAGTTGATAAATACTTCCAATGATTATGAAATTATTCATCATTATACTTCTTTTGAATCCCTAAAAATTCTTCTCGTTGTCTAGATTAGAATTTTTATTGATAAAATGATGCGATTAATGAAGAATAACAAGAGGATAATTGGAGAAACAAATTCACAAAAACTTCTGAAAATTAATACTTTTTCATCTCCCACAACCGCTACAGACTGGGATTTTAGTTACACATAGAAGAAAAGATAAAAACAGAACCCTGGATACCTGATGTGATCATCACTAAAAGTTATAAGGGAGATTGTCTATTTGGTAGAATGGTAGAATGAAAATGTAGTTGGATGATGGTAGCACATCAGTAGATATTCAATCCTTCAGACCATCATGCACCTCTCCATACTCTTTGAACCTGAGGCCGAGGCCTCTATATATAGAAAATAAAAGTACACGGCATGTGTAAAAATTACAAGCCATGTACTTTTTTTATCACACATTTGTCATATTTTTCTCTGCTGATAGATGTCCTAACATGCTGGCATAGACATGGAACACGGAGTCGAAGGGTATGTGGGTATACACAACATTTAGTGCCTCCATACATAGAGTGTAATCTCTTTTATCAGCCAACAACTACTTCTAGGAAGGGAAGACCTGACGTATAGATGATGTACATGGTGTGTCAATGTCCACCAGACACATGGGCATGTAGAAATCCTCTCATCCACCAAGCACATCCAGATTACTATAAATGACATGTAGTTTTATTACACAATGTATACATGCTTCTGGTAACTTGGGAATGTAATTTTCCATTCCAATCTGTGTCTGAGTCTGACTATACACAGAAATTATATATATTTGCATGTAGGGTAGTTGTAAATTTTTCTAACCTTTCCCTGAATTTGTTTTTTGGCTGTAAATCACCTGAAAATGAACAAGATCAACAAAATCAAACTATTTGTCAACTAAGTTGAATGTTTTTACTGAATACATGTTCATATTTAAAATAATGAATGTGGAAATGTATACTCAAATAAGGTGGATTAGTCCACATTAGTGTGGCTATGTGAATAAGTGATATTTGTTACCATGCCTATGCGAAGAAGCATAGGGTATGACAAAACCACATGAATCACTCGTTGGGGAACTTTGAAACTACTTCCGATAATCTGGGAGGGCCACACAGGATTAGTTTTTGCATGAAAGGTATGATGCGCTTAATAAGGGAATAGCCATGAGTCATTAGGGTAAGGTAGTCACTTTGAGAAAATAAATAGGGGTGCATAGAAGACTCAAGGGTTTCACACAAGATGAAGGGATATGGACAAGATGAAACCCTATATGAAAGATTGGAAAGAATCAAGGGAAACATATGCACAAGAACAGTATTTTAGGTGAAATTTTCTGGAAGTAAAAATAATGGATGAGGGTCAAGCCCTATTGGGCCCACAAAATAGAGCATTACTGGGAGACTTATCATGCATTATTCATAACCTTTAGTCCATATCTTTCATGTATTTGTGGAAGGGGTCACCTTTAGAGCATGGGAGTGACGGTTCTTCTTCTGTAATGGTACCTTGAAATGTAGGGTACATTTATATTTATAGGAAAAACACTTCAGCGACATTGTACAAGGAGGCCTGCATGCAAAGGGGAATTTGACATCGCATTGGGCGTACAAGATCTTGCATGTGATCCATTTCCCTATAGGCCACATTGATTTCCATATCACCTTAGACATTTATGTTATTCGAAGGGATGATATGTGAAAATCCCTTTGACGTCACATTGGTCGCACATGATTTTTCACATAGAGTTAAATCTTGCATGGAGAGATGAAATATATTGTGCACATCCCTTGGTCACATCAGAATAATCCACTGATTCAAAATATTCCATCGGTGATCTCTAATAGTGCCTTTCATAGTATTAAATGAAACATCATGTAGACATATGTACAGATAACTTAATATTATTGTTTACATTCACACAGAAGGACTTGAATATGTTCTAAAATGATAGTTAGACCTCATTAAATATTTTTTCTTCTTAATACATCATAACCATATGAAAAAAAGTTCGGGCAATTTTTTAGTGGAAATGATAATTCTAGATTATCCCTCATGAGGACCATAAATGATACAATATTATGAGGGTTGAAAAGAATCGATATAGATGTATATAAAGATAGAGAAAAAATTACGTTCCCAAATTTAATATGAATCCCTCTATCAAAGTGAATATTATAGTGGTTTAATGGGATGATTTAGAGGTGGAAATAAGGATAAGAGTGTTATTTAGTTTATCCTTGATCATTATAAATTGATATGGTTCATGTACTGTATATGTATTCTATACAAACCATACATGAAGAAGTAGTTGTCAGACGAAGCTCGTAGTTTTCATTCTCTATTAATCCTAGATGTATGAATATTTATAAATATTTGAAATATTACTTATGGTGGGATTGAGCAATGATATATATCCCAATTTTTTCATCTTGTTGCTTGATATATCTGTATGTTAATTCTAGAAGCCAAAATGTTAAGGTGATGTCACATACATTACGCATACGAGATCATTAATGGGAAAACATCACCATGTATTTCTTCATTGGTCACCCTATAAAATTTAAATCAAATAATTCAATATTGTTTATAGTATATCACATTAATGATTCCTCAAAATTTATCATTATTATAGAAGGTAGTTGTCAAAATTATTTTTCTAGGATATAAAACAAGGAAGTGGTATGGTTTCATTGATTACCACATTATATTGTTTCTTATTAGGATCAGATGTTTACCTCAATGTTCTCATAATGTATTATGCAATATCATAAAATAGATTCATGTTTCCTCACTATGTATCATCATTATATATATGGTTAGTTTTTCAGAAGAATTAAAACCCTAGATGATATGCTAATATCATGTTATTTGGATTTTGAAGATGATAGTTATAGACCCTTTATATAGTTGTGTTTTCTTAAAGGAATACCTTTCAATAATGTATTAAGGAAAATGCTTATGAATATAACTGTAGAAGGAAATGTAAATCTCCAAAATAATGGAATGATGTTAGTGAAATAATCTATTGGTACTTGAGATAGTTGTTGAAATGGATGATAAGGTTAGATTCATTGATCAAAAATCATTGTAGTTTAGAGCCTAGATATAAGTTATGTATACAATCGATTGAATAATATATAATTTGATATTGGTGACAAGGGGTTTATATGAACATCTCTATTGAAGATGTTTATGTGATTTAGGAAGAATGAGAAACAAATCCCTAGTTATATCAATCCCTTTAAAATTCATGATTATATTAGGACAGTTTTCTATCAGTTCATGATACCACTGAACATGCCTCAAATTGTTGATGTGTTCCATGTATCTCTCCAGAGGATGTATATATCGGGCCTATCACACATACTATTTTTAGATGTAATCCCTTAAAATAAATACCATTATTGTGCAAAAAAGAGTTGATATTCTACATTATAACGAAAATTCCCTACAAAATAAGACCGCCCCACTAGTCATTTTTTTAATATGAAACCCCTAGTTTAAGAAGATATTTTTGAACTTGAGGATATGCTGATGCAATAATATCTTCATTTTTTTATATCAGAAAGAAATATTACAATGATGAAATTAAATTTTTTGTGGAATAAACGGAACAACCCCATATATTATTATTTTTTAAATATAAATTAAACATCATTGAAATATTCTGTTACACAAAACACCAACTTAATATTTCACTACATGAAATCATGGGTTAACATGAATTATTAATGACATGATGTTTTAACAAAACTATGATATATTTTTTATATAATCTTTTAAAAACAACCATTGTGAAAAATTTGTTGAATATTGAATTATAATTAGAAATATATACTTTTCAAAAATTAATTATAATGTTTTTATATAAATAATACACACTAAAAATTAAATTCATCATTTTTAGTAAATATTTTTTATAGTTAAAAAATATATTTCCTTAAAAAAAATGAATGTTATGCATTTTTTGACCTATAATAAAATTATTTTTTTCAAAATTTAATAAAATTTATTTGGTAAAATATATATAATTTTTGAAAATATAAGGGAAAAATTAGCATTGGATGATTTTATTTTATTTTTTTATGAAATGATTCATTTTTTTAATTAATATTGAGAAGTATTGAATTTTATTTAAAAAATACCGGTTATATTTTTTTTATAAAGTTCAATAATAACTAACTTTGTTTTTTATTTAAAATTAATTCAATTTTACATCTGTTATACTTACATAAGTCATTTGATTCAATTTTATTTTGAATTTATATATTAAACTATGGTTTGATTTTGATGATTTTTTCTTCAAAATCCTACTTTCTCATTTTGAGAGCATAATTAATTTTAAATTAAAAATTCTCAATTATAGGTATTTAATTTGCAAAAATTTATTATAAATTTTTAGTAATAAATATATAAATTTTCTAATAAATTTTAATGAAATTTTGTACAAAATAATATAGTAAAAATAAAAAAATTATGTACTTTTCTAATGTTTAAACCCTATTTATCTAGTAGGGATAAAAATATTACAGTGGACAAAAATGAAAACAATTTTTTTTTTTAAAATCCATTTAATAGAAATATTTATACATTAACTGTCACATGATCTATAACATTCCAATTAAAAAAATCAGAAATAAATGTGGGTGTAAATCATTTTTTTCACAAAATTACATGTGTACAACTTACCTCACTTATAAAAGGACACCCGTTATCCTATTTTCCTCACAATAGAAACCCTTTTGTTTCAATTAATACATACTTAAATTAATTAAAAAATTCCGCACTATAATCCTATAAAAATTATTTGGAACATAAATCCAACCAAGTATACCTTTTGGTCCAAACATAAGGAGGATATCCAAATAAGATGAAATATCATCAACAATCTTTTTAAATTTATTTCACTCCATATTCATAAATTATTATTATAAAATTTTTATATAATAAACAAATTTTACTACATATATTGATATTATTTTATGTAACGATAATTACTCACACCAATCTCAACATCCATGAGTTATGTCATGAATTCATCACATTTGTGTAAGGTAGACAACCACCTCGCAAATCGATATCATTCATTAATCAATTACAAACAATAAATGATGTTTATAATTATTAAATTATTATTTATATATGATATTTATGACAAAAGTTTGATTATGTAATTATTATATCACACATACCTTCAAACTCACCATTTTTTTGGAATATGATAATGTTGCTCATGTGTACAGCAGAGTACTACATTGCAAAGTAAGGTGAATCATTCATGATTTACATGGAATATATTAATAATTGGTGTAATAAAAAAATTTGGTAAATATGGAATAAAATTTATTCATCAATTATACAATATATCATTCACATTTCTTTATTTAAATTTAATATATAAATTGACACAATGTTCATGCGTATGTATGTCCTACCATCTATTTGACTGTGAAATTTTATTTTCTATCAATAAATATCATGAATTACTCTAAATAAATATATAGTGAATATATATTATATTTATATCATGGTTAAATTTATGGATATTATGTAACCATTATCAAGGTAATATGAAATATTTAAAAACGATAAAACATTCATGAAAAATAAAGAAGTTATTTCCCAAAACGTGCCTTTGACATGTAATTGTTATCAAACAGTTATTAAAAGGTCCTATAAAATCATATATTATATGATATATACAAATTTATATCATTAATATATTTATAATAAAAAAATAATTATTATATAGTATTTTTGAATGCGTATGACATATGTCTAGCCTTATGGAAATGGATTTTATAGTTTAACTTTTATTTCTTGGAGACGAGAAAATTCACCACCCATGTATTTTGTGTCATTAATAAATTTCATATTTTACATGTTATATTGTTAATATAAGTATTTTATTAATATATAGGTTAGGAATTATTTTGGATTATGATTCAAAATATGACTAATGTGATATGGAGTTTCTATAACAATTTACATTCTTTGACACATACGATATGTTATTAAAATATATCCATTCATTAGGGGTATATAAAACCATATTTAAATGTTATATCATGAATTTTCCTATCCTCATAATATTTTTAATTTTATTTTATGTTATTAATTCATTAGGATTATGATTAAAGGGTACCAAATATATAACGATGTTCTCTTATAATCCCATTTCTTATCGGGGATGTTTATGATTATGTTTCAGATGATAAAATCTTATGATCCACCATTAATGAAAATAATGACTTTTCTTATGCATTCGTTTTTCATGAAATTTTAATGTAATAGTATAATTTTTGACACATTTTTACTTAAAATATACATTGAATTTTTTTAATAAAAGATGACATTTATTCTCTAATTGAGCGAAAATATGTTTTCATATAAAACATTGTTTAATAAAGTAAATATCTAAAAAATATAATTATCACCCTTCGACATTAAATTATTTTTCACATTTTTTTATTATTAAAAAATTAAAAGAATATTCAATTTCTTTCAAAAAATATGTGTTTTTATTTGACTAAAAAAGTGAATGGAATTTTAATTTTAATTTTTATTAATCGAATTGAATTTTCTAAAATCATGATAATACATTGATTGAAAGAATAATTACTTATTAATAAAGGTTATTTTTAGCAAAAAATTATTTTCAAAATGTTTTAAATTTACAAAAAAATAAATAATTTAATTTATTTTCGTCTAAAATATTTTTAAATCATGTTTAAATGATAAATTAAAATTTATGAAAAAAATATATTTATGTTAACAATTACTTAATGGGGATATAATAAATCAATTCCATTCATATTATTTATCATAAATGTTTTTGTTTATGATAAAATGATTTTCATAAAACTTGTTTCTCTTCAATAAGTTATACTGTGACAAAATTCGTATTAAACCATCTTATTTTTCATGGGTTATACTGTAACGAAATGATTCAGAAATCTGTCTCCTTTCCACTAGTTATGATATAATTAATTATATATGATACATTTTTTATATATTTATTATCATAGGATGAATTTTTATGATCTCGTGTAACACATAAATATTTTTTCTAACTATGAGATGGGATGGACGTGTCTCTACATCTAATAAATTGGGTAATGATTTATATATCATGATATATAATATAATAGAATATGGAGTGAACCAGGATGAGTAATAGAATATTTATAAAATGATATTTTCATATGAATACCATGATTACAATGATTGTTTGGGGAGTTAACCCATTACATGTTGATGTACTTGTAAATTATTTTTTTATATCATGAAAAATATTATATATGATTATGTGTATGAAAATAAATTTGTGTCTTATGCCGATATTTTTCTATCGTGGATAATGTTCTTTTATTTATTTATTATTAAAGTATTTTAAATTGTAAATATTTATTACATGACACATTTTTATGATCATTGATATGAAAGGTATGATATCCAAATTATATTATCATGTCTTCATACCCTTATGATCATGTTATCCTTATATATCTGCTTGTTTTTTCCTTAATGAGCCTCTGATTTCGCTATTTATTATTTCTAATTTTATAAGGTTATAAATAAATGTATTATATATTATAATTATTATAAGGATAAAATTTATTTATAATTTAGTGGTAGATGATGTATATTTGTTCCGGACTACTGCTTATGTTTCCATGTTTGCAAAGGAACATAACTATTATGGTCCTTAAGAGTGTGTTTGTTTAATGTATTAAATATTCATACAAAATGCCGTAATATATATGTAAGATATCCCTGGGTCTCTATAGAATATATTTTATGAGGAATCTATATTGTAACCTGAGGAAATTATGAGGAATATGTATCCTCACATGTTAATATCATAGGGACGAATTTCATGGGAAAAATTCATTTAAAGGTGGTAGAATATATCCCCCAATGTTTTTGTGAGATATATTTTTTAAAATGGAACAACATGTAAATCTTCTATAATATAAATTTTTTTAATCCTGTGTTACAAACAACACCAAATTTTAACAAATCTATGATATACTACTAATTTTATTATACAAAGGAATTCATTATAGAATTTCTGTTTAAAATAGATTAATAATATTAAAAAATACATGTTTTCATAAATTATTATAATGGATTTATATAATGGAATATTTTTAAAACAAACATACGTAATGTTAGATAATGTATTTATAGGCTTCACAAATACAAGTTTCCCAAATTAATTAATTTCTTTATGAACATTAATAAATTTATTTAAAAAAATTGTAAAATTAATATGTTAAAATAAAATTTATTTTTTAATTCATCATATAAAAAAATCTTTTGTTGGATTTTTATTTTTTAAAATGTTTCATTTTTTGATGAATAATGATAAATACTAAATTTCAATTAAAAGATGACTATTAATTTAATTTATTTTTAAAGATAAATTACATTTTATTATCATTTTAATATAAAATTATTAAAATTATTTATCTATTAATTCAATTTATGTCATTGTTAATGATTTCATATAAAATTTGGATACAACCAAAATTGTAAATATTTAATAATTTTCTCATTAAAAAGCTTCTTTCTCATGGCTTCTTCATGAATAATTTTTTATTATAATTTCCCACATTTGTGAATTAAAATCATAAAATGGATTCTATAATATGAATCAGTATAAATTAAATTTTCTAATATGGAAAACTCATGTTTTTGAAAAATTTAAAGTATATTTATAATGAAAAAAATTATTTCAGACAGTTTATGTAAAAATTGGTTTATTGGGGTTAAAATAAAATGATAATGCTTAAAAATAGAAAACCATTATAAATCCCATTCGATGACCATATTTCAACATTATTACTTATAGTATCTACAATAATCTATTTTGGTGTCTTGAAACAAAAATAAAACATTGGTGGGATTCATTCATTCAAAAATTTACAGGTGTGCCACTCACCTCACTTATTAAAGGCCACTTCTTCTCTTTTCTTATTTACTATATAAGAAAAAATAATCAGTATATAAAATAAAAAATAAATTATATAACACCCAAATTACATCCTATAATATTTATTTTATATATAAATCTAACCTATTATGGCTTTTATTGAAAACCATAAGAGGATACCCAAAGTAGAGGTAATGTTCATCAACGGACTTTTTGATCTATTTCTTTCCACACCTTATTAAATTATCATTATACCAAGATGATTTTGTAAAATCATTATCATAAATCTACATAAATTTTTTATTTGGTTTGAATGAGCTAAAATCATCCACAATTATATCAAATAGGTTATGAATTCATTGACCATGTGTACGAAAGACTACCGCCTCATGAACTGACGTCATTCGTTTCTCGATTACGACATCTAAATGCCATAAACAATTAGGGAATATTTTTTTAATATTATTTATATCGTATAATTATTATTTTTAATTAATATTTTTTACAAACCTTTATACTTTCCATTTTCATTGAATAAGATAGTAGTGATCATGTTTACGGAGGACTAACAACTCATGATGCAATGTGATTCTTTTATGGTTTACATTGAATGTATTATGGATATTTTTAACTAAAAAATGTTTTATATATGACATAAAAACTATTTTTATTTATAATATTTATAAATTATATTTATTTCTATCAATATAACATGAAAATGGAGACAACACTCATGTGTATGTATGACATATCATCTACATGAACAATGTGTTTTATTTTCTATCAATTGAATTTTTTAAATTACTCGAAATACATATATAATGAATATATATTATAGTTTTATAAGTTACTAAATTATAGGTATTATTAAATCATGATAAATGATAGCGGGAATAATAGAAAATTGAAACATATAGGAAAATCAAATTGGTCATTACATGGAACATAACATTAACGTGGAATTTTTAATAAAACAGTAATAAAGAGACATAAGAAAATATTAAATGATATGATATATATAAATATGGTTATTTAATAAATTCTAATAATAAATTATTTATTATATATAATTATTTATCATTTATAAGGGATGTAAATACCTTGGGTGGGGGATTTCAGTCTATATTTTCCTTCTTCGAGATGTGGGTTAGGTTATAAACCATTTTTCCTTTATGAAGTGTACATATAATCCAATATACATGTAATATCATGAATACACATATCCAAAATACATTTAGGTTCTTTTTATGTTATTAATACTCTTTTATTATGTTTTAATGATTCCAAGCGGAAAATGATCTCATGTTATAATCTCATCATTTATCAGGATTATTTATTATTATGATCCAGATGGTGAAATATTATGTTCCATCTATCAAGAAAGAATATAATTTTATTATAATATAGTTATTCAAGATATTTTCAGGTAATAGTATCATTTACACTGTTTTTAACATAAATTATGTAAATAATTTTTAATATAATTTGACTTAATTTCAACTTTATATGGAAATAATTTATAGAAAAAACCATGTTTTATAAATAATTATTTAAAAAATATTACATTTTTAATTTTAAAATATGTTTAACACTTGTTTTAAATTTTTGTAAATATTTTTCAAATATAATATTTATGTCGTATTCTAAAAAATATATGTTTGGATTTTATGAAAATGTAAAAAGAATTTTTTTTCATGTGTATGAAATAATAAAAACTTCCCATTATCATGGAAACAATTTTTTAGAGAAATATATATTAAATATATTTTAAATTTTAATTATATTTATTTTTTTAGAAATGAACTTTTCCTCATTAAATGATTTAAATGAATGATTAAAATCAATTTTCTTTTATGACTACATATATGGTTGTTACCGATACTTTATTGGGGATATAATCCAATGATAAAAATAAAATTATTTCTAAATTTGGTTTATTTGATTGATGGAATGACGTTAGTAAAACCAATTTATCTTCCCAAGGTTATTCCATGATGATATTCATTTCAAATAGTCTTCACATTTTAGAAGTTATGTTATTATAATAGTGTAACTTGATTATTTTCCATAGTTTATGATATGATGAAATGATTATGATGCCAATTTAATCCATGGATTATTATATGATATATGTTATATGAAATTGTTTCACACATATGTATGATTTTATTATGTGATTACTAGGAACTATATCTTCCTCCAATTAATTATGTAATGATATATGTTCTATGAGATCAGATGGTACATAAGTGGTTACCCAAATCTAAAAAACATGGGTAAATAGGTTGTCTTAACAAGCCTGAAAATGTATGGTTCATGGGTTTTTATTCCAAGCCCAAAATATGTTATACATGATGTCTTCTAAAACCCAAATATGTTATATTTGTGGTTACCAAAATCGTAACATGTTATTCATGTTTGGCTGGTTAGACGTCACATAAAAATTTTAAGGCTTGTGTGTATTCCAGAACACTATTTATAATTTTAATTTATGCCCTCAAGGATAATTTTCTTTGATTTATATATAATTCGTGTCTTATGATCCTCCATTCATTATTCCATGACATAAGATTGATATCTTTTATATGTAGGGTGTGAGTTTCAAATTTTTTTCTTAAGTCCTCATTCCCTCATTCTCATTTTATTCTTCTATATATCCATTTTCCATTATTAATCATATGAGATCAACATATTTTACATTTCCATTCCCTAGGTAAAAAGGATATGTATTATGTTTTATTATTTTAAAAAGAATACTTGATATAAAAATATTATTTGGGGAGGATATAGCTCCCCAATGAACATGTTCTTTAGGTTTTAATGTTTCTAAATGAACTATTCAATTATGGTCTTGTAGTGTGTGTTTATGAAATATAATTAATTTCCATCCAAAATGACTTATTATCTATGTATGATAATCCTAGACCACTATAATTGGTGTCGAAATATTGATATTTATATGAGAGTACAATGATTCTTATGTAAATATGATCAAAAACATATTTCATATAGTTACTAGATGGATAAGATATGTTTTAAACAGATGGGGAAATATTCTATGATTTATCTATTTAGAAGTTACAATAATTATATATAAACCAATTAATCATGTCCAACAAAAATAGTTCAAGAAAAAGTTTTTAGAAATATAATTTTTATGTTATTCAAATGGAAATGTTTTGTTACATGATATAAAATGTCAAAAGTATCAAAGGGAGATGTAGAATAGTGGAACGAATTTGATTCCAACAAAATGAAGAACCATTATATAGACAATATTGAAGAATAATTTCCTCGGATAACTGTTCTGAAAAATAGTAGTAATATAAATAAAGGATGAAGATAGATTATGTAATAATAGTTGACTGATTTAATGGATTATGAATAATTCATGTCTATACCTATGTAAAGGTAACTCTATTAGAAGTAACGATTTTTTATATCATTTCCAATAAAATTATATGAACATATATAGTGAACTATAAAGGTTAAATAATGGCATTAGAGAATGATAATTAATTTCATCCATTGGAGAAATATAAAGGAAATCAGAGTAGTGGATATTTTTAAAACAAAACAATATTAAGCTAACAGAATAAATTTTTAATTTATAGTCTTCAAAATATATCAATAGACTATGAAATTTTAAAGTATAAAAGTTATTTCCAATGGAAAATTAAAATATTTCTATTAAATAGGGTGAAAAGATTTTTTTATTACATTATATACATGTAAATTTCATGATTACTTTTAAAATATAGGTTGAATAGTAATTGATCAATTTGATGAATTAGAATCGGTAAAAGGTACATTATTTCTTAATATAGATGATATAATAATTATTTTACAAAGCTGAATAATGTGAATCAATGATTATAATTGAGCTGTTATAGATTTATCAGATAAAAAAACAAAAAGTGGATGATTTCATCATATTAAAATATTATAAAAATAAATGTTGACTAAATGGACATAAAAATAAAGTTGGTAATTTGTGAGTTTGTCAGTCATAGAAATAATAAAAAGGGAAACAATTTATGATATTTTAAATCCAACAGACCAAGTTAAATGTTTGATGAGTATAAGAAAAAAGGAAGATAAAACCGAAATAGTCGGAATGTTGTCATAGAATTCATTAGAAAATTATATTTCAGAAGATGATATAAAGAACTTGATATGATCTTTTATAAAATCATTAACATTTATGATGGTTAGATAATTGTCCAGGGATTTATATCTAGCATTGGTAAGGATGTTTGAAGATGTTTTATAAAATCTAACAATACGGATGTTCAATGCAGTTTTTGGATTTCGTAGAATTGTAAAAACATCAAGAATACTCTAAGTGTATGGAAAATAATCTAAAAAATTGATTTGGGAGGGAAAATCCATTCTAGTTACCTCTATTTTCCAAATATTAATGCATATATAATGTGGAATTTATACTATATTAACTGAAACATTTTATGTGTATACTGAATCTAAATGGATAATGATTTTGGAGAAGTTATAGTTTCAATCCCAGGAAATACATGGTTGATGAAAGAACGCCAAGCATAGGTATCAAGCATAGGTACACCAAAATGCAGATTCAATAAGAGGTAATGAATATAGGTTTTTTGGAAATAGGGGAAACAAAAAGAGCGCAACACAAAATAAGTATTGGTATAAATGGGGATAATATGTAGAATACACAATAGATGTGTTTGAATAGAGGTGTATATGTGTGTAATATTTGGGGAAATAATTCATAGGTGAAAAACTGATTTTTTACTATATAAACGGTGAAGTACATTGGATGGAGTCATACCAGATCAAGATAGAGGCACAAAAGATAGAATTACATTGGAAAACGTTATCTGAAATATATTTTTATGGAAGTATTTTTTAGGAGTATCAAACGTACATTTATAATGATTGATTAATAGATAATTATAATTTATAATTGATAAGGGTAATAAAATTTTCATATCAATAGATAGGTGGTGAATTTAATATAATATATTAACAATGTGATGTAGTATAATTACCCGTCTCATTTAATAGATAAAATGATTATATGTGTAAGAATACATGCATGGAAGTGAGTGTCCATAGAAATGATGTAGGTTCTCACACTGAGGATCGACCATATAATAATTGATGTTTATTGTTTTCCTTAAAAAACTATATATCATAAATGTAAAATGGTGAGGAAGTGTTTATATTGATCCATAAATAATTGTAGATTAAATAAGATTGATCATCATAATGTATGAATTTATTTATGTCATTTATAATTTGTTTAAAATTTATCACCCAAAATTCCCCCACCACCTTCCATAGGTTGTCTACAAGGTCAAACTAGGAATGACATTTGGAATTACATGGATTGATATAATTATTTGGATCAATAAATTTCTTATTTAGTGGGTCTAAATATTTTATATGAATTTCCTCTTTCATGAATATGTGGAATGTTTCTATAATTAAGATAAAACATTTCTGCATGAAGTGAGGCTTGGAGAAGCTATTTAATAAAATAAAAACGTTATGGAGTCTTCTAAAACCACCATGATTCTGATGAAGAAATAATCTTATTAGTATAGAATGTGAGGATTTCCCAATAAAAAAAGGGGATCAATCACTACTAAAAGTTAAAGTGAATTTTTAGAAATCATGCAAACCTAAAAATATTTGTCATAGATAACAATATAACTCAAGCTATAATGAGTGTGAATTTTAGATAAGTAGTAATTATTTTTAATCATAAATAATGGCAGAAATAAGATATTCTAAAATTGAATTTACTACATATATTCATTCATTTATCGATGAAAAACTAGATGATGTTTTGCAAACAAAACTGAAACCTAATAATTTTGAGAATGATTTTTAAATGATAGTATATGAATAAAAAACTATCATTAAAAATGTTGATGGAAAGCAATTAACTTTGTTATTCTATGAAAATATAGACCATTGTGGACGGAATTTTAAATATATACTTTATGTTGGAATGAAATGAATATATATGTTCAGATGTAAATACACCCTAATTCTAAAACATCTATTCTTCTTATAAAATCTTAGTTATTGGTGAGTCTAAAAGAAAAAAATGAGATTGAAATGTTACTACTGAATAAAATTAAAATCGGTGAAGAAATTATTTAGATGTAACTTGTGTTTTATTCCCACAAAAAATTCAATATTGTTATAGATGAATCCAAAACATTCCATGAAGAATGGTAAAATCATACAGAAAAAGTTTGGATGATTATTTTATGTATGGAATATTTTTTTGAAGAACTTATTAATGAAAAGTGTCTTAATTTGGATGGTAATATTATAATTGGTCTTATAGATGAGAGTTTTCAACTATATATCAAAAAAAATCATGAAAATTGATTTTATCTTTACTTTAAATATGTTAGTAAGATTTATAATGAAATTATACAAATTATATAAGATTTATGTGTTAAAATTTTAAGGTTCATAAAAATTGAAATAATGCATTAAACATAAAGTGTCTTTAGTATACATTAAAACTAAAAAAATGGTAGCTACTCATGTTAAATCATCAAATAATTATGATATAAGAATTTATTCCATAGTTTATATGGGAATAATTACCTCATTAAAGGATCAATCCAATGGTTAGAATAATATAAAATCATTGGAAGAATATTTTTATGATAAGATAAATAAAATTGTAATCCTACATTTTGATGAATATGTTATCCCTAACATAGTCATTATATTAGATTTGGATATAATTATAGATAAAAATGGGGAAATAATATTCTAAAACCCACCTATTATTAGATGTTTTTTAAATAATAATATGAAAATGGATCCCCCAGTGATGTCCCAGAAAATGTGATATCATTAGGATGAAAATAGATTCTGAAGATGTTTTCACTAGATCCAATACAACACAATGAGTGAGAAAAATGATTATTTGTTATTTTTGGTTATGTAGAATGTTTGGAGAGATGGATTTCAATTATTCAATGAATATTTCAATGTATAAAGAATATAGGAGGCCCACATTAGGGGGGTAATGGTAAAAAAAATTAAAAACTGAGATATGATTACCCAATATTGAATAAATAAGAAAGATCTATTGACATCCAACAAGTTTGTATATTTTGGTGATTTTCTTGACAGTTATTGATGAAATGGGAATGATTAAAATACCTATTGGTGTGGATATACTATGCAAAACACAAGTATATATAAGGTAATGATGATCTAAAATTAAAAAATAAAATTATTGGAAGATAGATTGTATGTCTACATTTAATTCTAAACAAAAAAAAGAAAATAAGAATCTTATATGAAAGAAGAAATTTTTAAATATTTCAAAAAATATAAGAGATGTATCTTTTGTAAAATAAAATTCCACTTCATAAGAAGTTATAATAATTTCATGAATTCTTATGATAATAGACATAATCATATGAAACAAATTATATCAATATTAGAAATACATAAATATATTATAAATTGGGGATAATAACTTTGAGGGTTAAGTTGATGTTCACAAAAATATTCCTTTGAATACCAAACTACTAGTGCATAAGACGATATGTGGATGTTGTAAGATGCAAGTACAAATTTCAAAAAAAGGTTTTCCTATCATATTAGGTCAGGATATGATTTCAAATAATATTATAAATTCTATAGAATGAAATATAGGTTTTGTTATGAAATATCTTCCGAACAACAATTTTGAATATATTTTTAATACTTTAATGATAGTATGGATATAGTAGGTTGATAAATCTTGAATGTTGGAGTCAAAAAAATAAGTTCTTGTAATTTTTTTGAAGATGTTATGAAAAATATTCTACATTGTTTTAAAATAAACCGAGAAGATAAAAAACCCATGTTCCATTTAATGATTTATGTTTGGAAACCCAAAGGTAAAGTTAAGAATAAATTTTCATAAAATGGTGTCTCTCGGCTAATAAAACCCTCTCATTTCAATTTCAAATTGTATAGAAGCTATGTATGATCTATCTTATTCCAAAATATGTTAAATAATTTCGGAATTTAAGGTGGAGTTGTTCAGGGGGATTATTTAAGTAAAAAATAGAAATATCATCTGTTATAATAATATATATGTTTTTATAAAAAGTTATTCTTATCAACTAGGGTGTACAATCTCTATAAACTAAAAAAATAGTGAATGAAATTTTAATATTCTTGGATCTATTAATATAACCCCACTTGACAAGAATTGTGATATAAATATTAATGGAAAAAATGTTTTGGTAATGGAATATATGAAATTTCATGAATTTGGAAAAAAACTGCTCATGTTTTTGGTGGAATGTTTTAGTTATGATTTTAATATTGATGAAGTAAGGTTTTCTGAATACAAATTGGTTGAATTTTTCCTAAATGATACATTTGAAATGTTTTAATCAATTATAAAAACATCATGGATCACTCTAATTTTATAGTAAATAAATTTTTTTTTCAACAATGATATTATAACATATATATTTTGGGTTTTAAAATATAGAACCTATTGATTAATGAAAATCGATTCATTCCGTATATCTTGAAGTTCATAGTTGATACTTGATTCTGTAAAAGAAAGTAATGGAAGAAAAAAAGTTCTAATGAATTATCATCACACATATCATGTTATCCCAAAAGGGGGAATCATATTTAGATCATTAAGGGGTGAGAAATGTTTACCCCCACTTATTTTTCTTTTAAAGATGAACTCATTGATTTCATTATCAATAAAGGGAATAAAAAATTCATTTAATTTATATATATTTTGTAATTAAAAAATATTAATGGGGGATCTAATTTTTTATTAGATTAGGATTATGATATATTATATATATTTCCAATATTTTTTTAAAATTACAATGAGGAAGTTTTAGAATAAAATTACAATATCTAAAAATTTGTAACATTTTTGCTGAAGGAATTAATACCATATATAAAACCAATGGAAGTAAATATTGTGAATTATGAGTTATTATAAGAATCATTAGATATATTAATTATGAATTTTTTCATATGAAGTAATGAATGATGTCAAATTTTTTTCCAAACATTGTTAGGGAACATTTATTATGTTATATATCAGATGATTCTAATTCACTTTTCTATTTTCATAACTTCACGAAGAAACACATGTTCCAAGATAAATAGGTGCACATTCATACCAAGGGGGTTATATAAAACAATGTAACTCAGTATATATCATCAGGTTTATATCACTAGATATGGCTCACTAGATGCAGTTCACCATACATTGATGACCAAATCGATATGATTGGATGGATACACAATTGATGTTTGAGGTACTATATTTCTAAATATATTAAAAAACTATTATATTTAAATTAGAGGAATAAATTTAATGTTTTATAATTATAAAAATTTATATGGAATTAAAATTTTTAAGTAGTAATTGTGATATTAAAAATAGGTTTCATAACGTAACTATATAAATAAGGGGCTCTATAATTGGATGGAGCAATTTTTATAACTAATCTATTTAATAGTTGTAAATATTTTATCAATGAAAAACATATTCCCTAATACAAAGAAATACTCGATCTTTATAAATAATCAAAATACAAAATTTGTAACAATAATATGATATTCAATATGAATATTTAATAATGTGCATACTCATTCTAAAAAATAATATTATTATACATTGATGATAAAAATCAACATACTATATAAATAAAATTTCTATAAATCTACTCTAAATATATAGTATTAAATAAAAGAATTAATTCATGTTTTCCTTTTTATAAATGATTAATATGGTGTCAAATAATAAAATATTATGAAATATTTGTATTAATCCAAAAAAAATTAAAAAAAGAATCAATAATAGTTTTAGATATGATATGAACATGCCCAATGACACCATAATTGGGGAGTACTAGTTGTAGTGTTTTTAAATTATATTCATGTAAGTAATAACCAAATATAAATATAACATGATTCTAAAACAAATACAAAAATCAAATGGGTTTGGAATAAGGTCCCACATTATAACCATATTTTGACAAATATTTATAAACCGTAAATTATTTTAATCTAATAATGGGTTTTAAAATCCCACATAGTACCCAATCTAAAATAATTGACTTTAATAATTAAAATTTTTCATAATGAAAATTAGATTAGAAACTATTTTACACCTACCAATACATTAAACCATTTCAATTATTTTATAAAACCACAATTTAAAAGATAGATAGTGAGGTATTGTCTTTAAATCATGTTTAAATAAAAAATTTCAAATATGATTGAAATATAATTAAGAAAATACTTTCAAAGGATTCATTTAAATCATAAGGTTCATTATATAATATTAAATGAATCATTTAATTTCTAAAAAATTAATTACATTTATTATAAATTAAATATTAATGTTATTTAGAATCCATTAATATTTATGTAACAAATTAAACATTTTGAAATATTTAACAAACCTATTACATCATTAAATAAGAACTCTATTAAGCATAGACTAAGTAGGGTTAATTGAATTTTAAACTATTCTTGTTAATTTTTGAAGAGGTTATTTTTATTGTATAATGAAAATACATCTCTATAAAAATCCATTTCTCAATATTTAATGAAAATAAAATTATTTTTTTATAAACCCAGTCTATATTTTCTATTTTTATTCAGTATAGTTTGATTAAAAAATAAAACCAATAGTTTCCATTTCATCCTAGGATTAATAAAAAACATGTTTGATACTATTTGAAAAGATATGATTATTTCATATAAATAAAACATGGTAAACCCAACATACACATCATGATAAACAATAAAAGGTAATAAAAATCATGCACGGATGACTAAAATATGAATGAAAATATAATGATTCAACTAAATAAACATGAGGGAACAAATATCTCTAATTAGTAAAATATTAATGAATTAAAAACATAAATTTTTTATACAAAAAAATAAATAGAAATATATATATTTATCTTATTTGAATATAATATATTATTTATTATCAATATAAAAAATAGAAGGCAAGAATTTGAAATACATTTATTGAGAACCACATGGAGTGTTGAGACCACCGACCATTAACACAGGTGAGATTTATTAATTCCCAACCTTCTCCATGTAGAACCTTAGTGCCCTCTAAAGAAAAATTAATTTCTATGTAATCTTATATAAAAATCCACCATAAATATACATATACCAAAACCATAAGATTACTAGGAAAATAAATCCTAAAAATAAATATACCATTAGAATGTTCATAATCAACATATAATAAAAACTAGTAATCACCCAATTTCACATGAAAACAATATAGCCTTATAAAAAATCACATCTATTTTTTCACCAAATCAATGATAAGGAGGATTAATGTGACTAACATTGAAAATCCATGTCCAATATAAGAAGATGAAACACCAATATTACAAAATTACATTGTGATACCATGAAAATCATCATAGAATATTTAAACCTCCAATATATTTATAATTGTAGAGTATAAGTTGTTATATGAAGAAGAGAAGAAAATTTACATTAAATGAGGAATGTATATGATTAAATATTAAACACTGGATCAATTGGAATAATGAGGAGGCACAAATTCATAGATAAAACATTAGAGTATCTATAAAATGACTAGGTATAAAGGGGTTATATAGATTGAGAGAAAGGGATACAATGTTTTAATTGTAAAATAGATAAAATCCCCATTTCAAAAGAATAAATGGAAAATATATCTGGCATATAGTACAACCCACAAGGTACCTGGTATTACATTTAATATTTCATGACTTCATCTAATATTAATAGGTACCCAATTCCCCAAAAATGTGTACATAGAGTCAATTAAATTTTGAATATACATGTGTAACAACCTCTTGACCACTTCTAAACCTCACCCCAAACCTCTTACTATATTCATAATGCATAAAATCCCAATATAATTTAAAATAGAATGTAAGAAATTGATACTAATTTGTAAAAGGACCCCTCATCTCGAACAACAAAATCAACTTTTTTCCATTTTTCTATTAAAAAAATTCTTAATAAAAACAAAATTTGATGTTATATTGATTCACCAAGGGAACTTGTCATTACAATATCCCCACCAGAAAACATATCAATATCGATAAGATTTAGGTGGAACTAACCTAAATACTAAAAAATATACCAATTCTCGAATTAAAATGACCTCTCATCGGAAATCACCAAACATAGAACACATCAATTACACAAATATTAAAATGAATGTAAAAATACAACTCAATTGATTTTAATGTTCCCAAATATGATCCAAAAAAACTATAAATAATTGTATAATATCCAAAATAACCACAATAATACATATACCATCCACTCACAACACAATCATAGAGTGTCTCATAATACAAAAATGAATCTCGACGAACTATATATTTCAACACTAAATAATGACCTAAAAATCATTACTCCATAAATAGAATAAAATAGTTAGAAGAGAATCCAAAGATCACCCAAGCATATAAATATACTACTATCTTAATTTTTTTTGAATAACCTTTGAATTTTATTTTATACAAAATATTAATTTCATAAAACATGTTCAGAGAACCATTATTTATTAATGAATCCAAATTTCAACTCTTTTACAAAAATATTAAATTTTACCCAATCAAAACATTATGAAACTTTAGTTTGAGGTAAAAGTTATTAAGGTGACATAATAATATCACACACACACAAACACATGTATATATATGTATTATGAAATTTATTATGAATATTATATATATGTATTAACAATAAACTACCCATAACCATCAATGTTTAGAATATTTAGAGACTGGATACTTAATCATAGTCTTTCATGAATGATCATGAACATCTCAATCAAGAACATTTCATATTATACAATTAAAATACTTTCTATACATAAAATAAATCTTAATAACTATGGTAAAAGACATATTATAAAGGGTGAGATCTGATTCCCAGTAAAGGAAGACATAATAGAGATCAATCAATTATCATAAGTGATAATATGATAAGTATAGTGGTATTAGTACATGGTCATAACTAAAATAATCATATGTAATCATAAATCATTGAATAGGGATACTTTATAAGAAGTGAAATAAGTCATATGTGTGGGTAATCAAAGATAATCAACTGTTATGTATGATAATATATTATATGAAAAATATATATGAATTTACATTACTCAAAAGCACAGAAAATAATTTCTTTTTTCAAGGATCTCTACCAAGACTATCATAGTGAATTGGGTTTGCTCTATATGTCATCATTTCATTAATTATAGTCCACTCCCAAGACTAATATATTTGTTTAATTCTCTTACGGAGTAAGGTTTTTCCCTAGTAAACTCTATATTATCTTATGAGATATCAATCATTACCCATTTAATTAGATGAAAATAAATCTCTAGACCTAACCAATGCACAACGAATACCATACATAAGTGTTACAAAATATCAGAACACATTCATCATATTATCATATAATAAATGGTGTGAGCAGAACATTTTTCAAAACCATCAAATCATCACATAATATTAACTTATCTATAGAAATAATTTGGATGGAATCATATGGGATGTTATTTTCTAATTATATTTTAATAAACAGATGAGAGAGAATTTAGTTTTGTTTAATCATAAAAAGAGTATAATCATCACAATTCTTCTATTAAATTGGAATTAATACTATTAACATATCTCTACTAAATGATAATATTCCATTATTTTTTTTAAAATAGTTAAAAAATAAATTTTAATGAAAATTACAAACCATCTATAAAAACAAGATAAAAATATATTTTTTTTGATAAAATTTTAACTAAAAATCTACTTAATATGGGTAAAATATTATTCATTTAAAATCAAAACAAAAATTATAAAGGATGCATCAAATCAGAAAATATTCATGTCGGTGGGAAAATATGTTCACACAATATATATCAAAAGGGAATATTCTCTTCACACATCTGTAAAAAGTTAAACTCCAAATGATTATAAAACAATTATTTTCAAAATATTACTACTAAAAAAAGAATAATTATAATGGTAATGAAATTTTAAATTTTAAAACCATTCATGTATATTAAATTAATTCCTTATAATATTTTTGAATACCATAAATATAAGTAAAATATTATGGAATAAGGAGCAAATAAGGTCATGTTTTCTTTAAAAATATAATCTTGATAATTTTATGTTCCAAAGAGAGGAAATTGATATTATGGAATAAAAATTACTAGAATAAATAGTGGATAATTAAATATATGGGATTGATAGGATAATATTTATATAATTTCCCCAAATTTAAATTTATCATAGATTATTCTGAAAATAAATAAGATTGTAACCTAAATCATTACCTCTCTTCTCGTATTTCTTTGTAAATGATAAAATACACTATATAGTGTATTTTTAATTATTATAAATTTAGAATATAACCATAAGCACACACAACATTCTATGTATCAGTTCTTTAATTTTTGAAATATTCATTTTATATACATTTTCTTCATTAAAATGAATATTTAGGTGAAAATGATTAGTCTTCTCATTTATATTTTGAATACATGGTTTTGTTACATGCACCATGATCATGGTTTCATAATGAAAATAATACTAAAACTGAAATATTTATCATATTTATTTATTATATAAAATTTTATAATTATTCATATAAATCAGCGATAAAAAATAAATCAAATCAATTTTGTGATGATGGTGTTACACATATACTTATGAGGGATGTTTTCACCTTCCAACAGATGGTACAATAAACATGTAGATAAGATATTATAATTATAGAAGAATAACATTTTCATTAATATAATATCTAAAAATTAAATCTATCAATATAACCACCAATGCAATATAGTGATGTAAATTTAGTCTTATCTCTACATAGAGGTGGTAGTACACACTTTTGCAGGATCGATTCGTTCATTTATCATTTGATTGAATGGAGGTGATGAATAGTTTTACCATAATAAAATCAACATATATGTATATTTATGATTGATAAATCAATATATCTTTATTTATACAATACATTAATAAGAATAATATGAATAATGAATCATGAAAAATAATTTTTAATAATATATAGCTCTTTTTCAGACCCCCTCTCTTGAATCAATTAATATGGACCCTATGATATATATTTTACTAGGAGAACATCCTCTAAAAAATTATAGAAAATTTGAATAGATATTTCTCTAGGTTTTGATCAAGATAAATTACACAATTTTTGTGGATACTATATTTCATGGCTGATACATTTATATGTGATGGGAGTGACACACATTTAATTAAATAGAATATCATAATATAAAAAAACCACTCTCATTAGAATGTGTATCCTAATTAACTATATTTAAAACATTGGATCATCTGGAATACTATTTTAGTCAATAAATATGATTTATAAAACTTATTAGGTAAATTTACCCCATATATCTTTTATTAATCCCATCATTAACATCTTTTAACAACTATAGTAGTGATTATTTTATTACCTTGGCTAAAATTTGTAATGAAAACTATTAATTTGACGATATTAAGTAAAATTAAATATTCCAATTAAAAATATAGTATCCATATTAAATATTCAATTTCTTTATTTGCTTTAAATTAATTTATATGTAAGTGTGTAGAATGTATTTAAAAACTTTTTAGAAAAATAAATTTTTACGTATAAAACCAATTATACATTCAATGCATAAAATGATAAAATTAAATGAATGATTGAATATATAAACAAATTTAATATTTAAAAATTTAATTAAAAACATTAATTCATTGTGATTAATTATATTTCTCAAGATAAAAAAAGTTATGTGCATAAAAAAGAGATTTTTGGAATCTTCCTTTTTACCTTCAAATGATTTAATTTTAATATCTATATAAGGGACTTTTTTATTAATTTTATTAAAATCAATAAAATGTTTTTCCATAATTTAGTAATTCCCCTTCATTTCAAAAAATTAATCATCATGGAAATAATTTTCACATTAAATAATATTAATTTCATAGTATATCTTGTTATATTTAAACATGGTCTTGAATGTAAAAGAAGTTATCAAAAAAATTAAACTTATTTATGTGGAAATATATCATAAAATATCAATTTCTTACACTTCTCAGCATTAAATTTTTATTTCCATTGTATGATAGTTTAGGAAATAAACATACAGTGAACATAAAATCCTTTTAAAATAAAAACTAAAATAAAATTCAAAATCACTATTCCATTCCACATTCAATATAATCCACATTTTAAAATTCAATTTTCTATTGAAAAAACAATTCAATAATTAATTAATTATAGAAATACTATTTTTCATCGAGCCTCATTTTAGTCCAAAACCTAAAAAGAATATTTCATTTCCTAAGCATGATTATTTTCTACCATATTAAACTATATGAAATAATTTATTTAAGAAAATTTTCACTTTTTATAAAATATTCTAAAATAAAGATTTATTTTAAACACATTTTTATGAATCCATTTTCTACACATTAGATAAAATAATGTTATAAAAAATTTAATTTTATTTATGAAACTAATAAAATAATTATAATTAATCACAAATGATGATGGAGGATTCATTTGAAACTGACCCAATAAAGGGAGTACCATTCTTCTGAGTTAGATTTCCAATATATATTTAGAAGTGTATTATTAATATTCGAATAAGATAAAAGTTTAGTGAAAAAAATATTAAATATTGACTAAAAAATAGAATTATTAAAATAGACTACGAGTCTTATATTTCTAAAATAACAGTAAATAATAAGTATTTGTTATACTATAAATGATTCTAGATACAAAAACAAGATCATTCAAAATAATGAAGCATAAAATAGGAGATGCTAGATTTAAATAATATAAATAGATCTATCTTAAATTAAGGAACATATTATTCATTCGAATTATTATAATCTTCATGAAACTATAAATAAGTAAAATAATAATTAATTATTGATTTGTTATATAATACAAACAACTTATCGACTCAAACTATAATATAACTAATATAATATATCACATGTAATATATTGTTTACCTATAACACATCTTATATATTTTAACTCATGATTGATATACCTATTAATAGGTGGAATAATATTAAATATCTTTACAAACTTATCTATCTATATTACATCAAAATAGAGACAAGTAATCAAAAACCTCACCTAAACATGAAGTTCATACTCAGTTCCAAAACTTCCCCCGAAAATAATGTCTTCTAAATTAAATAATTTTAGAATAATTGTTTTTTATTTAAATATCAGTTACCTACAATTTTACCTCCAATATTATAAGATTAATGACATCACTAAACCCAAAAAAAATTCTATTAACACATGATGTGACCCTATACTGGATATACAAACAATACCTAACATAGGGTGTCACTACCTAAAGAATAAATGTCATTCCTCATGGTATGTTGAATACTATTTTCGGTCTTGATATTTGGTTTGGGAAAAAGTTACACAAATTTGATATAGATTAAGTTAGGAGTTTTATTCTATTAGAAAAATAGAATTACTCATCCATAGATATACATTTTAAAAATAAACCCCAATATTAAAGTGTGTATAAAAAAGTATACAATAATTTTATAATACTAATACTCAATATATGAGTTCACCCTATACCGTAAAAAATTCTCTCATGAAAACACATATATATGAGACTATATATTTATAATCATAAATTTGGTCTATGACATGGAAATATAATTAAAGACTGTTTGTTCTTCCAAACATGGAAAAAAATAATCACACCATCATCTCCAACATGTTCGTCGATTATAAACCACCCAGTGCATACTGAGCTGCAAAATGTGTGCCCCTTTAGTCACTTGATTTATTTAATATTCGTGAAATAAATTAAGTGAACTGATTTTTCCACTAAAATATACATACAGTGTGTGATAATTAATAATCACTAGCGAAACACCAATGGTTTCTCAATATACAGATCAAATATCTCAGTGTACGCATTACCATTTAAATAAATAAATATATATATATAATTATATTTTATGTGGTCAATTGTACATTATATTAGTAAATAAATATTAAATAAATTTGTGAATTCACGTCGACTATAACATGTAACTCCCTCTACCGAGAGGGTCCATATATGCACAAGCTTCATATAGGCCATTACCAAAATCAACGAAAATAAATTCAAATATACGTAATGCTACATTATAATTCACATCCTATCTTATTGAAAAAAATTATTATAATCAGTGTGTTTTGATTCTCATTCCATCAAGAATCAGGGATGAGATATAAAAATTGTGAAAATATCTTATCAATTCATGTATCTGAAAAATAACCATCAATATATATACCATATTAATAAATATGTAGAATTAATATACAATATTTCTATGTTCCTTACTCAATGATGAAAATTTCGTAATACTAAATTAGTAGCCACACTTTATAACAATGAAAATAATACTCTCTATATTATAAAAAACCCATATTTATAAATTATATATATATGAAACCTATAAAATGTATAACATATTATTTATGTCAAATAAATAATGAAACAGTAGTACCAAACTCGCATGTTAATAATCAGCATATCATATTTACAAAAAAACTAGTAAACTGCAATATGGGAAATGTACAACCTAATGGTACTTAAGTATGATGGTATTTGTCAATATATAACTCATGGTGTGACATATTGAACCCAACATACATACTTTTATTATAAAAAATTGAGTTACTATAAAGGGAATATATAATAGTTTTAAACTGGATATGAACAATCTAAATGAAGAACTAACTGGGAAATAGTAATAGTATTCTAGGAAATGAAAATATAGTAAATGAATATACCCTAATTAGTATTTCATTCATGTAAAATAAATATATAGTATAACAAGGTGAGGATTCAGTAACATCTTCATTATAAGTGTTTTATTTTTATATTTAAACCATACATTAATTTAATTCATTGATTGGCTTTAAAAAGACACTTTATATCAAATATCAAATGAGGAACTTCACTAATTCATAATTAATGTAACATAATGTTGAATGAACGAAATTGTTATCCTTAATATTTTATCAAAAAAATAAATTTTTTTATTTATGACACATTAATTTAGAATGTATAAAGAGAGGGGGTATTATTATTGAAATAATTTTTTAAATAAATTTTTTTAGAGAAGATTGGAATCCAATAAATAAGAGTCACAAAAGGAATTATTTTTAAAACAAGTTAATTTAATGAAATTCAATCCACGAATGAATAACATGAAAATAAAATTTTCTTTATATATATAATCCTTAATTTTTTATGAAATAATTTAACATTTCATGTTAACGCACTTATTCACCATTTATCTACTCTACCACTACATCGATACTGATGCATTCTAATTACTAATCGATAATTGTGGTATTATAACCAATAATTAGTTTTTATTTATGTTATAAGATGTTATTTCATTGTAATAATGCATGAAATACTAAATAAAAAATAGTTTCAATATATTTATATAAAGTAATAAGGTTTAGTTAAAGAACCCCTTCTTTGTTTTCTAGATAACACCAAGATGTTTTGATACAAAACTGTCCCCAAATTATTCCACTTAAACACATTATTTATATCAATATAAAACATTAAGTGCTTCTACAATTTTATAATGTGACATTTTTCAAATATGGGCCATATAAAATACACTTCATGAAAAATAATAACATAAACACAATGTTTTGTAAGGATCATTCAAATATAAATCAATATAAAAAGTCAAGAAGGAAAATAAGAAATGATAATCAAACATACTTAGTAACATATTAACTCATTTAAAAAATATAAATTTTTCTAAAAAATAACAATTTTGAGACATATATTTTAATTTAAAACATATATTATATTATAAATTAACATTTTTGGACAAATATACAGAATTCACTTCATAGCAATTTATCAAGAATTTCTCAAAGGGTATAGATTTTTTATTTTTAATAGATGTTGGATTCATCAACATCCAATGATGTCAATGTTTCACCTTATAAAGATACAAAAATATATTCATAGTAATCCTATGAATATAACTCAAAAAAATTCATCAAATATTATAATGATAAACAATTCACAATTAGGCCATAATATTTATTAATCAAGTAATCATTAATCCTTAATATTTATAAAATAAATCATATATCCATCACATTCCAATAAAATAATTTTAAATTATGTAGAAATTTCCTTTTATGACCATCTATAACCAAGACAAGTAGAATACCCATCATACATGAAAAATTGAAATGTGTTTTTGTAGGGTCAACTAGGTTACACACCCTGATATATGGGGTTAATCATGGTATAAAAGTATACAATTACTCCCTCTATCGATATTATTAGGTTATTAAACAAAACACACATCACTCATTCTACCATAGATATATATATGAACATAAATGATATGGTGAATAGAAAACATCATTTTAACAATTTTCACCCTCACTTTGCTATGTATATGTAACATCAAAGGGTGATGTGCCAATATACAAAATCCACTAAATCTAACTACCAAAAAAATTATTCGTGCAAGATATTATATGCCCAGGATCACGACCTTTACAAGGTTTAGGGTATGATCACTACATTCCCAAGGGTCACTCACTATTTCTCCTCCTCTAGATCATAGTCGGTGGGATGGTTCACTGCCTTAAACTTTCATTGCTCAATAGTCTTGGATGAGATCCACACAGAGTTTAGAGAAATCTAGGTCCCTTAATTTTCATGAAATAACACATCCTCATGTGTTGGTATATTCTCTGTCAATGTCTAATTTCCACCCGTAGATGAGATTATAATTTATGATTTTACTTTGTTAGCATAAATTACTTTTGAAAATTATTCTAGTAAATTTTCATTCATCATCTAGCCATATCAGAACTTCATTACCCTTATGCAAACTGAGAAATGTTTATGATTCATGGACTACCTCTTTAAGGAACTAGCTCTACTTCTTCCACCACACATCGCCTTTGCGTACTACCTCTACGAACCACCAATGTGTATGACCTCTCCATATAGTTTCTGTTTATCACTTTCACATTCATATTCCATTTAACACTTTTGCTTTTATATAATTCCTTCATCCATTGATTTCTTATTATGAAGATCACCTTTTCTTATTGTGGGAAAAAATTAACTTTAAAAACCCTTTCAAGGAATCACCATAGCATACTTCTTCCCCCATCAAGGAATCAAAATTGTGAACCATATAAGTAAATCAATGAATTTCCAGAGAAAATATGTTTTTGTATTACAAATGCTCTTTGTAATGATGGGATTAGTGCTCCTTACATAAAAATAGATCTATAGTATCAGCTAATCATGAATTACACATATCTTAATTGTGGTACAACCATAACGACATACCACTTCTCCTGTAAACCATTCTTTCCAATATAGTCCGTGTACTTCCATTCCTCTTCCATGGAAACTCTACTCCCCATATTATATTATCCAACGAGTTCCTTATAATCATCTAAAATTGTCCCTTAATTTTTTTAAATGACAAGACATCCCATGCACCACAACCCCATAACTTAATTCAATCCTATTTCATTAACTATTTTCTCCCAATGAACCATTCCCATAAATAGCAATAATCTAATGCCTCACTTTTTCCATCTTATTTCAATTTCATTCAATGTTATATGTACAACCATTCATGGTCTATGAACTATCCTTCATTGTATAAATAATATTCACTCCTACATGAATATAATTCATCTTCCATAATATGAACTACCCATTTTGACACAAAATAATTTGCCAAACACTAGGAAACTCTACAAAATTAAACACATGATTCGGAAAACACCAACCATACTCATTCGTGGTCATTTGGAACTTTCAACAAACACAAACAGACCCAAAACATATTAAGAGGACATATTTATGGAATTCTACCATAGATTTTATTGTAACTTATCATATAAACAGTAAGTAACTAATAAAATTTTATAATAATAGAAGAAGTGGAAGGGAAAAAGATATAGGATTCATTAAATTAGCTTTTCTATGTAAAATCTCCAATAATCCACCTTGATTCAAGGGAAAATAGGAGGGGTAATGACAAAATTTAGAATGTGAAGGAGGATCATTGATATGGTGGGAGATATTTTTCTTCAATGTGATGTGAAAAAAGGTGTAAAAGGGGTTATGGGGAAAAATAAAATTTATCTTCATTAATAAAGATACAATATACCTATAACATAATATACCAAACATGTTTCCTTGTGACGCCTTTAGGCCACAAAACCATTTCCCAACTCAAAAGGTAACATTTTCCCCAACATTGGGTACCTTTTGTCGCCTATAAATATAAATTATAGGGGGAACCAACTTTTATATACTATTGAACTCCCAAAATATCCATCAAAATAATATCTTAATCCAAAAAAATTATATGTTACCTTCATTTACACAAAATAGGAATTAAAACCCAAAATGAAAACAGCGACTCAATTGAAACTAACAATTAAAATTATATTGAATTTATATAAACTATATTAGTAATAAAAATAAATTAAAACTTTTTATTAATTATTATAGGACATGTATCATTATATATTAATCATAGTGTGTCTCCTTAGGCACCACCCATTCCAATCAAAATAATGTAAAACTTATTTTGGAGTATTTGAATTTAATATATGTCTCAAAAACTAAGTGATGGTGAAGCAAAAATACCATCTACTATGGATAGAAAACATATTTGACTAGTAAAAATCCATGGGGTGGTACTCTAGGATTGCCCTTGTGTCTAGGAAACATTATAATTATGTCTATATTGAGAAAGTTATGATGATATCATGATGGTATAAACAATGTAGTTTTGTGATCTCGGTGATAATTTTTTGTGTGATTAGTTACCATACTATATTCCTTGGGTCATGAAATATATGTTCCTATTATTCATGGATGGGATTATTTTGGTCATCATCAATGAAATTAATTTCTATTAAATAATTGTGGTTATATATAAAAAAACTTATGGATAGTACTAGATGTTATATAGACCATTATTTGTATATGAATATATTTATGTGAAAATTATTTATTTAGAAAATACATTATCAATGAAAGGTCTTATAAATGGGTTGTATTAGTTTAGGTGCATTATAGATTTCATATATGATTAATTGGGAGCCCCAAAATAGTTTCTTCTAGGTTTATAAATTTCATGGGTTTCTAGTATATTAGATGATATTAATTATTTAATTATATTGGATCCCATCATCCATTGAATAGGGAATTATATTTTATGGTATTCCTATTGTCAGAGGTATTTTGAGTACCTAAAGTAGAGGTTTTTAGTGAACTTGTGTTGTTATTTACATACTATATAATTATGTATATATATTTATTTAATGAATGAATAGTGTGTGGGTAGATGTTGGCCTCTTATTGGAAGATACAATTGATAACTCACCTGTAAATCAATAGAACACATTATATAGACCTGAAAATAGAAGTTTTTGTTGATGATCAAGATATATATCAACTTGTATGTGAATTTGATTGTTTATATTGACCATAAGTATCGTATGTACATTTACATGAAATGATATCTCAACTTGTGAAATTGGCAGTGTCTTCTATTCCAATGAGACTATCATTTTGGGATATTCTATTTTTGTAAAAATAGAAATCTTGTGGTAGATTCACATAACATTAAATGCTAATCTCATTTTGTGAATGAGGCATAAGATATGTGTATCATTATAGAGTAGCTTTACTCTACATAGTTTTTTATTGTGGAAGATAATGATATTACTTTCCTTTGATATATTTTAGTGGACCCGGAACTAAAGAATTGATCGAGGGAGGACCATATCAGTGACATCAATTATGATATCATGCATGCCAAGTTATTAAAAATTGATTAAGCTAAGAGATTTGGTAATGGTGTTCAGTATTTAATCCTATTTTGAGGATGAAAATTTTCCCCATTGTAATATGTGATATAGTGATAATGGAGTTTCATACCACCAATTACCATATTATCTAGTTGTTATAAATATGTACATGGGTTTCATGTTTCAATATTGTAGTCTGGAAATGAAGTGGATTTTTGAAGAAATCATGTCTCATTATGTCACCTACCAACATGTTATGGGATATAAACTTGTTCAATTCTTATTGTTCTAACCTATCAATGTTCCATCATAGAAGTGGGATGTGATATAAATAATTTCTATTTTTAGACATCCAAATTTAGTGATGAGTCTAGATGTTGTCTGGATGTTTATGGACCAACATACAATGTTTAACCACTTGAAATATATTTGAGAGTAGAGTTGAGGAAATATTTGTATGTTTTTGCAGACATAAAAATTAGTAACATTGTATATTTTTTAGGGAATCCCCAATATGTTAATTTTTTACAATATGATTTTCTCACAAATATCTCATCATTGAAATTTTCACTATAATTACAATAATTTGTGATATATCATCATAATAAATCTCAAGGATAAACAAGATGTGGTGAAATAAGTTATCAAAAAAAATTGTATTTTTGATGTAGTATGATTCTCATTGATAATAATTTCATTCCAATATTTTTGTGAAAAAATCAACGATCAATTATAAATAAAAATTTTTTATGGATAAAAATTTCTATCATATATAATATTTTATATATAAATTGTAATATTTCCCCAAATATTATTATTGAAACATTTATTTGATGGATTTATTATTAATTTAAAAATAATTTATTTATTGGTAAAATTAAATTAATCCAATATATGAATAAATAAATTGAAAAAAAATAAATTTCACTAAAGTTAAAAATATTACATAAATATTTATTATAAAATTAATCAACATATAATAAGAAAATATTTCATAATATAGGATGTAATTATGATGACTCTAAGGGGTTTTCTGATCAAATATATTGGGAATAGGTAACTCTATACCTAAACAACATGTAATTTGAAGTATATATTCATTAATCTATTTATGTTTCTTCAATTGTTACTCTTGTTGTGGACATTAATGCTCAGGTTTGTTTTACCTTATCATATAGTTCTTATAAAGATTATTTATATAGTATCTTTATATTCTTATATCCTCTCCTAAAAAACTTAATTATTGATTTAATACTATCTATCATGAGAAAAATAGCTATCCATATTGAATTGTTAGAAAATATCGATCACCAATACTTTCGAAATACCACATTCTATCTTCCACCACCAATCCACATCATCAAAATGTTAATCAAACATGGCCTCATGCTGACAATTTTTCTAACCTGAATCTCCCACATATATGTAATTTATTACTCACATGGATCCTAAATATTTATTAATCGAATTGAAAATTATAATCATAGTTATACTATGTTAATTATAAAATAAATTAAATAAATACTAAAAAAAATATTGACATATCATAACAAATATATAAAAAGTAACATTTTCGTTTTATATCCTATAGTACACATCATTCTTATTAATATCTAGACTAATAACACACATCATAATCTAATCCTGTATATATTATTAATCATTTATTTATATAAATTATTAAATAATTTTTTATAATAGTTGATGATGATGTATACAGAATGTATGAATCTCATAAATGTGTGTGACATCATGTATCCCCTTATTAAATAGATCTAGAGACAATTCCATCCCAAAAGCCTCATATATTTAGTATGTACACAATACCTCCAAATACTAGCTCTGGAAATAATCAAGTTGATGATAAACAGTTGTGATTCCAATGGTAGTAACATATACTTTTTTAAAAGATCTCTCTTAGAGGAAAAGTATTAACTGATTGAAATGTTCATGAATGAATGGTTCACATACCACTTAAATAACTAGTTATAGGTTATCATCATTAAAAGACCACAAAAATGAAAAATATTGAGTGAATTTATAAACTAAATAGCACATAAATTATATATAAAATTCATTTTTTTATATACCATTCAATTATCTAACATGGCATGACCTATGTCTCCAAAAACCAACTCCTATGACAGAAAGGGAGTAGAAAAATAGATCATCGGAGTATAAATTTCCTGAATAATAGTTATATCGGAAATAATAATAATAATTTGTACTATATTTAAAAAATAATATTAATAAAATACGCACTATGTTTAAACATACATACTATGGTGATTATAAATATTTTATATATGTACACATCATAGAAATAAGATCTTGAATAATCATTCATGAAATGGATACACTCCACATTGTAGTTGGAATCAATTTATCATTATCAAATGATGAGTGAATAGTCTAAAAACATTATATCATATCCTTATTCATGATATTGATCATATCATTGAATTTTTTTTAGATATCTGATTGAAATTGAAATAAAATTTTGTTACACGATATTTTTTTTAAAAAATATATCCAATATAATAATTAAATAAATATTAGAAAATATAATATATTAGGATTAGGACTATATGAAATGTGCAATACACAATTATTAACCTTTATTTTCATATTTATCTATTTCAGCCTCCTCGTATATGTGGACTACATCATAAATTTTCAATTAATCTTTAATTTCAATATCACTATTTATTTTATATGATTAATTCAAATCCTCAACCATATAAAAAAATCATCCTTAATAATGGGGTATCATCAATGATTTTCATATCATATAAATAATCACATTTATACTGTGTTGTTTTATGAAAATATTAAATAGTTTTAAATTTTTGTTAACCAATAATAATGTCTATAAAATAATTTTGAAATAATATTATTTTTAGTACACTACACCAGTCATTTATGATACTCAAAATAGAAAAAGATCTTTCATAATAAAGATAACATTATTGATGTGATATCAAAAATGGTTCTTTTTCTTTAATAATAATTTATTATTAAATTTCAATAACTACATTTCATGGATGATCAAGAAACCCTTGATATGTATGAAAACAATAACTCTAAAACATTATTATAAAATTCTATCCCAGATAACATAACAAAATTATTTAATCCATCACTATATCAAATTCAACTTCATGTTTAATATAATGGGTTACATTTAAATGAAAACCTTTTTTCATTGGTTAATTTCTCCATATAAGAATTTATAAATTTTAAAACCATTAAACACATGTACAATATAATATTTTAACAATTTTGATGGTGGTTTACTCATTTTACTTATTTTCAAATCAAAATTATACCTATGTTTTCATACCAATAAATAAGTAATTAAAAATATATAAATTTTTTATATGTTTTAAAATTAATATTTATTTAGAAAAAAAATTTATTCGAATAAGAAAAATTACACTATATATGTTTTTATTGTGAAACTAGGTTATTTTGTGTGAATATATTTATATGATCATCAAATAATCTATAAAAATTTAATATAATATTTTTAAAAATTGATTGTTGATGTGGGACCTAATAAAAATATATTTTCATATTTTTGTCATTTAGTTGATCAAATATAATCTTAGTGTTATTTATCATTTATAATTCATTATTAATGATAAAAAATTAAATAAATATCAAAATTTGAAATATTAAGAATCATTTTTCTCTAGTATCATCATTATTTACTTCATTATGAAAAATTTAAGTATTTTTTACAGATATTCAAACTAAAAATAATAAGTTGTGAAATTTAGAATTCAATCCTCTAAATACCATAATATAATTAACCTTTCAATAGATAACAAGTTACATATCTTCTTTATTAATTTTTTCATACGTCTCTTATATGGGTAAATCAATTAGAAATATATCATCCCCCTATGTTTTTCATTATAAGAGTATTTAAATATTTAATGTTCAATTCAATCAAATAATATGATTAATTTATCCCTTATTACATTATATTTCTGAAATATCTTTTAATATTTTACTTATTGCATTATAATATTTAGTTTTTAATGCCCCGACATAGGATACCTAGAGTCGGTGCATTATATTAATACATTGACATGATTACAAGGAATCATGTCCTGAAGGACCGATCAGTTTACTAGTCTTGGAAAATTGATTATATACATGAACGTTACATTATACTTTCCAACATAAAACTCCAAAACAAATAATCCTTTTAGAATGTCGTTTTTCCCTTATTTTAACCCTACATCTCAAACATAAAACACTTCTTGGGATCCCGATCAAATAATACCTAAGACAGGGGTGATCTAAGATGCTCATTAAGGGTAAATTATTCCGCGGAAGCTATACAATTTTAAGGCAAGATGTGTCATAAAAAATATCCTTTTAGACATAAACCTGAACATAATATGGAAAAAACAAATCAAAAATTACCATATAAACATGAATAAGGATATTATACTATTTGAATAATCACATGTAATAACTAATTTCATAATGAGGGAATGTAAAGTACCAAACATTAATTTTTGTGTCAAAGCCTCGTGCCTTGTCCTAGGGGATAACTGTAACCAGACCCTAACCCCGAGAGCTCTGTAACCGGACTCCAACCTGGAGTGCCTCTGTTACTGGACTCCAAGATGGAGAACACCTATAACAAGACTCCAACCCGGAGAGTCTGTTGTAATTAGAGCCCATCCTAGAGGGCTTAATTTTACCGGTCCCAAACCTAGAACATACAAGTTAAATACATTCATCTTATGAAATGGTTGAAATATAAAAAAAAAATCGTATTAAAACTATCATAAAAAATGTCACTATATTAACCATAAATCATGAATGGAATATAAATAACTCATCCATAGTCAAAAATATCAGAAAACAGTAAATAAAATATGGGATATTTGTATCATAATAAAACATCTTCAAACAAATATAACATTTAACAAAGTATGTTGACATAGATGAAATCAAAACTATTTGATAGAAATATTTCTTTCTATTTTGAAATAATTTAAGAGTCACTTAATTATAATGAAAATATTTATTTTGAAAATATTATTATAAGCTTGTAAGGGAGGATTCGACGATGTTATAATGGAGTAAAATAGTAGCACCCACCATATAAGTTAAAAAACATTCTTACCGTAATTTAGTCGAAAAGGTCAGAAAGTAAAATTTTAGGGAATTGATGGAAGGATTCCTTTATAAACATATTATAAAAAGTAAAAACGGTATAAATGACTTTATCCCATTGTACATTAAATTTTAAAAATGTTTTGAAATACATTTTTATGAAAACATGGATGTGGATGATAAAGAGGTCCCAGTAAATATTTACGTAAAAACAAACTCAGATAATGAATAGATTGTAGAATTAAACCGTACCATGTTGTAATCAATTGAGTTGTATGAAAAAAAAAATTAATAAACACAAAATAATTCACTGAAAACCTTGAATATAAAGTGAATCATGATAATATATATCAAATGATAGTACACAATACACCACATGCAACAAGTGGCGAACAATGAAAATCTCACATAATTAATATCTAGATAAGAAACCCCATACCATGTACTTTTCCATGGTAGGGTGTAGGTTAACCACCTATATAATGGTTAATTAATTGTTATTAAATTATACAAGAACAATATAAAATAATATGATATCATATATGATCTTCTAATATTGCTTTGTTAATATTATTTCAGTAGTATCATCGTTTCAGTTATTGACTAATTTGTTTTCCAGTATATGCTTTGTTATGTAAGTAATGATTTTTATGGATAAGATATATCATATTAATATTCATAATGATATTAAGTCTTTAAACATTATTTTTAATCATATAATTAAAATTAGTCTTGAATGGATACGATGGGGAATGAATCTCATCGCGTTCGTGGAGACCGTAATCCATACGTATGCACGTGTGGCAATATCATTCTTTTGAAATTAAAATAATATATAATTGGATGTAATATCATATATAAAGAATCATTATCATGTTATATTTATTATTTTCATCATTTATACTCATTATTATACCCATCCAAATGATGAACTGTTTTAATAACAAACTCCACCACGATGTGGAGACGGTAATCTGTACGTACGCACGTATGGGGAGTATGTAATTTATAGGATGTATATAATAATGAATATATTTGTACCATTTTTATAATAACATCAAAGTATATATAAGAAAATAGAGTTATTATTTTATAATGGTAACAACAAAGAAAGAGGAATTGGAAGAAGAAAAGAACTTGAAAGATGTGATGAAATATTTACCTCTTCTTTAGGTTATTCTTTTTGATTTGATCAAAATGGATCCTTAAGATGGATTTATGACTAAATGAACGCCTATAGGATGAATGTAAGACATTTTATAGGGTATTTTGGTAGGGTTTGGCCGAGCCAAATGGTTCTGAAGGTGTGAATTAAAGAGAAGGGTAAGTCCCCTTTTATAAGTGGGGTGAGGGGCACCTTATGAAAAGATAGAAATATTATATTATAATAAAATGAATTTCAGTTAATAATGTCTCCAAAATAACTTATTTTATTTCTAAGGTCAGGATGGGTTGATAAAATCTCCAAAAATAGGTTTTACATAGGTTTGGGTCACTATATTAACCTTATCTTTTAGATTAAACTCTTTGTTAAATAGATTGACATTTAACATGTCTCTTTGTATTTTTATATTATATGGTTAATAAACTTACTATAAACTTACAAGATAACCCCATGTTTTTCATTAGTGATACAGCTATCACTATATAAGTCTTTTTTCTGATAATTATATTTTTAGGATTATTATATCAACAAATGATATTGTATTTGTTTTAGAAACTAATTTATATCAATTTTGAAATTATTTAAAAATTAATTTTTTTAAAGTCCTAAAAACATTAATAATTCTAAATAAATACGTTTAATCAACCCTAAGATTTCATAGTAACCTATAAAATTTTCCTATGGAATCAAAATTCTCAAATTATATTTATATTAGTATTTATATTATCATTTATTTGATTGTTTCATTAATAAGTAAAATACATCATCATTATAGAGTCATAAATTAATATATGTATATTATGTATAAAAATTATAAATAAAATATCATGAGGTAGTAAATATTTTTATCATTATAATGACTTTTTATAGTCTAATATATCAATAATATAACCTCATATAAAAATTGGTTTACTATAAGATATTTTCTTTTGTTTTTTGTCTTTACTTTAGATTATTTAATATAAATGCCATTATCACTCCCATGTGGCTTCATGGGGTCCCAAAAATGGACCCAAGGACTCCAATGGTCAGAAATTTATCATCCAATATTATTATGAAATGTGTTAATGTAATTTAATATTACGATAATATTATTTTTTTAACCTTATTTACTGTATTTACCCCTTTAACCACGGTAAATAAAATATTTACTGAAGTAAATATATCTAATGTATAAAAATAAAATTTACCTATATACGCAATGTGAAACTCCTTATTCCAAATATGTAATATATTTTTTGAAATTCAAAACACATTATAAGAATAAATTAATTTAATATTAATTTCTATTGTCAAAATAAAAAGTGTGTTTTTATGTAATAATAACTATCAAAAGATTGACATTTTTTTCAGTCAAATATAAATGGGAAATTACTTTTAATGGAATTTTTTTATTAATATATTAATATATAATATAATTATACTTCCAAACCATTAAAATACATAATTTATCACAATTAAGTTTTTTGATTAAAAATTTGTTTTTAATTAAAATTTATTGATTTTCACTATTCATCAAAATATGAAAGTTATCAGAAAAGTACCATATATTTATACAAACTAAATTATTATGTCCTAATTATCAATAATTAATTAATTTCATTAAATTTAACATATAACAATTTCAAAATATTTTTTTTAAAAGGGTTCGCTATTAAAAGGTGCTAAAATTACATTTTTTGAAAAATACTTATTTTATCAGAAAAAAATATTTGTGTTCTTATATTATGTCTACAAAACAAATAATATATATGTTAAAATTATATAGAGTATATAATATTTATTATTAAGTTAATACTATTCATAACCTCTTTTTGAACGATTAGTTTAGTAAGTTATGGTGCACTCGAACTCGGTGTTGCATGTTGTGCAAGCTATTTAATTACTTTAATGAGAAAACGTACTATGAAATCTTGGGGTGTATCATTATCCCCTACATCAATAAATTTTATCCTTGAAATTTGAAATTGTTCTTCAAAAATAAAAGGGTAAAAATAGACAAATACCTTTGTAGAAAATCCACATCAGAAACAGGTTTACTAAAATTTAGTTTTAATAAGAGGGAATGTGAAATGAAAAAGTCAGCACAAAATTATAATCTCCATTAGGAGGGTATTTTTAGAAAATAGAGAAACATAAATTGAGGAAAAATGTAAATATTTATAGGGACTTATTGAAGTCATAAATCTTAATCAACTGTATAATTGAGGTCCTCCAATCCAACAAACTTTGATGATTTAAAATACCATCAGTTCAAAAAAATAAGTTATTTGGATAACACATTTTTGTTTTCAGAACTATTCCCTAATGTTTAATAATTTATTTACCCATATAATAGGAATAAAAAATAAATTATATATATATATATACTTAACAAGTGGAGTTTTATTCTTCAACTAATTCCTACAACAATCTCATCTTTCATTCCAAAATATTTCAAAAAAATATTATATTAATCCTAATAATATAGTGTTCCAAAAATAATGAATTTATATTTCACCAATCAGACCCTATTAAAAAAGAAACTAGATTATACAACCATGGACTTCACGTAGTCCAGTGGTAGGTGATAGATCCCAATCACACTATGGTCATGGGTTCGATTCCCATAGCTTTGTCCGACGTGACAGGTTGTCACATGGTCTGTGTGTTGTCCTTTTTTAAAAAATCCAAAAATAACCTTAACAATTGTATCAAATTTCAAACATAATCCATTCCATCCTTTCGACTTATCCAAAATAATTCTTTCCAAACTCACAGTCCAAAATTTACAAGGAAGTTAAACAAAATGAAGATCCTTTTTTCCACATAATAACATGTGAACACCTTCATCATGTATTATTTTAAATCATGTTAACACCCTGAATCACCATAAAACCTTATTGATTACATTAATTCTCCCATATCCTTAATATAAAACTAAGTATATTCCTTACATCCAAAAATTCTGAATATTCCAAAAATAATGAAATAAAAAAACAATTAATATGTTCCAAGGTAGTCAAGAATATCTAAAATAGTTTATCCAAATCAACCATCTCATATTCAATAATCATTACTTCATTATCAAGACCATATTAAGTATTACCTTTCCTTCAACCATATATTTTTCCAAGATGTTTATCTTACTATTAAGTCACTTTCCATAGAACCATATAATCTAAAATCCTCAATAAAATAGTACTGTAGTACAATCCTTATTTATCTCCATAATTCATATAACCAATATATTGTTGATACAATACTCAAATGAAATTATTCTATAATAACAACATAAGAACACTAGTCATTATGCTTCATCTGAGGTAGTATCATACCTTTATTATTATCCAATAGCATCATTTGTTATATAATCTGATGACTAGGAAATTTATTCATGTAGTTTCCCAACGCCTTGCAGATGAATAATTTTACAATAGAAACATTTTTTCATACCCTTGTAGTCATGTACATGGTGTCCTTTTTCTCCAAACTTATAACAAACTCTCATTCCCTTCAAGAAATTACCAAGGTGATTATTTCCACTTTTTATCACATATGGTAAAATTGTTCTTTCCCCTCTTCCCTTTATCCATCTTTCTCTCTACCATCCTTTTCTTCTATTCCACCCCTTCAAAGCCATAGGACAAAGAGAATTCATTACATATCTTATTAACACATGATATTATTTCTTCATATTTTGATAATACATGGGAGACTATTTTCCTTCTAAATGTTGTCTTAATTCCACGATTGATATGATACCTCTTACTCTTTGGATCATATGTATTGCTGGAGTTCTCATTCCATCTATAGGGAGCCATTTATATACAATGGCATACACTAGGTCAGTTTATGAATTGAAATGAATAATTACAAACATGTAAAATACCTAACATAAATTGAACAGTTTATGGATATAATCAATAATAATAAAAATATTTTCATTTAAGAGGTATATACTCATAAATCCTTCATAATGATTTTTAACAAAAATGATAATTAAACTAAGCATATCCCACGGGAGTGTCGCAACCAAGAGTGCAGCAATGCCCATTATTGTGCATCTGTTCCCGTTCGAGTCTAGCTCAAAGCAGTGTTTTCGGGTTTTACCCATAGGTACATCTATGCCAGAGCCACCTCTACCTGCTTCTATCCAGAGAAGGATGTATTTTATTGAAAAACTCACAAAATATCTACATTAACAAAATTCTAGAAATGTCTTATATACTAATCCTCAATGTCTATCTTAGGGTAATGTTCTATAATCAGATCTTATCAAAATATAGTTTCAATGTTTTTTGGTAAACTTCTTATGAAACCAACTGTAATGCCCTGACCCCAGTTACCCAGAGGTGGTGCATTATTTTAATACATTGGAACGATTTAAAGGAATCAAGTATCTAAGGGGCGATCAGTTTAGCGGTCTAGGAAAATATATTAAATACATGAACGTTACATTACACTTTCCAACAAACCACATAAAAACAAATAAGCCTTCGAGAATTTAATTTTCCCTTACCATAAACCTGCATCTCAAGCATAAAACACATCTTGGGATACTGGGAAAATAAAACATTTGAAAAGGTTTATCTCTTATGCTCAGTAAGGTTAAATAATTTAGAAGAAGCTATAATCTTTTAAGGAAAGATTTGTAATAAAAATAATAGCTTTTTAAACATAAACTTGAACATAATATGGAAAAAAAACAAATAAATCATGTCCATATAGACATTCACATTGATATTATACTAGTCTAATAATCACATGTAATAATTAATTTCATAATGAGGTAAAATATAGTACCAGGAATTAATTTCATTTTCAAGACCTTGTGCCATGTCCTAGGGGCTAAATATAATGGGACACCAACACGGGGAGCCTCTGTAACTAGATTCCATCCCGGAGAGCCTCTGTAACCAGACTCCAACCCATAGAGCCTCTATTACTAGACCCCATAATAGAGAGTATGTTGTAACTAGACCCCAACCTGTAGGGCATACATTTACCGTTCCTCAACCCAGAACATACTTGTCCAATAAATTCTTCTAAAGAAGAAGTTGAAATATAACATAAATATTCGTATTAAAACTAGCATACGAAATTTCAATACTTTAACCATAAAAAACAAGTGGCATAAACATAACTCATCCATAGTCAAAAATATCACAAAACCATAAATACAATATGAGATATTTGTATCATAATAAATCAACATCAGACAAGGGTAAAATTTATCTGAGATTGTTGACATAGATGAAATAAAAACTATTTGAAAGAAAAATCGCTTTCTATTTCAAAATAATTTAAGAATCACATAATTATAATGAAAAAAATTATTTTGAAAATATTTTTATAATATTTCAAGGGAATATTAGACTATGTTATAATGGCCAAAAAAAGTTACACCCACCGTATAAGTTAAAAAAACATTCTTACCTTAATATTTTCGAAAAGGTCATAAAGTAAACTGTTTGGAAAACGATTGAATGATTCCTTTATAAGAATCTTATAAAAAGTCAAAAAAGGTTATAAATTATGTTATAACATTTTATAGTAAATAGTAAAAATGTTTTTGAGATGCACTTTTAAGAAAACACGGATGTGGATGATAAAGAGGTCCTGGTAGAAACATACGTAAAAAAAACCTCAGATAATTAATAGATTTTAGAATTAACCCTTACCACGTTGTAATCAAATGATTCGAATGATAAAAAGTTAATAACCACCAAATAATTCAAAAAATACCATGAATATAAGGATAATAATGATAATATATATCAAATGGTTGTACACAGTACACCACATGCAAAAAGTGGCGAATAATGGGAATCTCACGGAATTAATAATGAGATAAGAAACCCATTACATTAGAATTTTCCTTGTTCAGGGGTAGTTTAACCTCCTATATAACGGTGAAATAATTGTTATTAAATTATAACAGAAACATATACATCAATATGATATCATATATGATCTTCAAATATTTCTTTGTTAGTGATATTTCAGTAGTATCATAGTTTTGGTTGTTAACTGATTCATTTTCCATTATATGATTTGTTACATATGTAATAATTTTTATGGATATGATGTATCTTATTCCTATTAAAAATGAAATTATGTATTTAAAAATTATTTTTAATCATCAAATGATAATTACTCTTGAATGGATATGATGGAGAATAAATCTCATCGTGTTCGTGGAGACGGTAATCCATACGTACGCATGAGCGACAATATGATTCTTTAGATATTAAAATAATATATAAATAGATGGAATATCACATATACATAACCATTATCATGTTATATTTATTATTTTCATCATTTCTTTTCATTATTATACCAATCCAAATGATGAAGTGTTATAATAGCAAACTACACCATGACGTGGGAACGATAATCCATACGTACACATGTATTGTGACTTGGTCATTTATAGGATGGATATAATAATGAATATGGTTTTACCATTTTTATAATATCATAAAAGTATATAGAAGATACTGTAGTTATTATTTGAGAAGGAAAATAACAAAGAAAGAGGAAGTTGAAGAAGAAAAGAACTTGAAAGAGGTGATTAAATATTTACCTCTTATTTGGGTTCTTCCATTTAATTTGATCAAAAGGGCTCCTTAGGTTGGATTTCTGACTAAAACAATGCCTCTAGGATGAATGTAGTACCGTTTAGAGGGTATTTGGGAAGGTTTTGGCCAATACTAACGGTTTTGAAGGTTTGAATTACATAGAACGGGAAGTTCCCTTTTATAAGAGGGGTGAGGGGCACCTTAGGAAAAGCAATAAATATTATTTTATAATAAAATCATTTTATATTTTAAATGGATAATAATGAATTATTTAAAAAATAAGGTTGTTATTGGTCTAAAACCTCTCAAAAAATAGGTTTTAGACAGTTTTGGTTCACAATATTAACTTTATCTTTTAGATTTAACTGTTAGTTAAATAGTTTGACATTTATCATGTCTCTTATTATTTTTATATTATATGGTTAATAAACATACTATAAACATCCAATAGAATTCCAAGTGGTTAATTAATGATACAAATATCATTATATAAGTATTTTTACTAATCTGTATATTTTTATGATTATTATATCAACCAATAATATTGAATTTGTTTTAATAACTCATATATGTATATTTTGACATTATTTAATAATTGATTTTTTTTTAAGTTCTAAAAACATTATTACATCGAAATAAATACATTTAATAAACCCTAACATGTCATAGTCACTTATAAATGTTTTTTTTGGAATTAAAATTTTCAAATTATATATATTCTAGTATTTATAATATCATTTATTTGACTATTTTATTAATAAGGTAAATACTGCATCATTATTGTGTCATATAAAAATATATTTATTTTATGTCTAAAAATTATACAACAAATATCCTGTTGTATAATTTTTTTAGATTAAAATTACTATATATAGTCAAATAGATCAATTATATAACCTCATATTAAAATTGTTTTACTAAAATAGATTTTGTTTTGTTATATTGTCTTCAATTTATATTATTTAACATAAATGTCATTATCACTCCCATGTGGCTCCATGGGGTCCCAAAATCGACCCCAGGATGACCATGGTCGGACATGTGTCATCCAATAGGGTTAGGACACGTGTTTGGGTAATTTAATATTATTATAATATTATTGTTTAACCTCATTTACTGGATTTTTCTCTTTAACCACGGTAAATAAAATAATTACCGAACTAATATTCCTAATGTCTGAAAATAAAAGTTATCTATTTACACCATTTTGATATCCTGATTAAAAATATGGAATCCATTATCCAAATTCAAAAAACCTATGAGGCAGAAATTAGTTTAAAATTGATTCCCGTTGTCAAAATAAAAAGTGTGTTTTAATGAAATAATAACTATCAAATTATTGATACTTGTTTATGTCGAATAAAAATGTGAAATTACTTTTAATAACCTAAATTGTATTAAATGAAAAATATATAATCTAATTATACTTTCAAACCATTAAAATTCATAATTTATCACAATTAATTATTTTGATTAAAAAATATGTTTTTAATTAAAATTTATTAATTTTCTCTATTCATCAAAATATGAATATTATCAAAAAAGTACGAAAAATTTATCCAAAGTAAATTTTTATTTCCTGATTCTATATAATAATTTAATTTCATTAAATTTAATAATTAAACTTTTCAAATATTAGATTTATGATGGGTTCTCTATTAAAAGGGGGTAAAATAACATTTTTTTTAATACATGTTTTATTAGAAAAAAATGATGTTATTCTTATATTATGTCTATGAAACACATAATATAGATATAAAAATTATATAGAGTATATAAGATTCAAAATGTAGTTAAACTATTTATAACCTCTTTTTGAATGATTAGTTTAGTTAGTTGTGGAGCACTCGAACTTGGTGATGCTTGTTGTGCAAGCTATTGAATTACATTTATAAGTTACCATACAATGAAATCCTTGGGTGATACATAGTTTGATCAGAATGATCACTGAAAAAATATTTTGATTTTTCAACACATCCCAAATAAAATAATTTAACTATTCTATGTGTCTAATAGGTTATAATTATTGGATCTTGAATATATATATTATACACAAGAGGGGGGTGTATTGTGTCTTTCATATTTTTCATTAACACTTCGATTGATCAAGTTCTTTCCTCTATGCTTTATCAGATTTGATCATGCATCAGAATAAGTAAAAGAAGAGACAAACAGATTTATTATGGTTCGGGGAACTGAAGTCACCTAGTCCACTCCACTAACACTCTACTCCACGAGCTTGGTGATTTTCACTATCTGGTCCTCTTTTCCACAGACCGTCAAACAACTAAAAACAGGTAGTTGACACCATTACATTTTTTAGGCAAACAAAGCCTTCTTGTTTAAACACGATCCTACTCATCTTAGTACGAGAAGCTGGTCACTAAAGACAAATGTGTTTTTTATTAGAAATAACCTTTCCATTTGATATTCACAGTTGCAACAAAATGCAATTGACAACAGATGGATAATCATCTTCAGAAATATTGATCTTCAAGTCAAAACAGTTCTGAGTCTATCTACTTGGAGGAGATATAAAAAATATAATCACAACTTAAGTAGCAGTGGATTCACAAAATATTGTCATTGACAAATAGATGAAACTCTTGTTGTTTTCCTTTTTATTCAATAAAAAAGATCATAGTCGCTCTTCGTAATCAGTAGATCTTTGTATCATGATTTGTCTATATTTTCTCTCTTCATAAATAGCATTGTCTGTGCAGCAGATCTTTCATTCGAATACAATGATTTTATATGCACTAGATTTCTTGATCACTATGTTTTCTTCTTTCAAATCTTCGCTATATCAATCACACTACACTTTTCTCCGTATATCACACTTGTTTCTGTTATGATTTGTATTGTTCTTTTATATTCACAAATGAGAACAAATATATCGAGTGCTTCCTCTACAAAATCAGATCCACAAATGTCACCCTTTGACTCGAAATATTCAAACTTGTGAATTAATCTGAGAAGTCGTAATACTCCATAATATTTTCCATGAAAATCTCCTGTTAAATAAATCCTCCAAACGATTTTGAATTAGTCAAGGACACACTTCAAAATTAAGGTTTAGTCTAGCTTAAAATTAGCATGATCAATCACTTGAAAACTGTTGAACAAAAATATCAACTTCAAATTCCCAACGCCAAATGTAAGGTTGAGTTTCACTTCATGCATCCCCTGAAACGTAACATAGATAAAATGTAGGGTTGATTTCACATTCTTTAAACATAAGGTAAGTGAAGAACATAAGGTTGAGGGAATATGGATGACCAAAAACATAGGGTTTACAATCCTTACTATTCTCTTCCATATCCAAACGTGTACCATAATTTTCTAAGATTCCATGCCTAGGGTTTACGATCCATACTTTTTAAAGTAATGTACTATTGTTTAAAAAAGTAAGGTTGATTAACTATACTTTTGAGAAACAAACAAAAAATTAAATACCTACTAAATGTTTCTTCTTCTATACATTCTCAATATCCTAAACATAGGGTTCCTTCTAAATGTAGAGTTCTTCTTCACGTAGGGTTTTTCTTCACATAGGGTTCTTCTTCATGTAGGGTTTTTCTTCACGTAGGGTTCCTTTATTTCATAATTTGCCAGTAACGTATGGTTTTTTAACCATAATTTTCTGATATTCTATAAATAGTAAACAACGGGTTCCTTTCATTCTTTACGCTACGCTTTCCTTTCTTTCTTTACGCTACGCTTTCCAAACATAATGTATGAATAGTGTTTCCAGAACACTTTAAATTGATTCCCGAATGGTTTATCAATTTTTCCACGCTGTGTAGACACTTGAATGTTCTTCCAAGAATGAGAATATATAAAATATATAATTCCTAAAAAATACTTAATGTAAAATCATTAGAAAATAATTAAAGGGTATTTATGAACATCAAAATCATCATAAAGAGATAGAGTATTGTTCTCAACAATACCCCCCTTATTAATAATAAAATATATTTTTGAAAACAAAACATTCTCAACAATCTCCCCATTAAATAAGTATTGTTGAAAACAACATGTTCTCAACAATCTTCTGCTTTTTGATGATCACAAAACCCATAAAATGATAAGACTAATTAAATGAAAGTAACTTTCAAAAATTGTAACTTATAGTTTAGAATTATGAAAAGATAAAACAATATTTAATTTTAACAATATCATTTCAATAAATATACATTTTATTATCATTAAAAATAACTTTTCCCCCTTTATTTATAATAAAAATAAAATGAAAACATTTTTCATTAAAAATACAAGTAAAGAATAAAATAAAAGTTATTAGTTTTAACCAAATATCACCATCTGAATAAAATAAATTTATTCATATTTCTCCCAATTAAAATGTTAAAGAAAATTTCCCCTATATAATAAATGATTGTTAATAACATAAAATAATTTTCTTTATAAGTATAATCTGTATACATCTAAAACATTTTTTAAATAAAAAAAATTATAATATACATGAAATAATTTAACTAAGGTTTTAAAATATTAAAATAATATTTTGTGATTATCCAAATTTCTCCCACTTTTTTTGATATCAAAAAAGAATGAAAAATCATGGATTTTAACACATTTAATGATTCAATGAACTGTAGGTGAATGGTATCTTTAACTATTTATCAGTAAGGTAATCTAGTATACTGGCACATTCGAAGATAAAACAGTAAAACAATATAAACAGGCAGATAAATAAATAAATATACAATGTTTCAAATTTTCATTCAAAACAGTAGTATGTACATGATAATGATATACATAGGAATCAAGGGATATTAGTGGTCAGATAGGTTCTATCTTCTCTGAACAACATCCTTGATTTCTGGAAGATGTTCCCTCAGTCACTTCATCATCCCATATCCATGTTTAATAATGAGCACTCTGTTCTCCTGAGTCATATGAATATACTTGATTAAATTGACTCTGAAAAACTCATTCATTATTTCTTATTTTTCTATAAAAACTGAAAAATTCTCTAACATATGATTTAACATTGTTCTGATTTCTGTCTCACTAGATGTCAGCTGATCCACTAAAAATTTCTAATTGTCCAGCAACAGTAATAATGGAGCACTGTTACATTGAAGATCAACCAACCTCTCTATTTAAGATTAAATCATCTTCTACTAGAAACATAATCTTCTAAAATCCATCATTATCATTGTGTATGTGTGTTTATTTAAAAATTTATTTTTCCACAAATTTAAAAACATTAGTTGAATAAATAAATTAATTTTTTAAAATCATCGCTTCAAATTTATATTAGGGTTATTTTTTTCAAAAACTCTTCAATGATTAATTTTGATGAAATGTAAAAAATACAAGATTTTAAAAGGGAAATTATTTATTGTTTAAATTATTTATAAAGTTTAATATTATTGTTAATTATTTTTGTTGAAATATTAGAAAAATTATATATCAATTAACAAAATTTAGTTTATTTAAATAACTTTCATAATAAAATTGAATATAAAAATGTATTCTTTTTAGAATTTCTCTTTCAAAACCTATATTGTAGTTATATTCGAAAAATAAATATTAAATTATAATTTTATAATTATGTGAACTGAATTTTGGAAAATGGATAAATATTTTAAATAATAATAATAATTTTTATTCTCTAATACTTTCAACATATTTTTTGACAAAATGAATAGTGTATACAGTTAAAAGTAATTACCGTGATAAAGGTAAAAATGGTATTACCAAGGATTAAACATAAAAAAAGATAAAAATGTGTAAAAATGTTTACAAAAAATTTTATGGACATATATAGAAAATATAATGCATAATTATTATTAATAATCTATTTTATAGATATCTTCTAGATGTAATACGTGGGTACACCTTTTTCATTTAAAAAAGTTACAAGCGTGCAACTCTCCCAACTGATAAAAGGCTACCCCAGGTGTTGTCTTCTTCACACCATAAAATCCATTTAGATCATAAAATACCTCCACCAATAACATAAAAATTTTCTCCTCTTATATTCAAAGACATATTGTAGGATTAAATTCATCATTGGAATGATTTTTCTGCAAACCATAGGAGGTTATCGAAAGAAGAGGTTACATTATTCAATGAGGGATTGGGTTTTATTTTCTCCTCCACATCTTTAAATAATTTTTAAAACATGATAATACCATAACATAAATTTATTACATAATCTTAAATGTTTTTATCTTATGTTAATCACCTAAAACTATCTCCAATTCCATTAAATATGTCACAATATCATCATTCTTGCATACAGTAGACTACCGCCTAACGAACTGATGTCATTATTTTCTTCATTTCCACCTATCACTGTTGGGATTGAATATGAATATAAAGTATATTGTTTTCATTAATATATATATACATATTTGGATTTATTAAATCTTATATAACCTTATGTACTTTATATTACATAGGGGATACGATACCATCACTCATTTCTATGATTGACTACCACCTCGTGAAATGATGTGATTCATTTTTTCTAACACATTACATAAAAGATATCAAGGGTAAAATTAATATATATATATATATATATATATGATATAAATGAGATAATTATGATATTAATAAAATATTTACCATTTTTAAATAATAATATATTATTTTCTCGCTTACATTTTCACGCACTCGTAAATGATAACGTCGTTCGTTCATATGTAGACTACAACCTTCACAATGTAATGTGACTCGTATAATAAAAACACCACATGCATGATATAAATAACTTTATTTAAATAAATAATATGTTATTTAGGATATTATGATCATTCATTAAATAAAATAAATTACCTACCTCATTTTGTAGTGATCATTGATAGATGGAAATGTTATTAATGTGTACATACAACATTCCATTTTCTCTAGTTGATTATGATTGTGTTTTAAATTATTTTTTCTCACTATAATATGATATATAAAAATACATTTTAACCAACCATGAAATTTGAAAATTTATTTTATAAATTATCCTTCACGTCTATTTCCAAATAATTCTCATTTGGTAATTATCTGAAATGTAAAAGGGATATTTGTGATAACATGTACGACATGAACAATAATTCGTAGCCCCATTAACATTATTTAATCATAATTTTAATTTATATGTATTGAACTATATTATAAAAGAAAACTATTTTCAAAATATTTTATATTTAAATTATTGTTTTTTTGATGAAAAATGCTATTTTTTCTTTAATAAATCTTTGAAATAACTCTTTAAATTCATAATAAATCTAAGATGAAATTACAAGATTCATCCAATTTATTAATAAAGTTATTATACATGTAAAACGATATTTTTCAACATATAAATTAATTATATTTACGATGAAAATATTTTTACGGGACCAATTTCCCTTCAAAAGATTATAAAATGATAAATTTATTATGTAACAAGATTCTTTTTCTATAAGTTATGTTTAATGAGATGATAAATTAATTATTAATACTATTTAGTTTTTATAAATGTCATGCTATGATGTATTTTTTATTAAATCCATTTCATTTCATGAGTTCTCTTATGATGAGTATTTTATTATCGTATATAACAAATATTTATTATTTTATTTATGTGAATGTGGTTACATTATAACCAATGATGGTGGTTATTTTATAACCAAGGATGGTGATTATATTATGAAACATGATGGGTTGGATCTATAAATCCTTCCTATTTATTATTTAAGTATTTATATCTGAGGATATAGATAGGTTTGAAATGTAGAGTGGACATTTTTTAGTAATGGACTGTGATGACTATAATGGTTTAATGAGGGAAAATTGAAGACCATTATGGTTTGGGGAGTGAACAAATTTCATTATGAGGAAAGGTTTTCCACTAGTGACTGTGGTGTGTCTCACCCATGAGATATAACCACCCATTTAGTTCCCTAATAATTATAATAAATGATCATTCATTATAAAAGATATTATTTTCTAAGTATTTGTTTATGTCACAATTCCATTTTTTATGAAAATGATGTGTTATCTTAGATCATGTTCTGGGATTTTCTTATAAATCATATGTTATAAATTTCCAATAAATATTCCATGAATGGATATTGTAATCTTTGATATAATGATAATGGGTTTCATCTATTATGATTTTGTTCTCATTCTCTTATGTTCATTATGAGATTACATATCTACCTTTCCTTCCCTTATAGTGCATATGATCATGACCATTCTTATATTTCCATTACCTTGGTTATGAATAATGTTTTTATGTATGGTTTGTTTTTAGAGAGTAGAAAATGATATAATCATTATTGGATATGATGACGATCTTTCACCAAATTAGTATATTATTTACATAGAATCCAAATACAATTAACTATTATGGTTCTTAAGCATGTGTTTTTGTATATTATATAATATTCATATAAAAAAATTTAATATCCAAGTATAAAAAAATTCACTCACTAGAGTAAATATTTCATGTTTCAATTTGAATATATTGGTCATAGAAAACTGGAGTTTTTGAAAAATTAAAGTAGTGTGCATATTTTGAGGGGTATCTTGGGAATAATTTGGGATGTTATAATATGGTTGGAAAATTTTGTTATTAGGATGATCATGGTCTAGTGACATTATATAATATATTTTTTAGGGATTATATATCCTCTTTTGATTCTAATAATGATAGATATGAGAAATACATTGCTTTTGTAATAGATTCATAGGGTACTATCAATTTAGTAATTGGAATTTACAATACATAGTATTCATTCAGAGTATATTTCAATAATTTTGGTTATAAACTGAGCTAAACAATGAAAATTGTATTCCCTTCATATATTGGTGAATTAATGTCTTATGGAGTTATGATCGTGTAGAATGTAAGAAATCATTATGTTCTGTATGCCAATTATAGTATATTTAAAAGTGGCCCATGTGAGAGTTGGATAGTGAAAGTGTATGACCAATCATGGGATAATAAATTGGAACATCATATGTAGTTAAATAAGAGGAACACAGAATGGATTTATGGGAACATATTTTCTTAATTGGGAATGTAATTTTCTAAGAATGCTCATTGTGAACTTATGGCGCCTGGGTGAGGGAATTCTATTTTGGGGGTGATTCATCAATCGTCTAAGCCATTGAATTTTAAAATATTATTCCATGGAGTGTTCAAATAGAAGTCCCTAATTTATTGGGGTGTTTTAAATGTAGAACCACCTAATTCATGCCATTATGAAGGGGTTCATATATTCTAAAGGTTAAATAATATATTTATAATGAAAATCTAGTACAACTAGTTTATGTTGGGTATACTGGGGTTTAACCAATTCTACCTAATCAAGGATGTGTTAAAATTTTCTAATATATTGTTTGGAGTGTCATGATAAGAATATTCATAAAAGAATAATAACAATTCTAAGGGAATTATTAAATATTAAATTACAATGGTGGATGAATTGTGGCTCAAAATTTTACATTCAGGCTAAGACATATAGCATGGAGTACCTTATTCCAAAAGATTAATGATATGATAATAGTGTTTTTTCATGGGTTCGGTGGTCTCAATTAAGTGTGGTATAAAATAACATTGTGTATTTCTATTTGAATGAATAAATTTTTTTACGGCTTCTGTATCATATGTTTAAAATTTCTCTTTTAAGTGTGTCAATAATATTTTTAGAAAGAAGATAATTTCATCGAAAACACATGAACCAAGTAGGTCATTTGTTGTTCTAATTTTTTCCCCAGTGATTCTCAGTGATAATTATTTGAAGTACGTAGATGTTTTAAGATCATGTGCTTTAGGCCAAGTTCAAAATTTTAAATGAATAATAATTTTTCGTTTAATTGATGGGTTAATTAATAAACCACAATTTTCATTGGAATGATGAGAGTTTGATCAAGTTAAAAGAAAATTATTTTACAAGGTTTAAGGATCCATAGGTGTATCTAAACCATGAATGTTTTTTAGGAGAATCAGTATCTAAAATCTCATGTCTATGATAGAAATACTTAGGCACAATATTTGCATAATTTTAGAGCTAAACTTGTAGTACAACCATGAGGTCTGTTTTCAATAGTTACACGATTTGATAAACCATGCAGAGTACCCCAGAAAATCATGAAATAATTATGTTGTGTGTGTGTTTCACGATTCCATAAATCATTCACCCATGGGTGTATGGAAATGTCAATTTTCTATTGAAAATTTTATTGGGAGACGCATGGGTGGAACACAGTTTGGTTATCTATGCACATGGAAATGTAACGTATGTGGGTTTTTGGATGGTAGCACATCATGGTTGTAATGTGGTTTTCCCAACCATGTGGATTATTAATATTTGATTAATTTTGAATATTTCCCCTCCCTTATTATTTTCTCTTACCAAATTATCCTTCCTCTCTTCTAACACTCATTAGCCACTTGACCAGTACATTAGGATCTCTTCTAAAGTTATAGGGGTCCCTTTTGTAAACATCAGGATAAAGATAAAATGGTCTCATTAGATATATATGAATAAGGTATCAATTCCCATTATTTAATAGTTTATTTTTCATCTCCATATAGAATTATAAATCCATGAAAAGTTGTTTTAACTATTTTCAGTGCCATTATATATTATTTTGGTTTCTCCCTTTCAAGATAGAACCAAATATTTCCAATGGATAAGTGAATCACCATATGAATACGATATATGTTCAATGTATTATCACATAAATTTTCATTATTTTATATTTTGAATATTTTTTCAGAATTCTAGCATCTTAGTGAATTCCTCTAAAGAAAAAAATGGAAAAATATAAATCCTAGACCATGACCACGACATGGTTGGAGGAGTGTAACCTCCATTTAGAACACCACATTGATGAATCCTATTTATATTACTAGAATGTCCATTACATGTAATTGACTAAAACACCAGTTATATGTGTTTATATTAATTCTTGTAAATAAATTGAAACAAATTAAATTGATTTCATAAGAGTATTATCATAGATGAATTTTGTGAATGGGTTAATAATAATATATTCCTCCAGTTTCTAGAAAAAATATTAAAATATGTTTTGAGGTTTCTTGCATTTCCATTAAATTTTTTTTTTATAATTTAGAAAAAGGGTGAATAGTACACCCATGTCACTAAGACTTATTAAATGTTTATTATAAACATCTTTCCTATGTAACTGAACACCATCCCCTTGAATATTTTGAACATTATAATAAAACATCTATTTGTTACTTATGAATTAGATCCACCTTGTTAGGTATGTTCTTTTACCCTTATAAATTTTGATGATATGATAATTGAATGATAAAATTAATTGAATTAAATGAAAATGGAATAAGGAGACCATGTCCCTAGTCATTGTTCCTTAGCCCTATTGCTTGAGTGGGTCATTATAAATGAACCTCCCTTATTGAACTGAATGTCTTCTTCAATGGTATGGTTATATTTCTAATCCCTTTTCCATTATTTATGTTATTCTGGGAGAGATATAAGGACTCTTACTTAGAACACCATTGACAACATTATCAGGATTATTTAATTGAATTATTATAAATGGATTTATATCATTTCCTTGGTGATACGTGGGTTCTCATAATAATTAAATGGACTCTATCATATGGATAGTGTATTGTTTTTATTCAAGGAGTAAATATTTGTTTCCTTAAATGGAATTCCAAGAATGGGATCAAAGGGAAGTTCAATATATAAACAAATATGTTACACTTGGGATCTCAAAATCAAATTCCAAGGATAAGATAAGAGGTAAATAACATTATACCATTCCTAGTATGATTCATTCGTAACATATGAGTAATACATTGGAATATCGGATATGATGATGGGGTTAAAGTAAACTATGAGTGATAACTGGGTTCACATTGTAGGAATAGATTCAATGGGACTAGGATACCATTTATTTCCATTTTTAATTGATTTGTCTACTATGTCAAAGAACACACTTGAATATTTGAATGCCTTCATACATAGTATTCAGTTGTATTAATTACTAATTTAAATTGTATGAATTGTAATTCTTATAAAATTATTAAGAATGAAATCCCTTATCCATTTTGTAATATAAAAGGAAAGGAGATATTTACAATAAATTAGAGACCTTATAACATTATATAATGATGAATTATCCATGATTCTCTGTTCATTTATAGTAAACAGAGAGACAAAATATATATTTATATGGGTATATAAAATTTCTGTGAAAAACTTTTTATAGATTATATGAGTTAGGAGAAAGGAGGTATGGTCGGCCACGTGTCCCTTAAGGAACTAATGTGTGACATTGATTTTTATTTTAAATAGTATTTAAAATTTATATACATTAAAACTAAATTATATTTCATATTAAATGACAATATTATAAATTAAAACCCATTCATGGTGGCACACTTAGTTTATATAACACCCAACTCGGTATTCAGATTGGTATATAGATAGACCTACTAATTTTAGGTTCTGACATTGATCGTGATTCTTATTGTTAATCATTATAGACAATGATATTAATATTGATGTGGTCCCATGATTTATTAAGTATTCTGTTTGAGTTATAAGTATGTTTTTATTTATTTTATATTTCATCATATTCTTATACCATGTATTCATCAATGTATACATTAATGTAATATTTAGGTCCTATCATGTTCTTTCGTAGAATATATTTGGTTCTTTATAGGTTATCATTGATTCATGATTGAAATTTTCTATTTATCATTGTCATTCTCTATACATTATTCATTTATTTCCCTCTATTATTTTTTAACTAAGATAGATATTATATTCCTCATACTGTACAACATTTAGAAATTAACTTCCAGTCAGATGCCACAAGAATATAGGGAGTCATGTTTGAGGTCATATGACCCATCATCTTGTGGGGCTGTTTTATAGGCTCCATAGTCAAGAAATCATAAATTTTCATTCTAGTTTATCGTGTAGTAAATAATATCTACATATTTTGAAACGGGTGAAAAAAATTTCTAGGTTTGATTATTGAGGTGGGACTACTTGTGGCTGTCTGGGAGGATGTTTCTCCTAAAATTGTTTTTGTAGTATTAATTGTTGATTTATAGGGGAACATAAGGTTTCTCTGAAATAAGTTGGGGTTTTTGATGGTCTTGATTTTGTGTTGTATTCTATGTTTATACCTGATTTATTTATTGTTCACATAACCTACTTTGTTGATAGTATCCATGATTGGGATTTTGGTGTTGTTGAACTTGGAAATACATGTAGTACATTTTCTGATACTATTGTGATTGTCTATTATAATCCACATAATTAAAATCCTGATTTTGGTTTTCATAAAAAAAGTCACAATGGTAATGATATTTTTGGGGGAATCCACAAATATCATATTACTACCTTTACCTAACTATAGTAGGTGATAGATTTTTTGGGTGGATAATGTAAACCTTTTTTAACTTCATGGTATGATAATTGACATCAATATTAAGGAAATTTGGTTTATTCAATTTGTTTATATAAAAACATTAGAGTTCATTCAACTATTTAACCTATGATATAAATAAATGACATCATCGAGGAGGGACCTACTGATCACTAACAATTTTAGAACATGTACAATAGTAGTGGTAGAGACCACCACTGTTCGAGCATTGGGTTTTAGAATATGGTAAAAAATATTAATTTAAGATAAATATAAATATTGTAGTATGGGAACCTTATAGTCAGTTATTTGAATTGGTTATAGGCTTCCTCAGATGATTCTCATCCCACATGAGAATGATTTTGGAAGTTAATTCAAACATCCAAGTCCTTATGTGTTGAAAATATTTATCTATAAATTTTTTTACATGGTCATCTAAAGATCTAAATGATTCAAAATGTTTACTTTTCAACCAATCCTTTGATTTCTATCATAAGGAAAATCAGAAGACCCTAAGATGAAATAAATATTATGATATACCTTTTATTCTAAATTTGTCATAGACTTAAATAAAATTTTATAGATGATAATGTGGAAAATCCCTTTGAATTTCATTGAATTGACCCATATTATTGAACATATGGATTATAAATGGAATAATTTTAATATATATTTCTTGTATGTGAGTGTGTAAAATGCTATTTGAAATACAAATATTGGATGGAAATCCATAATTCATAATGATACACTCTGACTTTAGTGGAAAAGATCCCTATTATTCATACGGTGAAAATTTTGCATTTATAGAATTCCATGGAAAAGAATTACTATGATCATCCATGGCTGAGTGAAATATTTAGAAAAATTCTATTGATTTCATGTTATAAACCAATAGGTTCTTGTGATTATATGCTCATAGAATGAGTTTTGGGGGCCTGGATCATGCACTAGAGGATTATGATTGATGAATAAACAGATCGATATAAATAATTAGTAAAAATAATGGGGAGGGGGTATATAATTTAGGTAATACATGGTTCATTCTAGAGGTCACCATCAACAGCTCCCTGAAAATAGTTCCAAAATTTTATTTGGATACAGAGTGTCATTAAAGATTCATGAGTCAATCAGATTTGATATTTAGGATTCTTCCAAACTAAAACATTTGGAAAGTGTAAATTTAAAGTGTATTTATGACGTTGATTCCAGATGAAGGTGAACAAAATAGTGATGAAATTAGTATGGGAACCTCGATTGGATTCTTCAAAATGACTCACTAAATTTAGATATTAAACTAAACAATTGAATTAATAAGTTATTGACTAAGTTTTATGGATCTATTTTAGGGATGTTGATATAAAGATATCCCAGAATCATTTTTAGGGAAATATATTATATAATGACACAAATATATTGATGAATCACTAAATTTATTTGGTATAATGAAAATTATTTGTTTTTTTGATACCACTATTTGGTACAGAGTTTTTTTGTTAACTTGAGTGCATTATGAACAGCTTCAAGAAAAAAAAACAAATCAAAGATATAACTTCAAACATGATTTTCTTCAATTATGTTAGTATACATCTTTTGGAACCCCAAAGACTTGGATCCTTGAAATGGTTAATTCGTACCCAACAGATTAAACATATTTTTTTAGGGATTAATTTAGTTTCTACTACAATTAAACTTGATCCTTTTCCATTTTAAGATAATCGAAATATGGTAATGGTAGAAATAATATTATGAAAAATATAGTAATTAAAATATTCATTGTAAAAGAAAAATCATTAAGAAAAAATATAAATTTACATTTTTTTTGAAATAAGAAGAAAAAATTCCCCATCAAATAGATTTATAATCAATCATGTTGGTGAAATAATTAAAAATGATGGAAAATTATAGGGTTGAGAAATCAATTGAAAATTAAAGGGAAAAAATAGAAAATTTTCATGATAAAATAAATTATCAAAATTTAGATGCTATAGGAACAAAATAGCCAGGATGAACTCAAGATGAAAATGGATATTACATAATGAGTCGACATGGATTTAACTCGACACATTACTTTCAAATTTTGAATAGTGATTTTATATTGTGAATGATAAATTAAAAAACCTATGTGTTTCATATATCCCATGATTTTTGGATTGATTTTTTTACAAGATATTTTGGGACATCAGTGCATTTTATCTGTGGTGGGGGACACACAATTCACTTAGTAAATAGTAATCATGTATTGCATTTTCATTATCTAATGAATTCATATCTCTTTCTATTTTCATTGGTTAGGTCTTAATCTTGAAATAATTATTCGTATGATACCTTGGAATACATGTTCCAAATTATTATTCTTGATGTGAATTTTATATAATTTTTATATTTTTATAAAAATATCATTTAAATAATGAAAAATCCATCTTTCAGTAAAAATAATCCTCAAATTACAACCTCATCGTGTAAAATAGGTAAATAACTCAATGAATTAAAACCATGATATATATTTGAATTAAAAGTATAGAAATTTTAATTATATAATATAATTTTTCTTATTAGTAATGAAATTATTATACACTTAAATTTATTCTCATTCATTGAGAAATAAAAATGTTAAAAATGTGTTGTGTTGACTACTTCCTTCACAAATCAACATATATCCTTTTTAATTATATATCGATTCAAATTTATTGTAATATCCTAAAATATTTTCTTTCCATATTAAATGTATCTAAATATTATCTTTATTTCTTTTTAATAATTATAATATGAAAAATATAAAAAACATTCATAACCATTCACATCAATTAATTGTGGTATGTTCATATTTTTATTGTTTATCCAACTAAATTACTGATGATATATATCTCTATCTTGGATGAATATTTGTAAATAAATTAAAATATTATTATATTCCAAAAAGTAAATAAGTATAGGATTATTGTTCTTTTTGGATTATATTAATTATATAACATGCTAATAAAATATCATGTTTAGTCACTAAAATTATCGAAATAATCCAACAATGATTCCATTTTCACAAAAAAAATCTAAAAAACTTATGGTATAATGAATTAAAATTTTAAATTATGCAAAGATAAAAATTACATTAACATTAATGTTCAAGTGTTATCATAGAATTTGTACAGAAATCAACATCATATACCATGTGAAAAAACAGTGATGTTACTAACACCTGATGAAAAAAAATATAATGTATATGTAAATAATATTTTCCTAAAAATGATAAAAAATGGTGTTTATTATTGTTAATGTATTTAAATAAGGTTACGAGACTATATATTATTATTCTTGTGATTGTTATACATGGTCATAGAGTGATTCTTATAACATAGGGAAACATGGTAATAATTTATTTTTCTAATTTTCAAATACCTAATACTTGTTTTATATTTTACACTAATATATTTTGTATAGTTTATTTAATAGAATATATTATTCTAAAATTAAAATGTAATCTATTTATTTGTTTTATTTTCCATTTAATGATTTTCCTCCCATGATTCTTTGATTATTAGTTTATATAAACCGTGATGTTTTATCACCTATCCAATTTTAAAATAGATATTTATTTGAAAAGATAATCAATATATATATATATTGTACATTTATCACATAAACCAAATTAATTTTTAGTTCTACTTGTCTTATATGAATTTAATTTCACACCATCAATCATTTTTACGTTTTTAAAGAAACCAACCCAACCATTTATTTTTGTTCATGAATTCTAATCTTCTATACCCATATTAATCAGATACTCTTAGTAATGATAATATATATGAATCAATTATTAATTACGATCATATTCAAATAAATTACCTATTTTTCTTGTTTTAAATATAATTTTAACATTCCTATATGGGTCTTTTTCTTCCAAATGAGAAAATAATTTGTCTTTTATGTTTTCTAGGTGAATAAAAAATTCTATTTTTTTATATTTTTCAATGATACTTACTATAGACATCTTCATTGTTTCTAAAAGAAATTATTGTTCTCAAATTTTTATAAAATATATCATTTGAAATTCTTTTAAAATATCTACATTATTCCGTATTTCTAAAAAAAATCTAAATGTATTAACATGTTTTTTATAAATGTTATTGTCATTTGACATATATTATACTTGATCGATGATATTACTAAAAATATAAAATTCATATTAGTGTTTAGTTTAGATTATGAAATATTATTTTATATCATAATAATGACCCATCACTACATTTTTATTATCTCATCATCCACTGTGTATAGATATTGTTTTTCTTCAAATGACATTCCCCTTTGACCACCCTATATTTCATTTATTTGATTGAAGGGTGTTCAACTCAATTTCATTCATCGATTGATTGTGGAAATCATTGACTAAACCATAAACCATATTACTATTTTGTGTAAACGATAAATACTTTATTGAATGTTACATAGCTATTGTGTTATTTAGTATCATTGGATAACAATTTATCTTATGTTTGGTTATAATTGTTATCAATGAAATTATAAATGTTCTCCTTATATTAATTCATTTGAAATGGATATGTAAACTATTTTCTTTCAAGGGTTATTTATGATGTGATGTTTTTCATATAGAACTCATATGATAGGATAATGATAAATGGGGTCATATGTTTCACCCTAATGTATTAGTTTATATTAATATATAATGAGATATTAATGTATAGATATAATTATTTTTTTACACAGGAATGTGAATAATGAGTTTGATCTTATTTTAGGCACACCAATAATGTGTATTTTTTTCAAAAAATCATGGTCCTAATGATTTTTTTCATAATCTTCAAATGATTATGATTAATCGTTTTTTTATTTTTCCATTCCTTTTCTGTCTATGTCACATTCCATTTTTTGGCCTCTTTTTATTATAACCCACACATTTTTGTTGTTATATAATTACTGAATGATTTAATATGTATGAGTTTTATGGTAAAACATTCATATGTATCCTAATTATAATGATATTCTATTTTTATACTCACTTATTATATTTGTTTCTTATCACTAATGGTTTACTATATTGAGAAAATGAGCTCAACCATTACTTATATTTCCATTTACATTGGTTATGAAGATGATTATTACATATTAGAATTTTAAATTTGAGTCTAGTATCACTTAATTATTAATAAATGATCATAAAGGTGGTAAAATAAACTAATTATTTTGCATGTCCACAAAGAAAATAAACCGTACATTTTTTTAATCTTATCATTTGTGAGATGTAATGATTACCTCATTATAATGTTTTAAAATAAATTTCTTGACCCGTTCCAGAGGTTCCCATTCCATGACTACCAAAAGTACTCCTCTAATAGGCCAGGGGATAGTGACTTGCATCTAGTAACCATATCCCATAAATCGGTGTACTTTTCCTAAGTACATGAACACATGCACACATCTTCTAGAAAAAAAATATGAAATTTAGAAATAGTATGTAAATAAATAGTGAATACCACTAACATACCAACAGCATAGTACAAACATAGAAAAATAGAATGTAAAAATAGTCCAGAATACAAGTCAACCCAAAAATGTGTCTAGAAAAGTTAATGCACAAGTACCTGAAACTGATCCGTATAATACTCTACCTGACAGGAAAGGTACTAGACATCTATTTGATGCTTTAGAAGTAGACCAAAACTGTCTAGTCTTACTAAACACCTCCTAGTCCTAGTCCACCTAGGACTTCTTCAAATCCTCAATCACCAGAAAAAAGGGATGAAACATGCAGTCAAATATTGTGATAGGGTGAGTAAAATAATACTCAATAGGACACCACAAAACCACAAATAAAAATTCACTACATATTAAATTTAAAAGGAATACCACAATGGAAGGAAAAAAATGATGAAAACTAATGGACACCATGAAGGAACACCACAAATGAACACCACAAAAGAACATAATGAAGGAACACCACTATAGAACACCATGAAGGAACACCACTAAGAAACATTATGAAGGAACACCATGAATGTACACCCTGAAAAACACTAATAAAGAAATCTGATATGGAAGACCACCAAAGAACACTAAGAAGAAACAAAAATATGTTACACCATGTAGAAATACCACTAAGGAACACCACTAAGGAACACCAGCAAAGAACACCACTAATGAACTCCTCAAAGGAACACCTTGAAGGGACACCAATAAGGAACAACATGAAGGAACACCACAAAGGAACAACAAAAAGTAATATCACTAAGGAAACTGGAAACAGATAACCATTAAGGAAAACCATGAACGAACAACCCCAAGGAACACCATGTATGAACACACTATGTATATCTAACAAATACACATGATGTAAACTACTATGAAATACAGAAAGTATACAACATTGAAATACATGAATTATACCACATAAAGATTCATGAAATATACAACACAGAAATATTACAGTTATCTCATAATGCTATATGTCAATAGCATATACTATGAATGTTCCAATATAGTCAATCTAATGAGGCACACCATCTCCACATGACAACGAATCTCTACATGACATGCCATAACTATAAGATACATAATATTGATAAGAAAAAAATCATGGTAATACACAGAGTCTCTAATTCACATAACTTCTAGTTCTCATGTCTTCTAGGTGAGACATATTCTAGGTCACCCAGATTCTATGTCACATAGATTCTAGGTTACATCCATCAATAAGATTATACTCTTAGCGAAATAGTTTGAAGAGAAACCACTCCTCCAGACATAATTTTTCATGAAAAATTAAAAAAACTCAATTAGAGTATCTAAAATGACCATTTTCATCACAAGGGCCCAATGCCTCAAATGACTAGTCAAACAAACATAGGGTTTGAATGTTACGAACAATTTTATAAAAACGTTTGACCAAGGTTTAGTATGGCCCAAAATGGGTTGATCTATTATGCTTGGAAAAATGGGCATTCTTGGACAAGGAACACTGGGCCACTGGGTCCAACCCACTAGGCTGTTGGAGTAGGCCAACTCCCATTGCTTCGGCCTATGCTGTAGGATATCTTGTTTTTCCACACAAGGTCTCCCTCTACTATGTTCCTCCTATGTTGATGTAGTTTCATTTTATAGTTCACATGGCTGGTCAAGCGCACCGCATACCCTGCATCCTTGTCGTCATAGAACCCTCAAACATAGAATCAAGTAGAATCCTATCGCACCACCACGTAAGTGACCCACCCTCACTACGCCACTCGGCCAACACTCTGGAGGTCTTCTACAAACCATTCCCACCCGGTGCACCAGAACCAAGGTTCCCTCTAATAGAATTTTGTCACCACCAGTTTCCCCGCTATAGGCATCAGCCTTCTAGATCACCATTTTCTGGGATAGGCCCCCTGGACCCATGACACCGCTTTCTTGGACTAACCAGAGCGTCCAACTCCAGCCGATGTCATGTTCCACCACCTTTCACCACCTTTCACCACTATCACATACAAATCATATCACACATTCAGCATTCCCCTTCAACAATGCATTTAGGATGTCAAGGATATGATTTTGGATCAATGATCCACAAATTCGGTTTTCAATGATCAATCATTCTGAAAGTGGTTTCAAAGCATGTGAAGAATACAAAGAGCACACAAAGAATGCGAGAGATTGGGAGAGAGAATAAATGAACTTGAACACCCAGAGAATAGATCATAGCCTTTTTTCATGTTGGACTCAATTCGTTCATGTTAAAAGGAATAACGAATAAGGATAATCAAAAATAGGCATCACCAGTCAAACCCAACAAATTAACCATCCTATAAGAGTGACTATACCATAGGTAAATAGATTCATTGGTTGGTCAGTGATCATCAGTGAATCTAAAAAGGAGAAAGGAATTCCAAAATAGATCAAATGTCCTACCATATGTATTTGTCTTTTAAGAGAAATGTTTTTGTTGATTTCCCTGCAAAGATCGTCCAACATCATTGGTACAACGTTCCATGATTCGATCTACAATATATCATTATTTTCTTGAGAGGATTATTTCTCCAAGATCTCCTAATTGATTCAATATCTTTCCTAGGGTTATACGACTAACATTGGTACTTCTTCATAAGGATGATTCTAAAGTAAATCATCACTTTGTCAACAATATAATTTATCATTAATTTTTTTAATGATTATTATGTCCTATATGTGGATTTCCACAGAAGACCTGTGTCAACTAATGTTAATTTGAATTTAGGTAAAACACCACATTATGAACTCAATTGTGGTCTCATTTTACCAATATGATTCACGGTTCATTAGTAACTGGAACCAAAAATAAAATAATTTTTAATTTAATTATATTATTTATTGTTATGTCAAAAACATATCTTTCACAGCCACCCCATGCCAACCTATGGTATGACTTTGATATGGTAAAGCTATTTCTATAAACAAAATGGTGCCATCAAATTTATTATCTTGGAACCCATTTAAGATTTATTACTCCTTTTCACGAAAAATTCCCATGTATGATTTTAAAAAACTTATCATCTGTCAATGAACTATTAGACCACATCGGGCCTCAAAATCACACGCCTCCTCAATTACTCGTCTAATAATTTTACCAAAAAAAATTTATAAAAAAATCTTGAAAATATCATTCAATACATTCCCACAACCTTAATTATTTAAGTCCTCGAAAGCCAACCCAAGGGCTACCCAATCGTAGAAGGGTACTAAGAATGGATCTGAGCCTCTTTCTTCCATGTTCTCTCCAAGATATTCATGTGCTGCCACCAAACACACCCTCATGAAATATATCACACATGATGAATCATACCAACTCTAGAATAAAATATTATATGAAATCCCATAGCATGCCATGTAGAACCTGAATGTTTCTCTCAGTCGAGTCATCTAATATAGGGTGAATCACATTGATCAATCGCAACTGAGCCCCAATATCCTCCAATAATCCCTTATATGTCCAATATGTAAGGAAATTATTATAATCTGAGACTATCATCGACGGGACCCCGTGGGGTAAAATTCAATCATCTATATAGAGGCATCACATGTTCTCTACTGAACTATGCTCTAGAAATGCTAGAAAGTGTTCTAATATGGTTATTTGGTCAATGATAACTTAGATGTCATCATGTGCCCAAGACGCACATCATAAACCATCGATTATTCCATTTATATCCCATCACACATCTATTATGCAACCATGGGGTGTTGATTCATTTTTTCTGCAACCTGGTGGTCGACCTTCACTTGCTGATATGTGAGGCATCAAGAGAGAAACTATACAACTACATTATTAATACGTGGATAGAAAAACTGATTTTGGGGGACATGGTACATCTTGTCCACACCTATATATACAGCTTAATGGGACATACTGAACTCCCTCAAAACTAACTCCCACAACGCCACTGGTACTACTGAGAGACCTCAAAAAAGAACAATTGTCTCCCACCTTTTGAATATCAATCAAGGGAATGTCTTGTAGATATCTATGAATGTAAATTCCCATAGTCAGTATCTCGGGTATGGGCCTCCTTGGGTCACTGTAAAAGTGGATGGGTTACAACCATTAACTACAGCTAAACAATTCCAACTCCATCCACTGAGGATAAATACAACAAGGAAAACTGCATTCATACCTCATTCAACAACCACAATCAAGATATCCTATAAATATCATCTGTCATCGCATTCCCCTTTAAATTAGTAGAGATAATATATATGTAATAATCATGGAGGAACTCTAGAAAACGACTCTATCTCATCATTAGTTGGATTCACTACAACTATTCCACCACTATATGATATTGAGGACTCATAACTCCTAGTGCATCGAGGGTTAGGAGTGCCAATTGACGAGTAATCAACTATACCATAATTTTGTGAGTCCATTTTGGGCCACCTGGGTTTCATTTCCACAAAAAAGGAAAACAATATTCCACCACTGAAGACTCAACACATTATTAACCTAAAACAATCAATATGAGAATGAACTGTAGTTAAACATTTTATTCATCATTTACTTTATAAGTCCTCGATGACTCTTTGATGAGATATTGACTGAATCTCTCATGTCTAAGAGTCTGGACACACTATAGACAATAGTGTGTGAGTATTTGTTCTCTTCTTGTAGAAGTATCCAAGCAAGAGGGTTGAGTCAACAGCTAAACCGTAATTTCCACGTCTTCATCATGATTCATGGAAAGAATAGAATGACTAGTACCTACACATATCAGTACTATAGCTAAATAATAATAAGCACATATCATACCCCGAATAATTTCTATATCCCATTATTTATAATCCTCGACTTTATGAAGTTGTCCCCTCCCCTTTCATCTAGCTCCCTCATTTTGATGAGGGCCAGCCCGGGGTGGTTGTAGTCACATGCCGAAATTTCTACCACCTCTTACATCTCTCCCAATTCCTCTGCCTCATCTAATACCTTGGGGATCTATCTGCCCTTAAATTCCCACTATTTACTATCACTATATGTATCTATATATCTAGGGGATTCATAGTGAAAAATTATCACCCTATAACCCTAGAAAAGGTAGAAATGTACCGAGGGATAACGCTACCTCAAATGTCCCTATGTAGACCTCACTCGAATGTTTGATACCTAAATTACTCATCATGTAACACATACATTTTGTTCATGGAAAGGTTTTCACACCTCGATGAATACATAGATATTGACATGTCATCTTTCCCTATATGTAGGATCTCATAGACATGAACATCCCCCTGAATATAATGTTAGGAATCCACACGGAAATGTTAATCAAACTCTATCCACAGAAAATTTAGCCCATCACAATATCAGGTAGCCAAACCCCAACATCTCCCTACTAAGCCAAGTAGTAGAATCACTGTCAGGAACACAATCTAATTTACTAGTGTCCTAAAAATACGGAAAACTAAGACCACCACCCCAAGAAAATCCTCAAATGAATGTGTGTCAAGCTCACCATAGAACCTACGGGATTGTATCGTTGAAACCCATTAGGAATGATCATCTTGTGCTCCTCGTCTGCTGGTACTATGAGCACCATGTGATTCCATATAGGTTCTGGTATTGATAGGCCACCACCTAGAGTTGTTATCTTGAGTAGAAATCCGTGTACAGATGTCTCATCACTTAGCAGATCATCCTCTTGATCACGTGGTGGAATCCAAGATGGTTGTCTACATAATGGCATTTAGAAAAATAACACGATGTACCATGGTTAATAATGTATATTTGGTGATATGACTCCATAAGAAAATGATAACACAACCAAATATTATATGATCCATGTACCATTATTTTTCCATACAACCAGTGTTTCATGTGTCGAGATGAAAAGTATAATTTAGAGTCCTGGTGTATGGATAAATCAGTTACCGCAGTAACACTAGATTAACTATCATGAAAGCCGAACATAAAACACATAACACTGTTTCCACAAACTAATGTCATAGACTCATGGTTCATATGTATAATAGAACTCTTATGATATCACTTTGTCACTAACCATGAAAGAGGGTCCCATACCATGACTACCCCAAGACTACCTCAAATAATCCCGTGTCTCATGGGTAGCACTGAGTTGGAACATCAAAAAATGGGAGGCATTTGCCTATGTACATATACAAAGGCCCACATCTCCATGCCCAAAATGATTATATGTAAAAAAACTAAGTAGAAAAGCATGCATAACACTAAGATATCATCAATAGAGTATAACAATAGATTACTAGAAATTAAAGAGTGATATAATACAAGCCCACCAAATATGGGTCTAGAGAAAATATTGTCAATCATCCGCACATGAGACAACACGTGCGGGAAATACTGTGTAGGGGTGAGTAAAAACAATACTAAGTAGGAGAACCCAAAACCACAATGTATTTACACTAAATAGGAATTCATAATGGAATACCTTATAGGAATACCCCAATGGAATGCCACTTAAAGAGACCATGATGGAATGTTGTGACTGAATACCACTAAGGAACGCCATGAAGGAATACTAATAAGGAAGATAATGAAGGGACGCCAATAAGGAACATCATGAAGGAACTCCACTATGGAACACCATGAAGGAACACCATAAAGGAACACCACTAAAGAACACCATAAAGGAACACCACTAAGGAACACTATAATGGAATAACACTAAGTTGTACCACGAACGAACACCACAAAAGTACACCATGAAGGAACACCACGAAGGAACACCAAAAAGGAACAATATTAAGCAACACTAAAATAAAACACCACTAAGGAATTCCATTAAGGAACACCATAATGTAACAACATAATGAAACAACACCAAGGAACACCATGAAGGAACACAATAATGGAACACCACTACAGAACAATGAGAAAGAACACCACAATGGGATACCATGAAGGAAGACCACCAAGGAACTACGAAGTAACACCATGGAGGAACAACACTGAGGAAAAAACTAATTATACCCTGTATAATTAAATGAAGTATTTCACAAAGAAATTCAGTCAGTATACCACATATATATACATGAAGTATACCACAAAGAAATACATGAAGTATACCAAACAAGAATAGTACATTCAGCTCACATAATTTTATGTATGGAAAAATATATTATAAGAAATTCATGATAGTCAATCCAATTAGGAACAACCTCTCCATGAGACACATAGTCTCCATAATACACAAAGTATCTATAAGACACAAAAACTCAATAAAACACATAGTATTAGTAAGAGACATAGTCTATAAGTCACACTTCTTCTAGGACACATATCTCATAGGTCACACACCTTATAGATCACACATCTTCTAAGTCACACAGCTTCTTGGAAATATCTTGCTACAAGAGTCGACTTGTAGTGTTATCGTTTTAAGAGAACCCACTACTACAGCCATTGGGATTCATTATATCTTTGAAAAAACATATTTTTAGTATCTTGAAAATGGACATATTGTCACAATGATCGCAACTCCAAAAACATCTCATCAAAAAGACACACGGTTTGAAATTTATGACTATTTTTATCCAAAGGTCTGACCAGGTCCGGTATGGTCCAAACTGGTCTGACCCGCTGGGCCGGATGGACTACGGCACGACTCTCAATGGTCTAGCTCATGCTTAGGAGAAATTTTATTTTCCTTGCATGGTCTTCCCCACCCACGTTCCTCACTTGCTGACATGGTGCCGTGATGATTTTCATGCGTCCCACTCACTACATCACCTACCCCACAACATCACTTCCACAGGATCCTCCAACATTGCACTGATGCACGCCCTAGATCTATGTCACGTATGCGACATCCTCTCATCATGTCTCTTGGTCAACCCCTTGGCCTCCTACATTGAACAACACCCACCATCCCCAACGCATCTCCCTACCATGTTGTGTCTCCACTGGAATCCCCACCAGTGCCTTGCCCTATTGGCTCAACATCCTCCTAGACCATCCCCCTAGACCTATGCCTTTACATTCCTAGACTGGCCAGAGCCACTACCTCCAGTTTCCACCTCCTTGTGCTGGAGTGCACCACTATCCCATCTAAATCATGCAATTCCTTCAGTGTCACACCTCCATTGTACATTTACTGGGTCAGATGTTCGATCTCAGATCATTTCACCATGAATATGGGGGGGTGAAATGATTGATATTTCACTTAAGGGTTTCCAAGAATGGGGAGAAGATGAACAAAAAAAGAAGAACACAAGAGATTTAGGGGAGATAATAAATACACATGAATGACTGAAGAATGGATAATGCCCTTTGTTCATGTTGGACTTGATTCATTCTTGTTAAGGGGATGAACGAAGAAGGATAATTACATAGTTGTATCACCCGTTAAACCCCACAATTTAACCATCCTGAATGAGTGACCAAATTGCGGCCAACCTATTCATTTTTTGGAATGCATTAGTCATTGAATATAAAATGTTGAATGGTAATTAAAAATAGATTAACCAACCTACCTTACATTTGATCAGTCATTGATGGGGGACATTTTCATTGTTTTTGTTGACAACAACCTCTAACTCCTTTGGCACGACAATCCACGATCTAATATATGATCTGTCATCATTCACTCAAAACAATTCTCTCTCCATGATCTCCCTATAAATTAAAATTCATTTTGAGGGTTAGGAGGATATCACTGGGATTTATGAATAATGATGATTTTAAAGGAAATCAATATTACATCAAAAAATAATTTGTCTTTAAATTAATTAATGGACATTACGTCCTTTTGGGTTATTCTTATGAAGGCTTACAATGAATAATGTTATGTCATGCCTAGGAAAAACACCACATTATGAATTCAATGGATGTCTGGAAAATCCAATCCAGGTCATCGTACATGATGTATTTGGATTTTAAGATAAAGTAATTTTTTATTTAATTATTTTATTTACAGTTATGTCTAAAAAAATCTCTCAAATTCGGCTTGTGCGGGCCATGTTAGGCATCACCTAAGGTAAATCGTCTTCAATGAACATAATGGTGTCCTCATAGTTCTAGTCCGAGAACCTGTTTAAGAGTTATTCCACTCTTTCCGTAAATCTCATGCTTAGGATAATAAAACCATAACATTTTTTAATGAACTGTTTTGGGCACACTGTGCATCTAAATCACACACCGTCTCAAAAATTGTTCTCTAGATATTACAAAATAATTTTAAAAATTAAATTTGGTAAAATAGAATTCATTAAATTAAGGAAATATTTACAATTTTTATAATAAAAAAATCACATGACCTTCTTTAAGGAATGAATTTATATAATATATTCTCCGCCATGTGAGGGTAATATGAGTAAATCATTATTTATTAACTGTTTTTTAAAACACGGTGTTCTCATAAAATAAATATTTCTTGATAAAATTTAGTCTTTTTAACATTAACTTTGTTTTATGGTTTCAACATCAAGACCTGTCTCATACAATCCATTTAGAGAACCGAGATAAGTCATTGAAAATATAGATCAATGTTATTGATGTGTGTTTAAGAAAATTTCTCAACCATCTTCTTATTTTGTATTATTTATAAATATCCAATTTATTGTGATAAAAAACAAAATGAATATGAATTAGACTATTCAGAAGTCACAATTACTATTCAATTAACAAAGAATCTAATTTTAAAAATCATTTCGAAAAAATATTAAAATAAAAATTATGCAATCTCAGGATTATATTTTAAAAGATAATACTATTTTTAAAAAATATTCTTGTATTTCAATGTAATCTATAATGACTATATTCCACATATAAATTAAAATTTCTAGAAAATTAGTGTCACAATCCACACCCACTAAATTTATATAATGGTAAAATAGTAAAGACCATAGTGTCCCTTGAATCATAAATCCTATAGTCCGTGTATTGGAAACTAACCCCAAGGTTATAAAATATTGAAATTAGAAGCACTCAACAAATAATTCGTGGAAAAAAGAAGAAGCCACTAATCAAATACATATAACATAAAACAACCCAATCCTTAATTAATGTAAATTTCATATGTAAACAAGGAAACCAATATAAATACATAATTAAAACTCTTGCAGATGTACATCTGATAGCACCTCCAATACATCATCTATTAATGTCCATCTCACTCACCAAATCAATTTTAAAACACTATATATATATATGGGTTATAATACAAGTTAATGGAATATGATAATCCCAAAAAATACTCATTCATGTTTTAAATAATCAAAAATATTCCTCATTGAATAAATAATAAAAAACACTAACATTGATTCTATGTTATCTGTCACCCGAACAAGTTGTTGCTCACTCCCCCAATATCACATCCATCTATAGTAACATATTATGGAATCATATATGATAAGACGATATCCCATAACCACATATCCACCTATATGGTCACTCTAACGAACCAACAACATATTTATTATTCTTTAATCCATTATAAGTTCACATATCCACAACGAGAAATACCAAAAAAACAACAATATATATATATATATTTATATCCAAACAACACATCACTAAATCACATCCATTTCACATTTGGGTATGACGAATAAGAAAACCTTCATCTTAATTTTATATTCTGACCATGAAAGCACCATATAATGTATCCTCATCATACAAAAACCATATAAAAAAGTATATATACATTATAACCACTATCCATTATAGACTATATACACATTCCAATGTCAATGAGCCTTCATATCTCATGCTACATTGGAAGGTGAAGTGGGTAAGAGGGATAAGTCTTAAATTTATACTTTATAAAACCTAGATGTTATGGAAAATACCTACAACCCATTTCCTCGTATAAGTGCCATCTAGGATATCGGAATTATCTAATAGATTATGAGAAATAACAAGAAAATATAGTGAATATAGTAGTATACATAAATTATTATCATACGTGTTCACACATAAAGAAATACCACAATATACAATGATATCAACATCATCATCCCAATTTGTAACTAATGAATATTGAAGTTACTATAACTAAATAAACTCTATCTATCTATAATAAAAACTATAGTAATATTATAAATATTCAATTTAAATTACAATTGTTAGATTTTGTATTTAGATTTCTGAAACATCATATTTTAAAATTTCTATATTTAATTCTAGATCATTCTTTAATACAAATTTTGATTTACGAAATTAATTAATCATAGCTCATACTTATTATATCCCTTAAAATTAATCCATAAAATTTATTCAAATCGTATATTTTTAAATTTGAAAAAAATGTATATCAATTCTATTACACCACTCATTACCATTTTTTGTAATTTTATCCATATTGAATAAAATTTGGTAAATCCAGCACAAACAAAAAATAAATGAACCCACCATCACATAAACCATCCCATGACACATTCCAACAACCATCGTAATAGCCCCTAAACCACTTCACTTCCACAATACCATCCATGTAACTTCAACCATAATTAGACAATATACCATAAACCACATACAAATCAATAACCTAACTAAATCTTCCAGAATATCTAGATTAATAATATATAACCATTATACTCATGATGATAAATACCCAATGCACTATATAAGTTAAGGGTAAACAAATAAATAATCCACATTGATCAAATCCTCTTTAACAGTTATTTCATATTTAATAATAATTTTGTATTATAGTAAAAACACATTAATTAACAATTCCCATAATCCAACTTATTAAAAAATAATGTCAATATCCCTTCTTGATTTCAGATTCCAAAATATCAATAAAAAGATAAAATAAAGCGATTTTTTTAGTCCCTTACACAGACTAGGACATTAAAAACTACTACGTGAGATAACAAGGAAACACCAACTAAAAACCACCAAACACATGAAGAAAAACAATAAGGCCCATTAATGACTGTTACACAATGAAAATAAAACACTAAAACACTAATATTGAATAAAAAATATTATAACTCTTTCCATTGAATAAAGGATATGAAACTAATCATGAATAAGAGAAAAACAAATTATTTTATGCTATCAAATATGTTGATCTATCATATTTGAAGGTAAAACCAGATAAATGATTTCTATTTATCTCGATAGATGGATAAACAGTCATCAAGGGTTCTAGTATAGTTAGAAAAATAATATATACAGCAATACGGGGACCAAATTTATAACCATACTAGAAAATTAATGAATCGATGTTTGACATGGGTGAAAGTTTAACAAAGAACCACATATTCAATAACTATGAAACAATACCTACCTAGATATCATAGGAAAGATAAATTAAAAAATATTAATAAAAATGTTCATTATATAACCATTACCACCATATCATGAGTATGAAACTCTTTGGGATCTTTTTATGATGTTCATCCCCATCTTTAGAATCCAGTCCACCCTAATCAAAACCATCTTCCAATTAAAGGAACCACATCACGTTAAACCTAAAAAATGATATATTAAACTGACCACATATGTCTTAATAATGAGATGAGAAATATATAACCATATTTATCCTTTGGGTAAGAATAACTAAATTCATTACATTAGATACAACATTAATGAAAGAAAATGATAACAAAATAACATAAGGTAATACTAAAACACCTTAAGGAGACCATTCCAAGACCCATATATCCATAAGGGGACCAACCCCACATATGATAAAACCAAAGAATCACATAATATTAATTCATGTATTTAACTATGAATGAATAACCATATAACAACTATACTGAAACCATACTCCCTTCCTACTATGACCCAAATATTACCTCAAAAATGACATGGAAGATAAACCTAATAACTCACACTTCTCACCTAAATACATGAAACATGTCATTGTATTACTATTTATAGCATTAAAATGTTTATTGAATAATAGTCATAAACTGAGACCACTCATCATTGTGTGATATAGATGACCATAATATAAAATTACTCCCTTTGTGAAATAACTCCTCTATTTACTTCTTTCTTCCTTGATCCTTCACATGAAAACTATAATACCTATAAATCACAATGTAATGGTCTAATATGTTCTTGGATTACACTTTGTATAACTTTAAAATGTTTCTCACAATTGATAATGAAATAAAACTATGAATTAAAACCCCAGATAGAACACCAGAACATAATATGGAGATACATTTTAAACATGAACAACAACATCATAAAAACATACCAAATATCTTTGATAAAAAATACCATTAAATTCCAAACACAATAGGTCATCACAAAATATATTCAAAAAAGTGTTTAAAATAGCACATCATATAAATCATGAACCTGTGAATCATTATACCACTAAACCTATTTTTGGACACCATGCCTCTATAAGACACAAACCATTATACTTAATTTCCCACGATATATATTCTCTTTTCAATGCAACAACTCTTTTAACAACTCCATGAATTCCATTTTAACTTATAAATCTATCTAAAAATCAATAAATGAAATTGGTGTCATCATATGGATTCCAATGATTATGAAACACATAGATAACATTATGGATCTGATTTAACTATAGTGGAAGGGATAACTAACATTCCACCTAACTAACAATATACAAAACCATGAGGGGACCCGTTAAATATGGTAAAATATTACTATCAATAATAGAAATTCAATTACATGGAATATGAGAATCATTTTTGAAGAAATTATATTTGGACCCAATATATAGATGTATTATTAATTGATATGTTTAAGAGTTCTCTTGATCCTATTCCACGATATTACCATCAACATTCATCTTCGCATTTTTTATGCATTGCACCACATCTATTTAAATATAATGGATTCTATAAACTATTTATAGAACAATAGTGGTCAAAATAGAATCCCATTAAAGGGATCATGGTGATCCATAATGATGGATGAGTTGTATATAGAGTTAAATTTAATCTCAACCAATGGAAGGTGCTCCACCCATGTATCTATGAAAACAAAAATAAATGTTCACAATATGTACTATAGTCTAATAACCATCTACCTAATTTCACCATCCATATGATGATTAAAAGTAGCGTAATGGAATAATAGTAATCAAAAATAACTATGCAATTCTTCCCAAACTCATGAGGAGAATAATAGATCAAAAATATGAATGATGGTCATTGGATCATCATGGAGATTTAATGTCATATACACATTGTTACTCACAAAATCATCTAAAGAACCCCATTATTTCACAAATATGTGGTGGCCAATTTTATACTAATACAAGACTAGCCAAATGAAATAATAGACTCATTGGGATTAATTAAATATGGGGGTGAAATACGTAGTTATTTACTCCTACTAATATTTACATACATTTAATGGATTCAAAAAATCTTTATGAATTAAATTATATACCTTCACCTCTTGAGAGAATTATCACGGTGAAATGAATAACTACACTGACCACTTCATCCCTAATTTCCATGATTTACCTATAATGGTCTGTAACTTCTGGGAAATACCTAGATTCATACATAAATATGAGATAAGAAAATCCCAAAGAACCTCATTTCACATCACTGATGGAATGATAAAAAATCTGTTGAAAGGATACCCAACACAGATCATTCTCTCACCATACCAAAGTAGTTATAGTAAAAATGATATGATCTTGGTAGAACTCCACAACAATATCACAAAATTATTACTACTTAACCCAATAAAATAAGTATAATTTTACTATTATTTGGTACATGCAAACTCTACCACCACCCTCCTCTAAATAATCATGTGTCCCTATAAAGTCATCTATTAGTATTTATAATTCTCCAGATTCCCAAATTAGATTTACCCATGATTTCCTACCAATATCATACCAAAAAATATTCTTTTTCCTAGACCTATTTAATATCTCTATTCCATTATATTATAAGAACTCTATCAGCCGCTGATGACATAGATTCAAATTTTCAGAATAGAAGATACACCTCAATATCTCAAGATCTATAAATTCCATAAAGCACCCATTGATGTGTCATTCATGATAGAAATAAAAAATACCAACTTAAGCACATGGATTATATAGTTTCACCCATGAATACGTAAATAACACAACCCTTATAAGATCTCTGAAAATTATTTCATCAAGAGATAACAGATACTAAGATGAGAGGAATCATAAGAAACAATGATAAAAAAACAACTACATCAAGAAATAAAATTAAAAATCACTAATTACCTTCTAAAAAATGTATTTAAATGATTTATGATGCATATTAGTCCACAATATGTATTTTTTTTAGGGATTCCAAATGGGAAAAACAGATGAAAAATATAATAGTAACCACTGATAATAGCCAAAAAACAAATAATAATATGAACCACTATAATATTATTGGGTTCTTCCATAGAGACAACTACCTTAATAGATTAATGATCAGCTCCCACTACCATTGGATACAATAAAATCATTATAAAAAACACCCCATCCAACAAATGTAATTCTTGGATAATTTCTCGTAAAATTGATAGTGTCAATTGTTTTGTAAAATAGTGATAAAATGATCAACATAACCCATCCATGTTCGACTATATGTTAATAAAATTAATTAATACTCCCATGAAGTTATCTAAAAACTCATTAAATATAGGTTTCATTAGTCCAATGAAAATAGTATGGGAATTTGTGGCACCGAATGACCTGACTACAGATTCAGTGGTCTTATAAATCCACCTAAATTAAATCATTATGATATTATTATCCCTTACTCATATATAAAAATATCTATGTTTAATATGAAGTAATATAAAAAATTTAATTTTTAATTAGTGTTCATTTATATTCTATGATGATTCATTTATAATAATAAATTATTAAAAGATTACAACACTCACTAAATTGGTTCATTGAAAAAAATGAAAAATGGAATCAATGTATGATGATACATTGAATTTGGCCATAAAATTACATTAATTATGAAGTTCAAAAATGATGGATATAAAAATAGATTTGATCACCCCTTTTTTATACAACCAGTTGCATGAAACACTCTCTTACCTCTCTTAATTCATGTAGCATATTCATTAAATATTACATTCATAAAGGATATATATTTGGATTTATCTTTCATTTCAATGTGTATAAGATGGACATTGAAAACCAAAAAGTTGTATCATAAGTAGAAATCATTGGTGAATCAATATTTTCATTTTAATTTTTAATGAATTTTTTTTTTACAAATTGTGGATGGAGTCACTTCAAGTCTTGAAATAAATATGAAGACTATTATTTATATATTATAAATAAAGGAAATGTTATGTAAAATTTTATGTTAATGATGTTCATAAAATGTTTTATAATATTAGAAAAACAATAATAACCCAATATTAATGATAAATTTTTATTAAAAACTATAAACTATGAAAACCTCAAATTTGTTACCTTTATTTATGAAAATAAATAATGTATTTATTTTTAATCAATATAATTTATTCATGAATTTAATTTTATTATATGTAACTATTTTATAAAATATGAATGTTTTTGAATGATAATTCAAGTAAATTTAATGATCATTAATGGTTAATAATAGTAAAATAATAAAAATGAATAATATTCCAAAAAATAATATAATAAGTGAATGGACTAGATTGGGAAATTGGTTAACAGTTGGTGGTGGACGAATAAGTGCTATGAAAATTTTATCTTTTTTACAAATTTTTATTCCTTAAACCCTTTTACATGTTAGAATATATATTTTATAATTATATTTTCCATATCGCATGAATTTTTTTGATAGAAAATATATATGACACATATTAGTTTTAAGAGTATCACCACTATATAAGAGTAACTAGTCATTAGTGTATCTGTTATTGAACAGAACAAAAATTCTCCACTATAATAATTATATACAAAATATAGTAGTGGTGATAGAAAAGAATCATTCTCCATGATTATGTTCCCATAGTAAGAGGTGGGGTAACGAACCAAAATTTTCCCCAAGAATTTTTAGGACCTTTTCCAACCTGTTAGATCATTTCTATTTCTTTATACTACATCTATAGAGTAATATATATTCTCAAGTAACTTTTTTATACCCTGAATTTCATCTAGATAATTATAATTTTGATGGAAGTCATCGTGATAATTTTTACATCCTTCACTATTTATCTTCTATGAAAAACCTCCAATTTATTACCATGTAGTAGGTAAGAAATTCCCTTATTATTACTCCATAAGATTTTTTTCTATCAATTTTCACTATCTGATGTTTTCCATCAAATGATTTTTGTTTGGTAAAAGATCAATGAAACCTTTTTCCATCATCTCAAAAACAAACTGAATGAGGCCATTTATTTCCCCATCATATATAATAATTCGTATTGAAATTTTAATTTTGTGATGTTTTCCTGATGGTTGATCCTCCAATATTTTTTTTCTCCTATATTATATTGATTGAAAATGATAAGGAAACTTCTTCTATTAGATGGGAAATAATTCCTCTTATTTTTAATTGAACATAAATTTTCTAGAATAATATATCAAATGAATTTTTACCTGATGGAAATTGTTAGGATATCTTATTTTCATTGTTTGGGGATTTTAGTTTTTGTTCAATGATTTAGCTCAATTAAATACCCCTACCCCACCAATTCATCTAGAACAAAACCTCAACCCTTATGAAATTTCCAATCATGATTTTTCTGCTATATAATAACACAATATTTTTTATCACTTTAGTTCCATCATATGTGAAAAAAATTTGGCCCCAATTTTTTGTAAATCTTAAAAAATATCCTTTATATAGTTCATCTTCACATATAGTAAAAAAATTGATCATACTAAAAATTTAATTTTTCACTTACTACTAGTCATGATTTTGATGGTACTATTATCTACTCTTTTATAGTATCATTAATGCACCATGAATTGTCTAGAAATAACTCCACTCATCAATATTCTATAAAATCATGATAATCCATGACATTCCATTGTGATTTTATGAAAAAATGCTCCTCTAAACATCATTAAAATTTATATCTTTATAAAAACATTATAATGTGCATCAAACAATCAGACAAATTAGTTGAAAATTTATACCACAAGATCATCTAATAGAACCTAATACAATATTTTTAGTGGACCATAATATAAATTATTATTTCTTATGTTCTATGGTTTGATCATATGAATTATAACATTTATATAATTTCTATTACATGTATTCCTTGGAGAGATGGAATTTCTGTATATTTTTTCTCTAATTATTTCAATTGGAAACCACTATTTAATGTGACATCATCCAATTACAAGACTGTTTTAATGGTGGATTTTTTATAATGATATTTCATCTACTAAAACCCCTCAAAAACATTCCTTCACACATAAACATCATTCCTAAGGTATCCAAGAATCAAATATGATAAATCAAAATCTTTCAAACATTGAAAATTTTCCAAAAAACATATACAAAGAAAATAAAACAATTGTTTCCTATAAACATCATATTATAAACTTGTTATATACAATTGAATTATTCTTCTTTTTTACATAATATATTTTTCCCTCATTATATATAATCTAGCATCAACTGATTTTTCACAACTCATGATGTTGAGAAAATAGAGAACAAAAAATAATATCTTGATTTTATTTATCATACATTCTATTGGATAGTCATATATCATCATATAAACTTTTTACATATGGGTCAAAATATAAAATAATAATCCGCAATGTTTATGTACATAGGACTTTATACTTATCTTCATTTTAAACAACATCAAAAACTATTGAGACCACTTTTTTTTGTATCTTATTATCAGTCTTTTAATCAAATGAGGTTGATGTTTTTTAGTTTTGTTTAAAATTCTAAAGAATTAAATCATTTATTAATGATTAATCTGATTAATAACTCATGGGATTTTCTTTGCGGTACATATTTAAATTTAGACAAGCCTATATGATGAACTATTTAGTTTTTTATTCAAATGGTTTTACTTAAAACAAAATCAAATAGAATTTTTATATCTAATTATTGAAGAAAATATTACATAGAATCAATTAAAAATAAGAAATAAAAAGTTCACCAGATATATCATTTTATGTTTGAGGAACATAGTTGATAAATATTATAACCATATAGTTTTTGTATAGGTGAACATCATTTGATTATCTTGCTTTATCTATTAAATTCTCACTGTCTTCTCTTTCTAGTAACCTTCTTATCGGAATCTTCTTAATTAAATTTCAATTGAATAATATTTATTATCATCATATGGAAATATTTTCCAGTTTTATTCTCAGTTCAATTAAGAAAAATAATTTTTGAAACATAATGAACATTGTAATGTTTATTTTAGAAAACATTCTTTTCAGAAATAATGAAAATGTTTGAGACATGAATAAAAATCAATAATCATTATAGGTATGAACTCAATTTCATAAAAAACATTCCATATGATAATTATAGTTGATAAATTTCTTAATAGAAATATCAATTTTATATCAATATTATTATCAAACATAGAAACTTCATATAAATGTCCAAAAAAATATTCTTTATAAAATATTCAATACATTGACATCTATAGAAAAAATTATATTTTTTGAAAAACATTGAAAAATATGTAAATAAACTGGAAGAAGTAAAAATACCACCAAAATGCAATCAACAATATCACCATTTTTTATTTTTTTTGAAATACCATAAATTTTTGTTTACAATAAATGTTTTAATATGTGTATATTTATCTAATATCGTTTCTAACATTATCTTCCGCATAATAGTTCCAATATATCATTTCACTTTATAATACATTTATTGAAAATAAATAATAATTTTATTAGAAAAGGATATCATGGAATACTTATGAAATACTCCATCAATTATTTTAATCTATTTATATGTGATCATTAGTGGCATATAAAAGAAACATATTTGATTTATACAACCAATACATAACATACCAATCGATATGAAAACATGTCGAATTTTCACTCATTTTATTTTCTTCAATGGATTTACAATATTATTTTAGGATGACAGTACATAATGTGATATGAAATTTTTGTTTGAAAGATTAACCTAAAACACCTACACTTAATTAAACAAATAGATAAATAACCATCAAGTACCACAATCATGATGAATAGCCTTGAGGCACTTTTCATACATACACTTTTCTTATAACATTGATTAGTTCTATATGTCACCCAATTTGATAAATATATTATTTATAGTAGTTAGAAATGGGAAATGATGATACAATAACCTTTTAAATTATATAAAAACACTTCTGGAATAATATGATTTTTACGAGACAACAATATTCAATTGTTATTTAATATTATTAAATTGTCTCCCCCTCAAGTTGAGTTTACTCAATATATTTATAATAGTGAAACTATTTAATATATATTTATTAGAAACATCACATCGAAATAATATCAAAATAAATATTTTCTTATGTGGTTTTTTTGAATTGTTTACAACTTCCACATATTCACCAGTATAAAACATTCCAAAGTTCTATAAATAATTATACATTGGAAAATATCTAGGATAGAATAGTTCTCATAAAATTATGTATACAGTTAAAATACATTTTACCTATCATAGGATCTCCCTGAGAAATTCCTCCTAACCTGTAATTCCATGTTTTAATAGTGAAATTCCAAAACCAAAAAGGTATAGGGAATAAAGTTGTTCTACATTGTACTTAATGTGGAGAGAATTGTTGATATTATTTTCTCAACCATGTTTTCTCATTTTCTATATTAGTCATGTTATCATATCTGAACATCAAATATTATTTGAGAAGAATATTTCTTTCTAAATTTTAATCAACATTTTTTATGAATTTATACATCTCAATAATTCTTAGTGAACTTGTATGTCCATGTTTTTGTTTCATTTTATTCAAAATAAATTATTTTCATATAATTATTCTAGAACAATCATTTATATTTTTTACATCCATGTTTCACATCACACATAAAAAATAATTATATTCATTTTGATTTTTGGTATTCTCTTTTTCTCTATACCTTTCTTGTGATTCATCCATTTTTTATATTATTTGAAAAAACAATGCCCAAATAAATAAAATATCATTAGTAATGTTGGTTATTATTATATTTTGAATGCATATACTTTCATATTTTTTTACTTCAATAAATTAAGGGAGATTTTTTGTTAACAAAATTCATATCCTTACTTATCATGGTTGAAAATTCATTACTCAATAAATTAGGTGTCCTCATTTCATTCTAATATTTTGTTATATTTCAAAATTGGAATGTACCAAAATTCTATCCACAAAATTTATTAACATAATATTTGTTTTAATTTTTTTAAATATATTATAATTTTTTTTTGATAAATTTATAAATTTTATTCTTCATCAAGGAATTTATCAAATTGAGATTGGATTAATTTTTTATGTTTCTTTTAGCTAATTATACCGAAAATACAATTAAAAATTATATAATTTGTTTCAGCACTAAAATTGAACAAAAAATATTTTTTCTTGATATATTCTACATAATGTTTTTTTGCCTCCTTAATTTTTTTTAAATATTTATAGGGAAACAATTTCCAAAATAATTTTTTATCCACCCAACCCATAGTCACTGGATTTCAATCACCATTATTCATACATACTTGTACATTTTTGTCATCTAATATGCACTATTCAAGAAAACTCATTTATGGAAATTATTACATGTTTTTGTGGATAGTATTTCTTTATTTTTATCTTCTTATTAATGTTCATTATATAAATTCATGGCCATATTATACATGTGGTAAGTATTATAAAATTATATCCCTCTAATTATCATTAAGGGGCTGCAATTTTATTTATATGTGATGTTTCGATAAGAGAATTATAAAAAATATCCAACTAATGTTCTAGTTCTATCCATTTTATATTAATGGTTATTTTCTAATCATACATCATAGTCACATTATCTTTATAAACATTTATCAATAATTTATATTTCACATCACAACTTATATCATTTTGTTAAATGAAGATCAATGTTCATTTGTTTTCATGGACTTTTCTCCCATTTTTAAATCATTGAGATTAAGGAAATTTTCAATTTTTCATTTACTAGATGGGTCATTTCTTCTATTGTTTTATTAACTCATTATTTCTCAACTTCTTGCTTGTTCTATTTCAAGGAACTTTTTTCAAATGCCTTATTTTTTTGATTTAAATTATACATCCTCTTTTGTGAGATGTATACATTTTATAAATTTTTATTGAAAGGATTTCTACATGATATATGTATCCTTTCTAAAAGGGTTACTTCTTCCCCCTTTAATTGAAAAACTCCAAATAAGAGGGGAAAATATTTGTTATGAATATAATGAGGATTATATCTTAATCAATCAACTAATATATCTTTATAAGTGATTGATTGATCATTATTTATTTTTATGATATGATCATATTCATTATGTAAATTTTTTAAATAATTTTGACATACCTTTAACAAAAATTGAATTTGTGGTATAATTGATGTAGAAAATATTTTCTTCACATTATTGGATGCATTAGCCACTTTCGCTTCACATTGAATGTCATATATAGATTCACGACTATAAATACATGCAGAATAACATAATTCCTCTTCATTTGATAATAGGAAAAGATTATTATTATTTATTTTCTATTTCATTATTCTTTTAAACATGGTCATTGTAGAAATTGAATTATAATCACAGATAACAAAATCTTCAGATAAACCATACCTCATTGTCAACATTAGAATGAAACACAAATGTTTGAATGTGGATTACATAGATTTAGAGATATGAACATATGTATACTAACCCTCTAGTACTAATTGACATGACATGATTTGGATATTATTAATTTTGATCCGGGTGCGGAGTCGTGGTAACTAATTTCATGGAAATTTTTTATATTTTACAACTATTTATTAAAATAAAACTTAACCTAATTATAACCTCGATTACCATATTATATTTTCCATAACTAATGAAATTATAAGAATGAAAATATATATTTTATATCATTGTTTCATAAGGCTTCCTACCAAATAAGAATATCTACTCCTTTAAACGTATGGTGCAAACTAGTACATAGATTCTACACTATAATAACCTCGATAGTGAATAAAGTTGGGTGGATGGAAAACAATATATAACCAAGTGTATGTAATTTCAGTTAGAATGGGGGAATAAAACAACATGCTTCCTTGATCTAGTGATCAATTAGTACAACATTTCAGTTTCTTTCTAGTTATTTATTCTAATTTTATTTATAATTTTTTAATATATAAAGTATGTTTGTAACATTATTAAATTATTTTATATCCACTTGACCATTGATCGATCAGAGATATTGTATTCTACCATTAAATTTTCATTTTTATAAGGAATTAAATCTTGATCAAATGAGATTTTAGTTGTCTCAGTAAAATAGATACATACACTAATTACAACATATTATTTTATAAAAACATTCATAGAATAAATTTCTTCCATTTAGTATATCCTAAAATATATTTTATAGTACACTTCTTGGATTCCTAGGAAAAGGAAAAATAATAAGTGTTTTCTCAAATTCCCGATAAAGGAAAAAGTATAGTGGAACCAATAAAGAATCAATGATAATAATCAATATGGTAGGGTAAATAATTGGGAACACATTACTTGTAATCAATAACAATGAATATAGTGAATCAATAATATGGGAAGTAAAATAACTGACACACATTCCATTCAAATAACTAGATAAGACAAAATTAGTATGTAATTGTATGAATATAAAACACATAACCCTTAATCAATGAATTGAAAATGAAACATATCCATAGATAAGTCGAAAAAAATTTCATTTGTTGAATAAAATATGAAACTAAATTAGGGAAATTCATAATTATGGTATTACATGTTTCCTATGTATATGAAACCATGACTGTAAATAAATTTAACAATATAGTTTAGCACATTGAGTTTAAAACAATATAATATTAAAATTAAATTTATCTCATGAGTTTACTAACGCATTAAGGGGATTTCATTAATATTTCCCAATCCCATTGGAATTACTTAAAATGATCCCCAACCCATGTCATACCTATACAAATCATTCCTGATATCTAATAAACAAGATTCCTTATCAAATACCCATAGTGAATAATGTATATATGTTTATCATTATTTCCCCAAATAATCCATTATTTTTCAATATAAAAACTATTTTAAAATGGTATATGGTTTAAAAAATATTTATAACCCTAAAATGGAATGGATTTTTAGGTAAAATTCAATGTCAAATGATCGTATGAAAATTGATATTTAAAGGTGACTAAAAGGAATCAAGGAAGTGAGTTTCTACACTATCCATGACCAAACCAATAATAACCATCTAGATGAAGGGTAAGGACTGTTTCAATACAACATACCCCATACTGAGTAAAAATAATTGTCTCTTTCAGTTCATTAATATAATTACTTTAAAAAGTATTTTAATGATAAGTTTTACAAAAATAAATATTTTTTTCTAAAAAACCATTTGAAAAATATATTCCCTGATTTATTTAAAATATATTTTTAAATGTATCCTTCTAAACAAGAAAAAATTAGATTCAATGAAATGATAGCTGTTAAATCCATACATGTCATATGATGTAAAAAGAACATTCCTTTCACATGGTAAAAGGTAATGAAAATTCCTTTTCCGAAATTGAATTGAAGATTCTTTTGAAAACATTTACAAAATAAAAAGTTGTAAAAAGAACATTACAAAATCATTTTGAAAATATTTATAAGATTTTGGAATATTTTTTTAAAATAATATTTTTTATATAATAATATTATCTCCAACTTAATAGAGAAATAAACTTTGATTTTCTTAAAAAAAATATCTGAAAACTTTCCAATACCAATGAGTATAAAAATGGTAGTAAATCATGAAATAGGTCATGAATAAACATATAATAGAAAAATTACTTGTTTTTTTGAATAATGGGAATATATTTTTCTATAATGTAAATACCATTTACATATCATTAAAATTTCTCTTATGGAAAATAATACATAAACATTCCAAACTGTCCCATTGAACCTTGAAATAATGGATTCATAAGCCTAATGAAAGAATAACAAAAAAAATTAGATACCATAATTGTAAAATTATTAATTATATAATATATCCAAATGAGAATTATGTACACCTCATAAAATATATAAGTGGTGAATATGACCATTATCTCATATATTTAAAAAGTGAGATGACAATCTACTACCTTGCATCTGACTTTTATCATGTGTCATCATATTCAATAATAAAATACATATTTTAGTTATTTAATTTACTCATAAACTTCATCATGATTATATTAATTTTTAATTCACTTATTACCACGTTTTTTGAAACTACCAAATCAATTAATTTTATATTATGGGTTTTCAGAAAATCAATTTGCGTATCCATAACAACTGTTATAGGAGAAATATGGGATAAGGGGTAATTATATAACGTCGTAAAAATTATAATAATGAAATAATTATTTTATATATAAATAAATTATACTTTTAAACCCATCATTATATATAGTTTAAAAATTAACCAATGTAACAATCATGGAGACAATAGGTTGTACGTACACATGAGTGACGTTACCATTGTTCAATGATTATTAAGGAACGAATGTAACAATATATATTAATACAGTGATCATTATATCATAAATACAATGTTATATAATCCTATATATTTATACATATATTTTTTGGGATTAAAATGAATCACTTCATGTTGAAGAGGCAGTTGTCTACACGTCCACGAACAACATTATCACTTTTTTATGTTTGAAAAGGGTAATAAAGAAAAAGATAATATTATATTTCAAGAAATGTAATTATTAAATTAATATCATATTTATATTTTTTATATATCATATGTTTAATTATAATTAATTGTTATACATTTTAGGTATCATGTTAATGAATCACATATCTTTTAGGAGGCGGTAGACTACACATCAACAAGCAACATTTTCATAGTTACACAAAATGGAATGAATAAAGGATTGTGTTTTAAAAGAACTATAGAAGAATAAGAAAAAAATAAGTATCATATGTATAAAATAAATAAATAGTGTTTTAGTCATAATTCTTGACCATGAATGGTGGTAATTTAATACTAAACAACATTATTTTATGTGGTAGTAGTCCGTCGTACGCATAAATGGTATATTAGTTACCGATTTGATGGATTTTTGTATGTATCGGAATAAAAATTAACATAAAAACATAATATTATTATTTGGATACATTATTATTATATAGTAATGAAATAATAAAATTTTATTGAGTGGATAATGTAAATAATACAAATGAGATTTAGGAACAATATAACATCTTAATCGGATAACTCGTTTTTGTTTTCACCAAAGGTACTCCATGGAAGGATTTGTGAACTAGATGAGGAATCATGGTTGAGGTGAGGGATTTGGAGGAAATATTTTTTAATATATTTTTTGATAAAAATTTCCTTTAGAGGTGTGATGAAATGGGATGCGATGAGGCCTTTTATAGTGGAGGAGGAGTGTAAATCTTATAAATTTCAAGAAAGGAAATTACACTAATATCTTTACCATTAAACATGGATCCAATAAAGGTCCGATTTCTATAAAATGGATTATATGGTATAAATAAGTTTCCAAAATGTATATTGGACATGTTATTGTGTCATTTTGGATCATAATATTGAGTTTTAGTCCATTGTTAAGATTAATTTCTCCTTAACCATTGTAATTAATTTTAATTACATTGACTACAACTTTTAGTGAAAAATTAAATTAACTTTATTATAAATTAGAAATTATTATTATTCATAATAAAGAATCCATTATTCCATATTCCAATCCAATAAGTGGTATAAATTAATATAAATTCAATCATGTGTACCGGAAATAATGAAGGGTATTATAGTAAAAACATTCAAATGTTTGCTATGTTTTTATAGGCAATTTCTAAATGAAATTTATTATAATGAAACATATTGGATTAATGGATAAAAACATTTATAACTATTTCAAAAACATTTTTATAATATTTATTATCATTAAAAATAAATTAGATGAAAAAAACATTTTTGAACTAAAATAATGTATTTTCACTTTTCATTATCAAATGTAACTTCCCGGAAAAAATAAAAAAAGCCCACAGAACCAAATTTTTATATTTCTATTTCAAATACTAAAAATATTATGACATATATAATCTATAAAAGTTTCAAAAATTTAATTTAATTTATGATATCCTTTAAAGGGATGTAAAAATTACATAACAATAATAATGATTTTTATAAGAAATCATGGGTTTGTTCTTAACATACGCCTATCAAATCTTTTGGATGAATATCAAAAAAAAATTAAATATAAAATTTATAATTTAAATTAAAATCACCTATTTATTTAATTTATTATGATAGAAAAATATTTCGAGAATAAAATTATATTTCTATAAAAAATATTTCATTTACGTTGAATTTAATTTTTATTAATTTATAATTAATTAATGACCAATAAAATCATTTAATATTTAAGTAAACCGTGTATTTCCAAAATTTAGATAAAAATACTCCTAAAATTCAGTTTATATTAAATATATTAAATAATAAAATTTTGAAAATCTATTGTTGTTTGGTAAAGAGATGTCTTTTATGTATCACAAGCCATCGAAGAAACTCATTATTCCATGTGATGTATGATAACTATGTGTTGAATGAATTTCTAGATAAAAATATATATAATTTATTAAAAATATTAATTTTATTTTAAAATCTCATCATATTATATTCTCTTACGCAAATGGATTTGTGTGTCATACATGTTATAAAATACAATGTTCCACATTTAGATTTTTAAGGAATTACATTCTTCCCAGTATAATTATATTGTGTCCTCATAATTTAAACTCAATTTTCAGAATATATTGATTTATATTTCTTATATTCTAAATCCAACATAATGATTAGGGTTCCTAATAAATACTCTATAATAGAGATAATGAAAATTAAAAGTTTCACAGAAATTAACATGATACTAGGGTTCTAATTTGGAGACCATTACTAGCACCTAGAGATTCATTTTTTGAGGAAAAGTGTAAATATTTAAAGGGAGTGATTAAGGTTATCAATAAAAAAGAATTTTCTAATAAAAATAAATTTTAGTACCGCCAATCAATAAATAAATGTTTATTTAAAGACCATTGTTTAAATAAAATAATATGTATTAGGAAAACAATTGTAAACATTTTTCTAATGAGGGGTATTTACTTTACTACCTTTGAATTTAAGGAAATATACATAGTTTATATATTAATATATACAAAATTTAATCCTTTTGTTCTTATTAGATCCAAATTATAGTTCCTCCGTCATTTTAAAAATTAGATATACAAATATTAACTTTGATGATTGAAGAAAAAAATAAAAAAAAATTAATAGATCATAAGGCCCATAAAAAAGAGAAAAGTCAAACTATTTACCTCTAACTATTCTAAAATATTATTATGGTTAATAAATTAATCTCGAAACATAAAAATTTACAGTGATGGATAATATTTAATATTTATTCATCAAATTTTTTAACTAAAAACAATGATATATTAACATGGACATTGTATTGGTCAGTGGTAGGGGTAAAATGGCTATTGTTCTTCCGATATATGTTCAACACCCATGGCCTTTATGCACATAATTGGTTTTCACTGGTCACATTTCGTTTCCTTTTCAATGGATCAATTAATATAATTTCTAAAATAAATATTATGTATATTGTTTATGTAATATTATTCAGTAAATAGAAATTTAACTAAAATTTTAAATATAACCCCAAGACAAAGATACTTCATCGACATATTTCTTAATGGTTTCTTCCTTGTCTAGGGTTTCCACAATAAAGGATGACATTTCCTAAAACCAAAAAATCATAGTGTGATCATTAATTATCAAATTATAATAGATGAATATAAGGATATTTAATATTTCTAAATCTTGACACTTTATTTTAAATCTATGACACCTTAGGTTTAACTGGGTTTATTCATTGAAATTTAATTCAAAATGGTTTTAAAGTAAAATTTGAATTATGATATGAATATCCCCTAGAGTTTTCAAAATAGGTTGATAATAATGCCCATATTCATGTACCATGTTACACCATGTCAGGTCCAACACACCATGTTGAAGTTGTTACGTAAAGGAACATCTGTTCCTAAACCATGTCCACGTGTAGTATCATGAAATAGATTTATTTCAATGAATACCTATAAATTCTATACATTACCAAAATTATATGACGTTATTCTACCCATATCCTCAATTTCAGTATTATGGTTACAATCCCTAGTCTAGATTTTCTAAATCTAGTTTCTATGGATGCTGATAAACCTCTAGTTGATACCAACTATAGGTCCCCAACAACAAAAAACCTAAAGTCAATTTCTAATACCATTACATTATCAAGATTACAGGGAATAGAATTCGGAAGAATAAATAAATTTGTAGTCTCAATAAACAATATATATATATGTGTGTGTGTGTATATATGTGGGTCTTATGTTGAAAAATTAATACAATAATTACAACACAATTTTTATTATTAATATTAATTCTAGGACTACATAATTATGTCCTGTATATCCTTGTATATCGATCATATTACACATGATAAAATTTTCCAATAAAAATAGCTTCATTTAGAGTATTCAGATGGCACCATAAGAAGCATTATACGGAAAGAGATGACGCACACCAACCTCTTTGTATGAAGTTGGTGGAACAAAACTCGTAGGTCCAGAACTGGTGGAGGTAATGATGGAAAAGGTGAAGGTAATGCAAAACCACATCAAAGCAGCCAAAGTAGGAAGAAGAGCTATGCTGAAAACCGAAGAAAGGATTTGGAATTTCAAGGGGGAGATTATGTTTTCATGAAGGTATCTCAATGGGAGGGAGTTATACGTTTTGGATAGAAATGTAAATTTAGTCCTAGGTACATCGGACCATACTAATTTCTAGAACGAATTGGGACCGTAGATTACCGTTTGGCAATGCCACCAAGTCTCTCCAAAGTTTACTATGTGTTCCACGTATCACTATTGAGGAAATACATGCATGACCCAACGCATGTACTCACTTACGAGGAATTAGAATTGGAATATGATCTGTCTTATTGCGAAGATCCCATCAGGATTCTTGATACTAGAGAACAAGTGTTGAGAAACCAGACGACTCGTCTGGTAAAATTTCTATGGAGAAACCATAAGACGGAAGAGGCAACGTGGGAACCCGATGAACTTATGATGAATAATCACCCGAGTCTTTTCATATAGTAATTTTCTAGAAATTTTGACGATGAAATTATTTGATGGAGGGGAAAATGTAACACCCCAAGCTTCCACGATACAATTCTCTTTGAATAATATAGTAGTGTGTGTTGTATGCGACCTCGAGTTCTAAAACACACTACAACCAATCAAACTAGCCGTTATGAAATGTAATACCCACTTTTTCAAATTATATAAATTTAATAATTCAAAATGGACTTCATTTTTGGATTTATAATATCGAAATTAGCATAGGGTGATGTTTTGGTATTTTTTTGAAAACATTAAATTTTTTATTAATAGTGAAAAACACTGAGTTATTAGTTAAAACCAATTTTTTATTTAAATAATTATTTATTTTATTTAAATTAAATTAAGGTAAAAATAGATACATAATACCTATATAAGTTAAATTTAATTCATTGGAGTTGATTTAGAATAATTTTAGATATATAAAAATGTTATTGAACTTTTTACCGTCTTTTACCCACCTTCTATGAGAATTTACAAATTCACATAAAACTTAATTTTACTGCTTCAGTGAGTGGAATTTCGAAAATCCAAGAGACATGGTTAATATAAATGAGTAAAATTTGGTTCAATAAGATAAAAATAATTTTTTGTAAATAGTAACTTTTGACTTTTATTTACCACGGTTAGAAGTAAATAGGATAATTAAGGGTAAAAATGATATTAATATTACACTAACACATGTCCTAATTCTATTATACAGGTTTATCTCGACCAAAAACAACCTTAGGATTAAAATATTATAATTTAGGTCCACTTGGATTAGATTAGGACATTTATTATTATTTAATTCAAAAAAGAGTTAAAAGAGTGAAAATCAATTTTTAATTACTAAAACATTTTTAATATAGGGTTTTAGATAAGATAAATCCGATTGTAAATATTCATTAGAATTCTAAAAATATTTCCTACATAATGGTATTTTATTTATAATTTTTAGACATTAAATAATTTAATTTATTTAGGATGCAATGGTGATGCAGTGATTACTTAATTAATGAAATATTAAAATAATTGATATTATAGATATCCAAATAAATGTAATTTGAGACTTTATATGAATTAAAATAATTTTATATATTAATATGAAATTTTATTATTGATATAATTAGGTTTTTTAGAATTAATAATGCTTTTATGATTGTCAAAAAAATCAAATACCAAATAGTGTCAAAATTGACATAAAACAGTTTTTAAAATGAATATTATATTATTAATTGACATTAAATTCCTAAAAATCTAAGGATCGGACCAGAGTCTTATATAATGATAGGTGTATAATTAATGGACCACTTGTGGGTCTCTTGGATGTATATGGTATGTTTATTAACTGTATAATATAAAAATATAAAGTGACATGGTAAATGTAAACTAATTAACTAAGAGATAAAACTAAAAGATAAGGTTAATATAATAACCCAAACCTGTCTAAATTCTAATGGTTGAAAATATTTCGACCCATACCCACCTTATACTTTGAATAATCCACTTTGGAGCCATTATAAACTGAATGTTAATTTATTATAAAATAATATTTATACCTTTTCCAAAGGTGCCCCTCACCGCTCTTATAAAAGGGCACTCCCCCTTCTCACAAATTCACACATTCAAAGCCTTTTGGCTCGGCCAACCTCTGCCCAAATATCCTCCCAACATCCCTCAATACAACATAGAGGCCTTAGGATGATCATAAAGCCAACCTAAGGAGCCTTTTTGATTAAATCAAAAGAAAGAACCCGAAGAAGAGGTAATGATTTCACAACCCTCTTTCAAGTTCCTTTCTTCTTCAACTTCTTCTTTACATATTATTTACATTATATAATAATAACTCCATTATATTCTATATAATTTAATGTTATTATTAGTATGGAACAACCATATTCATTATTCAATCCATCCCTTGAATGAAAAGTCACCATACGTGTGTACGTACGACCTACCATCTCCACGTCGTGGTGTAATTGTAATTCAATATATTATTATTTAGATGGGTATAATAATGATGTATAATTCATGTAAATAATAAATATAACATGATAATTATTCATTATATATGATATACTATCCAATTATATTTTAATTTAATATCAAAAGAATGAAATTTTTGCTCGTGCGTACGTACGGACTACCGTCTCCATGAAAGCGAAGAGATTCATTCCCCATCGTATCCATTCAAGTATAATTCTCATTTTATTATTAAAAATAATGTTTAAGGACTTGATATCATTCTGGATATGAATAAAATACAACCTATCCATAACAAAAATGCCTTATGTAACAAAACATATATAAGAAAATGATTATGTTAACACCCGAAACGGTGATAATACTAAAATATTATTAACAAAGCATTAATAGAAGATCATATATGATATAATAATTATTTATATAGTTATTGTATAACATAATAACAATGTTTTAACTATTATAAAGGTGGTTAACATAACATCAACTAAGTAAAAGTAAAAGGTAAGGGTTATTTCACAATCTCTTCATTATCCGAAATTGTTTATACGTGATTATCTACTGGGACATCTTTATCATCCACATCCATATTTCTTAAAAATGTTTTTCAAATAATTCTTACTATTTTAAAGACTATGGTATAAAGTAATTTATACCCTTGTTTAGTTTTTATAATATGTTTATAATGGAATCTTTCTGCCATTTTCCAAACAAGGTCCTTTTTAACATTTTCGACAGAATTAAGGTAAGAATGTCTTTTTTTAACTTATATAGCGGGTGCAGCTATTTTCCGAAATTATAAAATCGTCGAAGCTTCCCTTAAAAGCTTATAATAATATTTTCAAAGTAAATGTTTTATTTAATAATTATGTGACTTTTAAATGATTTCAAAAAAATTGATATTTCCCTTAAATAGTTTTTATTTCATCTATGTCAACATCCTTTGATGGATTTTAAGCTTATTTGAAGTTTATTTATTATGATACAAAACTTCCTTATATTATTGAATGTTGTATGATATGATTGATTGTGGATGTGTTATTTTTATACCATTCATGGTTTATGGTGAAATTACTGACATTTCGTATACTAGTTTTAATACAAATGTTTATGTTATGTTTAAACCTGTTCATATGAGGAATTCATTGGACTTAATAATTGACGGGTGGAGCCCAGTATAGCTCCTCGATGCATCGGTAGGTCTAATGAGAGAAACTAGTGTCTTGGAATGTGGCCTTTACAAAATCATATTTTTAGTCTTGGCACGAGGCCTTGGCTACGTTGTGATGATAGTCTGGCATTATGCATTCCGTTATTATGAAAGTGGTTATTGATATTGTATGTGATTATTCGACTAGTAGAATATCAATGCGAGTAAGTAAATGTCATTATTTGATTTTTATATTTGCTATATTATTCTGAAGTTCAAGTTTAAAAGGCTTTTGTTTTAGTTATACATTTCCTTAAATGTTTATTTTTATGTATGAAGTTTTTTTCTATATTGTTATCCTTACTGAGCATCTGAGCTCACCACTTTCAGTGTTTTATTTTTCCCAGGATGTGAAGAAATAATTTATGAATGACCTGCATGGATAGTATGTGGGGATATTAGAGTGGACTATGGAGACAATGTAGTTGAAGTTTTCATTTTTATGAAGTAATGTAAGAATAATGAATATATCTAGTGTTTCCAAGGCTACTAAACTAATCGATCTATCGAGATTTGATCTTTCTTGTGACCATGCCAATGTTATGTAATAATGCACCGAATCTTGGTATCTAGGGTCAAGGCATTACAAATCTACTTATACGGATGTACTAATTTAATATTTAAAATATCATCCAATGTTCAATTGAAACCATTAAATAATAGGTTAACTATATAAACCTTCTAAAAGATAAAATTAAAAAAATTAGGAAACAAAATTTCTCAAAATTAACATAACTATAATCACCAAAAAAACAGGTATTATCTATCAATTATCACACAAAAAACATGTGAATACCTTCCCTATGAATTCTCTAATTACATAATAATGACCCTAATTAACATAAAACCTTATTGAAAGCATACAATATTCTGTATCCAAAGAACAAAACCACATATCATTGAATACATTAAAACAATAAAATAAATCTTCCTACTCCATGAATAAACACATAATTTTATTTTTCTGAAAATAATTAATCAAATTTAGTGTCATCAATATTATCCAATTTAAATTATTCATATAAATGAACTAATTATACAAACTAAAGGCCACTTTTAAACATCAAAAAAATTAATGGATTTATAACCAAAATAATAATATTATATTTCAATTTATATCACATCTAGAGGTCATCAACATCATTCAACATATTTTAAAAATCCACAACAAAAAATGTTGAATAAATAATCCCTTCTTATTTTATTGTTATAGAAATACAATACATAAATACTTCAACTCTCCCACATCCTTCCCAATCAATAAACTATTCTCAAGAAAATTATTCATTATTACACCATTTAATTTCTTATTTAATTCATAATTGCTTTATCATAAATAGAAAAAACATTACATGTATAAACATTTTGACTCTCTTCATGAGATCTCCCATTAGAAAATATATTTCCATAATTCACATACATTTCATATTTTAGACATTCAACATTTGAGCAATTATTTTGGAACTATTATTATAATACATTAAATTATATTTACTTTTAATTATTCCAATAATTTTTCACTCTTTTCATCCTTATTTTACCCACTCAAAATTTTTACATACCCCTATAATACATTACCTTGAGTTATTTTCCCCAAAAATCTAAATATATATTAAACTAAATCTTCTTTCCTCATTGGTTCCCATTACCTGACCACTCAGTGAAATTTGTGATTCAATAATTTCGTGAGTCTGAGTGTTGATTAAGGTAAATATTATTAATAATATATTATGATAATTAATTAGTAATAATAAAAAAATTCTTTTCTACAGTCACCAACCAATTTGGCTTCCCGAAAAAAGAGTCACATCATAATTATTGTTAACCCAATCCCTTATAGTACCCCCACTCACTAAAACCAAAATGAATAGTGTGATATATTTTAATGATAATTGGAAACAAAATTAATATTTAAATCACTTATAAAATTTTTAAATCTTGACACCTTTTTAATGTATTCCATATTAGGTTTATCCTAGTTAATTCATTGACACAATCTAATTAAAGATTTTATGATAGTTTCTAATGTGTTTTATAATTTCTTGTTAATATCCCCTAAGAGTGTCTAATGTGATGTGGAGAAAGGACCATTTCGATGAATTATATGATTATCACGTCTAGATACATATTCCCTTTTGGAGTAGTCATCCCTGCGTACCTTTTTTCTAGAGACACATTAACTTGTATTATCCATACAATGAAATGAGTAAATGAAAAACACTTTCTCTATCCTTTAAAAACTATACATGGAATTTTACTAAACAATGAATCATCCTTATACTTATACATAAATACATCCCATGACATATCCTAATAAAATCCCTTGGTGTCCCACTAAATATTTCTCATCCTTGTTTCCAAAGGTTAACTAAACCAATCCTCTTAGAATAACTGCAGTGACTCAAATTTTCCATGCATGTATATTAAATATTTTTAGGTCAATATTCAATACATTACATAATAAATCCCATATGAACCCTAATATTTTTGTGTCCCTAGATACAAGGTAAACAATACATTAACTTGGTAAAATATCTTAAACATATCCCAAAAACATCTTCACATTTAGTACTCATCAAAGATATACCTACTTAAAACTATTCTTCATGACCTAGGGAAAGGAAAAATAAGAAATAGTGAGATAAATTCTTACTTAGGGTAACCATGGGATTTAAATATCCATAAAATTAAAATAAGTGTATGAGAACATTACAAAAACATATAAAAACCAAACAATGCATACCAATGATTAAAATTTTGAGTCATGGTATAACGATTGTTATTACATATGATATGAATAATAATGTAATAAAAGAACATGGTCCATGTTGGAATAATAGTAAAAGAAGATACAAGATTGTGTAATAAAAATAAGCATATAAAATATTTTTATTAGAAGTCAATGTCCTTTGCAATAATATATCCCGGAACTCTACGAAAATATGTGCCTCTTGGGTGGGACATGTCACTACCCCTAGTGGAATTCCCATACTTAAACTATAATAGGCTCACTCCCAAATCATCATACTAGTCAGGGATCACTCCCAATACTATCGTAGTGGAAATAGACCCCTTCAAAACCAATATCACTCCCCATTATTGTGATATATATCACAAGAGATACAAATAATTAACCAATGCATTGAATGGATATATAGGTCCCACCGATCATTGTTTATAATGTAACAACCATCCTTATTAATAAAATAACCACAATCCTTATTTATAACATAAACTTATTTACATACCAAAAATCATTCAATGTGTTCCACATGATCCTAAATTTGTCTTCATATTAGATCACATGAAATGAAATGAGTTTCATAAACATTTCATCGTAATATAACCTATGATAAATAAATAGTATTCCTAATTATTTCATCATTGTATCAAATCATAACCAGTAGAATCATTAATGGGTTTCATTAGAATTTTATCGTTGTATAATCCTTTGAAGAGAAATATATTTCGTAAGAATATTTCATTCCTAAACATAAAACATTCAGAGAAATCACAATAATTGTATCCTTGTATAATATCCATAGTAATTCCTAGGTAATATCAATAGGTGTAATATGATATGTAAAAATATTTTGATCGATCATTTAATATATTTCATGATAAAAATATCAATTCCTCTTTAGAAAACACTTTTTAAAACATTATACATTTGGAACATATGTTTCCTCTTAAAATATCCTTGAATAAGTATAATTGATTTCACCATGAATATAATTTTCAATATTATAGGATGTTTCATTAATTTCATTATTGTTAAAAAATATCTCATTCACCTTTTATGAAAAAACAAAATCTGTATTTTTTAGAAAGAGACATTTAGATTCATTTTTAAAACAATATTCAAAAAATAAATCATGGTTAATGTTTAATTATAAATATCAAATTAGAGTAATAAAACATTACTTAATAAATATTTATAAAACATTGTTTTTGAAGAAAAAATATTTCTGTTCTAAGAGAAAATTAATATCAGATTTTTTTAATAATGTTTAATAAATTATTTTACTTACATAAGAGTGTAAAAATATTTTTATTCATTTTATATTTCATTAATAACCTATGGATAATAAATTTAATGATGTTCTTGACTGATTGATCAAAATATATCCTTATTTTATGTATTATCATCAACAATCTCAATAATAAATAAGATTATAAGATAAAATTATTACCAATTTTGTATCATTGAATCACAATTCCAATGATATAATAACATTAAATAAAATAAATGAAATAATCAAAATAAATATATTCTTCACATTACATGTCAATTGGAAATTATATAGACCTCATAAAATAATATATGTTCGTAATATAACATACATCTCAAAGAAGAAAAATTGAGAGCAAACAAATATATTACCACCTTGGTAACATTGAAACCATAACCCCAATGAAAAGGGTCAACAAATGGATATTAAAATCCGCATAATTTAATGTGTAATAATCATTAAATAATTTTAGGGTCATTATATGCACCACCAAAAAATAAACATGCGGTGAATATAGCTTGTCTATTATATAATATAAAAAATTAATATTGAAGTCCACTATCGTATGTCTTGACATCCTTCATACACATTAAAAATTACAACAAAATAGATATATGTTATATATATATATATATTATTGGACCAAACATTCATATTTTATAGAATATATGATTTACTTATGTTCATATATAACATGTTTATTATCAATTCCGATTTACAGTAACATTTTGATGATTAATATTTTATTTTTCGTATATGTTTTGATTTGTTATTTTTGGTGACAATACTTTAATCGCGGTTAAATAATATCCATACAATAAAAAGGAAGTAATATAAATATTTATATATCAATTATAAATTAAACATTAATCATGAAATATTTTTTTGAGGTATTATGTATGTTACGATCTTAGAAAACGTCAATTGTACGTACACTTTTGTAATGTTCCATTTTTCAATGATTATCATGAAAATGTTGTAAGTAATATATTATCATTAAATAGTGATCACAATATAATAAATAATCTATAAATTATATATGTATATATATGTAAACATATCATAAATGTGGTTAGGTTTTGTAAATTGAGTCACATCACATTAGGAACGTGGTAGTCGACACTTATAATAGTAACATTATCATCTTTCAGTGAGTAGAATGTTTTGAAATAAAATTCTATATTATCATCTAAAAATGATAACTATTTCTTGAAAATCATAATTATTCCACTAATATAATATTTATTTATTAAATTTATTGTCATTATCTTCCATGTATAGTGTTAATGAAAAATTATCACATAACTTTTCAAGGTGGTAGTAGGTAATACACATGAGTGACATTGTCATATATTAAATTGAATATAACGGAAACAATATATATATTATGTAATGAATCGAGATGTGTAATAATTTAATAATATATATATATTATTCCAATATATCATCATACCCATCCATTAAAAGTGGAAATGGAAAAAAATGACATCAGTTCCTGAGGTTCTAGTCCTTCATTCACACAAATGATGTTTCTTCAACTCATTAGAAGGAATTGGACATGATTTTAGATCATAGAAATAACATAAAAAATATCAATAAATGAAAATTAATTTTATTAATTTTTAATAATGTATAAATCAAAATTTATGGAAGTGGAGTAAGGAAAATATTATAAGTCCTCGTTGAAGAACATTGCCTCTTGTTAGGGTAACGTCCTTATAATTACATCAATAATCATCCGGGATTGGAATTAAAAAAACAATAAAGATTATATGACTATAGGATGGAATATGGTATGTGATTAAAGTAGGTTCTTTGTTAACGAAAATGGTTTTAATGTGTTAATAAAAGAGGATTTGGGTAGACATTAAGAAGTGTGGATAGTGGCACACTTTTAATGTTTTGAATCAAAAAATTGGGAAGGCTCGTTGTTCTCCATAAAAAGGGATGAAAGTGGTGTATTATCAAGAAATATATATTATAGGGTCAATATATGGTAGTAAAGTATATTTTTGGCATATTCTACATCATTTTATCTATTATATTTTTAGTTTATCCCCGGTAAACACATTTTTATTATAACTGTGATAATTACTTTTTCTGTTTTTACAATTCATTTTTTTTCCAAAACTAAGTTTAAATTATTAAGAAATATATATTAATATGATTCCTAATATGGAATATATTTATGCAAATTCTATTCACAAAATTAGAAAAAATTTAATTAAAAATTATCATACATGTGTGACGAGAAAACGAGTTTTCAAAGAGAAAATGTTTAAAGGTTAGCATTGTTTTATATTAAATTTCAATTATATGTTGAATAAAATTACAAAAATATGATATATATATATATGTGAACGAATTTATCATTTTAACAAAATTTATAGATAATTTATCTTTTGAATAATTTAAATAAATAAACATTTTTAAATAAATATTCATTATTTTTAAATATTCATGAAAATTAAATTTTTCAGAAAAATTTCAAAAAAATACTTTAAAAATATATATAAATGATTATTTAAATATATGTATTATTTTTGAATAATTTTTCTAAAAGAGAAAAAAGTAATTTAAAAAACCATATGGCACATTGAAAACGACTGTTTTTGATATGTTTATTTTTCAACCACTAGAAGATTATATGTTAATTAAATGTATAATTATAATAATTATTATGTAAATATCAATTAATATTTATTGAAATATTACATATATAATTTATTAAAAAATAATATCATTATATATTATTTTATTTTATTAAAAACATAGAAACGTTAGGAACATTAAATTAGTTTTCAGGGAAAAAAATACCTTTTCAAACGAAAATATAAACTTATACAAAAGTTTGATAAAAACTATATAAAAACGTATTTATGTTGGTTAAATATAACTAAATAATAATTATGATCTATTAAAACATAATTTTAACATTAAATTACTTAATTTATTTAAAGGAAATGATAGTTTTTAAAAAATTGATATTTATCACTATTTGGGAACAAATCTATAATTTCAAAGAAAACCCAATATGTCACCCTATATTAATTTCAAAAAGAAAATTTAAAAAATCAAATTAATTTTATCCAAATATATTATAAATTCCCCTTAATTTTTCCCACAAAAATTCAAGAAAATAATTTTTCAAGAAAAAAACATTTTTAATGAATTTAAACACATTAATAAAATTTTAGTGATAATTTACTACGAATTTATAAATAAATTTATATTATGTTGTAAATTTATATGAATGAAATAGAATTTTGTAAATACAATTCGTATATTTCATCTTAGGGGATAGGTTATAAAAATATTATTTCATGGATCATTGAATCTTTGTTTTGTGTGTCAAGCACACTATCCAAGATACTAGTTGTTTCATATAATGTAAGCTACGTTAAAATTTAACTTTTTAAAATATATCATAAAATCATAGGATGTAAAATTCATCTCAATTATAACCAATCACTTATTATTTATTTAAATGGCACCACATAAAAGTGGCATGTTCCATAGTTTTCAAATTATATGGGAGTGCACTCCCATACCAGCTAGTTCTAAACTCTACCCATGCTCCCATGAGAGTTCAAAAACTATGTCCCAGATGACTTTTTTACATTCAATGTGATTCATATCTTTAAAGGATATCTCTTATAACTAATGATTAAAATTTTAATATACATATTCCACTTACAATCAAATAATCTCCCACCTCACGGTGTCATTTCAGGATATCCATTTGACAATAACCCAGTAACCACTTCATTTTCATGAAGTCCTCCAAGCAAATATTTACTATTTAGTCATTCTGAAAATTCCCAATTTCTCTTCAAAGTTCATGTTCTCTAAATAAATGAGAAAATTTATATCTTGGTCAACATGAAACTCCCAAACATAGGAGTTTTATGTTCATCATTTTTATTTGAAATTGTAACTCGTAACACAACACATTCTCTCTGTCCACTAATTAACACAAATCCTAAAAGTGTCCAATATGGTTATTTAAATCACTATCATGAGAAAATAGATTAGATATCCATTTATAAGAATTCTAGTAAATTATTTTTCTTTGATGTACATGTGATACTCCTTATTAGATAAATCTCCATGAGTGAAAAAAATTTGGCATAAAATCAAAAAACAAAACTGGATTGGTTATGTAACAACACCTGATACTATTAAAACATCATATCAAATCACAATAGAAACTCAAATTAACATTTTATTATAAAAATAAATAACCCTCATAATGATCTCTCATCAACATGGTCACTCTAATCTAGGGATTAAATGTGAATTTAATATATAAAAAATAATAACTCTTTCTATAAAATCATGAAACCAAAATGTTTAGATAGTGACATGACCTCGTTTCTCAACTACATGCATTTTATCATATCATTTCTTTAATCGAAGACCATCGTGTGTACATTTCATTCTACATTAATTGGAATATAGAACAATATGAAATACCATCTCTTTAATTATGGGGGGAAATGGAATTATCCATCCAGAGTAGAATTACCACAACTGAATATTAACAAACAAAAAACATTTTTAGTCATCCATCAAAAAAGAGATAATATCACATAGCCATTAAGGATGTCTACCATGAAAAATGAATTTCCTTTCCACTAAAATAAATAATTAATAAATTGTGATTAATTTAATAAATAACATCTTATGAAACATTCACCAACCAACCTAGGATGTTATTTCATCACATGGAGTCCTACATCTGACCAATGGAACCAGAACTACACCCATTAAGAGAAAAACTCATCATAAGAATTTATATATTATATAGTCCTCTGGACTCTCCCTCTACCATGATATCCTAGTATTTAAAAAAGGTATCTATTTTAAATGAATTTCACTCCAAAATAAATTTGTCTAGGCTCTACCACCAAACCTATTGGTCCCACACAACCTAAGAAGATTCCAATTGAGGTCTACAAGAAATTCTTCGGTTTCATTCATGGATTCTCTCATTAAAAAGTTAAATATAACCCTCACATGGATTTTAATTCTAAAAAACTATTAATGGTTAATGTTTATGTAATTTCAATTATTCTCATTTATTGCATCATTTAAAAACGATCATATTTATGAAGGCATTCATGTTCTCGTTATTTTGGAAAATTATACATATAACGTTAATTAAAATTATCCATGATACATTATGAATATTACCACATAATTTCATTTTTTCCCATATATGTATTTATAAAAAAATTATTACATTTGGATTTGTAATATAAAATTCCATTTTCCAATATATTTTGTGAAAAAATTATGTTTAAGTAGGTATTTTAAATATGTTTATTATGATATCTGTAATTCATAGTGCTAATAATAGTTCTTTTCATAATTTAAGAGGGGGCCAATTAAATAATATACGACGATAAATTTATATATAAATTGTATCAATGGATACATATAGTTTAAATAATCATACCATTTCGCATGAATATACCAACAAGGGATTAAATACTTAGTCATATCTAATTAAAGGTGACCTAGAAGGTCTTATAATGTCATAGATAAAGGTGAACTAAAAGAGTACCATTTTTAATGAATATAAAGTTAAACTATGTGGGTCCTATAATTTGACTACAAACAATAATTTAAATGGGTTCAATTATAAGGATTTTCAATCACAATATATAAAGAAATAATACACTTGATATATTAAAAAATTGACACATTTATATTGATATGAATCATGTTTCAGTCCGTCAAACCAATGGTCCGTGAATCAACTGTGTAATAATTTATTACTTAATATGATAGAATCAAGCTAAAGGGGAAAACACTATTTTTTTTAGAAACCTTATGTAAACAATTATTTATTTTAGTGAAAATTTCATAAAATAGTAAATTATTAGAGAATATTTGAAAATATGGAAATGTTTCTCAAAATCATGTTATAAAAGTTTTAATACTAATATATAAAACATAATATTATATAAATTAACATGGTATAAACTATAAAAAATATATACATAAAATAAAGAAACATATTCATGTAATATGCCATCTTGGAGAGAATTTTAATGAGCCGCAAATCATGGTATATAAATAATCATGATAGATATTATAAAAATAAGATATACATATATTCATGATAAATAAAAATTTATGAATGTTATAAAATAACACATTTTAATGACAAGTGAATACTATATTCCTGAAATAATGCATGAATTCACTTTGCCTATTGTCATAATGGGCCAAGAGGTAAAATCATAATCTAGAATTTAGTAACCAAGGGAAGTATCTCAATTAAACATTGTAAAAAATTAATCAAGTGTAGTACTAGATTCCACGAAAAATACTCCTATTCCATGAAATTTTATCTTTCCCTCATGCATAGGTTGTCCATTCCATGAAATCATATACTACCATGTTCTAAAAAATTCAAAGTCTCAGGTATAAAATCCTAAATACAATAAGACCAAATAAAAGATGAATCATTGATATACCTTATTGACATCCATACATGGGTGTTACTAAAATGGTTCCCATATATTCTGGGTCACATTTTATCAAGAATTCATCCTCGTAAGCCAGATTCTACCAACACACAATAGTGGTGATAAGTGGTACAACGGAGATAATATACCCTCTATGACATTGAAAATATTATAGTGTGAAATTAATGAATAATTAATAGTTTAGGAAAATTAAAACTAAAATTCAAAATCAACATTCAAGAATAAAAAAAATAACAAATACAACCCATTCATGAACATTATATTTCATAAATACAATGATCATGTGTAAAACTTGAAATAAATGGTATAGAAATGGAATGATAAATAAGCAATAGACTCAAACCCTAGTGAAATACTGATTACATGCTCAACATTTATTTCCTCTCAACTCCATGTCCATAGTGAGTAATATAAATAAACATATTCCAAGTCCTATCCTATAGTCATGATGTCTATTTAGGTACAAATAAGTGGACTAAATAGTGTATGAGATAATATTTATAGTCCACCATAATTAGTTTATAATGATAATCAAGTCCATGAATATAAAATTAACAGTAGTATGTAGGTGTATTAAATGTAAAATAGTTATTTAATTACAAATCCATGTCATTCTCAGGTTCCCTAGGGAAACCTGGATTGCCATAACGGCTTCAGCCTAAGTTGTATCTTATAAAAACAATTTAATCTATATATATACATAGCCATATATATATATATATATAATTTTATTTTTATTGGAGGATACCCAAGGATCAAAGCTCTATAATCCTGATATAACATCATAAGTCTCATATTTTTTGTAAGGGACATCTTGCTCACATATCATGAATAAAATATAAGGGATGTCATGCTTGAGTGTTTCAGATGAATAATAATGGACACCATGCCCATCAGTTAGTAGTAATTATGAACACTATGTATATAAGTTTTTATTCAATCCAATAATGTTATTTGGCTTGGAAGATGAAGCATTTAATAAATGAATTAACTAGAATCCCAAAATCATATGTTAAAATCCTACATAGGGAGGATAGATATCACAATAGTTGTACATTGAACACATAACCTTACTATAATTCCCAAATAATTCCAAATAGGGAACCCAATTATAACTCTAGGAATTGTATAATTACATTTCACTAAATGACAGCCTGTGAAATTCCCTATAGAGAACCCAACTATCATACATCGCATAAAATAGTGAAATTCACTTTAATAACATATATGTAAATATATGTCAAGCAATTATGTGTCAGTCATAACATCATATAAATCATCATTCCAAGTGTTTCAAAACATGGAATTCATTAATAACTCTTGTGTCACCCATGATGTGGTATAAATCCATTTATAATCATTTAATTCGATATGCCCAGCAATCTGACCCATGGAGTTCTGTGTCTGAACCCATGTATTATTCCTAGCATAGCATAATGAATTGTTTTTGGCCTAGTAGTCTATCCATAAAATTTATGAACATATTTAGTTCAATCTATACATTTAATTTATAAGTATCAATATAAGATATATGGATAATGAAGAAGGCTATGTGATTCTAGATCGACATTCCCTTTTTAAATTAAATTCAATTTATGATTATTTATATAAAAAAACATCCTGATCTATGTGTGGAAATTAACACACCTTATTATGTGAGTAATATTTATATGAAAATCATGGATATTAATCTAACAATAAAAATAACATTAGGTTAGTATTTGGATACATGGGAAACATGCTCAAGATAAAAATTTAATAACTATTGGGGACATGTTTGTACCATTCTACCATTATAACAGTAATTTGAACCATTTTATTTATAAAATGAGGCCATCACACCACAGAATGGGTTTTGATCATATTCATAGGTTTAATGGTCCTAGATTATTATCAACCCATTCATTTGTTTTAGCTAATCAAATTCACATATAAAATCCATTTAATTTCTTTCATATTCTATAAATGAATCATTCCAAACACACCTAAATAGAGGTTTGATGAAATAAACATAATGTATGATTTTGGAATATAAATAGGATGCACCAAATGGGTGTTCCAATTGGATTTTACACTCCTACATATATTTTATGTTCATGTTCTAGGATTTTATTTATAAATTTTATATTTTAATACTAACACATGGAGATTCTTTCATGCACCACAATGAAAGGAAATATAAAAAAAATCACCAGTATCGGATTTATTATAGACCACCTTATATATGGTTAATAATCTTAAATAATTCATTATCATGTCATGATTTGGTCTGGACTAGGATAATGAGGAATAATAGTAAAACACCCTAAAAATGGTCACAGATCTCATATGGATTTGTTATTCCATATATTTATGGAAATCCAAATAATAAGAAAGAGTATTCAAGATCATACCAATACAATTCCAATGATTTTGATATAGCTCGATTATGTTTCCAAATGATAGGGTACCCTGATATAGTGTATGAAGTACTAAGTTATTATTAGAGCAGCTCTAATGCATGAGAGAAGAGGGAAATAATAGTGGGGATGAAGAAATAAATAGGTAGTGTAGAAATTGAAATTTCACCACAATTTTAATGAGTAACATGATTTGGATAATCATTTCAGAAAACATTGATTATACCATGTGGTTATACTCTCTTTTAGTATTACAAACTTTAATATATAAGTGAATGGTTAGAGAACATTGTGAATACCATATGTCTCCCTCAATAATTTTCTATGGACCTATCACATGGTTGTGTAACATTGGGTGTACGGTTTCTCAAACCGTGTGGCACCCCCATGGTCTGCAAAGTTTTATGGGAGACACTACATACTTTATCAAAATTTATCCCTGTATAAAATAGGTCATATAGATAAGAAACATACATAGCTATAACTGGGAATTGACCATGCACTTTAGTATTCTTATCCATAACATAATCTTTTGAATCTCAACAGTCTCAGGAATTATTTGGGGATCCTATATACCTCTCGGACCTTAAAACATATCCGAAAAATGGAATTTTAACTTTTACAAACTATTATAATTACATTCGGATTCTCATGTGAATTATATACACATACATGAGATGAGAAATAAAAATTAGTATAGAAATTTAATCTCAGTCCAAAACACGGGATCTTATAAAAATCAAAGAATTACCATCCAAAATCCTGAACATCATGGTGGTGAAATTTCTGAAATACTTGTAGATGGACTATTGGGTACACTACCTTATAATTCAAAGACTCATCAATAAAATGATTCAGAGGATCTAGTTAGTAGATTCATAACGATCAAGATTTTCAAAAATCATGTAAAGGAAATAAGAATATGAAATAAATATCCAATTCTAATGATATTATACTTCACTATTAAAAAGAATAACACAAACCAAATCTAGAACACATATTGAGTAAGGGATAAAATTATTTTGTACAATTTTATAAAATCTCAAAATAATATACTTATGGGGAACCACCAATATATAGATACCCTCTTCTATTTCTAAAGAGGTTGCAGTAAGAGATGATGAAATATTTATATAATATATTTTATAAAATGTATAAAAACATCATGTAAATATTTCCTTTATAAGAGACTTTTCCAATTAGATATTTTATGCTAAATTAATAAAGGGGTTTCTCAGAAACATAAAAAAATGGAATACTTTATAGTTATCAACAGAAATGTAGAATGCTATATAATTGTTCAATAGAAACATCCACTAAAGATAAGATATCCATGGAGTATTTGAATCCCACAAACCATTAGACTATGTAATTTTGGGAATTATTTATGTTATATTTGTTTATGTATTGGTCTTATGTTGATGAGTGTCTATTAAATTATAATAATTTAGCACTATAATCCAATAATGGTATCAGTAAAACTTGTAGATAGATACATCAAGTATAATCATGGACTTATCAATAATTTTTTACGTATGGTATACATGTTTTTTACTATATTGATATTCAAAACCTTGACATGAAAGGAAATATTTTATTTACCTAGAGTTTTATAATAACAATTTATCAAAACATGTATTTCATTAATTGTTGTTAATAAAAGTAGAATTATTTTATATATTGTTAAAGAGCTAGTAGTTTTTTATCTGAAAAAAGAATCGATGAAAAGATAAAATTCACTTGAGTTCCAGGATATTTCTCTAGACAATGACGAAGGTAAAATTATGTTCCATTAATATAATAGGGATATCCAATTTATTAAGTAATAATATTTTAGAAACTATGATGATTTTTAATATGTTAAACCTCTAACAAGTGATTTCATCACTAAATTCACCCCATCAGTTATAAGTCCACCTAAATCAGAACAAAATTTAATTTTTTGAACAGTTAAGTATTCATTCATTGAGACTTATCACACACATCATGTCATCATATTCCCTAAAATAACTAATTAGAGGAAGAAAAATTGATGAATGTACTTGTGAAGAATATGAACCCAATAGATATGACTGTGGATAATATCAATAAGATAAGCTCTAAAAATTGATCTAAAATTATTCTAAAAGAATATTGATCCAATAAAATATTCCAACCCAAATGGATACTCAACCCACCCATTAATGTGGTGGATAAGATAGTGGTTTTAAATATTATAGATGATTTTTATAATTTTTCTATTTTGATAATTAATGGGTGATCCAAATTCTATTTGTTCAAAGGAAGGAAGACATAACAATAAAAATTAATGATGATGAAGAATTCATTCCATGTAGGATAACTATTGGATTTTATGTCTCTGTTGATTATTTAAATATTAATAAAGTTAATGAGAAGAATTATTTTACTCCCCTTTTTATGTATATCAGATGTTAGTCTAATTATCTAGGTTTTGAATCATTGTTTTGTTCATGGATACACATATTTCAATAAAATTATTTATTTCATGGCTGATTATTTTGATATAACATTCAAATGCCCCTATGGATCTTTTTATAATTGAGGAATATATTTCAGAATCTATAATGCACTAGAAACATTCTAGCGATGAATGATATATAAATTCCATGATAAAGGTGGAGTTTATAGTGATTTTAATTGTAGGATATCATTATTTATGGATCATGCAGTGGGGTATGTAATAATAATTTAGAACTACTGTTTAATGATTCCAAGAAAAAAATCTTGAGATAAATTGAGAAGATGAAATATTATGGTTCAATGAGGCGTAGTCCAAAGACACAAAATCTAAAATCAGGGAGAAATATACGATATTATTATGGTCAATGTTATAAAATAATTATGACAACCTACAAATTTAATGGTAATCCGAGTATATACATTCCATTAATGGGTTTTATGGTGATTTGAAAAATACATTTCACAAAAATATCAACCATGAATACACTGTTTGTCTATGTATTTTCATTTTGAATTTATTAATGGGTTATTGAAAACTATTGAGAACTTGAAACCCCCCCCCCTAGATTCCCATATTATTCTGATTGTTTCCAAGTTCAATTATTTTTATCAAATGTGAGAAAAATGTAATTCTTGGACTCTAGTTACACAAAGTAGGTCATTTATTACATAACATTTTCAGGATACAAGGAATAATGTCCCAAAAGACCGATCAGTTTAGTATTATTAGAAACATGATACATACATAAGTTCATCATTACAACTTGAATGGAAGTACAACACTAATTTATTCCATTAGAATCATCCAGGCCTCCGAGATTATGCCTGCAAGTCACTCATAACTAACTTCTTCATATCATGGGAAAATTAATGATAAGAAATGGGTGAGATCAAACGCTTAGTAAAGGTATGAAATATAGTGGTAGATAACATAAACATTATGCATGATGAATATTAAAGAACACATGCTTTTACAAATAATAAACTTGAATGCATTATGGAAGGAATTTGAGCAGAGTAAATAATGCCCTAATAAAACATATTCTTGGGTATTCTACTAGTCGAATAACCACACAAACCATCATTATAATTTTTATAATGATGGAATGTATAATATCAAACATTCTGAAACATCTTGTCAGGCCATGGCCAAGACGTCTAAATATGATTTAGACCTCATCCAAAACCATATATCAATATTATGAAAGGCCTCGTCCAATTCCACATCTAATTGTCTCATGAGACCTACCGTTGTGTTGAGGAGCTATAGTGGGCTCCATCCATAAAATACTAAGTCCAATACATTCTTCACATGAAAAGGTTGAAACGTAACATAAACATTCATACTAAAACTAGCATACGAAATGTCAATACTTTAACAATAAACCATGAATGGTATAAAAATAACTCATCCACTTTAAAACATATCACAAAACCATAAATACATTATGGAATATTTGTATGAAAATAAATCAACTTCAAACAAGTGTAAAATTTTTCCAAGGATGTTGACGTAGATGAAATCATAACTATTTGAGAGAAATATATCATTCTATTTTGAACCCATTTAAGAGTCACATAATCATAAAAGGAAAAAATAAATTTGAAAATATTTTTTTAATCCTGTATGGGAACTATGATGATATTATAATGGCAGAAAATAGCCGCACCCTCCATATAAGATCACAAAAAACATTCTTACCATAATTTTGTCAAAAGGGTCATAAAGTACCTAGTTTGGAAAATGACAGAAATGTTATTTTCAGAAAATATAAAGTCAAATAAGCATATAAATGAATTTAACCCATTATATAGTAAATAAAAAAAAAATCAAAATACATTTTTAAAAAATCATGGATGTGTAAGATAAAGAGTTCCCAGTAGATACATACATAAAAACAACCTCAGATAGTAAAGAGATTGTGAAATAAACCATTACCTTGTACTTTTCCAAGGACGAGGGTATGTTAACCTCCTGTATAAAAGTTAAATAATTTTCATTAAATTGTAAAATAACTATATACATAAATATTATATCATATATGATCCTCTCGTATTGATTTGTTAGTAATATTTCATTAGTATCATCATTTCAGGGTTTAACTTATTTGTTTTCCTTTATATTATTGGTTACAGAAGCCATGTTTGTTATGGGTAGGATGTATTTGAGTCATATAAATAATTATACTATGTTCATAAATATTATTTTTAGTCGTCAAATGAAAATTATTCTTGAATTTTTATGATGGGGAAATGAATCTCATCACGTTCGTGGAGACGGCAATCCATACGTACACACGGGCGACTATATCATTATATTGATAGAGAAATCACTTGTAGTTGGATGTTATATCATATAGAAAGAATCATTATCCAGTTATATTTATTATTTACATCAGTTATACTCATTATTATACCCATTAAAAAATGATTTTTTTGAATAAAAAACTAGACCATGACATGGAGACGGTAAGCCATACGTACGCATGATTGGTGACATTTTCATTCATATAATGGATATAATAATGAATATTGTTGTAAAATTTTTATAATAACATAAAAGTACATATATTATAATGTAGTTATAATTTTAGAATGGAAACCACAAAGAAAGAGGATGTGGAAGAAGAAAAGTACTTAATAGAGTTGATGAAATATTACATCTTCTTCCGGTTCTTCCTTTTGATTTGATAAAAAAGGATACATAGGTTAGATTTATGACCAATGTAAGCACTATAGGATGAATTGAGGAAATTTGGGAGGAAATTTGGGCATGATGTGGCTAATACAAAAGGCTTTGGAGGTGTGAAATTAAAAGAAGGTGGAGTTCCCTTTTATAAGAGAGGTGACGGTCACTTTAGGAAAAGGTTGAATTATTATTTTTTAATAAAATAATTATGGGTTTATAGAAGTTACAAAATAATTTTTTTAGAGGCTAATATAGGTATTGGTCTAAAAAATCTCAACTAATAGGTTTTAGATAGGTTTAGGTCACCATATTAACATTATCTTCTAGATTGAACTCTTAGTGAAATAGTTTGACATATACAATGTCTCTTGGTATGTTTATATTATATGGTTAATAAAGATACTATAAACTTCCAAAAGAACCAATAGTGGTTCATTATTAATATATATAACCTTATCTAAGTATTTTTTAAGATCCTTATATTTTTATGAATATTATATCAATTAATAATATTGTATTTGTTTTAAAAACTCAATTTTGTAAATTTTGACACTATTTAGTATGTGATTTTTTTGAATGCCATTAATACTTTATCACTTCTAATATAATTTATTTAACCAACCCTATCATGTAATATTGACTAATAAATTTTTTTAAATTCATCATAAGTCTCAATTTACATTTATTTGGATTTTTATAATATCAATTATTTTAATATTTCATTAATTAGGTAATTATTGCATTGTCATTGTGTCATAAAAAAATTGAATTATTTAATTATAAATAAAATACTATTATTTAGGAAATATTTTTATATTTTTAATGAATATTTATAGTCGAATATATATTTTTTGTAACCATATATTAAAAATGGTTTAGTTATTAAACATTGAATTTAACTCTTTTAACTCTTATTTAAATCAAATAATAATAAATGTCCCAATGTAATATAAGTGAACCAAAGGGTTAATATTTTATTCTTAAGGTTGTTTTTGGTCGAATTATACATATCCAATAGAAATAGGTATTGTGTTAGGGTATTTATAATATCATTTTTACTCTTAATTACCCTATTTACCTCTAATCGTGGTAAATAAAAGCCTAAAGATACTATTCATAAAAAATTATTTACACCTTATTGTACCACATTTTACTGAATAATATTAATCGTGTCTCTCAGATTATTGAAATTCAACTTAGAGAAGTGGTAAAATTTAATTTTATGAAAATTTTTAAATTCTCCAAGGAGGTGGGTAAAAGACGGTAAAATGTTCAATAAGATATATATATATATATATAATTATTATAAAATTACTCTAATGAATTACATTGAACATATAGAGGTATTATGTATGTATTTTTACCTAAAATAAATTTAAATAAAACAAATAATAATTTAAATAAAAAGTTGGTTTTAACCAATAACGTAGTGTTTTTCAATATTCATAAAAATTGAATGTATTCAGAAAAATACCAAAAATTCACCCTAAGCTAATTTCGATTTTATGAATTAAAAAATGTACTCCAATTTGAAAAATAAAATGTAAAAAATTTAAAAAATTGGGTATTAATATTCATAATAGCTAGTTTGATTGGTCGTGGTGTGTTGGAATCTTGATTTTGCGTACAATAAAAGGTATTTTATTATTAAAATGGAAACGTACAATGGATGCTTGGGGTGTTACATTATTCCTTCCTTCAAATAATTTCAACTTCAAAATTTCTAGAATACTACAGCAGATAAATATTCGGGTGGTTCTTCAGGATATGTTCTCTAGTTCCCATGTTGCCTCTTCCATCTTATGGTTTCTCCATAGAACTTTTATCAAACGTGTTTTCCGGTTTCTTTACACTTGTTTTCCTGGTATCAATAATTTTGACATGCACTTCACAATTTGACAGATCAGGTTCTTGTTCAATTTCCTCATTGATGTGTACATGTGTTGGGTCAGGCATGTATTCTCTCAACTGTGATACATGGAACACATCGTGAACTTTGGAGAGACTTGGCGGCATTGCCAAATGGTATGCTACCACCCCAATTCGTTATAAATTTCAAAAGGTCTGACATACCTAGGAAATAATTTACACTTCTTTAATAATCTTATAACTCGATTCCATGGATATTCCTTCAAGAAAACATGATCTCCAATATGAAATTCCAAATCCTTCTTTCAGTTATCAGCATAGCTCTTCTACCTACGTTGAACTACTTTGATGTGAGTTTGGATAACCTTCACCTTTTACATCTTATTTTCAACATGTTCTGGGCCTAAGTGTTTTTTTTCACCGACATCATCCCCACAAGTTGGTGTGTGACATATCATTCCATATAATGCTTCATATGGTGCCATCATAATACTTGAATGGAAGAAATTGTTAATGAAAAATTCTACTAGAGGTTAATATTTATCCCACATACCTTGAATGTCAAGTGAGAAAGATCTTAACATGTCTTTTAAGGTTTGAATTGTCTGTTCTGATTTTCCATCAGTTTTATGGTTGTATGTAGTGCTCATATGAAGATCAGTATCCATGGATTTTTGAATACTTTTCCATAATCTTGTTGTAAAATGGGGATCACGATCAGAAATAATTGATAGGGTTACTCCCTGAAGTCTTACAACTTCATTAATATATAGTCTTGCTAAACGTTCAAGTGGTATGTCTTCTCTTATAGCATGATAATGTGATGACATGGTAAGATGATTAATAGTGAACCATACTACATCATTCCTTTAGGAGTCTTCAGTAGCCCCATGACAAAGTCCATCATAATATCATACCATTTCCACTCAGATATGGGAAGAGGTTGTATGGATCCACCAGGTTGTTGCCTCTAGATTTCACTTGTTCACAAACCATACATCTTGGCACAAAATCGACAATCTCCCTCTTCATTTTTTTCAAACCAAAAATGTTCATTCAAATATCGATGCATCTTGGTCCTCCCTTTGTGAATAGATAAATTGGAGCTATGAGCATGATCCAACAATTCCCTTTTTAGATCATGTATATCGGGAACACAAAGTCTCTTCCCTAATTCCAAAATTCCATTTTCATATACTAATTCACTCAATCTCCCATCATTTATAGCTTTAATATTCTTTTGAAACTCCTCATAATTAGTCTGATAACTTTTTATCCTTTCAAGTAAAGATGGTTTGGAAACCATTTATAAAAGAATATATGTTTCACCTTCCATGGTTATTCTCATATCAATAATTACTAGATACATGAAAATAAGAACCCTCTTAACTCTTATCTTATTCAAAAGTCCATGGTCAATTCTACTCAAAGCATATTCCACCATATTTTCCATCCTCATGATGTATTGTATAGTGAATTCATAATCATTGAGTAGTTCAAGACATCATTTTTTCCTCATGTTGAGTTCCTTCTAAAATAAAATATACATTAAACTCTTTTGATCAGTATAAATATCACATTTTTTACCATAGTGATAGTGTCTCTATATCTTCAGAGTGAAGATTACAACTACTAACCCATGATCATGAGTGTGATATTATTGGTCCTGAATTTATTATTGTCCTGATGCATATGCAATAACTCTATCATTCTGCATAAGGACCAAACCGAGCCCTTTCATTGAAGCATCAAAATAAATAACAAACCCATCGTTCCCTGATGGTAGAGTCAAGATAAAATTATTAACTAATCTTCTCTTTAGTTATTCAAAACATTTTTCACATGCTTTTTCCCAAAAAAATTTATCCTCTTTACGTGTGATCTTGGTTAATGGGTTAACCAACATGACAAAATTTATTATGAAACTTCGATAATAACCTACTACACTATTAAAACTGGGTACGTCATTTATACTCGTTGGTGCTAGACATTCATGGATTTCCTTGGTCTTTGAAGGATCAATAGAGACTCCATACTTTGAGCTAATATGGCCAAGAAAAAAATCTTCAGAATCCCGAATTCACACATGCTAAACTTCCCATATCATTCATTTTTTCTAATAGTTTTTAGAATAATGATCAAGTAATTTTCATGATCTTAGTAAATTTTGAAGTATACCAAAATATCATCAATAAATACCACTACAAAATCTGTAATATATTCCTTGAAAACTTTATTCATTATATACATGAAGACATAGGGTAAATTAGTCATTACAAAAGGCATTATTATAAACTCGTAAAGCCTGTACTAGGTTCAAAATGTTGTTTTCAGAATGTCTTCCTTCTTCACAGACAACGGATGATATCTAGATAGAAGGTCAATTATTGAACAATATTGAGCTCTATGAATTTGGAAGAATAAATCATCAATGCTAGGTAGGGGATACTTGTTCTGTATTCTTATAGCATTGATCTCCCTATATTCAATGCACAGTATCATATATCCATCTTTCTTATTTACACAATAGACATGGGCTCCCCATGGAGAAACACTAGGGTGAATAAATCCCTTATTACTTTATTCCTCTATTTTTTTAGTTCCATTAATTCCATAGTTTCCATTATATACGGGTTCTTCGATATAGGCCTTTAAGTAGGAATTAATTCAACAGAAAACTCAATTTATCATTCTGGAGGAGGTCTAGGTATATCTTCTAGAAACACATCATCATATATTCTTGTAAAATAGTTATTTCCCATATTATAACATTCTTTTCCTCACACATAATTATTTCATTCTCATCCTCCCCAATAATTTAATTTAGTAGAGCTACTAGTGGTGGATATGGATAAGAATCAGATGGTGACATGTTTTCTCTAAATATAAGGTACTTTTTATCATCATTGATAATTGTAACCTCATTTTTCTTACAATAAATTTTCACATTATGGTATGAAATCCAATCCATACAGAGAATTATATCCAATTAAATCATGGGTATCATAGTTATATCATGAGATAAATATCATTCATATGCCTTAATGGGGAATGATTCAAAAAACATTATTGCAATGATACATCCCATAAGAGTTTGAATGAAAACTCCATTGTTAAATAAAATTGAAAATATATAATTTTCTTAGTAAACTAGGAATATGTGAAATAATGCGCTGATCTATAATCAAATAAATCATTGGCTAAACTTCATAAAACCATTAAATTACATGCCATAATGTCGTTCGGAGCTTCAACCTCAGCAGTAGTGATCGCATAAGCTTGGCCTTAATGTCTTGGCCTTTTTTGAGGTATGTTTCCATAATTCTTAGGAAATTCATTTACATAATGTCCCATCTACTTGCAATTTTATCATTGAACATTGGTAGCTTATTTCCTCCCCTTACAATCACCAGCAATATGGCATTTCTTTCCACATTTGTAGCATACTCCATTTCCATTTAGATAGGCATCGGGGTGCTTCCTTATACAATTATCAAAAGGTTGAAATTGAATTATATTCTTCTTACCTATTTCCTTATTTTCCTTTCCCATAGTTTTTATTAAATCTCTTCTTCTCATGCTTTTGTTTAAAGTCGTAAGACATAGAAAATTTATTTTTCTCTTTTGATATCACATGAGACAATATCTTCAAATGAATAGAAGGATTGTGAGACGAATGCTCGATGGAGAAATGGTTTTAACACATTAAATAAACAATTAATTATTATTCTTTGGTTACATATATAATCTTCATCATGACCTGATAACTGTTTAATGATAGATTCATACTTCCCGACATTCTCGTCCTCCTTTTATCTCAGACTCAGAATTTGCCTTTCCATATCCTCTTAATGGTCATGATGATAGAATTTTTCTACGAGAATCTCTTTAAACTCCCTCCATTCAATACATGATACTTTTTCATCCTCCTTGGTGTTTTGAATTAATTACTACCATTGATCTACATCTCTGGTAAGGCGATAAATGGCCATGAAAACTTTATCCAATTCACTACTCCCCAAAGCATGAAATATTTTCTCTATGGAACTTATCCATTTTTCAGCTACAAATGTATTTGTAGACCCATTTAATTTTAGTGGCTTTTTCCTCCTAAAGAATTATAACAATTATCATCCACATTGTTGATCTTGGTAATCCATAGGGGAAATGTTATTATTCACAACCTGGGTGAGTTTTCCCAGTATGGTGATAACCTTATCAACCCTTGTTGCATCACCAACTCCATTATAATTACCTTGAGTAGGAGTTAAATACCTACATGGATTACGTGTTTTGATACGATTTCCATTCCGTACACTGGTCACCATTTCTAAACAATGGCATAAAGTAGATTAGTTTATGAACTGCAATACATAATTCTGAACCTGTAAAATACTTAACATAAATTGAACCGTTTATGGATGTAATCCATAATCATAAAAAAATTATTTGAGGAGGTATATACTCATAAATCCTTCATAATGATTTGTAAAGAAAATTAGAATTATCCTAATCATATCCCCTGGGAGGGTCGCATCTAAGAGTGCAGCAAATCCCATTGTCGTCCACCAGTTCTTGTTCGAGTCTAGATCAAAGTGGTTTTTTCAGGTTTTACCCCCTAGGTTATCCATTATAGATCCACCTCTACCTTCATATATCCAGATAAGGATGTATTGTTTGGAAAAATCAAAAAATCTCGAATGTACCAAAATTCTAGTATGTTCTTTGATACTAATCCTCAAAGTCCATTTTATGGTAATGGTCTCTAATCAGAGTTTTTCTAAATCTAGTTTCCAAGGTTTTTACCAAAATTCCTCGGATACCAACTGTAATGACCAGACCCCAGTTACCCAGAGTCAGGGATTTATTACATAACATTGGCACGATACAAGGAATCGTCTCTTTAAAGACCAATCAATTTAGTATTATTGGAATCATGCTACATACATAAGTTCAACATTAAAACATGAAGTGAAATAAAACAATAATTTATTCCATTAAAAATAACCAAGCATCCTAGGTTATGCATGAATGTCACTCATAACTATCTTTTTCATATCCTAGAAAAATGAAACATAAAAATTCTGTGATCTCAAACACTCATTAATGGTATGCAATACAACAGAAGATCACTTAAATATTAGGCTTAATGAATAATTAAAAAAACATGCCATTACCAATAACAAACATGAACGGTTTATGGCAAGAATATGAGCTGAGTAAATAATGAAATAATAAAATAGATTCATGGGTATTATACAAGTTGAATAACCACATTAACCATCAATATTATTTTCTTAATGAGGGAATGTAGATTGACGGGCATTCTAAAACATCTTGTCTGGTACTCGGCCAAGACATCTAAAAATGATTTAGGTCTTGAACAAAACCATATATCAAAATTGGAAAAGGCCCCGACCATTTTTATTTCTAATTGTCTCATGAGACCTACCTAAGCATCGAGGAGCTATAAAGGGCTCCACCCGTCACATACTAAGTCCAATACAGTTCACATATGAAAAGGATGAAACATTACATAAACATTTGTATTAAAAGTAGCATATATAATGTCAAAAATTTAACCACAAAGCATGAATGGTATAAAAATAACTCATACACATTCAACCATATCACAAAACATTAAATACATTATGAAATATTTTTATCATACTAAATCAACATCAAACAAGTGTAAAATTTATCAATGGATGTTTACATTGATAAAATCAAAACTGTTTGATTGAAATATATCAATCTCTTTTGAAATCATTTATGAGTCACATAATCATAAAATAAAACATTTATTTTGAAAATATTATTATATGATTGTAAGGGAAGCTTTTATGATGTTATAACGGTGGAAAATAGCTTTAGCCGCCATATAATTTCAAAAAAACACTCTTACCTTAATTTAGTCGGAAAGGTTATAAAGAACCTTATTAGGAATATGATTAAAATATTCCATTCAAAACATATAAGGTCAAATAATGCTAAAAATGACTCTAACTAATATTCTAGTAAATAATAATAATGTTTTGAAATACTTTTTTTTAAGAATTCATGGATGTGGATGATAAAGAGGTCCCAGTAGTTACTTACGTAAAAACAACCTCGGATAATAAAGAGATTGTGAAATTAACCCTTAACATATAATTTTACTTGGTGGAGGGTATGTTAAAATCCTTTATAATAGTTAAATCATTTTTATTAAATTATAGAAGAACTATATACATAAATATAATATCATATGTGATTCTCTAATATTGCATTGTAAATAATATTTCAGTATTATCATCATTTCAGGTGTTAACTAATTCATTTTTCAATATATCCTTGGTTAAGTAAGACATTTTGGTTATGGATAGGATTTATTTAATTCAAATACATTATTATATTATGTTAATAAACATTATTTTTAGTCATAAAATGAATATTATTCATTAATGGTTACGATGGGGAAATGAATCTCATCACGTTCGTGGATACGGTAATCCGTACATATGCACGATCGACAATATCATTAAATTGTTTGTAATTGGATGGAATATCATATATAAAGAATCATTAAAATGTTATATTTATTATTTATATTTGTTATACTCATGGTTATACACATCAAAATAATGAAGTGTTTGAATAACAAAAACATTGTGACGTAAAGACGGTAAGTCGTACGTACGCACCTATGGTGACTTTGTCATTAATATGATGGATATAATAATGAGTATGGTTGTACCATTTTTATATTAACATAAAATTATATATATGATACTGGATTTATTATTTTAGAATGGAAAACACAATGAAAGAGGAAGTGGAAGAAAAAAACTTGAAACAAATGATGAAATATTTAACACTTCTTCGGTTTTTTCCTATTGATTTAATCAAAAGGGCTCCTTTGGTTGGATTTCTGACCAAAGGAAGGAATCTAGGATGATGTAAAGGATGTTGGGAGGGTATTTGGGTTTGTTGTTTCTGATACAAATGGATTTGGAGGTGTTAAATTAAGAGAAGGGGAAGAGCCCTTTTATAAGATAGGTGAGGGTCACTTTAGGAAAAGCTTGAAATATTATTTTATAATAAAATCAATTTCAGTTTCTAATGGCTCCAAAAAGATTAATTTTGAGTATAAGGTGGGGATGGGTCGAAAAACTCTCTACCAATGGGTTTTAGATAGGTTTAGGTCACCATATTAACATTATATTTTTTATTTAACTCTTAGTTAAATATTTTGACATTTACCACGTCTCTTTGAATGTTTTTATTATATGGTTAATAAACATACTATAAACTCCCCAGAGAACACCAAGTGGTTCATTATTAATATATATAAATTTATCTAAGACTTTTGGCCAATCCATAGAATTTTATGAATATTATATGAATTAATAAAATAGTATATGTTTTAAAAACACAATTATGCCAATTTTGACACTATTAAGTATTTGATTTTTTTAAAAGCCATTAAAAAATTATCACTTAGAATAAAATTTATTTAACCAACCCTAAAATGTCATATTAACCTATAAAATTGGTTTAATTCATCATAAGTCTCAATTTATATTTATTTTGATATTTATAATATCATTTATTATAAAATTTCATTAATAAGATAATTATTGCATCATCATTGTTTCATAAATAAATTAAATTATTTAATTTCTAAAATTTATAAATAAAATATAATTATGTAGGAAATATTTTAATTTTTATAATTAATATTTATAGTTGAATTTATGTTGTATTTAACCATATATTAAAAATGGTTTAGTTATTAATCATTGAATTTAACTCTTTTGACTCATCATTAAATAAAATAATAATAAATGTTCTAATCTTATCCAAGTGGACCAAAGGTGGTCATGTTTTATTCCTAAGTTTGTTTTTGGTTAACATATACTTATCCAATAGAATTATGACATGTGTTAGGGTATTTCTGATATCATTTTTACCCTTAATTACCCAATTTACCTTTAACCATGGTAATTAATAGTAAAAAGTTACTATTCACCAAAAATTATTTTAAACTTATTGAAAAAAAATTTACATATTGATATTAACAGTGTCTCCTGGATTTTTAAGATTCAACTCTCAGAAGCGATAAAATTAATATTTATGCAAATATTGAAATGCACCAAAGAGGTGGATAAAAGACTGTAAAAAGTTCAATAAAATTTTTATATATCTAAACTTATTATAAAATGACTCCAATGAATTACATTAAACTGATATAGGTATTATTTATTTGTTTTTACATAAAATAAATTTAATTAAAATAAATAGTTATTTAAATAAATAGTCAATTTTAACCAATAATGTCGTGTTTTTCACTATTTATAAAAAATTTAGTGTTATTAAAAAAATACACAAAATTCACCATAATCTAATTTCGATATTCCGAATTCAAAAATGTAGTACATTTTGAAAAATAATATTTATAAAATTTCAAAAGTGGTTATTACTATTCATAATGGTTTGTTTGATAGGTCGTGGTATGTTTGAATCTGGAAGTTGTCTATATTGAATGCTATTGCATTATTCAAAGAGAAACATATTGTGGAAGCTTGGGAAGTTGTAAAAAAAGTTAATTGTCTATGGGTGTTACCTTAGGATAGTGAATTGGTCAATTTTTTTGACCAATATATTAAACTATTTATAATATAAATGAGGTTAAAACCAATTGCTAAACTTTATAGAGACATATTATTATATTATTTCTTCATTCGATTATGTTACATAATATATCACCCTTTCTACAGTTGTTGTTTTCATGGATCATGCCACATTAAAATATTTTCTTAATAAAATGATATAAAACCAATGTTGATATGGTGGATCCTAATGCAATAATACTTTAATATTTGAATCATCTTTACAAAAAATAAAGAAAATTTTATCATCGATCACCTATCCAAACTCTATTTACCCAATATTAATGAATATGAAGAGTTGAATTTTTTGGATAAAATATCTAATGAAATGTTTTTCTATATTGATGTGGAAGCTTGACCATGGTTTTTGGAATTAGAGAACAATTTTACCAGGGGCCCCAATACCCATACTACTCATATCAATATTTGAATATGTTTTTTCTATAAAATGTTCACTATTAATAGAATGAGATACTTTTATTCAAGAAATGTGATTATGGGTTGAAGTGATGATGTATCTATAATGTTAACGTATAGTGTGTTTTGATTTTAATTCATGCATCACAAAATGGATGACACCATGAGTATGATAATTCTATTGATACAATACTCCCAAAGGAATTTTGTTAATAACTACACATAAATACCAAAGGGTTTTCATACAAATTGGTTTCCATTTCTAATGAACATCCACCATTTTTAGATGCAATGAAATGCCCCAAAAACCCATCCATGAAGTTGATATATTATATGAATAGGGAATATAATTCATGGAACATATTCCCATGAATTATGGATAATTTTATATGTTGTTTTGTTTTAATTGTGTGTCAATGTTGGCAGAGGATGAAGTTGTAACTGTTAATATATCCAAAGTAAAAAATGAGATTCCTGAGGGAATTCATTTTTGATATATTTTAAATTCCCCTATTAATCATTTTTGATTGGAGAACACAAATAAATAATCATACAATGAAAGTTATTCATGAGAATTATGGTGTTTGATAATATATTGTCACCCCTTAACATTGGCATACCTTTTATATTTTGGAACAATAAAACTCAGAATTAAGAAAAAAATCATTAGAATATAGTCAATATTGGTCTAAATGATTGGAGACCCAAACATTATGATTCCACTTCATTGTTTAGAAATTGTTAAAAAAAACATATTATTATAACTCCCTTCAATATTGTTTATGTAAAACCTTGTTATTTTCTATTTTAATTCAAACATCACACATTCTATGTGATAAAAAATAAACATGGATTCTCAAAGAGTTGGGAATAATTTTTTTTATTATTAGATGAGCTAGAATAAATAAAAATGGACTCATATGAAAATAAATATATATATATATTTAAAAACTAGCATGCCCAACTTATTTCTTAATGGATATTCATTTTCGTTTATAGAGACCTTTTGATTATATCATTGTTAGAATTATTCTCTGGAATATTAAACTCTCCATTGTCATGCTCATTTGAAATAATTAATATTTTTTATATGAATGTTTGAAATTATGTGAGTATAGGTATCATAAATCAAGTTCAATGTACAATTGGTATTGAATTATGAAGAACCATTTCGGTAAGGATGTTTCATATTATTAAATTTAACTATATAATAACGGTACTGTATAGATCTTGACATTAAATGAAGCACTAACTAATAGGAATGTCGGGATTGTTTCCAAATGTTATTTGAGGTTTATAAAAGATATGATAGTTCAATTTTATTGATTGTGGGTTGAATACACTTCCAAAAAGCGTTCCTATTTCACTTAATTCATGATTTGAATTTAATAATCAATCATATTCTTTTTCATTATTTTTAAAAGAATTATAAATGATTATTCACGAGGGGAGTCTCATAGAATTCTTTTATCCATTAATCCCTGGTTTCTCGGTGATGCATCACTTCCCTCATGACCACTGATTTGATCAATTATCTCAGATAATTACACTTCATGTCCTATTTTATCATTATCTTTTTCTATTCTATCTCACCGAAAACCTACTCATTCCTCCATCCTCATATATTCTATCTCCTCTTCCACTCTGCCTCAGTCCCTCCTAGAACTTCCTACATCAATGGTTCACATAATTAAAGGCGGTACAAAGAAAACTCACATGCACTAAGATAATATAGTATACAAATAAAATGGTCCTCCCATGTCTATGAATCTATCCCATTCTAATTCTCGATCTCTTACTCTTTCACCCCAAGATACTAGTTTATCTCACACACCTCACATTTCTATAACCACAATAGTGTTTAGATCCCAACCCATTTCATCCTTCATCACACCCATTATCCATTGGATTAGATTCCTCTGAATATTATTAACCAACATTTCATAAAATATTTTTATTAAATAATTATTTATGTGGAAAGGTCAGCACTATTAATGTCTCTCCATAGGATTACTTTTCTATTTTATCCTCCAGTCAAACATCCTCATAATGGATCCTCACATCACCATCACCAAATGTTGCCACTATTCCTCCAACAACAGTTGATCCATCAATAATTTTCATATAACTAATTCTATTAGATGATCCACTAACACATATAGGTGATTCATCCACTACTCTCACCATTTAATAAATATATATATATAGGGTGGGGTAGTTTCATTCCCCTAGTATTGGTGAGGTTTCCCTATCCACTGACCACACAAATGCTACCTACTCATCTTAGCTTTTTTCTAGCTTTACAGCAAATGTTTCAATTTTTTCATCTATTTTATTTTATACTATTCCCATACACTGATTTTATAAAATTAATATTAAATGATGAAATTAAAGAAACATTTTTCTAATAGTTCTATTTTTAATTCTTCCTCATTCCTCATGCATACATTTGTTCTAGTTTCATTCTACTATTTATCCTATCGCCTTGGATGTAACCTCTAAGATGACCATTGGACACCAGAATTAGTTATTTCAATTTTTTGTTATTTAAGAACCCCCTCCAAAAATCAATATATGTTTCATAGGACTGTTCCACTTACAACATGGTCTTATTATTCTAGTGATTTTTTATGTTTTGAATCCTTAAATGTTACCATTGAAGCTGGAAAACAATGCCTTCAGTACCAGCAAGGTTTTTTGAACCACTGAGCTAAAGGACTATTATGACATATCCATATCCATATGTCTTGTATATGAGTTCTTAATTAACACTTAATGTGAGGATACACATAGTCTAGTAGTTTTAGTAACTTTTTCATCTATTTATTTAGTTTATTTTTATAGTTGATTTCATCAAAGTAGTTTATTATGAAATCTCATAAATCTCCCACTGATTCCTAAATTGATGATATCACATTTTTATAAATCAGGTGTTTTCCTTCCCCATTTTATATTTTGATATCTTATATATATATATATATATGAATCATAAATGTTCTTGTGTAGGTCTACTTTTTCAATAAAAAATTTTATAGGTGGTTTGAAATCACATCATCTTCCAACAATTTCTCCCGTGGTATTGAATTAATTTTATGGAGATCTCGATTCCCTTCACCCTTTTTATTCTTATAATATTGTATTTTTTACTATAATTTCTATATCTGCAAAATCAAATTACAGAAAAAGTGTGTACACTATATTCTTCCATGTTTTGGTGGAATTTTGTTGAGATTTATTACATTTTCATGTTGATTATTCCTAGTCATTATTTGTCTAACATATATTTATCTTTCAAAACAATATTTAACTTGATAAATATTTTAAACCATGTAAATAAAAGTTAATTTGACAATTAAAATTTTAAAAATATATTGTTTATTTTGATTTAGAATTATCCCAATATTATTGAGTTAGAATACTTAATATTGACTCCCAAATGACAAAATTGTTTATTTATTTACATATTACATGTATCTATTACATGAGTAATGCCATTAATATTCTTAATCCTATTATTAATAGATTATTTGGACCTTATATTTGTAATTATTTTCGTTGTATATTTCTTGTAGATCCACTTTGTACATATAAACCTTTCTAAATGTGAATTGGTATACTTTATAGGCTATTAATGATCAAATTAAAATCTAATATGATCGATTCAATTAAATGAATGATACCTTCTTCTTGAAAGCCACCTTTATATTATCCCTATGTCACCCATAGTTTACATGAATGTCCATTTTACGATTGACCCATATTTCCAGACCATTTTATCTCGTCTTATATATTTTTTGGAATATTTATTTATAATCACATGAATTAGTAGGTTAGAATTATCATATATTTTGGAAATGGGATTCTCAAAAAGGAGGTTATGTGTGGTGGTTTTGTCACCAGATTTGTTGGACAAAATTTTTTTTGGTTCTGATTTATTTATAAAATTAACATATATTATTTTTATAAAACAAAAATTTTAAAAAATAGTTATATATTATGATGGTTATAAGTCACCATTAACAGTCTAATGATTCTCATAAAATCTCATATGGGGTAGGTGTTGAATATAAAATCTCTCCTAAACCTGACATCAGATTTAAAAATGGATAATAATGGTACAAGATACCTTTATTATTAATTAATGAAACACTGATGGACTCTCATTGTTATTTTTGGAGTTTAGATACATTAATTTTCTGAGGAGGTTCTTAATTACATAATTCATGATTATCATGAATTATTCTTTATAGTTTACCCTACTTTGGAGCATGATTCTTTTCATCTACTCACCTTCAATCTTCCTGTAAGACATTTGAACCTACAAGATAAATTCAACATAATTACTTTGGTTATTTTTCATTATGGTGTAAATATGATCGATCCAATGTAGTTATATGGTTAGGAATATGTAATGAATGTATGATCATAAATACAATTCTATGTTACATTGAGTAATGAAATACAATTAATGGTTAAGTAAATCAAAAAATGGGCATGCCCATCTAAGGAAAAATTGATAAATTGAAATAAATGTAATTTGGGAGTCGATTAAGGAAAATGACCATGATGTATTGCAAATTTTCTTTTCCGGTATTATTTTGGAGACTTATCACCATTCTGCTAATAGTGGGATTTATTTTCATGGTATTTCTTATTATTTCTTGTTAAATATTATTTCCTTTTCTATTTTTTTGTGATTTATTTCCCATGAGGAAAATGAGTTTTTTTGGGGGGGAATTTGATAAATTTAATTCAGACACACATTTTAAGTGTAATTCATTGATTTATTTAATTTTATTACCAAGTGATGTTATTACTTGTGATTAACATTATTTTGAAAGGTGATACTATAATATTTGAAATAGGTTCTTATAATTTTTAATAAAAATGTATAAAATTTAGATCATGATTATTGATTGAAGACATGTATTCCTAGGGATCATAAGTATAGATATTTTAAGATGGATTCTTGCGTCATATAACTAGTACAAATCATGAATTTCTGGGAGGTATAATACTCAATACATGAAATACATTCAACACATTAATAGTTCATATAGGGCCTCATTTCAAACTCCATAGTTTTATTCATGATAAAATGAATATAATTCATGTACGAAATCATGGGGGAATAAAAATATTGAAGAAATTAAAATTATCAGTCAAGACATTAAATTCATATTCATGGTTTGAATGTATTTAGTAGAAAGATATCCATGAAATATCATGATTTAAAATCCACATTTATTGTGACTAGATCCTCCTTATATAGTTCTATGTTCCTCCTATATCTAGAATATTCTATTTTCTGTTCTATTTTCAATTATTTTTCAGTTTTCCCTTCAGTTGTCATACTTATAATTTTTCCACCATCAATAACTATTTCAAATATATTTTTACATACAATTCCAATTTTTGGGGTATTTTCTTTTTCTTATATAAATTTAGTGTGACAATTTTCATTTCCACTATTAACAATTTCTCTTTTACATTTATTATTTCAATTACACTATTTTTTACATGATTATTTCTACTGTTACATTGAGTAGATAAAACACTATTGGTTAAGCATTGAGAGTAAGTGTAAAAGCCCAAAACTAAATCCTTAAAAAACATGGGTGACCTATTGGATAATAATTATGTTAGGAAAAAGAATTTATTTTATATCATTTGTATAATCCCAATATGGTGGATTTAAACAGGAGGACTATGACCTAATTGGAAGAAATGATGTTTAGAAAAATATCAATTATTTTCCCCACTCTTGATGGAGTAACAAATGATCATACGTTAAGAAAAAACACTAAACCAAATAGTACATATAGATATAGTTAGATCTAATTAATTTCATAAAAATTAATCAGTGATTCGTGAATGAATATTTTAAATATTCTATTAAATCTAACAATAAATTATTTTGAGATTTCTTCTACAAAAGTTCCATTAAATTGATCTCAGACATTAATATATCTAACACATATTTAATTCAATTGTTTATTTTAAAATCCTACATCAATAAATCTGCATAATTAATCCAATATAGGCTCCAATAATTACGTCACACATGTTGTTGTATCTTACATATTGTCTCAACCTTGTACTTTTATTATCATGTTAACCATTTCAATTTTTTAGTTGGAATGAAACATAATTTTCTGATCTGTTCGAACCATTAAGAATAAATGACATATTGTGGCTATATATAATTTATTCTAAAATTCCATCCAAATTTATATTTAATATTGGATTTTATGAAAAATATGGTATCACTTCATGGAGTTGGTAGTCCAAAAAATGAAAATAGATGTTATTTTTTATCTATAAGCATTGAGAAAGGAATAAATATTGTTTGTTCCATTAATATAACAAAAAAGCAATGTACTTATTATATTGAGGTCATTACATTACAATGATTATGATATGATTTTATGGGAAATGTAAATAATAAAATGATAGGTATTAAGATATAAGATTTTTGGGACTATGAGTTTTCTTTTGAAATTATAGTATTAAATAAATTGAGTACGCCAACCTATGATGTCTTTGTTCATTAGTCACTAAAAGATAATTTTAATAGTGGAAAATTTTGTAGTGGTTCAAGTAGAGCATTAATGGTAATTTTATATTTGAAATGGTGGATGTAGTCCCATTTTATATGTGAAAATGGTACTTTTGTGAACCCCCATTGTTTTCCATTAAACAATTTACATAATTAAAGGATTAAAGGAAAAATGAATGAGAAATAATAGTGTATGGTGTGAGATAAAGACGATAAAATATCTACCACTCATTTTCACACCTGTAGAGACCCAAGAATGACGTACATGGACCTTAAATTACTTTTGCGTAATACATAATACATAATAAAAATATGTGCCCAAGGACCGTAATAGTCTAGTGTCTTTGGAAACTGAGAACATCATCTTCTAATCATGAAAAAACATCTTCAACATCTCCCATAAAGATATTTCACTTTTTTCTAACCTAAAACCATTATTTTTATCCTGGGGAAAAGAGAACATATAAAGGGTGAGCTCAAATTCTCGGTAATGGTAAGCATGTAGGAAATAAAACAAACCATATAAATTTGAACATAAAAACATGACCATAATGTTTAAACATAAAAATCATGAGTTTTGAAATAAATCTTGGCAGTACGTAAGGCATAGATCATAAAGAAAAATCAATCATGATAAAATATCATAGGAATAAAACATGTAATTGTGCCAAACCATTAGGCACATGATATGATTTCCACAATAGCCAAGGAATTCCTACCAAAACCATCATAATGGAAAAATTCCATTACTGAACCGGGTTTACTTGTCGTTCCAACCATGTATTACTGAACCAGATTTACTTGCCATTCCACCCATGTATATCTCATGATATATAAATCATTACCCAATGCATTGGATGGAGATATCGGTCCCACCAATCTCATAATGAAATCATTCTTATGTGTGCCACAAAATAAACATAAATCATAAATCATAACCCAATAAATAAAATGGGTTTCATAGACATCATTCCATCATAACATAATCCATATAAAATAATTGATATCATTTCATCCTAAAAAATAAAACCATGTAAATAATAGTAACATTATACTTGAAACATAACCATATTAAAGATTTTAATCTTATATGGAAAATAGTATTTAATATGCACATGAAATTAATTCTTGAGGAAAATATCCTTTCTTCTTCAAAAACATTTTCTTTTCTAAAAATGTCATGAATTTTTAAAAGAAATGAATTTTTTCGAAAATAATCATGAAATCTTGTAGAATAAGGTTCATGGAAATAAGGTGTTATGAAACCGTAAAAAACTGTTCATGCCCTATAAGTTAAGAAAAACATTCTCCTTGTACTTTTTCCGGAAAGTCAAAAAGTAACTCATATGGTATACGAAAGAAATATTCCTTATATACTACATAGTAAAAGTTAAAACGGGATAAAAATGTCATTAAAAATAAATGGAATAATTATAAAAAAGAATTATGAAAACATTTATATAAAACACAGACATGGAAGATAAATAGACCCCCAGTAAATACTTACGAATAAACAATCTAAGATAAGAACGAGATTGGAATAATTATCCCTTACCATAGGTCCAATTTTTTCGGTATGTATCTGAGACTCCTATATAGTGGGTTTAAACATTTTATTAACTTGTAACATAAACATAATAATATTTATGATATCACATATGATTCACATACGACTTTATATTACCCTTTCATTTGTCAATTCCATGTTAAAGCCACGTTTTGGGTAAAATCGTTTCATTTATCGTTTGTGTTTTGAATTTCAATTATTCATATGCTTACATAGATCATGATTACATAATTCCGAAATTTGAAACATTATTTATATATAATATATATTCATAATATATATATAATAGATCGAAAAATTGAATGAAATAAACTGTTCATGGAGATGGTAGGCCGTACGTTCGCATGAACGTTGTTTTCATTTCCTTATTAAATTAAATGGAAGTAAATGAAATATATATACATTAATAATTGTGGAATTATTATTTCATATATTTTATGATTACTTATTATATATACTTTATAATCATTCTTGAATGGTTAACATGGAGAATGAATCTCATTTCATCGTGGATACGGTAATCCGTACATACGCACAAGAAATGATATCATTCACCTAATTATTGAATGGAATTGTGGTGAATGATATAATATATCTTAATTAGAATGATTTTATTATAATCATATAGAGTTATTATATCCACCATTATACCCATCCAATTATGGTGGTGGTGGAAAAATAGATTACACCATGGCGTGGTGACGGTAATTCGTACGTATGCACGCCGGTGATTTCATTTTTTGTAGGATGGATAAAAGGTGAAATATGGTTATTTCATAGTTATAATAACATATTAATATATGATTTATACTTATTTTATTACATTATTATGAAACAACAAGTGAATATGATGTAGAAGAATAAATGAATTTGAAAAATTCGGAAAAGGATATTACCTCTTCTTCGACGCCTCTCTTCTAAACCTCCTCTTAGGGCACTAAAGATGGCCTTTGAAGAAGACCAGAACCTCTAGTATGTTTATAGGGAAGTGTAGAAGTTAAATTTTTATGGTTTGGTTTAGCTTGAAGTCTCAAAATGGTGTGGGAGGAGAGGTAGGAGGTTCCCCTTTATAATTGAGGAAAGGGACACTTTAGGAATCCTCTAAAATATTAATTGATAATAAACTTAAAACCCACCTCAAAACCTCCAAAATGAATCAAATTATAAGTTTAGATGATATAGTTTTATAATATCATAATATAATAAAATTTAGACATGTTTTTATTTTATTTTAAACCATATCATTTTGATTTATCCTTATTTAATCTATTTAATATTTTTGTGGTAATAATTAATCTAAATTTGAAATTGTTATAAATACTTACTTACGTGTTGTTAAGTGTACATAATTTGATACTTTATGATATTTTAGACTATATAAATTTCAATTTATAATTTTTAAATATTTATTTTTATTTTTAAACAATTTAATAATATGTTATTTTTTTAAAATATCAATATTGACACTATTTATTTATTTGAATTTAAAAAAAATCCACACAGATGATTTGTTCGAACCAAAATATTTAATAGATTAATAACATGTCATATTCATCTAGAAAATTTGTGGATCACAATAATTAGTTCATATAATATTTAGTTTAATAATTTTAAAATCATTTATTTGATATTTCTCTTAATAAAATAATAACTACAACATTTTTTGTATAAATATTTATTATACATATTTGTTGCATAAAAATTCAAAATAAAATAATATGATGAATATAAATCAAATATATTTTATAATAATCCATTTAGTCGAATTTATCTTTTAAAACACCAAACATTTAAAATTTTATGTTTATTACATTTTGCAGGTGATAACTTTGACATCATTTAAAATAAAATAATATAATTGTCATAATCTGTTTTATAATGCTCTAAATGTTCCACATGTCGACCCTTGGATGCTTATGTTATAGATATACATGACCAAAAAGTTTTGGTCATGTTTATGGTCCTTTTGATGGGTGTTGGTATTTTAATAAAAACAATATCATTGATTTTTCACTAAATAAATAATTTCTGCATCATTAATGTATATGCTATTAAGGTAATTAAATTTTTCTTAAAATTATAAATAAATTACCATAAAAATAAAAACATTTTAAATTTAAAATTATTATTTATAATCAAATTTATATTCTGTATAACCTTATATTAAAAATACATTAATTATTAAAGATTGAGTGAGACGTATTTCACTTTCTTTGAATAAAATAAATTAATGGTCTTAATCATAACCTAGATTGTTTTAAAAGATACAATTTCGACCCAACTATATTTTAGGACGAAATATAATCATCCAATTATATTAATACAAGTGTTTTGGTAATTTTATAATATTATTTTTACCCTTATTTTCGTGATGTACCTTTAACTACGGTAAATATAATTTACCGCAGTTACTATTGATAATGCCTAAAAATAAACTGTAGCCTATTAACATAATTTGGAACTAATTATTTCAAATATGGAATCCATTTTTCCAAATTTAATAAACAGAAGTGGCAGTATTTAATTTAAAATTATTCCCGTTATTGAAAAACGAGTGTTAAAAGTTAAATCATTGCAAATGACTGAATGGTTTTTACCTATCAATTCAATGTAAAATTAATTATAATGACATAAATAATATTAAATTGTAAAAATATTTTATATTTATAGTTTAAAACCATTAAATATTATAATATATCCATATAAATTATCTTGATGAATTTTTTTTTAAAATTAAGATATAGCGTATTTTTAATATTCATCAAAACATGAAAATTAACAAAAAAATATTAAAACATTATCCAAAGTAAATTATTATATCCTTATTTAAATAAATAAGTTTATTTGGTCAAATTGAACTTATAAACGTGTCAATGACTAAATTTAATGTGGGTGTGCCATCAAAAGGTGTAAAAACTGCATTTTTTTAAAAACATATTTTATACGGAAACTTTATTTTGTTCCTATACCATGTAAGATGAATGATATTGTTAAAAAATTTAAAATGTGTTTAATACTATTCAAAATAGAATGATCATAAGAACAACATATTGTTGTTTAGTGTTACTCGGTATTTGGAACAACACATGCTATCGAGGAAGGTCTCTCTTGCATGGAACACAAGCCAATAATAGTGTTTGTGTATACTAAACGTTAATACAGTGTTGCATATAGAGAAAGATAATCTTGGTGTATCCTACAACGCAAGATATAAAAAAATTAAAAGGAATATTTCTCATAAAATCTCAGGGTGCTACATTCTACCGCCCTTATAATTAATTTCTCCCTCTAAATTCTTCCTAGTTATAAATGGTTTACTACTTGAAAAATTATTTCATAGAAACCCACATCGTAAAAAGAAATACAAAAACTTAATTTTGAAAACTAAAGTATGAAACGTAATGGTTACCCAAATTAACTCATCAGTGGGTTTCCACATAGGAAAATATTGGTGAAAATATATATATGGAAGAGAAATCAAACCATCAAGTTCTGATAGAGAGTGGAAGACGAAATGGCTATGAAAAAGCCAACAATCAAAAATCCATAAATTTGTGATGATCTAAGGTACCATTGGATTCATCAGATATGAGGGTACTAGGACAATATTATTTATTTTCAAGATCACTTCCCTAAAGATGATGAATTTTTTCATAAGGATATGTACTTACATGATTTTCATGTAATATCATCGTTGGTCATTCGATGAACAATTTCCACTTCATCTCTTATTTAAAGAAATAAAGTTGAAATTTTCCTTCATGAAATGTTAACAGATCATGCGATAGAATGATAGGTTATTCCATTTGTCTCAAAAATAAGTTAGTAAATATTTTTAAAAATACACAAGTCCATCTATGGTGAGATTAACCGTATATGATCCAAAAAATGGTCTTATAATTCATCTATCATACTACTTAATAAAATAAAACTAATTTCTACTAACAAGGGTCTTCATGTAGTATAGTGGTAGATGATAAAGTCATGTCACACATTGGTTGTGTGTTTTATTCCCACAACCTTGTCCAACATGATGGGTTGTCACCCATCCTGCGGGTTTACCTTTTTCTAAAACTATTCTATTATAACATTTCAAAAAAAATATCGAAAAAATGTTCTAGACATAAATAATATTTTCTGATGTCTAACTTAATCCATTACAACCTTTAGTATTATATAAAATGCTTCTGTCCAAACTCATAGTATAAATAAAACGATTAATTGAAATGTCATATAACAAGCATGTGAATACCATCATTTATCCCTCATATATCATAACATATATCTTGTTGGTCACATTCAAAATATGTGAATACCTTAATCATGTATTATTGAAAATTGAATTAACATAGAACCTTAGTGAAAACATGAATGCTGTCAAAATTTAACCATTTACACATACCAAAATCCTAGAAATACTATATTCTCAAACCATGATAATATTTTGTCCTTATTTCAATCATGAGCTAATTAATAATATCCAACATATTATTTTCTCCTTATCCCATCATTATGCGCATATCAACTTCTTTCCAAAAATATCTGAATAACCTTTCATGGTTACCATTGCCATTAATCATAAACATTCCAATGCATTATGAATAAAAATAGTTTAACAATCATTAGATGTTTCTTTATTGCATAGAACCATTAAATTACCTATACAACATAACTCTTGATAAACATAAAATAAATCCCCTAACTTCTTACACCATCGACCAAGCTTCATCATTTCTTTCCTCAAAACTTGTTTCATATCATACATCATATTTATTATCCTCATAATCATCATCATAAATACTACCCATATGACCATGATGATTCTTGTCACGAGATTTTCCCTTCGGGCATTTTTTTGATTAATTCACGTACATTCCACATTTAAAATAATTAACTATTGTTTCTGTCTTAGCAATAACATTATCCTTGATCATATTGTTAACTGAACCCTTTCCAATGAAATTAATGGCTTCTTGTCCTTCTTTTCCACACCCAAATCATCTTTTAGTTCCTTTGAAACATTCTCTTTGATGTATCTTACCACTTGATTTACAAGAAGAAAATTAATCTTTATTTCCTCTATGATCATCATGAAACTCCTTCTTTCTCTTATTTACTGAGTCAAGAAACTTACCAAAGTTGAGATTATTGATCAAATTATGAAATTTCTGATTATGCATAATATCGATGTTTCTCCTTCCAAATCCTGTTTCATTTTCTTGATCATGAAGAATGTCAATCCACTGTCCATCATATTCCCCATTAACATAAATCTTCCTGTTTCTAGCCATTTTCTAAAACCCAAAAAGAATAATGTGAGAGGCAAAAATCACACTAGGAAAACTACATAATCAAGGGGAGTACATTAAATCTCTAATATCTTAGGTTTCATATGAGGTTAATCATGATCATTAACATAATTCTAGGATTGCAACCTATATTTATTCTAAACCTTAGGGACATCCCTAGACATACATTACAAATATCTCTAGGGATCTTATTATTGATTTCCCATCCCTGTTTCCAATGGTTAACTAAACCTTTCCACTGATACCAACTATAGAGACCTAATTTTGACATATATGGACATGAAATTACTTTTTCGGAATACTTAATACACAACAAAAATAGATGCACAAGAACCACAACAGTTTTGTGTCTTGGTAAACTCGGAACATAATCTTCTAATCATGGTGAACTATCTTCAACATATCTCATAAAGATCTTCCCCTTTTTTTTCTTACCTAAAACCTTTCTATATATACCAGGGAAAAGAAAACATATAAATTCTGAGATCAAAGGCACAGTAAGAGTATTCATGGATAAAATAAAACAAACCATATACATTTGAAATTAAAAACATGAACATAATGTTTTAACATCAAAATCATGAGTTGTGAAATAAATATTTGCAGCACTTAAGGCATAGATCATAATGATGCATTAATCATGACAAAATAGAATGGTAATAAAACATGTAATTATGGAAAACCATTAAAAATGATATAATTTCTATAGTAGCTAATAAATTTCTACCAAGACCATCCTACTGGACAAAGTCCATTACTGAACTAGGTTTACATGTCGTTCCAGCCCTATATTAAAGAAACGAATTTACATGTTATTCCAGTCATGTCTATCTCATAAGATATAAATCACTACCCAATTAATTGGAGGGAGATATAGGTCCAACCCATCTCATAAGGAAATCAATCTTACTTATGCCAAGAAATAAACACAAATCATTCATCATAACCCAATGAATAAAATGTATTCCCTAAACATCATTCCATTATAACAAAATCCATATAAAATAATGGATATCATTTCATCATAAACAACATCAAATCATGTATATAATAGGAACATTATACTTTAATCATAACCATATTCAATAATGTAATCTTATATAGAAAATATTTTTTGAATAAACACATGAAATCTATTTTTGATGAAAATATCCTTTCTTCTTCAAAAACAATTTTTTCTCAAAATGTTATGAAATTTTAAAAGAAAATAATTCTGTTGAAAATAATCATGAAATATTTTCAAATAATCTTAATGTAAATAATATGTTTTAAACCATAAAAATTCGTTCAATCCATATAAGTTAAGAAAAATATTCTCCTTGTACTTTTGCCGAAAATTGAAAAAATTCCTCCTATGGTAAAAAAAAGATTCCTTCCACACTACATAGTAAATGTCAAAAAGGGGTAAACATGACATAAAAAATACATGTAAGAATAATAAAAACATTATGAAAACATTTTTATAATACCCATCCATGGATGATAAATATAACCCCAGTGAATACTTACGAATAAACAATCATGGATAAGAACGCGATTAGAATAATTATACCTTACCTTAGGTCCAATTTCTTCTTCATGTGTTTGAGACTCCAATATAGTGGGTTAAAAAATATTATTAAATTGTAACAAAACAATAATAATATTTATTATATAACATATTATTCACTTACGACATTATATTACACGTTCATTTGTCAATTCCTTGTTAAAGCAGTGTTTTGGGTAAAATCGTTTCATTTGTCGTAAGTGTTTTGACTTGTAATTATTTGTATGATTACATAGATCATGATTACATATTTCCATAATGTAAAACAATATTTATATATAATATATATTCTGAATATATATATATAATAGATTGATAAATGGAATGAAATACACCGTTCCTGAATAGGGTAGGCCGTATGTACCCATGAACGATGTTTTCATTTCCTTATTAAATTGAATGGAAGTAAATGACATATATATTTATAAATAAATCCAGTAGCACTATTACATAATATATTTCATGATTACTTATTATATATACTTTATAATCATTCTTTAATGGTTAACTTGGAGAATGAATCTCATCACCTCCTGGAGATGATAATCAGTAAGTACGCACGAGCGCTGATATCATTCCCATAATTATTAAATGGAATTGGAATGGATGATATAATATCTAAGAATCAGTATGATTTTATAATAATCATATATAGTTATTATTTCTACAATTATACCCATCCAAGTATGGTGGTGGTGGAAAAACATATTACACCACGGCGTGGAGACGGTAAGCCATACGTACGCACGCGCGGTGATATCATTTTTCGTAAGATGGATTGAAGGTGAAATAGGGTTGTTTAATAGTTATAATAACATATCAGTATATTAGTGATACTTATGTTATGAAAAAACAAAATAATATGAAGTAGAATAAGAAATGAATTTGAAAGAATCGGTAGAGTATATTTCCTTTTCTTCGACACGCCTCTTCTAAACCTCCTCTTACGGCACTAAAGATGGTTTTTTAAGAATACAAGGACCCCTATTATGTTTCTAGGGAAGTGGAGAAGAAATATGGGCATGGTTTGGCTGAGCATGAATGCTCAGAATTTTGTGAGGAGGACAGAGAGGAAGAGCCCTTTTATAAGAGAGGAGAGGGGCACGTTTGGAAACCTTTAAAATATTAATTTATAATAAACTCAAAACCCAAATTAAAAACTTCAAAAATATTCATATTAGAAGATAATAAGAGATATAGTTATAATCGCATCAACCAATAAAATTTTGACATGTTGTTATTTTATTTTATACCTTATCATTTTGATTTATCTTTATTTAATCTATTTAATCTTATTTGTGGACTAATTTTTCTAAATTTTAAATTTTTATAAATACTTACATATGTGTTGTTAGTTTTCCATAATTTGATACATTTACATCTTCAACCATATAAATATCACTTTATAATTTTTAAATAAATTTGTGATTTCTAAACAATTTAATAATATGTTATTTTTATAAAATATCAACAGTAACACTATTCATGTATTTGTATTTAAATAAAATCCACACAAGAAGATTTGTTCAAACCAAAATATTTAATAGATTAATAACATTTCATATTCATCTATAAAATTTGTGGAGCACACTATTTAGTTCATATAATATTTATTGTAATACTTTTAAATCATTTATTTGATATTTCACTTAATAAAATAATTACTACAACAATTTTTTTAAATTATTTAATATACATATTTATTGCATAAATATTAAAAATAAAATACTATTATGAATATAAATCAAATATATTTCATAAGAATCATTTTAGTCAAATTTATCTTTTAAAACACCAAACTTTTAAAATGTTATGATTTTAAATTATGAAGGTGACAACTTTGACATCATTTAAAATAAAATAATGCAAATGTCATAATATGTTTTATAATGCTCCAAATAGCACACAAGTCGACCCTTGGATGCTTATGGTATACATATACTCTATAAATATGTTTTGGTCAAGTTTCAGGCCCTTTTGGTGGGTATTGGTATTTTAATAAAAACTAGATCATTCATTTTTCACTAAATAAATAATTTATGCATCATTAATGTATAAGCTATTAAGGTAATTAAATATTTCATAAAAATTAAAAATAAATTACCATAACAAAGAAATCAATTTTATATTTCAAATTAGTATTTATAATATAATTTATAATATGTATAACCTTATATTAAATATAATTTATTTATTAAAGTTTCATTGAGACATATTTCACTTTTTTTTAATAAAATAAATTACAGGTCTTAATCACATAGAAGAGGGTCCCAAAAGATACCATTTCGACCCAAGTATATTTTAGTACGAAATATAATCATCCAATTATATTAATACAAGTGTTAGGGTAATTATATAATATTATTTTTAAACATAATTTCCTGATTTTCCTTCAACCGTGGTAAATAAAATTTATCGTAGTTACTATCCATAATGCCTAAAAATAAAAAGTAGCATATTAAGATAATTTAGACCTATTGATTATAAATATGGAATACGTTTTTTTAAATTAAATACACATAAGTGGTAGTATTTAATTTAATATTAATCCCGCTATTGAGAAAATGAGTTTTAAAAGTTAAAGCATTGCAGAAGATTGGAATTTTTTCCCTATGAATTCAATATCAAATTAATGATAATTACCTAAATAATATTAAATAGTAAAAACATTTTCTATTTATAGTTTAAAACAATTTAAAATTATAATTTATCTATATAAATTATCTTGAGGAAAAAAGTGGTTTTTAATTAAAATTTAGCATATTTTTATTATTCATCAAAATATGAATGTTAATAGAAAATTATTAGAAAATTATCCAAAGTTAATATTTCTATCCTTATGGAAATAAATAAGTTTATTTCATCAAATTGAAATTTAAACATCTCAAAAACTATATTTTAAGCGGGTGCCCCATCAAAAGGAGGCAAAATCTCATTTTTTTAAAAATACTTATTTTACCCGAAAAAATTATTTTGTTCTCATACCATGTAAGATTAATGATATTGTTATAAAATTAAAAATTTGGCTAATAATATTCATAATGGATAGTTCATAAAAACTATACATTTTTGTTTAGTGAAACTAGGTATTGCGTAAAACACACGCTATCAAGGAAGGTCGCTCTTGCGTGCAACACAAGCCAAGAATAGTGTTTCCGTATACTACAAGCTAATATGGTGTTGCATATAGCACAAGCTAATATTGGTGTAGCGTATAACACAAGACATCAAATAAATTAAAAAGAATATTTCTCATAAAATCTTGGGGTGTTACAACAACTGTTTTATGTAATGAAATGAATCAAATAACTAAGAGTTGATGTTTATTTTACAAAATTGGAACAAGATATATGGTATCCCATCCAAGTGGTTTGAAGGGTTTATTAACCATAGAATAAAATATTAATTATTGAATATAAAATTAAATTTTAAATAGTAAAATAGAATGTACATTTTATTAGTGAAAATTATTATTCACCATAACATACCACTACATAACAACCATAATACAATTAATTGAATCTTGTAGAATAGAAAAAATAAATATATTATCATAGATACTCTATAAAGAAATGTTTACAGAGTATTCATTCCTAGAATAAATAAGGGATAAATAATATTGAAGTAATAAATGGTGGTAAACTAAATCCAATTATATAATCACAGTAGCCTAAATCTTTTCCATTTATAACATAATTATTTAAAATATAAAATGTAAAATAGTTAACAAATTTAAGATGAAATAATGATCAATGTTGGATATCTTAAACATAAAATAAAGTCCTATTTTTTAGAAATTAAATATTTCTTGCTATGAAATACTTCAATTTCCCATAACATTTATTTCTTTTGAAACAAACTTATGTATTTTATAGAATATTAATTCTTTAACCCATCAGAATGATCATAATACTTTCAAATATATATCTTGGATTCTATAGATATATAATACCTTTAACAAAGAATATCAATCCTCAATAGATTTTGGCATAGTTTAAAATACTATTAAAAGATCATTAGAGTACTTTCAGTGGAAAATACCCTTTTCATTTTCAAATTACATATTTAAAATACAAATAATTCTGACAAATGAGAATATGTATTTTATTTGAATACAACAATGGATACTTGTAACTATATATTAATTTAATTTATTAGCCATTATGGTGATAAATTTTTTGCATGTATTACATGTTAAAATAATGGTTTAGTTCACACCAAGAATAAAAGGTACCTTATTCATAAAATGGAAAGAAGATTCATTTTAGGCAACGTCATAGAAAGTAAAAAATGTGTAAAACAAGCATATAAAAATCATTAGAGAAGAGTAAATACATTCATGAATGAATTAAAATTTATTATTTATGTTGATGAAAAAAATCATGACTGAATAGAAAAAAAACCTGGGTTCCTTAAAAACATTTCTTCAAAATTATTGACTACTTATAAAGAGTAAAATCACATGGAATTAGAAAAATTATACAAGTAACTATAGGGGAGGAATATATATTTTTTTAATTTATAAATGTAAAATTATTATACCAAATGAAAACATAAGAACTAATTATCTAAAATATGGATGATATTTTGAAATAAACACGCACTTCATTGGTAATTGTTTTTCATAAAATCAAAAAATAAATGACATAAAATGGAAATTAAAATACCATGAATATAAATAAATTTACTATGTAAAATATAAAAGTTTTGTATAATAACCTCCAATAAAGAATCAAGTGTTGAATATGTTAAATGTCTCATATAAACAAAAGTGAGATGAGAATCCATTATAAATATTGTATCAATAAACTCAGAATTAATAAAAGATGAATTTATGTGAAATAGATACAAATTCCCATAAATAGATTCAATAAAACATTAAATAACAATAATTCATTACACACATAATCTTGTAATAACATAGATAATAACAAAGTAATATAACGCAATAAAAATAAATTGAGTTATAAAACACCTTACCTCGAGTTCAACTAATGATGTTCATAATTAATCTCATATATAATAAAATTATATTAAATTTAAACTTTCATAAGATCATTTTTTAGGTATATTTCATTTTTATCATTTCTATTATTTAATTCAATACAGTGATTTATACATTAATAAAATCAGGTATGTCCTCTTAAGATGTTTTTAAGATGTTTATTTCAAAATTAATGTACAAAATTAGTTGGTTGTCCATGGTGGTATGTGCGTGCTTCCATTAAATTGAAAAATTAATCATACAATATTTATAATTTTTATAAATTAAATACAATTTTGTATTTATCCATGATAGGTTTTCTTGAAAAATGAATCACCTCACCTTAGGGGGGGGGGGGCAGTCCGCACATACGCACGAGTGACGTTATCATTGCCTTAATGGGTTGAAGGGTTTTAAGGGATGAATAATTTTATATTTATAGTGTCATAATTATTTCATTTCTATAATTTATATTCATTAAATCAATCATAATTACCAACCATGGAATATTGTGAAGAAAAATAAATCATACCAATATATGAATGAGGTATTCAACACATACGCACAAGTGATAATTTTATAACCAATTTGATGGAAAATGGTTCTAAAAGGATTTACCATTAGTTATTATATATAATTTTCTTTTAATCTTTTTTACATAATACAATTCATCTAGAACATATTAATGTTATAATTTTTAATATCATTTACTTTGATGTCTCTATATAGTAAATATGTACTATATTGATGTTGTGTAATCATTTAAAGTAATTATATCACAACTAAAAATTAAAATAAATTATTTCTAGAAAAATAATATAATCCTATTAAAAATATATATTTCTAATTGATAATAACTTTTTTCACCAATGGAATGATATTATAAATATAAAAAGTTAGACAATGACATTTTGAAATCTTTATTAATTAAAATAATATTAATTTATTACTAATGAAAAGTAGAACCAAAATAACAAATATTAGAAATTATGATGAATATTTTCAAATCGATATCATCCAATTAAATAAATTCAATTAATTTATTAGTTTTTAAAAGTCTTATCACATTATATATAACCATAATTACCCAATATACCCTTTATAATGGTGAATAAAATTTACCATTGTTACTTTTAATAAGGGAAAAATAAAAAAGTGACCTATATCAAAAAATATTGAACCTCATAATTCTAAATATAAAATACATTATTAAGATTCAGTTCGAAGATGTTTTTAAATTAATTTTTATTAATATTCATAAAACACCATGAAATTTGTTTAAAATTTGTTTTAGGAATAAAAATGAATTTATAGAAAAACAAAATAAAATTTCTAATCATAGGGGTTTATTTAAATTATAATTATAAAAAATGATATTAAGTTATATAAATAAAAAATATAAATAGAATATTTATATTAAATTAATTTAATAATAAAATAAAATTATATTTTTACCAAAATTGGAATTTTTCACTATCCACATAAAAATAAATATTTTTAAAAAATATATAAAACTGCCATGCTCTACTAAAATTAACCATCATATTTTATTAATTATATATATCACATTCAATAAATTTTTAAAAAATTATAAAAATTAGATATTTCATCATTTCCAAAAAATAAATAAATAAATTATTGAAAAAAACACATTTTTGATGGATAAAATATATTTAATAAAAATTTAGTGCAAGTTTTTTTCAATTAGTAAAAAACATTAATTATATAAAATCCCAATAAGTATTTTCCATATTATTTTTTTCTTATTCACACCCATATATAAATGGGTAGTTTATATTGGCCACATATAAATTTTAATATTTTAAAGAATATTGAAATTAAAATAATGATCACTATAGTTTGTTATGAAATCAATTGATCATAATATTATTTTAAATTTTATTTTAATGGGGCTTTATTATCCCTAATTAAATAAAATTTATCCGTGCAGTTTTTATCTTGATAATAATAGGGAAATTATTTTAAAATACCATTGTTGAGAACCCACATCTTACAAAGAGATAAAAAATCATCCATTGAAAAGGGAAATTGTGAAACATAATGGTTCTTTATTAAATCACATAATTGGGTTTACAAATATAGATAACATTAATAGGAATTAAAAATATGGACATGGTATATAAATAATAATGTCCAAGGAATAATATATTGTGATCAAGAACATAGCCATGAGATTGATAATGACCACAAAACCATAAGTTATTAAGGGATGAAGATATCCATAAATTCATTAGAAATGAAGGTAATGGGAAAATATTTCATTTCAACATCCATTTGTATGAGTTTATTTATTATTTTACCATATTGATAGAGTTCATGAAGCAATGTACTTATATTATTTGTTTTCATCTTATAACTAAAATTTTATCCATTGGTTTTGAGATCAATATTTACATCTATATTATCTCTTAATCCGTCAAAATAAAATTCCGAACGATTTTTCACATATATATATTTATATATAATTATCTTTCTTTTATTATAATATCCATTAAGGTACAGAAATTAATTACACATATCTATACAAAACCCCATAATCTATGGAATTATATATTATAATATAAAATATTAATAATCATTGATACGGAAAAACAATACATTTATCTCCAAATCCTCAATAATAACACCTAAATTTAGAAATAAAATAAACCATAAAAAACAAAACATAAAAATATTAAAAAACAAATAAACTAACTTGAATTACAAGGATTAGAACCATTTTATCTCATATTATTCCATGGTCAACTAAACATTTATCTCTCAATATTATTAGTCTCAAATCAAATTATATGTACATTAATAATATCATGAATAAATATATTATAATTTTTTTCTATAAATCAAATTAATCATCGAAAAAAATTTATAAAAACATATAGGATTCGACATGTTTACTATATATTTATTCCATTAAGGAAATTTCATCTAAGAAAAAAATATTATGTTTACTTAGACAATATGATTTCTACAAAAAAATATAGAAAAATTTTTCCATAATAATATTGATCAATGTTTTCGGGAATCTCTTCTCAACCCCAAGGTTATATATTTGATAAAACTTCTGTTCAAAAATTTTAATAACCCTTTTATCCTAATTATACATGTCAATATATAATATCATATTAAACCTAATGGTTATTAGAACCTTTCAATTTATATACAAAAAATATAAAATAATTGTTCTTCAAGTAACCATTCCACTAAAACACATACTAAATACATGTGTTGTATTCAATAAATGTCTCTGAAAATATCCTTATTCATCCTAATCTACCATGTCATGAAACCTAAAAATTGTTATCCATTTCATTAAAAAAATTGTCATCCTTAGATATATCAACCCATGAATCATTAGGATTATCCCATATCACTGTAAAATTACATAGGATGAAATAATTTATATCCTACCATTCATTATAATGGTCCATAAATAAAATTAGAATTATCCAAAGAACATCCCCCCGGATGTGTAGCAAGGTGTCCAATCATAGTTCCACTCATTGTGAACAGGTGAAAATAGTGTAAATATTCAATATGACCCTTTCAATGTTTTTACCAAGTAGTGTAACTCCCCCACTACCATATCCACTTTAAACTATGTAGATATGGATTTATTTTCGTGGTAAATAAGACAATATATACATTACAGAAGCATCATCATGTCACCCAATATAATTACTTATCCCTAGAATATATCATTGATTAATGAACTCTAATTTAATTTTTCCTAAATTTAGTTCCCAATAATCCTACGAAACATTATTTTATAAAAACTGTATCATCCCACCTCCAATAACATTGTGTCGGTGATTATTTAAATACCCTGAAATAAGATAATAGGTATCACATCCTAGAGGCTTGAATATTGTAGTAGTCTTAGAAAACATGATACATTACTGAATCACTCATGATATTTGGAATCATGAAATACATCATGTTATTTTATTTACAATCATCATTGTTCCCTCTAGATTATCTTTTCATATTAGTCACAATACACATCCTAGAAACATATGGATGAGAATCAAAATAAAAGGGTTATATTTGATACTCCATATGTGAATGAATACAGAAGGAACTATCATAGAATAAATATGTCTTGAATTCTATGATTGAAATAAATAATGATAATATAATCCAAAAAAATAGTCAAATGATCTTGAAACTAATCCATGGATATCATAACTATTTTAATAATAAAATTTTAAGAAATAACACATTTCATAATTATGGAAAACATAATTTCATAAATCTTAAAATGGCTGTTGTGACCTCATGTGAGAACATTATACATATAGGGGTTTGGATTATTCCAAATACTCAACCATTTCTGTTTCATAACACCAACCAATTCATTGAGAGCTTATACAATTTTAGGCCCCACTGGTCACTAAATAATTCAACCACATTCATAATATTAATAAACACAACTACATAATCAACAAGCCACTATAATCAATTAATATCTATTATATAAGAAAAACAAAATGATTTTCAATAGTTTACCTTGTAAAAATAATCAAAATTCATATATATTAATATGGTGTATACAATAATTAGATTACATCAATTTTAAATAATAAAATTAATAAAAGTATGTTGACATAGATAAGAATACTTCTCAAAGATATCATGAGTATATCATGTGGAAAATACCCTTTCATTTCCAAAAACCATATTTATGATATAATTTTTTTTAAAATATTAGGAATCATATTTCAACTGAAAATAACCACAAATACATTCACATTATGATTTATGGAATCTAATAGTCCTGATGGAGGGAAAATTCATTAATACTGTAAATGTTAAAAGAAATATTTTATTAAATATATTGGTAAAAAGTACCTTAATTGGAAAAAAGAAGTAATATTTCTTTTATACCATTTTATCATAATTAAATAAATGGATACAAATTAATTTAATCAATCATCAGGGAATAGTATTAAATTTACATAAAACAATTTAATGTTTTCACTGACATGGAATAAAATAATTCCCATTAAAATAGAAAAATAGGATTTCCAAAAAAAATCATCAATACTTTTAAGTAAATAGATTGAATAAAAATAATGGAAAACAAGGAATTTAATGATATTATGAATGGTGACTGAAATTTATTGTGATTAATATATAAATAACATATGATTCCTCTAATGGAAACTAATATATTAACAATCCTAAATAATGAGGAGATTTTGAAATAAACCCTGACAAAAGTTATAACATTTCAATCCTAACCCGTTGAATGAAATATTTTCAAATTAATCATTACATATTACTAATAAAATATAATCATAATATAGAATAGAAAAGGGGATATAGAAACACAAATTTAAAGTAAATATGTTGTTAATATGATATATGTATCATAGAAATTATATTGATATCACAAACCCTTACAAAGATTCTAAAAATTAAGTGAGAGTTATATGTTAATGCTATTATGAGTAAAAAATTAACTCCAAAAAATAAGTTCAAATAATATATAAAATAATAATATTTCATTAAATAAAGAGTCTTTTAAATTCATATATAATTAAGAAGTAATATAATGCAACGAAAATAACTTGAGTATGAAACCCATTACCTAGAGGCTAACTCACCATGTATATATATTATCTTCAAAATAATAAACATAATTTAATTATGTAACTTATTAATAATATTTATTATGTATTTAACATTAGTATTATATATTTTAGTTCATTTGTTCTGGTGTGGGGTATCTATTTTAAATGATTTATATTCATGTAAGATTTTTTGGGGACATTCATTTCATAATTGAAAAAATACTTTTCTTGGTTGACCATTGCTAATGGGTTTGTGGGACCATCTTATCAAAAATCTTAATCATGAAATAATTTTTTTATTTATATAATAAATTATATTTTATAATTATCCATTAAGGTATTTCATCAAAAACTATGTGAAACAACTTGTTAAATCGATATTCCACAAGTACACACAAGTGACATTTTAAATGTTTTTATCAGAGGGGGGGTAAGAACATATGTAATATATTATATTGACATACTCATAATTAATTCAGGAATATAATATATATTTATTAAATTAATACTAACAACAATCCACTAATTTCTGTTATGGAATATCAATTAGATCACTCTGTGGAGGAGGTAATCAACACGAACACATGTCCAATTCATTCACTCCTCATTTGATAGAAAGGAGGTGTTATATGGTTATCCATAATAAAAATAATAAAATATCATTATAATTGTGATACATGATTCATTTTTTAGGATATATATAATATATTTATTCTAAATAGATGATGTAATTATCTTTGGATGAGATGGGTAAAACTATTACTGTTACACCCTGAGATTTTATGAAAAATATTCTTTTTAATTTCATTAATGTCTTGTGTTGTACGCTACACCAAAAGGAGCTTGAAAAACATGCATCCCTGACTTGGCTTGCATTACACGCAATCGCGACCTTCCACCATAGCTTGTGTTGTATGCAATACCGAGTTTCGCTAATCAATGATATGTTATATAAACTACCTGTTATGAATAGTATTACTAACTTTTCAAAATTTTATAAATTTTATATTTTAAAATGGACTTCATTTTTGGATTCAGAATATCGAAATTATACTAGGGTAAATTTTTGGAATTTTTCTGAATACATTCAATTTTTGGTGAATAGTGAAAACACTGGGTTACTATTCAAAAACAGACTTTTTATTTAAATAATTATTTATTTTATTTAAATTTATTTTACATTAAAATTGATACATAATACCTATATAACTTCAATTTAAGTCATTGGAGTCATTTTATAATAATTTTAGATATATAAAAATTTTATTGAACTTTTCACCGTCTTTTACCCACCTCCTAGGAGAATTTGCAAATTCACGTAAAATTTAATTTTACTGCTTATGTGAGTGGAATTTCAAATATCTGAGAGACACAGTTAATATCAAGGACTAAAATGTGGTTGAATGAGATGAAAATAATTTTTGGTGAATAGTAACTATTTAATTTTTTTACCATGGTTAAAAGTAAATAGGGTAATTAAGGGTAAAAATGATATTATTATTACCCTAACACATGTCCTAATTCTATTGGATAAGTTTAATTCGACCAAAAACAACCTTAGGAATAAAATATGACCATTTAGGCCCACTTGGATTAGATTAGGACATTTATTGATAATTTATTTAAAGAAGGGTTAAAATAGTTAAAATCAAAGTTTAATAATTAAATCATTATTAATATAGGGTTATACATAAGATAAATTCGACTATAAATATTAATTAGAAAGCTAAAAATATTTCCTACATAATGGTTTTTTATTTATAATTTTTAGACATTAAATAATTTAATTTATTTATGACACAATGATGATGCAGGAATTATCTTATTAATGAAATATTGACATAATTGATGTTATAAATACCCAAATAAATAAAATTTGAGACTTTTTATGAATTAAACTACTTTTCTAGGTTAATATGACCTGTTATTATTGATTTAATTAACCTTTTTAGAACTAATAATTCTTCTATGATTTTAACAAAAATCATTTACCAAATAATGTCAAAATTGACATAAAATAGTTTTTAAAACAAATATTATATTATTAATTGTAATTTTATTCATAAAAATCTAAGAATCGGACATATGACTTAGATAAGGTAATATATATTAATAATAAATAACTTGGGGTTCTTTTGTCATGTTATTTTAAGTTTGTTAACCTTAAGAAAACAAGAAGACACGGTAAAAGAAAAATTATTTAACTTAAAGTTAAATCTAAATGATAAGGTTAAAATAGAAACCTAAACTTGTCAAAATTCAATTGGATGAGAGTATTTTGAACCATCCCCACCTTAGCTTCTAAATAACTCAATTTGGAGCTATTAAAAACCGAATATGACTTTATAATAAAATAATATATTTAGTTATTCCAAAGGTGCCCTTCTCCTCCCTTATAAAAGGACACCTCCTCCCTCCCGTCCTCACACCACTTTGAGCCTTCACGTTCGGCCAGACCCTGCCAATTCTTCTTCTCCACTTCCCTAGAAACATCCTAGAGGTTCTGGTTTTCTTCCAATACCAATTTTAGTATCCTAAGAGGAGGTTTCAAAGAGGCGTATCAAAGAAGAGGTAATATCTGTTACCGATTCTTTCAATTTTCTTTCTTCTTCAACTTCTTCTTATTTAGTTATTTCATTATATTGTAATAACATCAGTATCTATAATATACTGAAATGTTATTATAAATATTAAAAACCCACATTTCACCTTCTATCCATCCTACGGAAAATGAAATCACAGCGCGTGCGTACGTACAAAATATCGTCTCCACGCTGTGGTGTAATCTGTTTTCGACCACCAACTTACTTGGATGGGTATAAGGGTGAAAATAAATAACTATATATGATTATTATAAAGTTATATTGATTCTGAAATATTATACATACACTTAAATACAATTCCACGATCACAGGAATGATATCATCACGCGTGCGTACGTACGGACTATCGTCTCCACGACGCGATGAGATTCATTCTCAATGATTAACCATTCAAATATGATTATAATGTATATATAATAAGTAATAATGAAATATATGATATAATAATGATACTGGATTTATGTATATATATATGTGTATCTCATCTACTTAATTCCATTCAATTCAATAAGGAAACGAAAACAGTGTTCATGCGTACGTACGGCCTACCGTCTCCATGAACAGTGTATTTCATTTATTTATTGATCTATTATATATATGTATATTATAAATATATATTATATATAAATCATGTTTTACATTCTGGATGTATGTAATCGTGATCTATGTAATCATATGAATAATTACATGTTAAAACACGAACTACAAATGAAATGATTTTACCCAAAATGTTGTTTTAACATGGAATTTACAAAAGAACGGGTAATATAAAGTCATAAGTGAAACATATATGATATCATAAGAATGAATATGATTATGTAATAAGTTAATGACATTATTTAAATCATTATATATGATTTTTGGATCCATATGAAGCATATCGGACCTAAGGTAAGGGATAATTTTGCAAATCTCATTTTTATCTGAGATTGCTTATACGTAAGTATTTACTGGGGTTATTGTTATCATCCATGGCCATGTTTTCTAAAAGTGTTTTTATGTATGATTAATGTCCTTTTTACCCATTTTTACTTTTACTACATGGTATGTAAGGAATAATTCTTTTCTTTACGTTACGAGGTACTTTTTGACTTTTCCGACAAAAGTACGAGGAGAATGTTTTTTTACATATACGACATGAACGAATTTTTACGGTTTTATAAAGCCTTATTTTAATGAAGCTTCCTACAAAATATTTCATTAATATTTTCAACAAAACCCATTTATTTTAAAATTTAATGTCATTTTGTGAAAATAAAATGATTTTCAAGACGAAAGGATATTTTCCTCAAGAATTCATTTCAAGTACTTTATCAAAACCATTTTCTATATAAGATGACATTATTTCATATGTGTATTTTTCAAGTATAATGTCTCTATGATTTACATGGTTTCACTTTTCTTATGATGAAATGATATCCATCTGTTTTATAAGGAATATGTGATGATGGGATGATGTTTATGAAACCCATTTTATTCTTTGGGTTATGATGAATGTTTTATGTTTATTTTGTGGTACAAGTAAGAATGATTTCAATATGAGATGGGTGGGACCTATATCTCCCTCTAATGAATTGGTTCAAGATTTATATCTCATGAGATTGACATTTATGGAACGGTAAGTTAATCTGGTTCAGTTTTATAGGACTGAAACGAGGAGTGAACTCGATTCAGAAAGGGACTTTGTCCACTAAGATCGTCTTGGCAGTAATGCCTTTGCTACTATGGAAATCACAACAATTTCTGAATGGTTTCCATAATTACATGATTTATTCCCATGCTATTTTATCAATATTGATGTTCCATACGTACGTCCAAGATTTATGTCTTTGCTCGAGATTTTGATGTTTAAATTTCATGTTCAAGTTTTTGCATTCAAATGATTATGGATTGTTCAATGTTATCTACGTTTACCCTTACTGAGCATTTGAGCTCACCCTTTATATGTTTTCTTTTCCCCATGATATAAAGAATGGTTTTAGGTAAGAAAAGAAAAGGGGTAGATCTTCATGGGAGTTGTTGAGGATCATTCACCATGATTAAAAGATTACGTTCCATGTTTCCAAAGACACTAAACTATTACAGTCCTTATGTGTCTGTTTTTTGTTATGTATTAAGTATTCCGCAAAAGTAATGTAATGTCCATGTACGTCATGCATTGGGTCTCTATAATTACCTCATCTTTGACAGACATCATTTTTCCTATACCTTAATCATATATAAATTTATCATAGGAGAAGAGGATAAGATATAATGATTTTATAAATTAGATATATAGATATTAGGTTAGGAATTCGATGACCTAGAATTAAAAAATAATTTTGAATAAATGATAAGAAATGGACAACTTAAATATATGAGGGAAAGGACAAATTTAAAATTCCATAAAACATTTAAATATAATATATACCATAATCACATTAATTGAATCCAAATGGTTCTAATTAAGATTTTAGAACGATATAGGGTCTAAATATCTTATATGAATTTAACTTTATGAATTTATTAGTTACATTTTAACCATGTATTTGGTTATAACCCCCTCATTAAGCATTTATAACCACAACTGTTCTAAAAAAGAGGATTTGAGGATCATAAATTTACTTCTATAGAGAAAATTATCTCAAAAATGATAAATGGATGAAATAGTTGACCACTTCCAATCCCAATTGTCATTTTTAATACATTTTTTTATTATCTAAATTATTTATCTTAATTAATTTTAACAGAAAGATTCATAAAAATCATTTTTGGGACAATTTATTTTATTTGACCTCCAAATCATCAAGATTAAAATGAAAATAAAATATTAAAAAATTCACACTCAATTATAAATAAAAATTTCTAGTAAAAAATTACTTCAGTCCATAGTTCATTAAAATAATATTAATTTTATTATTATTATATCAATTTATTCTACATTGTTATTACATTAACAATAATTGTATTGATGTTTCATAAATGTTTGAAATATTTATACCATAAATTTAAATTAATATAAATAAATATAAATTAATATTTCAGTCATCTGAAAAATGTCTATTTATAATTTTTGATGACTTCTTTTATCCCAATTAAAATATATTAGAGATATAAAAGTAATGAGATTGAGAATTTTCAATTTGCAATACCTAAAACAATATTAATACCACAATCAAATTAAAAATCAAACAAAATTTCCATATATTATAATTTTTATGTATATGGTCGAATTATACTCTTATAGTGAAATAAAGGATGGTATGAGATATATTTTTATAGCCTCTAGATATTATTTTTAAGATTAATTACCCTATATACCCTTTAGTAGGTGAAAAGTGTTTACCATGATTACTATTAATAATGGGAAAAATAAAAAGGGATATATTTATAAAATTTATCCTCTTGAATCCCAATATGCAATCCTAAATTTTAATTTTCCATTTCTAGATTCAGTGGAAACCAATTTTAAAAAATAATTTAAAACATAGTGAGTTCTATTTTTATAAAAATATGTCATTTATGTATAAAAATGAAGACATACTGAATTAATACATAATACTTATTCCTACCTATTTATATATATTATTTTTTGAAAATATATTTTATCATTCTTTAAATTATAATGTAAAACTTACTGTTACTTTATAATTATATTATTTAAATAACATAAATAAAAGTTTTAAAAAATCGGTATTTTTCATTATTCAATAAAAAATAGAATTTTTTATAAAAAATTACAACAAATATCCAAATATAATATTGACTTGATGTTTTCAAAAATTAAATTAACAACCTTTAATAACATTTATAAAAATGGTATAAATTAATTATAATTTTTTTCCAATAAAAAAATAAAAAGGATATTATAATAAATTATAATTTTCAAATATGAAACAAAATTACTGAAAATTGTGGGAATATATATAATGAATAAATAACTAAATTTTCAAAATAAAAAACCTTTATACATGTTTTTCATAATATTATTATTATTATTCATATATCCAATTTAATGGTTATATATTAATTGTAACATTAAAATAGTGATATTTTTATATCATATAGTAGTTCACTTAATGATCAATGTTCTATGTAAATAATGTTATCAATAATATTATTATTTTAAAATAATTTTTTGGGGACATATTTTTAACATGTTTGAATCACTTACAATTGGGTTTTTATAATTTAACATTTTTGTTTTAAAATAGAGCTCTAGTTTTTTACTCAGTAATTTATGATTAGTTAGAAATGGTAAGACACAACCTATTGGATGGTTTGGGTGTCCATAAACTAATTTTTATCCAAATATGATATAATTAAAATTTTAAATATGACCAAATTAAAATTAAGAATAAATCATTTTATATATTCAAAATCACTTTTAAAGAATTTATGCTGTTTTTTAATAATTATTGTTCATAATGATATATGGTATTTATTTAAAATTAAAGAAAAATTAATATATTAATATAGGTTAAAATTATATTAATTTCATTCCATGTAATATATTTATTTAAATGATTATATAAAAGTTACACAATATTAATATTTTTTTTTTTGAAAATAACTATTTTACGATTTTCACAATGATTATCTTTAATACTAGTAAACATAATATCTAGTTGTTTGAAACAACTATTTTGACCTCAGTTCATGAATTCCAACATTTAGAAAAAGTATATTTGTAATCTTAAAATTTATTTGAATAATTAAATTATCAATTTTTTATATTTTCATCATTAAAATAGGATTATCAAAATCAAAATAAATATTTTTAATTTAACATATTTTAAAAATAAACATCAATATTAAAATGATTAATTATTTGAAAATTAAAAATTTTAATCAGAATTAAATGTTTCTTGTGTTCTAAATTGGTGAAAATATATTTTTTAGGTTAAAATTATTATTTTTAAATACATAATTTTACACGTTAAAAAAATATTTTAACAATTAAAATTTTATATAAATTTCTTGGTATTAATTTTATAATAATAAGTATATTTTTTTTATGAAAACCATTTTTTTCACTCTTTACAAATAGTAAATTATTTTAAAAAATGAAAATTATTAATACGTTAATTTTAACATAATGATTTCAAATATTTTAAAAAAAATTATTAATTTAAAACCATAATATTTAAGAATTTTTTTATCTTTTGAAAATGTAATATATATAAAGATACAGTGAATTTATTAAAAATAGAACTTTTTTCGTTAAATAATTAATATTATTTACCAAATAAAAATAATAATTGTTAATTTATTTCAATATTACTGATTTTAATGTTGTTTTCATAATATTTCTTTCTAAATATTTACTATCTCATTTATGTCGGATTTTTCATGTAACACAAGCTATATAATATAGTGTTAATTTAAAAAAAATCAATTTTAGGTCATTATATTATACTCCCTTAAATAACCTATATACTCAAAATTATAATTATTACTCTTTGTTGAATATATTTGATAATATTCTTTTCATATTCATCATTCATTGGGTATATTCTTATATTACATCTACGTTTCACTCTTAGGTCAAATCATATTACATATTTTTCATAAAAATGTTAATCATTCATGCTATCAGATATACAAGTATGATTATACGCTAATTATATATTCTCCATAGCATACCATTCTAATAAACCATTTGAATATTAATGAAATCAAACCATAGTGAAATTAGATATACTTATAAATAAGAACTCTATCTTTAATCCCCAAATATTATCAAACATCGTGTCATTAAATCACACACTATCATATTCATACAATTTAATTCACGTCACAAACAAATATCAGGCTTCAATTATCAATTCCAATATTTCCAGTACAAGCTAACTAATTTTTTGTTAAAATAAATCATTTTTTATGTCATAGTCAACTATATATTAAAACATAGTGTTTTTCATTCCCCAATCATGTGTTATTAATTTATTATCCCAAAAAATATATCTTTTCCATAAGAATTCATTTCATGGGTATTTATTCAATATAATACATTTTTACAAATTTTTACTATAAAAATATTGAATAAAAATAATTTGATATTTTAAATAGTAATGAGAACCTTTTAATATACCTAAATATCATTGATAAATATCATTCACTATTGAAAATATCTATGAGTATCAATATTTAAATTCTATTATGATATCAACCTCCCTGCCATATGTAATTATATGTAACCCATCATTTTCATTTTAATATAAATATACTATGATTTGAAACAACTTATGTATTCTAAAATATATATTAATAAGACATAGTGGTTACTAGATTCATAACTTTCTCAGCTTAATTATAATTATCCTGTTACAACCAAATACTAAAAGCTAACATGTTTATCAATAAAATGAAATTAAATTCCCATGTATATATATAAGTATATATATATATATATATGAAAAATATTATATGGTGTATTCTATAATGTATCCTTCATTTAATAAATCAATACATTCAATTCAATATACATTGACTTAATTAGGTTATCGTTTATTTCATAGATGAATCCCAAAAAGAATAGTCCCAAATTTATCATGAACATTCTTAAACACAAACATCACTAAAATATTCACTCTAAATGTTCAAATTATTATTTATACATAAATAGAGAATTCAATTAATATATACCTTAAAACATTAATCCCTACGGTTTATTATTTGTTCTCTATAGTAATTCCAATTTAGGTTTTCAATGATAAATATTTTCAAATTCTTACTAATTGTTCTTAATGAAAATGTGAATTAACCTATGAATATCCCCAATGAGTCTATGACTGTGTATATAGTTTTATAACCACTATTCGTGCACCAGAGTGAAGATTGGGTCAATAGTCAACATTACCTTTTTATGGTGATTACCCATAGACACATCTATTTCACTACAACATCCACTACCTAATATTCAGAGAGGGATGAAATTGTATGGTTAACCCCACAATTTCAAATTTTCTAAATGTTAATTATCCTATACATAAGACTTACCCCTTGGACATATCCGTTGGGTTTTCACTAATCTATCTTATTAATGTTTACAAAAATATCAAACATAATCCCAAAAAATAATTAAACTCATCATTGATACCAATTAAAGTAGACCAGGCTAAAAAAATCTATATATCACATCATATAATAATGTTAAAATTAAATATCAAAAATAAAAAATGAAATCCCAAGATTTGAATGTTTAGTTAATTTATGGTTATTCTCTATAAGAAACATATTTTACAACCCAAGTGGAAATTTCACTATAACCAATCCACATCAAAATCATTTTTATTGATTTTATATGTAATAATGATCTTCATTACTACGGTAAATGGTAACATAAGAAATGGGTGAGATAAAATTATATACGAGGTTAAACATAAGTGATAATAATAAAATATCATATATAATCATAGAATGAGTATATGTGTATCATCTAGGTACCTACGGAAATTATACCCATCAATGTATAAATCATAAATCGTAGAAAAAGACATAGAATCATATAAAAGTGTGTAATATATTATAAAATAAGCATAAACATGGAATATAACATAGCATGGTAAAATTTATCATATAAAATTTCCACAATCATAATAATAGGAAAACTTCTGAACAAATTCATTATTATCACACTTATAAAAATAAGCATTATGTACACACTTGAGAATGTAAAAAATCTCCTTATTCTCACTGCTAGTTGAATAAACCCTTTATGTCCACAGATAAATATCTCATGATATATCAATAGAAATTAAATCATTAAAAGGTTATATTAGAACCCACACATCATTACCCTTACATATGTGTTCAATATGATATCAATCAAATTATAAAAAATTGATATAAAAAGGGTTACATGTCACTTTATAATGAAATCCTATAAGGAAAAATTCCACAATTACATTAAGAAACAAGATATACAAATGGAATATAAATGGTTACCCAATAATACAAAATAACATTATAGATAGATATTATTAAATAAACTATATTTTATTTAAAATGTATAGATAAATGGAATACGTTTTACTTAATTAATTCCCCAATCAATCAATGAATAGAATCTATGTGAACACTTACCAACAAAGTAATGGAATATATACTGTTAAAAAGGGAAAGACACTAGAATAATAATAATTCTTATCCACGATGGATGGTTAACAATTAAAAACTCTAACATAGATAATTTTTAGGACAGAAAATCATTTCATTAGTTTTCTTGATAAATATGTTATTTGGAATCATTCTAAGAATATCCATGATCAAGATAATATGTGTCATACGAACATATATATAGATGAAAAACACTTTTTTAGTGTTTTTGAATAATTTAAGTCCTCTATATTTTAATATATGACTTTATTTAAACGATTCAAATGTGTTTGATAAATTCATTATGGTGAACATGGCCCAAATACCCTATCAAACGGGTACCCAACCCAATCATCAACATACCTGACAAGAATTCTTGATCCCCGCGAGTTAAGGACTAGAACCCCAGATAATCAAACAAAAACTATATGTATTGGTTTTTTCTTTACCAATGAAAAAAACCCAAAAAAACATACATATATATATATATATAATAGATAGGTATAACTGAAGACATAAACATATTCTATAACTTCCAGAAGATTGAAAAGACAATAAAACTCAAAATCAGCCAGAACATCCCAATGTAAAAATCCAAAATTGAAATAAAACTAAACAAAAAATATAAAACTCCAGGAATTAGCATGGGAAACACCAAACATCACACCAATTTCCACCAAGAATTAGATGAAAAAAACATCACTATATCACTAAAGATCCTTGTTTTTTCATACATAAAAAACCATACAAAGGTCTAACAACAACAGAAGCGGTGTGGAGGCTTTGAGCTAATATGCTTTGTGGAATCCCTCCGATGTATTCCATATCATGTCACTTTAAAAAATTGAATAATTTTAATCATTAATGAAAACAATGTATAATATGTCTTTTAAATTTCTTTATCAAAATCATATAAATACATTTAATTTCCTCTTTTATAACATTTCCAAAATATTCTTGGTATGAAAGCTCAAATCATTTCAAATAAATTAATTTTTTTAATGAAAATAAATGTTTGTGTCACAAATCATAATATATTTGTGGATGTAAAGTCTAAAATAGTTCAAGTCAAATATCATGTAACAATATTCCAAGTATTAATATAGGCCATGCTAGAAAGAATAATCATACCTAATCATAATGAATTTCATATATCAATTCTCTAGATATATACCTCCTATCTAGAAATAATAAAAACACAAAAAAAATAGTGACCCCAATAGGTCTATCTAGTCCATAGAACAATGTGAATTGGAATCAGAGGAACAACTCATGACTGAAACTCCAAAAAAAATAGTTTATTCAAATTACTAAACCTTCAACCAAAGATCCCATGGATTCCCTTGTGGTCTATTTTCCAATCCATTTCGTTAAAGACATACTTTGAAAACATTTCATCCATCCATTTCAAAATAATTTGAATATACCCTTTTCATTTAAAAAACAAGTGGAAAATAATATTTTCTCAAAACGAAGATTCCACACACACAAAACAAATAACAAATCCTGTCATTTAATTTATAAAAATAATTAACAATACCAGAGAAATTAAATTTATCCAACATAGGTTACATGTGGAACCAAATTTCTCAATATCAGGTCACAAATGAAAATAATGGGACCCAACAATAAAGAAAAACACAAATCAAAAACATAGGTGTTATAAAAAATCCACACATATCATAATCAATTAAATAATAAAAGAATATTTCAAATTTGAAATAGCATAAAATACCTAAAATAAATTCACATTCCACACCACAACTAACATAATGGATTTTATCTATATAAATATCACACAAAAGTATATAATGTATTTGGATGATTATCATCACATATCAATATGACCAATAACATAATACATTGGTGAAACCATGATCTACTAAAATTAATAATCACAAGTATTAATCAACTGAAGAAATTCACAGCAACTACAATAAATATCAATCACTGAACGATTTAATTTAGAAGTGGAAATCATCCACAAAATCTCCTAAGAGAGATTTTAGGTTGAGAGAGAAGAGTCCTAATGCTGAATTAAATAATGGTCATTTTTTGAACACCCTAAAAATCAAAACAACTGTATATTAAAAAACATGGATCCCTTATTCATGTCATGTAATTAAAAAAACAAAAACAAAATGAAAAACATGTAACCTGATATTAAGATTCGAATTTTTTTACTATTTTAATTTCTGTAAACATTACATGGTGTGATTGGATTTCATTACCTTTACCAAACTGATGATGTATTCCTATAGGAAAATACATTTAATGTAAACTTATCACATTATGTAAATCTTTCACATTGTGTTAAAACTTTACGTCATGTAATCTCCCATAAGAATGTGAAAAATCTAGATTCTATTGAAAAGTACAAAACCAACATCGGTTCTATTTGATACTTGGTGAAACCATGGAAAACCAAAAAAAAAATTATACCTAAACTACATTAATTCAAATAGTCATACATCCATGAATATTAGGTCATTTCCTTAGAAAATTATCTCTATCATTGGAAGTCCTAAAATGTACCCAAACAAGGGAAATTGAAATAGATAACGGAATTACATGATAGTGGGTAACAAGATCTTACAAGTTCCCACAATAATAATTTTTTCTAGTTCATATTCGGTGGAAGAATGGTGTTCACAAATAGGAGAGGCCACTAATCCATCATAAACTATTCACTATCCTATGTCTCATGACAATCTGACCCATGTGTCAGTAGCACCATGATCAAAAGAATAAAATTCACATTCAAAACATTAACATGTGCATGGATGATATTGACTAGAAACTCTACAAAAATACATTTGTCTCCAACTCTGTATCTTATCATATCATAATGTGGGAGGGATAAATATTGTATTTTCCAATCTATGATATGTGGGAAACATCATGAATGAATTTCAACTGAACAGGAAATTCCAACCAATGATAAACCTTCCCAAGTTTCTTAATTACCTCAAACAGTCCCATATATATTGGAAACTACATTATTTATTTTCTATATTAGTAGTGACCCAACTTAGAAGAAACATTAAATAAAATTCATTAACTAGTGGAAAACTATAAAGACATTATTATCGATCCGCATAATATTTCTCTCAGCTCTAAACAACAACTAGATTCTGAGGTATATCCAAAATCCAAACTAACATCCCTTTAATGAGTCTCGGTGCCACAAAAGTATATTCTCCCACATCTTCCATGAAATAGTTGATCTATATCAGTGAACATAAAAATCCTCATTAAGATCCATTTTCCTCATTACTGATAACTGTTTTTATTGAAATAAATCAACCAGCACTAAAAGGATATCCCATGATAAAAAAAAATTCAAAATAAAATATAACAACATATCCTCTATGATAAGAATTCCGTGCTCGATCTGGTTGTTTGTATGTTTATGGTATGTATTTATCATCCTATGATTTTCTCCGATTGTCTATTGTACAATCCTCTAGAACCATGTATAAGTCATAATATCCATGTACAAAACAATTCTTGAAGGATCCTCTAATTACCCTATAGTATCTTGTATATACAGCCTACCCAGATATTAAAATATAGTGGTTTCCCTATTATGAATTAAGTGAACTGATATTATTAATTGATCAATAACCACACATATATCATTCATCCATGGGGGAGTCCCTGTTATTCTAAAAAATCATGGAGACCTCATCCAATTTCCAAACCGGATCCCAAAGTAGTTGGAGAAACCTACAAAAATTCAGATTATCTGCCTTTATGTGTTGGCAGGTGTAACAGTGGGACACATAATCTATAATTTCATTCTTTAGAAATATCCACAAAAATTATTGTATCATGTTATAATACATCTTCATATTTCATGAATGAATTCCCCATGAAGAAATATAGAATTCAAAAAAATGATCTCCTCATAGATGATGGGATGAAAAAAAGATCTCCAAATGGAATACCCCATTTTAAGGGAGAGAGACCAACTATAATGAATCTCTTTAGTAGAAAGGGTTTCTTTAATTTCTCTAATCTCATCATCCAACTATTGAGTCTATAGAATATAATCAAGGATCGCTAATAATAACTAAACAATGGATAGAACCATACCTAAGACAACCTTCATATCATCCAAGTAAAAATGAGTGAAGATTCCCACAGGGTGCCACTCTTATTTTGATTCTATAATAGTATTTGATGGTACTTACCAACTATGTTTATTAACAATAACACTCCCCTTACAAGTGGTATATTCAATATCGATGGAAAACATCTGATGGTATTCCACCCTCCTCCTCAATCTATGAATCATGAATTTTCATGAAAATATATATATGTCTCTTATAGATAGAAAGGTTCTTGAGTCTCTCTCAAAAAAGATAGTGTCTCCATATATTAAGCATGTTAAAAATCACGACATGTTCTAAATCATGACTGGGGTAATTTCCCTCATGCATTTCAATATGGTGGGATTTTATACTAGGACATGATTAAATTTCATAAACACACAATAGAAACCATCACCATAATCATTATATAATACCACAGACCTATTTACAGCCTCACATAGGTTCAGAATAGAACTATATGTCAAAATTCATTTCATATATTTGAAATAATACTAACAGATTATATCCCAAATTAATTTCACCAATTTCATTGTAATAGTTGGAAAATTTGACGCAAAATTTATGAAATCCTTTAAAACACATTCATAGAATCCAAAATGTCCATGTAATTAATGATTATGAATGTTGTTATGTGTCTCCTCCTGTGACAAAGAACCCCTCGCTATGTCTTGATTGACCAGGAAAACAATATTAGTAATCATGTTATGTAATAACATCACTTCTTAGATATCAAAATATCATTTCAAAATATTTATATATAAATTTTGTTAACTAAATATATAATGAAAAAAATCAAATTGTTCCTTTTCTCTTTATTAAATATCAAATAAACTAAACTATCATTCATGAACACTAAAAACGTGTCAAGAATCTCATCGAATATCTATTTCCTCAAGGCCATAATAACTAAAAAATTAGTTAGACTAAATGAAATCATAATATATTCAAAATGACCATAAATAATAATGAAATCAATATTAAATAATTTATAACCACAAACTCTAAGTTATTGATAAGACAGTTAAAGATCAATCGTCAAAAACCATTTTCCCTCTTCAACTAATAAAAAAATATACACAGAATTAATAATTTACTTGTTCATAACCATTACCCTGTAAAAATTCTAATTTTCCACAAACAATTGGTATGAACAATATACTTTCTTGGAAAAGAGCAGAGTAATTTCTCAAGGAGAAATAGTAGGGTAAAGGAAACCATTCTCCATCAAATCATCCTAATGAATTTTAATCTCTTTCATCTTTTCTAATTCTATATGATAAGAGGGTATCAAAATCAATTTTCTACCTATAAATAGGTAAATTCAATGCTCTACCACTCTCAATGGAGGAATCCGGGAGAGATATCATCTGGGAAAACATATGTAAAATCTTGAAAAATATTGGGAAGGTCAACAAAATATTAAATATAACCAATATCAATTGAAATAATAGATAAAAAAATCCAATGATCAAGGTCGAAAGGTATTTCATGACCATGCCTTATTTTCAACTCTCTCTAAATGGCCAATTATCTCCCATGGGACCTAATAAAAAATAAATTTTGATGATAAAAATCAACCTCATCATGATGAGAAATAAGCCAATCCATCCTGATGATGATTTCAAACTAATCTAGATCGAGAATGAGATAACCCTTGACTAACTCAGCATCAACTATCAATAGTTATTATTAAGGTCATTGAACCCATTATCTTTCCTCTTCCAAACATTATTCACAAACTCAAAAATAATGAACATGATCTCCATCAAATTTTTATACATATCAATAAACATCTATATAAAAATTAATTGGAATCCCTAGAATCAAATAATTTAATTTTTAATTACTATGAAATTATGAATGTACCTATCAATATACCTGGACCCGCATATACATCCACGGGAAACTAGTCTACTTTGGGGTGGAGCTTTTATCCTGTGGTATATGGCTAGAGCCTAGTATTCATTGAATTATATGCATTTTTTTCAATAACCATTTCATCTGACGATCCTTACCTATATCCAGGATAATACATAACCCGAAGGAAACGATTCAGATGACCACAACATCCAAAATTGTCGGATATCTTTATAAGTGTATGAAAAGAACATTGTGTGTGTCTAGACATTCCACGTTGATATCAATTCTAGAATACACTATTGGCTACAAATTAGGGTATATAGGAGGAATTCTACAAAGAACCACCTCCACCAGTCTTATGATGATCTTCCAACTTCCACATTTCCCTTGTGTGCCATCGAATTTGCAACATGGTGGAAAATAAGGGGTTAAATAACCAACCATGCCTAACATATTCATCTAAACTATCATTACCCTATCTACCATCTCGATAAATCATGTAGGACTCTTTATAAATACATGTAATGAGAAATCCATTCAAAAACCCTATAGGAAATTATGATCCATTAGCTAGTCATTCATTACTTTAACGTGGAAAAAATGAACCAGCTTTATGAATTGATTGGTGTTTGATAATAAAAAATCATCTGCCAACTAAAAATAAAGGATCTTCATTTAAATCATTGCAATCAATGAGTCTGTAATATCAACTAGAAGGGGAGAGTCACAAAACCCTTCCAATCCAATCCTGAATACCTTTAAAACTTTTCATGGAATCCCCACATTTCAGGTTTGGACCCACATGTATGAACAACACACACTTCACCATCATACTCTTAGGTGTATCCATGAAGTAAAATATTTTATCGATATTTTCCATCAATCCCACTACCTCTTGAGGTTTATTCATATCATAAAAAGATGGTGGATTCACATATAATACCTCATTTGATTGATCTATATCTACTAAATCTCATTCTTATACCTCAATACATATGTTCATGGAATTTTGGGAAATTTTTATCTATAAAACAAACTGATTTAATGATACACTCAATAATATTTTGACCTATAGGTGTATTCTCAGGAGGACTATCCATTTCACCCTCCTAAGGTTCATGTAGAAGATGTCTCAAAGGTATATCACTGCACAAAAAAACAAAATAAATGATCACATAATAGAAAAATATTAGTTAACATCCAAAAACCATATGTAAAAATGGAGATTAATAATCTATAAATAAAAACATAAGACATAAACTTGAACTTCCCATGGTGACAAGTGTCTCTTCATGGAAATAGGTAGACATGAACTCACCACAACCTACCTCTCAATACCTAATAATCTTATCTCCAGTATAAGAATCATCCCAATATAAAGAGTCTTGATGAATGAACATTATTTGATAAAAACTATATAGAACCCAAACCTAATACTCTCTAGAATTTATACCCATCCCAAATAGCCAAACACTGAAATGGAATTCCTAATTCCTTATAACTGAATACCAGCACCCAGGCATAAGGCAACAACAAAAAGAATTATTTATCACTAAATCATATAATAACCTAGAATATTTATTTACATATATATCATAAAGAAATATAGGAAAAAATGAATATATTCTATAATTAATTGAAGATATAAATATCAATCCAGCCCAAAAGAAACTAGAACATCCCAAAGTACAGTTCATACATCAAAGTACAATGAAAAGATAAAACTGACTACTCCATGTGATAGTGTGGGAAACTCCCATCATATTACCACCAGATACCCAGACACAACCGATAGAAACAACATCACCTCACTACAGAATTCTGACATTACCTACATCAAATAACATACAAATTTCTACACATCATAAAATGGGTGAAGTGGGTGTGAGATAACAATCTTAGTTAGATCCCACCAAGGTATTTCAGTTCAGGTCTTTATAAAACAAGGAAAAATTCGCAATTGTATAGAAAAAAGTCACAATGATCTGTTTAATATTTTTAAAATAAAATTTATTAAAAAACATTTAATTTCACTTTTTCCAAAATATCTAAAATAATCTAGGAAAGACAGTTAAAATCATTTCATATATAGAAAATATTTCCAATCAATTTATGGCATGTATCACATATTAAATCATGTACATTTCAGTACTATCTAAATTTGTACATGGAAATGAGAATGTAATATTACGCTAAATATCCTAACATATCAAGATATATAGTACATTCTTTGGTAAATAGAATCAATCATGTCGATAATGCATCTATATATATTCATGGAATCTAGAGAGAATATGAACTCACCATAAAGTAACCCCTAATAGGTATATCAAATCCATATAATTATAGGACTATGGAGCATAGTAATTAACCCTGAGTGGCCCCCGCCACAAATGGATGTGTTCTATATCAACACATTAAACATAAGTACCCATGGATTTCCATGTTCTCTATTTTCTAAAAAATCATTAAAAATATTCATTGAAATGATTTCATAAGTCTTTCCACAATGCTTTGAAGATCCGTGTTTTACCCAAATCAGGGAAAAACCTTCTTTTAACAAAAACCAACATCCAAACACAAAAAACAATGAATAAATAAATATATTTAATTTTAAAAATAGTTTATCAATCCTAGATAGATATTGTTCATCGAACATAGGCTATAGATGGAAGCACCTACCTTAATCCTGATTCCTCTGTACCCCAAAGGGGACCCACTAAATTGAAGAATTATATGAAAAAATAATGGTCCTTTTATCAATACTCACATATAAAAATATTTCATCAATAAAAGTGTTCACTACAGATGATAAAACACATAATTTCTTAGAGAAACATGCATGTTGCGCCTAACAAAGACAATTTCCAGCCTCTATAGGAAGATCATAGAAAAGATATAGAAATGGTCAAGAAGATCATCATCATTGATCAATATATTCAAAAAAAATATCCCAATGGGGATACCATGATAAATGAAAAATAAATATGTAGAAGTATTTCTCACGCCATGAAATTCACTATTATCCCAATAGAGATCATTCACTAAATTATAACCTGAAAAGAGAAGAGATCCAAAAAATCTCATAGGAGAGATCTTATGTCAATAGATATGAGATCTATGGCTGAATGAAAAAATGATGTCTTATGAAGAAATATAAAATTAAAAAATCCTGATAATTATATAAAATGAATTCTCCTTTGACATCATGTAATCCACAACACCGAAAATCATCATCAAATGAATCTGATAATATTAAAATTTTATTTTGTTACAATTTTCTGACTTGTAAAAATAACACTAGATGTAATATTTTTATTCCCTAAACCAAACTCAGGACATATTCATGTAAACCAACACAAATCATGAATACATTACATGGTGTGTAAAACAGTCATGACATGTAATCATTACATAGTCTATAATCTCCAAGAAAACTATGAAACATGAGATTCTATTTGAATGAAAAAAACCAATTTAACTTTCCTCTATACTCAGGGACCCCCAAAAAATACATAAGTAAGTTTATAACCATATTTCATTCCTACAAACAACAATACATAATTGGAATTTAGGTAATTTTTTACAGAGAATGATTTCTTTCCTTCGGAGTTCCATAACACAGCCAACTAATAAAGGAATTGAATAGAGAGAAGATAAATAACATAAAGTGGGTAACATGATGTTACATTACTCCATGCACAACAACCAAATTAAAATGAAACATTGATATATTTATATAAAATAAAAAAATTTAAGATTTAATCCTAAGGCCAACCAGTTGGATTGGATAAAATAAGTATGAGTGTCCTATTTATTAATTATATTTATAATGAAAATAAAATTTACATTCAATAAGATCACAATTCAATCAGTATACCAAAAATGACTTATAATACCATTATATGTTTAGAAAACTATTTTTCTAAATATATATTTTTATGATATGTAAATTTAACATTCATGAAATTTTTGTGTAATAATAAAATATTATCTTGATATTGATTATTTCATATCACAAATTTAGTTATACAATTTTATAAAATAAGAATAATAATTTTTCATATTTTTAAAACTCATAGGCCAACAAAATTGACGTTTCATTATATTTTTTTATCATATTCTAATATATAATTTTAAAATTTGAAAATATGAATTTATAAAATAGAATCATTCTTTAATTCAGAATAACTGAATCATCTTGATATAATTTTTCATAATTTTTCTAAAATAATTGGTTTTAATGTGAATACTGCGAAAATACTGATTTTCATAAAAACAATCAATTTTAAGAAATAATAAAAATTAAATAATAATTTATGTTATTTTTAAGAAATTTAAATTAAAATAAATATATAATGTAAAATTAATTAATTTAAAATAAATATATTTGAAATGAAGCTTGTGTATATGTTTTTAGAAACATATGTTACATTTTACTCTCAATTTTTTTTTATTTTATTATATTAAAATATAATTTTCATCATTTATTGAAATTAAATATATTAAAATTTATTTATTTTTTTATCAACATGATTGTATTATCTAATAATTTAAACTTCAATTTTGGGCCTAAAAATATGGTTTCCAATATTATGGTCAATGAAAATGATAATTGTAAAACCAATTTCTTAGAAGAGTAGTTTTATTAATATTCTTTAATTTTTGAATAACCTTCTAAATGAATTTATCTTGAATGATTAATAGAAAATTTATTTTTAACAAATATATAAATATATTAACTTACATTTATTGGGTAACTATTCCCAAATAAATCTAATAACACAAAATGGTTAAGAGACTATATTTTTACCAAAAATTATTATATATATATAATGTTATATTTTAAATATAACTTTGATTTATTTAAAATTGAATTATATTAATTGGAGATAATATTTATGTTAATAAAACAATAATTTTTTTAGGATGTGTTTTTACATATTTATAAATACATAAATGACATAGTTATAAATAAGTTATGTTGGAGAAAATAAAAAAAGGAAGATTAATCACCTAAGAACAAATGACTTACAAAAAATCATAAAATAAGTGGGTAAATAAATTTTTATAATTGTAGACCAAAAATTACACAAAAATAAATTTCATCTATGTTATGACCATTTCATACTTCAATAATGTCATTTATTCATTTAAAAGTAAAGGGTGTTCTCAAAAATTATATTTTATTCACTTATAAAATGGTTGCAATTCTACCCATTCATGAGACACCCATTTCATAGAACAAAATCCATAAAAAGTTATTTTTTTTTCTCATTAAATAATCCTATCTCATTTTCATATTCATTTAGTCTTAGTTATCAGTCTTGACTCCTTTATTTTCAGGGATATTTTCGAGAGAAATTTCAAAGTATCCAAGTTAGTATTACCAACACTATACATTTCATTCTTAATATTTATCTTCAAAACATACAACATACATTATAATGCGATAACCTTAATATCATTATTGTTCATAATTGATATTATTTTAATGGAAAATACATTACATATTTATTTCATCAACTTGTAAAAACCAAGTAACATTAATAACTCAGAATAAGGACAATCGCCTCAATAATGCATTATTTATTCAATTTTCATTTTGTTGTTATTTATTTATATATAAATTGTAAAATATAGTTCACAAAAATTATAAATCATAATAATATCATTATTATTATTCAATATAAATATTATACACTTCCATAACCTTAATCATTTATCGGGATATAGTGGCTTCATGTTTGGGGTTAATCCATACACCCGGTATATCAAAGATCAAAAATAGTTTATTGAATGAATATAGGAATAGATGTAAAAAATATTGTATGTTAATAATAAATTTTTTATTTTTTATTTTTCAATAATAAATATAGTAAATATTTCACTTATTTTTAAAATTATGTATTTTTTTTCTAAATTTATATAAATTAACAAACACTGATTCAATTTTCATTCAACCTTAAGAAACAATTATATTACAAATAAATAAAATATGATAATGAATGATACATATTAAATTAAATACACAATAATAAATTTAGTAGGAAATTATTTAAAATTTTAATTTTATTTCTTATGATGTAAGGAACATTCACATAACAAATATGAAACAACATAAGGGTCTTCATCTAAAATTACACTCTTTTAGAAGTGTTTGGTATTCTACAACTAATTTAAATTATCTAAAATATATAATACATATTATACATATAATATCATAAATAATAGTTCAAACATTGAATTTCAAATTCAATTACAACACCACTTGTTTAACAGGAATTCAATCAAAATTTTATTCAAGTCTTTTGTGTTATTGGTCACAATATGTAATTCATTGAGATATGTTTGTGTTATTCTATATGTCTAACATTAAAAGAGGTATTCATTACCCATGGGTTTATAGTTTTTATTTATAATTTATTTAATAAAAAATACATTTAAAAATTGGTTAATTTTTATCAAATAGATTTTGACATGGTTATGACCCCCATTGAAAAACATTTTCATATCTAAATTTTCATTAGTTGAGTTAAAATATGTTTTATTTTACCTATTCAATATAAGAGTGTAATTTATTAATGTTTTATTATATTTTTTAGAATTTTTTTATTTTATATCTACAACATAAAACTCCTTTTTAAAATATTTCTCACTTGATGCAGTTTTTAACTCACAAGGGATATCGATAAATCATGTCTCAATTCCTTATGTTATATTGATTCTTCATGAATTTAGTTTTCCATTCTTATATTTTTAATCCATAATATATTAATATGTTGTAGTTTCTTTCACCTGATTGAGAAAAAATATATTTTTAAATGAATTAATGTTTTTATATTCTTTTAACTAAGTTATTTTTCAAAAAAAATGTATTTTTAAAAAAATAAAAAGGGGTTTTACTTTCACCTTTATATGTTTTTTTATATCCCCTATTTTCCTTGTTAAAATTTATATATTTTTAATGGTTGAATTATTTAATATTCATTTCCAAGGTAATGGTTTTCAAAATCAAATGTGTCACCTTTAAAAAAAATTAACTTTTAACAATACATGAAAATGTATATTTTACATCAATGCCAAATTTTTTTCTAAAATATCATTAATTTTTATTCTTTCATTATTCTTAAAATTTTAATTATTATTTTCCCCATTGACGTTTATGTTTAACAATTTATCTAGTAATTTATATATTTTTCATTTAAGGGATTGAACTCATAGTATAAAACAATTTTATTCTTCATCCATTTTTTGTGATATATTTAGAATAATTTTATTGAAAAGTTATTTTTGATTTATGTCAATCAATTATATTATTCATTTACTTGACTAGAGATATTTTCTGTTTCAGCAACCAAAATTATTTTTCTTGATGTATTTGGATCATGAAATTCAATCAATGAATTTAATATATACAGATTACCTAATATAGTGTAAACATCACATATTAGATATTTTTATTTGATCAATTTCACAGAGATAGAAAATGTATTTATTAGTTGGGGGAGTATTGAAATTCACTATTACTATGTACTACTAACATATATTTATTATTTATTGACATTCAATTTTATTCATTATACATGTACTAATGTATTTATTCATCAAATGGTTTCTTGGGAAAGTGAACGAAATTACATGTAAACTCTTATAGTCAATACGATAAATTTCATAAAGTGATGGGTAGCTTATAAAATTATACATCCATTATATATATCAATATTAGTCATGAGATAGAACATTTTTTTGAGTATACTACTCTCCATATCATTATTTTGTCTTAGAACAAGTCAAGAACAACATGTTATAATGTAATAAATTATTTTTTGGTCAGTATGGGATCATTAAATATTATTATCCATGGATTCATTTATTATTATTAATATAAAATTATATTGCTACTATCTTATTATACCATTATGAGTATTACATACTCCAATAGTTATATTTTTTTCTCATTTCACCATTTTATATATTCCATAAACTAATTTTTTAAGCTCCCCACTAATTATGTTTCTATTTAACATGGTTATGAAGAAAATTGTTTCTCATGATATTCCTAGTGGGATTAGTTGGGTAGATAATTTTTACCAGATATTTATTATTTGTTTTTGATTTTATAGTTTCTTTTATTCTAAAAAACTATTTGAGTTTAATGATAATGTGATATTTATTATTATTTTATTTTTCATAATTATATAATTCAATAAACCTAAAAAGTAATTGTAATATATTTAATGAGTTTTATTTATTTATTTTTGGAGTGGAATTTCACAACAAACAACCATTGTATTTTTTTATGTAAAATTAAGAAACCATTTGATTCAAAAAAAACATTTTGAAAATCCCCTGGAAGGTGCGTGAAAGATCTATGATGTGAGTGTAAGATCCCAAAATGTTCGAATTGAATGTTTCACGCCCAATGCAATGTATGTTTCTCGTTTTCTTGTACATTCCAAGTGAATAATCCATGGATGTGTTGTGTAAGAGTGAGTGGTTGTGCCCAGATATTTTCTCACATGTAAGTTCCTCCCACACTTTATGCAATGTAAAATGGGCCTTTATGCACACACCATGACTTACATTCAATGAACTCCTCTTCTATTTCAAAAATGTTATATGTTACCACTTAATTATTATTCTATATATTTAAAGGAACATGCACCTTCATGGTTGTCTTCTATAAGGTGAAGTGATGCTTTGATGCACGTATGACTTTTATTTTGCAACATCACAAAAACCATGAACCCCTCATGATATATGATCTTGCATGATAGGTACCCTATGGGTCCCCATTCGTGTTGGCCCATAGTGTATTGCCTCCCCCCATTTTCATTTGATTCCAATTCATGTTCATGAAAAAGTGACCTCTTGCATGAAATGGCTGGCCTTGGGTGCACCTTGTTCCTGCACTCAACTATACCTCTTGTGCTCAAGCCTCTAATCTTTTGTGTGATTCTTCCATCAGACTTTAGGGGTTTCCTTTACTCCAATACACCATGTTATATCCCCTCACCGCACATATCCCATTTCTTGTGTGCAACTCCTTGATGTATCCCTCCATGACTGACAGTAAGAATATATTTGTTCTTCATGGGTAGTATCCTATTGTGTTACCATTCATCATGCTTTTGGATTTAGGTACGCTAAAATATATTACTTTTTTGGAATATCTACACTAACATGGACCCCACTATCGACCACTCCTCTTCATCATTCCAAACTAGAATTTATAATGCCTTCCCTTTTCCAAGGGTTGGAGGTATTTGTTTTGTAAGAACACTGGGAAAGGATTGATTACCCTCCATCTATGTTGTAGGAAACAAATTTCCCAGCACCATCATCCCCATCACATGACATTAAACTATTGAATCAATTCATGTGATGGCCATGGGGTGCCACACATAAGTCATTTTCTATGCCTATTCATATTAATGAGAGTGAGATTATCCAGACATGGAATCATATCCTTGTCTCATTGAATGATATCCCCTAGGTATCTTTCACATGTAATCCTTAGACCATATTTCACTAATTCAACTTTCGATATGTGACTTTTCATCCTACTAATACCTTTTATTTCTCACACTGAGAATGATTAATGGGGGATTAAAGGTTATTAGTAACCAAGCCACCTTTCTCAACCCCAAATGGGAATCCCTCATATAGTAAGCCCTAGTTTTAATGTCCATGATCCTCTTTCATTCATAAGACACAAACCCTTCCAAACTACATGAAATTTGATTCCCAAAAAACATGAATACATAAGAAGAATTCCGGAGGTTCAAGAGATTTACTCAAATATGTCCTGATCTCATCCATGTCATATCCCTTGTAAGACCATGCCTCTCACCTAGGTTTTCATATCTCCTTCTAGAATACTAGTAATATTTATTGCATAATCATAGTAACATATGCTCCATGGGCCTCACCCTCATGAGTAATCCCCAATGAACCAATTTAAAACTATTTATATTTTGATTCCCCAAAAATAGGAATGTGTAGAAAACATCCATAAGGTTCAATACCGACACTGATAAAAATCCATCCACCCCATTCATTCCATATCTATCCCTTATCCATATCTATCCTTCATTTTACCTAGGCTGTCACATCCTGAAAATTCCATGTCCTCTATCTGGAACATTCCTTAGAGTTAGCCCCATCAATTCCTTCAGTGTTCCTTAAAACACTAGGGCACCTAACTATGTGTTAGCCCCACACCATCCCCTTTTCAAACTGTCTTTTTTTATCCATTTCTTCTAATACAATAATAAGGATACTTCCTTGGTGTTGAATACCATGTAAAGGTAAACCTTGGTTCCCCACTCATAGGGGTGAACCCTCTATGATCCACCTCCAACGATTTCAATATCAAACCTCTTGGTGTGACACCTTATATTTATGAGACACACCATCCAGACTCTGTCTTTATAGGTTTCATGGATAGTTCATCCATTAATCCATCTAGGTATTAACTCTTATAAATCCACCTCTCTAATCTGTCTAAATTATATATCGTGATCAAACTCATTTAATCTCCACGTTATGTAAAATTCATGACCTATCACTTGATAAACATTGGTTTCCTTATGAAAACCACAAAATAAATTGCAATGGGAGATGATACATTATGATTTACATATGATTCATTAGGTTATTCCAAGTTAATAATCCCTTCTATGAGGATGAATACCCATGCTATAATGATTCAGTGTCTAGACATAACAATGGTACCCAATTTTACTACTGACTTGACCTATGGTTGATTCCTTGTCAAGACCCCTTGGAATATCAAGATAAAGGTTGTGTAATTAACCCAAAACCACAATGATATGGCATGGGGAATGAGTTTCCTAAACAATGTCTTAATCTTTGATGGAGAACCGGACTAGCTGAAGAATTAAAAATAGAATTCATAGAGAGGGGAGCTGACATCCCACCATCCCATTTTGATCCTAGGGAAGACATATATGAGAATTGGATGAATGTTTCCAATCGTTGGAATGTTTAATTGTGAGGTTCGATGTTTCTATCCACAATCAATAACATGAATGTAGTATGTTCCTTAAAAAAGAGTCAGGAAAAGAAATATTCTACCTAAAATGAAACTCTTATCCTCATCATGGGGATTAGCAGTGTTTGATACATCCATATATAAGAAGGTCACAATATCTATATATCTAGTTTTATGTCCCACCACATAAATATTGGGCATGTTGTGAATCTCACTGGTGGTTGGGGTAGTTATTCATTAGGTATTCAGGTCTACGACATCATTAGTGTGGATCTCTCATTCAGGAAATAGAACATTAGAAGACACTAGGTCGTTGACATTCCTTTCATTATATATATACAGATGGATAAATCATCCTTTTTTTATTACACAATTTATAGGAATAAATCACCCCTGAATATATTGGGGTAGGAGAAACAATAATGTGGTGTTCCTGTAGGACTCCACCACCCCCGTGGCTATAAATGAGACCTCAACAACTGGGCCCCCACACCACATCTCACCCTCATAAATCATCTAGTGGAGGGTGATGGAAACCATTGAACATCAGTATGAAAAAGAGGAGTTCATTGCCATATGATACATGGATCGCTAGGACATGGAACCTTATGTTCTTCGTCAATGTTGGCACCCCCAATGATCACATAGTAAGAAAATTTTCCCCACTCCAAAGATCAACCACTTTAGGATCCTCTCCCTATAGAATCTTTATGAATTTCTCCCCTACACCTTGGATGTAGGGGATGCTCGGGTTACCATGTAAATGACCACCACATGAGAGATTCCTAGAAGGGAACCCAGAAGGCATTGTCTGTGCCACCAATGATTGGTCTCTTAAGTCAAGGAACATGTAGTCTATACCCCTGCTCTGTTGACCTTAGTTCAAATTACATGATGCCTTCATCAGATGAATGATTTAGAGGATTTAAATCTTGGGGCCTCATCATCCATGGATTATGGGCCCCACACCAAAACCAGTGCATTCCACCAGATCCATGTCTCTACAGAGTAGGGACTCATAAATGCAGGATCCGAATTGAGACTTCATCCAACTCATAGGCAGGTCATGTTGACTCTTTCAAGCACTACCACCACAGACAGTAACCACATGCTATCTTTTGATGATCAGATCTGGTATAGAGGCCCTCCCCTATCATTACATCAAGAGTGGAGGTAGGCAACCTACGAGAGATCTAGGTTATTGTGTAATTGGGGGAAACATCTTCCACCCCCATGGAAAACACCCCCACCCCCTCACTCCCTAGACTGCCTAAACCATTAGACACCCCCACTCCTTGGACATTCCCATCCCATTGGACACCCCCACCCCCTAGGACAACCCCCTGGACAACCCCACCCCCATAGACATTCCACACCACCTGGACACCCCCGACCCCTGACCATCCCCCACCCGCTGGACACCCCCACCCCCTGTACAACACCCCACCCCCTTGACACCCACACCCCATGGACACCCCCCATGGATATCCATCTACCTCCACCCCCAACCCTACTACACCCCCCCCCCCCCCCAAACCCCCTAGATAGCACTCACCCCCTAGACACCCCCACCCCCGTGGACAACCCCAACCCCCATGGACACCCCTACCCCCGGGACACCCCCACCCCATGGAAAACCCACCCCCCTTGGAAACCCCCCACCCCCTCGACACCCCCACCCCTTAGACACACCCACCCCCTTGGACAATCCCCAAATGCCCATGTACCCCCCTAGACACCACCAACCCCATGGACAACCCACCCCCCCCCCCCCCCGGAACACCCCCATCCACTAGAACACCCCCAACCCACTGGACACCGCCAACCCACCTGGACACCCCCCCTAGACAACCCACACCACCCTCCCAATCTACAAAGCCTCCCCCCTCCTAGACAACCCCCCAACCTGCTACCTTCACACAACCCACCCCACCTCCAACCCCCCCCCCCCCCCCCCACCTGCACAACCCACACCTCCCAACCTGCAACCTGAACCCCCCCCCCCCCCCGGCTGCATAGAACACCCCCACCCCACCTAGATAGGCCCTAATCCCCTCAATAAGAATAAATTTACAGTGAAATAACAAACATTTAATTCAAAATGACAAAATTACATTGAAACACACACTTTGAAGAGGTGTAAATTAAAGTAAAACTTCATGGATGAGCACCCAAAGTAAAAAAAAATATGAATTTAGATTGCATAAAAATACAATGAAAATCCAAAATAAATGGAGTTAAAATACATAACTCAGTTTTCACTTAAGAATTTGAAGTGGAATACGTCTCTTGTTTCTGAGAATCATATCTGTTATATATTAAGGAGGCTGGGGACTAGGAAAAAATGATTATTGAGGCTCACGGCTTAGGAAAAATGTGGATAGATCATCGAGAAGCCATGTTTCATGTGTATTTAGGGGGGTTTTATATCCTAATGGTTTTTAAATACTGTTTGGATATATATGATATACCAACAGTTATTTAAAACTATTGGTATACACTCCACAATTCCACACCTATACCAATGGTTGTATTAAACCATTGAAAAAACCAAATATCAACAGGCATATACCAATGGTTTCATTGAACCATTGGTATATGAAACCTATCCTGATAGTTTTTTAATACCGTCGGTATAGTTTCATTGTTATATGTGTGGTTTTCACTACTGTTTCATGAACCATCAACGAGAAGGTACTCCTTGCACCATTCCCGGATCAAGTGATGGGTCTCCCCACAGATACCCCAACCAAAGCAAAGAAATTATGTACTTCTTCAGTAAATAGTATGGAGGTCCTCCTTATTCCATATACAACCATATTAAATGTCATTCCCCCACCCTTCACATTCAGCATTGAAGTCCTCCCCATGTCACTACCAACTCAAGCAGAGGACCTCCCCGCTCTGGCAATGATCAATACAAAACCCATCCCTACTCCATCGATAATCATTACAAAGGTCCTCCTCATGGTATCACTTTCATCCATCATTTAGATACTCCCCATCCCATAGGTATCCAACACGGAGGTCCTCGACGTGTTTTCACTATCATTTGTGTATGTTATACCCACTACAGAACTCTCTACCATGGTGGTCCTTACTACAAGTCCAGTTTATAGTATGGATGTCCTGTTAATACTCATTTTTTCAGACATGGAGTTCCTCCCATGTATCATTTTATATATGTCTTCGTGCTCCACTTACCTCATCTCAACAACATGGAGGTCCTCCCCACTCTTTCATCCAACAAGTAAGTGCTCACCATGTACCTTGTGATTTAAGAAGAGTTCCACTCTACTATTTCATACCTAGAGTTTAGGCCCTCCCCACTCTCATAGCAGTCCAAGAAGAGACCCTCCCCACATCAATTAAAACCAATACAGTTGCCCTCCACATGTCACAACATGTTCCTGAAAATATCTTCATTTCACTAAAGCCAACCAGGGTTATGGTCCTGTGAATGTCGAGGGACTTACCTACTAATGAATAACCATACCATGAAAGAAGGGCGAACTATAACCACCGATAGAATGACTCAGTGAAGTGCTAGGTCATTGTCAATCCATCTTTCTTCACATATTTTGATGAAAATTTGGACTTGATGATGAATCCTTCCCCCAATCTATTTTATTCGAGTCTATGGAAGGATTATGGTAAGGGAAAATTTTCATTCTATAAGATTATTTTCACAAGATCATTGTATCTCTTCAGAGGTATATGTAGAAGGCGGAAAACATGACTCCCTTCCAGGGTCACACTATGCAGTCATTCATATCATCACCAACATTATATACTACCCACATATGATATCATGGAGAATATTTATAAGATATTATATAAAATGATTACCATAGATGATTGTCATTTCTATCATAGACAACGCATTGGTTATCACCCTATCTTACTTAGATGTGTTGATGTATTCAACACCATATCTGATAGACGACCAAGAATACAATGAACATTTAGTGCATATAGTAGTATGTCCACCTACAAGTCCACCAACACTATGGTCTACATCTATTTCATTTCCCATTTCTTAGCCAGTACTGATTGAAGCACAAGTCATCCATGATTAGTGTCCCGCTTCTGAGAAGAGAATATTGTGGGAAACTCTCACTATAGATCAATTTCTTATATCTTCTACCCCATTTAAATACCTAACATTAAAATTATGATGGCTCTCAACCTATATGAGGTAATTTCTTTTTCAAACCATCTGAGTGATGCATTTTCACCTCCATAACCATCATGTTCTCTACCCAATGATCCTATAGAATTTTGATGAAATCAATCATCAATTCTACAAGGTTTATTTTATAGTATTTCTAGTGGTCCAGCATCCTGCATCACTATAATACCAATGTATCCTTCAACAATTATGCGTTCAGAGCATCATGGTGCTATATATAATTTTTTAAGAGGCAACCCCACATGTTCATATTTGGGGATGGTGGTAGTATGTTGTTTTCCACTTTATCCATATCCCGTGATAACATAACTTTCTTGGAACCATAAAGTATATACCTCTGGGCACCATCATGGTGAAAATAATTATCCCCAAGATAAAAAGATACAGGGACACTGAAAAGGGATTTGATAGAGTGAACCTACTCCCAAGATCAACGCAACATCAATTAGACCCAGCAGGTTTCATTACATGCCAAAAAAGGAAGGATCGGGCCTCAGCGAACCCTATACGTTGTTGCTCATTAGTAAGAACACAAACACGGTTAAAGGATTGGTTGATAACATTAAACAACATGACCCATCTGATGTTTTTTAAGATATATAGGTTGATATTTCCATAGCCTCTGTAATCCAGAAGATCATGGATATAAGGAGTCCCATTGATGTTCTCCATGTTGAGAACCCTATAGAGTATCACCTGAATTATAGCGATCCTTTAAAAAATCCTACACCCATCTTTTCTGGAAATAGGGGTAGCTGCAACTCCTTCTCTGATACATGACATAAATTGATTTTGAAAATCTTGTGCCTCAAGAAAGGGTGGATTGTAGGGTATATGTAAAAGAGAGTGTGGTATCGGTCACTAACCCATTTGAGTTCCATGATAACCCTCCTCAAAATCTAGAACTTGAAGCTCCACCATCCCCTCCCACAGTAGCTCCACGAGCCGCTGAGCCTACATATCATATTGACAAGGATTCCAAGGCATTGGTGGTCTAGAATCATCATTAATAAAGGAAACCACAACATGAATACACGAGATAAGTTTTCACTGCTCACCTTTAAGTCCATCATTTGTGACTGGTGAAAATCACACCTGATAGAGTGATGTATCTGGCATGGTTCGATGATATTGGAGTACCCCCAGATAGCATGAATATTTCTTTATTACTCTTCTACATGATGGGAAACCCACTACAACTTCTAGACCACAACATCTGATGTTCTGGACACATATTGGGAACCCAAATGAATAGTGGGCCACCAAGATCCCATGTTTTGTACTCACATTAGCAGGGCCAAAATTAATCTATCACATCTATCAACCCATCAAGTCCATTACTTGTAGTAATGATCATCAAAGGGAATTTATCTACCAGTTTAACTCCACCATAGAAAAGAAGTATATTTATAAACACTTAAGTGCAATAAATATCTGAACGAGCAAGTCAAAAACATTTTCACTTTGTGGAAAGGTCTAAGGTATTCACTTGACATTCTGATGAATCGTGATAATCATTTGAAAATGTTTATGGTGAATTACATGGTTGAAATGGTTCCATCACGCATCACTCATAGCATCCTAGGTAATTTTCTTGATTTCTCTAATAAGGCACAACACCTAGAATAAGCCTTGAATCATGTTATATGTGAAAATACATTCCCTCTAACATCTCATGAAAAAATAGAAGACTAGGAATAAACTAAATTCGTCACGCAGATTGAGTCCCCCGAGATGATAATGTGGTTTTGGACAGATCCACATCTATATTCATTCAATAGGAAACAACATCAGGCTCTACCATTGTCTTAGGAAATCCCATTGTATAATTAGCAAGCTCAACCATGCAATGAACCACCACTTCTTAGGATAGAGAATCCGGCTTCATTACCTTGTCAGGCTCTAACCCCTCAACAGGACTAGGCTCTCAGAGCTCCCATCCCAAAATTGAGAAACATGACCTACTCATTCAATGAGGATAAGGGCCCTAGTTACTTCTGATGTACCACAAAAAATGTAATTGTGAGGCTAAAAGAATGTAGGGAATCCCTAGTGGCTGATCTCATTGATTTTCCTAACTGATTCACTTATCATAGGGTACATGGGAATACCATCAACTGATTCTAGGTGTTCATGTACTGGCTCTATGACCAGGTATATAACAATGTGATCAAACTGTACCCTACCTTGAAAAATGTTGCATGCTTATCTAATAATCTTTTCACTAATAGTGAATGTGAGTGGTAGTAGGTTTCTATCCATGGGAATCAATAATATGATGACTTGTTGGCTTGATTAGTATCCACTCATTCCCATAGTGTCATTTGTGCCTGTTTAAATCATACCAAATATCTTGTAGTCGATCCCCCAACTATGGAATCTAACTCCACATCTGTGTAATCTATGATATAATCTTACACCTCCCAAATTAGTGGGAATCAATGGTGGAAGGGAAGAAAAATCCTCCATTGATGTCGATGTCATCCCTCAATCTTAGGTATTTATGCCTCTATAGATGAGGATCGCCCCAAGATTCTAATGAGTATTCAAATATTAATATAATGATGACTAGAAGAATTTATTTTTTAATACCATCATGCCAGTGGATCCTTACATGATCCCCAATGAAAAAGGGAATCAAGATATTCCAATGAATGTATTCTTCCAATTATATCATCTATGGAGATAAGGATACTAAAATTTTCATGATTTACTTTCTAGAACATCAAGAAAAGCCTTATAATGATACTAAGAAAACATAGAAGGCACTTTATAGGACCTAATAGTCAAAGTCCACTAAACCAGTATTCTCAAATTTGATGTCATTACTGATCATTCTACTCGACTGGGCAGAACAGTTGTGACTGCCTCACGATCATCGACATCCACTTGTGTCCGGGAATTAGCAATATTATAGTTAGTATGTAATGACCTTGTGTTCTTCTATTGATGATTAGATGGAAATTTCTAGAACTAGCCGTAATCCACCAGTTTTACATGCAATGCATGTCATACCTCTTGACAAAGAGAAACCACATGTGGGTTGGAATGTGCACTTTTCACAGAAGTACGATGTAATGAAACACCTTTCCATTATAACTATAAATCTCTTAATACTGGATTCCCTATGTTTTTTATAAAACATTAATGAATACCTTACAAGATATTTGAGGATCCTCAATTAGTTTGAAAAATATTTAGTTGCCACAAAGGCCTTCCATGCTGAGGAAGCTAAACTTTCCGAATTCCAATCTATCATGTCATTCTTAGGGGAAGAAGAAGGCTCCCACATACAGGGACCGATCCTCTCATATTAAATCATTGTATATTTCGATGATTTGGATTTCCATTATTTTCTAGTCAACATTGGTTATGGTATCAATCTTATCCCAACCTTGACACTCTGTAAGGTATGACTAATGGAAGCATATCATAATCCCTATGACCGGAAAATACATGGTTATGACTGGACCACAAAGAGTCCTTGTGGAAGAATCCACTTGAAATCCATGTTCTATTTCCTTACTAGAAACACTGAATTCATTGACATCATATAGGATACCACCTAAAATGTGATTATTGGTAGACCATAGCTTCATCTTAATGGAGTGGTTCCCTCATCTATCACCAATTCCTCAAATACTTCATCAACGGTCAAGTGGGAATGTAAATGGAGATTTTTCTCCCATATAATCTTGTGAATCATGTTATTTACATGTATAATAAAACATGATCATGGATAAATGGCTTCATACTAACAAGGTTTTTCTTAATACACTAGGGATGATGCTTGGATAAACAAGAGAAACACATTCATCCTCTCGATTCATCTATTAGATCCCACAATTCCAACCCTAAGGGATTGATTCTTTAAGAGGAGTGGAAGAGATGTTCCTAGTTACATGGAAGATCACAATATCACCACATACTCCTAAAAAATATAGTCTCTGGTGATTCCAAAACCCATGACCCCCATGAGGTACCTGGATGTCATCCCTAAGGATAAAACTGAACACCATATATGCTTGTTCCATTTATCCAGTTTGAGCCAACATAGTCCAAACATTGTCATTTCAGTGACATCAACAATGGAAAACTCAGTTGGAGGACTGATGGAACCATGTCGACAACTGTTTCACTATGGTTTCAGTAGAGCATGACTTCCCCATTAAGTACTCCACAACTTCCAAAGTGGGCACGTGTCATCCTCCAGAATCAATTTTCATGGTGAACTATCTCTTACCATCAATTCCCCTAACTAATATGATAAAAAGGATTTGGAATATTCTCCTCCAAAATTTGAAGAAGGTGTCTCCACCACCATTGAAGAGCTAGTTTAGGTGAATCTTGGTTCTTGAGGAAGATTATAGGCCAATTTTGATCAGTGAATCTATGTAAGTAGAGGAAAAATTGTAGTATGTGGACTTTTTGAAATAGATTCAGGTGGGGTTTTCCTAGAAATATGATGAGTTGTGAAGATAGGACCTATAGGTTATCATCTACCATTTTGGTGTCCCCTCTATCCATCACAGGTTCAACCAGCATATGAGAAAAAGGCATTCCTCTCATGGTGTCATGGTTAATGCCAAAGATAATATGCTCATCAAATCCAACTTCATCTAGGAAGTTATGTATCCCATGTGGTTGGCCAACATCATTCCCATTAAGAATAATGATTGATAGGTCAAGTTATGTAATGACTTCTGGTATATCAACCGCCGTAGCCAAATATATGATCCTTCTATCAGAGTAATAGAGTAATTGATCCATGCCACCACAGTGTTCCATGATATCTCTTTCATGGATACGTATTCTGGGAACAATCAGATTTAGATGGCCCCTAAGGATGAATATTACACCGCCTTCAGGGCTCCATATTGAACCTTATAGAATTTGGTAATTCCCATCATTATGAAGAATGCAGGTGCTAATTATCAACAAGCCATGAACCACATCATCAAACTGATTCTCAGGATGCTTGGAGAATGATATGTTGATGATTTGGTAGTCACATCATGAAATAACGAGTACGATCTCATATATCATGAGAGTGTGTCTGAATTCCTCCACTAAATCCATCTATATATAAACCCCTTGAATCTTCCTTCAAGGTTACCATTATCATATTTTTCATTAGGTAAAATTGCATTGAGATTATCCTAAAATGATCAAGGCCAATAATCAGATTCATTATTTGATAAATCTTCAGGAGATTTGATGCCTCAATGGACACATAACCTACAAACACTGATTTATCATGAAAAATTCCAGACTGTGTATGAACATATCGATAAATATGAATAAATGTGTCATCTACCAGTGGGATGAAGAGTTCCAGAGAGTGTTCAGGGAGATCAAGAAGTATCTACTACAGCCTCCAGTTCAAATTCCACCCATCTAAGGGAAGTTATTGGTCCTTTAGGTGACCACTAGAGAATGATCTCTCGGTTCCCTACTCCACAATAATAGTTTAAAAGGGATAAAGAATAGTTTACACTATATCTTTCCAATGATCTTTGACATAGGTCCCAGATACTATCCTATCGAGATGATCCAACTTGTGCTAGTTTCCACATAGAAATATTTGGGACATTATTTTCAACATAATGAGAAGTAACCAGGGTCCCATGTGTATATACATTTGTATATCCTTAACCGACATATATTTACAGGCCATGTGGCTTAGTGGGAAGTAATTATTTATGAGTTTGGCCTCATATACATTCTACAAAATACTATTAAGGCCCAGCAATAGGTATACTTTATATTCAACCATTAGGACCACATTTAGTACTCTCTGGATCATTAATTTTTAGATTATACCATCCTTTCAGTGGACCATGATATGCTGTGTTGGAATATTCATTTCAATTGTGCCACCCAGATCCTAACTGGATGGAGGCTCAGCAATCCCAGTTTTAATAGAGTATACTTGGGGATTTTCATCATTATTCCAACACAAGCTATTCTTCTGGATTCACACTTACTATCATAAGGCCTCACCAATAATGAGGTAGAGTATCAGTTACACATCAATTGTATTGAGCTCACTCTCATGATTGATGTTCCCCACCTGCATTAGAAACGTGACTATGAGATATTCATCATGTAGATCAATGGTGACTACATTGTCTGGAAGACCGAACATATTCCCCTATTAGAGCACACTCACCTGCTAATGCCCCAATTCCCTGCCATACCAGAGGTAACTCAAGTTCCCAGGTCATAGAATGATTTATCTAATGTGTTGGTTATCCTATCATATTCCCTTATAGAGCCTGACTAGGATGATAGGTTTATAAATGTGTCACATGGAATATTCATCACCCCTTCCGGTTCATATGATGATGACAACAAGTAGGTAAACCACCTAACCATTGGTACCTCAACATAAGGACCTTTGAATCTCTCAAAAATTTATGAAACCTATTATTGGATGACTACCATCATTGAGTATCTCTAAAAGTTATCTCTACCACCGAAAAAATCAAATGTTTGGGAATCCGATAATGTCTATCATAATTCACCATCTAGAGTGTACCCAACCTTGAGGAGACTCCCTACAAACATGGGTTTGATGGCATTATCACCCATTGTATTCATGGGGCTTATAGTTTTCATGTTATTTAGTTTGTTCATGTCCAATATTGGGGTTTTCATCATTTAGGGTTGAAACTCTCCCTTCAGATTTTCAGGAAATGATAAATTTTGATATCCACGCACTATATATATATCAATTTCACCAATAATTTCCATGAATACTATATTCAGGCCATATTTGTTCATTGACCACCAGATCTTCTCCACATTACAAATAATTCTTGTCCCTTTTCATTATGGGGACTTGATGTCGTGGGTAAATATCCACCATCAACACCACATCAATGAAAGTTCTTTCTAACTATAATGGATTTATTTTCCAAGTTGGTAGATTTTATTCATATTGAGGATGTCATGGCCGGATTGGTGATAGAATTCATGATCTCCCACAACATTTATTATTTCCATGTCCCTAATGTTATTATCAATCACAATGACACAAATATTTGTGTAGCTGATATGAGGAGGTAGTGCACCAAGTATACCATATGTCATAACCATACATCATACTATCATGTGTAAGAAAATTTATAGATAGAGAGATTCAAGAAAACCCTATACAATAGTTTTCAGAAGACGGTGTGCTAGAAAAATTGAAAACTTCTTCTAAAAATATCCCCAACACTCTCTAGGATTATCATACGATGAAACGATATCTATGTTTAGTGAAAAATAGATTGTATAATTTAGGAGTTACTCAATAAACTAAAATCCCTAGACGAGAATAGGATACAAACCATAATTATTCTATAGAGTCTCCATAAAAATATTGAAAAATTATTCAATAAGAAGTATTTATTTCTATTTTTTCTCTAAGGTGATAGATTATTGTTTCTTCGGATGCTAATGATACCTAGTTGGATGACGCCAATGTCATAACCTATTTGGTAAAGATATAACATCATTGAAATGTTCTATGCCAATAGTGAATACTCTTTGCTCACCATGGATGTGGAGGGCATCACTCCTCCATCCAATGTAATGTTCCTCAAGAAATACATTGCATGAATTTGTTGTCAAACATCCTAGTATTCTTATATTAAACTATGTAAAAACCAATGTTCCAAATTCTATGACCTTAAACTAAGAACCCTATTGTGTAAACTATATGAATTTAATCTATATACCCCTCGTGTCTTAGTTTCCTGACGTTAAACATCATAACATTGGTGGTCCTTTATTAAATAAATTAAAATAAAACTACTCGTTTATCCAATGAAAATGACATGAAACTGTTAATCCATGTCCAAATATAATGACTCGATACTGTATATTGGTACTCTGTAGAATTTATTTATTTTGTTGTGGAGCCCATGGGTCCTCATTCACATTGGTTTATAACTAATAGATAATAATATTTTTTCTCAAAATTGTTTTCCTCCATTTTCCCTAGAAGATGTTGTTATATTATGTTGTATCATCCTTACAGCATGACATTTAACTATATAGAAAAATCCTAGGAATACAATAATAAACTGTGATCATATGTTCTAAGAAATATGGCCTAAATTATTCGTGACACCATGTTCTTTTACACTGAGTAAAGATATATCTAACAACTGACATGCTCTAATTCATGGGAGAATGAAACATAAATTATCATGTTCCACATGGAGAATTACCTAATCTATTACCATACATCTAGTGTTTCCATGTTTTGATCCCCATCATATTTCATATCAAGATGGACCCTCTAATGTTGATGGTTTCATTAGTTCCTTTGCGCACCTATGATCAATGGACTACTACCTAGTAGATCTATAGTAACCAATAAAAGATCCTATGTTTAGAACATGCTTACTTGTTTATTATTCCTTTTCATGCCCCATCCCCAACTGATGAAGTTGATGATCAAGTTTTTTTAATTTGTTAAACTATTCTCCATACCTACCAGTCACCCCTTTCATGATCAAGATATCAGAAGTCTTAATTTACCTCGTTTACACCTCCATATTTCTTTGTGGAACCCCATCACACTCGGTCTTTCCCAATAATGGATTTACATGTGTCGAGTGGGATTGTAATTATCATTTGTACTTTTTCACATGAAATTTAATTACCCTTTTCATTTTTTTCTAGGTGATACGTAAATCCTAAAACTACTCCATGTTTCCCACAACATGAAGGACTCTTTTGGGATTCAGAGTCTTCAATAAGTTTGTAAACATATGGTCGAATTATAACCCCCCCCCCCCCAAGAATATGTGGTGTGGTGATATAATATTGATTCCTATATTCAAATCAGGTTCTTCACCACATCATGCTATATAAATGACCTTGAGATGTGAACCTAATTTCCCTATTTCTATAACCTTTAAATTAGATCTTTACAATGTCTTTCATACATGATGTTAAACATTATTCCATTTGTGGTCCCTTTTAAAATTCATTAAATGGATCATATTCATCTCTAATTCATACGACGTTGAACTAGGAACCCATGTTCAAGCCATAAGAATTTTATCTTTTTGTGCGTTCTCCTTGAAAATGTGTCTTGTGGTGCAGGCCACCTATGACCCCATTTCATGTTAGGTTGTTCGTGATTCTATACACATATCCATTATTTTGGGTAACACTCCCCCCTATATTCCAAGAATCATAAAATTAGAAATCATGCAAGCTATCTTAGTTATGTGTTGTGTGGAATTGGCCCTCCTAGTACATTTACTTCATGTGTTATTAACCCTTGACGCTGTAAATATTCCTCAGATATTCCAACCCATTATATTCCATTCTATATGACCTTAAATTAAGAGTCATTGGTATGAATTCATTGACCTTAAACTATGAACTACACAGTCTAAGCTACAATGAAATTAAATTATATAGCTCCATCTTGATGCTCTTTCCTAAGAGGACATCAGTTCTAGCATCATTCATCGACCTTATCATGTTCATAAACAACGTAAGGATTGATTGACATTCTTATGGTATACATAGGAACATCCAAGTATTTCATCATTTGGAACATCTATATAGTTAATATTGTTTCCCCTTGGACTAAGATTCCATATTGGATGTGTGGTGTGACATGGGCCTCTATGGTCCTTATTCATGTCTGGTAAAGGATTCCATTCCATTCATGCCTTCCTAGGGACACTCTTCTCTCCCAACATCCTAGCATCATGATGATGAACTATATAACAATTATGTCCTACAACAAAATGAAAAAAGGTGTAGTGACTAGTGTCCTTACCTCTTTCTAATATATATTAGGGAACAGTCATATTATATGACCATAAACTATGACATCATTATCATCATCTCATTATGAAAAACTGAACAACATTGTTCTATTGTATCATAAGAGGACTTCCACTTTGAACTATTCATCAGCCATGCCACCAATCAGGAACTAAGTATGAAATGATTATTATCCACATTTAATTTATAGGAAATCCTATCTTATTGAACCTAGTCTATCCACTCAAAAAAGGATCAATATATATATATACACACACATATATATATATTTCTCCAACTATATTTATGGGTCACAACTACACAAGGATATTTCTTCTCATGAACTACATTTGTCTTGATTCCCATCATCATGAGCTACATAGTGATGCAAGAATCATCTATTCATGTTCTAGCCACAATATTATCTCTTATTCACATCATCTTTACTGAATAATGCAAAACAGAATGGAACTCTAGTACTACGCATGGCATAAAACTCATCATCGTGAGATATGTAGTGAAACCTAAATCAGCAATACTTTGTCCATCCTCAATGTTATCAGATTTATGGACCTTATAGACTTAACATAGTCAAGGAAACATGAATTTAATCTATATATGAACCTCATAAGGAATGAACATGTTGTTTTTTTGTCCATTTTGGTATTCATTCAAATCAGGATTCTTATCCCACCACATTATGCATAATCCTCTTGTATTAATTTCCCTATTGTCCAAACTCTATGACCCTAATCTAATAGATGATATCCCAAAATATTTTCCAATAAACTAATATATAAGGTTCTAAAAACCATGACCTAGAATCAAGAGTTTATAGTCCAATAATCATGACATTAAACTATGTACGGGTCACTTCCATGATGTGTTGTGTGGTGTGGAGGCTTCCTAGTTGTTCATTCATGCTAGGTTTCTCATTATATCGCACTCCACATAACCATTGAGATACAATCAATAATGATCCAAAATCTATAGCTTTAATCTAATATTTAATGTCCTCAATTCATGACATTAAATTGTGATCCTATCATGAATATGTTTAGGATGCCCCGTGATAATTAAAGGACGCTTCAGATTCCTCACCAGAGAGGATTTCACCCATCAAGGTTCGTCTTCCACCACACTAGTTTTTAAGAACAATGTATCGCTTGATTCCCATCTAAAAAGGATTCATAGTATTTATCATACATTTTTTCATTGGGATTATACACAGTTTCGTAATCCTATTCTTCCCATTTGCCTCAGTAACAGTCTTAGCATTATGACCACAAATTGTATGTCATACTTCTCAGGGTGTTTATAAAACTTCTGGGACTCCATGGTACTCATGCACATTGGTTTTTATCTCATTAATGATGTATTAATTCTCTATGACTCAAAATTTAAACTTAGGATAAGATACATCACATTAAACTATTTTCCATGGTCCTTGAAAAATCAACATAAACTATTTTCACTCTTGGGTTTGAATCTCACTATCTAATATGATCGATCTAATCCTTGTGTCCTCATTGGTCTTGGTTTTTTATCATCCATTAAATATATAAACACCGACCTAATGGTGACCGACCCATGGCACATTGTCTCACCTCCAGTCTTAGGCCAAATAACTATTAGATAATTATTAGTAAATGATGAATCTTGTTTTTCGAACATGGTCAACAGTCAATTTCGAATTCGATCACTCTATTCATAGGTGGTATGGTTATGATTCCAATGTTTCAATCATAGTCAATGGTTGAACCTTTCATACCAGTTCTCCATTCACCTAGGTCTTGGAATTCTCAATATCTTTCATTTTGATACTTCCTTATTTCATAATAGGATTTCATCCTTGGTGTCACCCCTAATGTGAACTACCATATGTTAGATATACCGCATTTCCATTCATTGTTTCCCACATGGATCATTTCTCAAAAAAAATATTAGATTTGATAGTGTGTGTATTGATGTGGTCAATACGTGCATGAGCTCTTAGGTCCAAACTCTTGGACCATAAACAAATAAGACAGCAGGTGAGGTTTGGTTTGTCTAGTTTATCACTCTACCACACCACAAATACCCATCTTGGGAGTCTTTCCTATAGTATATTTCATTATATTGGGGATGTATATAGGCCTCATTGTCCCCTTTCACATCAGGTTGCATCCCTCCATACCATAAAAATACTTTAGGACATCTCATAATCCATGTAATAATATAATAAGCTATTGGCCAATGTCTAGGTTGTACAACCTTCAACTATCTGCATTATCTCAATCACATGACCATAAACATTGTGAAATGTCCTGATCATACATTGTTATATTGCACCATGCATATCCTTCTCCATATGAAATAGAACTACATCTTCTTTATCCATACATGCATGATGTAAAACTACAATTCATCATAGGAAATTCAAGACAAGTCTCTTCCCCCAATGTTCATAATCCACCTCGTCATCCAAATCATCAATTATCTCTCAACATCCAAGTTGACTCTCTCAAAGAAGATCAGTTTGATCTAAATTCAGGCCATTATGCTCACAAAATGCATTCTAATCCCTGGTGGAATAATTTTAAGAGTTTTGGAAGCCATTCGAAAATTCCATCACTCCATTTCGATACATTCAATGCCCCTTTAATCAGATCTTCAGCCTATTTCACATAAAAGTTTCCCCCCAAATGAAATAGAGTTCTTACAATGCTCATATTCCATCCTATTAAAAAAATTCATGGACTTTAGATGAAATTTTGAGATAGGTCACTTGTTTCTAATATTGCATGTGTTTGACCCCTGTTTATTTTTCCCCAATTCAGGCTAAGCATTATGGATATATGTTTCGAGAAAAGTTCAACAGTTTTCTGATAATATGACATCACTCCCATTGTGATCCGTATTTTGGGTATTGTGATTCACACTTTTTATTACCCTTTGTTCTGATAGATTACAAAATCATCGGTGTTATCCTATTCTTTCACTTGATCACATTGAGATTGGAATGTTTTCTTGTTCTAGAGCCCTATTATCCATCCAAAACCTCTCTCATAATTAACACTCTTAGAGTTCAGTCAACTACAAAATACCCCAATTGTTCGATGGTGATTTGGAACTATCATTCAACATGAAAAATTTTGAGGTATTCCCTTGTTTCTCACATTGGGCATGACCCATTCGAGCATAGGGGGTGATAATTATCAACCTCACAGAAATGATTGATATTCAATATTCAAAGGAAAGAAAATATGTATAAAAACTCAATTCAAGAAAATAAATAAAATGAAATAATATTTCATGAGTTTGAAAAAAATGGACCATATAGATCCACACCTTAAATAATGATTTTCAGATCCTCCACCTACATGTTTTCAGTGTTCTAGAGTATTTTGTACCATATACACTCAGGTTCCAAATAAATGGAAATCGGAAAAATCTAATTCAACATGATCCAAACCTAGTCATATTCATCTTGGAGATCATACACTTAGTGGAACATCTATTAAAGCTACTATTATGCCTCCTCTAGCTGGTCCTTCAATCATTTAACATTTTCTATTTGATTAGTTATTAAAGTGAATTGTTCTTTTGTTAGTTATTAGTGGTTTTGGATCTATTGTTAATCCTCATGAAGCTTCTCGATGTTATCAGACTCATACAGTCACCAAGTACCATAAATGTTTTGATTGGTTTCCCACATCTTCTTAACAAGATAGTTATGGACTAGTGCATGAAGATCATGATCATATACCCCTCTAGAACACAGGCAACACTGCCAATGGTGATGTGAACCCATCTGGATCGCCCATTCAGATTATGGTGTGTTTTCTTCAAAAAAATTTACATAATTCCCTTCCTTTCATGGTAAGACACTATTTTCATCAGCCACCATAGGATTTAAGTCATCCATCTCTTTAGGTTTAGCATGCTCATACACTATTAATGATTCCAGAATCCCAATAGTTGGGTCATACTCTAGAATTATCTTTAAGGGACTAAGATATATGATATGGAGACATCAGTCTTCACTAATTTATTCACCATAAAAATAACCTCCACTATTTTTAATCTATTTCATGTCACTGGAATCATCTATAGCTGCAACTTCCCACCCATCCATTTCCAAGACAATATCATTTCAGACTACAAGATCCTCATAGGAATTTGGAGTCCATGGAAGAGTTCGTTTGGATTCCCCATCCTAGTATATATTATAGACCTATAGTCATACATGATATGCACTGGAATTTCACATCATTCAGTCGGATCCTTAAGTGATAGGAATGGGTATTTGGATGTAGAGACTTATGAGAGTTGAGTGAAACCAGATTGGTTTCATGAGTCACTATAATAACTTACACCACTTGTGACCCTTCAGTTATTGTTACATTAAATATCATCTCTACATCTCCATGGATAATTGGAATAGAGTTAGATTAAGTGGTTTTAACCCAAACCCCATTTAGTAGGCTCACTACTCTCTACCTCGGCTACAACCATTTCGTCACATAACATAGCCACAGGTGTAGGTTAAGGGACATGATTCTCCACATCCATTATAAAGTTATCCCCACTTATAGTGGGGGATACTTGATCAAAATAGAGGTTCTCCTATACCGGAAACATTTTGTTCAGTGGATCTGAGTTTTGAATGGGGGGATAGATTAGGAATGTGTAATTTAATTTGTATTAGGGGATACTTGGATAGCCCCTTGTCAAATCATGCGATCTCACTGCTCTCCTAGGGACTCCATTAATGAATGGTTTCCCTAAGTATTCCTCACCACTAGGAATAGGTTCCTCATCACCATCATCATCATGTTCTCCCTCTATTATTATTATTCTTCTTCATAATAGTTTTCATCCTCGAGTGGCATTTCTTCTAGATCCTGATCTTGACCAAGCATCACAATCACTATGACATGAAGTTCTTCATATTTCCCCCACTGGAATGTATGGATATCCATTTCTATCTGATATTCATACCTATTATTGAATTACACACATTCTGAAACCCTATGAACCATATTTATAGAAGCATGAACTCATACCACATATGATTCTTCCATAGGACTTCTGATGATATGATAAGATAGAATCATATTTTTTTTTTGTTATTATGTTAATATTTTTCAATGATTTACTTCATATTTCACTTAGTATATGTTTTTTTGTTATTGGAATTTGGTTTTCATGGTTTAATGGACACAAATGAAGAATGTGAGTAATGTTGGCTATTACATGTCATGAATCCTCATTACACGATGTGTAATACCATTTCACAGCAAGATACAACTCATGATGAAAGTCCTAAACAATTTTAGTAGTGAATCAATTACACAACATGATTAATCAATACATGTTTTTTAACCCTTGCATGAAATTTCCAAATACAAGATAAACCTAGAGCAAGATACATGTCGTGAGTACTAGAAACACATCGTGAAAGGAGTCAAATTTTAAAATATTGAATGATATTCACATGAGATATGTGTAGATTCAAAATTCAAGAAGAAAACATTTCATCATCATTACACAATGTGAATACCCATTACACATCATCTAATATACCATCTATATATAGAGTAAGCAGACACATCATTATATTGTTGGAAGACTCTATTTTATTCAATTTTCACACATCCCCTTTTACTCCCTCAACTCAAAATATGAATTTCATAAATTTTTTTATAGTTTTACTTTAATAAAATAATTTAGGATATATTTCAAGGAATTCATTAATCTCACATTTCCTTGCTAATTATTTTTCTCTTCGTTCTTCATTTCGATTAGCAATCCATGATTATTCATTACTGAATTTTTTGTCACCCTTGTTTCAACTAATTAAATTAGTTACAATTGTGATCGAATCCAACTAATTATTTTCAAATAATGATTGAATGTTTATAAAATGATAAATCCTACTATATATATGATCATTAATTATTTAATCCAAATTTCTATTAATAAATTCAATATGTTTTCTATATCTTTTCATTTCTGGATTAATGCTAAAATGAGTGGCTTAACCGTATAGGGTCAGGATCGAGAGTAGGGTTATCTAATATCAATAAATCAATAATTATAAAAATCATAATATTAATGTATTAGTAATCATGATAAATATTTTTTTTATCAAATTCATAGGAACATCCCTAACCACATGACATTTGAATGATTGACCCTCTCCTAGTTGAAGTATAATAGGCTATGACCAATAGCCTATAACTCTTTCTACTTAAGAATAAATGATGAATGAATCTAGGTTTTAACGTTCTCTAGACCAAGGAACATTTACATCCTAGTTATATCTATTTTGTTTGACCACAGTAAAATAGTTACCTCTTCTTGCTTCACAGCCTAAACATTAGGATCCTACCAAGTTATTACAAAGATCTTTTTTCTTCAAAACCTAAAAATTGATATGGATTTCATCCTTATTAATGATTTCAACCCATTAATATTTATAAACAGTTTTCCCAAAATGGAACCAAACCCATGACAACTCCTACCTCAAATGGTTCGAAGCCAAATGATTCCATCTGCATCACAATTTCATGTTAGACCAACCTCCTGCTTTTACTATACTACATCTCAATAGACTGTGATGTTCTAGAAACAATCAAATAAAATATGAATACAACCTATATAAATTAAATGATTCTTGTAGGAACATCATATTTTGGCATCATTATTGGTGATGTTTTTGGGTATCTTAACATAGAATCCTAATGGAAAAAGAACTTGGGATTACCTTTCACTTTTCTCTATTTCATTTTTTTCATTTCAGTCTAGATGCCTCTGCTTCTTTCTTATGGATTAGGGCATGTGTAATATCCCTTTGACTCTTTCGAGGAGCCATAAAAACAAGAACATATGTACTTAGTGCCTGAAGTTGATAGGTATATCTGTACATGTCGTAGTTCAGAAAAGGCTAAACATAGTAATCATGATGGCCTAAACCCACCTAACATACCAAACATAAAACTAGTAGTTATTGAAGAGAATCTGGTGAAATAAGGGGGAAATATAATGAATTAGAGATTATTATAAATCCATTAGGATTGCTTCATATTCTTTTGATGGGGCACATGCATCCTTCCTTTTCAGAGGATGAGGATACTCTGACCATTGCCCAACATTCCCACATTCCATAGTCGGGCGACATCCATCGCTTATTCTGGGACATTTTCTCCTTGATAGAAATGAGATAATGGGATGTCGGTTCTTCCTTCCATGGATTCCTTCACGGAACTCATCACTTAGTACGGGTCTCCCATATAGATTATGATGTTGTTCATGAATCACTTCCCAGTGCCACATATTCATGGGTTCTAGTTAAATACACAACTGCTGTCGTGTCATTCCAATGGGTCTAGTCATTGAAGTAACCTTCGATTGGGGGAGTATTCATGTTGGACATCACTAGCATCTCTGGATGTTGGAACTCTGGAATGTCTAGGTTTCTTCCCTTTATTATAGGGCTTCTCAAGGGCATGGATGCTCAAGGCATTGCATGTTGAATATGGGGAATTATACCACACAGGCATGTCTCTGAGGTTTTCCTCACCTTTCCATGTTTAACAGAGGGTATGTCGCAGGTTTAACATCAAACAGAGACAGATCGGACATATATGAACACTGACTAGAGTGGATCAGATGGGTTCAACCCCTCGAGGGAACATTGATGTATGGGATAACACATAGTTAGTTACCTGAGTGCTGCTAAGAGTAGTGAAGAGGTGAATTGACATGATCTCACTAGGATGTGGCAGCCTAGGTAATAATCAATATGGATAATGTATGGTTAAGTCATGTGGATAGAGAATGAGATGGAGTCGACTTGATAGAGATGATGATTTTGGGTTTGATCCTTGAAGTGACTTCCCATGTATCCCCGTGGCATGAAATCCAAATCCACGTAATTCAGTATGTGGTATAGGATGGGGGTTTTTGCAGAGGAAAGTGACCCGATGATATAGTTGGTAATACTCATGGTTAGCAGGCTGAGGCTAGTCTAATGCCACTAGGACAGACCCGAGATATGGGTCCCAATGAAATGGACAACAAGGGCTTACCACTGGGTTGGGGTAGACAACGATTTACCGCTGAATGGGTATCACAACGGCTTACCACTACGTGAGGTTCATAATGTCTTACCATTGTATAAGGGATCACAATGACTTATAACTACATGGAATTGATAATGTCTTACAACTAAATGAGGTTCAAACTAGTTTACCACTGAATGGGGATCACAATAGCATACCACTGGATAGGGGACAGTTTAGTTTCATGTAGGACAAAAGGGGTGTACAATGTAATTCATGGAGGATGGGGTAAACCAATGTGAAGTGTTTGGGACCAATATATGTTGGGCCTGAACATCATTGAGTCTTTCTACGTACCTTCCCTTGGCAAGGATCAAATTCCTCATAGTTCAGAAGAGTTTGGTGAACCGACGTGAAGGGAGTCGATACCAATGGTTGTTGGTCTTGAACCTCGGGGAGGCTTCCTACGTACCTTACCATGCCAAGGATCAATGTCCATGTAGTTTGGAAGAGTTTGGGGAACCGACATGAAGGGAGTCGGGACCAATGGATATTGGGCTTGAACTAAATGGAGGCTTCCTACATACATTGCCTTGGAAATGATCAATGTCTGCATAGTTTGGAGGGTGCTGGTGAACCGATGTGAAGGGAGTCGGGACCAATGGTTGTTGGGCATGAACCTCAAGGAGGCTTCCTACATACATTTCCTTGAAAATGATCAGTGTCTGTGTAGATCAGAATATTTTGGCGAACCTATATGACGGTATTCGGGACCAATAGTTATTGGTCCTGAACCTCAGGGAGGCTTCCTACATATTGGAAAGGATCAATGTCCACGTAGTTCATATGTGTTTTGTGAACTGACGTGAAGGGTTTTGGGACCAATGGTTTCTGCTATTGAACCTTAGAGATGCTTCCTATGTACCTTTCCTTAGCAAAGATCAATGTCCAAATAGTTCAGAAGAGTTTGGTGAACATATGTGAAGGGAGTCAGGACCAATGGATTTTGGGCTTGAACCTCCGGGAGGATTCCTACATACCCTTCCATGGCAAGGATAATAGTCCACGTAGTTCAAAAGTGTATGGTGAACTGACATGAAGGGGTTCGGGACCAATGGTTGTTGGGCATGACCCTCAGGAAGGATTCCTACATACCCAGCCATGGATATGATCAATATCTATATAGTTTTGAAGATATTGGTGAACCAATGTGAAGTTAGTCGGAACCAATAGTTTTTTGGGATTGAACCTCATAGAGGCTTTCTGTGTACCATTACTTGGCAAGGATCAAATTCTGTGTAGTTTGGGAGGTTTGGTGAACCAATGTGATGGGAGTCGAGACCAACTGTTGTTGGGATTGACCCTCAGGGAGGAATCCTACGTACCTTACCTTGGAAAGGATCAAAGTCTGCATAGTTCAAGAGATGTTTGGTGAACGGATGTGAAGGGAGTCAAGACCAATGGGTGTTGGGCATGAACCTCGGGGTGGCATCCTACGTACCTTTCCTTGGTAAGGATCAAAGTCCTCATAGTTCAGAAGAGTTTGGGGAACCCACGTGAAGGGAGTCGGGATCAATGTTTGTTGGGCTTGAACATCAGGGAGGCTTCCTACGTACCATTCATTGGCAAGGATCAATGTGTGTGTAGTTCAGAAGAGTTTTTTGAACTGGCATGAAGGGATTAGAGACCAAAAGATGATGGGAATGAACCTCAGGGAGGCTTCTTACACACCATGCCAAGGTAGGGATCAATGTCAACACAGTTCAGGAGGTTTGGTGATCTGGTGTGAAGGGATTTGGGACCAATTTTGGTTGGTCATGAACCTCATGGAGGCTTCCTACATTCCTTTCCATTGCAATGATCAGAGTCCAAATAGTTCGGAAGAGTTTTGTGAATAGACCTGAAGGGTTACGAACCATATATACCTAGTTTAATGTCATAGGCATTGAACAACTGAGTGGATAGAGAAAATCATTGTGCCTGTGGAAGACCATGAAATGGCAACAACGATAGAGGATAACTGTTGACCATGTTCGCAATTCAGTATTTGTATTTTAGGACCAGGAGTTCGGTAGACAATTGAGTGTAAACCATTTACCATATGCACAACATGGTACTTGTATCAATTTGTTTTTCAAAACCCTATAGGACGTTGGCTTGTAATGGTAGGAGAGTCCCTGGGCTGAGAAGTTATGTCATTCAGTGGTGATTTTAGATATAGAAGATAATGGAAACCCAAATGATTGGTGTCAAAGAGAATGGAGGGGAATGTGCTCACAGAAAGGATGATAAATGAAGGAGGGATGTCTCGAGGGGATATCTGTGGCATGGATATATAGCTTGGTTTGAATGAGGATGTGAGTCCATACCACACCATACAATCTTAAATGAGAACTTGGGCCAAGGGGCCTAAAGGGTCGTGGGACCTAAGGCTGGGCATCCTAGACAACTATAGCCATATGACCTCTCATGTGGGAATTTTTTTTATCATAGCACTTATGCCCAAGTGATCTATGCTCGTTGTGGGAAACAAGGAGTATTATTAGGCTCTTCTTATTATACAAGGGTCTGATAGAAGGAATCACACTCCTGCCTGAGGCTACCAAATCTTGAAGAGATATAGGGGAAGAATGAACCACTACAGTCAATGTTTGGGACATATGGATGTGGTGACAATGACAATGTATTGCTGGTGACTAGATTCAAAACACAACATCCATATCGTGTGACCTGAAATAGGAACAACATATGAGGGTTAACCGCTGACCCTATTCACAACACGGGGCATGTATCAATTTTTTGTTTGAAACCCTCGAGGACATAGGCCCGTAAATGTAGGATATCCCATAGGCTAAGAATCCATGCTTTCGGGGGTACCTTTTGATGGGAAAGATAATGGAGTCCCAAGTATGGGGTCCGTGTGAAGCATAAATGTGACAATACAATTTAAAGTCACGTTGGACTATAGACGTGGTGGAGATCTTCTGGGGGGAGGGATACATGGAACAATCATGATGAAATTGACATGATTGAGGGAAAAATACTACACAAAACCATGTGTAATTACCCAATGGGAGGTCCCAATGTTTGGGGCTGGGTCTAGAGACGAAATTTCCATGCATTCTTAGGTATCTCGTAAGGATGGGAATCATGCCATACAGAGTTCTAAAGGTCATGCAGTTTAGCATAGTGTAGTGAGGACATGGGAGGAGAGAATAATGAGGGAGGGAACATAGTTTAATCATTGTAATCCTGGCATGAGTGGGGCCAAAGAAGACTACAGGACACCATGTGGTATCCTCCATGTGAATTATACCTTATGGTGTAGTCAAATAGGAAACTTGTTGCTGGACTCAAGACGAGGCATCATAGGGTTACAACCTATCCCATGAGTATGTGAATCTTTCCATAAGTAGTTCTTGTAGTTTAACGTCTTTCAGGATGTCACACAATTTAATGTCTTTCCAGACGACATATAGATTAATATCATGTGGTACGAAAAACAATTTAACGTCATGTGTGAAAATATACATTTTAAAATCATGCATGATGACATAAAATTTAATTTCATTTGGTATATTATATAGTTTAACATCATTCGGGATGACATACAATTTAATTTCATGTGGGATAGTGTACAGTTTAACGTCACAGGGGAAGACATACATTTTAATTTCATGTGGTACATAAAACAGTTTAACGTCATGCGGGATGACATACAGATTAATTTCATGTGGGACAGTATACAGTTTAACATCATTCAGGGAAACATACAGTTTAATGACATGTGGGACACTATACAGTTTAACTTCATGTGGGATGACATATAGTTTAATGTTATACGGGACTGTATACAGTTTATCATCATGTGGGACGACATGTAGATTAATGTAATGTGAGACAATATACTGTTTAATGTCATGAGGGATGACATACAGTTTAATTTCATGTGGGATAGTATACATTATAGTGTCCTGTGGGATGACATATATTTTAATGTCGCGTGGGAGATAAAACATTTTAACATCATGCGGGAGGACATACAGTTTAACGTCATGCTGGACATTGTACAGTTTAAGGTCATGTAGGACCTGATAGTTTAATCCTACATAGGCATGTCTTACCTAGGAAATGTATTGCATAAGGTACATTGCGTTGGTGGGAGGAGTTATGCCCTCACCATACATGGTAACCAGGGAGTATGTGCCATTGGAGAGAATCATTTGAACGATGTAAGGTCATTCCCATTTGGGCTTCAACATGGTTGGTTTCCCTCCAGGTATCATTAGTGTCCTCAAGGCCAAAACCAAGTCTCCGTTCATGAAGGAGAGGAGGAAAAATTTCTTGTTGATAGATTTAGCAATTTTTTTATGATTCCTTTTCGGATTCTATAAGGCACAAAGCATGTTCTCGCCGAGTGATTCCATATCTACCTAGTAGATTTCATCTACTTTATCTTTTGTTTTCTGATCATAGAAAACTATGCACAAAGCGGGAAAATGAATCTCAATGGCTAGTATGGACTCTCTTCTTTACACCAAGGAGTATGGGGTCACTTGGGTGGAATTATGAGTAGCTTACTGGGAATCCCAGAGGGCGTTGGGGAGTTGTCTTGCGAACACTTCTTGTTCTGACCAACCATTTTATGCACTATATTAGAGAGGGTTTTGTTGAACACCTCGATATGTCCATTTTCTTCAACTTGATAATGGATGGTATGGTAATAATGAATGTTGTACTTAGCATACAATGTCTTCATCTCAACTACCTGGAAGTGTTTGTCGTTATCGGTGAGGATGATATGAGGGACTCCAAATCAGTTGATGATGTTGGAGCTCAAAAAGTCCACGAGGGAATGATCCCTGAAGTACTTGATTGGAACTACTTCTGTCCACTTGGAGAATAAATATGTAGCGGTCAGGATGATCATACACTGGTGAGATTTCATTGGTGGATATGTTCCCATGACATTGAGTCCCCAGACCACAAAGGGCCAAGAGTACATGGTAGTGTGGAAAGGATTTAGTGTCCAATGCATAAATCTGTCATGAATGGAACACATGGAACCTTTTTTGCGAACTCTATGCAGTCATGGATAATGGAGGGCCAAAAATAAACCAGTCTCTGGATCAGGTGAGATAGTTTTGGCTTGGTCTGATGAGCCCTGCAAGAACTGGCATGAAACTCTTGCATGACTTGGAAAATATCAACTCCTTGAATGCATCAAAGGATAACCCCATAAAAACCTCTCTTGTAGAGGATCTGATCATGAACAAGACCATCTTGGAGGAAAAATTTCTCTACACAACATCGAATTCGCTCATGCTCCTCCTAATCCACCGAGAGTTTACCATTTTTGAGATACTCAACAGAAGGATTTTCTCTAGTCAAGGGATACTTCCAGCACTAAGGCAGGGGACATGGGTGTCATGACATGGAGGTGACGATGGTAAGGTGGCTTACCTACTGGCTGTCATCGTCATCTAGAGTGAAGAGAGAAATGATTCTCTGGTGTTCTATTTGGATAATCAGATCATCTTGTTCGGGTTCTTCAAGTGATGAAACTAGGCCGACCAAGGAGTCAACTCGATTGTTCTGAGATCGAGGGACATTAGAAACTTCTGGTCGTGATGGGAACTAGGCCATTAGCTAGAGAGTTGGTTACAATGATGGTACTGGCTCTGATTTTCTGACGACATAGTCACATTTATCTTCCTAATGAAAACTTCAGAGACCCCTTTCACATGCTAGTGGGGAACTTCAATCACGAGTTCCATCTCAAGGCCAGTAATGAGAGCCTGATACTCCGCCACATATTTGGTGCATCTATCTGACATCAGGAATGAATACAATAGAATGTAATGTATTGGGGTAAGGAAGATAACACCCATTCCTACTCAATTGATCTTGGGTTCATTTAACCTTCTTCTGGTGGTACTCTGGGAGGCACCAACAATGTGAATTTTCCCACACGGAATGGCTTGTTCTACAAAGGGTATTTCCTCCTTAAGGAAATCATGGTTTAGGGACTGGTCCGTTGGAGATGGATGAGCAGAAAAGAATTCTTCCAATGCTTGTACATTGATATCCTTCTGATGAACAAACATGATGTCCAACTAGTGAAGGATTACTACCCATCGAGGTAGATGACCTGTCAGCATGGGGAGGATCAGGATGTACATCCGTAGATCAAACTGGGACACCAGCTATACCTTGTGGTTCTATAAGTAATATCAAAAAAATTTGTACTGTTAATACTTGTGCGAGGCATCTTCTATTGATAGGGGAGTTTCTGGTCTCCTTGTTGAGTAGAATGCACTTAGATATTAGAGACTTTTTTTAGTTCCCCCATTGTTCTTCTGGGCGAGAAGGGTGCTAAGGGATCGTTTCAGGGTGGTCCTATAAAGAACCGGTGGTTTTTTAATAATGTGGGGCATTAGAATAGAAGGATGGAGAAGGTAAATCTTGATTTCCTCAAAGGCAGTGTCACATTATTCATCCCACTAGTGAATGGTTATTTTCTACATGAGCCGGGAAAAGTGCTTACACTTGCCAGCCAGATTCACGATGAATCAACATATATAGGCAATGTGGCTTGGGAAACCTCAAAGCCACCATAGGTTGCTTGGGTGAGATATCTGACTGATAGCCTTAATCTTCTCCGTGTTGATATCGATGACCCTATATCTTACAACAAAACCATGTGAAGTTCTTGAAGATACTCCGAAGGAACACTTCAATGGATTCATCTTCAGATGATAGGAACGAAGGAAACCAAACACATTCTCAAGTCTATTGAGATGGTTCTAACACTATAAATTTTTGACCACCAGGTCATCCTCATAACATTCCACCAATTTTGTGAGGATTGTCTTAAATATGCAATGCATATCCCATTGATATGTGGCACTAACATTCTTTAAACCGAAGGGGATGACTTGGTAACAGAATGTGCCTTGTGGTACCATGAAGGCCGTAAACTCCTCGTATACCATCCTGACCTTTTCTTACATTACTATTATATCATTTTAAAGGTAAAAAACATAATAGTATTACACATATAAGATCCATAGTTTTAGTGTCATGGGTAAACTAGGACCATACATTACAATTACAACATCAATCATTCACATTTATTTAATTTCTTATTCTCTAGCTTCTTATTAGAACTTGTACTCTCCTTAGTACACGTAGCCACCGGAAGATATACATAAAAACGGGTGATCTAAAAGCCCAATAAGATGATAGATAATAAGAATATAGCATTGGGTGATCATAATCATGACATAGCGAAAAGAACATGAACATGAAAGGAGCATAAATAAAAGACGTGAAATGTGGCAATGCATAAAAAATGAAACATCATGTCTTACTACTTAACTACCACACATACTTTTGAACCAAGCTACAATCTTGTTCACATAACATTTCACATTTAATAATGAGATTCATCACTTTACCTAATGCATTGGAGTGATGTATAATTATGGGTGCACCCATCACATTCAAACATTCATATTGCGCTATATAATTTTGGGCGCACCCATCACATCATAATATTATCATTATCATGCATGACACATAGGACATAAATCAATGATGAAAATAACTAACCAATTTAAATGAATAGGTTTCATCTCATAAGAACACTTTCATAAAATTTGGGTTCCCAAAACAAAGTGGGAATACCATACTTGATAAAAGAACCATCATCCTTAAATGAGAGGTAAAAGTTGAGTACTTAAAAGAAGGGTTATTTTGGAAAACAATTGAATTGACATAAACATAATTAGAAATAATTTATATACCAGAAAAGGTAAGATAATTACAAACAAATTATTTTTATGAAGTTACCATACCAAATTGCATTGAAATAGGGTGAACCAGAAGAAAAAAAAATTTGGTTTGAGATTTTCCCCTTACCGGGTATCTGAATGCTTCTTTCTCTTTATTGTCCTGCATAATGACAATATATTAATTAATTAGAAACCAGGATCCTTTTTTACATTAATATGGTTCATTATGGTTTCATTATGTGATTATATGTTCCTTTTCATGAGTTATAGTGTTTAAAAAAATTATTTGGGAGTGTATGTTTTTATGGTTTTCTTGAGTGGTTCACTTGTATTCTTAAATTGAAGTTTAGGTAAAACATGGGTAATGTAACACCCCGAGATTTTGTGAAAAATATTATTTTAATTTCATTAATGTCTTGTGTTGTATTCTACACCAAGATTACCTTGCGCTATACGCAACACCGTATTAGCTTGCAGTATACGCAACACTATTCTTGGACCGTGTTACACACAATTTTGATAATAGTTATTCTACGCAACATTGAGTATATATATATATATATATTAAATATATAAATGAAATATGGTTGGATTCTGTTATACGAAACAATGAAGGATTCTTTCACAACACGCAACCCTGACTTGGCTTGCATTACACGCAATCGCGACCTTCCTCGATAGCGTGTGTTGTACGCAATACCGGGTTTTAATAAACAATGTTATATTATTATAATATTGTCATGAACTAGCCGTTATGAATATTATTAACTAAATTTTGAATTTTATAACATTATTATTCATCTTACACATTTCTAGAACATGGTATAAGAACAAAATAATTTTTTTGGGTAAAATAAGTATTTTTCAAAAAAATGCAGTTTTACCGCCTTTTGATGGCGCACCCACTTTAAATATAGTTTTTTGACATGTTTATGTGTTCAATTTGACAAAATAATATTCTTATTTTGAATCAGGAAGTAAAAATTTACATTAGATAAATTTATGATATTTTTCCGATAACTTTCATATTTTAATGAATAGTAAAAACACGCTATATTTTAATTAAAACAACTTTTTTCATCGTAATATCTTATGTGGTTAAATTATAATATTGAATGGTTTTAAAGTATATTTAGAATATATTTTTACCACTTAATATAATGTTGGTCAATGGACACAATTTTACAATTAAACCGAACATAAACAAGTGTCAATCTTTTGATAGTTATTATCTCTTAAAAACACGCTCTTTGTTTTGACAGCGGGAATTAATTTTAAATTAATTTCTGCCACTTCTGTGTTTTGAATTTAGAAAAATGGATTCCATATTTGGAATTAGGATGTTAAAATTGTGTAAATAGGTAACTTTTATTTTTATACATTTTGAATAATTACTGCGGTAAATATTTTATTTACCATGGTTAAGGGTAAATCCGGTAAATAAGGGTAAAAAAATAATATTATAATAATATTAAATTACCCTAAAACGTGTCCTAACCCCATTGGTTGATACATGGTCGACCATGGGCATCTTTGGGTCGATTTTGGGACCCCATTGATCCACTTGTAAGTGATAATGACACTTTATTTTAATTAAGTTAAAATGAATACAAAAATGACACAAGCATATATCTTTTAGCAAAACAATTGTTACATAGGGTTATATATGTTGGATTTTAGATTATAAATATTCATTAGAAAGATAAAATCATTTACTACATAATGGTATTTTATTTGTAATTTTTAGACTTTAAATAATTTAATTTATTTATGACACAATGATGATGCAGTAATTATCTTATTAATGAAATATTGACATAATTGATGTTATAAACACCAAAATAAATGTAATTTGAGACTTTTTATGAATTCCACTAATTTTATAGGTTACTATGATATATTAATGTTGATTTAATTAACTTTTTTCGAACATTTAATTCTGTTATGACTTTCCAAAAAATCATATATCAAATAGTGTCAAAATTGACACAAAATAGTTTTTAAATAAAATATTATATTATTAAATGTTATTTTATTCCTAAAAATCTAAGGTTCGGCCAAATGACTTAGATAAGGATATATATATTAATAATAAACAATTTGGGGTTCGTTTGGCATGTTATAGTAAGTGTATTAACCATATAGTGAAAGAAAACAAAAAGACGCGGAAAAAGTTAAATTATTTAACTTGGAGTTAAATCTAATTGATAAGGTTAAAATAATATCCTAAACTTGTCTAAATTCTATTGGTTGATAGGATTTCGACCCATCCCCACCTTATCTTCGAAATAATACCCTTTGGAACCATTATAAACCGATTTTGACTTTAATATAAAATAATATTTTGAGATATTCCTAAGGTGCCCCTCTCCTCCCTTATAAAAGGGCACCTCCTCCCCCTCCTCCTCACACCAATTTGAGCACTCAAGCTCGGCCAAACCCTGCCAAATTATCTTCTCCACTTCCCTAGCAACACCCTAGAGGTTCTGGTCTTCCTCAAAGACCAATTTTAGTGCCCTAAGAGGAGGTCTCAAAGAGGCACTTCAAAGAAGAGGTAATTACCGTTACCAATTCTTTCATCTTTATTTCTTCTTCCACTTATTCTTCTTAGGTTGTTTCATTATGAAGTAATAACATCAGTATAACTCATATACTGATATGTTATTATATGTATGAAACAACCCTATTTCACCATCTATCCATCCTACGGAAAAAGAAATCACCGCGCGTGCGTACGTACGGAATACCGTCTCCACGCCGTGGTGTAATCTATTTTCCACCACCACCTTACATGGATGGGTATAATGGTGTAAAGAATAACTATATATAGTTATTACAACATCATATTGATTCTGATATATTGTATAATCCACTCCAATTCAATTCAATATTTATAGAAATGATATCATCGCTCGTGCGTACGTACGGACTACCGTCTCCACGACACGATGAGATTCATTCTCCATGTTAACCATTTAAGAATGATTATAAAGTATATATAAGAAATAATAATGAAATATATGACATTATAAAGCTACTGGATTTATGTATATATATACATATGTATGTCATCTACTTACTTCCATTTCAAGACAATAAGGAAAGGAAAACAGCGTTCATGCGTACGTACGGACTACCGTCTCCATGAACGGTGTTTTTCATTTTATTTATCTACCTATTATATATATATATATATACTGAGTATATATGATATATAAATCATATTTTATATTCTGGAAGTAAATAAATCATGATATAAGTAATAATAATGTCAAGAACAACAAGTCAAAACACCTACGATAAATGAAACGATTTTACCCAAAACGCTTCTTTAACATGAAATTTACAAAAGAACGGGTAATATAATGTCATAAGTGAACCATATATGATATCATAACAATGAATATGATTCTGTAATAAGTCAATAACATGATTTAAATCATTATACAGGAGGTTCGGACACTTACAAAGCAAGTCGGACCTAAGGTAAGGGAAATATCACAATCTCATTTTTATCCGAGATTGTTTATTCATAAGTATTTACTGGGGTGTATTTTATCATCGACATCCATGTTTCATCAATATGTAATATTATTTCCATCCACCTAAAATTGTTTAAATCCATTTTTACCCTTCGGTGAGTTTTTAGTAAAAGATATGAAAGGAATCTTTTGTCGTTTTTCGTACGAGGTACTTTTTGACTTTTCCGACAAAAGTACGAGAAGAATGTTTTTTTTTAACTTATACGGCATGAATGGATTTCTAAAAAATTATTTCCAAGAAGCTTCCTTTACAAGTTTTCATGTTTATTTTTAATCAACTTCTTTTATTTTAAAGTTTTATGACATGTTATGAAAGGAAAAATGTTTTTGAAGAAGAAAGGATATTTTCCTCAAGAATGGAGTTCAAGTGTTTTATCAAAATTATTTTCCATCTATGCTAATAAAGGGTTCTGTTTTTATCCCTATTATTACATTGATTTGATCATGTTTTGATGGAATTATTTTTTTATGAATTCCTTTATCTTATATGAATTGTTTTATGATGTCATGTTGTTTAAGAATCCCATTTTTATTACATGGTTTACGTTATGATGTATGGTTTATGATTATGTGGCACACATAAGAAAGGATTCATTATAAGATGGGTGGGACCTATATCTCCCTCCAATGCATTGGGTAAAGATTTTATATCTCATGAGATAGACATGGCTGGAATGGTAGGTTATACCGGTTCAGTGAAACAGGACTGAAACGAGGGTTACTCGATTCAGAAAGGGACTTTGTCCACTAAGATAGTCTTGGCAATGAGTCCTAACTAACAAGAAATGATTTTCCATGATTATGTGTGCATGCCAAAAAGTTTCAAGTTTCATGTTATGATTATGGTGATCTCATTTTCACTTCTATGATTTGTTACATGTTAAGATATTATGATCTCTTTTGCAGGTTATGATTTTCAAAAAGATATGATATGATTTTTATTTCTTTTGTATGCCCTTACTGAGCATTTGAGCTCACCCTTTTATGTTTTCTTTTCCCCAGGATATAAAGAAAGGTTTTAGGTAAAAAAAATGGAAGATCTTTATGGGAGATATTGAAGATCTTTCACCAGGATTAGAAGATTATGTTCCGAGTTTCCAAAGACACTAAACTATTACGATCCTTGTGTGTGTGTTTTTGTTATGTACTAAGTATTCCGCAAATGTAATGTAATGTCCATGTACGTCAGGATACGGGTCTCTACAGTTGGTATCAGAGGAATGGTTTAGTCAACCTTTGGAAACTAGGATGCGAGATCTTTAGTGAGATCCCTAGAGATATTTATAAGGTATGTCTAGGGATGTCCCTAAGGATAAGTATACGTATAAGATACAGTCCTAGAACTACGGTAACGTTTCATAGAATTTAACCTAAGAAGTTAGATATTGAGGATACTTCCCCTTTACTATGTTGTTTTCTCTAGCATGATTTTTTCCTCTCACAAAATTATTTTTGTGTTTTAGTTAATGGAGGGAACCAAAAGGAATTCGGTTAACAGTAAATCCAATGGACAAATTGGTGACTATGAGAAACAAAATTGTGTAATGCCTAGAGAGAAAGATGTTGTGATTATGCCGAATCAGTCATCACGATATATGATTAACAAGGTGAAATTTAGTGGTATGCCTAATTCATCAAAGAAGAGGAAGATAGACTATTATGCATGTTCGCATGTTGAGGAGTATAAAGAAAGGAAGATTGAGATTTCTAAATAAGGGAAGAAGAACCTTGAGGAATACCTCAAATGGAGGGACCGATGTTATCTGTGTGGAGAAAAGGGTCATAGAGTGACAGATTGTTATGGAGTTCAATGTCTTATTTGTGGAGAACATGGGCATTACCCAACTCAATGCCCTGACCTAAAAAGATACTTCTAAATCAAGGAAGGACTAATTCCAGGACAGTCATTGAAGTGGATGGACTGAAGTGTTTATGTATTGGTATTCAAGAATAATGTTGTTGAGGTACTTTTATGGTGTACTGAAATATTTATGTTTTGATCTATTGTGGTTTTCAATAATTTTATGGTGCCGGTAACCATGAAAAGTGATTGAGACATTTTTGGTAAACAGATGATATGAGCATAATGAAGGAATAATAAGATAATGAGGTGTTTGATTTTATTCATGAGCTCATGACTGATATAAGGAGAAGGTTATATCATGGTTTGAGTATATAGAATTTTTGGATTTTGGTATGTGGAAAGAGTTAACTTTTAACTGCATTCATGTTTTCACTAAGGTATTCAAGAGAATACATGATTAAGGCCTTTGAATGTTTGGAATGTAACCAACAAGACATATCTTATGATATATGGGGATCAACGATGGTATTAAATCTCTGGTAATCGTTTTCACTATATTATGAGAGTGGACTGCAGTATTATGGATAAGCCTAAAGATTAGAATGGATTATGTTGGACATAAGTTAGTATTGTTTAAGGAAAGAAGATTTTCTATATTATTGATGGGATGTTATAGTAAAATAGATTTAGAAAAAGGACAACCTGCAGGACGGGCGACAACCCATCGCTTCGGACAAGGCTGTGGGAATCGAACCCACAACCGAAGTGCGACTGGCCTTTATCGCCTACCACTGGCCTACAGGAAGTCCCTGTTTAGTAGAAACTAGTTTTATTATATTAAGTTGTATGACATATGATATATAAGTCCATTTTAGGAACCATATATGATTAATATCACTATAGATCGACTTATGTATATAATTTCTTGCTAACCTTTTGTTTGAGACAGATGGAATGATCCGTCATTCTATCACATGATCTGCTAACACTTCACGAATAACAAATTCAACTTCATTTATTTAAGAGATGAAGTGGAAATTGTTAAAGGCACAAACAATAGTAAGATTGTACGAAAATAAAGTAAGTATTTATTCTAATGGGAAACGATCTTGAAAACCAAAAATGTTGTCCAAGTGATCTTATATCTGATGAATCAGATGGTACCCTAGATCATCACAAATTTATGGCTTTGTGATTGCTAGCTTTTCCATAGCCATGTTCTCTACCACTCTCCATCAGAACATGATGGTTAGATTTCTCTTCCATATCCATATTTTCACCTATGTGGAAACCCAGTGATTAGTTTATTTGGGTAACCGTTACGTTTCATACTTTTGTTTTTTAAAGATAAGTTTGGGTATTCCTTTTTACGATGTGGGTTTCTATCAAAGAAACTTTCAAATAGTAAACCATTTATAACCCCGACGAATTTCGAGGGCGAAATTCATTTTAAGGGGGGTAGAATGTAACACCCCGAGATTTTATGAAAAATATTATTTTAATTTCATTAATGTCTTGTGTTGTATTCTACACCAAGATTACCTTGCGCTATACGCAACACCGTATTAGCTTGTAGTATACGCAACACTATTCTTGGACCGTGTTACACACAATTTTGATAATAGTTATTCTACGCAAAATTGAGTATATATATATATATATTAAATATATAAATGAAATATGGTTGGATTATGTTATACGAAACAATGAAGGATTCTTTCACAACACGCAACCCTGACTTGGCTTGCATTACACGCAATCGCGACCTTCCTCGATAGCGTGTGTTGTACGCAATACCGGGTTTTAATAAACAATGTTATATTATTATAATATTGTCATGAACTAGCCGTTATGAATAGTATTAACTAAATTTTGAATTTTATAACATTATTATTCATCTTACACATTTCTAGAACATGGTATAAGAACAAAATAAATTTTTCGGGTAAAATAAGTATTTTTCAAAAAAATGCAGTTTTACCGCCTTTTGATGGTGCACCCACTTTAAATATAGTTTTTTGACATGTTTATGTGTTCAATTTGACAAAATAATATTCTTCTTTTGAATCAAGAAGTAAAAATTTACATTAGATAAATTTTTGATATTTTTCCGATAACTTTCATATTTTAATGAATAGTAAAAACACGCTATATTTTAATTAAAAACAACTTTTTTCATCGTAATATATTATGTGGTTAAATTATAATATTGAATGGTTTTAAAGTATATTTAGAATATATTTTTACCACTTAATATAATGTTGGTCATTGGACACAATTTTACAATTAAACCGAACATAAACAAGTGTCAATCTTTTGATAGTTATTATCTCTTAAAAACACGCTCTTTGTTTTGACAGCGGGAATTAATTTTAAATTAATTTCTGCCACTTCTGTGTTTTGAATTTAGAAAAATGGATTCCATATTTGGAATTAGGATGTTCAAATTGTGTAAATAGGTAACTTTTATTTTTATACATTTTGAATAATTACTGCGGTAAATATTTTATTTACCATGGTTAAGGGTAAATCCGGTAAATAAGGGTTAAAAAATAATATTATAATAATATTAAATTACCCTAAAACGTGTCCTAACCCAATTGGTTGATACATGGTCGACCATGGGCATCTTTGGGTCGATTTTGGGACCCCATTGATCCACTTGTAAGTGATAATGACACTTTATTTTAATTAAGTTAAAATGAATACAAAAATGACACAAGCATATATCTTTTAGAAAAACAATTGTTACATAGGGTTATATATGTTTGATTTTAGATTATAAATATTCATTAGAAAGATAAACAGATTTCCTACATAATGGTATTTTATTTGTAATTTTTAGACTTTAAATAATTTAATTTATTTATGACACAATGATGATGCAGTAATTATCTTATTAATGAAATATTGACATAATTGATGTTATAAACACCAAAATAAATGTAATTTGAGACTTTTTATGAATTCCACTAATTTTCTAGGTTACTATGATATATTAATGTTGATTTAATTAACTTTCTTAGAACATTTAATTCCTTTATGACTTTCACAAAAATCATATATCAAATAGTGTCAAAATTGACACAAAATAGTTTTTAAATCAAATATTATATTATTAAATTTTATTTTATTACTAAAAATCTATGGTTCGGCCAAATGACTTAGATAAGGATATATATATTAATAATAAACAATTTGGGGTTCGTTGGGCATGTTATAGTAAGTGTATTAACCATATAGTGAAAGAAAACAAAAAGAAACGGTAAAAGTTAAATTATTTAACTTGGAGTTAAATCTAATTGATAAGGTTAAAATAATATCCTAAACTTGTCTAAATTCTATTGGTTGATAGGATTTCGACCCATCCCCACCTTATCTTCGAAATAAGACCTTTTGGAACCATTATAAACCGATTTTGACTTTAATATAAAATAATATTTTGAGATATTCCTAAGGTGCCCCTCTCCTCCCTTATAAAAGGGAACCTCCTCCCCCTCCTCCTCACACCAATTTCAGCACTCAAGCTCGGCCAAACCCTGCCAAAATATCTTCTACACTTCCCTAGCAACATCCTAGAGGTTTTGGTCTTCCTCAAAAACCAATTTTAGTGCCCTAAGAGGAGGTCTCAAAGAGGCACTTCAAAGAAGAGGTAATTACCGTTACCAATTCTTTCATCTTTATCTCTTCTTCCACTTCTTCTTCTTAGGTTGTTTCATTATGAAGTAATAACATCAGTATCACTCATATACTGATATGTTATTATAAGTATGAAACAACCCTATTTCACCATCTATCCATCCTACGGAAAAAGAAATCACCGCGCGTGCGTACGTACGGAATACCGTCTCCACGCCGTGGTGTAATCTATTTTCCACCACCACCTTATATGGATGGGTATAATGGTGTAAAGAATAACTATACATAGTTATTACAACATCATATTGATTCTGATATATTGTATAATCCACTCCAATTCAATTCAATATTTATAGAAATGATATCATCGCTCGTGCGTACGTACGGACTACCGTCTCCACGACGCGATGAGATTCATTCTCCATGTTAACCATTTAAGAATGATTATAAAGTATATATAAGAAATAATAATGAAATATATGACATTATAAAGCTACTGGATTTATGTATATATATACATATGTATGTCATCTACTTACTTCCATTTCAAGACAATAAGGAAAGGAAAACAGCGTTCATGCGTACGTACGGACTACCGTCTCCATGAACGGTGTTTTTCATTTTATTTATCTACCTATTATATATATATATATATACTGAATATATATGATATATAAATCATATTTTATATTCTGGAAGTAAGTAAATCATGATATAAGTAATAATAATGTCAAGAACAACAAGTCAAAACACCTACGATAAATGAAACGATTTTACCCAAAACGCTTCTTTAACATGAAATTTACAAAAGAACGGGTAATATAATGTCATAAGTGAACCATATATGATATCATAACAATGAATATGATTCTGTAATAAGTCAATAACATGATTTGAATCATTATACAGGAGGTTTGGACACTTACAAAGCAAGTCGGACCTAAGGTAAGGGAAATATCACAATCTCATTTTTATCCGAGATTGTTTATTCATAAGTATTTACTGGGGTGTATTTTATCATCCACATCCATGTTTCATCAATATGTAATATTATTTCCATCCACCTAAAATTGTTTAAATCCATTTTTACCCTTCGGTGAGTTTTTAGTAAAAGATATGAAAGGAATCTTTTGTCGTTTTTCGTACGAGGTACTTTTTGACTTTTCCGACAAAAGTACGAGAAGAATGTTTTTTTTTTAACTTATACGGCATGAATGGATTTCTAAAAAATTATTTCCAAGAATCTTCCTTTACAAGTTTTCAAGTTTATTTTTAATCAACTTCTTTTATTTTAAAGTTGTATGACATGTTATGAAAGGAAAATTGTTTTTGAAGAAGAAAGGATATTTTCCTCAAGAATGGAGTTCAAGTGTTTTATCAAAATTATTTTCCATCTAAGATAATAAAGGGTTCTGTTTTTATCCCTATTATTACATTGATTTGATCATGTTTTGATGGAATTATTTTTTTATGAATTCCTTTATCTTATATGAATTGTTTTATGATGTCATGTTGTTTAAGAATCCCATTTTTATTACATGGGTTACGTTATGATGTATGGTTTATGATTATGTGGCACACATAAGAAAGGATTCATTATAATATGGGTGGGACCTATATCTCCCTCCAATGCATTGGGTAAAGATTTTATATCTCATGAGATAGATATGGCTGGAATGGTAGGTTATACCGGTTCAGTGAAACAGGACTGAAATGAGGGTTACTCGATTCAGAAAGGGACTTTGTCCACTAAGATAGTCTTGGCAATGAGTCATAACTAACAAGAAATGATTTTCCATGATTATGTGTGCAAGCCACAATGTTTCAAGTTTCATGTTATGATTATGGTGATCTCATTTTCACTTCTATGATTTGTTACATGTTAAGATATTATGATCTCTTTTGCAGGTTATGATTTTCAAAAAGATATGATATGATTTTTATTTCTTTTGTATGCCCTTACTGAGCATTTGAGCTCACCCTTTTATGTTTTCTTTTCCCCAGGATATAAAGAAAGGTTTTAGGTAAAAAAAATGGAAGATCTTTATGGGAGATATTGAAGATCTTTCACCAGGATTAGAAGATTATGATCCGAGTTTCCAAAGACACTAAACTATTACGATCCTTGTGTGTGTGTTTTTGTTATGTACTAAGTATTCCGCAAATGTAATGTAATGTCCATGTACGTCAGGATACGGGTCTCTACAGGTAAACATCCAGAAATGATATTACTTGTTATTAATGATATTAAAGGAGTATTAATGATATTATAATGAGTCATATTAGATCCCTGTGGATGAATTATTAGAGAAGAATTAAATGGTGATTAGTTGGGTTAATTTGGGTGGTTTTTCGATCACGACGAACTTGTTCTAATTTATCACTTAGTTATATGGACATGAGTTATTTCCATTACTTTATATAGGAAATAATGCATATAAAAAATTCTGGATCAACCATAAAAATTGTTTCATGACCATATCTGAAGGTAGAAATGGAAGAAGAAAGCATGTCGTTCTTGAAGGTGATAAATTAACACCTAACGAACAACGTTATCTTGAATAAAATAAAAGGAATTGGGAAAGGGTTTTGGATGATATAATGTCACATTAGCATCCAAAACATCCAGTATATTTATAATAATGGAGTTACAATACCATTTGGATGAAGATAGGTGGGGAGTGATCAAGAAATGAACTTGAAATTGAAAGCAAATTAAAGGAGAAGAGGGAGTGAAATTACCTCTTAAATCCCCCTCATGAGATTCTCCTTAAAGAAGCTAGGCTTGTTCTTTTGATGAGACCAAAAGCTCTTGAATGTGGGAGAGGGGCTAGGGAAGATGTTTGAGCAGAGTTTAGAGATGGTTTAGAGCTTGAGAGGTGCGAGGAAATGATGGTGTGAAGGGTGGTTTTTTTATAGTGGAGGGGAGAGGGGTTCCCTTAATATAAAATTCATTAGTTTATTAATTTCTCCTAAGACAAGGAATTGTGAGTCTTGAATGACCAAGAATAGTAATTTTATTATGTTATCCCTAACCAAGTGGGCTTAAATTAGTAGAAAATTACACATGATTCTATTATTAGCTTCTTTAGCTTATTTTGTAAATTATAGTATTTCACTATTAATAAAAAAATAAAGTATCTCATAAAAATCCCAAAAATATACTCCTACCATTTTTTCAACGTGTAGAATCCAAAAATGAGTCCATTTTTAAAAAATAATTTTATAAATATTATTAATTTAATATTTAATTAAAATCATAATTTACTTAAAAACAGTTTTTAAAATTAAAACTGGTTTTATAGTGCTTTCAAAAATTACGTAGGGTCTTATAAAATTATCTAAAAACTATAAGACAATTATTTAACAATTAATTAACAAATTTTAAGAAAATAATTTTTCATTTAAATTAATTAATTAATTATAATTAATTATTTATGACTTAAAAAATAAAAAAAATGTTTACTAAGGTCAAATTATCACATTTTATGATATCTAAAATTTACTTAATTATTCATGGTTATGGTTACTCTTATGTTGGATGATTTACTATTCATAGGGGTCATATTACTATTCATAAGGGTATGTTACTATCCACTAAAAATTATTTTTGTTTTATTAGACTCCAAAAATCATCTTGAACACCACCATGCATGTCAGATGCTCAAAATTCGCAATACAGTAGTGACAAAATTATGTTTTGAGGTCACTTAAAACCTAGTAGTTCATTATGTTGTGTTTTCATGTAATTTTCTAACATATTTATAAAAGAGAATTTCAAATGAAAAACTTTGGGTTGTTAAATTCTTCCCCTCTTATGAAATATCAGCCTAGAAATTTCAATTTACCCAAACAGGTGAGGGTACTTCTCCATCATCGCCTCTTCTGGTTCCCAAATTGCATCTTCAAACTTATGGTTCCTCCACAACACTTTGACAAGATGGGTTGTCTTGTTGCGTATAACCTTATCTCTCCAATCCATAATCTTTAGTGGCTACTCCTCATAGGAGAGGTCATCTTCCAGCTGCACCACCTATGAGTTTAGTTCATGTGAGGGATCAGGTATATACTTCCCCAGTAGTGATACATGAAACACATCATTAACTTGAGCCATATTTGGTGGAAGTGAAAGAAGATAGTCCATGACTCCTATGTGGTCAAGGATCTAAAATGGGCCAATATACCTTAGTATCAACTTCCCTTTCTTCGTGAATTGCATGACTCTCTTCCATGGAGATATTCGAAGGAAGTCTTTATCTCCAACGTCGAAATCCTAGTCCCTTATACGGTCGTCAGCATAGCTCTTTTGCCGACAATGAGCAGCTTTGATGTGTTTTGGATGACTTGAACCTTCTCTATCATCTCTTGAATAGTATTGGGTCCAAGTAGCTTTCTTTCTCTAACTTCATCCCAACAGGATGGAGTTATACATCACTTTCCATACAGAGATTCATATAGATCCATCTGAATTCTCAAGTGGAAGCTATTGTTGAATGAGAACTCAACCAATTGGAGATTCTGATCCCATCCACATTTTAATTCAACAGGGTAGGCTCTTAGCATATCTTCAAACAATTAAATAATCCTTTCAGATTGGCCTTCAGTTTGGGGGTGATAGGTCGTGCTACAATTTAATTCAGTACTCAATGATTATTGAAGGCTCCTCCATAATTTAGAAGTGAACCTTGGATCACAGTGAGAGACAATTGAGAGTGGAGCACTGAGTAGTCTCACCAAATCTTTCACGTATATCTTTGAATTTTGTTCAAGTGAGAGATCTTTCCGAATAGCGATAAAATGAGCATTCTTGGTGAGTCAGTCAACCACAACCCATATCGCATTATTTCCCTTTGACATCTTCGGGAGACCCGTGGAAAAGTCCATAGTAACATTTTCCCATTTCCACGTGGGTATAGGTAATGGTTGCATCATACCATTGTAATTTTTTCTCTCATCATTAACATGCTGACATACCAAGCACCATATATATAGTCCACAATCTCTTTCTTCATGTTATCCCACCCAATGTGTTCTCGGAGATCACGATACATCTTGGTAATCCCATTATGGATAGAGAAAGTTGAGCTATGTGCATTATCAAATATCTCCTCCTTTATCCTGGGTGATGGAGGCACACAAAGAAGTGTTCCAAACCGAATCACACCATCATCATCGATATGGAACTCTTATAGCTTCCCTTCATTTACAAAATTCACCCTCATTTGTATCTCCACATCATCCCTTTTTGCTTCCATAATCTTCTCCTAGATGGATGGTTACACAATCATTTGGGAAATGTAGGATGTATCCCCTACCCTTATGATTTCCAAATCCATCCTTTTCATATCTATGATGATAGGGTCTTTCTCGATTCGTAACATGGAATGAATAGTGGGTTCTTTTCTACTTAGAGCATCAGCTACCTTGTTCTCCATTCCAGGATTGTAGTGAGTAGAGAAATCGTATTCCATGATTAGATTTAACCATCTCCATTGACACATGTTGAGATCCTTTTTTGTGAATATATACATGAGGCTCATGTGGTCGGTGTATATGTCACACTTCTCACCATAAAGGTAGTGCCGCCAGATTTTCAAGGAAAAAATCACGGCTTCCAACTCTAGATCACGCATCGGGTAGTTCTGCTCATGGATCTTCAACTATCATGAGGCATAGGCTATAACATTTTCATTTGGTATTAGTATTCTACCCAAGTCATTCTTTGAAGCATCACTGTATATCACAAAACATTCTCCTCTTATCGGTAGTGTGAGTAAAGGTGCAGTGATCAGCATTCTCTTTATCTCCCTGAAGCTTCATTCATACTACTCCATCTAGACATACTTTACACCTTTCATTGTTAATATAGTTATCAGGATTGACAATCGTGAGAATTTTCTCACAAAACATCGGTAGAACCTAGCTAATCCAAGAAAACTACGAATTTCTGTGACACTAGTGATCCTGGGCCATTCTTCAATCACCTTTGTTTTTGAAGTATCCACAAACATTCCCTCACTTGTGATCACATGTCCCAAGAACGTGACTTGTTTCAACCAAAAGTCTCACTTACTGAACTTGGCATACAACTTCTCCTTTTTTTAATGTCTCTAACACAAGTCTTAGATGATCTTTTGGTTCCTCCTTACTCTGGGAGTAGATGAGAATATCATAAATAAACACTAAAAAAACTTGTCTCGGTAATGTCTAAATACTCTATTCATCAAATCCATGAATATTTAAAGGGAATTAGTATGTCTGGAGGGAATCAAAATAACTCATAGTTCCCATAACTTGTACAGAAGGCAGTGTTCTTAATATCTTCCATCTTCACCTTTACCTGATGATATCCAGAATGAAAATAATCCTTTTAGAAATATTTATCACGTCGTAACTAATAAAAAAATTCATCAATCCTTGGGAGAGGATACTTGATCTTAATGGTCATCTTGTTGAGTTCTCAATAATCGATACACAACAGCATTGTTCCATCCTTATTCTTTACAGAGAGCATCGGTGCACCCCAAGGTGATGAACTAGGTCCTATGAACCCTTTTTCAATAAGCTCTTGCAGCTACTTCTTTAACTCCTCCAGTTCGATAGGAGGAATCCTATAGGGACACTTCGAGATAGGAGTAGCTCTGGGTATGGGTTCAATTGTGAACTCTACCTCACTATCCGGGGGAATTCCGGGTAACTCTTCGGGAAATAGATCTCTGTATTCCCTCACAATGGGAATTTCCTCATGGTTGGAACATTCCTTCAACTCAACCATTTGGGCGAGGAATGCTTCTTCATAGGGAATCAACACCCACACCATTGAAGAATTTTTCAAAGGAGATTCAATATCTTCCTAGCATTTGTAGAGGATCAAGGGATGGTTCGGAATATGAAAATATATTTGCTTCTCCCAACAGTTTATATGTTCTCTAAATAACAAGAGCCAATACATTCCCATTATAGCATCGAATTCCACCAAGGGAAGTATTATGAGATTTTTTGGAAGAATCTTCCCACATACTCCAACTGAAGAAGAGTTGAACACTTGGGTTGCAATGATTGCACCACTTGGTGTTTTTACAAATATCTCTACATCATGGTTTGGGGCTTTGATTCTATAGTTCTAGAAAACATGCATGATATAAAGGAATGCGTAGAACCAAAATCAAATAAGACATTTTCCATTCATAATTTAATAAGAAGTGTACCATGTATGAATTCATTATCATGATCCACCTTCGCAGTTGTTATGGCATAAGGCTTCCTTTTTTTCCTTTGGATTTGGTGGTCTCTGGCATTGATTACCCTTGAGAACTTGAGGTTTAGTGCACAGACTTTCATAGTTCCCTAGATCCCTACAGTTGTAGCATTGAACCATGAGTGGTTATCTCATTTCATCATCTACATTCACCTTCATTTTCATGACTTTTTGACACTATTGAGAATGGTGTCCTTCATTCCCACAGTTGAAGAACTTCCCCATCCCTTTGATGGAGTTCCCATGGTTTAACTTCCCACATTTTTGGCATGTGGGTCGTTGAGTTTTATTCCCACTTTTTTCATTAGATCCTCCAGCTTGAAACTACATTTTCGTTTCATATCCCCATTGACATGGGACCATTATCCAAACTCCATATCTACTTTGTGGGCACATCTAACAACTTCTTCATAACTCCCAATGTCTCAAATTTCAAGATCCTTTCAAAGGTTTGGTTTTAATCCACGAAAGAATCTATCAATTTTTCTATCATTGCTGATAACAAAACCCGAAGAATACCTTGCATGATTTGTGAAATTCACTTCATAGGTTGTGACAGATTATCCTTCTTTTTTCATGATCTCTATGAATTCTCTCTGCATCTTCGTATGAAGATTTTGTGGGAAATACTTATTAAGAAACATTATCGTAAAGTCTTCCCATTCAATATCTTCAATTTCCTCCCTTGGCTCGGTGTTCTTAATCAAAGCCAACCATTGATCAGCTTCTCCATCAAGATGATAAACGGATAGGGTCACCTTCTCCGTCTCAGAATAGTGAAGAACATAAAATATCTTCTCCATGGAGTTGACCCACTGTTCCACAACTAGTGGATCGGAGGATCCACTAAATGTCGGTGGTCGTTGCCACAAAAATAATTTGAATGCTAGTTTCTCCCTTTTTGGTAAAGGAGGATGTTCCCCATTATTATGGATATTGTACATATCCTGAGATAATTGGGTATGCATTGCCATGATGTTATGAACTCCACCTCCCAAATCATTAGTGATGGCATTCGGGCAATCGTTGCATTGGCCCTTGCAGGAGTTTTTGGCTTGATTTCTCCTGGTTCCCAACATTTTCTAAAATAGAAAATGTTAGAACAAAACCTAAGTAAACAATTAATGAATAAATAACCTATTTATTTGAACAATTTATAATAAAATCATAACATATGGGATCCCTATGTAAATATTTTTGTGTGCATATTAAAAATAGTCCCATGCTAGAGGTTTTCTCTAGAGTTCACTAATCCTAATTCCCAAATTAACTAAACCTTTCCCTTGATACCAACTATAGTGTCCCAACCTTTTATTACATTACAATTAAATGATTTTAAATATAAACAATATAACAGTATTACACATAGAGGATCAAATGGTTTAGTGTCTTGGGAAAACTAGGACCATATATAACAATTACCCCATCAAGCATAAACACTTATTTAATTTCTTCTTCTCTAGATTCTTATTGGCACTTGTCCTCTCCTTAGTACATGTATCAAAATGATTATATAAATAAAAGTGGTGAGATAAAAACCTAGTAAGAGGATATATAAGAAGAATATATCATGGGTGATCATAATCATGACATATGCAAAAGATCATGAACATGAAAGCAGCGTAATAAAAGACTTGAAATGTGGCAATGCATAAAAAATGAAACCTCATGTCTCAGTGGTTAACTACCACACATACTTGTGAACCAATATACCATTTTGTTCACACATCATTTTACTTTTACTCATTTGATTCATCACTTTACCCTTTGCATTGGAGCATTGTATAATTCTGGGTGTACCCTTCACATTCAAACATTCATATTGTGCTATATAATTCTGGATGCACCCATCACATCATAATATTATCATTATCATGCATGAAAAATAGAACATAAATCAATGATGAAAATACCTAGACCATGTAATGGAATGGGTTTCATCTCATAATAACACATTTATAAACTTTGGGTTCCTAAAAGAAATAGGGAATACCATACTTGATATAAGAACCATCAACCTTGAATGAGAGGTAAAGGTTGAGTTCTTAAAAGAAGACTTCTTTTGGAAAAAATTTGGATTCACATAAACTTCATTAGATAACATAAATATCCCAAAAAAGTTAAGATAATGATGAAAAATTTATTTTTAATAGGTGACCATACCAAATTGGAGTGAAAGAGGGAGAACCCGAAGAAAGAAAATTGGGTGCGAGATTTTCCCCATACCTTGAATCTGAATGCTTCCTTCTCATTAATTTCCTGTATAATGAAATTATATTAATTAATTAGAAATCAATAACCTTTTGTACATTAATATGGTTCATTATGGTTTCATTAAGTTATATTATGTGCCTTTGGATTAGTTATAGAGTTTAAAAACATTATTTGGGAATGTTTGTTTTTATGGTTTTCTTGAGTGGTTCACTTGTATTCTTAAATTGATGTTCAGGAATAACATTGGTAAACAACCACAACTGATATTACATGTTATTAATGATATTAAAGGAGTTTTAATGATCTTATAATGAATCATATTAGATACGTGTTGATGAATCATTAGATAAAAATTAAATTATGATTATTTGTGTCAATTTGGGTGGTTTTTTCAATCACAAGGAACTTGTTTTTATTTATCACTTTGTAATATGATCATATGTTTTTTGCAGAACATTTAATTGAAAATAATACATATAAACATTTTTTTTAACCATAAAAATGGTTTCATGACCAGAAATGAAGGTAGAAATGGAAGAAGAAAGTATGTTGTTCTTGATGGTGATAAATTAACACCTCACGAACAATGTTCTCTTTAATAAAATAAAAGGAAGTGGTAAAGGGGGTTGGATGATATAATATCCCATTATCATTAAACACTTCCATTATATGTATAATACTAGAGTTAAAATACCATTTGGATGAATATTTGTGGGTAGAGATCAAGAAATTAACTTGAACTTGAAAGGAAATTAAAGGAGATGAGGGAGAGAAATTACCTCTTAAATCCTCTTCTTGAGATTCCCCTTAAAGAAGCTAGGCATGGTCTTTTGATGAGACCAGTAGCTCTAGAATGTGGGATATGGGCTAGGGAAGAGGTTTGGGAAGAGTTTATAAAAGTCTTGGAGCTTGAGAGTTGTGAGGAAATGAGGGAGTGAAGGAGAGTATTTATAGTGGAGGGGAGAGGGGTTTCCATAATATAAAATTCATTAGTTTATTAAATTACCCTAAGACAAGGAATAGTGAGTCTTGAAGGACAAATAATAGTAATTTTATAATGTGATCCTGAAACAATTGGGGTTACATCACCAGAAAATCACACATGACTCTATAATTTTCTTATTTAGCTTATTTTGTAAATTATGGTATTTCACTATTCATAAAAAATTCAAGTTTCTCAGAAAAATACCAAAAATTTACCCCTAACATTTTTCAATGTGTAGAATCCGAAAATGAATTCCATTTTTCAAAAATAATTTTCTAGATATTATTAATTTAATATTTATTTAAAATCATAATTTACTTAAAAAACAGTTTTTAAAATTAAAACTGATTATATAGTGCTTTCAAAAATTACGTAGGGTCTTATAAAATTATCTAAAAACAATAATACATTGATTTGATAATTTATGTAAACATTTTGAGAAAATTCTTTTATTTTATTTTAATTACTTATTTAAAATTAATTATTTATTACTTACAAAATACCAAAACGTTTACTAAGGTCAAATTGTCACTTTCTAAGATGTATAAATTGAATTTAATTATTCATGGGTAAGGTTATTCATATTTTGGATGATTTAATATTAATAAGGGTCATATTACTATTCATAAGGGTATGTTACTGTTCATAAGGGTAGGTTTCTATTTAATAAAAAATAATTTTGTTTTATTAGACTCCAAAAATCATCATGAACACAACCATGCATGTCAGATTCTCAAAATTCCCAATACAGAACTGAAAACCTTATGTTTAGAGGTCAGTTAGAAATTAGTAGTTCATTATGTTGTGTTTTAATGTGATTTTATGACATATTTATAAGAAGGGAATTTCCATTGAAAAAATTGGTCCCTTACACCTCGTCCTTGGGGGATATTCAGATATGGTTATAACCAGAGTAGCCATCCATAAAGAAGAGGGCATGAAACCTAGTTATAGAATCAATCAATAACTCTGTCACAGGAAGGGGAAAATCATCCTTTAGACACTGACTGTTCTGATCTGAGAAGTCGATGCCGACTCTAATCTGTCTATTTTTATTTTGACTATCACAATGTTGGATAGCCATTTGTGTTATTGGACCACCTTAAAATTATTATCTCAGATGATCTTATCATCTTTTGACTCGACCATGGCATCATGAGAGGGTTGTATCTTTCTGGGAGGTTACTTAATCCCACAGTGATTATCCAGGAGACAGAGGTGGTGGCTACCTGAGGATCTAGTCTTGGTATCTCGTCATAACTCTAGGTGAATACATCATGATGTTTCTTATGGAAGTCCTTGTACTGATGTTACTCACTGTTGGGTATGGAAACACTGATAAATATGGGTTTCAGGTCCACCTCGCTACCAAGGTTCACTTGTACTAATTCATCTATCGTGGTGGAGATTCCCTCGTTAAAAGATGGAGAACAATCCTATAAATAATATTATTCACCTAAGCCTGATTCGTGTAGGAGTGTGAGGTGATCTTCCTATGCTGCTTATACATGGGAATTTGTTTCCCCCTCATTCAAGAAACAATGATTCATTGTCCCATGTCTAGGGTTTTAGCCTCCAATCGGTGGATCAGAAGGATGTAGGTATCATTTATATCTTTCCTTAGGTCGGTCGTAGTCGTGGCATTCTCAAACTCATTTTCCTGAATCTTTTTTTCTTTTCTCTTGTAATAGTTAGAATCAAGATAGCAGGATTCATAAGAGGCAAATGGATATGGGTAACCTTGAAGAACGCCCACTTTATAATTAAGGGAGTACATGAGGCACTGGTGATATGATGAGGGAACCGCCACATGTCGGTGGAGCCATGAACTTCCCATAACTGTGTTGTAGGTAGTGTCCTGGGAGACAACCATGAACTCAATGCTGGCAACTACGCCACAAAACTGTTTCTTCAAGTGGATCTTACTAACTGTTGTCTATTCCTTCGTATCATAACATCTTATTTTTTAGGTTATAGGGAATTATATCATCCTCAGACAACCACAGTTTTCATAGTATCTAAGTCAGAATTTGGTTGATCGAGAGCCCGTGTTGACAGGACAATGATGAACCTCCATGCCAATAAACTGGCCAGGGATGTATAGTGGGAAAATGTTCCCCTTTATGGGGAAGCCCTGATCTTATCATGAGAACGAGATGATTTCATGGCATTCCGCATGCTCGATCGCCTCAGCATGGACGACTTCGGTAGCTGCAACCTCCGTCTCAAATAGAAGGGGCTTAATAATGCCTTAGCGAGGGCCTCATGCATATCTATGGATAGCCGAAAAGCCTGAAGGATAGAGATCATTTATGGAATGTTGGAATGGTTTTTGAAAAAATCATACTTCCAGGCTAGCTGTGTTCTTTAGCTTACAAGAGGTCTCCCTATGATAGGAGGTATGGTGGGCCCTACTGGCAGGACCATCGACTAAGAGGTGCTAGGAATATCCTGATGCCAACTAGTCGAAGCTTGTGGAGTGACTACCAGATGAAGGCCTGATGACTAAGACTGATCCCTAGTAAATCATGGATGGTCACAACATGGTTGAGGGGGCTTTTCCAGATCCAACAATACGAACAACAGCCAAGGTGGACCAGATGACACCAGATGAGAAAGTTGTGCATGCTGAGCTCTGCGCTGGGCCTACTTCCTAGTTTCAGTAGCATTGACAACCTAACTAAAAGTAATGATCAAGGTACTCTGATGACCCATCTATCCAGGTCCCCACAGATGCTGACGATGTATGGGGAAATTGGGAGGATCCGCCTGGCGCTTATCGTCATCAGGAATCAAGTAGGGGTTTACCAGCTCTATAGTATTAATTGAGGCATACCCTTGAACGTTACATGAAGTATCATCCAATACAGCATAGATTCTAGGAGAAATCACCATCTCTGGGGGCATGAAATCACCGATAGTACAGGATGATGATGGAATCATCAGAGGAATTTTTTTCCCTTATGACACCGATGCTTGCTCATATGTGAAGAGGAAGGTTGAGTTGTTGACACAGAAGTACTAGCGACTGATGGTGCGATGTATTCTGAAAGTTCGGATCGATTCAGCCATGCATGGATAATACCATGGGTATGGGTGACTATCTTATGAGTCATCCAATCATCATATTTCTGGGACCCTCGGTGAGAAACCTGATGTCACTCACCTAAGATATCGATGTTGTTGTCTGGCTTCACAAAGACACATGCCACCAGTGACGGAGTTGGGTCCAATCAGACTGTGTTGTTATCCACATAGTTTTGAATATTGTCTTTAAACACATATAAAAATTTAAGGGTGTGCATGATTATCCAATGATAGGTGTATAAATTAGGGAGATTAGTGAGTTTCGCCTCTTCTAACCTCTTGCATTTAGGAAAATATACAATCCCCTATTCCAAGGATCTTCGGAAATAACCATGGACATGAGCCTCATTGAATGACTAGGTCCAGTTTCTCCTTTCTTGGAAGGGGGATCTGGTAGCCTGACCCTGACGAGGGTATGGAGGATCCTTTCAAGGATGTGGAGCCTGGTCATCTCTCTTACGCAGTGGCAATGCATTACATAGGGGCACTTGCTGTTTTGGAGGTGGGCACTACAGGGCCAGAGGCAGTGCCTCGGGTTAAGGGCCCCTACTAGGCTTTGGAGGCTCCTCCACTGGTAATAACTCTAGCTTCATGGGGACCACTATATGGGCCACCGCGTTAGGCTTGTCCATTGTATCCCTTCTCACTGGGATTGCAGGAGGCAATGTACATGCCAATATAACCTACTGTATGGATTCCCATAGGCGCTGGGCCTTATTAAAGAAGTCATTGAATCCCCTGAGGTAATTATTTTTAATAAGGGATGAGAACCATTCTATCATGACATTTCCTAGTAACATCATTAACAGTTGCTCCAGATTCAGTTGCATGTCAAGGGAATACGTGAGCCCTTCCCACAAGGCGAAAAAGTCTGAAACATGTTCATCAGGCCTCTACTTGCACATGAAGAGGTCTGCGAAACTTGTATTCCTAATGGTGGAACTAAAATGGTAGAGAAATTTCCTATGGATGTTTTCCCAGCTGGATAATAATCCAATGGGGAGCTGTCTATACCAGACGAGCACCAACCCCAATAATGTCTATACGAATCATTGGAGTTTTGCAACCTCCTGCTGCACTAGGGATCCAAACATGGGCCCAATCCTTGAGATAAAGTAAGACAGGTGCTACAGCAGGTCCACTGTCCCATTGATGGGGAAAAGGAGGGATTTTCAAAACTCTGGGGTGCTGGCATATCATCCATCCATTCCAAAAATGGCTAGTCATTAGGTGGTATTTCCACTTATTAAGTATTTAAAGCTTATAAGAGGGAGATCAGTGCCGCCATTAGAACATCTGGGCGAGGGTTTTTATCTTGACTAGGATCCTTGACCACCAATGTGTTGGAAAGTTCTTCAACGGGATAAGAAATCCTGGAAGCTCGTGGAGTGGCTAGCAGGATGACCTTTATAGGATTTGGGGGAATCTGAGATGGATCTCGGAGATTGTCCCGCCACTCTTGTGTATTTGGCGACACATACCGCTCCCTATTTCTATAAGTACTATCCTCAACCTTTTATTCATGATAAAGATAATCAGGGTCACCTAGAGGCCATTCACTGAGGGGAAGTTGTGCCTTCCCCTACTTCCCTGGCCGAGGATCACCGTAGTCTGGCCATCGCTCCACAAACATGTTCATCAAGGATTTCGTCGACCATATTCTTGTATTCCTCGGGTTGCTGACATAGTACGACATTATCGAGATCTTCTTCTATCTTCTGCACTGATCCATATGGGTCGGAGGACTTGGCATTTCTGAGGTGCTCTTTTATCTTCATTAGATTCTGATCAAGGGTTAATGGCTCATTAGGTAACAGAAGACCCAAAAAATTCCTTTTCTAGTGAGTTATCCTTCCCAATGGATCTAATAGATGTGAAACTCCCATGGGGGGGGGTTGGTCCTCTCCATGAATCTCTATATCATTTTCACCCCTGGTAGGTTGGACATGTAAACTTTGACCCTACCAGGAGGCATATCCATTATGTTTCTTGACAAATTAGACTGGCTTCAGATGAAATTGAAACGGAGGGTCGTGTACCGCCCCCAACCACTGATTTTCATGTAGGGAAAAGCCTCCTTGATTATCCTTCATAGCACTTTAAACCCTTGGATGCATCATTGTTGGAGGGTCCTGTGGTGAATTGGTGACTCAGGGCACTGGGTAATAGGGAGTGCAGCCAAATAAACCAAATGGAATTCTTGGTCGATGTCATTGAAGTGTTCCTGAATCTTAGAGTAGGCCACTTGTTGATGACGAAGATGGAAATGAGTTGCCTAGAGGGTCTAGCAAAAGCATCCAACCTCTTGTTGGGTGAGTGATTCTAGTGCCCATAAATTTGGCACTGCACTAACCAAGACATCCCTAGGAAATGGTACACTATGAGAATATCCTACAAGCTCCTTGGTCCAAATTCAAGGTTTTTCCCTTCATTTCCCCACTCATCAACAGAAGGTGGTTGGGTAACTGATAGCAGTACTAGATTAGACCGTTGAGATGATAGGATGGATGGAAGAGAATACAGTGAGAGAGCTGGAAAACTGCCGCATCTTTTTCTATCCTACGAAGAGTGTAGCGACTTAGGCACCACATCGTGGTAAGACGGGATAGCGACCGTAGTTCCTCACACATATACTATGGTTGTAGGTGATAGATCACATTTATGATTTTCTACCATTGGTCCCCAGAAAAGCTCTCGGTGAACCCTAATCAAGGAAGAGAGTGCTTATGGTGATGATGTCGGCAATTTCATGGTTAGACCATGGGGAAACACCAAATTTTATTCCTTCTAGATGTACTTGTGGAGGGAGGCGCGCATCTGATGGACATCATATTCTGTAAGTATGGGGGTGATGCACCTTGTTCCTACCTCATCCCTTGACACGGAAGATCTTGGTGAGGGTTCCATTGCTGAGTCATATTCTACCTAAGAATCTGAGAAGCAGACTAGTTTAACCATGATTTTAATCATCATGGATTTCTTTTATTATGGAGATGAACCACCCACCTTCTCCGATATGGTTCATATAAAAAGGGTATATTTTCAGTGCAAGGAGGACCTTTGACTATATTGGTGCTGGGGGAGTGGACTTCTGCCTGAGGGAGATTGGGTGTCAGGAGCACCTGGACAGATATCAAAGAGAACACTGGGAGGCCCTCCATTTCCAATTACTGATGTGTAGAGGGAATCTCCACAGAAAGTCCTGGAGTGGGTAGGACCTCCACTAGAAATGGTAGGAGCATGGGTATGACCTCCATGCTTGTTTCCCCCAGCCACATCACTACGAGGAGGGTCCTTAGACTGGTAAAATTGAGAATAGGTTGAACCTCCGTGCTGGGTACCAATGAATAATGGATGACCCTCAAACATCTGATTACTAAGGTGAGGAGGACATTCATCTACCTCTTTAAAGACATGGTGGAGTCCCCCATGTTGGTGATTGACTAGATGTGTAACATCTCTAAATCGTTGTCTTGTGGCAGGAGGAATGACCCCATACCCGATGTCATAAGTGCGGAAAAGGATTCTGTACTGAGTGTCACTACCGTGGGGAGGACCCTCATTATGATTGATGGTAGGATGGGGCAGACCACCATGTCGAGCATGGAAGTGGGGAGGACCCGCATTCACAATGGTGGCTGTATAGGGATGACCTCTATACTCGGTGTCATTACCATAGTTCGGTCCGTAGCTGGCAATACCTGTGCTGAAAACCAAGAGACTAGACCCAGCCTAATTGTGGGGTTGTTGGGGCCTCGATCCTGGCATGGTATATAAGATCCCCTACTCAGCATTCATAGGGGGCAGATGATATGCATCGGTGGTGGCCTAACCCACAGTAATTGTTGACATTAACACCCCCTGGCAGGCGTCCTCCTCATCCTCCGACGGACACTGTGTCGGGTCAACCGGTCCAGGGCAGGTGGTGTAGGCACATAGATTACATTCTCTTCAGCCCGTGGGGGTGGGCGGCCGTGTTGACCAGTACTAGTGTGGGCCCTCCTTGTGAGACCCTAAAATGGGATCACATCATGGCTGGCCCATACATCTCCATCCTCATCGGCGTAGGGGAGGGAGCCATCAAAATGTTCTAGGGAGAGTCTCTTGAAACAGTTGTACGTTGGAGTGAGGAGCAGTGTCTCCCTGAATGGCCCTTCGGGGAGACTGTGGTGACGAGGCGTAGATGTCTCTAAATCCTGATGTGCCATTTCCCGATATAAGATAATCCCCTCCTCCTCATATTAGTGGATGAGGTCACTTATCACCCTTCGTTGAATGAATTCCGAAGGGGATATGTGGCATGGGTTCCCATCAGCTGTGGTTTTGGATGCTATCATAGAAGCGGTGGAAACGTGCTAGATTTCTAAGTTATCAATACCCCTACCCCTACGTTGGTGTATGAGTGGTGATTAGTTTCTTTTGAAAAAATTTGAGTCCACTATGGTAGGGAGATTAAACCATTAGTGCTACAAAAAGGAAATCAATGTCCACTGCCCAAGCGTCATACCATCTACCCTGTATGGGATGATGGATCCACACTGACAATGTCGTAGGTCGAGATGTCCAACATTTTAGATGCCCCGACCTTGGGTAAGTTTCACTCTAGGCCAGCTATTTTCATGATGAGACCCAGCACCAGATTTCAGGATCTAGTGACATGCTAGTCCACTGATTTCTCAAACTCATCTAATCTCCACATTTAGGAGAATAACTTCACATCGAGTTCACCATTTCTATTTCTGACGCATTTGTTGGGGTGCACACATCCGTCCTTTTCAAGGGAAAAGGAAGCTCGTGCTATTAGCTTTCATTCTAGCTTTCCAAAGCTATGCTGTATCTGTCACATATTTTGGGACTCTTTCCCCTTGATTTAAATGAGATGATGGGATGTCGATTCTTCATTATATGGATTCCTTCGGAAAACTAATCACCTAGTCTGGGTACCCATAATAGATTAAGACATTGTTTGTGAAACTCTTCATAGTGTAATATCTTCATAGACACCAGTAAATTACACTACATCTGCCAGTACAATCTAGGGGGTCCGGTCAGGCCGCAACTATCGGTCAGGGGAGTACTCATGTTGGACATTATTGGTGTGTATATTTGTTGGAACACTAGAGCATCTGGATTTCTACCCATTATTATAGTTCTTAAAAGAGTGCAGAAGCCCGAGGCATCCCATGTCGAATGAGGGGAATTATATTTCATAGGCATGTCTCTAAGGTTTTCCTCAGATTCCAATGTTTAGCATAGGGTATTCTACAGGTTTAACATCTTGCAGAGATGGATTAGACTAATCAGAACACTGACTATAGTGGATCAGATGGGTTCAACCCCTAGAGGGAACACTGATGTTGGGGATAATGTACGGTTTGTTACTCGGGTGTTGTTAAGAGTAGTAAAGAGGAGATTTGACATGATCTCACTGGGATGTGGTGACCCAGGTAAGAATCAAGATAGATGATGGATGGTTATGTGAAGTGAACGAAGAATGATACGAAGTCAACTGAAGGGAAACTGTGATGTTGGTATTGAGCCTCAAAGAGACTTCATACATATCCCTATTGTCAGAAATCAAATTCCGCATATTTTAGGATGGGATATAAGATTGGGGTGTGTGCAGAGGACAGCGACCCAATGATATAATGAGTTTTATGCATGGTTATCGACGTGAGGTTGGTCTAACTCCACTGGGTTGGACTAAAGATATGGGTCCCAATCAAAGGGACAACAACGAATTACCACTCAGTTTGGGTTGAAAATGACTTTTTACTAAATGGGATAACAACGGCTTACCTCTACGTCAGGTTCACAAGAGCTTACCACTGAATAGGTGATCACAACAGCTTTCTAATGCATGTAATTGATAACGGCTTACCACTGAATGATGTTCACAATGGCTTACCACTAAATAGGGATCACAAAGGCTTACCGATGGATAGGGTACATATTAGTTTCATACAGAACAAAATAGAAATACAATTTAATATCATGGAGGAAGGGGGTAAACCGATGTTAAGCGGTTGGTACCAATGGTTGTCAGGCATGAAACTCAGGCGGCTTCCAATGTACCTTTCCTTAGTTGGGATGAAAGTCCATGCAGTTCCGAAGTGTTTGGTGAACCGAAGTTAAGGTATCCACGACCAATGGTTGTTGGGCATGACCCTCAGGCAGGTTTCCTACGTACCTTGCCATAGAAACAATCAAATTCCATGATGTTGAAAAGAGTTTGGTGAACCGACGAGAAGGGAGTCGGGACTATTTTTTTAGGCTTTAACCTCAGGGAGGCATCCTATGTACCATGCTTTGGGAAGGATCAAAACTCCTATATTTTGAAAGGTGTTGGTGAACTGATGTGAATAGAGTCAGGAACAATAGTTGTTGGGATTAAACCGTAGGGAGGATTCTTATGTACCATGCCTTGGCTGGGATCAAAGTCTTCCAGTTCAGAAGAGTTTCATGAACCGACGTGAATGGAGTCGCGGCCAATGATCTTTGGGCTTGAACCTCAGGGAGGCTTCCTACATACCATGCCTTGTCACGGATCAAAGTCCATGTTGTCTGGATGTTTTTGGTGAATAGACATGAAGGTGTTTTTGACCAATGGTTGTTGGGATTGAACCTTGGAGAGTATTTCTATGTACCTTTCCCTAGAAAGGATCAAAGTCCACGTAGTTTAGAAGAGTTTTGTGAACTGGTGTGAAGGGAATCAGGACTAATGGTTGTTTTTCATGAACCTGAGGGTGGATTCCTAAAATCCGTTCCACGGCATGGATCAATGTCCATGGAGTTCGAAAGTGTTTGGAGAAATGACGTGAAGGGGGTCGGGACAAATGGTTGTTGGGATTGAACCTTGGTGAGGATTTCAACATACCTTCCCAGTGCAACGATAGAAGTCCATGTTGTTTAGAAGTGTTTTTTGAACCGACGTGAAGTGAGATGGAATCAAATTTTGTTTGGATTGAACTTCATGGAGGCTTCCTACGTACCTTGCCTTGGCGAGGATCAAAGTCCACATAGTTATGGAGGTTTGGTGAACTGACGTGAAGGGATTTGAGACCAATGGTTGGTAGGAATGAACCTTAATGAGGCTTCCTATGTACCTTACATTGGAAATTATCAATGTCTGTGTAGTTCAGGAGGTGTTTGGTGAACCGATGTGAAGGGATTCAAGACCAATGGGATTTGGGAATGAACCTCAGGGAGGCATCCTACATACCTTGCCTTGGAAAGGATCAAATTCCACATAGTTCAGAAGAGTTAGTTGAACAGAATTGAAGGGAGTATGGACCAATGGTCATTAGGCTTGAACCACAAGGAGTCTTCCAACATACCATGCCATGGAAAGGATCAATATCCATGTAGTTTTGACGATTTTTGTGAACTGATGTGAAGGGAGTTGTGACCAATGGTTGTTGGGCATGAACCTCAGAGAGGCTTCCTACATACTTTTCCATGGCAAGGATCAATGTCCGCATAGCTCAGGAGGTTTGGTGAACAGAAGTGAAGGGAGTCGGGACCAATGGTTTTTGGGCTAAAATCTCAAGGAGGCTTCCTACATACCTAGCCAGGCCAAAGATCAATGTTCATGTAGTTCGGAAGAGTTTGGTGAACCAACGAGATATGAGTCGGGACCAATTGTTGTTGGGAATCAACCATAGGGAGACTTCCTATGTACCTTTTCAGGGAAAGGATTAGAGTCCATGTAGTTTTGAAGAGTTTTGGGAACTAACGTGAATGGAGTCAGACAAATGGTTGTTGGTCTTGAACCTCAGAAAGGCTTCCTACATTCCATGCCTTGGAAAGGATCATTCTTCGAATAGTTTGGAAGTGTTTGGTGAACTGACATAAAGGGAGTCGAGGCCAATGATTATTGGTCTTTATCCTTAGAGAGGATTCCTATATATGTTACCTTGGCAAGGATCAAAGTCCATGTAGTTCGTGATGTGTTTAGTGAACTGACGTGAAGGGAGTCGGGAACAATTGTTGTTGGGCTTGAACCTCAGGGAGGCTTCCTACGTACCTTGACATAGCAAGGATCAAAGTCATCCTAGTTCGGGATGGGTTTGGTTCTTACATGGTAGGGAGGCCATTAAAGGATGTCATGGTCAGTGCTTACTCTAAGCCCACATGAGTCTAGGTCGTTGTGAGAAACAAGAGGCAACAGATACCTGATGATCACATCGCAAAGGGTGCGTCTATGGGAAGTATAATGGGGATTACACATGGTTAGTGTCCCAAAGAGAAAACAAGGTCTTAAACATGTTTAGCAGTTGAATGAGGAAATAGGGGCTTACACGTGGTGAGCAGCCCAAAGAGATAGATATTGGGACTTACTCCATGATGGAGGCCAGGGTGGTGACAGTTCCCAAAATGAGAGGGATTTGGCATGAAAGAGAGGAGGGTTACATTTATGATTCCCCCATCTCTGGTCTATGGCCATGAAGATGATATGAGGTGTTGGGATGTTGCCTCCCGCAATAAAGGATATGGGATTACATCAATGTGGTTTTCCTTTCCCCATAGTCAGACGTCGCACCAGCAAAGAGGATCTCATTCCATGCAAGGAAGACCTCACTTCTGTGAAGACCCGTGGGCGTAGAGAACGTCTGAGATGGGGCACCTCACATATGATGCATGGGAGAGGGTCATGTTTTAATTTCATGTGTTGAGTAAAATGGTTCTTCGATGTTTAATTTCCTACATCTCGGATGAAGGGGGATCACTCTTCACCCCTAGGACATACATAACTGATACCTGCCCGATTTTGGGGAAGGTAAGGAATCAAAAATGCTGTGCAAAGGGGGTTTTGTGGAGTGATCCATAGAGGGGTCCACATTTGTGTGGATTTTTTAAGATCAAATAGTTTTTATGGGGAATATGTGAAGAAACATAAGGCTAAGCAACATAATGGGAAAAACCGCCCAAGGGACTTTTAAATCACTTCGTGCAATCCTAGAGGGTCGCACAGGAAATCGAGTTGCAGAGCAAATGGGTTCCTAGGTAGAAGCTTCGTGAAGATATGCTCCTCCATGTAGTTGAGGGGCTTCACAAAGGGGTATGATTTTTTATGTGAATTGGTCTATCCAAGGCATGGGGAATATGTGCATATGGAAGGTTATTTGTGAAGTAAAGTCTTTCGTGAAGCATTCCTTCATGAAGAAAGGGGTCCATGAGAATTGTAGCATTGAGAAGCAATGTGATTCACACAGCACAATGACCCCACCATAGCTTGTGGGTCACATGTGAATGGAGGGTATTTTTCAATGAATAAGTTCTTCGTGAAGACCTGAGCCCCCTTTGGGATCCCCTTCCTTTGAGGAGGCCTCTGGGATCTGCGAAGCGCATCCCTATTTGAAGAGGGGTTGAATTCAAGCAAAGGGAAAGGATCTTCTGGATGCTAAAGTACCTTTAAGAGCTAATGGTTCATAGAGAAGAAATTGATTCATGATTTGGGGTCTAAGAAGGAGAAGTGTTGGAGGATCCGTCCTTTGGGCTCGAGGGGAGCCCGATATTTATTGGCAAGAGGTGCCACGAAGCAGAGCTTTCTAGGTGTGAAGGCACTTGGCATTTTTTTGTAACAACAGAGCCTCCTGCAACCTTGATCCATGGAGGCTTTTCAAATGTCAAACTAGTTTTTGGATCTTCCCGCCTCCTTGCTCCATGGTGGCTTTGCAGAGGGGGAGGCTTCACGCAGGCCACAGTGCTACGGGGCTCCGCGAACAAGCTTTATGAGTCTGTCCCAAGGGTTGACTGTTTGTTCTTCATCATTCCAAATTTTTTTTACCCCTAGTGATATGAAGAATATCATTCTGCATTCTATTAAAGTGAACACCTTGGAAAAAAAACCTCGATCATTCACAGTATCCAGTACATGGGTCATTTCAGCGATCTTCAATGTGAAGATCCCCATGAGCTTATCTCGATCATCTTGGAAGTCTATGATACCTTTGGAATCAAGGGAGTATCTTAATATTCTCTTAGTCTTAGTGTCATTACCTTCTCTCTATGAGAAAAATCCAATTATTGTCCCAATATTCAATATCTCGAGTCTATTATTACGTAGTACGATCTAGTGAACTTGTTTTCAGACAAATACTTCCCTCCAATCCAGAAATGGAAACTCAATAAAGTTAATAAAAACAGTACCTAGATTGATGGATTGTTTACATGGAAATATTATGACAAAATTAAGGTCATAATTGGAAAATTCTCACACCATAGAATATATATTTGAATCTAGCTCCATACTTTCTATCATGGTCTTCATCCATCCATGCACACAATTTTCAATTCTACTATTGATGGAGGGAATATGTTTGAAAAACCCAAAGCCAAAAGGGATATTTTCAATGAAGTCTATAATAATTCGTGTTTATGGGAGAGTGTTCATGGACAACCTAATTGTGTTATACACAAAGTCAAACAGAATACATGACCAGTTTCACAAGTATAATCCTTAACTAAAAAACATGAACCCATTCAAATAAATTCTACACAACACACCCTCATTATAATGTAATATCGATATAGTCATGTGAAATATGTGGTTTCCCACACTTATACAAAGTAATTATAGTAGGATTTGATGAAAAAGAAATTCTAAATTGTAATTACATCAATTATAATAAAAAAATACATAATTACAACACTAGGAGCGGTACTATCCCTAGAGGTAATCTCTACATACACATAAAAAAGCCAGGTCTATTAGCAATAGAGAAGTGGTTAACGTCCACTTCTTACTCTTGGACCACTCTGGTACCCTTCCATGAACCTTGTTCCTAAACCACAACGAAAATCCCAACAACAACCCCTCCCTCTGAGAGCAGAACCAATGTTTCAACCCACTCAACGAAGACATCTGTAGCCAATTATTCATATCTAGAGTAACATAGAGAACATCTTGGATATATTTGTTCAAAAAGAAGAGTAGAAAATAACTACTCTAGAGAATAAGATGAAAAAGAAATGAGATTCCCTATGCAATGTCAAATTTTAGATGTGTAAGAAATCAAAGAATCTATCAAAAAATTATCAGGTACTATAGCTTTTAATATATAGAGATACCCAAGGGAAGTAGAAAATATTATAGCGCTAATATGTAAAAAAATATGGATTTTCAACAACCATGTAGAAGAGACGAATGACGAGATGTGGAATGTAGGAAACATTCACCAGTAAAATAAGAAAATTTTTATGGGACTACTTATATAAGATCTAAGAACCCAGAGCTTTTTTTCAAGTTCGGTTTTCCTATTCTGGTATTTTTTTTGGGAAAAGAAGAGAATCTAGAAATTTTCTAAGTACACGCCTTGTACTTTATAAGTACACGCTGTGTACTTTGTTGCCCCTTGAGGCCGTGTGTTGGTCGTGTCATGGACACACACACAGCCTTGTAGAGGTGATGTGGAGGCCACATAATGTGGAGTACGGAAAAGCCTAGTACACGCCTTGTACTTGAAACGTACTTGTCCTGTACTTTCATTTTTTCATTAAACGGACCGGGGTCACATCTTAACCCCAAAAACATCTTCTTCTCCGGCTTCATCAACCGAGAACGAGGGTACGGCCGCGGATCTTTGTGGAGCCACTGATCTGTCACTGATTATCTGAATCGAACGTTATCGGTTGTAATAGAATCGCATTGGTGAGTTCTTGGTTCCTCTTTGGCCACGTTTCCTGATTCTTTCTCTTATGAGAGTTATCTGAGGTTGGAAGTTTTTGGCATTTTTGTAAATCTACTCCATTATAGGCCGATTCACAGGCCAACGATCATGTATATCAATCTCCTATGATCAAGGTAGGTGGTTTGTTGCCTTACGTTGAATGTCTTTGAGTTTTTGTACAAAAAGTGTCGGATTCCCATGTTTTGGGTATCTCGGGATAGGGTTTTGATCGTATATTATCATCTTCCTTAGATTGATTTTGTGAATGAGGTTATTAGATGAGTAATTACTTCTTGTTAGCTTGTTTTAGGATCACCCCATGGGTGTTTACCCTTGTTTTGGTTGTTTATCGCTGTTTGGATTAGGTTTCCTGTGAGGCAGACCATGTTGCATTGATTTCATGCCTTGTTATAATTGATTACATGTATTTCCTTCTTTTTATATGATTTTGATGCTTTGTAGCTATTATAAAAGTTTTTGTTGAAGTTACTTAGGGCTGCTGATAGTCGATTACACACGACTAGACTACTCTGGGCTGTGTGAACATGGTGCAGTAGACTAAAGAGGGAATTGACGATTAAGGGCTTCCCTAGAGAGTCTGTTATAATTTCATTTCGTTCGCAGGACCTATGCGAATGAGAATTTGTTCTTCCATGGAGTTTCTTTAGTTACGTATCGAGACTACATGGGGAATTACACAAAATTGCATCCTCAGAGAGTCTATACCTATCGTTGTAAGGCCGTAGGAGAATTGATGGTGAGAGCTTCCTAGTGTGTCTATGCATTTGTATGATTACATTACAAGAGGGATCTTCCAGTCTGAGCCACCCAACGAGTCAGTGTGAATATTGTTTGGTTGGTTTTGACGAGTCCACCAAGCCAATGAACAAACTTGGGTTCTGTACTGCTTGTTGTTTAGGTGGTCTGCTGAGAAACTTGTTTTGTTACTTGATATGCCTTGGGAATTTAGAGTTGTTTGCATGATTTCCTAGTTGATAATAAAATGATTGAATTAAATTAATAAATAAATGTGAATGGAGATTTTTATGATTTTATACTTTAGCGTACTCATGTTTCTCTATTGTATTTATTTCCATTACCTTTTCTATATTGGTCACTGACAGTAGGGCACAGATCTTGTGGTGGTTGCCTACTTGGATTAGTCTCACACCCTATTTGGGTCCTGATTTTCAGCCCAAAGAGGTTATATGGTAGCAGGTGTGGATAGGGATTGTGGCCCGTCTACTTCAGGTACATGATTGCTTGTTGGAGCTAGAGAGCATATGACTGAGCTTAGGCTTGTGATGCTACTAGAGATGATGTTTACGTTTAGAACTTGTTTCTTAGTTTTATTTCAGCACGTTGTTGTGTTTGCTGCTTTCCTTAGATACATGTACCTGTTGCATCTTCATTATCATTATTATATATATTCATTGTTTCCGCTATTTAGTTTCAGTAATTGTATGTTGTTTACTGTTTCAGATATTGACTGTTATTTCCATTCCCCCATATACTTTACCAAATTAGGGAATAGTTTCCCCAATGACTCATCAAGGCCCTCACTGCTAGTCGGCAGCCTCTGGCATTTGGGGAAATGCGCTTGAGGTCATGTGGAGAACTGGGTACAGGGAGCCAGTTGAGTGGCTCCGGATTCGGGTTGTTCCAAAGTGGTATTAGAAGAGATTCTTTTCTTTTATACTGACTTACTATTTAGTGGGATTAGATAGGGATAGGATGGAATATGTAAATAGTAAATAGCTGTGCCCTAGAGTTCTAGAACCCTTGTACAGGGAAAATCCAGATTACCTCGAATATTGCATTTTTTGAGTTTTGCAAATGTTATAGGTTAATTGAATTCACCATTTAGTGGTGCACGTATTTTGTTCTATTACTGTTTATATGATTGTTGTTCTATTTTGTTGCAACCCGATGAGATGAGGGTATTCTATCTCATGCATCATATAGGCACTTGTTAGGAAATCACATGTCATGCATTTTTTCATTCCATCAAAATTGCATTAGAAATTGCATGTTGGTGTGATTGAATTTGTTATAGGAAATGCATGTTGTTGTGATATCTCCTATGATAGAATACCTACTATGATTATAGGTAAGCGTTTGTTTAGAGCTTCTTTTTCATGGATGCCGAAATTTGGTCTTAGAGGTGTTATGGTCCCTCGAGGATCGGAATTTGGTGGGTCGTGAGTTTGTTATACTATTTACTTGTTATATGCATTATTATGATTCCATGCATTGATTTGTGGAGAGTATGGGCCACCACTGATTGGAATTTGTCACCTTAATGCTTGTTTTTCTATGTTTTCTGGGATCCGGTGCATTTCGGATGTTACTGTCTGGAAAAATCCATAATGCACGATGTCTACTTTAAGAATACATGGCGTATAGTTTTTAGCCGTGTCGCTAACTATGTGGACAGTGACATGGGGCTATGAGTGTTCTTGTAGGAGCACGCCATTTACTAGTTTACATGCCGTGTAGTTTGACTTGGGTATTTGGTCGTGTCACGATCAACACGGGCAGGGGGTTTCCTTCAAGTGCATGTCGTGGCTCTCCAGAACACACTGTGTATAGTTAATCGTGGATCCAGCCATGTAGCTAACAACAGGGGTCGATATTACCTTCCTCATAGATGCTGTTTCCAGCCGGAACACGCCACGTAGTGTATTTCATGTGTCATACTATGTCACTACAACACGGGCCAGGTAGGGCATGTCTAGTACATGTCGGGTCATCCTTGAACACACCGTGTAGTTTTGTCTTAGAAGAACCGTGTGGATTGACCATGTAGAAGGACATGGGTAGGTAAAGGATTCAAGTACACGCCGTGTGTTAGGACAACACACCGCGTATTTTGGTTGTTATACGACCAGTTGAGGTGGAAGTACATGCCCATTTTAATGACCTAAGGGAACATGCTGTGTAGGTAATGAATACGCCGTGTAGTCATGTTTTTCTTACATGAATGCATTATTTCCCTATTTCTTCTTGTGCCTTCAGTTTTTCTATTTTTTTAATCTTGAATATGAGGCGTGGTTTTGACCTTTCACGGATATGGTACCAAGACGTCCTCCCGTTGCACGTCAGGAACTAGGTAGTGACCCTACGCCTGATACAAGAAGATCAGGGACTACAAGTAGTTCCACCTATCATTCCAGATATGGCATGTACATTGATTCCAGACACTGGTGTCGACACTCAGTTCAGAGATGGTTTCATGAGATTCATGCAAACCTTCTAGGGAGCTCAGCATCCTGCCCCATCTATGGAAGAGTTGACGCAGGGTTTTCAGCAGCAGCATCCTCCCACGTTCACAGGGGATGGAGGACCACAGGTTGCGAAGTCATGGATGGAAGCCATTTTATCCATCTTCGAGCACCTAGAGATTCCACCGGAGAGGAGAGTGAAGCTCGTGACTAATATTCTGTGAGATTCCGCCAAGAGATAGTGGGACGTGGTTTTGCAGGCAGGGCGCCAACATGTTATGGATTAGGACGAGTTTCAGCGTACGTTCTACAATTACTTCTACCAGGCGATACTAAGGTCTAACAGAGCCAGAGAGTTCATGAACCTGCAGCAGTGTACTCTCATAGTTATGGTGTATTCTTCTCGCTTCATAGAGCTATGGTGTTTCACTCCCATTCTGGGGAATGACGAGCTGTTTTTAGCGACGAATATTGAGGAAGGCCTAAGACATGACATCAGATCACAAGTGAACGTCTTTCAATTGACTTCTATTATTCTGATAGTCAACTAGGCACTTATCACGGAAAGAATTATGAGGGAGAAAAGAGCTATGGACCAGGGTGGTTCAACATCTAGGGCTAATTGGTTTCAGGTATACAGCAGGAAGCTCCACCGAGAGTCTAAACAAGGTGACTCGATAAGCGAGGTATTACTTATTATAGATGATATCTTTCCTCTAGCAACCAAGTGGTGTGTTGTTAGTGTTGAAGGAGTGGGAATAAGAATACGCAGTTCCCGAGAGACCCAGTGGAGTGCCGATCTTGCAGAAAGATGGGTCATCTATAGAGTTTCTGCAAGGTTCCTCTTCCAGCGGCTAGTGAATGAGGATCAGTTTCGACTCCGTATATAGGAGCATGATTTCCAGTTCCATAGCAGACATGGGATAAAGTTCTTCCATTCATTCAGGATAGGGTAGAGTCCATGTATGCAGTGGTCAGGATCAGGGAGGGTCAGCTCAGGGACCTCAGGCTACTACTCAGGGCCGCGTTACATGCCATACTTTTGTGGTAGAGAAGATTCATTAAGAGCAGGATCCTGGACCTTCTACAATTTGAGGTACGATTTTTAGTATCCATATTTTTATCCTCTGCAATTATTGATATAAGAGATTCTTATAGCTTTATTTCAATGCATACTTTCGAAATCCTTAGAATTACTATTTATAATTCTGAGGATATGATGATGCTAGACACTCACTTTGGAATTAGAACTGCTAGCGTACGTCAGTACGTAGACTGCCCTTTGAGGTTGGTGGGTGTTGTTTTTCATGGAATCTCTATGTTTTGGAGATAACAGGCTATGATGTCATTCTTGGGATGGACTAGTTAGTTCCATTTGAGGCCTTTGTCGATTTCTATCGTTGTAGGGTAAGTTTCACATCACTGGAGGGCAGATCTTTTCTTCACAGGGGAGAATGGGATGTCCATGCGAGTAGAGCAGGACCAGAGCATCATGGTTTGGGCGGTGTTATGGCCCATATTTCTAGATTATATCTAGATGACTATGAAACTTCCCATAGTGATTTTCCTCTAGTGGTTAATCACTATCTTGATGTCTTTCTAGAAGACTTTTTGAGTTTCCCTCTAGAGCATGTGGAAGACTATTCTATTGAGCTTGTGCCAGGATCGGCACCGATGTCCATTCCCTCTTATAGGATGGCTACACCTGAGTTGTAGGAGCTCAAGAAGTCATCGGAGGAGTTGCTGGTAAAGGGTTTTATCTGACCCAATACTTCTTCTTGGGGTTCACCCGTTCTGTTTGCAAAGAAGGCGGATGGTACATTACGGCTTTGTGTGGATTATTGGAAGCTAAACCAGTTGACGGTCAAGAACCGGTATCCATTGACATAGATAGATTATCTTTTTGATCATCTTAGAGGATCCAGAGTGTTCTTGAAGATCGACTTGAGATCCGACTATCATCATTTGCATGTCAGACCATCTAATATACCTCTTACATCCATCAAGAGCAGGTATGGTCTGTATGAGTATTTGGTTATTCCTTTCTGTCTCACGAATGCACCAGTATGTTTCATGGAAATGATGAATATATTTTTCCATCCTTACTTGGATTTTGTTGGGGTGGTTTTTTTCGATGATATCTTGGTTTACTTTCACACTCTTCACAACCATGCTACCCATCTTGAGATCATTTAGAGTACACTGGGGGATCATCAGTTATATGCTAAGCTCTCAAAGTTCCACTTTTGGATGGACGAGAATCACTTATTAGGTCATGTCATCTCAGAGACATGAGTATCAGTAGACCCAGGGAAGGTGAGATTAGTAGTTACCTGGGAGGAGCCAAAGAATGTCTTCGAGGTATGATGTGTCTTAAGGCTGGCTGGTTACTACAGGTGGTTTATACAAGACTTCTCACGCTTATCAGTGCCATTGATGGGATTTACTAAGAAGGGGTTGAAGTCTGGTTGGTTATTATCCTGTGAATCATCCTTCTACGAGCTGATGGGGTGATTGAATTCAGCACTGATTCTAGTTTTGCCGAAAACGGGCAAGAGTTATACAGTTTTCTGTGATGCATCTGGCATCGGGCTTGGAGCAATGCTTATGCAAGAGGATCATGTTGTTGCATATGGATATCGGTAGTTGAGGCCACATGAGAAAAAACTATCCAATGCACAACCTGGAGTTGGCTGTAGTTGGTCATGCTTTGCGTTGTTGGAGACATTATCTTATGGGAGAGAATTTTGTTGTATATGCTGACCAAAAGATCCTCAAGTATATCATCACGCAGCGTGAATTGAATTTGAGAAAGAGGAGGTGGGTTTATTACCTACAGCCTTTCAATTTCGATCTTGCTTATATGCCTGGGAAAGGAAATGTTGTTGCAAACGCAATGAGCAGGAGGGCACAGATACATGCAGTTTAGGAGGCCAGCAGCGAGTGGTAGCTTATGGCAGTTTTCTCTGAAATTCATTTCGAGGTGAATGATAGACAGAGTCGGAATTTTGTTTCTTCTGTAGAGGTTACCTCTACCCATCTTGATCGATTTAAAATGAGGAATCTATCAGTTCCTGAAGTCCTAGTCGTATGAGAAAGTGTGTCAGGAGAGGACCCTCTTCTCAGATGGACTATAGGTGAGGGTGAGATCTTGTGTTTCCAAGGACGCGTATGGGTGCTCACAGATACTCATGAGGAGATAATGCGAGACATTCATTCCTCAATTTGGGAAGTTCATCCTAGCATCACTAAGAGTTTTTGTGATCTACACCACCAGTATTGGTGGACAGGTATGAAGTGAGATGTTGCTGGTTTTTTCATGAGGTGTTCCACCTGTCAGCAGGTGAAGGAGGAGAACCAATGACCAACATAGATTTTACAACAGCTACCCATTCCCGAGTGGAAGTGGAATGATGTCGCAATGGACTTCGTGACAGGGTTACCGAGATCACCTAGAGGGAATGACGCGATATGGGTTGTCATTTACAGGCTCACGAGGGTTGCTCACTTATATCCAATTAAGGATACCATCGGTGTTGATGAGATTGGACGGTTGTACATCTGTGAGATTGTACACTTTCAAGGGGTTCTGAGTACTATCATTTTAGATAGGGACATCTGCTTCACGTTACATTTCTGGAAAAGGCTATAGACGGATTTGGGTACACTGGTACTTCTGAGTACAACATACCATCCCCAGACAGATGGGCAGTCAGATTGCATAATTCAGGTGCTTTAGGACATGCTACGAGCATGCATCCTTAATTTTGGAGGTTCTTGGGGAGACATATACCTCAAGTGGTGTTTTCATATAATAATAGTTTTCTAGGAACTGTTCAGATGGAACCTTATGAGGCTTTGTACGGTAGGCTGTGCTGATCACCCTTGTGCTGGTCGGAGGCAGGAGACGCAGCTATGCTGGGACCTCGTCTTGTACAGGAGACCACAGAACTAGTGGAGTTGATTCGGTAGAGGATGGATACTGCACAGTCTCGGATGAAATACTATGTTTATCAGTGGAGATGAACTTTGGAGTTCAAAGTCGGAGATTAGGTTTTCTTACGTGTTACCTTGAGTTTGGGACACAAGAGGATCAGGAGACATGGTAAGCTTTCACCGAGATACGTCGGGCCGTTTGAGGTTCTGGAGAGAGTCGGGCTTGTTGCTTATAGGTTGCAGTTTCCTTAGTGGTACAAGGCTATGCATGATGTCTTCCATGTCTCTCAGCTTCAACGCTATTTCTCATACCTATCTCATGTCGTTCAACCCATGGAGGTTAATCTTGAGTAGGATGCATCATTCGAGGAGCATCCTATCAGGATTGTTGATCGTAATGCAAAGGTACTTAGTGGCCGGTCTGTTCCTCTTGTACGGGAGAAATGGCAGCATGGCCGTGTACATGACGAGACTTGGGAGACAGAGGCTGATATGTTATCACAATTTCTAGAGTTGTTCATGGTTTCTTCTTCGCCACCTTTCCAGGTAAATTCAGGGACAATGTTTTTTAAGGGGGGATGTTTATAAGAATCCAGACCTTCTTTTCATGTATTTTTTTACTTTTCTGGCTGTCTTTTGGAAAAAGAGGAGAATCTGGAAATTTTCTAAGTACACGCCGAATACTTTTTTACCGCTCAAGGCCCTGGGTTGGCCATGTCATGGCCACACACACGGCCATGTAGGGGTAATGTGGTGGCCACTTAATACGGAGTATGGAAAAGCCTAGTACATATCGTGTATCTAAAAGTACCCACTGTGTACCTTCTTTTTTTCATTAAACGGACTGGGGTCACGTCATAACCCCAAAAACATTCTTCTTCTCTAGCTTCATCAACTGAGAATGGGGGTACAGCTTCAGATCTTCTCAGAGCCACCAATCCATCAGCGGTTATGCGATTCGAACACCGTCCATTACAATAGAATCGCAGCAGTGAGTTCATGGTTCCTCTTTGGCCACGTTTCTTGATTCATTATCTTATGAGAGTTAACTGAGGTTGGATGTTTTAGATGTTTTTTCTGATCAACTCCATTCTAGGCCTATTCACGGGCTGAGTGTCATGTATATCGATCTCCTAGGATCGAGGTAGGTGTTTTGTTTCCTTACCTTGAATTTCTTTGAGTTTTTTTTTTCAAAAAGTGTTGGATCCCCAAGTTTTGGGTATCTCAGGTTAGGGTTTTGATCCTGTATTATTATATGAATTAGATAGCTTGTGTGCATGAGGTTATTATATGAGTAATGAATTCTTTTTAGAATGTATGAGGATCACCCCATGGATGTTTTCCCTTGTTTTGGTTGTTTATCTCTGTTTGTCTTGGTTTCCTGTGAGGCAGAACATGTTGCATTGATTTCCTACCTTGTTATAATTGATTGCATGTATTTCCTACCATTTATTTTACTTTTATGATTTATAGCTATTAGAAAAGTAGTTTTTAAAGCTACGTAGGGATGATGACAGTCAATTATGCATGACTAGACTACTCAGGGTTGTGTGAACATGGTGCGGGACACTAAAGAGGGAATTGACGATTAAGGGATTCCCTAAAGAGTCTGTTATAAGTTGGTGTCATTCGCAAGACCAACGGGAATGGGACTTTGTGCTTCCTCATAGTTTCCTTATATAGGTATCGATACTACAGGTGGAATTAGATGTATGTGCTTCCTCAGAGAGTCTATACATATCATTGCAAGGTCTTAGGGGAATTGATGGTGAGAGATTCCCAGAGTGTCTATGCCATTGTATAATTACATTAATAGAGGGTTCTTCCATTCTATGCTACCGAGAGAGTCAATGTGAATATAGTTTGGTTGGTTGTGAGGAGTCAACCCATCCAATGAACAAGCTTCGGTTTTGTACTACTTCTTTTTAGGTGGTCTGCTGAGATACCTGTTGTGTTACTTGCTATGCCTTGGGAATTTAGAGCTGTTTTATTGATTTCTTGGTTTGAAATTAAATCTATGAATTAAATAAATAAATAAATGTGAATTAATATTTGTAAGATTTTTTACTTTAGTTTAATCATGTTTCTCTACAGCATTTATTTCCATTAATTTTTCTATAATGCTCACTGACAGTTGGGCACAGATCTTGTGGTGGTTGCCTTCTGGGATTAGTCTCACACCCTATTTGGGTCCAGTTTTTTGTCCCAAACAGGTTATATAGTTACAGGTGTGGATATGGATTGTGGACCTTCTACATCAGGTACATGATTTCTGGTTGGATCTAGAGAGCATAGGACCGAGCATAGGCTTTCGATGCTACTGGAGTTGTTGTTTACTTTTAGCACTTGTTTCTTAGTTGTATTTCAGCACATTGTTGTGTTTGCTACTTTCCTTAGATACTTGTACTTGTTGCATTATTATCATCATTATTATATATATTCATTGCTTCTGTTGTTTATTTTCAGTTATTTTATGTTGTTTACTGCTTCCACTATTGACTATTATTTCCTTTCCCTTGTATACTTTACCAAATGAGGGCATAGTTTCCCCACTTACTCACCAAGTCCCTCACTGCTAGTCGTCAACCTCTGCCATTTGGGGAAATGCGCTTGAGGTCATGTGGAGAACTGGGTACAGGGCGCCAGTTGAGTCGCTCCGGATTTACGTCGTTACAAAAGACCCAAGATGTATAACCATCCCTAAACACCCAAATTCATGAGAAAAAAAATTGTCATTCTCTGTTTCTCCACCATCGTACATGACTTCTCTTTCTTTATAGGTAGAGAAAGTAAAGGAAACAATAAGGAACAATACAATATGTTTTTGGGGAAATGTTCAAACAAATCCATATCAAAATACCCATTATAGAGGTTGTTGCTCAAATGTAATATTATTACTAATTACTAAATTACATTCTTTCCAATAAAAGAAAAACATATTATCTAGGTTTCATATTACAAAATTAAGAATTATTTTTTATTGTTTGGCATAAAAGTTTACCAAATTCGAGAGTCCCCAAATGTTCCTCAATTTTTTATTCTATTGGAGACTGTAAACATGGATGAGCTTGGTGCAATCTCGAAGAAAGTATAACACTAATTATAATGAGTTTATTTTTCTTATTGGGACTTTAAGAGATCAGAACAACTTGAGTAGAATAATAAAATATAGTCCGACTATAATGGTAACCACTAGGAATTCTTGAGGATGTATTAGTTAATGTTCGAAATGACATGTTTCCAATAAAAATATTCTTTTTTAGACATGGAATTAGAAGGTTAATTCTTAATTATTCTGGTAAGACCATTTTGGTCTGTAATAAAGGAATTGATAGTTGTAAATCTAGTGAATTTAATCATTCTGTCCAGAGAAGAATAGATAGTCTTCATCCTAATAAATTATTCTTCGCAATCAAATTATTCATTTGATTGCATATCTGTCTCTGTTACCCAAGAGAGAAATGAATTTATGGATATAAAAGAATATATAGTGGAGGCACTCCCTAATGCATAATAAGTTTATTATATTGAGGAAGTAATCTTCATTGATGCTCTCACAAGCAATACTTTCCCACCTTTCATAACCTCAATCATTGAACCACCAACATTGGTGTTGAAGAATCTACCTAGTACTCTTAATTATTCATACTTAGGAGCTTAAAACTCTATAAAATTAATCAAAAACTCTAAACTATCTCACATACAAGTGAAAAAATTGGTCGATGTCGGGAAAAGACACAAGATGCCAATTTATGGCGAGTGGTTGACATTAAAGAGTTAGAAATACATTATGCTCCAACAAAATTATGATTATGGAATGTGCAAAACCAAAATTTCAACCACAATGTAGGCTCACACCTCTAATGAATGATGTTGATAAAAAGTAAGTACTAAAACTTCTAGATGATGGAATAATATTTTCATATTTTGGTAGAGAGTGTGTGAGACCCCAACATGTAGTTACCAAGAAATTTGGCATCACAATAGAATAAACTCATGAAAATTAATTAATCTCAACACACAAAATCCCTGAAAGTATAGTTTTAAATAATTATATAAATTTAAACATGAAATATATGAAATATCATTTCACCTTTCCTTTCATAGATAAAAAGCAGGATAGACTGGTAAGAAATTATTTTTATTGTTTTTTGTATGGATATTTGGGATATAATCATATTGTAGTTGACAAATCTCATTACTCAAAAGATAAATTCACCAGTCCATTTGGTACATTCTCCTACTATGGAATTCTATTTAGTTGGTTTAAAACACTGAAAATATTTAAAATGTTAATGATTCATATATTCAATTTCATGGAGAAGTAATTCGTATAAATATTCATGGAAAAAAAATCTATATTATGATAGATCTGCCAAGTCTTTCCTAACAAATCATCATTTTGTGCTACAACATTTTTAAGAAAAAAATTCTATTATTATATTTCAAAAAAATTATTTTAGGGTTCATGTTGGAATAGTCTTCAGATATAGAATTTTAAAATAGGGTATAGAAGATGATCTTTCTAAAATAATGGTTATGAAATAGTTTCATTCTCTTTTAATAGTTAATTATATAAGGAGCTCTCTAGGACATGATTGATTATAGGAATGATTTTTAAAAAACATTGAAAAAGTTTATTTACCTCTAACACACCTACATAAAAATAGGAATCTTTTCAATTCATAGAATATTTGTAGCAGTCATCCAAAACATTAGAAAAAACCATGATAGTAGCCCCAATAATCATTTCACCAGACAGTGGAAAAGAATTTTAATTAATGTCTAATTCCAATGACTTTTCCGTTGTCATAGTTTTAGGACAAAGAGTTTGTAAAATCTTATGTGTTATCTATTATTCCATCCACACACTAAATAAATATCATGTCAACTATACAACTACATAAAATGAACTCCTAGATATTGTTTAAGATTATAATAAATTATGTTTCTATTTGGTTTTTCATATGGCGACTGTTCACACCGATCATGATTCCCTTAGGTATTTAATGACAAAAATGTATAAAAATACAACTAAAATAAGGTTGATCCCCTTTATCATATAATTTAATATTGTAATAAAAGATTCTAAAGGCATGTAAAATGTTTTCATTGATCCTCTGGCCGAACATCCACGACCACTCATCAAGGAAAATGGTGATTTCAACATCAATGTCGATTTTCCTAATGAATCCATTTTTAGAAAAAAGGTACAACCACTATTTTTCTATATTGTGAATTTTAAATCTAGAATACTTATGCTCCAAAAACTCTCCTACAAGAAAAAGAGAATATTTTTAGCTATTGTGGAACACTACGACAAGGATTGACCACTCATATTCATGTACTACACTGATGGCCTGTTACTATGATGCATTCCAAAAAATGAAATCACATATGTGATAGAAATGATTAATACATCACCTATTCGTGGAAATCATGGAACTAAGTGCACCATTGAAAATATCCTACAATGTTTACTTTTCTATCCCACTCTACACCATGCTGTATGTGATTACTGTAAAATCTGCCATATGTGCTAGTGAACTAACACCATTTCGAAAATAAATGATATTCCTCAAAACCCAATCATAAAAGTCAAAATATTCAACGTATGTGGAATAGATTAAATTGGACTACATCCCAATTTACATGGAATTTCCGGTATTATTTTTTCCATTGAATACATATCTAAATGGTTAAAAAGTGAATCTACAACACATGACACAAAAAAAGTGGTATCGAATTTCATGAAAATAATGTGTTCTCCAGATTTTGCTTTTCTAGATTAAAGAATAGTGATCGAGGGAAACATTTTAATGATCAAGATATTAATGGAATGCTTGAAAAATAAATAATCTATTATAACACGGGAACTCATTACCTTCCTAAAACATGTTGTAATGTTGAATTATCAAATAGGTAAATCGAAAAAGTCATAGAGAAGACCATGATCACAAGTCAAATCGAATGGAGTCAAAAAGTGTATAATCCACCATGACTGTAACACACTATATATAAAACACCCATTGTTCCCATACTATTCTGATTAGTTTATGGAAAACCATTCAATATTCCTTTTAAATTAGAGAATCACTTTTACTTGGAAATTAAAAGTCTAAATTTTGATTCTACAAAACCTGGAGGAGCATTGATGCTACAACTAGATGAATTGGAAGAAATCAGAAAAGATAAATTTGACAACACCCAAATATAAAATGGAATGGAATGAGTAATGCATTGAAATACACATATTTTCTTGAAGAAATACGGTCCTTTTATTCAACTCAAGATTTAAATTGTTCCCTTGGAAACTGAAATCAATATGGTTTTGACACATTGAATCTTTCATGTGTTTCCCAATGAGACCATTTATATTAATAAGGATGAAAGAACACTATTTAAAGTAAATGTTCAATGATTAAAAATATATGAAGAAACACACTATGAATGTTGTTTTATTAGCATGAAATTCATCAGATCCTCGGTGTGTCATTCTCTCGATGATAAAGGAAGACTAGAATATAAGGCAACCCATGATAGGAAACCTTAGGATAGAATAGGATAATACATAAGGAATTTTATGAAATACCCTGAGAAAAGGATCATGTATTGAATGAAAACTAAGCATAAATGTCAATTACACATCGTGTAACCCAATTTTAGGATGCTTACATTTTCTACAAATATATCATAAAACCCAAAATTACAATAAATGAAACAGTGTTACACATCATGTAATCCCTCAGGCCTATTTTTTTTAAAATATTCCATGACCCTAGAATTCAAATCTCAAACCTCTTCTCTCCTCCATTGACACTATGATTTTCCTCCCACTGGCTCATTCAACCCTATCCCCTTATCCATTATTCTCCTTGGACCACTTTTTCATCACCCCCACACTCCCGAACCCCCACCAATATTCATAGATTGAAACCCCACTACCTCCCACATATGAAACCAAACCCCTCACCCATCCCACTCTCTCCCATTAACGCCAAACACCTCTACACTTTTATCATAAACCAAACCCCCACCATCATCTGAATCATCTACACCCCTATGACCTATTCTCAGAATGGTATGAAAAAATTATATGCCCTCCACTTGATGATTTGGTGTCAAACAATGATTGTCCACCACTATTGAATCTTTCATGATGTGTTTTACCTCCCTCACCCTCACCACCTCATCTATAATCTTCCCCACCTCCCAGTGTAGCTCATGTCAAGCCTTATACTAATACATACACCTAGTCTAGCTTATGCTAGTCCTACAGAGAAGACAAGCCTCATTTACACACCATCATACACATATTTGATATAAAGAATAACTTCACCCTTATCCAGATATAGACGAAGAAAATGTGTGGGAATAACGAAATCAAAATGGTCATCCTTGAATGACTGCATATAACTGATGATATCCTTCATATCCTCCATCGTCTCCATATCACAGTGATCCTTGATGTATCTGAGGATACATACCACGAGATGTTCCAAAATTTAATGTTTACATTTTAGGCCTTAGTGGAAATCCCTCATTTCAAACATTGTGGCTGACCACATGATCTCTTATGTTATGAATTCAACATCATCGTTAGGATCAACATAGTGGAGTTTTCTATGTATGAGAAATTTCAATCCCTCCAACTGGATCCTCAGAGGAATGATTCTAGGAGATGATGGAGGATTATTTAGAGGGATTATCATTCTTGGCATGACCCCTGAATCCCTATTTCATCCTAGATTTATAGGCATATACTAAGGATTTTTTATCATGCATCGAATCATGCATTGTATTCCATGGCCAGATGTCATGGCATTGTAGTACATCTCAACATCATCATCTTGGAAGCCACCATAAGATGCCCCTCTACTATCATGGATTCCAGTTCTAATTTTACCATCGATCCCACACCCAGCAGATGCGAGGTACACTCATTGGTGACTCATTAATCACTAACCCTGACTGTTATATTGGAATATTTGATGCCTCCCTTCTGCTCACTTATCTTGGAAAAATGGAGTCCATCAATTTTCTTTCTTCTGTAAAAAATATAGTTCTTATTCAGAGTTGATAACATCTATTGATGGGTGCTATGAATTCGTGAAGCAGCTAATGAGGCCCCAGGATATCATTCTGGCGACCCTCCACCTCATCAACCAACCACTTCACCATCAGTCCCAACATCCCATATCACTAACTCTCCTACAAGAAAATCCACTACTCCTCCACCCACACATATCTCCCCAATAGAAATCTAGTCCATACAGTATTTCATCATAGAGAATATGAGACTGATCACATCCCATCTAGGCTTTCCTTTTGTGGAGATTTTCTATTTCACTATCCTCAACCATCGTTTTCTCCTGCAACAGCATATCCACTATTAAATCTTCCTATCCCCTCTACTTATACCACCCCACCCCCTCAGACATCCGAGGTCCAAATGTATCAAAGATCCAAGATCCTACAACCCAGTAGGAATACCTTGCAATTTAGGCTCAGTGGGTCAAGGGACTGTCCACCACCACATCAAATGAGGTTCCATTCATTTATCCAGCTAAAAAACACCCAATGCTTTCGAGGATCAGCATCTAACCACCACATACCCCAACACATATTAATACTAACACAATAGCACCCTTAGTAGATGAACCACCCACCCATGCTACCAATACAACCATTGGCCAAGACGGATAGCTACATCCACCCCTTTATCAAGATTTAACACTAGAGGTCCTTTTTTATTTTACATGATATCATATTTGACCACTATTCTCAACTTTTTTGGTCATATGTATAATTTTTTATATATTTTCTATTTAATCATTGTATCCCTTAATTTTCTACAACTAAACATATTTATATATATGGGAACTAATTTTTCTCTATTTTACATGGATTGATTTTCATATATTTAATTCTTATAGTTTCCATGACTATATCCAATATTCCAGTAATGGTTGTGGATGCACCTATACCACCATATTTCGTTGTTCATAACATGACTCTGTAACTATCCGAGATAAAATTTCAACTTCAAGAGGTCTTAATGGAGTTTCACGCTCAGTAGCCACACCAAAAACATGGAGACCCTTACTTCCACATCTAGTCCATTCTCTCTATGCTCCAGAAGACATAAACCCTGCCAACATACCCTGCAAGAAAGAGGACACTTCCATGAGTATTCATAGATTCTAGTGGAGACACTGAGCCAATGGTGAAAATTTCTATTTCCTTTGTTTCATCAGTCTAGAATAAAACATCATTTGGTAGATATTTATTGGAGGAAACCCATATTTGATTTGTTTTCACATTTTATTCTTTATGTTGATTTTATTTCTACTGTCTTTTTCTTCTACTCATGTTATAATTAAACCTATAATGTAGAAACCTACCTTCATTTAAATAAAATAAATTTCCATTACTAATCATATTTTGCACCATCCAATTCTATTTATTTCTAATGTTTTAGACCAATGTAATATTTCATTATCTAGTGTATTTTTCGAATTTCTAAAACATTTTCAGGTAGCTAAAGTTAAAAAACCAAAAATCCCATTTTCCCACAAGGAATTCCACTTCATAGAAGAAGCCCTCAATTCGGTCAATCATTAAGTCTTCAATTTCAATTTCAATTATGTGAGATTAAATTTCCATAATCCTCACATATTAATCCCTTGGAATGTGTGGAGACTATATTGTCCCATGTGTGGGGAAGTTTTTTATGAGTTTCACTTTTTATACAGTTAAATTCCATAGAGATCTTAGCTTTCAATGAGACATTTTACATTATGGAAGCATGTGTAAAAACTAAAAATCTTTATAACCATTTAAAAATGGATATTATTAAGTTAGAAAATGTTGGATTCCATTTTATTCTACTATTTAGACTTTAAAATTATTTAGGGTCTTATAAAATCAATTCATATTCATCACTTTTGAGTATATTATTAATTGAATTAGTTCATGGTTACATACCATTAATAATTGATTTTTTTTATTTATTACTACTTCTGAGATGATTATGAGCCTATAATTGCAAATTATTTTTTGACCATATTTATTGAGTGAATCCTAGGATAAGTAAAACTATCAAAACATGAATTAAGGTATTATTGAGGTTATGACTAAACAAATACAATTTTAAAATGATTGAGAAAATCTTAATTGAGATACGTTTTACTGATACCCACCTAACACAATTATTTCATTAAATATATAGTTCACATGAAGGACCATTTAGGATGTAGCTATTACACGCTGATTATCCTTTCCTACCCTTCCCATTGTATATTTCATGTATTTACTTTGAAAAAGTTTGGGTGAATTTTTCATCCATCCCATGATAATTCTACCATGGAAATGTTTTTTTTTCTTACAACAACAATTGAATATGATAAATGTGTACTTTTTAGTATTTAAAATCTATCATATTCCATTGAAACAAAATGAAACAAAATAATTTGGTTTATGTACATGGAATTTCCAAAATGACCATTTCTAGACCGATGAATCCCTACAAGGATCCTATGTTGTTAGGGGGTGGATGTGAGATCTGTCCTTAACTTTAAATTCAAAAAATAAAATTTTAAAAAAATAGAAAGAAACATGATACCTATTTTTCATTCATTTCATTACAGTTTTCATAACATTCATGCACTTTACTCCAAATTCTACCCTCTTATTTTAGACTATTTTTCTCTTTGTAACAACATATCTATAACCTCAAAGTCATTAGAACCAATGGTTTGAATCCCTAATAATTATTGTTTTATTTGTATTAATGAATTGGGGATGATAGAACCAATTTTAGCCTATGGATAAGAGCATTTACTAATGGAATGGGAAAAACTCCAGTTTTATTTTACCATAATTGATGAGATAAAGTTCATTGAGAGGTAAATTGAAAATGGGTGTAGATTTCACGTCATAGTAAAGAAATTATAACCAAGAGATTAAGATTTTGTATAATAGAACTGATCTACAAGGAATAACTAATTTTATAAAAAAGAATGATTTTGGAGAATTACTTTTTCTACTTATACATAGTTTTATTTACGAGGATATACTGAATGATTTCTTCGTCAAAATTAAAATTCCCTTTTGATATCATTGTTGAGAACTTTTATCTTGAGGAAAAGAATTGTTCACATGTGAGGGATTTAATAATGTGAAATCATATATATATATATATATATATATATTCATACTATTTTGTTTAATTATTTTCATTTATTTACTTAATAATTAAAATTGTATGTGTTATTCATTGCAAGAATGAGGCTTTCATGAATTACAAGACAAAAATTCAGAATAGGTGAAAAATAAGGACATTAAACATCATGATTCCTCATTACATGGTGTGTAACATCATTTCATAGCATTCTATAAGTCGTGATATAAGTCTTGAATAATTTGAAGTAGTGAATCTATTACATGACAAGGATTCTTCAATACATGTCTTGTAATCCATGAATTCAATTTTAGGTCTCAAGTTAATCCAAGAGGTATATTCATGTTGTGATTCCTATATACACATTGTGAAAGAATTAATAATTCCATTTCTCAGACCACATTCACATAAGATACACACATATTCTATGTTCATGGAGATACCCTTTTATCAGTATTACATGATGTTAATACCCCTTACACATCATGTAATATCACACACAAACATATATATATATTATGAGCACTATATTGTAGAGTGGGAAGACTCCATTTCATTAAATTTTCTCTCATCCCATTCCACTCCAACTACTCAAAACATGAATTTCATCATTTTTCAAATTTTTACTTCAATAATAGAATTTCTGATCGATTTAAAGGTTTTTATTTATCATGTTTTTAATTCATGATGTTGTATTTATTTTTTATTGTTTGTATTGGAAAATCATGATAAAATATTGTTTAATTTGATCTCATCGATGTTTCATGTACATAAATTAGTAACAGCTGTTATTGAATCCAAATACTTATGTTTAATTCATGGTTTCATGTTTATCAATAGATAAATCCTACTCCATACATGCTCATTAATTCATTACTACCCATTTCAATTTATATATTAAATATGTTTTCAATATCCTTCCCTTTTGGTATTAATTCTATAATGAGTGGCTAAACTACTAAGGGTAGGGATCAAGATCAGGGTATTCGAGCAAACTAAATCATTAATAATGAACTTTGTAACAATAAATTATTATTAATCTTGTTAAACAAAAATTTATATCCCAATTAATAAAAGATCTATAGAGATGGTAAATTTTAATGAATGAACCTCTCATGGTTGATGTAGAATAGGCTATGACGAATATACTATAATTCTTTCTACCTTAGAGGATAAGCTTAATTTTTCTAGGTCTTCACTATATATAGACCAAGGACTGGTCACCTCCAAGGTATAACTAGTTGGTTTATCATAATAAAATACTACCCTCCACTCTCTTTACATATTAATCAGTAGGATCCTACCAAGTTAAAATTAAGATAATTATTTCTACAAAACACTGAAATAGATATTTACCCTTACTAATTCTTAATTCCAATCCTCAAATAATTAGCAACATTTTTTACAAACTAAACCAAAAACATGATATATCCAAGCTATAAAGGATAAAAGCTAAAGGATTTCATCACCAACCTAATTCTTCATGGGACCAACCACACACTATCACATTTCTACATTTCAGTAGAAAGTGATGTCTGGGAAATAATCAAATTTAATCTATCCACATCCCGAAAGACATAAATGACATGTGCAAGAGCATTAAGATATCCATTTTCATAATATTGTCAAGGATAATCATAAATAAAGTAATATAACATTAGAGGTAGTTTGAATTAGATATCTCAGTATATTTCTAGGGGCCTCTTTCACTATCCCTCAAGGTCGCCTTCTCGATCACCTCCATTTAATAGACGGAGGTGAAACAACACCTTGCGATGTCCCCACCACGGTGGCTTCAGGTCATTCCATCCCTCCATCCCAGATTTCCCCCATTGATTCCAACTCAGGTGGAATCCTTCCTGTATTCTCACTACTCCTTCCCCATGCTCGCTATTTTGATCATTCAAATGTGTCCTTAAAATATCATCTTTATATTTTCTGCTACCTAGTTTTTTTTTTCATTTTCAATTTATTGGATGACATTGACATCTGTTGGTGATAGCATGAAAGTCTCACTGATGTCTAAAATCTTCATCATACACCACACTTGTTGAAGGATATTGGGATTTAACTATTCATTGAACCCTATATAGATTTTAGTTGAGACCTGCTAAAGGCATTTGAACTATCTAGGGAAACAAGATGGAATGAATGGTTACAAAAGGATCTTTTTATTGATCCAGTCCACCATCACACTACCCTCATAGTTTGTATGTATTCTCATTGCTCTAGGGAACCTCTCAAGTCATTATCCATTTTTATAATTTGAGCAATGAATTGGTGGAAATTGAAATATTCATATTTTTTTATATAATAAACGATCTCTTCGTGATGGGGGGTCAGTGGGTGGACCTCAATAATGTTCTACAATTATTCTCATGGAATTTTTCATCAAGGACAAATGGTTTTTATAAAATCATGTCCACTAAAATTAGATGAAATCCATTCATTAATGATCGAGAAAGGTCCACAGATTGTCATGGGTGCACTTCCCGTGAAGATACATCACAGAGTACTATAAATTTTTCCCAATACAGTCACTTCCAGGTTGAACCTATCATGAGATACCATGATCCCCTCCATCACCAATGACCTAAGGAGGACCCCCATTCTTGTGTACAGTACCAACAAAAGACACCCACATAGGAATTCATCAAGAAAGTCAACGTAGAATACCATTCGTTCCTTGTCTTCAACCATGTTGTACCCCCAATATTGATACTCTCCAACCTATATGATCACCCAATATGATCCCTTGTTACCCCTATATAACCCAATCAACAACTGATTCCCTTCATCTAGAGTCATCAATATTTTATCCTTCTTAATGAACAGATTGAACCATACTCGTAATGAGATTCCCTTCTAGATATACTTTATCTCAAGATTCATATTCACTTCATCTAGGAAAATCAATGATGTGATGGGGGTCCGTTCTCTATCCACCTAGGTATTGTAAAGAGGTAGGAACTAAACATATTTGATACATGTTAGGGGATTGATTTTGATATAGTGAAATTCCCACAATCTAATGATGGCCTTCCCATAGTTAAGGTGAAACATGTTATCATCCATATTATATTTGATAAAAATCTCTATGACTAATTCCTCTTGATGATATATGGAAACGTAACATCCACTCATCTTCATATTAACCATATATGAACATATCTTCACAAAACTCATCCCATGTGTAACAGACTAGGAACTCCCTTTACTATTCTCATGTCAAGGTAACCCTATACCTCATTTCCACATATTTCTATTAGCCCACACATTCATCCCTGATACTACTTTGGAAGGTTCATGTATAGTGGGATGGGTACTCCTCATCTACCAGGCCGCATGTCATGATTTTTCTAGTCAATTAATTTAAGACATGGATTGTCATATACTATTTATCTCTAGCCGCAAGGCCTTGAATGTTGATTTTGTATCATTATATGCTACCTTCATGAGTGAACAATGAATATGGTTAAACAATTTCGATTTCGGGGAAGGATAATTAATTCAGTTACAGAAAATTATATCATCAGACAATGTCACTAAAGTGGTAATATTTTTGTAGTAATGATAACATTCCCAAAGGAATTTGATTATCTGATTCATCCCTCCGAACATGAAGTATTTGAGGTCCCCTGGTCATCTCTGACCTTCGTGAGGAACTGGAAGCCTCAATCACTTCATAGGTCCTAGTATAATCCATTTTAAATCAGTATGAATGATTTTTAAAATAATTATGAATGAATAAGGAAACAGAGTGAATGATTGGAAGAAACAAAAATAAGACCCACCCATGTATGCTTGAATGGTCAATTGTCATGCAAGTTGTGCCCAAATCATAGTTTTCCACAATGAAGATCGGATCTTACTCATGTCATAGAACTTTTAATATCACATGAGGATGTAAATGTAGCATAAATTGGGCCCCCTATATATCTGATTGCACAAAATAGATGTTACATTCTATCCCAAGTCTCATTACAAGTTGGGAATAAAATTTTTCTCATACAACTGAAAATTCCAACCACTATTTGGGGTTTCCCATAGAACATGACCTTATGGTCACCTTTTAGCATAGATTCTAAGAGAGGAAGTACTTTTTCAACAAATTCCACCACATAGAACCATATTCATTATAATTCAACGTATGTAACCATTCAATTCAGAGAAAAATGCTGATAATCCAAAGTATGGTGCATGCAAGATCTATATTTGCACGTAAGATCAAAATTTGAATGAAAGATAGATGTGTGCCAAATGGGAAATATGTTTATAATTTTTTTCATTCCAAGATAATAGTACAAGGATGTTGTGGGCTTGAGTCAACCTTTTTTTAATATGATTTGGTCTCATGTGTAAGGATAGTTTTCACTTAATACGACGTCAAACATGCCTTTATTTACATGTAGTATCTCACATACATAGAACTCCCCTTCTTCTCCATTATTCATAAATGGTACTCCCTATGACTTTCCCTATATATTGGAACACCCCCCCCCCCCCATTAGGGTGATCTAACAGATTGAAAACCAACAAACTATTTCACATAAGACTCTCCTTCTATGATAAATAGAAAAAATAAACCCCACGAGAAATATAATCCTGTACAATAGGTCCCCTATTGGATATCCTTCACGTGGGATCAAAGTGTTTTGAACCTATCCCTTTTCTTTTGATTCCAAGTCATGTGGATGAAAAAAGTCACCTCTTTCATGCTTGATATGGCCTTCAGTGCACCTTCTTCCAATGCTTAACACTGCCTCTTGCGTGTAAGCCTTCAATCATGTGGGAAACCCTTCCCATAAGCTCCATGTGTATCGTTTACTATAATTCCCCATGTTTGATCCCCACATGTGTGTTTCTCCGATTAAATACATGAACATCCTCCATTCAACTCTCCAGGATTCTGTAAAGATATTTCTCAGTCGCTCATGAGATATCCCCTATTGTGTTTCCATACATCTTGTTTTTTGAAATAGGTATGCTAATAGATTTTTCTTTTAAACATATATACACTAACATGAACTCTACTATTGACCACTCCTCCACACCGTTCAAAAATAGAATTTTTAATGCCTTACATTCCACAAGGGCTGAGGGATGTTAGTTATATATTCCTAATGGGTAAGGAGTGAGTCCCCTGCATATGTGATTCTAGACATTAAACTACCCACTGCCACAATCCTTAGCACAAGAAGTTAAACTATGGACTCACCTCATAAAATTTACATGGGGTTCTAAGACTTGGTCATTTTAGACACCCAATCATATCCATGTGTGTGATATCTTCAACACATGGAATCATATCCTCCTCATATGAAATGAGATCAAACAAGCTATCTTTTATGCATAATCTTCACACCATCATTCACTTACTCACCTTTCGTAACGGGATTATTGAACCTACTAGTTCCTCTAGTTTATCATGCAGAGAATGAATCGTGAAAGGGTATAGGTTATTAATAACTATGAAATGTTTATTCACCCCCCAAAATGAATCCACCTAGAGTAAAACCAAGATTCAACCTTCATGGACCGCTTTCATGTGAAATCCCTATTCCCTTATGAACAACTCAGAATCTGATTCCCAACCAACATGGATACATAAGAAGCCTTCCTAAGGTTCAAGACCATAATTTATATCCACCATCATCTTCTATAGGTCTTATCTCTGGTATGATCCTCACTCTCTCCTAGGATTTCATATCTTCTTTTAGACCACTAGGATGATTTCATGCATAATCCACGCACCACATACTCCCTGGGCCTCCTCCTTAGGAAAAATCCCCAATGTCCCCATTACTAACCATGTGTAATTTGATTCACCGCCAACTGGAATACATAGAAAAACTACTTAGGATTCAATCCCAACACCCATATCCATCGATAAATCTCATCCACCCTTTATCAACCCCTCTTCCATATCCATCCTTATTATAGTCGGGCATCCACAATCCTGTAAATTCGTGTCTTTCATCTTCGATTTTCCTACAAAAAATCCCCATCCACATCATCGCTGTTATTATTTTCACCAGGGAATCTAACCATTTGTATCCTCACACTATACTATCTTGAACTACATGGACATAGTTCCATGTCTTATAAACAATGTATATATAAGACCTCTTTTAGGATCAATTCCAACCAATGGTAAAACTCCCCCCCCCCCACCTCGTAGGGGTTCAACCTCTCAAATCCACCTCCACAAGTTTTCATATTATTCTTCATGGTGTTACACCTTCTTTATATGAGACACACCATCAAGGGGACATCTACATAGGGGTTATTACCCGTTCATCGAGCTAACCTTCTAGGCATTATCTCATAGGGGTCTGACCATCTAACTTGTCTCTATTGGACGTCTTGATCAAACTAATCCCAACTATGCATTATATCGAACTCATGGAAGACCTGATGTTAATCATTGGATTCCAGAGAAAAATCTTAGAAGACATGCTTATGGATTATGATACCTTTTGACCACCATAAGATGCATCGGGTTACACACCCATGAGAATCACTCTTATGATGATTAATATAGGTGTTTCAATGTTCCAACATTGATAAATGATAGTGATTCCCAAATAGATTACTCCCCTAATAGTATTTTTATTCCCTATGAAGAAGCCATGGAATGTCCAAGAAGATGTGGAATTATTAACATGTGTCAACTAATAGATGGAACTGAGAATGAGTTTCATGAACTACACTATAATCGATAAGGGAGATGCAAATTATACTGTGAGTTGTGAGGAGAAATCGACAAAAAGAAAAAATAACCTCACATTATCCCATTTTGATCAAGGATCATACTTCAATGATAAATTGATGAATGTCACCCATCCTGGGAAAGTGGTAATGCGGGGTACAATACATCCATCATTGACCAATAATAAGAAAGGAAGACATGCCTTGATGATAACATTGAAAACATTTATTTCATGTAATTGTGGGATAGTCATATCTATGAATCTATAGTTAGCATCAAATCTAGTTTACACAGTATGTGTTTATGGAGCCAGATCTAGGATTTTCGGTTTAGGGAACCATAATTAATATCATAAAAAGGATTATAAAACAATGATTTTGTATATTTATTGGATAATATTGGGTTTATAAGTTGGGGTTGATCAGAATTAAAAGATATAGATATATATTTGGGATATTATATTATTTAACATTATTGTATTAGTAAAAAAATTATTTTTTGATAAGTACAATATATAATTTTTTATAATAATGGTGATATTTATATGTGGAAATTCTAATTATAGTATAACATCATGAGGTGTTGGTAAAGAATAGATTTTATGTTTATCCTAAGAATTATATAATAGTCTTGATAAAATGATTGGATGAAATCGCTATGATAGATGTACCTATGGGAAATTACACTAAAAAGGGAGGATGGGGTATTATTTCAATCATCACTAGATTTAAAAAAATGTATTTACTACACACATAGTTGGACACTACCATGGGATATTCTTTGGTTAATTAATAATCTCTTTAGTAACTACGGTTAGTGATTTGAATATATTGAAGTTAGATTACTTAATTAGAAATTGAAAATGGGTAAATAGTTTAAAACATGTAGTTTAAAATATTAATGTACATATTAATTGGTGTATTCTTTCCTAGATAATGGATAAGATACATTTATAGAAAATAGATCTCAATGGTTTTGGGGTTTTGAATATTTGAAGAAAGTTCATAAAAATCTGGGATCTTCATTCTTCATATTATGTTAATAAGTATGAGATAACCTAGAACAATGTCACCATGGTAGATCTAAGAAAGATTTTGTTTTATATAAATGTGATATTGTTTGATCTATATTTGATAGAAGTTAATTTATATGAAAATAAGATAAAATGTTAGTGCTAAAAAATAATTCATCATGAGGGTAAATTTTATGATGGTTATATATGAAAATTCTCATATGATGATCTTCACTCATAGTAACTATTTTTTTTAGTAATAGTTAAAACCCAATGGAAGAATGTTAATAATGGATTCCATATACACTGTGTAATCCATCCCAATGAAAATCATAATGGGTTTTCGAATTAGGTGAGATAAAAGTTATTTTATCACACCAGCTATCCATAATAATGATGAAAAAAAATTAAATTCAAATAACATGAATGAATATAAGGATGTAATCTCATAGAAATTTGGGTGAAAAAGATGGTGATGGAAATAAAATACAATTTTTTACATGCTAAAAATGTCTGAAGAATATTCTAGGGAATCTCCCTGAAGGTGAAGATAAATTATATAAGTTTAAAGATAAATAAAACATAGTGACATGTTTAAGGGAAATAAATATGATAAAAATATATATTAATTCAACTAAAATATATATTTGGAATAATGTGACTCATTGTCCCAATCTAAATCCCAATGACAGAAACCGTCACAAACAACAATGCGATAGGGAATAGCCAATGAAATTACTACTAATGTAGCAGAAGTGAGGTTTCACTATAGATTGTTACATTCCAATATCTTATATGTTTTCACCAAATACTTGATATTTAGTTATAAATAAAATCCTTTAGTTTTTTTATTATCATATTAATTATTTTCATTGTTTTTGGATGTTATTATTTAAGGATCCTGTTATTTTCCCTTTCTATAAATATATTTGAAATTGGAAATGGGTTCCCTATATAAATACCATTTAATAATTATTTTTATATAGAAAAATATCATTGTACATCTTAAATAAAATCATGAACATCTGGGAGTGTATGATTAATTATGACTTCCCAATACAAATTACTCTATTATTATTATTCAAATTCTGAGGATGTGATTTATTTAATTATAGATGATTTAAGACCTTGAAATTTTAATATAAAACATCTTTTAAATGATAAAATTTTTCATCATTTCTTGTTTTATAAGAAACACCAAACATAAATTAAACTATGATATATTAACATTAAAAAACATATTTTAGTATAACCCTTAAATCGTAGATGGTTAATTTCAAGGAATGTATAAGAGAAACAACTTTAAGAAAAATGTGTATAGAAAAAAATAAAGGTTACTTGTAAAATGAAATAAATTTAATTATTTTACATAAAATGGATTATAAAACCATTTATTTTTTACAAAAGAATATAAAAATACATTTTTGTGTGATATGATTTTATATTTTATGAAATTTGTAATTAATGCTACTATATTATATTGATATTAATAATTATTTGACACAAATTTATTTCCTAAAATATATCAAAATTTCATAACAATATTAAATATTTGAATATAAAATTTTCTAATAAAAATGGGTTTTAGTTGTATTTGACTAATTTTATTTTGAAATTACATTAACACATTTTACATTTCAAATGTGATAAAATGAAACTCATTTATACATTTGAAATAACCATATTATCTATCTAATATTTTATTATTTTTTTCTATAATAATTTTTTATTATTTTAATACATAAAAAACTAATAATTTTTCAACAAACAATCTATTTTATGAAATTATCATATTACAGTAAAAAATTAAATGTTTTTAAAACCACTTTATAGAATATGTGTATATATATATATTTATTTAATTTAAATAAGTCATTTAAAATGATCATTGTTTTATTTTAAACCCCATGTATATCATTTCGCAAACACAAGTAATATAGTACCTTAAAACTATTTTATTCAATTATATTAAAAATATTTTTCTTCACCATTAGGAATTAAATCTATACAAATTTATATTATATTTTAGATAAAAATGATGATATTATTTATTAAGGAAAATTTCAACTTTGCGACTAAATGATTTATTAATATGATTAATGTGAATTAAAATAATAATGGAAAAATCTTCTTTTCCAATAACTGTTTTATTAATATTGGATAGTTTTTCTAAAATAAAATAAAATTCATTTATTTTGAATCATTAATATAATATTGTGTTTAAAATCTAATGTAATTATATTATAAGACAATTAAATGGAAGCAAATGATTAATTTGATTAAGAACACTCAATGGTTAAAACCAAATTTTTCTACAAAACAACTATTTTTCTATATATGAAATATTATATTTTAAAATTATTTTAATAGTATTTAGGAAATTAATTAGATTATATTTTTTTAATTTATTTTAATCACATAAAATTTTTTATGATGGTTTGTTTTATATTTTTATTAAAACAGATATCACGTAGTTGAAAAACTATTCCTAATGTAAAAAAGTAGATGAAGTAAAAATCTAAGAACAAATGACATCTATCATTCTAAATACATTACATGAAATAAATTATTGAGTATTTATTATCCCAATATTTCTAAAAATATATAATTTATAAATTAATATCTTTGAAAACTTAATTTTGTAATGTTATCATTGAAAATTAAAATGTTTTGTCAAAAGTTACATTTTCATCTCTTATAAATGGGGACATATCCACCCAAATTTCCACACCCATTCCTCTGAATTATTTACTGAAAATATTCCATTATGGTTCTCGTATTATCTTACATAATGAATAAAATCCCTAGTTATAATTCATTTATGTCAATTCATTCATTTACATCGATACCTTCAAGCGAAATTTTTAGGTAAAAAATTGACTATTAGAGTATCCTTACTATTTCTTTTTAATATTTATCTTCCATATGTAACCTGATCATGGTAATATTATATACGCTTTATCATTTATATACTAATGTGTTATTATATTTATGCAAACCAAATTACATACTAATTTCTATCAACTTATAAAAAATAGATTTAATTTTGCATCGTGAAAATTACCACCTCTACAAAGTAATGTTTTTTCATTTTTCATATTAATTTATCATTTTAATTATAACACTTCAGTTATGATACATTGATTTAAAAAATCCAAATAATTAATTTTTTTTATTTTATAATGATATAGTACATGTCCAAAACTATACTCATCCATTATCATATAGCTTGCTCATGTTTTGTGTTGTTTTGACTAGATACTTGAACTATGATTTAAACCTATATCATCTAAAAATATTAGAACATAATTAATATTTATATTATAAAATAATAATTAATTAAATTTTGGTTTGTAATTTTTATATTAATTGTTGAGACTATTATTACATGATCACCATCAATCATTAATATTACTAAAATAAGGTGACACCAAATCAACATTAATACAAAAATCAGAAAAATTATTTTCATTAATATAATATTATAGGATATTCAATGTTCCATAATAAATAATAATATAATAATAAGGTTATTATGGAGTTATCGTACAAAATTAGTTTGATAACTATAGAGTTCAGATGTATACAGAGATCAAGTCCATAACATGTAATGGTTTTCATTTCAAATTCATCTCTTTGAGACACGGTATGTACTATGAAGAAAATTTTAAAAAAATTTAAAATATTGTACCAATTCAAGATATCATAACATGATTATTCATTTCATCATTTGATTTTATGTTCAATTATAATCCCACTCTTTAAAGTGGTTTTGATTAATAGGTGACTGGGGACGTAAGTATTAATTGCCTCAAACATTAATACCATGAGACATGTTTAGGTTATGAACAACTATTTTAATTCATTGTATTATACACTACCCATGGATATATCCATTACATATTTTTTGGTTCATGTAATTATAATAAAAATTATTTCATTTTCCTCAGATGAATTTTTACACAATCATTAGACCAGTTGTATGTATTTTTGTTAACAATGTTTTATTTCGTTTAGTTTTGTTTGTTTCTATTGTACATATTTGATATAACATGGGAATATTATACCCTTTAGTTATATTGATAAGTTATTTATTTATTTACATTTCTAACTCATGAAACCAATTTTTATGTTTCTTATATCATGTAGTATGTTTCTTGAAATAATGATTGATAACAAAAGTCTCTTTTATGTGAGTTATATTGTTTCATCATCAAATTATTTCATCCATGTTTGAGTTATTCCCCCCAAATATTTTATAATATGGTAATTAATCTACCTATATATGGAGAAAATATATTTTAATAAAAAATAAAGTGTTTAATCCATTTTTACAATTTTTGTTTTGACAAAAGATATTTTAAATAATTTGATTCTCATTTAACCTAAATATAGTTTTCCTTCCTATCGACATTTCTACAAGATAAAAATATTTTAATTTTAACGTATCCATTATTGGAGATTATTTTTATACGTATGGTTCAAAAAATATTTTACATTACAAATTCAAAGAATTTCATTGAAATTATCGTCCACATTATTATTTCTCATTAACGTTAATAATTTCTTCTTGAACATATTTAATATTTTCTATTACATTTTTATATTCATATTCAGAATTATTTACCCTAACGAGGATTATATTTTATGACTTATATATATATATATATATATCATTTTGGAAATTACACTCAGAGTATCAAATACATTGATTCCCAATATCTTCTTTTGTGAATCCATTTTAATCATTATTTGGTATTGTAATTTAATATTTTTGTCAACACCATTATAGATTTTAATTGTTTCACTAAAGATATGTTCTTTTTTAACTACCCACCTTTTTATTATGATTTCTAATGATAAGGTTATTAAAATATTCTCTTAACTATAAACTCATTACAATATAAAGTGTAAACATATCATATTACAAAATCCAGATTCAAAGATGTTTAGCTTGAAAGAAAGTTTATTATTTATATAGAATTGTTAATTTTATTCATGATTATTGACTACTAACAGGGGTTCATTTTTTATTAAATTTCTATAATTTTTATTATATAAATAGAAAAAAAAATTATGCTATGGGTTCCTTAATTTTTTGTATTAAATGCCTTGTTTAATATTATAGTGAATGAATTAATCATAATAAAAAAATTGGTGGGGTCTAAAATTATATTCCCCGTCGATGAATTGACATGTCTTACGTGACAAAATATATTTAGTTTTAGTGTATTTCACTCCCTATATTAGTATAATGACTTGTCATAATTCATTGAAAACGTATTTTAATGTGAACCATTATTCATTACATCAATATGTGATTATTAATTATTTTATTTTGTATTTACCTTTATTTTCATCGATATAAAATGATATCTATTTTATTCGGTTTTTTCATCATAGATATTAATTAATCTAGTAAAAATATTTATTCTTTGTAATTTTCATGACTTCCTCATTTGTATTTTATCCCTTATATATCGTTTTATCCCACATTATATTATGATTTCATTTCCTTAGGTTTTGAATAAAATAAGAAAACATGGTATGTATAACATGTTATATTATATGATGAATCATTGGGAGATTTGAAAACAAATTTTTTATTAAGTATATTATTTATAGTTGAATAACATATTCATCTGATGATAAATAAAATGGGAATTGTTAGATAATTTTTTTCTTAATTATCTAATGCTCTAAAAATAGTCTGGAGAATGTATGTATTTCAATTATTAAAATATCTCAAGTAAATATGGGATAGTTATTTCTAGGAATATATATTTAGTTTCAAATATATTATAAAAAATATGTTTTTATTGATACATTCTTGGAAGTATACGTTTGAAGAGCCCCAAAAATAACATTGGAAGTAAGAAATATCATATATATTTTGAAATCATTTTAAATGAAATATTTTAGAAAACTAGGATAAAAATAATTTCCTTTTGGAATATTGAAATCTCATATTATAAGTCTCATTGATAATGGGAAAAATAATGATTTGTTCTGTTCACACTAAAAACATTTAAAATCATAGTTTTCTCACATTGTGAAAATTACCGATACCAAATTCATTAAAAATTTAATTAAATCATATAATGAATGTAGTATTGTAGAAAGGTACCCTAATAACATTTTAAGGTACTGATATTTATGATGTTAAAAGCATACAATGAATTACAGTCCTATTAGATAAATATTGTTGACGAAAAATAAGAGTTAGGGTCAATTTGAATACAATGTGTAAAACTGAGCCAAGCGTGAAAATTATATAGAAATAAGATAAGTAAACATGCAGTGAATAAAAAATGAAAATAAAATTACTTTTAATTTATTAATAATATTATAAAAATTACCCATATGGATTATGTTTTAAAAGAACTAAATATTTGATGGCGAGATTTGTAGAAAATCCTCACAATATTCGTAGTGTAATAACTAAATAGGAATAAGAGGATGGATACGAAATAGGTATTAAAATCCCATATAAATGGAACATATTTTTGTGAAATAAATTGATAGTAAGGTAATGCTCTATATAATAAACATTATGGTATCAAATATCAAATATGTCTCATGGAGTTGAAATGAGACAATGAAACCCTTACCTTGTTTAACTGCCTAAAAAAATGTTCTCTAAACTACTATATAGTAAACTCAAATGCCATAATATTATATTTTATAAACATATTAATATACTTTTAATTTTATTCAATTCATTTTTTTTAATTTTTTTAAAAAATATTAGTTTTTAATTGCTTATTTTTATACCATTGGGTGTTAGTAAATTTATTGTTTTCACTCAAGTTTTATGATATCGATTTCGATGCTAATTATATGATATAATGTAATTAAATAATAGAACTTTTCAAAAACTAGAATAGGATATTAATATTGAACAAAAATATAATAAATTATTCCATATGTGTTTTAGTAACATTTTTTGGAAATTGGAATCGTTGTCAGCTTATTTTAGTAATTTAAGTGATCATTTATAACAATTTAATTATGAGGTATATAATTTACATATACATTTTACAATCATAAAAAGTTCCTTATTAATACATAAAAATATTAATAATAATTTTTTAATATTCATCCATGTTATATTTTTATAGAATCATTCATCTAGGTGGTTAAACAGATTTAATTATGAACGTACCATTACTAATTGATGAGAATGGTTATGAAAGTTGATTATTTTTACAAAATATTATTATCATAGAAGAATGATTATATTATATATATATAATTTGTGTTTAATCAAATATTATGTGACATTAATAACTTATAATTAAACTATATGAAAAATTAGACATGATTCTATTTCAAACTGATTAGTATCATACAGGGGCTGACAGAATGGCCCGACGTATACCAACTGATTGCATACAATTATAGTGTTTTACCTATGTTTTACCTTTATTTTTGAACCAATTCATGCTGTGGAGCTTTTTCCAGAGAGAGATGGTTGCACTGGTATTAGGTAGTGTGCCGCTTTTTATTTTTCGAAGAAGTTTCCACAATTGAATTGTATGGGCGGGTGATTTAATAGGATTGAGTCTGTTTACAATTGGTCTGTGTCGAGTACGATATGCTATGATTGTCTCCTAGAGAATTATTACTGGATCCAAAAACATTGAAAGGACTTGGTATCTATGATTTATGGACCTTTTCTCCAAAGTAAGGTGTTCGTTAGATGAATATTTGGCCAGCTACACTAACAGACTCCATTGGTCGAGATGATGGGAGGTCGGTCTCATTAGACCATGTGGGGGGGGGGGGTTATTGCCTACTCAAGGACTGTCCTATAGATTTAAGAAATGTTCTTATGTTCTTGAATCCTTGGTTTATTCCTGAGCATGTGTTTTTGGGTTACGTATGGGTTTCAAAATAAATCATGGATATCAGTGGATTAAGAGATACAGAGATAATGCTAGATTAAGACCTATGATGAGGAGCTTTAAAGATTATTTTCATATAGGGGGACATGTGTTATTTTGATATCAGGATTAAACCCATAATATAGTATTTCTACATATCCTTCTGAGATGAATCATAACCCACATATTTTTGTGCTACTTGACTGGACACATCACCATTTAAGGACATGTGATGAGGACTTATCCCGGATTTTTAACATCATGCAGTAAGGAAAACATGAAGAAATATGTCTCGTCAAGATTTCATGTGGGACTACCACTGATGCAGTCTAGGACGCAAAGAAAATCTATGGTCTCATAGGTGGATATGTCCCTCTGGGGATATTACCCAGTGAATACTATGGTGGTTTGGCTATTAGGTTTTGACCTTAGAGAGGATTCGTACCTATCATAATTAGTTGGGAATCAAATCCCTCATAGTTCATTTTAGGTTGGGGATTATACTGTAGAGGAGTCCTTTCTTTAATGACTGGCATCTTGGATTATTCTTGAAAAGGATGCCCAATTGACTCAAGGGGGGGATTGTTATTTATTATGACATTTAAAAAGAATATCCCTTCATCCCAGGCCTTCAGAGAAGAATCCTATGTTTCCTAGTTGGGTTGGGAATTTAGGTTCTCATAGTTCTTGAATAGGTTGCATGAATGTTTTATCATCATAGACTTATACGCTCATGTGGGTCATGCTCGGTGTGAGAGACAAGAGGATGTTAAGGATTCGGCAAAGGCACACTTTACCTTCTTAGATAAGGGAAAATGACGAGGTTGATAGTAGACAAGGGCGCGCCTATAATCCCAACAGGGGAGGGAAATGGGATTTGAATGTGTCATCCACTCACTCATGTTGAAAACCAGGATATTCATGTTTGGTATGATACCTAAACACATCCCAAGTTGGGATAGAGGGGGGATAAATTTCCACCTCATGTAAAAAGTAAAGTGACCTAACATTGGAAAAGTCCCCTGAAATGTGTTCTATGAAAGGACAGAACTGTTTCTCCTCATTAAAGGGAAAACAAGTTTGATCCCTCTGACTTGTAGTTTTCCATCATTAAATGAAAAACCAATGATTTCCCTTAGTCCCAATAATATAGAGGTCCACATCAGTGTCCCATGGTTAGACTCTGAGTTACCTTGGGAATGTATAATTGAGGATGTCTCTGGGTTCCAAACCATTGTTGGAATTAGCTTTGTTTCCCCACTTACCTCGGGTATTTATACATAGAAAGGAATGATGATGCACCTGATGGTCCAATCATATGGGACTAATTGCTATAGAAGTAACATTGGCCTAATGTTGATGGAATGGTATGTGGTGAGTCTGTGGTGGGTGTGATGGTAATGGAAGGACAATATTTTAGCTTGAAGGTGTAAAATCCAAAGGCACCCAATTATATGCACCATTTTCTCATACGAGATGTGGGGTTTCACAGATACCGTACTACTATGCAGGTGATGTGGTCTTCCATGTATCTAAGTTATATGCGGAACTATATGTGAGCTATCATGTACCATGGTGGTACATGTTCTCATGTTCCATCTGCATAGCATGGTGCTATGTGGCACATGGTATTGTCCATGTAATGGTGCATTATGTGGTTTTTCAGATTGAAGTATGGTTGATATTCCTGTGATTCAGGGGAGGTTCATTCACAAAGGGCCTATGTATTTTGGTTCTCTAATTATGTTCATGATCATCTAATTATTAATTGGGTTTCTTCTTTTTGTGGCTTTTGGCAGGTTTATACCTGCAAGGATATGTTCGTGGTTCCATTGTTTGTTAGTCATTCTCCTTTGAAGTCTTCCATTTGTAAACTCTAAACCCTCAGAAAATCCTCCTCCTTTTCTAGTCTCATGATGGTTCCTTTTATAACGTTTTGGGGGAAATATTTCTATGTCCACATGAATCCTTTTGAGTAAGCCCATGGAGGGATTATATGACACATGGATGACTCTTTTAACCGAGGTTCAGGGTGTTGCGGTTCACAATAGTGGAAATCACCACCTCAATCCCATGAATGATGTAGATCATGGGACACTACCATCCCCACCATGTCTGCAGACTGCTTAGTATGTGGGGATGGTATGCAGTAACTTACATCTCCATCATGTTTTCTCCACTCTCATGGTTTGGGGTGCCTTTGGTTGTTATTTTTATCTCATCTATGAACATCTTGGTTCGTTGGCCAATGCTTCACAGACCATCATTTCACTATTTGTCTACATACCTCTTAGTTCATGTTCTGCTCCTTATTTAGACATTTATTTGTAACCAGTACATGAACCAACTTGATTCATTTCCCTAATTGGATTTATTCAATCATATCCTCTAATTTTCATCCCCACTTGAATATATTTTGTTTATCAAATTTGAGAGAGTATTTTCTTTCCCTTTTTAGATTTTTTTGAGACCCTACAAATGCCCCCATTGGAATGGGGTCCTGTCAGAATTAAGGGGAGGCAATTTTGATGTAGAAAACATTATTGCACTAAACTGGCCAATTTTCAAAAGGTGGACCCATTGGGTGGACCATGTTTATATATAGGGGTCGTAGGTCATTTGTCTTTTACCTAGTTTCCCAGTGAAAAGGGATCAACAAAGCACTCTCGCCTTTCATGGTTTCTGCATACCATATCCTTTACTAAATTATTCACTTGTGGACCGTGCTTTGCATTCCATGAACCATGTATTATTTATAGTTTCCTTAGCAGTGAACCAACCATTGAATCCATGAATCAAACAATAGAATTTTTAAAAGTCTCTTCAAATTTCTGTGTAGTAAGGTGCTACGAGACTTTTCTATTTTATAGACATAACTTATATCCAGAGAACCATATTTTAAATTTCCATATAGTCCATTAAAGCACTGAACATTGATCTTTGAATATCCACAGAGCGAGTCTCAGTATGCTTCATTCACATTCAATCAACTAATCGATTCACTGGCCAATGCATTGTGGCCCAGCACCCTCGGAGTCATTCGAATTTCATTCAATTTGAATGGAATGCATTTTGGGAACTGTTCATGCGTCTCAGTACATGGTGCCTCCCATTTGGAGGACATATTTGGTCTATTTCCATTTTGAAGATTTCATCCCAATCATTTTAATTCTACATACCATTTAGTAGGTCTTTTTGTTTTGTAGGATGAAATTGATATCTCTCAAGTTGTTTTTGAGGATGTTTTTGTTTCTAATATTTCAACGACTCTAATTTTGACTATCAATAAATGTCCCATCGATATAGAAAATGTTATATACAACAAAATACCTATCAACACACTTCTTTAATCTTTATAAAAATTACTCACTATGGGTAAAAATGAATAGATGATCTCAGACAGGCTTCCCATTTGTGGATTTGGTCAGATATTTGATACACCTATCCTAGAGCCACATGTGTTCGACAACCTTCCACTTGCATATATTAGTGGAATCATTCCTAAGGTTGTCATGCCATTGATATGATGATTCATTTCAAAGGATACATATATTGGGTCCTTGTTGAACTTTTCCCCTCAGACATTGTAGGGTGCACAATGAAAGCCGAACGAAACAACCCTTTGTTATCATAGAATTTCATGAAGGTCCATAGAAAATGAAAAACATAATGGTCCTCAAAATGGAAAATTCTATCTGGGGGTTAATTTGGGTTAGATTGGGGGTTTCCCTTTGGTGTCCATCAAATTTATAGAGATTTATAGGTCTAATTACATATCATGGGGCTATATTAGGCTATTTGGTTATCCTAGACTTACACTCATCAAACCAGAACCCTTAACTCATAGAATATGATAAGTTAGATTTTAAACACCAAAACATTCTATTTAACCAATGGGGTGGTTGGTATTAGCCTCTAGGATGTTTCGATGATTTTGTGGGTCCTCTTCATTAGTGATATGTATGATGAGTTTCTATTCCCTCCTTCCACCTATAAAAATGAAGAGAGGACTCCTCCATGGGATAAACTGCTTATTTCTCATGTGGAGAAACATTGGGAGGATAATGACCAATTCTCAAATCAGGACATATCCTTCTCAAATTAGATTACTGCCTTCTCTGAGATGAGTGTCCTATAGAATGATGAGGGTAGACCCAGGTCCTATTTATCCATGGAATGTAGAATGAAATCAAGAACCTATTGAACTATCTTTGATGAGGGTTGAATACATAAATGGTGATGGAAAATCATCCCTGATGTGGACTGTTTGTTTCAGTTCGTGGCCTTCATGGCCATGTTTTTGAGAGGTTGTCTCAAAAAAGAATGATATTTTGACAGCATAAGAGTCACAAACTATTTCATAGTGGCTAAGCTGGCCACCAAAAAATGCGTCAACATGTCTATTCCTCTATTTGCCAAAAATGGCCGCATATTGGGCCAGATCGGGCAAGGAAAGTCACCTCAGTAGTTTATTAGTCCCTTCCAAATTCTCTAGGGTTGGGGAGGAGCCCACAGGGGAGGACATACATATATCAATTATACATGGATTCATTACACTACACTCTGTAAATATCATCAGAGCACCAGTGGGGTTATACTAGTAGGTTGGGCTGCACAGGTGGACCAGACGGAAAAGAATTATTGATAGATGATGGCCCAAATCAACTTCCACCATTACTTCACCTATCGTCCTAATGATTCCCCCAATGTCACCATCAGAAATTCAGAATTATATGACTTTATTAACTGTGGGTATGTCATTTTTTAGTGATTGTATCTTTGTTTCCATTATTAATGGGGAGATTACCTATAAGGAATACAAATATTCAAAATTTATCCATCATTCTTGTAATGACCCGTAAAATTCAAGGGAAATTTTTTTCTTGAATTTCGTTGGGATTTTACAAGAACGCAGTTTCTGACGGCACCTGGTCCCGAGGCCCGGTGAACCCGGAATAATTTTCCGAAGATTAGCTCGGGTATGTTCAGTGAACGAATGAGCGGGTTTTTCTAACTTTTTATCTGGTGCTCAGAATTGAAATCTGAGGGCACCGATGAAACCGCAGCACTGGTAATTGCTTAAAAATACCTTTTTAAGAGTTGTGTTTTCTCGGGAAGAGTTTTTTAGTTTTGTGGATAAAGAGTTCTGAGAAATAAAATTTATGCAAGTAATTTTATTTCTTTACAGTGGCAAAAACCTAAGGATGGAGGTTGGGTGAACCTAACTACCTAAATGAGGTTAAATGTGAGGTGGGGCCCACATGAACCCCACCCCTTAACACTCCTTAAACCTACTCTAACTCACACATTACGTGTGTGACCTCCCTTTTTCCATAACTCTTTAACCCCCCTTTAATATGAGACCACTCACCTCCTCTCTCACTTCTTAAATCATGACAACTCATTTAGTTAATTAAGTGGTTTAATTCAATTTTTTGAATTTCAAACATAAGTCATGAGTAATAAAATAAGTGAAGCACTTATTTTATTTTTGGTTGGAGCTTGTTGTGTTGAGAGGGGATTGGGAGAAAAAAGGGAGTCTTGAAGTTATTCTTCTTCGTCGAAGAATGTGAAGAATGCACCGATCACCGATGAAGAATGCTGAATCCTCGGAGATCGAATACGCGACGCCATGTACCGCGACCCCAACAACCCTCTCCTTCCACGACGCCTTCTTCCACGATGATAAATTCCGCGACGAACCTTCACTCAACGAATTCGACGAGGTAGGGGATTTATTGTTTTGTTCGTGAATATTCGAGTGTTCTTCGTAATCTTAGTTGCTTTCTATTGAATAACTGGAGGGGGCCAAACCACACAAACCCGGCTGAACCCCCTCGCTTATTTCTGTTGTTGACCTTGATGTGGTTTGGAACGGAGATGGCATGGTGTCGTCGCACCGAGCGGGATCGTACTTCAAGGATGCGTGGTGACATCGCGCCGCGCCGTTGAAGTCGAACATGGTCGCGGTGCCGTCACGCCACACCGGAGAACCATAAAGGCACCGCGTCCAGAGCGGGGCCGCGGCGGAGGGGCGTAGCGCCGTCACACCGCGCTGGACGGACCAAGGTCGTGGCATTATGCCGCGGCGGAGCAGGGACCGGCGGCCAACTTCCGGCCGCCGGCGTCGGAGCAGGGGGACCGGCCCGTGCCGGTCCCGTGGTGCAGCATCCTTCCGGTAGGAGCGGGCCGGCCAGTCAGAGGAGGAACTGGGGGTTCGTAACCCCCAGCTGGCCGGATAGCAGCGGCCCCCCGAATGGGGGTCGTGGTTACGAAACAGGGGGGTAGCGCCGCCCCCCACCCCCCCCCCCCCCCCCAACCGCTCGACCATTTCATCCGAGCCATCTAGCCAGCGGATTGTGCTGGCCGCGCCAGTGTGTCGGGCCGGACTCGGACCCGGGTCGGGTTGCCCGGTTCGGGCCGACCCAGGGGGTATCGGGTCAGGTCGGACCGGGCCCGAACCACCTATTCACGGACCTCTCACGATCTTTTCCTCATATCTTGGGCTACAGACCACTGATCGAGGCACCGTCAGCTACAATGCGATCCTCGAATAGAGACTATCATTTTGGTATATTACCCTCTAGGTTTAGGAGTACTTTGGGTTTGGCCGGGTTGGTTCGAACACGAAACCAACCGGGACCTCGGAGCGGAAACACTTATATCTTGAGCTCTGGATGTCTGATTGACATGCCGTCGACTTTGTTGGATTCCTCTTGATGATCCGGAACTTTTGGAATACTTCGCCTGATATTTGGACACATTTGGAGTATGGCCAGGTTGGATTGTACCCGAAATCCAACCTGGCCCCTAGAACGGAAAAGCTGATAACATTTAGACCGGACGTCCGTTTGACGAACCTTCATCGGCATTGGTGATCGCGTTGAGAAACAGTACCGATGAGTATACCCTATGATAGTTTGCGGTATAGTTGAGATACGGCCGGGTTGGTTCGCACACAAAACCAACCGGGCCCCTGAGACCAAAAGAGCTAATAACTCATAGACTGGGCGTCCGATTGAGGCGCCATCTGTTGCGTTGACACCCCTATGATGAGGCGGTCCTTTGAGATACTTCTTCGTAGAACATTGAAATACTTGGAGTATCGACATGTAGCTCGTGGAGCGGACCCTCCCGGAGACAATCCTACGGAGTACGGAGTCCGTGTAGCCGGCTAAGACCTGACGACTGCTTGACTGACTCGACTTGGAGTGAATCGACTAGCCCAGTGGACGGAGCACTACTTTGTTTGGGTGCAGACCAATGGCGGACGGAGCACTACAGTGTTTCGGTGCAGACCCGAGGTACTCGTTCGGAGAGTGCCTCTTCAGGCTATTAGGGCGGATGTACTACTGTGTTTGGGTGGAATACACCGGTGGGTAGCACTACTGTGTTTGGGTGGATGACCCGCGGTACTCGACAGGAGGAGTACCTTAGTAGTCTTAGGTTAGTGAGCAGTACCTCAGAGTCGTGACAAGATCACTGTACACTCCAGAGACGGGGCTCTTCAGCAGTTACAGTTTCAATAATGAAAAATCATGGTTTGAGCTGAGTCTATGACCATTGTGTTTACCTCATGATTAAGATGGGTCACTTGATAACTTAGGTATATGTATGAGCATATACCTGGGTAGTGGTTATCCATTGATTTCATAATCTTTGTGTTTCCTCATGATTGAGATGGGTTACTTGATAACTTAGGTATAATATGGGCTTATACCTAAGAAGGGTTATCTGTTGTATTTCTGCTTTATGGTTATCCTTGTTGGATTTAGAGAGACCTTGTGGGTCTCGGGGTCCCTACTGAGTGTCGTTATACTCTCCCCTGCACTGGCTATGCCCGAACCACATTGTGTTGGTTGCAGACGATGGGCAGTGCTGATGGAGGACGAGTGTTCGAAGACTGGATGGTACCCAGAGGTGAACCTCACGACGAGTCAGTATCTGGAGATGGACAACACAGCGAGATGATACTCGGAGGAGGTTGACAGGCATGAGCATTGTGGAGGCTATCTGTACCTACCCTTTAGGTAGGATGTGTGGTGGACGATCCAGGAGCTGCGCTATCTGTACCTACCCTTCAGGTAGGATCCGTGGTGGACGATCCAGGAGCTGCGCTATCTGTACCTACCCTTCAGGTAGGATCTGCGGAGGACGACCCAAGAGCTTCTTCCTTTCTTCCAGCTGTTTGTCTTTTCTGTTGTACTTTCGTTCAGTTGTAGTTTTACTTTTCAGTTGGGTTTGTATTCTGTCCCTTTTACTTTTAAGAACATTTTTTTTAAATAGTGTTTACTTCTGCTTGTACTCTATGGTGATTTGATTACTTTTATAAAGGCAATGCCTTCCCAGTTATCGGGATTTATGCCTTTGGTTCTAGTCACCAGCCCCTGGCCTATAGAAGGCGGGCTTGGGGTAGTCATAACATGGGCCCCAAGGACGGGTCATGACAAATTGGTATTAGAGGAGTTCGGTTCTACCACAGAACTAAGGACTCTGCTCTTTTTCTATGTGAAGCAATAGTGTTAAGGGTACCAAGTGTGGTCTTTAGTTCATGGAGTCCAATGTTGGTGCAGAGGCCGGCGTATCCGTACACCAGGACCCTGACTACTGATTTCCAACTTTGTACAGGAAAACACTGATTGTGTGTGTGTTTCCAATGTTTTTATGTCAGCTCAAACTAGGTCATATCATGAGGTATAAATCGTTGATAGTGTCTCATCTGTTTAGGATGTCTCCACCCGGACAGACAGTTGGTGTATCTGATAGAGTACTCGATGACAGCTCACCGAGCGATCAGGCTCCGGTGCAGGGCCCTCTTTCTATGTTGGCACCCTCGGGTGGTGTACCATTAGCACCACCACCTTTTGGGATGTAGATGACACCAGTCTTACTAGTGGACGGTGCACACTGGCAGAGTGCGTTGCACGAGTTCCAGCAGCAGAGGCCACTGAGGTTATGAGGCGAGGTAGATGCCCAGACAGCAGAGGATAGACTAGAGGTGATGGCTATAATTTTCCACCTAGCTGAGACACCAATGGAGTGGATGGTAGACTTGGCTACTAGTGTTTTCCATTGAGTGACCATGAGGATGGTCCGCATAGTGATGAGGCTTCGGTATGTGGACCGATGCCTGAGATAATGCATTCAGGTAGTGTGTCAGCTATACATCACTACCTGTTGGTCAACAGTTACAACCGACGGTACCGTTAGGTGACACATGTAGGATTACTATCTTAAATTTGTTCTAACATCAGATACCCTCAAGTTCCAAGGCGAGCCCGACTCACAGGTGGTTGAGGACTAGCCTGAAGAAGTGGCTGAATGTTTTTTAGAGCTTTTACAGCTTCAGAAGGACGACATGTCAGTAGTTGAGAATTCATTGAGGCATACCGAACATTCTAGGTACTCAATGAATACGATTCGATCAGTTCTATAGAGCTCAGACCTCTGAGCATGGTGTGCTTAAGGATATCTGAGCCATCACTTTTTCCTCCATGCATTCCTACTCACGTTAGGGTGCTAGAGAGAACCTTGAGGTTGAATGTTCTTTGGCTGAACGAATACAACTAGAGAATGTTAGAAGTTGGAACGCAGCGAGCTGGTGCTAGTCTTAGAGACTTGGGCGTGCGAATGTTTCAAGAAGATGAAATGTTAAGGATAGATGAGTCTGCGAAGCAGCAGACGTAGAGGCAGAGCTAGGAGAGCAGCATGAGGTGGTGTACATCTTAACATGTTACACTCACCCGCCTTTGTAGTCCCCGCTAGGCTCAGGGAGATGGAGGGTAGGGGAAGAGAGTAGCTGCATACGGTCAAGGAGTGTGACCCAATGGTTCTTAGAATGATTCAAGGGACAGTCTGTGTCCATTACTAGCTGCCGTACCAGCAAAATTTGATATGAATCATTCCTTCCTTCCACAAATCTTGTCCCAGATCTAGAGTTTCTGGTAAGCCGTAGACTTGAGCCTCACGCCTGGAGATACTTTGGAAGGAGACTTGATAATCACACTTATGCCGATAGTGTGATCTAACCCACGAGGTGAGAGTTTTGGTTGGAATCTCTTGGTGGCAGCGTCGAGGCCTTACGACATTGGTCTGAGTATGGATTGGATCCACAGTTCATACACAAATTGACGGTATTATACAAACATCGGGATGGGGTTTCCTTGGTTGGCGAAAAAGGAAACCCTAGGCAGCACATGATTAAATCTTACATAAGAAGGTGTAGCCGATCACTCTTTAATCGGCCAACTTCACCCATGTGGCAGCATGAGTTTTGAGATTCAGTTCTAATCAGGAGCGGACTAGTTCCAAGCATAGAGGCCTTTGATCTTTTTGCTACCAGCTTCCTTGTTGTTGATGTTGTTGTTTGTGGATGTTGTTTTGTCTTGTACTACGAGCTGTGGTAATAAAAGACACTTATCTTTATGACGTTTAATTACCTTCCCTTTTTGGTTTGATTGATATTAAGAGGTTCCGGTTAAAAACTGTTGACATGACCCTCACTTTTGAGATTCTTACTGGAGGAGACCCAGTGACCACACACTGATGTCGACAGTGTGACTCACCCTTGGAGGCAAGAGTAATAGTTGGATCTCATGGTAGTAGCGTCGATGCCTTACGATGTCATACATGGCATGGATTAGTGCCATTCATGATAGGATTGAATGTTTTAGGCAAAGAAAATGGTTCATCCAGGGGATTAGACCAAATTTGTCTTATCGGCAAAGAAAAAATATTAGCAGCTCTTGTGGGACCATAGATGGTCTAGGCCACGACAAAGATGGTCCAGGACATGATAGAGATGGTCCAGGCCACAACAGAGAAGGTCCAGGTCATCCTGGAGAGAATGAGGATAGCTCCGAGCCGACACAAGTCTTTTGTCGATAGGAGACAGAACCACTGGCATTTGAAGTTGGCGACCACGTTTTCTTATGGGTCTCATCTCTACGAGGTCTATAGAGATGTGCCTGAGGCGTCAAGTAATCTCCGAGGTTCAACAGACCTTTTCAGGTACTCAGCAGGGTAGGCGAGGTGGTTTACCACTTAACCCATCCACCTCAGTTGCACCGGGTGCACGACGACTTCCACGTATCTCAACTGAGGGGATACGTGCTTGACCTGAGGCATGTCATCGACCATGGAGAACTGTACTTTGGTGATGGGGTGACTTCTGTTGGGTTCCAGTATAGGTTGGGGATCGACAGGAGGAGATCCTGCGAGGACGGTCGATTCCTTGGTTGCATTTCAGTAGTAGTACGGGAACCTCTAGGTGAGCACATGGGAGGGGAAGGCTCAGATGCGTGCTCAGTACCACTTTTGTTTCCCTAGTATGTGCTAAAGCTTTACGGGGATGTAAAGCCCTGAGGTGGGAGTAATGTAAAGACCCATAAAATTCAAGGGAATTTTTTTTCTTAATTTTATTTGGGATTTTACAAGAACGCAGTTTCTAATGGAACCTGATTCTGAGGCCTGGTGAGCTCGGAATAATTTTCCTAAGTTTAGCTCGGGTACGTTCAGTGAACGTACGAGCGGGTTTTTCGAAATTTTTATCTGGTGCTCGGAATTGAAATCTTAGGGCACCGATGAAACCATAGCGCCGGTAATTGCTTAAAAAGACCTTTTCCAGATTTGCGTTTGCTCGGGAAGAGTTCTTTAGTTTTGTGGATAAAGACTTCCAAGAAATAAAATTTGTGAAACTAATTTTATTTCTTTAAAGTGGTTAAAACCTAAGGATGGAGGTTGGGTGGACCTAACTACGTAAGTGTGGTTAAATGTGAAGTGGGTCCCACACAAACCCCACCCCTTCACATTCCTTAAACCTACTCTAACTCCCCCATTAAGTGGGAGACCTCTCTTTTTCCTTAACTCCTTAACCCCCCTTTAATGTGAGACCACTCACCTCCTCTCTCACTTCCTAAATCATGCCAACTCACTTAATTAATTAAGTTTTTTAATTCAATTTTTGAATATCAAACTTAAGTCATGTGTAATAAAATAAGTGAAGCACTTATTTTATTTTTGGTTGGAGATTGTTGTGTTGAGAGGGGATTTGGAGAAAAAGGGGAGTCTTGAAGTTCTTCTTCTTCGTCGAAGAACACGAAGAACGCGAAGAACACGAAGAACGCGAAGAACGCACCGATCTCCGACGAAGAATACCGAATCCTCGGAGATCGACTATGCGATACCGTATACCACGACAACAACGACCCTCTCCTTCTGCGACGCCTTCTTCCATGACGATAAATTCTGCGACGAACCTTCGCTCAACGAATTATACGAGGTAGGGGATTTATTGTTTTGTTCGTGCATATTCAAGCGTTTTTCGTAATCTTAGATGCTTGCTATCGAATAACGGGAGGGGGCCGAACCACAAAAACACGGCCGAACCCCCTCCCTTAATTCTGTTGTTGACCTTGATGTGGTTTGCAATGGAGATGGCGCGGTGTCGTCGCACCACGCGGGATCGTTCTTCAAGGATGTGCGGTGCCGTTGAAGTCGAACAGGGTCGTGGCGCCGTCACCCCACACCGGAGAACCAAAAAGGCACCGCGGCTGGAGTGGGGCCATGGTGGAGGGGCGAAGCACCTTCACGCCATGCCAGACTAACCAAGGATGGGGCTCTATGCCGCGACGGAGTAGGGACCGGCGACCAACATCTGGTCACCGACATCGGAGTAGGGGGACTGGCCCGTGCCTGTCCCATGGTGCAGCAGTCGGCCGGCCAGAGCGGGCCGGCCGGTCAGAGGAGGAACCAGGGGTTCATTACCCCTAGCTGGCCGGACAACAGCAGCCCCCCGCATGGGGGCCGCGGTTACGATACAGGGGGGCAGCGCCTCCCCCCCAAATCGCTCGGCCGTTTCGGCTGAGCCGTTTGGCCAGCGGACCGTGCCGGCCGCGCCAGCGCGCAGAGCCAAGGCCGGGCCACGTCAGCCGGGCCAGGCCGCACCAAAGCGGGCCAGACCCGATTCAAGCCGACCCAGGGGGTATCGGGCTGGGTCGGACTGGGCCCGAACCCCCTATTCACGGACCTCTTACGATCTTTTGTCCATATCTTGGGCTACGGACCTTCGATCGATGTACCTTCAGCTGTGATGCGATCCTTGGATCAAGACGTTCATTTCGGTATATTACACTCAAGGTTTCGAAGTACTTTGGGTTCAACTGGGTTGGATCGAACACGAAACCAACCGGGCCCTCGGAGCGGAAACACTTATATCTTGAGCTCCGGATGTCCGATTGACATGTCGTCGACCTTGTTGGATTCCTCTTGATGAGACGGAACTTTTGGCATAATTTTCCTAAGATTTGGATGTAGTTGGAGTATTTCCAGGTTTGATTGTAACCAAAATCTAGCCGGGCCCCTGGAATGGAAAAGCTGATAACTTTCAGACCGGACATCCGTTTGACGAACCGCCAGCGGCATAGGTGATCACGTTAAGAAACAGTCCCTAGGAGTATACCTTATGAGAGTTCGGGGTACATTTGAGATACAGCTGGGTTGGTTCGCACATGAAATCAACCGGGACCCTGGGATGAAAAGGGCTAATAACTCACAGACCGGGCGTCTGACTGACGCGCCGTATATTGCGTTGAGACCCCTATGACAAGGCGGTCCATTCAGATACTTATTCATGTAACATTGAGATACTTGGAGTATCGACCTGTAGCTTGTGGAGTGGACCCTCCCAGTGATAAGCGTATGGAGTATGGAGACCGTGTAGCCGGCTGAGACCTGACGACTGCTTGACCGACTCGACTTGGAGTGAGTCGACTAGCCCAGTGGACAGAGCACTACTTTGTTTGGGTGCAAACCCATGGCGGACGGAGCAATACAGTGTTTGGGTGCAGACCGGCGGTACTCGTCCAGAGAGTGCCTTTGGAGGCTATTAGGGGGGATGCACTACTGTGTTTGGGTGGCATACCCCGGCGGGTATCACTACTGTGTTTGGGTGGCTGACCCGCGGTACTGACAAGAGGAGTACCTCAACAGTCTTAGGTTAGTGAGCAGTACCTCGGAGTCGTGACAAGATCACTGTACACTCCAGAGACGGGGCTCTTTAGTAGTTACGGTTTTGATAATGAAAAATCATGGTTTGAGCTGAGTCTATGACCATTGTGTTTACCTCATGATTGAGATGGGTCACCTGATAACTTAGGTATATGTATGAGCATATACCTAGGAAGTGGTTATCCGTTGATTTCATAATCATTGTGTTTCCTCATGATTGAGATGGGTTACTTGATAACCTAGGTATATGTATGGGCTTATACCTAAGAAGGTTTATCTGTTGTGTTTCTAATTTGTGGTTATCCTTATTGGATTTAGAGAGAAATTGAGGGTCTGAGGGTCCCTACTGAGTATCGTTATACTCACCCCTGCACGGTCTATGCTTTCACCTTGTTTTATTGGTTGCAGACAACAGGCAGTGCTAACGGAGGCCGAGTGTTCGAAGACTAGATGGTACCCGAAGGTGGACCTCATGACGAGTCAGTATCTGGAGATGGACTTCACGGCGAGATGATAATCAGAGGAGGGTTACGGGAAAGATCATTGTGGAGGCTATATGTACCTACCCTTCAAGTAGGATCCATGGTGGATGATCCAGGAGCTGCGCTATCTATACCTACCCTTCAGGTAGGATCCGTAGTGGATGATCCAGGAGCTGTGCTATCTGTACCTACCCTTCAGGTAGGATCCGAGGAGGATGACCCAGGAGCTGCTTGCTTTCTTCTAGCTGTTTGTGTTTTCTGTTGTACTTTCATTCAGTAGTAGTTGTACATTTCAGTTGGGTTTGTATTCTGGCCCTTTTACTTTTAAGCACTTTATTTTTACTTATTGTTTACTTCTGCTTGTACTCTATGGTGATTTGCTTACTTTTATAAAGGAAATTCATTCCAAGTTATCATGATTTACGCCTTTGGTGCTAGTCTCCAGCCCCCAGCCTATGGAAGGAGGGCTTGGGGTTGTCATGGCATGGGCCCCAAGGACGGGTCATAATAGTTCTAGATGAATTGATATTTTGTTTACTCAAACTCTTAACAGTTCATGTCCGCAGAAAAATTGTATGATAGCTCATCAATTGTGGATAATGTTCACCATGGAGGAAACCTGATTCAATAATAATCTCCCATATTCCAAGGGTTCCATGTCCATCCTTACAAAAGTTTATGATGATTCCTAGATTCAATCATATCTAGTTAGTCATTTTTCAAATCAAGATCCCACTACTACAACTCCTAAGGAATCTATGACTTAGGGGAAGGGGAAGTCAATGAAAGATACCTGGAACTTTTGACCATGAAATGTTATTCAAAAGCCATTCGGTCCTCCATCGAGGAAGGTATTGAGACCTTGGGGTAAAATCTCAAAAGATTTCACAGTTTCTGCTAGAGAGAAACACCACATTATTTCTGATTCTAATTTTCTAGTGCCCTAGAAGTAGCGTGACATTTTGAAGAGACATGAGTATTTTTGTAATAAGTCCCATATCGCCTTTTCGATGTTCCACCAGGAGTGGGAGGTTTCCCCTACTGATCTTGGCCATGTGTCAAAACGTACTATAATCTCTTATGATTATTAGGCATAAATGTTAGGATGTTAAGTTCATGACCATGAAACCCTGATATATTCCCATAATTATCACTGAAAAAAATATCACCAGGTACTTTATATGCTGTAAATAGAGTCTAATGGAGAGGGTGATGGTACTATTGGTTTTCCTTATATGGATGAGGCAGGAGAAGCTCCTTCCTCATCCCCTGAGCCCAGTAATCATTCATATCCAAAGGGTCCTGGGACATTAGTGGAACACAAGATGTATCTACAACTAATGAAACCTAATTTTCTTCCATAGTTTTACCCTACAACATTGGCCATCCATATTACAGTATCTTTTCCGGTTGCATAGAGGTTCTGGGATGAATAGAGGTAGAATTACTCCAATAAGGATATTTGGAGGTTCTTCAAAGAGGACGCTTTAACCTTATAGGTTTTGGGATATCCATCACTCCGACATTTATTTATTCTAAATTATATCAAGGCAAGGCAGTCATTTACCTGAGAAAAATAGAAAAATTATTTTATGATACCAAGAAAAAACCTTAATTGTCCGACGAGGAGGTATTGATGGTGGTACTCTTACGGCCGATGGATATTGAGGTAGAGGTCGTTTGATTTACGAAACCTAACATTAATTAAATTTTCATTGAAAATTTTATACTTTCAGTCTAATACTTATGAATACGTCAAGTGAGTCTTGTGAAATGGCTCCTTCCTCATATACAACCCCATAGGCACCGCAGTTGGGGGTGTGTAACTTTACTTGTGGGGGTTGCATGGGAAGGTTCTCGAGGTGATGATGAACATATGAAGGAATTAATTATGTACATTTTCAGGGCCTTTCCTCACCTAAATCAACATTATATTCATTCTAGAGGTTCATCCCCTTGGTATACCAAGAAATGCCAGTAGGCCTCACTACCATCAAGGCACATCAAAAAGAAGATTAAATAAAACAAAAAGACCTGTTTATCGAAAAATAATTCCATGTAATTTTTTCTTGATAACCCATTTCAACGTGCACATTTTGTTAGCACGGCCAAAAAGAAACCAGGTTTTAATTTCCCAAAAATCTACGGCTCAATTCCCTTCTGTTGTTGAAGAAGGAACCCAATCAACTCGGGCTATCCCAAATCAGACGATTTCTATCCCAATGGTTGAGGAGTATTCATATGTTCAAATACTAACCAATAATTTGGATCTTACTTCCATAATTGATGAAATGATGACCCTAATAGTTTTTTTTTGATCAAGGTGAGGATCCCTGATCACCCCATGACATTGAAGGGATTCCCAGTTCTTGGGAATGAACTACTCTAAAACATATAGACGCTTCCCTTATTGAGAGAATTAATTTGGAAGTAGATACCTCGACTGATTATGAGACCAATCGAGAGATAATAGATATCCTTCAACTCTTCCACCAAAGGAATAGAAGAAACATCTGAAAGTTATTTTATGAAACACCACTTGCCAACATGATAACGAAGATGCTGAAGTTAAACTGCTAGTTTCTATTTATGGGGTTTGGATGATTTGATTATCATGAAATATATGACATAGTGAAATAGGTTGTTGCTACCAGGGAGGCAACTGGCATGCTCAAGTCCCATCTTTGCACTACAGAGTCCACAAGTCATCTTACCACTACTTGGAAAATCCTCATCAATCAAGCTGTTGATCAATTTGGAGTAGTCATGAGGCGACATAGTGAGCTCATGATGCATAGGTATTTAGAGGAATAAATTTATTATGATGTGGAGGAATGGATCATGGAATCAAGGAGAATTAAATAGGAATGGGCCCATGATTCGGCTATAGTTTTCATGGGGAAAAACATGTGAATGAATGGGAAATGGAGGACTTGTTGCATCCCAGAAAGTGGAGGCATTTAGGGCAGCTGTAGAGGCCATGACTGTGGCTTTTCTAGTGCTGTGAATGGTCGATGAAGGGTCAAATTAGACACTGATAAAAATGTATGATTCTAAAACACATATTTTCTTAATTTCGCATCCACTAATATGGATAGTCTCTAGGTCTTGGGTTCCTATCATATTTTATTACATGAGATGAAAATATTTTTCCCTCCCATAATCTTTGTCTATCATTTTCTTACAATCTGAATCATTTGATATCTTCTTCACTTTGAATAATATTTTCAACTGGATATTGATTAGACTCATAATCTGGGATAAAGAAATAATCTAGATATGCTCTAATTTTTTCCAAAACCAAGGGGCCTAGTGAGTGTAGTTTGACACTTTCTAGGGTCACATGCTGAACCCTATAGAATTTGAGTGTTTTTTTATCACCATATTTTTTCAAATAATTTTATGGTGTTGGAAGATAATATATAACCTTAATGTTTATTAGGCCACCCTCTATGGGTTTTTTCATAACAATATTTGTTTCTCTTAATGATTTTTATAGTTTCTTGTTGATTTTATTAAACATTATATAATATATCTTTATAGATATGACACTCAACTTTTTTCTAGGGTTCCCTTGTCTGGTTATCACATTGTTGAGTGTTCTATATTTTTTTTTGTATTTTATAGTATTTCAAACCATACTATCCTTACTAATGTTTTATGTCGAATAGAAATGACCATGACTTTTGTGGAAAAAGAACAAATTTAGGCCTCATTATCCAAGAATATCCTAAAAACATTTAGACATGGATTAGGAATTTTTCTTGACCCAAACATTTGATTTCTAAATATGGGACATTATATAAGCCTGAAATCCATTGGGCATATAGATATTGGAAATACATCTCATAAGGATGAATTTATATTTGGTTTATAAGAAATGTTTATGGTAAACATATGCTGAGATGGTGGGAAATAATGTGCATAGTAAAAAATGGTTTCACGTAGGATATTGGACTTCCATTTCTAATGGCCATGAAGTTTCAATAGAACTTTTGACTTATTTTTCTATTTGGGGACCATAGTGGATGGCATGTTAAGGGAAGAATTTATGAAATTATGGGGTCCTTTTTATTAGTTCGAGTTTAGAAACTGTTCCAACATGATTTTCACTTATGAAAATGAGGGATAATACATTGTGTAGTTTAATATCATATATCCAAGAATTCTGAGATTTATGGGACAAAATAATTTTACTCTAACTAGAGGAGGGAAAATGATTCATTTTTTCACACTTTTTTTGACAAGGAGAATCCTTCATCATTAGACAATGAAATGAGAAATATGAAAACCATAATCTGGGGTGCTTCTAAAACTACGAATGAGGTGATTCATAGATGTAATAGAGTCATACAGAGATAGGAAAAGCCTTTATCGATGAATAATTTTTCATGTGTTCTAAATTTATTTTTTTACTAGAGACATATAGATACCCACTATGGTATTTTCTACATAGTCAAGATATGATGTCTATAAGATAGTAGTCATCCATTTTTGATGGCCAAGAATGGTTAGGTGGATTAGAGCCACTCGATACACATAGTATGGTGTGTGGGAAGGGGATTCTGATCTTGAAATGGGACATATCAAATTGTACTTTTTCAGAAATATGAGGAATAAGTGGAGGAATTTTTATCATATCCATATAAGTAATTTCCATATGTAGGTATGTCAATTTTAAATGAAGGGTTGGAACAATTTGGTTTCATGGATGAATATGATATAAGAGTTTTGTATTCGACTATGTATCATGTAATGATAGGAATCTAGATGAACGTTGAACTTTGAAATATCATTCCTATGAGGATTTGATTCAAGTATATGGATGGGGAATTTTTTATTTTGGTATGAATTAAACAATGAGGAGTGGAAGGTGTCAAAATTTCCCATGCAGATTTTTTTCATGAACTGGCTTATGAGGGGAAATACCCTTTATCGTGACCTAGCCTAAGGGTGAATATCGATGACTGAGAACCAGGTAGTTTAAACATCATGCGATTAGGTTGTTGATTTTGTAGCACCGAGTAACTATAGGGTTATCAGTCTGGTAAGTTTTGAAATCTCAAGGACATGAGTAGGAAAGAATGAATAAACCAAGATATTGGGGTTCATTGATAATGAATAATGACATGAGGAAATTAATCCATTAAGAGTACTAATAGAGAAAATGCCTCTCATGTGGATGATTTTTCCTTCGGTTGACATTCCATTTTTTGGGAAACATATCCAAAGTTTTTGGTGCATTGTATACATAGTCATTAAATAGTTCTTTCAAGACACTAGCCAACCATTTCTAAAAGACATGGATATTTATGAATATACCATTTCCCTCAAAGAACAGATTTTGACACATGGAAGTAATATTCTTGGATACAGTAGTAACATTTGGGTCATGATTTACACATAGAGTTCATAACTCCCCCACATAGATCTGATGCATATATGGGGTGATTAATTTTAATTCCAATGGTGGGGATAGGACCAAGATTGGATATAATATCACCAAGAGATTGTACACCCCACCAAGGTCTTTTTCAGAGGCAAGGTAGGTGATTTTTTTAATAACTGTGGTTCCTAGAAGTTTTATATCATAGATTTAGACTTCAGATTTCTCAAAAGGGGGAAAACACCAATATGACATTCAATGAAATGATAGTAGGACCTATCATTATAGAATTATTATTCATGGCCTTGTGGAGAGCCCCCTTCTGATATTCCTAATCCCACATAATCTATGCATGGTGAATGAAATTAGGGATGAAAAGGGTTTCACTCAACCTCATAGAGATAGCAGGATCAAAGAAAATATCATTGTTGGTCCTTGAAGTTTAATGTTATGTGTTTAGTACATAGATGATAAATAGTTTAACCTCATGTATCATGGATGAAATCATTATTCAATTTATTATAATGTTAACATTACTTCTTCTGTATAGTTTTACATTATGTGTATAGGACATTGGTAACCCAATTTAATCATCATGTTGTATGGACCAATTATCAATAAAATAATGAGTAAATATGAGATGATCAAGATGGGATATTCCAAGAATACGCTAGACATGATATGGGGAATAAGGTGTAAATAATGATTCTGGGAGCCCTCGTGTTAGGATGGATGATGTGAAGCTTATAATCCAATGATAATATAGATGTGGGAACATCCTCTCTTGCAGGAGAATTTACCTTTGGTTGATGGGCCATGTATTTTAGGGAAATTCATGCAGATATGCAAGTGAATAATGTACATTGTCAAACAGAGGTATCTTCAAGGCACTAGACACCCAATTTCGATAGCCATGGGAGATTATGTTGATCTGATATTTCATGGGGTATTGAGTTTGATGGATGAAAATGGGACTTAGGGGTGAATGAATAATATCTAGATCATGATTAGTTATGAGGTAAGATATACTCTATAGAGATATGACTCTAATGTAAGGGAAAGAATGAACTTTTGGATCTTCTAAGATGTAAGAGTCTGGATTTGATGTCCCCTATATCTATTATTACTTCACATGCATGGAGATTAGGGGGACTTCTTTCATTGTAAGGATGTTGGAACAAGATGATTGATCTCGGTGTCTCTATGTATACTGGGAGGGAAGGAATCAAGACATGCATAGTTCTTGGTAACTCTCCATGCCAGTCTGACATGTGCACATAGAGGAGAATTTGTATCATGTGATGGGTGGACCAAGACATAGAGTCATGGTGTCTCTACATATCCTACGAGAGTTGGATCAATAAATTATTAATTATTGATAGAAATTACCTCAATATTTATGTTCCATACATAGGGAATATAGAAATTGTATAGGTGGAAGTTGGATTATGATAGAGAACATTGGCAACACTACATATCCTCTAAGAGAAGGAATCAATCCAAATTTAGTTATAGAGAATCCTCCCTATATTGGTTTGGATCATTCATACAGAGGTGGGGTCATTATTAACGATTTTTTAATTTTTACTATAGATTACATGTATCATATGCTCATATATGGGGAAACCATTACCACCATTCCTAAGTTCACATAAGGTATGATCAGTATGAGAAACAAAAAATAGCCAGGTTCTCCTCCAGTAATGTAGTGGAAGTTGAGAGTATAATAGAGTCATTTTATTACCAGGTGGCGGCTAGACTATGATGAAAGATCCTTGTGTCACTACAAATCCCATTGGTGGATGTTAATCAAGATATACATAGTTCAATGAAAATATGTTCATTATACCGGTCTGATCTGTACACATAAATGGTGGATCCAGTTTTTTGTGGAGGTTGTACAAGGATGAAAGACCATAGTCTCACAACATATCCCTAAAGGGAAGTAATCAAGCCATATGTAGTTCGATAGAGTGGAATGGTAGGTGATTGATGTCGAAAGAAATATACCCATGGGAAGGAACAGTAGGGGGCCATGCACCTTAATTTCATGCAATTAGGACTCATAATTTCCCAACAAAAGTCTGACATGTACTTATGAAGAGGGGAATTATTGGTATGACTAGGGGATAGATTAGGAGGTTGGATCCAAGCATCAATACATATCCTATGTGGGTATAAATCATGTTATATGTGGTTCTAAAGACACCTCATGCCAGTCTAACCTCTTAACGGAGAGGGATAATTTTATGCCATGCTTTCAAGATGATGGGATTAATATATTCTTCTATTATTTGTCTATATGGGGGAAATCCCATGGACCATTCCTAAGAAGACGTGAGTTATACTCATTGTAAGAATCAAGACTGATGATGTGATCCCTTGTATTATAGGGGAGACAAAGTTTATAACATATTCATTCCATGTCGTGTGATGGTTGGACCAAGACATAGGGCTAATATGTCTATACATAGCCATTTATGAATAAGAATCAAGATGTACATAATTATGTAAGAGTACCTCCCCACAATGGTTTCGGCCACATTCAAGGAGGGGGATAATTTTTTTTCACTTCCATAGATCTGATTCATGATCAACAAGTCATTGTTCATGAAATAATGATCACCATGTAGTTTAATGTATTGTTGTTATGAGGAAGATGTTGAGCAGATTGGTGTCATGTATCATGGATTCAGATCCCGAGGATTTTAACATTGTGCAGTATGTAGGAATATGTCGAGAATATTAATGTCACACAACATGGATGAAGATGCACAACCAATTAACATTGTGAATCATGGAAGAATATGCATAGACATTGATTGTCATGAAAACCCCTTAAAATCATCATATTGATTATTTTCATGTGATCAGCGTGTCTTCCATATAGCTTAACATCGTGTGGAATGGACATTATTGGTGATATGAAGTTTATCATCATGAAACTAAGAAAATTTTGATCACCATAACACAATGTACTTCTTCAAGATACTCGCATTGGTGGGAGTTGTGGTGAGAATTCAATACACTGATCCATTGGAGTAAAATCTTTGTATATGTTATGGTCTATCCCATTATGGATCAAAAATTTGATTATTCTTCCCTAGTATCATTAGGGTTCTAAGGACCAACACCATTTCTAATTTGAGGAAATATTATTGGTAAACCTACTTCTTGAAGGATCATGAAATCCAATTTATTTAAAATTCCAAATGGTGAATAGTGTGTAATATTATTCATCAAACCGCTATAGATCATTAAAACATTTTTAGGATTTTCCTTCTATAAATAGTTGACAACAGACATCGATGTAGAGTGATGGATGTTGAATTTCAATGGGATGAACCACTTATATCCTGTATACTAATGAGTACAGGGTCGCTTGAGAGGTGGTGCGAGTTGTGCTTTGCTATTCCCATAGAGTATGGTGGAGACTATAAAACTATATTTTATTATCCTTGGATACTATGTTTTTGAGTATATTGGATATGTTCTAGATTAAATCCTCTATTAATCTGTTGATGGTTTCATGTTATCAGGATTAATGGTTGTATTTGATATAGTACTCTTGTTATAGTTTTTCAAATTCAACAAAGAATAAACTGGTGTTGTTGTCTTCCAGTATCCTGTGAGGGACCCCCATCCTTGTGATGATTATGTCTTTCTCAAAGAAGATAATTTTCTTATCTAACATCATTAAGGGGTACAAATTTTTCCCATTTGGAAAATAATTTGGCTTTTGTGAGAATATATATTAATTTCTTGGATATGGAGGGAGTATATAGTCCCACGATGTCCGTTCCAAATATGGATAATGTCCTAGAGTACTTATATATGTGAAGAAACTTTGGTGGTTGATGGATGTAATTGTAATGGACATGGAAAGAATGAAACTTTTTGGTAGTATCAGCACAATCCTACAACATGGTGGTCCAATAGTACCAAAGCCTTTAAACTTAATGAGTGAGTTTGGATGCTGACTGGTTAGTGCCATGTGTTCTGTTACACATTTATTTTATGAAAGCGGTAGTGTCTTCTCCATCAATGAACTTGATAATGAATCCCTCAAGGCCCCTCTTATAATGAACCTTTGTATGTTCGTTTCTTTGTACAACATGAAATTTACTAATATTATTCGATCTATTCCATTCCATCCCAATTTGGTGGGAGTTATCCAGTTTTATGATAGTCCATAATGAGAGTCATCTAGCCATTAGTCGTTCCATATGGATCATCTATGGGACTAATCTTCTTAATTTAATCTATGATGGCCTAAATGAATGGTAATACCATCTGTCGATGGGAAATAATGATGAATGTTTCATTATATTATAGGTTGTCCAGTTCTATGGAAGCATTTTCCAATGCCCCATATTTTTCATTTTTTGACAAGGGAACATAAGTCAAGGTTGGCTCTGATTGGAATTGGGCCATCCGTTCTAAGACATGGGGCATCAAATGGATTTTCCCCAATTTTTTGATTGCATAGTCACTATTGACTTTCTTGATGAACAATTTTAAATAAGCATTAATTTTCAAGTTTTTAGATTGTCCTTTGTGCAATTTCTTGAGGCCTATAATTATGGCTACATACTCTACTTCATTGTTCGTGCATCCTTCTGACAGTATGATGGAATAGTGAAAAACTAATTTTTATGGGGATATAAGAATGACTTCCAGACCCACATTGTAAGAATTTTTGGTCTTCCATGATTTTTCCAATCAGGATTCTGGAGGCACCATCAATGTTCTTTTCCCACATACCAATGATCTATTGAATTGAGAACACCACTTCATATAGTAATTTTACATCCCATAAAGTTACATCAGTGGAGGGGTGATCGTCCATGAAGTCATCTAACACCTGACATTTAATGGATTTATGTGGTATGAATCATATATCGAACTTCTACAAGATGAACTCCCACTATGATAGTCATCCAATTAACATTGGATTACTAATAATATTCATTTACAGGTTGTTATATGAGAATAAAATAACATTGTCATGTTTCATGTAATGTCTAAGCCTGTGAACAACAAATATTATTGAATGTATGCTCTTATTGATATTCTAATAACGAGTCTTTTCATTGATCATTATTTGGATGAGATAATAGAGACTATTCTATCTACATGTATCATTATTCAATGCATGGAGGGAACCTAGGGATCACTCAAAGTATGTTATATAGAGATTGAGTGGTATTATTTTAACTCAATACATTAGAACCAGTGGAATTAAGATATATTTCTTGATATTAATGAATGCTTCCTAACTGTCTTCATTCCATTGATATTATACCCCTTTCACTATCAACATGGTGAAGAAAAAAAATGACCATGGGGATGGCTACGACTCATCGATTGTAGGACAGTTGTCCATGGATTCAACTTATATCAAGGAGGATGTGAGGATGTGACATTAATGGGATGAATTTTTTCTTCTTAGGGGCAACATCAATTCCTCAATGGCACATGATGGAGCCACTAAATTTCTCTGAGGTGATGAAGAAAGAACATATTAGGGGGTTCATTTTCAGACGATGTTGTCATAGTTTATTGAAGGCGATTTCAAGATCTTTTAGATGGTCCAAGAATTTTCATGATTTAACCACCAAATAATAAACATAGAATTCAAAAATGATTCATAGGAATGTTTTGAAAATGTGGTGCATGTCGTAATGATATGTGGCACTGACATTCTTCTAAACTGAAACACGTTACATGTAGAAAAAAACTCTCTTGGGGGCCTTGATGGTCATGGATTCCTCATATTCTGGTGCTATTCATATCTGGTTATATACTAAATTTCCATCCATGAAAGATAGATCCTCATAACCAATAGTTGAATCAATCATCAATTTTGTGATCAAAACAGGGAAATCATCTTTTAAGTAGAGGTGGTTGAGGTTACTGAAATCGATGCAGATCCAGATCTTTATGGTTGTCTTCTTGATTTTGAATTTTTTTTCTAGAAATATGGGGTATTGGACCTCCAAAATGAAGTTAAATCTAGTCATATTTTCTTGTTTAGCCTCTATTTTGGGTGCATGTGTTAATTTTATCCTTATTTAAATTTCGTTGTAACCAAGATGATCTTATGATAGACCCAGGTGATGAGTGGCCACCTGGGGATTGAGACCATTCATTTATTTATAATTATAGATGAAAACATATAAATTCTTATTGAGGAATGAGTAATATATCTCTTCTTATTTGGGAGGCATGGACACACTGTCCAAAGTGGATCGAAGGTCTTCCTCCATTCCTAAGATGGTATCCTTGAGTTCATCAATAGTGGTAGAGAGGCCTTCCTCAAATGATGGAGGGGAATCCCTAAATTCATATTCTTCCTCCTCCTCTTCATGCTCATCATTTTACTCATTGTTTTTCTATTGGGAAATAATCCATGAAACTATTTCCTGATAGTTAATGGAGTACTTTCAATTTTGAATTTTTTGAGGTGAAGTAGTCTTTTCTTCCTTGGTCTCTAGAAGGGGCTTCTATAGGGAAGACCTAGAGAGGGGTAAAATAGATTCCTCATCTTTTTTTAGTGATGAGACATTTCCTTATATCCTAGTGAGTGAGGATAGTATTTTCTTGAAGGTTGAGGATTGTTGGGGTGAATTTATATAATATCCCCCTCCATTATCTTGGGGTTCTATTAGTATTACAACATTATCAGGTTCAGCGACTCTGTCTGAAATCATTAGGACTGCTGAAGAAGAAAATATATTTGGACTTGTTCTTTTAATAAAATTGATGGGTATTAGATATTCCTCCCTAATATACTTGAGGGGATTGGTGGGAAACATTTCCCTACCATTTGGTTCGGTCACCCAGTCATTCCTATCACCTAATGGTTGTTTCCCCATTGGAGTATAGAACCCTGGATCCATATAGTGTGACTCATAGGACTCGAATGTGGCCTTATCAACTTTTTTTATCCCAAATTATCCAATAATTCTATATTTTAGGCATGGATTTAATGAGGAGGGGATTTTTTTATATTTAAAAAAAAAGGTCCTCCCTAAGAGATCATTGAAGTCCATATTATTTCGGACAACCAGAAATTTTGGGTCAGCAACGACGTCATCGTACTACGATTCAACCTTGATTTGGACTAACCAATTCTGATTGCTTTTTTTAGTCAAACAAAATTGTGGTTGATGGTGTCAAATCATCCTTATTGTATCACGATCGATGAAGTATCCGCAACGGGATGAGATTAAGCCAAAATCCATTGTCGATGAATAATTTTCAGATATCAACTCCAATTATTGTTTCAAAAAAATATTAGGATTTGATGTGTCCTTTAATGATGGAGTCTTCATCATGGTCCGTAAAGGATATAACTACATGTAATTCCATAGGATTCGTCTCTATTCAATAAAATTCAGTGGACGATACATCATATTAAAACTCCTGGGGACTCAAAAAGCATCTATGCATACTTCCCTATGATTATATAATAGATTAAATGCATCCATGATTGAGAGCGTAGCTGGTAGTAATGTAAACTGTTTCAAAATTTCATATCTCTGATCTAATTTATTTTGCTTCCCAACACAGGGACACTGTTTCACAACCACTTAAGAGACATGGATAGTTGATGATGACGGGACAACCCATGGGGTTGGAGTTGGAGAAGATTTTTTCATTTTTGGATTAGGTTAGGCTGGTCTGCTTGCCTACCGAAGAAATTAGTCATCTGTTCTTCCTCAGAAAAATATTTCATAAGGAATTGTTCATGGTGGATTCCTATGGGTTAATATAATTTTCCAATCCTTTTTGAGTCCCCTTGAGGGTACTTCTATGGGTTTCTTATAGACTAATGGTTTGAGCACGGTTGTGTCCATAAGCTTTATTTATTCCATGTCTGCATCTACCTTGATATCCCTAGCTTTTGGAATTTCTTCCTCTAGCCCCCCAAATGGGTCCAAGAATTTTTTAACCATATTCATAGTCAGAGAAAGGATACATCAAGTGGATGACAATAATGGAGCCAAAAATTATATCTTCTTATGATGATTACTTTTCCTCGTCATCTGGGTTTGGTTGTAACATTTGGGGGTGGGGGTCCATTATTCAGTTTCCTAGGATAGTGCCCATTCTACCATTTTTGTGGGGTGGTTCCCATTTTTCCATTTGGTGGGGTAGTTCCCATTATTCAATTTTGTATGGGAATTTTCTGTTGTGATATTGGTTTGTGTGGCTCCTATTTCATATGATTTAATAGAATTAAATCTAATAATGATGAAGCCAACATTAGATTAAGTACTAGTTCATCTTCTTTCACCAATTTTCATCCCTTCTGACTGGATTTTTTTGGGTAGTCCACCTTTGAAGGATTGTGGGTATGATGATAATGGATGTGTTTCATTGGGAGCCATTGGAGGAACAGTTGGTTTCATAAATTGTTCCTGGAGTATTTCATGAGCCCGATTTACTGTTTTTCGAGTCATCCAACTATCAATCTTGTACTCTATTTTATCAACAACTTTTTTCCAATACCCATATTTTTTCAGGATCAATGTTTGAAACAGATTCCACTTTCTTGGGTGGTGGAACCAACATGACCTATTTGGAATATATCATCATTTTCAGGAGGTCCTTGAATACAAATCACTCATAGATATTGTGTCCTAATATCTGATGGAATGGACATTAATTTTTCTGGTCATAAAAACCTACATCATCGGCTCTCTTTGGCTCTTGTATTTGAATAAAGGTTTCAGTACATAGAGGCTATGATGTAACTATAATCTTGATCATCTATGAATGAGATGAATATATTTTTTTCATTCCACGAATTTATTCTTCTTTTCCCTATCCACACATAGTGACTGGGTGGGGCTGGCTGCTTATATCTAGAGGGTTGTCCACGTTTTGGTGGGGGTGATGGGGATGGAGCTGCAGACTGTGCGGGAGGTGTATTAAGCATGATAGAAGATGCTTTATCTCTCTATGTGATTCTTACTAGATATTATGGGGCTTCATGGGTCTTGGGATTACTCTGTTTCAAGGAATATTTTATCCTTTGAGTAATGAAGGAGATGTCTCAGAGCCCACATGTACACTTCATAGGAATGAGTAGCATTTTAATCTCATTTCTAAATTATTGATGCACATGGAAAGCATCACATCATGCCAGAGTGTCCAATTCTAGGAGTATGTCAGACTCTTCCATCTTGCAATGAAGTCTAAGACTCTCTCATTCTCAAATTGTGTTACAGTTCATGAGATCACTAAATAGAGTTTTTGGCAATGTTGATACGATCCAGACTAGTAACTGGATCCATATATCCTCACATAATGTTTTTGAGTTAGCTTAAAAACTGGTGTACCTCACAATTTCTAGACCTTGAATGTTTTTTCCAATGAATTTGAGCATCATAGCTTCTTATTGTTCTAGGCTTCCCATCATGGGATCACAATAACATTAGTATTGAATTAGATGATGTTATGGTCCTCATATCCATTGAACAATATGAATATAGGACACCAAAAATTTGGTTGTGGATGGAAATTTCTCTCCAAGTTGATGTAGGGAATCCGTTATGGTTTTATTGAAGTTCTAATTCCTTCCATTGATTCCATTAAAGTATTCAATAACTCGAGGGAATTCAGGACCTATTTATGGAGGTCCTATTGGAACTGATCAATGATGAGTGCAACATAGGGAAATATTGGATGTTCAGGTGTTGCTGGAACTTGAGGCAGGTACCCAAAAGAGTGCATCATTTGTGGGTTGACATGAATTTTTTTCTATTTATTCACAATTGGGTGAAAATTTTGATATTATTCTTAGATTAGGTTTAGGTAGACTAATGGTCCTGGAACTACCATCAATGAGCTTTCCATACTTGCTTCATCAATTAGGATGATACTGTGAAGAATAGGTACATATGTTGGATGTTTTCAGTAATTCTAAACCTAAGAAATATACCAAGTAATATGGATCAGTCTTAGTATCTCAGTGTTGAGTCACCTTAGCTCTTTCATTTCTCCCTATTGTTGAGTGAATCACTCCTCATGTGTAGGGGAATCAACTTCACGGGGTGGAGGAGATGGGTCGTAGAACATGATCATATTCTAATCATTGTTGCTGATTCATTTGGGAGGTAATTGAGACTTTATTGAATGGGAAACAAAATTTAAGTCAACTCTTTGGGTTTTGGTGTCAAAATCTCCTCTTTATGTGCAGATTGTTTCTAGGAGGGAACCCTCTTCTATAGTTTCCACATTATTTATATCATTTTGAGAAAGGATTGTGGGGTTTATATCCAAAATTTTCACTAATTCATACCACAGTTGGGGTGGCATACCATGTTTTGAAATGTAGGAGTGCATGTTATGTCCATTTTAGATATTCTTCATCCATTCGTTGATACTATTCAAGTTTCATTGTAATGAGTGATAAGAAGTGATCCCTTTTATCACCTTGTAGTATTCCTTTGTTTCGGGGTATGCAAGTCTAGGAATGGGGTGGAAAGGGTGAATCATATAACCTTTGTTCTCCCTAATCAATAGAAGACAAATGTCAGTTGGGCATGAATATAAAGTAAAAATACAACTAGCCCTATTGGTTTGGGTTGATCCCATTCCTATATTGATGTGCCTCAGCCTAGATCTGCAGGACGTACAAAATAATTTTGTTCGTAAAATTCTCCCAACCCAATGGGCTAGGGATTGTCCCATATTGCGGTGGTTACTACTACTGTTTTAGATTTATTGGTCTCACATGTTCCAATGTGAGTGGGATCCGGATAAGGTGTAGCGTCTGCATGAGATTTTCTTTCACATAAAGACATAAGAAGTGCTCCTAGATTAGTTTCTGTTATGTGAGAGGCCACAATGATATTCTTGGAGTCCTGGTTTATGATCATATTGATGAATTTCTCTCTTTGGCTTGACTCTTATGAGACATACTCAAGGCCGGTTCTTATTGATTGACCCACCAATCATGGTAAGGTATATCATTTTATTGAAATATAGGGATTATGACATTGTAAGATGTGACTTCCAGGGGTTTTCTGGCTAGAAAGTGTGGTGATGTGTGAAGTTCCCTGTTCTTCCCATCCATATATATGTATAGTAGATGATGTTTTTCCAATGAGACAGTGAAACTTTTGTAGCTCATGGTGTCATGCCAACATGAGGTATTTCATTCAACTTTCTAATTGTGGATGATGTGGAGATAGAAGGGCTTATACATTAATGTGATGGAGAATCACACCTAGGAAATTAACATGGTATTTATAACTTTTATATAGAAGAAAATTATCCTTTAATTGGAGGAGAGTTTTCCTGTTATTGGGGTGAATGCTATGCATACATTCTTCTAACAATTATTTAGGTATTTTTAATTTTGAGGTGTTTTTGGGACAATAAATCACTGGTATTTCATCACTAAATAGTTTTCCTATCATAAGCAACATATCATGGTGTTGTTCATTCCGAAACTCTTCTGCTAGATCCGCCTGGTTTGACTTCTCCTTAATGATTTCATTCCAAAAAGTAGGCTTAGTGGTAGTATCATTGTCCTATGAATGGTATGAGGGTGGCTTGAATGATGAGAGTAGCCCTGGGCCATCCTCTGGATAAGAAAGGTTATAACTTGTCAGGGAGAGAGTATCCCATATTTTGTATTTTATTTTTCCATGTGCCTTGGCATATGTGGTATTTCTCATAGTTTACGTGATGACGGGGTGACCTTCTCACATACGTAAAATTTGACTTTGGGGAGGACATTCACAATATATTTCATGAGTTTTAGGAATACCATTACAACTTACTATTCATCTATAGAGAGAAATTATATGGTTTATAACATAGATAGGACCTTCAAGGAAGCCTCCATTTAGGGAAGGAACTTCTTGTTGCTAGGCGTCATTGAAATAAGGGCCTTCATAATGACTATTATCAGGGATATTACTACAATCATAGCCCTGTAATGAGGGATAGTATCCATGGTGTATGTTCTAGATAAGGCCATTATGATTTATTTAAATGAGAGGATGACCTTCTCATTGCATGTTGTCACTATGGGCAGGGTCTTCATATCGACGACCATCATAGTGAGGACTACAATCACAACATGAAGTTCGACTACAGGGAGAAACATATATATTTCTTAAACCATGTGGAGGACCATCAGAGTGTACAACAACAAGGGGAGGGTGTTCTTTTTGTACAATCTTCTATTCAGATGGAGGGAAGCCCTAACACGCTCTAAGAGATATTCTATCATGATCAATTATTTGTAGACCACGATGTTAGCCCTTGTGGGTACTCTAGGGAGGACCTTCAAAGACACATTTATTGACATTTTGTGGAGGAACATTAAAAATTCTACTACCACATCCATAATTTGTAATGGACGCACATGATATTGATCCCGTATTAATTAAAATTTTATGGTGTAAAGAACTCCAAATTCTATCAATGCATTATCATCTTTAGGCTATTAATTTTTTTCCATTGCCTTTTTGACCTTTTATCTTGACGTTGTCTTTTACGAGCAACCATGGATGCCTACTGTTGGTAATGAACATTATTTATGGGACCCAATTTGGTTGGTTCCTATGATGTTGATGGGATACAATGATGATCTTTTTAAGTTATATAATGGATAAATGTATTCCTTGTAGTAGACACTACATTGGATAGGTGTCCCCCTGTTGGAACGAGTATTTTTTCTCGATCAGATTTTAAATCTTTCACAAATTATGGATGTAGACCCTCTTAGAATGGATTATGGATGTGGGTCTGCTTCGGGGTTACTATCTAATTATTTTTATAAATCACCCCACTTGAAGAGATGGGATCAGGTTCCTAACTCCTCACTTATTCCACTGAAGTATTGATGTCTTGACATGTCTAGAGGATATAGCACAGGATCAATGTCATACAATCAATCATGAACATGATGTGTTTGGATGTGTATTTTCTTGGAACAATTTTGAATTTCTATTCTGATGTTAGGGAATGAGTTCTTACCTACTCTGATCCCCCATGGGTTTCCAGTTGGTACTTGTAGTTCTCCTGAGCTAGAAAATAGAAACGATTCTACCACTGACTATCTTCTCTAACTACCACTGCATTTGGTTAGGGGACTTTTTATTTGAGTGAATGGATTTGTGTCTGTTCATTTTTATCTGTATCTTTCTCCGAGGATTGAGTTTCATACACCTGTATTTAACTCTACTCATATTTTATTTTCACTATATTTAACTTATGGGATTCATATGTATAGGCAGTGTTATATGACGGCCCGTGGTTTTTCACAATTTAGATTGTAGGCTTGATGTAAGAACCTGGTTCTTATTTTTGAGGTACGGGTTTCTTCTTTTATCTTTTCCTTAAGTGTTTTTGAGAAAATAAGGAATATTGGGAAAAATTCCAAATTTTAGAAGTACACGGCATGTAATTTTCCACACGTCGTGTACTTCTGTCCATGTGGGATTAGTACACGGGGCATGTGGCCATGTCGGCGATGAAGGTTGTAGGAACCGAATACACGCCGTGTAGTGGTCCTTTACACGCCGTGTAGTCAGTTGGTAGGTTAATTGTAAGGTGGTGGATAGTTGTGGGGCAGCACACGATGTGCACTTATGAAGACGCATTGTGTAGTCATGTCGGCAGGTGAACAGTGTTGTACTGGCGGGAAGCCATTAGAGGAAAAGTTTAAAAATGGGATGTACACACCGTGTACATGGAAATTCATACTGTGTACTTTGTTTTTTTTTCACTTAAAATGGGCAGTAGCCTCTCCTGTTCATAGGGAAGGCTTAGAACCGGACGGGAGATCGGGACGGGTTGACCAGAGCTTAAGAGATCCGTCGATCGCGAACTGGGAATCTGATTCTGCCTCCATCGATCTCGTTGGAACCGCGCGGGTAAGCCCTCCCTTCTCCTTGAGTAGTTCTGTCCAGTGTTTCCCCTAATGGGAGTTATTTTAACTTAAGCAATAATTCTTTTACCTAAGATCTACGACGTTCTTGGAAGTTTCAGAAGGCGTCGTTCACATATATAGTTCATTGGTGTTTAAGGTAGGTGTCTTGGTGTTTATTTTTCAAACTATTGTGTGTTTTGTGTATTTTAGTTCCACGAATCCATGTTGGGGTGTCTTGTGGATGAGGTCATGGCTATTTTAACTACCTATAATGGTATAGGTAATTAAATAAAATTGTAAAATTGTTGTTTGGGATCAGTGCTTGGATCCAGGACCACCCCAGGGGTGCGTTCCTCTATTTAGCTGTTTGGATAGGATACCCGAGGGTATTCCATGTTTAAATTATGCATTACATTTGCCATGAGAGGAATTTTATGTAAATTTCATGTTTATATGTTGGGCATGGCCCGGTTACTTGAGCCTGATGGCTGTGTTTTACTTAGCTCATGGGCGTTGTTTTACTTAGACCGAGGGCAGTTGTTATCTTAGCATGAGGGAAACTTCTTCCGTGACTATGGGAAATATAGACTCTGTGTCTGAGGGCGACACTACGTATGCTTGAGGGAAAAATCTATTCTTCCTGTGGGCAAGTACCTGTGGGTTACATTCCTGATTACCTAAGGGTAAGGGTTGACTGTCTATGGACACTGACTGTTTACATAGAAATTCACAATGGTGGTTTATTATATTAAATGGATTAAATGAATAATTGAATGGCACTATAACTATTAATTTAGTTTCTTTAGTGTACTGATAGGTTTATTTCATTTTACTACTGCACAATGTTGTTGCATATTTTCACATAGTTGGGCACGAGCATTTGGTGGGTGCCTACTGGGATTTATTTCTCACACCCTATTTGGGTCATGCTTTTCGGCCCAAGAAGATCACGTTTCTGCAGGAGTATATAAGGGCAAGGGTCCCTATAAAGGAAATTGATTGCTGCTGGGGTGTAGGAGAGCATGGGACCAAGAATTGGCTCGCGATTCCGTGAGATGTTCTATTTTTATTTTCTGTACTTGTAGTTCAGTTGTATTGTATTGATTGGGTAACATGTTCTGGCTGTTTTAGTAGAATAGTGAAATGTTTCATCTTCATATATATATGATTTCTGGTTTCCCTTTTTGTTATCAGTTATCCATTTTAGTTACATATATCTTTGCTTCTTCTACTATTTTTGTATGTTTGTATTATATTCTGCTGTGCTACACTTTGACACATGAGGGAATAGTTTCCCCACTATCAGACCTAGGCCCTAACTACTAGTCAGCACCATCTGGAGTTTGGGGAAATGCGCTTGAGGTCATGTGGCGAACCGGGTTTGGGGCACCTGTTGAGTGGCACCTGGAACCGGGACATTACAAAGTGGTATCAAAGGCTGGTTCTTTTGACTTACTATTTGGAGTCGTAGTCAGGGATAGGACGAACGTTAGTTGGTAATAATCTGTGCCCGGGCGTAGGTAACCCGTGTACAGGGAAAAGCCTATTTACCTTGTGATTGAAATTTTACCGATTTTTCAATTTACAGTTGATTTGATTTCACCATTGTGTGATGCACCTATGATTGTGCAGGTTATATTTTATCTATGGTTTATATTTAGTTGCAACCCGATGAGATGAGGGTATTCCATCTCATGCATTATATAGGAACATGATATAAATCACATTCCATGCATTGTTCCATGCTAGATAGGTGCATTTGGAATTCGTATGTTGTTGTGACAGTTTTTGTGCTAGTAAAGCATGCAGTTGTGATAGCTGCTTTGATGAGATTCCTTCTATGTGATAGGGTATTTTCTAGTGTGATCTGGTTGATAAAATGGATGCCAAACATTGGTTTTTGGGGAGTATGGGCCCCCACTGACCGGAATTTGGTGGATCATTAGCTGTTTATTAGTTATGACACAGATAATATGTCAAACTTTGATCTGTGGGGAGTATGGGCCCTCACTGGTCAGAATTTGACACTTAGGTGTTGTTATTCAGTATTTCTGGGTTTTGGGGAAGTTTCTAAGGCATGCTGTTTGGAAACCCAGTATACACGCCGTGAAGTATCTTTAAACTCACCGTGTATGGCCTTCTGTTCGGGAAGAAAAATAAAATTTTTAAGTAAATGCTGTGTACCCAGAGTACACGCCGTGTAGTATCTTCCCGTGTCACAAACCATGTGGGCGGTGACACGAGTTAGGGAATGTTTGGGGAACACACGCCATGTACCATATGTACACGCCATGTGGTGTTGACCAGGAGTCCGCCCATGTAACTAAAAACACGGGCGGAGGAAACCTTAAGACATATATTCCATGTCCACTATGGAACACCCCGTGTAGTGTGACATGGGGACCCAGCTATGTTTCTAACAACATGAGTCAGTGTGATCCTTTCGGAAACACGCCGTGTGTTTGTAGAACATGTTTTGTAGTGTAAGATGTGTGTTTGGCTGTGTATCTAACAACACGGGTTGGCGAAGTTCGTCTAGTACACGTTGTGTACCTGTGGGACACACCATGATGTCTTGACTGAGGATAGACCATGTGGACATAACTATGTGGCTGGGAAACAGGTTAGTGTACACGCCATGTTCCGGTGTAACACGCCGTGTAGCTTCATGCCGAGTAGTCGGCCATGTCACAAACGACATGGGCAGTTGAAAAATCACACCGTACACACCGTGTAGATATTATAAACACCATTTAATTTTTTTTCAACGGGAGACATGTGGCTTAGCGGTGGGGAATGACCTAGGCAGGGTAAGAGAAGTCAAGTACAAGCTGTTTAGTCATTATACACGCTGTGTAGTCTTGTTTTGAAAATATTGAAATGACATCATCCTCTTGTTCCTTTTGCGGTTCCATCTCCTTCAGTCTTGATAAATCTTGATCTAAGGCGTGTTTTTGACATTGTACTGTAATTCCACCTAGACGACCGTGCGTTGATCACAAAGAGAGCAGCGATGACTATACTCGAGAGATGGTGGGCCATGGGCTACCAGTGGACCCTCCAGTAGAGCCAAATGCGGTGCCAACTATTATACCAGACATAGGAACATATGCTCAGTTCCATGAAGGCTTTATGTTGTTCATGCATACCTTTTAGGGAGCACCGCTGGCTGCTACATCTATGGATGAGCTGACACGTATCTTCTAGCTGTAGTATCTGCCTACGTTCTTAAGGGATGGCGGACCATAGGCTACATATTCTTGGCTAGGGTCTATACAGAATATTTTCAAGCACCTTGAGACGCCTCCAGGGCGGAGGGTCAAGCTCACGGAATATATGCTACGTGATCCCGCCAAGAGGTGGTGGGATGTTACCACCTAGTCAGATCATCACAGGGACATGTCGTGGGAAGATTTTTTGGCAGTCTTCTATGACTTCTTTTTTCAAGAGACTCTATGGTCAGATAGAGCTTGAGAGTTCATGAAGCTGCAGAAGGGATCTATGTCAGTGATAGACTATTCTGCTCTTTTCACCGAGCTTCAGCGCTTTGCACCAGTGCTTGTGGGTGATTAGACGTTGAGAGAAATATGTTTTGAGGATGGTCTTCGTTATGACATCCGAGCTCTGGTGAATGTTTTTAGGTTACCTTCAGTACACGCTATTGTGAACCAGGCGTTGATTACAGAGAGAAACCTGCGGGAATCTAGTGGTGTGGGCTTGGGCGGTTCAGCACCAGTTACTGGTACTATTTCTTCTGGAAAGAGGAAGATACAGATGGCCTTCTCTCAGGGTGGTAGTACCAGCCAGACAAACGCTTTAGGTGGATAGTTCATGTGCTACCAGTGTGGCAGAGAGGTACACAAGAGGCCGTAGTGTCCACGTGACCCAGTGGAGTGCTGAGCTTGTGGCATGATGGGTCATCTGCAGTGCTTTTGTTGGGTGTTTCCACCAGTGGCTAGTGAGAGGGGTTCTGTACAGACTCCGCATATGGGAGAAGGACCAGTGGATTCTTACTAGTCAGGGAACTAGAATACGTCAGGGCGTGCGGGCAGAGATGGTGGTTGTGGCTGTGGTAGACAGACACCAGGATCTCAGAGGCAGCAGGGCGGGACAGCTCAGGGTAACCAGGCTGTGTCGTAGGGCCATGGCACTGGGCAGGCATATGCAGTGAAACAGACCCAGCAGGAGTAGGATCCTGGACCTTCTACTGTCATAGGTACTATTCTAATAGATTCTATCTTGTCTTCAGTACTTTTTGATATGGGTGCTACACAATGTTTCATACTTGTGCCCATTGTGGAGATCCTCGGGATCTGTGTTTCTTCTTCTTCTGATATCATGATGCTAGAAAATCCGTTGGGGACTAGAACTGTTGGTGTGCGTTAGTGCAAGGAGTGACCCTTTGAGTTTGGTGGGTGTCACTTTCAATGGGACCTCTATGTCTTATAGATGACGAGCTATGATGTTATTCTCGGGATGGACTGGTTGGTTCCCTTTCAAGCCTTTGTAGACTGATATCGTAGCACGGTGCGTTCCACATCACCAGAGGACGGAGAATTTCTATACAAGGGTGAATGGGATGTTCAACCAGGTCGAGCTGGACCAGAGCATCATGGATGAGGTGGACTTATATCCCAGATTTCTAGCTTATACTACGATAATCAAGGGACATGTTAGACAGATTTCCCTCCAGTGGTTGATCGTTTCAGGGATGTCTTCTCGGATGACTTTTCCGGGCTACCTCCGGAGCGATAGGTGGATTTCTCTATCGAGCATGTGCCATGGGCAGCACCAGTGTCCATTCCTCCTTATTGGATAGCCACACCAGAGTTGTAGGAGCTCAAGAGGCAATTATAGGAGTTATATGCAAAGGGTTTTATCTGACCTAGTACTTCTCCATGGGGTTCTCCGGTCCTTTTAAAGAAGAAGGCAGAGGGTACCCTCAGACTCTGTGTGGATTATGGGAAGCTGAACTAGTTGATGCTTAAGAACCAATATCCCTTGTCGAGGATTAATGATCTTTTTGATCAACTTCATGGAGCACGAGTGTTCTCAAAGATTGACTCGAGGTTAGGATATCATCAGATGTGCATGAGACCGTCGAATATACCACCTACAGCTTTTCAGAACAGACATGGTCTGTACGAGTATATGGTTATGCTATTCGGACTCACGAACGCACAAGCAATTTTCATGGCTCTGATGAATCGTGTGTTCCATCCTTATCTGGATTCTTTTGTGGTAGTATTCATGGATGAAATCATGGTGTACTCTAACACTCAACAAGACCATGCCACCCGTCTTGATATAGTATTTATTTCACTGAGAGAGCATCAACTGTATGCTAAGCTCTCAAAGTGAAACTATTGGAGGGACCAGGTTCACTTCCTGGGTCATATCATCTCAGAGGCAGGAGTTGCAGAAGACCCAAAGAATGTGAGAGCAGTAGTTTCTTGGGAAAAACCTATGTACGTGTTTGAGATATGAAGTTTCTTGGGGCTGACTGGTTACTATAGATGCTTCATCCAAGACTTCGCATGCTTAGCAGCGCCGTTGACGGGTTTGACTAAGAATGGTGTAAATTATTTTGGTCGAAAGCTTTCAAGACTGGCTTTCAAGACCTAAAGGGAAGGCTGACATGAGCACCAGTCCTGATACTTCTAGATAAAGGGAAGAGCTATATAGTTTACTATGACGCATCATGTATTGGTCTAGGAGTAGTGTTGATGTAGGGCGATCAAGTTATTGCATATGGGTCTCGGCAGTTGAGGCCACATGAGAGGAATTACCCAATGCAAGACCTCGAGTTGGCTGCAGTTGTACATGCATTGTGCTATTGGAGACATTATCTATTGGGAGAGCACTTTGTGGTTTTCACCAACCACAAAACCCTCATGTATATCTTTACTCAGCGTTACGTGAATCTGAGGCAGAAGAGGAGGGTCGAATACCTACAGTCCATTGATTTTGAGCTTGCCTATACACCTAGTAATGGTAATGCAGTAGCTGATGCACTAAGCAGGAAGCTCAGATACAGGCAGTGCAGGAGGCCAGTGGTGAGTGGAAGATTATGGCCTTATTCTCTGAGATGCATTTGGAGGTGTACGAAAGTCAGGGGAAGACCCATCTTTCATCATTATTTGTGACTTCTACTATTCTGGATAGAGTGAGGATGATAAAACAATCTGACTCAGAAGGCCTAGTTCTACGGGAGTTGCTGGCAAGTGCGGACACTCCTCCTGGTTGGACGATAGGCGGTGACGAAATTCTGTGTTCCCATGAACGAGTGTGGGTTACAAGGGATATATGCGTGGAGCTGATGCGGGAGATTCATGCATCAGCGAGGGCAGTTCATCCTGAGGTAACCAAGATGTACCGTGACTTGAGATGTCAGTACTGGTTTCAGGGTATGAAGAGAGAGATATCTTGTTTTGTTAAGAGGTGTTCCACCTGTTATAAGGTGAAGGCGAAGCACTAGAGTCCAGACATACTTTTAAATTAGTTTCCTATCCTGGAGTGGAAATGGGATGATGTCGCGATGGACTTCGTGACTGGATTGTTGAGGTCACCTCGAGGCAATGATGTCATGTGGGTTGTTGTGGAAAGACTCACAAAGGTAGCTCACTTCTTTCCGATAAAAGAGATCTTCGGTGTTGAAGATCTCAGAAGGCTGTATATCCGAGAGATCGTACATCTTCGTGGGGTCCCTCGTTCTATAGTTTTAGATAGGGAATCCTTCTTTACGCCTCATTTCTGGTAGAGTTTTCAGAGGGAACTGGGTGCACAGGTGCTTCTGAGCACAACATACCATCCTCAGACCGATGGCCAGTAAGATCGTACGATACATGTGTTTGAGTACATGTTGTGTGCATGCATCCTATACTTTGGGGGCTCTTGGGAGAAGAATATACCCCTAGTCGAGTTTTCCTACAACAATAGTTTTCAGGAAACCATCGGGATGGAAACATACGAGGCTTTATATGGTAGGCCATGCCGATCACCCTTGTGCTGGATTGAGGCAGGTGAGGCAGCTTTACAGGGACCACTCTCAGGCAAGAGATTTCTGAGTAGGTCTAGTTGATTCAGAAGCAGATGGCTACCACACAGTCTCGTCAGAAATCTTATGTTGTTCGCCACAGACGACCCTTGGAGTTCGTGGTCGAGGATCAGGTCTTCTTGCGTGTTTCTTCGAGGCAGGGACACAGGTGGATCAGGAGATAGGGTAAACTTTAACCGAGATATGTGGGTCCATTTGAGATTCTGGAGAGAGTCGGGCCGGTTTCCTATCAGCTGTAGTTACCACAGAGGTACCGAACCAAGAATGACGTCTTCCATGTATCTCAGCTGCGCCGCTATCATTCAAATACATCTCACGTCTTTCATCCAGAGGAGGTTGAGCTTGAGGAAGATGCGTCATTGGAGGACCATACGATTTGTGTCGTTTATAGGAGCACGAAGGTTCATCGAGGCCGGTCAGTTCCTCTCGTACGGGTGCTATGGCAGCATGGCTGAGTGCAGGATAAAACCTAGGAGTGGGAGACTGACGTACATTCTCAGTGGCCAGAGCTGTTCTGAGCTATATCTTCTCCACCCATGGAAGGGCAATTCGAGGAAGAATTGCTTTAAGGGTGGACGTTTGTAAGAACCCGGTTCCTATTTTTGAGGTACATGTTTCTTTTTTTCTCCTTTCCTTAAGTGTTTTTGAGAAAATAAGGAAAATGGGGAAAAATTCCAAATTTTGGAAGTACATGCCGTGTACTTTTCCACATGTTGTGTACTTCTGCCCATGTGGGATGAATACACATGGCGTGTGGACATGTCGGCGATGAAGGGTGTACGAATGGACTACATGACATGTAGTGTTCCTTTATAGGACGTCTAGTCAGTTAATAGGTGAATAGTAAGGCGGTGGCCAGCTGTGGGGCAGCACACGACGTGTACTCATAATGACATGCCATGTAGTCATGTCGGCAGGTGAACAGTGCCACGCTGGCAGGTAGCCGTCAGAGGAATAGTTTAAAAATGGGAAGTACACGCCGTGTACTTTGTTTTTTTCACATAAAATTGGAAGTAGCCTCCCCTGTTCATAGGAAAGGCATAGAACCAGATGGGAGCTTGGGAGGGTATGACCGGAGCTTATGAAATCCGTCGATCGCGAACCGGGAATCCAATTCTACCTCTGTCGATCTCGTTGGAACTGCGCGGGTAAGCCCTCCCTTCTCCTTGAGTAGTTCATGACAGTTTTTCCCCTAATGGGTGTTATTTGCGCTTAAGCGAGAATTCATTTACCTCAGATCTACAACGTTCTTGGATGTTTCAGAAATCGTTGTTCATGTATATCATTCTTTGGTGTTTAAGGTAGGTGTCTTGGAGTTTATTTTTCTAACTACTGTGTGTTTTGTGTATTTTAGTGCCCCAAACCCATGTTGGGGTGTTGTGTGGCTGAAGTTATGGCTATTTTAACTACCTACAACTATATAGGTAATTAAATAATATTGTAAAATTGTTGTTTGGGATCAGTGCTTTGATCCAGGACCACCACGGGGGTACGTTTCTCTGTTAAGACATTTGGACAAGATACCTGAGGGTATGCCATGTTTAAATTATGCATTACTTCTGCGTCAAGAGAAATTTTATGTAAATTGCATGTTTATATGTTGGTCATGGCCGGGTTACTTGCGCCATAGGGCAGTGTTTTAGTTAGCCTGTGGGTGTTGTTTTTCATTGCCTGAGGGAAGTTGTTATCTTAGCCTGAGGTAACTTCTTCTATGCCTGTGGGAAATAGACTCTGGGTCTGAGGGGGACACTATGTATGACTGGGGGAAAAATCTGTTCTGCCTGTGGAAAAGTACCTGTGGGTTACGTTCCTGATTACCTAGGGGTAAGGTTTGAGTGTCTGTGCACACTGACAGTTTACTTAGAAATTCACTGTGGTGTTTTCTTATATTAAATGAATTAAATAAATAATTAAACGGAAATATAATAGGTATGTTAGTTAATTTTGAGTACTGCTTAGTTTATTTCATTTTCCTACTGCACACTATTGTTGGATATTTTCACACAGTTGGGCACGAGCCTTTGGTGGGTTCCTACTGGGATTTATTTCTCACACCCTATTTGGGTTATGATTTTCGGCCCAAACAGATCACGTTTCTGCAAGTGTAGATAAGGGAAAGGGTCCTTATATAGGTACTTGATTGCTGCTGGGGTGTAGGAGAATAGGTATGATCTTTGGCTCATGACGCCGCGGTCTGTTCTATTTTTCATTTCTGTACTTGTACTTTAGTTGTATTGTATTGATTGGGTAACATGTTCTTGTTGTTTTAGTAGAATAGTGATATTTTTCATCTTCGTATATATATGACTACTGGTTTCCCTTTTTGTTAGCAGTTATCCATTTTAGTTATATATACTGTTTCTGCTTCTACTATTGTTGTATGTTTATATTATATTCTTCTATGCTACACTTTGACAAATGAGGGCATAATTTCCCCACTATCAGACCTAGTCCCTCACTGCTAGTCGACAGCCTCTGGAGTTTGGGGAAATGCACTTGAGTTCATGTGGTGAACCGGGTTCGGGGCACCCTTTGAGTGGCACCCGGAACCGGGGCGTTACAAATTATGTGAGTCGGTAGGGATTTGTTCCTACTTATAATCAGTTTCAATTTTATTTAGATGATGGTATTCTTACACATTGGTATAGATTTGTATCTACATATAATATTCCACTATATCTATGCTGTGGGACCAGCGATCACTAGCAGGACTATATGTTTTCTTGTATTTTTTCACCCTACATTCATGGTGGGCTTTAGGGGAGTGATTGGGGATATAAGTCATCTGGTAGATTATTGTTGTATATCTGTGATGGGCTTCAGTAGGAGGGGGAGAATTGTGTGCACTCCTAAGATATTCCACCACATTTTTGTGGACTTATACCTCTAGGACCATGGTAATGAACTATTACAGTTTGAACATTTTCTTCCATTGGAATCCATCCTGATGGGCATGTGTCGCTTGGTCATCAAAAGGTTCCCTTGGAATTGGATCCTCTTCAAATTAGGGATTTCAGGTTTTATGTTGCTAGTGTTGATTTTCTCCTGTAGAATCCCATGGGGGTGGGGGTTATAGTTCTACTGGGATGAAGTCATTAGTGTCGACTTCATATGACTCCCTAATATAAGGGAGGTAAAAGAAGTCAGGATCTAGGGACAAACTCTGGATATAGTTTTAGGTGACCAATGGATATATCCTATAATAGATTACCAGCCGTTTATGAAGAGGCATCTTGTGAACTTTCACCGATTGGAGGGCCTACCATAAATACTCTACCATGTGGTGGATACTGCATTGGTGGTAGTCTTTGATCAGCGTGTTTGAAACCCAACATTAAAGATTATATGAAATAGAAGGAATCTTTGTCAATGGTGATCCAATAACTTGTGAGAACATTGACGTGCATGTATGAGCAATTTTTTGAGATTCTATTTGGATCTAGGAGACCTATGTAAAATTCCTTCAATATATATATATCATATACCAACAATAAAATGCCGTCAAAATAGAATCTCATTATCAAAAGCATAATTGATGACCTTGCTTGACCCTCTTCCTTTTAGGATGAATTTGATTGTGGTTAGATAATGCATGAAACATGTTTAAGGATTCAATTGGGATTCACCATTTTTTATTTCAACCCTGTTTGTGTCATATTTGGGAGGACGGAATGGCCTGACTTATAGCAGCCGATGGACTACTATTATAGTGTTTCACGTCAGTTTTACCATTTCACTTTATCTTGATTCACTTAGTGACCCTTTTTGGTGGGAGATATGGTTCCAATGAGACTGGGTAATGTATAAATTTTTTTATTGAAAATGAGGTGTCATAGTTGAATGCTTCTGGCGGGTGACTATAGGGTGTTGGGTCTCTATGAAATTAGACTACATTGGGTATAATGTTCCAATATGGTCTCTAACAGGATTATTCATGGACCCAAAAACTCCAAGAAAAACTAGTATCCATTATTTATGGACCTTCATTCCAATGTATGGAACACGTTAGATGATGATTTGTCCAACGACCCTTAATAACACTATTGGTCGAGAGGATGGGAGGTCGGGCTCATTGCACCCTTATAGGGTGCATGTTTTCCTTGTCTGATATTCTCTTATAGATTTATAACTCTTCATATATTTGTGAATCATTGGTTATTTCTCAATGATGTATCAGTGGGTTACAAATATCTAAAAAAATTAATCATGTATATACATGGATCATGAGCTACTAAGATAGCGCTAGTTTAAGCCATGTGAAGAGGCTCTCTAGAGTTTATTATCATCCAGGGGTAGGAGTTGTTTTTATGTCTAGATCGAACCCATAATATGAATTTCCTATGTATCCTCATTATAAGAATCAGAACCCCTGTAGTTTGGTGTAACTTGAAAGGACATATCACTTTTTAATGTGATATTATGGGGACCTTTCAATGTCGTTTAACGTATTGTGGTATGGAAAACTAGAATAAAGATGACTATTAAATATTTTTTGTGCGAATTACAATGAGGAATCACAGAATTATTTTAAGTCCATGGTATCGTTTGTGGATATAACCTTTCTAGGGATATTTCCCAGTAAACTATATTGTGGTTTTAGTGTTGGGTTTGGATTCCCATGGAGGATTCCTATGTATCTTAGTTAGATTAGAATCAAATCCCTCATAGTTAAGTTTATGTTTGGGGCTATACCATAGACGTGGAATTTCGTGAAAGCGTCACATTAAGAACTGTTCCTAAAGAGGATTATAGTTGAGGGTGAATAATGAAGAGAATGTCCATTGAGCATGGTCCTTCAAATAGGCATCATATGTATCCTAGTAGTGTTGGGAATAAGAGTGCACATAGTTCATAAATGGGTTTCTCAAATTTAATATCATCAAAGAGCTCTATGTCCATGTGAGTTATGCTTGGTCTGAGAAACAATATGATGTGAAAGATTCAACCAAGGTGCACATTCCCTTCTCTATTAAGGGAAATGAAGGAGGGTGACATTGGATAAGGGAATGTCTATGAGCCCAATGGGAGAGGGGAAGCGACATTGAATGTGTCAGACCCTAACCCTTGTTAATATCTATGATAGTCATGTATTTTGAGCTATCTATACACATCCCATGTTTGGCCGACGAGGGGAGAATGAACCACCTCCTGTAAAAAGGTTACGAACCTGCCTCGGGAGGAGTACCCTAAAATGTGTTATGGGAATGGGATGAAGAATTTCACCTCATCAAATGGAAAGAAGGTACGTTCCATTTGTATTTTCATATTCCCTCATGGAATGAAAAATCCATTGATTACCCTTATTTCCAATGACAGGGAGGTCCATTTTAGCATCCCAAGGATAGACTCTAGGTTACATTGAGAATGCATACTTGAGGGCGTCCTGGGTGTCCGAACAATTTTGGGAATTGACTTTGTGGCTCCGCTTAACATGGAAATGAAGACATGTAAGGGTATATTGATACACCAAATGATCTAGTTATATGGGTTCAGTATCATTAATGATGCATTGGTATGATGCCAGTGAACTGGTTATTAGAGGGGACATGGATGGTTTGATGAGAATGGAAGGAAAATATTTGATCCTCAAGGTGGAAACCCTAAAGGTAACCCATTATGCTTTCAATTTTAATATGTTGGATAATAGTTTCCATGCATAGTGTACTATAATGTTGTTTAAGGGGTTGTTCGCGTACTGATGTGGTACACGGACCTGGATGAGAGAAGCCATACACAATGGTGGTATGTGGCCTCCGGTTCTATCTGCACAGCATGGTTCTATATGGTGGAGGGTCTTGTCAACATGGAGGGCACCACGTAGTTCCATTGACTAAATAAGGGGCCATGTGCATGTGGTTAACATGAAGTTAATTTTCTAAGGTTCTATGGTTCATGATTACCAATTAGGTTTATGACCAATTGATTATTATAATGTTTCTTTATTTTTAGGGATCGCGATAGTTTTATATCTTCCATAAAATGTCTGTGGTTATGTACATAATAAATCTTTATTCCTTAAAATCATTCCATTTATAATCTCTATGCCATTTTCAAATCCTCTTCCTTTCTATATTCCCCTAGTTTTTCCTTTTATATAGTGCTAGGGAAGAAGTATCTATGAGCACAGGGAACCTTTTGAGGAATTCCATGGTGGGATCAACTGAACCACAGATGACACGGTCAACTGAGTATCGTGGTGTTGTAGTTCCCATTAGAAGGAATCACTCCTCAATCCCAAGAATGACGCGGTTTAGAGGATGATTTCTGCCCCACCCCATCACTTAATTGCTTAGTATGCTGAGATGGTATGTGGGAAAAAACTTCTCCATTGGTCTTTCACCAATGATGTGATTCATGACGCCTTGATTCTTATTTTCATAAAATACAAGAATGGTTTGGTTCGGTGGTCAATTCTTCACGGACAAGTGTTTCAAGGTTGTCCGCGTACCACTTGGTTTGTGGTCTATGCCTCCCGTGGGCCTTTCCCGATAACTATTATGCGATCTCGTATGGGTATTTATTCCGAATAAGAATTATTTAAACTTCTCCTAATATTTTAATCCCCACATGATTCCCTTTACATTATCAAATTTTTGGGATTATTTTCTTTCCCATTGGGGATTTTATCTTCATGCTATAGTTATGTTATAAAGGTGGTAGTCTGGAAAAGACACGATTATGGTTTTCATTTCCTAATGAATAAGAGGAAGTATATGTGGATTATAAATTTTAACTAAATAAAAACATTTATATTATATATTAAAATCAATTATTATATTTCATCTATATCACTAGTGGTGGTAGGTTGTGGTGAAAATTAAAGATGATTGTTCTTGGAGATGATATTCCTCACAAACACACAATCAATGATTCTTTTTTTCTATGTGGATGTAAATGAATAAATAATGTATGATTCATTAGTATAATAAGAAAATCAGTATAATATTGATACTTTGGTGATTATATTACAATTTTTAGGATATTTATATAATGGAATGATTAAGATGAAAAGATTAATGATTTTGTAATAATAAAATTGGGACCTTAAAAAAAATTTGAATGCCTCCTTTGAAATGAATATTATATGTTATATTATGTAGAAATTTGTATTGAGGTATTTCCAAGAACATCTAGGAGATGAAAATTTAAATTTTTTCAAGTAAATTTTAAGTGGGATGTGTAAATTTTATAGGTTTTAATTAATCCCCTTTTATAAATAAATTAAATTTCATTTTTGTGAGTACCTTTTTTTTTCAAAAATGGACTACCACTATTCAAATTTTAGAGGATACAAAAGTGATAAAAAATGTATTATTGATGAGATTAGATAAATAAATCATTTTAACTCATTTTAATTGATGTTTTAAATATTTTTCAAGTCATTTACCAATAGGTTTTTTCATTCCTTCGATTTTATTTTTTTTGTATGCTAATAGTTTTTAATTAACTAATTAATATTTTATTTAATAGTAATATAAGATAACGAATATTAATAATATTTTGTGTGATGAACCTAAAGTTAATTCCAATATAATATAATTTTATTTTGAAATAATATAATATTATCATTTAAATTAATATATTTTATATATTAAAAAAACTCTGTAAAAATATTTCTATTTACAATTAGGTATTCCTAATAATATTGATATCTTAAAAAATTAAATGTGTGTTAATATATATATTTGTATCAAAATTATATTAAATTAAATTTTAATAATATATTAATTTATAAGATTATATATGTATTTGATAATGTTAAAAAAAATTCATATTAATTGTTTAAAAATTATATCAATTCTTAACATTGACCATAGTAATCATATTTGAATGACTATAACTGAATAGTTCATTTTATTGAATATTAATCAACTTATTTGAAATGTGAAATACATTTAAAAAAACATTTAGGTGTATGAAAAATTAATTTCATCATTATCCCTTTAAAAATATTTTTTATATTAAATAAATTATTAATTATAAAATATAAGTAAATAGTGAAATTATCAGTGTTATTGATTTTCATGATATGAATTAGTTAATTAAAATAAAATAATTTTTTTTATCTCATTCAGAGAAATCTAAAATATACTTTCAACATTAAATTGTTAAATTCAATGCGAACACAAAAATATGTTTTCAAATATGAATAAAATGATAATTATGCTATAAAATTACCAATATAGGTTTTATTGGTTCAACATATCAAATTAAAATAAATTTTTTATTTCATAAATACATATTTTATCTATAAAAATTGTATATACATTTTAACATCAGACTTATATACTAATAATGTTATAAAATTTATTGTATTGGTAAAAACTACATTTACCCAATTTACTAAAAAATATGTTATTTCATAAAAAATTTCTAAATAACAAGCTATGTTAATATTTTACGATGAATTAAAAAAATAAATTATATCTTAATAATTTAAATTTTCAAAACCTGTATTTTTATATTAATTAAATAAAAAATCTATAAAAAATTCATTTGTTGAAAATTAACCTTTTATAATCAAATCGAAATAATTATTTTCCAACTAAAGGTAATAATTATAAATTGACCACTATCTTAGGGTTCTTATTTAATTTTATTTTTGTTTTTCATATTAAATTTTTCACTGACCATTTCATTTAATATTTTATGTAACACAGACTATCGAACACAATTTTAATTTTAAAAAAAATATTTAATCATTATTTGTTCTAGTGTACACATGATTAATGATATTTTTATTTAATATTACATATGATAATATATTTTATTTGAGTAAAATTATATAACACATGATCTAGAGTATGCATCATTAATATTTTCATTGAATATTTTAAGGAACTATCTATATATAGGTAGGAATAATATATAAACTGATCAGAAAAGTGTCAAGTATGTATTCATTAAAAGGGTCTCAAATTTATTCATTGAATAGTTTTTTAAAAAATTATGTATTATGACTACTCAATCTATTACCATCTGATAAAAGATAATAATTTGGTAGATTATCTAAGTAGAAAATATCTTAAAAACTTATTTGTGATGAGGATTGAAAAGGGAACAATCTTTTTAAACATATAAAAGAAGGGATTGGGACGCATAAAGGGAGGAAAAATTCATTATGTGGTCAAATTTTTTCTTAAAAATCAGTAATGGACGATATTATGTAAGAATATATTGATCATATAGAGATACAAAATATGGTGGTTGCAATAAGTGGAAATACTCAGAGTTCCACATTATTAAAGATAAAGTTATAAGACTTGGGAAAGAGTTCTGATAAAAATAGACATAAATATTACATCATCTTGGATTAATAATCAATACATATCACATTTTAATACTCCTATGGATCATACATGTTTAGTTTTTTTAGAGTCTAGAAAACTAATAATATTGTTTCTTTAATTATATTTATGATATCCCATAAATATTTTCATTATAATACACTTATATAAATATCATATATATAACCTTTCTTCAAAACCTTGTAATAGAGAACATAATAAAGGGTTTGAATTTATGCCCTGTTAGGGGAAAATGGTATATATCAATCCTAATAAATCATAATACAAGAATATTTTTATAATGAAAAATAGTGTTCATGTTCTCAAAGAAAAAGATTCATAATGAAAAAATACTATATCATAAACTGTAATATAAATTCATTTCTTGAATCATGATTAATGATGGTGTCAAAATAATAATCATCATTCAATATTATTATAATTAGTATGTTATATAATATTCATAAAAATCATTATCTTATGAACTTAGATGTTCCAAATCATGTCCATGCATATTTTTTAGAGCATTGCCTGAATCCGTAGACAAAGTCTACTTTGTTTTTGTTATTTTAGTGTAAATGGGTGACTTACCTCTAGTCCTTCATACCTCATCCCTAACTAGCCAATGTTCAGTTCTCCTTGCATGGTTTTTTATAATCCTTGTTAAATATTTGGATATTATTATTATAGAGCATACAATGATGACTATTATACATGTTTCCATATGCTGGACCATTTGGGAGGATAGAAACCAAGATCAGTCTGGCTTCAATCAATCCCTAATCTATCGTTAGATGAGATTAATGTCACTCATCCTAGATTTGGGCTTGTTATTGAAGGAGGGTCAGTTGTCCGCTATGGCCTTCATAAATCTCAATAAAACCTACATGCTAGACAAGGTGAGAGGGCATTGGATCAGGTGGGATCATCCTCTTGATGGCCTAAAGCTTAATGTGGAAGGCTCCATTATGAATGCAGTAATTAGGTGCGGTGGGTTTCTCTGGGATTCATGGGGTTTATTGCTATTGGGGTTCATCCATTTTTATGGTCTGGGATGTTCCTTGGGTGTGGATGTGCAATCACTTCTTTCCAGTCTGGTTCTCTGTAGAAGACGATGTCTCCTAGTGGCCAAAATATAATTCTATTCAGAGGTTCTTCTTATAGCAATTCATGGACGTCATATGGTTCCTTGGGAGTTGGTCTATATGATTTAGAGAAGTTTAATATAGAAAAAACAAGGTAAACTTAATCATCATATTTGGAAGGATTCGATATTTGTAGTAGACACTATGGACAATTTGATGAGTCTGGATAATAATCTATTTATTTTTGACTGTTTGTGTTCTCTTCCTACAGAATATGAAGATATAATTCAAGGATACACCCTTGGTCTACATAATATTCTCTACTTGAGGGGTTTTGGGCATGATTGTTTCCATTACAATGTTTAAAAATCATAATTTTCATCATGGCCACACTGAATACTGTGAGAATTGATATAAGCAGTTGTACCCAAAATTCAACATGTGAAAAATGTTATTCAAAATCATGTCCATGTTTATCATTATCATATTTTTATATATCAATGTTTCAATGATAAATTAATTTTATGTGTATAATGAACTCAACCATCACATAATCATAATCAATTCATATGTACATTGTAATTTCTTGAAAACATATTTCATTTTTCCATAGATTTTCCCATGAAAAAAATGTTTCATGGAGAATTCATCATCACAAAAAATAACCATCCAAAGGAATAATACATATTGTATCGTTGGATGGTTTCCATGGTGACACATTAGTACAATAAATTGATGTAATAGTGGATGAAAATACCTTAAAACGGTTATTAGAACATTTTGTGATTAAATACACTTTTTATTTTAAATTGCATAAATTAGAACTAAATTTTTCATGAAAATTAGAAAACATAGTGTCTTGTAAATGAACAATGTATTGATGAAATTTAATCTTAAAATCACTGATTATTCATGATTAAGGGAAAATATGGTTTCATTTGTCAAAAAAAATATTAGCTTCACAACTTTGGTAAAAAGTAACTCATTTAGAAAAAGGTTACTGAATACATTTTAAAAACATTTTGAAAAGAAAATTTGTGAAAAAATGAATTTAGAAATTATATTATAATAGTAAAATCACACTTGGAAGCATTTTAAATAAAATATTGACACTAAAAAAAATATTTTTGTTCATTAAGGAAATAATGTAGGTTTTTAACAAAGAAAATATATATAATTTTTAACTATAAAGGACATGAAAATTATACTATTGCACGAAAATTTTAGTAATAAAAAAAGAAATAAATAATTCAGTTTAAATGATATTATCTATATCATTTCATTAATTGGATATTTATAATATAAAATATATAAATGTGATGATATTTTAACTTAAATATTTTACTTCAAGTCATGTCTTACTTCCCAAATGTCCAATTATCATGTGTAATATATAGAGGTATTATACATACATTATATAACCACATCAACATGTTCAATTATCATATATAATATACATTAATTTATTATACATATATTAAAGTACCATATCCATATATGATGTAGTATGTATCATTCCTTCATAATTTCAATTTCTCCTTTATTAACAATTTCTTCATTATAATGATCATTTTGGTGAAAAATAGTCTATTTTTAAAGTATGTTTCAGTTTTACGGTTCCAGTGAATGCACCCTGGTCATGATTTCATCATATAAAAAATATTTATCAATAATATACACATTATAAACATTAATATAATGATGTGGTGAATAATTAATCACATCACTTTGTGGAGGTAGTGCTCCAAACATACTCATAAGTGACATTATCATTTTGTAAAATATGGAATGTAAATAAGATATTTACGATATAATAAATATAGAAGTATAATTGTGTAATATATACCATACATAAAAAAATATCATTCATAATATACATTATTTACTTATGGTGATGAAAAATAGAATGGATCACTTCGTGAAGAGATATTTTACTTGTACACAAGAACGATGCTTTTGTTTCCCATTTGATAGAGAAAGAAATTAATAAAAAATTTCAAATCAATGTAATAAAATTTCAGTATATTTATGATAATATATTATAAATTTTATGATTGACAGATTAGTTTAACAGATTGTGGAGGAATAACTAAAATTGAATATACTCTTTTAAGATTTATACCTTCTCATCGATAAAGCCACATTAACATAAACATTCATCCTTGAATAGATGGTATTATAATCCAAAAATAAACCCTCCGACATGGGGAGGTATTTTAAAAAGATATTTTGTTAGTTCTTTTCCATTATAATAGACTATTAAAATGTATATAAGATTGGATATGAGGTGGTATTTAATAACTGAGGTAGAATACCCTATTAGAGTTTCTCTAATGATTAAAATATATCGAAGTAAAATTAAATAAAAAATATTCCAAATGAATCATATTTTATGAGTAGACTATATAAGTAAAACATCTAAAAATGAAATTTTATTTATATTTGTTTTTGGTTTATTTTAAGGCTGTTTGTTTTTATTTTTGCCCTATTAACGTATTTTAACTCTTACAATGGTAACCAATTTTTTACATAAATTATGTTCAAAATGAGTTAAATGATGATTCAATATTTAAAAAATTTGTAAACAATTTTTCTAAATATGGATCCCATTTTATCAAATTCAATTTAATAATATGGATGAATTTAATGAAAAAACCAAAAAAACTTGATGAAAATTTGTTTTGCAAAAAAATGCATATTTAAGAATAAAAAAGTTTTTAAACCAAAATTAAACATAACACATTTATTAATGAAATTTAATATATTTTTTTCAATTAAATAGAGATAATAAAATTATGTATAAATTGAAAACAAAATGGTTCTTTTAAAATAAAATTGTGGAAGATATACTTTTATATAAAATTGGTTTTTTTCCCTATTCACAAAAAATCAAATCATTTAAGAAAAATATCCATATTTCACTTCAATATAATTTAAATATAATAATTTAAAAAAATATTTCATTTTTTTGTATTTTAATTTATAATATTTACCGAAATTAATTCTAATTTTCCTTCATAAAATTAAATAATAATCACTTTTGAAGAAAACATATTTTTGAAGCATAATATTACTTTACTGAAAATTATGAACTTTTTTATTATGAATTATATAAAATTAATAACTATATTTTTTCATAATGTGTATTATTATTCATAACATAAATTAAATGGTTATATTATATTGATTAAATTTTAAATTTAATAATTCAATAGAATATCACAGTTTTTTTTAAACTCGGTATTTCATGTAACGTAATCTATCCAGAAAATTATCATTATTTAAAGTGACATATATCAAAAAATCACCATGTTTTACATTATACCACAGTAAAAATTATATCTTCTTTAAAATTACTTCACTAAAATACAAAAAAATAAAAATTATTTATCCTCATGACATGATCTGGTTCCCACATAGTTTCCCAAAATTTTTGGTTTCACCAAAATACTTTGACAGGGTGAGTCATCGCATTCCACATATATTTATCTAATTTATCCACAATATCTCTATGTTAATAAAAATGAAATATATCATTAAATTGTGGTATTTTAATATCCCAATTATTAATAGAATATTTTTTATATATTTATTCTTTTCATTTATTTAAATAGTAATTATTAAAAAATAATTTATTTTATAGTTATTTGTTTTAAAGAATTATTCTTTAAATAATATAATTTTATATTTAAAAAATAGTTTATTTTTTGATTTATAAAATGTAAATTATCTTAGTATGAATTGTGATGAAATTTCCAAAATAAGATTTTTTTTGAATAGTAAGAAATACTGGTTTTTATAAAATATGGTATTTATTGATGTCATGGAGATTTTTTTTGGTATAAAATTTACTAAATTTATTTAGTAATAAAATAATTATATTATAAGTATAATATTGTACATAACTAACATTAATCGGGATAATTATATTCAATTCATCAAAATAATAAATATTTTTGTCCCTATTGACATAGTGCAGGCAAAACATTATCAATGTAAATTTGGTTCATTATAATTAATAATTCTAGGATAACATTATTTACAATACTCATTTTAACTGTTATAGTTTATTGATGATTTTTGTAGATAATTTTTAATATTATATTGATATAACATTAATCATATCCAAATTTATGTGAAATGCTTGCGTAGGGCATGAAAAGACTAAATAACAAAATTAAGATTTTATATTGACATGTATATGAGTCAATATAAACAATTAATGAATCTAGAATTTTATTCTGAACCTAATTAAATTATATATATGATAATGATAAATCTGTAGTATCTATATATGAAATAATTTAAATTAATGCATTTGGATTGTGAATGTAGTTATTATCCAGGCATGAGGAAATAAAATAAAATATTATTAAAATTATAGGAATTAATAAAAGGCAAAAAATTTCTCAAAATTTTTTTATATAATAAAATAACGAGCATGAAATTTTTTTAATTCAAAATGTGGACATTCTGGACCGACAAGAATCATATTAGTACCTTTATAATATTTTATAAAAAATGATGACAACTTGTTCAAACTATAACATTCAATTTGTGTAATATTTTAATTTTATGTTTTATAGATAATTTTGTTTATAAAAAATATAATTTGTAAATATAATTCAATTTTATTTCACATAAAATATTACTTTTTATTTTCATCATATAAATAATTACCTTAATAGATTGAACAATTATGATGCTATAAATATTTAATTGTTGAATAAATAATATTAATCATTTTAAAATCCTTAAGTAAATAAAATATAATATTTATAAGTCAATTATAGATTTAAATAAGTAATTATAACATTTATAAGATATAATAAATAATTTTATTCAATTTTTATACTTTCATTTGATGTGTTAATTGTTATGATTTTGAATAGTTTCACTATGAGAAAAATCATTTTTTCATGATTATAATATTTAATTTAAATATTTAAAAATTGAAAAATTATTGAGCAATTAAAAAAATGATAGGAATTTGTCTAAAATGTGATATAATACGTTGTTACCCATTTAGGAAGTCTTAAAACCTATAATATATTTATTATATTTGAAAATTCTGTGTAATACTAATATTACCATTCACATAAATTATAAAATGAGGCTCCCTCATTCACAAAATATCATCCCACCAAGACATATAGTATGGATAATATCCTCCAAATTACCTCATACATAACCATTCTAAGAAACATTAAGTTGATATCTGGGGGAATTATTTAAAAATTAAGGTTCCTTTTTATTCTCTATTAAATTAATTTTCATGTATACCATATCCCCACCTCTTATCAAATTTTTCCTCACAACATAATTATAAAAGTTATATATGGATGTGTTTTGGTTATTATGTTATAATCCTCATAAAATCTCTGACATTCTCTATAATTTCTTAAATAACACAATTGTCATCTTTGGTGCGTTAATTCACCTCTGTGAATAGTGGTTTTTCATTTCCCCTTTTCTGAAATCAAGAATAGATTAATTTAACATTGAATAGTTTAAAAGGAACTAAATAAATATATTTTATCACTTTTAGATTATTATTTCATTTTTACAAAAAAAATATATAAATAAAATGTCTTTGGAAACCATAAAATAAACACACCCTAAACAATGAAAATAAGAAAATATTTTGAATAAATGGGATGAAAATGATATCAGTTGATAATGTAAGGTATTATAAACATGTTATTAGTTCTGTAATATATTAATTATGCTATTGAAACACTTATATTTTCAGTTTTAAATAAGTTGAGGTATGTCAAGTATGAAGTAAGTGACTTCCCTCTCAAAATCCTTTATATGTCACTTTTACATAATTCAATAATATTGTTCTTTTTTTATGGAATGGGTTGTTTCTCATTATTTAATGATGATATATTACTAAGATGTTTTCACTATATATATATATTAATGTTATTTTTAATGATATAATTTCATTATTATGTGAATGATTTTTATATATTAAAAGGATTAGTTTAATGAAAAGGGTATTTTAAAATAATAATGTATTTTGACTAAAGGATGAAATATGTTATTATGTATTTTATTCATGATATTTACTATGGATATAGTTTATGAGGGGTTGATCCCATTATATATATAGATATGATGGATTTAACCCCATTATAGTTCTCCAAAGCATTGAGTACTCCATCAATGGACGTTAAACGAATGGTATTTCCATTAATAAGGGTGAATGTAAGAGTGATTTGGTAAATGTGTAACAAGGAACTACATGGTGTTTCTATGGCTGATTATGAGTTTTCACGAAAAGTGTTTATAATTGGTTTTCATGTCTTCACTTGACTAATAGTTTTTATTTTAATTATGTCCCTTACTGTGATATTTATTCTCATCCCATGTTTTTAAATATTTCTCACCGGTTATATGAATTTTTAATAGAATGTAACAGGTCATGATAAACATTTATGAAGATTTATCAATGATTTTTTTAAATGTTTTATATTATGAAAAAATGCATGTTGATTTTGTAGTATTGTCTTTGTATAAGTGTAGTTCATTATTTATGTATTATGTCCAAATATACTAAAATATTAAACAAGAAAATATCCACAATTTTAAATAATCTATGTTCTTGAATAATATCCAAGAATATGTAATGTTTTAAGGAAGGGTCCTTATAACTATTTTCAAAGGATGGTTTAGATAATTTTATGGGTAAGGATGATATTAATAGAATCCTGTAAATTATTTATACTATATGGTTGATTTGAAATTATATGGAATTTAATGATTCCGTGTTTATTCTTCAAATATATATTTATTTAGAGTTGTTTTTTTTTGATAAGAAATTGGGAAACTAAAGTAGAATAGAACATATAAAATGATATCCCTTAGAATCTAAAACATGTTATGGTGGGAATCAGAACTGAGTAGTTTTTGACATGAATGGCACAGTTTACTCAGGTGATAAAAGGCGGTGATATCAATGATATAGAAGAACCTTTTCAACCTAGATGAGTAATGAATTTTTTCGATAATGTTATGATGAAGCATCCTCTAACATTCAGTAGAACTAAAAATCCAATGATAGGTGAATGATGAATCAATTCTCTTGAAAATATATTCTATGTTATGAGATGTTCAAAATTAAAAAAGTAAATACTAATAATTTTTTCTTTTATGGTAAAGGAGATAATTGGTTGTCACTTGTTAAGAATATGAGAGAAAGAGATGATCTTGAATGTCTAGAATGAGATAACTTTTAGTGTCTTTTTCTGGAAAAATATTTTCCAAAATCTATTTGAATCAGAATGGAGAAAAAATTCTTGGAACTAAAGTTAAAAGATTATGATTTTATGGGAGCGTATGATGAAAATTCTACACTACTGTATAAGCGCATACAAGAATTTACTTGGGACTTTAATAGTAAAATTAGCAGAATTTATTGTGAATTGAAATCATTATTTTGAAGATATTTGGCATCAAGAGTGATTAAAAGATATGAGAAACTTATTCATTGTGTGGAAAAACATGAGATATAGTTTAATGACACATATATGCCTCATGATAAAAGTAATAATACTATATTTTGTTGGAATACTTTTGGAAAAATATTCATCAATAAAATACGGAGGTATAAATATCAATTTCCATTACTATGAAAAATTATTTAAAAAATAATCAAAGATAATTCCATGTAAATTATGGGAAATTCCACCAATATGGATTTTTTTTGGAAAATTTCCCTTGAGTGTAAGGAATGTGATACAGTAATTAAAGATAATTCAATGGTGAGATGAATTAACTATAAGTAAGTGGGTCATATTTAAAAAGTGTGTCGGAAGCTGGTCACTCAGTAAGGAAACCAACAACATTGGATGTAGAAGGGTGTGGAAAAATCCTTTTCAATCACTTCATAAGATATAGAGATATCAAAATATTTTTTATTAATTAAATTTTTGTTTTTATAGATTTTGAAAATGTTTTTTTTATTATGGATCAACATATTCCTTCATTTCTACGAATTCTTCTGCTAAATTGGAAATTCTTCCTCATAAAATATATCCAAAACTCATTGAAAAGACCCCTAGTGGAAATATTATGAAAAAAGAAATTATAAGAATCTACCTATTTTTTTTGTGGAAAAAGTTTACCTGAATACCATGTTTTATTGCATATATTTTATTTTGATGTTATTTTGGGAATGCACTACATTTCATTTTATCATGATATGATAGATTATAGAGTAAAAGAAATTTTTTCAAAATGTGTTTTAGTTTGTGTACAATAATGAACCCATACAGATGATAACATATCAGAAATCTATGAAACTATTAAAATATGTAAATTACTATAATCTCATGCACTTTATTGAATGTAAGGTATCCATTTAGATTTATCTTGTTCCAATGGTAAATGATTATTTTTACGTATTTGCTGATGATTTTTTAAGTCTTATTCCTGATCGAGAGGTTGAGTTTACTATATTATTAGTTCCGGATGCAAATCAAATATCTAAAACCTCCTATCAAATAGCTAAAATATAAGTTTTAGAGTAGAAAATTAGCAAGATGGATTATTATATTAATGCTTCATCCATCCCCGAACGTCATCATGGGGTCCTTCTATATTTTTTATTAAAATAATTGATGGTTCAATAAATATTTACATTGACTATAGAGCCTTGATGCACATCACTATTATGAAAAAATATCCTTTTCCTCATATCAATGATTTATTTGATTTACTCTTGGGAGAATAATATTTTTCAATTGTTATTCTGAGGTCAGGGTACCATAAGTTGAATGTAAAGAAAGAATACATGTTGAAGTCTATTCTCTATCCTAGATATTGTCATTATGAATTTGTTGTTATGCCATTTAGGGAATCTAGAAAACCTACTTTCTTCATGGATATTATGAATAGAATATTTTATGTGTTCTTAGAAAAGTTTTTGGATGTTTTTATTAATGAAATAATGTTATATTGTAAAATAAAGATGTTCATGAGAGATATATAATGATTTTTTTCCAAAACATAAATGAAAATAAACTAGATGGAAAATTCATCATGTGTGAATTTTTGTTCCAAAAAAATTTCAATCCTTGGTCACATTGATTCTAATGGTGGGATAACTATTGCTACTATTAAAATAAGAGTTGTTTAAGAATTCCAAGGACCCACAATTATAATTTATATTCATTGTTTTCTTGGGGTTAAATGATATTATTGAAGGTTTATTGAAAACATTTTATTGTTATCTATCTCACTAAATTAGTTAACTAAAAAAGTAATAAAATTATGCTAGAATCAATTATGTGTTGATTTTTTTAAGGACTTGAAATGAATATGGGTTAATGCTGTAGTTATATCCCTAACTTCCAGAAGTGGTGAATTTTTTATTTACATTGATCTATATTGATGGGACATCGATGTGTTCTGATGTAGAATGATTTGGTAATTTCATATACATCGCCTTAGTTGAAACATAATTATTTTTATTAACCTTTTTATGATTAAGAATAAATTTATATTTTTTAAATTAATGATTTGGAGGCATCATTACTATAGAGAAAAATTTAAAATATATAGGGACCACAAATGTTGGAACAATATATTTAATCAGATATAATTAGTCATGAGGCATAGAATATGGATGGAACTAATACAAGATTATGATATAAATATCCATTACCATATTGAAAAAGAAAACTAGGTGGCTGATGATTTGAGTCATAAAATAAGGATTCCTTAACCCAAATATATTTGGAACCTAACCCCATAATGAATGATTTGGTATTTTTTTTTGTACGTTTTTGGTGCATGAAATCCTTGTATGTTGTTTCAAGTGTTTAAGCAATCATCTCTATCAGATAGAATTAAGAATGTATAGAATAAAGACCATGAATTTCTAAAAATTAAAAAACTAGTTATGAAAGGTAATTTTATAGATTTTAATATTGATAAAGATTGTGGTTTGTGGTTTGGGAAGATAATATGTGTTCTTTGTGATTCATAGCTGATGAAAGAGTTGTTATGTGAAGCTTATAGTTCACTATTTTTAGTTCAACCTGGCAGCATTAATATGTACACGGATCATCAGAAGTATTATTATTGTGATGGAATGAAAAGATATTTTTCATATTTTACCCTGAAATGTTTAACATTTCAATAAGATAAAGTAGAGTTTATGTTACCTAAGAAGATGATTTAGCATTTTCCAATGTCATAGTGGAAATGGGAAAATATATCCCTAGACATCATGGTAGGACTACCAAAGTCATATTGAGGTTATTATGTATTCTGTATTATTATATATTTTTTGACTAAATCATTTTTATTTCATTCCTATTTGATACCATAGATCTCAATATCATCATTATCGACTTTTCCTCAATGAAATTTTTATGTTCCACCAAGTTCCTCTCTCTATTGTATCATATCTTGATCCCAGGTTCACTTTTAACATTTTCAAAATAATTCACAAGTTGTTGGGGATAAAAATAAATTACTATAAATATTTTCATCCTCAATAAGATTGTTAGTCTGAACAAACAATTTAGACATTGAAGGAAATGCAACAATCTTGTTCAATAGATTATGAGGGAATTTGTTATCTACAGATTTTGTTTGTTGAGTTTTATTATAAAAATGGATTTCATTCGAGTATATAGATGGAACATTTTGTGGAATTATATGTAATGAAATAAAAAACTACAACATTTTGGGATGAAGTTTGGGAATTGATGTTGATGTGAAATAAATTACTAGAGGAATTTATTAGAAAATTCCTTTTGATTCACCGACATATGAGGAAATATCAGAGTATGAAGAAACTTTATGCAGAAAACCGGGGGAAAGATGATTCATATGATGTATGTCATCATGTTTTCTTAAAAATTTATCCTTGTGAAAGTGGTATGTGTTTGATAAGAATGAAAATTTCAGTCCAAATTTCATTAGACCTTTAAAATTCATTTAATATTTGGACTAATTTCCTATCGAGTATCTTTACCATTGATTTTTACCTCATGTACAATTTTTTTATGTTTTGATCTAAATAATGTATGTTACATATTCATATATAGTTATGAGACAAGAAATAGTTCATCTATTATAGATCCATTCTAATGATGAGAAACATGATCAGATTCATCATTGTTGAGTGCATGTTTTGCAGAATTAAATAATTTACCATGTTATGGTTTTGTGGGGAAAGAAAAAGGTAGAAGTTGAAACATGAGAATCCAAAAATGTTTTGAGAGAATAGTACCCTCATTTTTTAATAACTGAATAAAAATTGAAACGATTCATTTTCAAAATGGCAGGGGGGACAATGTAACAACCCCTGTAATTATTGAATATTTTTTTTATTTATAATAATTTTTTATCTAAATATTAATTCATAAAAATAATAATTTATTATATGTTATTAATTTTAAATCAGTAATTTTTAAATTAATTTTTTTTATTATGATAAATCTATTTTTATTTCTCAATTATGTTGAAATTATCAATGTATGCTTTTTTTTATTTTTCTGAAAATGTTTAATTTTTGGTGATTAGTAAAAAATATTTTTTTTATATAATACTATATTTTTTGTGAAGTCATGAAGATCTTTTTGTGACATAAAGTTTATTAAATTTATATATTAAATAAAAAATGATATTATAAGAGTAATATTGTATTGATATAATTTACAAGATGAAAATTCTATTCTATACATGATTATTACTAAAATCATTATCTGCGCAGTATTGTTAATTTCAATTTTGGTTCCTTATAAATAATAATTGATTGATAGAAACTATTTTCAAGATTAATTTATTAATTATTAATGATAATTTATTTTTATGGATATAAATTTTGAATTTTATATCTGTGTAACATTAATCATATCCAAATGCGTGTTCAATGTTTTCATAGGCCAAGAAAATAAAAATAACAAATTTAAGAAGTTTTTTGACGGGTATATGAATAAATTTAAATAATGAATTTATATATAATATTATTTTAAACCTAATTAACATATTTTTAAGATAGAAATTTATATTTAATTTTTATGTATGTAATAATTAGCATTTATGCCTATGTAATCCTAATGCAGTTCTAGTGCAAGGTGAAGTTAAATAAATAAAATGATGTTATTAAAATTATATGAATTTTTTTATGATAAAAATATTCGATAGAACATTTTATATAATAAAATAATGACCATTAACATGTTTTGAATAAAATTGGAGAAATTATGGATACATATGGAATGAATTATTTTAATTATGTTATTATATTAAAAAGAAATAAAACATTCTTCTCTCTATAACTTTCAATTACTATAATGTTTTAATTTAAGGGTTTTGAAAATAATTTTTTTGAAAAAAAATTGTATTTTGAAATATATTTAAATTATATTTCTCATAAATAATTCATTCTAAATTATAGGTGATAAATAATTACCAAATTGGCATAAAAACTGTGATGCATTATATATTTAATTAATGAATAAAAAAAATTAATGAGATTAGAAATACTAAAATAAGTATAATTTATTATTTCGGAGTAATTTCACGATTTCTATAGGTAATTATAATATTTATAAGATATAATAAATAATTTAATTATAATTGGAATTTTTTTATTATTCTAATGTCAAGATTCTGAAGAGTGTTAATTTGACAAAATTATTTTTCGTGATTATAATAATTAATTAAAATATTTAAAAATCACTAAATAATTTAAAAAAGAAAAAAATTAAAATTATTTGGTCTAAAATGGTTTGCACTAAGTTTTTTATTCAATTTGGAAGTCTTAATACCCAAAAAAATTATTATATTTTAATAAATTGAGTAATTTTTATGATACCCATCACCTCAATTATCTAATGTCTCTCCCTCCTTCAAAAATTTCCATAAACCCAAACCATCTTGTTCAGATAAAAATTGACAATTCTATCCACATATTCCCTTTTTACATTCATGTGCATATCATATCACAAAAATACCACTTCCAAGAACTAATTTAGTGGTTGTCAAGGGTGATTTTTTAATAAGTAAGGTTTTTTTCTTCTCTTTTAATTTATTTTTTAACTTATACCTTATCGCAAACTATTATTCAATGTTTCATGAACAATTTACTGTCACATATATATTGGTGTATTTTTTTTGTTTATGGTATATTCCTCATAAAATCTGTCATATTCTCCATTATTTCCTAAATAATGAAATCATCATATTTGGTGTGTTAATTCACCGTCTTCTTGGATGATGATTTTTTGTTTCCCCTTTACCAAAATCATAAAAATTTTAATTTCAAAAGTTATTTTTTTCAAAATGATCAAAATATATATATTCTATCATCTCTAGATTATTATTTCATTTCTAAATGGAATTCCATCAATAAAACAAACATCTAAAACATCAAAAAAACACACCCGAAACAAAAAAAAGAAAATATTGTTATGAAAATAGTGGAAAATGTTATAATAAGATAATGTAAGGTATTAAAAACATGATTTTAGATCTATAATATATTAATTAAACTATTAAAACCATTATACAATATTGTTTAACCCATTTTAAGGAATTCTAACAAGAGGTACAAGACATTCCATTTAAAATCCTTTAAAATGTCTCTTTTACAAAATTCAAAAAATTGTTTTTTATGGAATGGGAGGTTTCTCATGATTTAATGACTATATATCACTATTATATTTCCTTTATATTTTTCCCATAGTTATTTGTTGAGAATATTATTCAATTATTACATGGACAGAATATATATATTATTATAGATTTATTTTACAAAAAAAAGATATTTTGAAAATATGAATATATTTTCCTGAACAGTTGAAATGGGTTATCAAGTGTTTTTTTCATTATTTGTTTAATGTAAACATCTTATGATCATTTGATCCTATTATAACTCAAGATATAATATTTTCTGACCAATTACATCACAATATATATTGTGTTGAACCATATATATCTCAAGATAAGCTGGGTAATCCCAATTATAGCTCTCCAATGTATTGGGTACTCGAGAGATAAAAGTTGACCAAATGGTTATTCAATGTGTAATTGTTAATGTAACAGTTTTATGGTAAATATTTATTAAGGAATCTACAATATATTTCTATTAATTATTATGATATTTGATCAAAATGGATTAAAATGAGTTTTCAAGTTTTCAATGCAGTGACAATTTTTCATTCTTTATGTCCCTTACTATGATTTTTTGTGCTCAACCCATGTTTTTAAATGTTTTTAAAGGGTTATAATGAAGTGTATGTGAAAGGAGGTAGTCATGTTAAATGTTAGGATGATTTTAAGATAAAACATGTTTTATTTTTTAAATATTTTATATTATGAAAAAATTGTACTATTTTAGTTGTATCCTCTTTGTATGAACATAGTTAGTAATGTATGTCTTATATTATATTATTCTAAAACTAAAAACCTATAAATATCCTAAATGTTAAAGAATGTATTTTCTTGACTAAATTCATGATTATGCAATGTTATAAGGCTAGGTCCAAATTTGTATGGCCTTGGAGTTCATTATATATGAAGGATCATATATGTACTTCCTCAAGATAAATACTTGAAACACATAGTGAGAATGAGATATATTTGATGGAAGAGTGAATCATTAAGTAACATCCCCTAAAAAATTTTTAATTTTAATGGAATTAAATATCACAGAACCATTTTTCCCTTAATTTGATATATAATAATCTTCTTAAGAGGATATATTCATAGGAATACCATATTACCAATATCAATGTCTATCTCTCACATAGGATTATCAACACAACTTTTTTTATCAACACTTAGTTAACCAGATGTTCTATTGAATGGGTCTATACATTAGTATGATTTACTCTTCTAGAATAGCTCCCAATATATGTTTCTCCCCAACATCCTCCCAAAACATTAGAATTGTGCATTTATTACCACAGATGGAATAAGCCAACTGAATTCTTAGGAGATAGCTATTTTTACAAAAACTCCACAAAATTTAGCTATTGATCCCAATTACTGTAGTGATCTATATAATATTATATCAACATATCATATATTGAATGAATGTACTTAATAGATTTACCATAATTATTAGGATGATATTTGGTACTAAAGATTAACTCTATATTCAATTCTAACTTTTGAATTCACAAGACCATCTAGTTAATATTTGAATCCTAATAATATACAATAGAATATGGTAGTCTATGAAACAAAAAAACATCCTTAATCTATATCATGGAAATATGACCAACAGGGAAATAAAATCAAATTATAATGAATTGTATTAATTTAAGAATGAATTCTACATTATCCCAAATAACATTGTGCACTTTAGATATTATGGGGATTCTGATGATGAATTCGAGTATAATGTTTTCACATATCAATTTTGGTAAGGGTGATGGTTGTAATATTCTCTTATAGTTCTCTCTATCATCCTATATATGATTACATAAAATTAATATAGTTATATACATTTAAATATCTCAGTTGTTGTTATCTCATAAGAAATAATCATTCATATATCTATAAATTATTATAGATCTAAATGGATAGATAACGATAAACAATGAGATTCATCTAATAACTCATTATAGAAGTTGGGTATTGATATGAAAAATCATTTATTCCTAAACAATATGTTTCCATAAAAATCATTGTTAAAATCAAGAAAATATCTTAGATTCTTCCAAATTTCCACATCCCCCTTTTACTCCACAATAATCATCACATGAATGGATAATAGATTTTAAACATTGAAAGACATTATATTTAATATTTCTACCTGAATTCATCATCCATAGTTTTTATGTCCATAAATTTTGTATCTATTTATATCCTCACTGGGGAAAAAATATCATTATATTCCCAGCCTAGGTCATCACCCATCGTGTTCCCCTTTCCAAGGTGGTCATGTATTAAGTAGTAATAATATTTAATAAACTCAGTCTATCCCCTTTCGTTAATATTCAAATATTTATGTGTGAACATATACATAAATATTTTAGGATTATTATATCTATCAAATTATTAACCAAAAACATAATTCCTTTAAATCACCAATTTAAAGATTATTTTATTCTACTTTAAATCATTATTTGGGTAATTTTTTAATGATTTTTTCATTTGGAAGGAAGTATAATATTTAATTATATAATTTTACACGAATAATTATCTGAATAACTTCATTGGTTCATCATTATTGATCACATCATATACTCCAATATAAATAAGTGTGATCACATGTGAACTTACTAAACTTCTTTTCAACTCCTCCATATTATTCTACCATTCATTTATCTATAAGAACTTAGAACCCTTCTGTGTTAATAATGTTTTTTAAATAGATATCTATGAGAAATTATTCAAAAATAATAGATAATATATAGTCAATCCAATAAAACGATGGAACGTAATTATTATTGTGGGTTGAGACCAGTGGTAATCAACTTAAATATTTTTGTGATCTACCGCTACACCCTCACCATATATTATATGTCCCAAGAATAGAAAATTATTTATCCAAAAGAAAAACATTGAAGAAATTGGAAAAAAATATTATTCCTCATGATCATCATCAAAAACATTAAATTACCTTTTTGATCATCAATACATTTTAATATATTAGAATATCATCTAGAAAGACAACCACAATCAAATCAAGGTAATATTTAAATACTCTATTCATTTGATCAATGGGGATAGCGATAGAATTGGTAAGTTCAAGTGGAATTGCTACAATTTCATAATTAATATACGTTATACAAAAGGTTATCATCAAAATTTCTTCCTTTATGGTCCTCAATTAATGATATCTAGAAAGAATTTTATTCTTTTCAAATAATATATCTTAATTTAGTTGATTAAATAATTCATAAATACAGAGTAGAGGATCTTTTTTCTTGATAAATAAATGGGTAATGTTATTGATATTCTATGAAAATATATATTGATTGATATTTCTTCTTAGAAAACATATTTGGTGAACCCTATGGTGATACATGGGGTCATTTGAGTACTTTGTCCAAGTTCTGTTGAAGTGTCTTTTATAATTCCTACAACTCATTTAGGGCCATTCTATATGTTGTATTTGAAATATGTATTACACAAGGAGTATGATCAATTGAACTCTCACCATCATCATTTAGGGGAATAATAGGTATGTTTTTGGAAAATACAAGGAAGATTATAAATATATCTAATACTGATATTCTACCCATTCATTTTTTAAACAGACTACATGAATAGGTAGTAAGGGCCATATAATTCCATTAAAAAATTTTGTTGATCTTTGAATAGGTAGAAAATATTTTATTGATTAAGAATTTAAATTTTGATTTCTCTTCCCTAGCTATCGATACTGGATTTATATAAAAACTCCAAAAAATTAAAAAAATTATATCAAATTCAACTATATGGATGGTTATAAGATTTACAAGATGGGAATTCCCTCTATAATATATCATATAGTTGTTATAAATTTAATATTTTATCCTAATTACAATAGGTTTTTTTATTGTACCGACAAATTAAATAATCATTGATGAGTTGGAAAGATATTGTTATAAAAATCATTAGATATAAAAGAGTTGGTATAACTAAAATCTAATAATACATTTTCATTTGTATAATTCATTGTATGTGTACAATACACCACATCATTATCCTAACCCACATCTATTGTGATTAAAAAGGCATTAACTTCATCATTTCTCTTAAGAAGTTGTTGATTACTACCATATTAATTATATGTTATTTTAGAGTATTGAATATCATTGTTCCAAATCATACAAAACATGAAACATTGAACATTATTGGCTGAATCGTTCTTCTCCTTTTTTTAATTTTCAAAAAAATTATCTCCCCCATCAAGAATCACTAGATATTTGGCCACACATTCAATAATGGTAGAATTATATAGTTCTTTTAAATTAGTTTGTAGAGATCTCCCCATAATATTTTTGGTTGGGAGGTTATTGGAATTTCAATATTACATGGTATTTAAGATTAGAGTTTCCATTTTTCTATATTTCTCTCTTCTTTAACAATAAATAGATTAATAATAATTGTTCACACACCCCATTTATACCATCAGAGTATATGTTTTAACTTATTTATTATAACTAAATTCTATTATGGTTAATGATTTACTATTACATTCTTTCAGGATTCTATGTAATCAATAAATTGTTCATCCATGGTGGGTTATAAAACCAAAAATAGTACCACAAAAGGCTTGTGATGATTTATTTGTAGGTACTAATGCATTCATAATCTTTGCATTTTAATTCTATATATTCCATTTCTATCATATTTTGAAGAGTTTTTGGAATGTATTAATTGAGAAATATTATCTTAAACATATCCCATTACATGGATTTTATTTCTTCCTCATGATACATGACATTTATAAGATTCCACTATTAATCATATACTCCTTCAATGTGATAGAATTATAAAGAAAATGATCACATGGTCTCGGCACTGAACAATAAAAAATAACAATTATGTCACATTGATCATTTTCTAGAAAACTAGTTGATTATAAGACCCATATAAATAGCATTTACATTGTTTTATAAAATATAAAATGTAATGTTTCTCCCCCATTGGTGGATTTGGAATCTAAACATAGTTAACATTATTGCTTTTAAATTGAGAGAATTGAGTGAGAATAGTCATAAGATATATAATCTTATACTAAAATGATATTTTTTCTCAAGATGATGTTCATTTTATTAACTATCACATTCATTGTTCAAATGATTTCTCATGGTTCCAACTGTTGAATAAGAATAAATAAATATATTGTTTCTATCAAATTGCAAATAGCAGAGTAATAATTTATATAATTATTAAAATAATTATTATGATTTCATAAACTATTACCCCTTATCCCATCACATGACACTATAATGTCACCTCTTATGTATATGGATTATCATTGGTTATCATAGATTTTGTCTTATTGTTCATTACAATAGGTTTTAAAGGGAATACGACTTATCCAATGAATATCCCCTAAGTGTGTCTATCTTGTTGTCCACTCTTAGGAGAAATCATAAAGAACTAGTGACCATCAGGTTAATAACTCATCCATATAAATTATATGTGTTACTTATAAGTAAATACATTCTATTTCATTATATAATTTCTAGTATCTATAATAGGATGAATTTCCAAAAAAAAATACATATTTCATTACCATAACATATGATATTTTTCTATACATAGGATTATCGAATGGGTCCTCATTATATATTTCCAATCATAATGTCTAAAAATAGCTAAACAATACTCTAATACCAACTAAAGATACCTGATCATAAAAAATTTAAATAATATGTCATTTTAGATGAATATTCAATAAAATTCATGATTTTTCACTCTTGAGGACCAAAATGGTTTTTCCTTCTGAGATTTTATATATAGTAAAGTTATTTCATATAATTTATTCAAAATCTCTCAAAAATATCTTCATATTAGTAAACACAGAGACATATAATATCGAGAACATTCCATAAATACTCTGGAAAGGGAAACATAATGTTGGGAGAGTTATATTGACAAGAAAGGCTAAACATGGGAGACATAAATTATAAAAAAGAATAAGACAAATAATATGGTAGGAAAACATAATCGAGTTCAAGTTCCCAAAATAAAATATAAATACACAGATAAGCATAGATCATAATCTCATAAATCAATTAATATCAAGTTGCATGATCAATAAGGGTGTCAAAGTAGTGATAAACATTCATGAGTTATAACATCGGCATTTAGCATCATATTCATATGATATCATAACAAAATAAACATAGATTTTCAAAATCTGGTACATGCATAATAATGTGGGAATATCCTACATCATTCATATGTATACATAAAATTGTTAACATATCTATTATTAATCATGTTTGTGTATAATATTATGATAATAACTCATAATAAACATTATAATACGTAAAAATTTGAAAAAAGATATCTCCAATCATGTTGAAGATTACCAATATCAACTCATGATATACCAATATCACATTTTCCAACACATTGGAGGGAGATGATGGACCCAATATTCCCACAATATAATCTGTGCATATTTTTTTCCTCAAGGTCATAATAAAATGTATTATTTCAGCACCGCTTGGTCTATAGAAAAAAGAACAAGATTCATTAAGATTTTATCATCTTCATTAACAGAAATATATCGACATAAAAATGATGGTACCATTTAATCATTCTCCTATTTAAGAATAAATAATATCAATTAATAATGTAATGGATTAGAATACCATAACAAGATCACTAGAACAATCGAATATGAAAATAACCTTTTCATTTTGAAATAACTTATTTAAAATATAAAAATATAAAAAAAATATGGTAAAAATTAATTTTAAAATAAAGGTGGAATATTTTTAATGGAACATCAATGAATAAAGAATACTTGATTGCATGAAAAATCCTTCACGTGGTATGTTTTAAATAAATATTATATTCACTCCTTTGAAAAAACCTAACAAATTTTTATAATGAGAAGAATATATATTTAATATTTTTATAAAAAGTTAAATATTGTTAAAAATTATTCTAATAAATTATTTGATAATTGTATAATAATTTAATGAAAAAAATTTATGGAATTTACTAACATGGTGGAAAATTATTCTTGACCAGAGAGGAAATAATATTTTTTCCTAAACACATTTTCCCCATCATCTTTATATTTTAGAGTGAGTAAAATAAAAAAATTAATTGTAAATTACAATGATAAAAAAAGATAATGATGTATATTTTATTTTAGGCTATGATCCATATAATTTACTCTAAGGTAATGTTTTCATATATCGTTCAATAAATAGATGAGACTGTAACAAAAATCATATACCTCAAGTCTGGTTGTTCTTTATAAGCATTCACATAGAATATACAATAAATATATATTATTTATTGATAGAATACATAATTATTTATAAATATATTATTATGTATCGATAATTTATAATTTCCAATTATCTTTTTAAAAATACTTTATTCACAAAAATGTACATTTCGGTGAAAAATAGTTTGTTTTTCAATTGTGTTTTGGTTTGATGGATATATAATAAGAAATGTGGATGTGGATTCATCAACTGGTGAATATTATTAATTAAATATGATTCATACTTACTCAATATATAAAATTTTATAAATATTTAAAAAAAATATGTGTTAGAAAATGAATAAAATCGTGTTACGGAGGTGGTAGTCCACATGGATGCTTGAGATAAGTTATAATTTTCTAATGGAATGATAGGTAAGAAGATGGTTAATATATTATAAAAATTTTATTTTAATTATGTATCAAATATCATATATTTGAATTATTTTCATAATATTTACCAACCTTGATTGGTAGTGATGAAAAATGAAATACAATGATTCGTGAGGCTGTAGTCCATTCATATGCACAAAAAGAGATTTCCTTTCAAATTTTATTGAGAAGTAGAAAAATAAGGGTTGATGTATCAATACAATATCATATAATTATATTTATGATACTAAAGATAAAATTTAATTAAGAAGAAAAAAGTATTATAATAGTTTTAAAAAGAAATTATATTGAAGGTACTTGTTTAAGAGTTATAAACCTACACTAAGAAACCTCCTTCGAATTACACTTTAATACTAAAATGGGTTGTGTTATAATTGAATTAGAACCTATAAGAAATTTTTTTCAATATTTGTAATGGATATTATAAGGTCTTGTTTGAGATAAGATGTTCTTGAATTATATAGAAGAGAGGATAGGGTTGACTTTTTGTGAGGGACTAGACACACTTTGATTTTTTAAAAATTATGAAATATATTATTGTATTATTCATGGAACAGTATTCGAAATTTCACATCATAGAAAATAATAATATATAGACTAAAATAATGACTAGGATATATGATTTATACAAGGTTATGGGTTTTTCAACTCTTGTAATTTTTTAATTCTTTTAACATGTTTTAAACGTTACCATGGTAAATGATTTTATTTACCATTGTTACAATTAATAATTATTAAGAATGAAAGTGGCCATGTTAAAAAAATATTAAATTATAATTATAAATATTTATTTCGTTTTTTCAATTTAAATTTCATTATTTGGTATAAATTAATATATAAATAAACAATAATGTTATGAAAAAAAAGTTTTCCATATAAATACATTTTATGAATAAAATTTCCTGTATTCCAAAATTGAACATGAAGTAAATTATGATGATATTAATTATATTTTGATTAATGAAAAGGAAAAAAATAAAATTATGAAATAATTTCAAAATAAATCGGGACATTTCAAATATTTGAATGACAGAAATAGTTTTCTATAAAATCTGTATTTTTCACTATTCATGCAAAATTAATCATTTTATTAAAACAAAAGAATCACCATAAGATAAATTTTATAATATTTTAAAAAAAATATATGTTTCTAGAAATAAAATTTCAAATATTTTCCTAATTTAATTATAATATTTGAGCATAAAATGGAATGAAATGAATTTGTAATGAAATAATTTATTGGAAACATAAATTAGAATTATGGAAAATTGAGTAATTATTTATTTTCAATATTATGAAAACATTATAATGATTTTTCATTATGTTCTTATTGATATTCAAACAAAAATTTTATTGTTATGGTATAATGTAACCTTAAAATAATAATAATAATTCCATGGTAATTTATCGTTTGATTAAATGAAGAATTTCATGTAAAGAAAGATATCAATGATACTAATTTTATTTAAAGATAAATTTATCATATAATATTATTTTTTAAAACATGAAACATGATTATGAGTTCCATTTTAGTATTCTATAAAGAAATAGAAATTTTATGACGCTCTTAGATCAAAATTCTCTTTCAACCTAGGGCACTCAATTGTGTATAAATATCTCTAAGACCACTTCTAATGGTACTATATGAAAAAGGAAATTTTTGAATATACATAAAATTTATTTGGAATGAATCATAGCATGATAAAATTTCATTGATATATATTGGAGATGTTGCGAGGATCCCGGGAACACCACTATCGATTGAATCTAATTGATATATGGTTAAATTAAATCTCTATATGAGTTATAAATATTAATTATATATTCAAATAAATAAGTATAAAAAAAATTATAGTTAAATTGTCAATCTAAAATGACCAATTAAAGTATATAAGATATTATCATTTCCTTATCTATGTATATTAATAAGGGGTTGAGTCAACATCCTCATTTGGTCGGGTTCTTCTAAAATAGTAGTTTCCACTCATGATTTTTGATAGATAATTCTAAATACTTATATAGTATATGGTGTATAACTCCATCATGTTGTGATAGATTTGGAGAGTTAAATCAATTATGACTCAAAATAACTAATGAAATGGAAGATAAGTTCAAATAATATAAAATAAAAACAATAAATCTTCACAAAGTTGATAGAAGATCAATAGTGTAAAACATTCTTGTGTTTTCGAGTTTGAGAATAAATATAATGTGTTATATAATATATCTCAATTAAAGAGATTCATTAGGTTTAGGAAAAAGGGAATGTTATTTCCAACAACATTGATCCCTTAGAGATCGTTGATAATGTATGATTTGTTCCCTATAAACTATAGCATCCACAATAATTTTCTTATTTATATGCAATTATTAATTTATCCATTTTGTGGAGGTGAATACCAAATCCCTCACTTATTATCAAGAACTAGACTATGTTATACAAAAACCAAAAACAGCATCAAATCCGTATAATGGACTAAAGGGAGTCCCTAATACCTATAGGATAATTAAAATCATCAAGTAATCACAATGATAAATAGTTCGGGAGTATTATTCCCAATAATTAAAATATAAAATAAAATATATCAAGTAACCCAGTGAGGATACCTAAATCCATGAACAGAAATCAATAACACTAAACAATATTCTGAAAAAAACAAAAAAATAAATAAATCAGCACTAACCATGATATTCTCCTGACAACTTAGTCACCACCATCCACAACACCATCCAGCTCTATGAGAATAACTAAACCTGAATCTAAACATGTAAAGTAGATCGATTCTACCATTGTCATGTGGCACAGTTAGGGTGTTGGAATAAAATAAATAAGTATCTTATCGGTATAGAATCCATATACATTTCCACCTAATATAATCCAGAATCATTTTTTTTTATAAAAATAAAGATATAAATTAGGTTTTCATTATTTAAAAAACAATAAACATCTTTCCCATAATCATCTTTAGGGGAAAAAATTTTATGGATTTACTTTAAAATAATTTATTATTCGAAAATCCAATTTTAATTCCATGAAAATAAATATAGATAAAATCCATATAAAATTATAACTAAAAATTCTCAAAACTAAACATAATAGTGAGAGTGTATCAGAAAAATAATATTAAATGTAGGGAAAACAGAGAAAATATATATATTTTTAAATAATTAATACTGAAAACTAATGTTCCTCAAAATAAATAATTGAACATTCAAGATACACTTTTAGGGGAATGTAATAATCATCATGGGATGTTACCCTAGAAGTAATTGTATTTTTTGCAACCTATAATCTTATGATATGGTCAATAGTATCTCACTAACCTATTTACAATCATCAAATATCAGTACTAGAAAAACCCCAATAGAAAATATCCAATAACAGGTAATCTATTATGCCTTGTATAAAAATAGATATTTGACATATGGCTTCCCTCTGGATGAAATATTGGATTCTATGATGATAATACATGAAGAGAAGTGAGCAGGTCATCAGAGACATGACATAAACAATGGCCCAAAGATTTTAATATGCATTCCTTAACCACCCCTTAACACTTTATGTGAAGATACTTTATAACTAAAGGACTCCCATGGGAATTAAAATCACATAATTGACATTTCCCATGTTCTAATTGGGCCTCAGCATCCTTATATTATTAAAAAATCTTTCAAAGAAACATATGAATGTACTAATTGAGTTGTAAAACTTGAAAATCCTCAATACTCTTTCAATGAGACATCCAAAGGTACCAAATAATCATTATTTTTTTAAATTCCAAATCATTTTTAAGAGGAAAACCATTATTACAAAAATACTTTTTTAAAAACAAAGGCTCTTACCAAATGATAATTATAAGGGTCCCAAACAAGCCTCTGAATCATGGGTATCAAAGACATGAACATTAAAAATAATTTGAAATGATTTTGAAACAAAGAAACCATTTAGAAAAAATATTCGATATGAAGAACATATTTTAGATGAAAATGGAAAATAGGTAATTATTGATGATTAAAAAAAGGTTGGCAAGTTATAAAATCCATGGATCTTTCTATTATATGAAGGAATATAACTACTTATGCACCTCTAAAACATATTGATATGTTTATATTCACCATGATATATGTGTATAACCAAAAAAATATTAAATTTATTTTTATAGAGAAATAATAAATCATCGTCACAAAGAAAAAGAGATCTCACATAAACACCACACCTAATCATAGAAGAAAATGCCATCAAAAACCTAATTCAACACACAACCCAATATTATAGAAACTACAATCTGGGAAAAAACATTTAAGACGTTTTAAAAACATTTAATGGATAACTTTCATTTTATCAAACACATACTGTACATATAAATTCGATACATATATGTATAATCATTGAAATCCATTGAAATCCCTTTTTTCCACCAATCCACTAACATGAAAAGACATAAAAATCATATAAAAAACTACATGCACATGGAAAAAAAATTAAAATCTATTTAGGGAAGTTCATGAATTATATGCAATGTTAAAAAAAGGAAATGTATAGAAACACCTACCAAAATGGTGTATGAAATTCTAGTATAGGACAAGGTGACCATAAGAACCCTAACACACAATATAAAATAAAAGAAACGAAAACCCAACATCAATCCTCAATCTATAACATTAGTCAAGAAGAGAAACAAAATAGGAATTATTTATAAACTATGAGGAATAGAGATGAAGACTATGATAAGAGGAAAAAATCTAAAGGAAATAATAAATATTTTAATGTGGATATTCAACCATGGAGGAGGAGAATGGTAGAAGGGTTTGGCATCCCCCTTTACATGCTAGTGTTGAATGGGAAAGAGTTAGTGTTCAATTCGACTTTTAAATTAGGAATGGAAATGTGGAAATTAATATATTTGGAAATTTGTTAAATTCAAATGGTTATAATAGAATGTTTACAAAACCTTGTGCTAACAATAAAAACCCATGATAGAGAATACCAAATTAACATGATGGATGAACACTTTGAGATATTGTGGGCCAACTTGGAAAAATGGTTATATCATGTATGCATAAACCCACTAAAAATTGTTACATGGTACCATATAATTAAGTTCATGTCATCTGTTATATCATAGAACTCACTACAAGGATTCACAATAACTTTTGAGACTGATATGGTTATGGAAAAACCATGCATATGCAATAATGAAAAAGTGTACAAGAAAACATTATACTCGAAACACACTGTTGATCAGAATGTTGTATGGTTTTCCCCCAAATCATGAAACCAAACCATGTACAAACCCCAAGATTAATTTAATCCTCCAAAACTCAAGAATTTAACTATGATGTTAATCTCAAATCCTTAAAAATACATGGTACTAAGAAATAAAAAAATTAAAATTAAACACCATGTTTCGGGTTGACCATTCTACCCAAAAAAATCATTATTCCCCCAAAAAGACACTAAGTCCATGAATTAGAACAAAACTGAAACACTCACACCCAAAATAAATAACTTTGATAACTATAAAATAGAAACAATAACTACCTAAAAGAACCCAAAATAATATAAATATGAACAAACCTCCAATAACTGTGTAACCTCTCCACCAAAGGGCACACCATAATAGCTTGAGAGTGAATAAAAAATAGATCCATGGTGGGTCTATCAACATTCTAAGAATCAACTGTGAAGCACCGAAAACCAACATGTTATTTAAAACTGAAAACAATAAAAACCAAACAATGAGAAAAACCTAAATTCCTAAATCCATAGCACAGGTTCATCTCTCATCCAACGCAAGATATCAAATCACCAAATGAAACACAAACAGATCAAAGAAAAACATAGAACATAAGAGATACATGAAAACATATAAAGGATTATTACCCTAATAATATATTTTACTAAATCTACTAGGATTTATAAATATCCTAGACTATCGTTCCTTATACTAAGGACCAATCCATTAAATATTATGAAGATGTCGGAGCTGACAACACTGATAGAATTTATTTGAAGTGTTATGGAAATAATGATTATAATTCGAAATCTAACAACACAAAAAGGACACGAGAAATAAATCTCTCTATAGTGAAACATGATATGTGAAGGAATATACCTCTAGATAATTATCCATGGTTCTAATTTCTTCACTTGATGGGGAACCCTTTTATGAACTGAGAGAGATTGGACTACAAACCACCAAATAATGTCCTCTAAAATCTATCACAGCTTGGAATTCTTGATCCACTATCATTATGAACAAGACCTTACATAAAAGAAAAACTTAATCAATGATCATTGGTTGATGACCCACAATAGGAGATAATATTTCGATTGATCAATCAACCCTATTTCGGGAGAAAATGAGGATATCTCATTGAAATAATCAACATACCTCTTACCTATCCCCAAACATTGTTGAAAATCCATTATCTCTGAAACATTCTCCAATATTACCTCTATATTTATAGACCATTGAAAAAAAATTATCTTAGAGATCTCAATGTTGATAGTAATATAAAAACAAATATGGACCGGTTACCTTCTACAAGTCAAAACCAGGTCCCTCCAACAATCCTAAGAAAACACTAAACCTAATGTATTTAGGTGTTCAAAATGACTTGAAAAAATTTTTTACATACCGAAGACAATATACAGTCTCATTCTACTCAAGATCACCATGAAAAAAATTGAAATTAACAATAGGATCTCAACCCTACCACTCCACTAGGATTCTAGGAAGATTAAAAAACTGATGGAGACTCCATAGATTCCTTTAAGACATTTCATGGTAACATACTATGAATAAATATAAAATAAAAAACCAAGTCATAATAGAAACTAAATAACACCTAAAACCATTATAAAAATATAATAAACTAAATAATAACATAGAATAGGAAAAAATTCATTCTTGATAACCCAATATATCCATTTCAAGTTTCAAAACCATTCTACTTCCAAACCATTTCAAAATCAATAATCAATTCCAATTAACAAATCTATTTCCAAAAAAAATTCCAAATTAAATTTCATAATTTAATATATATAAAAAATTGTATTTAGAAATCATCTAATTTTATAAATCCAGTCACATCAACCAAAACCAAGCCTACAACGTCACTCAAATAAAAGCTTCTAAAAAAGATTTATTTTTTCATGATTTTGGCATATGGTTTTACAGACCACATACTAAGAATGGGACAACCAATAGAATCATATAGAACTGTGCAATTAGGATCCATAAACTTCTCTATTTCCTGTTATCACATCATGTAATTGAATTTCCATTCCATTTTAATCCCCCAAAACATGAAAAATCCATCAATAGAAATAGAACAACAAAATTCAAAAACAACAAAAAACCAATCAAACACTCATGTACCCACTTAACTTGGAAGCATAAGGATCAGAATAGTAAATATGTCACATTCCTTTTTTCATACCTTCATATAGTTTCTCATCAGTCATATCTACAATCTAAATGACATCAAAAATGAAAATAGTTTTCTTTGATAATAAATTCTTGTGAACTAGAATGGGACATCCCAAAACTGAACGTTTGTTCCCATACATTTCAAGGACCGAAGTGTTTCCTTGATCCCAATGGGATGTAAATAATAATCCTTGAGTCATAAGTTAAATTGATGGGGATATTTGTTTCTCCAACAATCAAAATATGTAATAATACATATCAAACATCACAAGGAGGACACACAAATCACTGATGGTTATTATTTAATAACAAAAAATATCTAGATAAAAAATACCAAGATAGAAAATATTACCAATAGGGAACATAAATGATCTCCTTGTGACTTATTTTTCACCAATATCTATAAAAACATCCCACTAAATGTGTAAACCCAGTCACAAAGAAGAAAAATACAAAACAACATAGGTCTATTGATTTATAGAGGAACAATTAGGGTGTGAGAATATAAAAACTTTGTATGTAAGAATCACATAATCCACAAAATTCATTTCATAAAATATTATATATTTACTATTTTGAAAATAAATTTACAAAATATGTGTTTATGATTTTAAAAAACCATCAGTGATTACATAAATTCTTCTTTGGGTAAAAAATATTTTTGGGATTTAATTTAAAAAAATGTTATCATTTCAATTTACCATTTGATAAGCAATTCCTAGAAGAAACCAAATACATGGTAATATTATAAACAATAAATATCAAAACCAAACACAATAGTAATTTGAATTGGAAAAATAATACCAATGATAAATAAGTAAAATGAATATAGTTATACTAGAATAAATAGAATAGATAAATACTTTTCCAAAAATTATATATTTAAAATTCAAGGTAAAAGGTCAAGGGAATGTTCTAAAAATCTTGAGATACACGTCTATATATACTAAACATAGTTCCATATTCTTTCATATGATATAGTAGGTAGTCTTTCACCAACCTTTTTACTTTAAACCTGACCCACCAGTAGCACACCCTATATAGCCAATAACATTCCAGAGGGAATGTAGTCCATCTCAATAGAAACTAGATAGTATTCATATATTAACACAATATATAATTTCTAGAATCCCATGATAATAATATTTTGGGGGAAATGAGGAGGTCACCACTCTTTTAACAATAACCACCAACCATAAATTCTAGTTTGCATTACTTTCCTATTCCCTTACAACTTTCATGTGAATACCCTATTAACTAATGGTATAATTTTATAGGCTTAACTCACATATACATTAAATAATATATTCTAAATACATAAAACTTTGCACAAACATATTCCCAAATAACATATTATTTTAGTGATTTAGAAATATAGATATTTAAATGATGATATATGAGTTAGATACATTATCTTCTACTACATTCTTAATGACTAGAACGCTTCTTAGAAACATCGTGATTAATACATAACTTCATTTTCATTGAAGGAAACATAAAAATGGGTGAGATTAGATGCACTGTAATGGTAAACAAAGGATATATTTAAATATAAACATGATCATAAGGGTGTGATAATGTGATCGTAACATTTGAAGATCACACCCCACTTAAAAAATATCACAAAAAGGAACTAGGGCATAAATATTAGAAATTCATAAGTCATGAATCATAATGGATATAATATCAAAAAAATCATAAGAATAAAATATGAAATTTGGGGTTAAAACATTATCATAAAAATATTATTTTAAGGATACCTATCAAGGCCATAACAACATGTTTGGCTTTTGGTAATAACTAATGTTCCTACACCATTATTGGGATTCCCTCTTCTATACCCTCTTGTTTTGGGCTTAGGATGTCCACTTGTGTACTCTCTTGTGTTGGGATTATGATTCTCTCTTTTATCAGAATTGGTATTCCATCCCATATAACCACTTTTTTAGAGCTTGATATTCTCTCCCATGTACCCTCTTGAGCTCATAAAACATTTATCATTACCTAATTCATTGTAGGGGATAAAGGTACCAATCTTTACATGATAAAAGCATACATACATGTACCAAATGATGAAAACCATGCATCAAACCAGGATCCATAAAAATATATGGGTATCATAAACATTATATCATAACCTAATAAATAAAATGGGTATTAGAAACATTTAATCATATAATAACCCATAGAAAATATATTGGTTTAAATATAATTTCATTTTGGAATAACCCAATAAAGAAATCACGTTTCATAAGCATTAATTAGTGTATAATCCATTGAATTGAAATGGGTTTCTTAAGAATATAACCCATGGAATAGGAATGGTTTTCATAAACATATAACACGTGAGAGATAAATGGGGTTTCATAGACATCATTCCTTAAAAATCTAAACCATTTTGAGAAAGAATAAAAAAGAAACATTAGGATCAATTCCAAGAATATGAGGAGTAAAACCTACATATTCCATCATTGATATAAAATAATTTCTCTGTTTCTTTTAAAAACTATTCGTGAGGAAAATCACTTTTCTTATTTTGAAAATGAATTTTAAAAAATAATGCCATTTGAAAACTATTTTAATGAAAATGAACTTGAAAATATATAAATAAATCATGAAAATATTTTAAAAAAAAGACCCTTGAAAATACATTGAAAAATTATAAAATAATCTAGAAAATTATTTAAATAATTTGAATTTAAAACATCCTTTTGAAACAAAGGAATCATTGAAAATACACTAAAAATTTATTAAAAGTGAAATCTTTTTCATTCAAGAGATTATTAATATAATGAATTTATATAATATTAGGAAATCATTTAATTTTAAAAAAATATCATTGTAATAAATTAAAATAATTTTCATGGAAATGATGGTGGGTAAATCCATAAATAATGAGCATTCCTTTTGCACCGTAAAAATTATAGAAATATTCTTTGATTGGAAACTGATAATAATATTACTTATTTTTTAAAAAACTAAATTGTAGAATAGGTGTAAAATTTATTTAAAATATAATAAGTTAAAATTATAATAATTTTGGAATCATTTCCATGAAAATATGGTGTTCAAGGAACACATATTTCCGGCTGAAGAGAGAGGTTAAGTCAGGCTTTCTTAAAAATAATTTCTTAACTATCCTTTTTACCAAATATTTTAAAAAAGGAAAAGGTGTGTGAATGTATCAAGAATAAGAATAGAAGATTAAAATACATGTGTGTTATTGGGATATGTATCAAATTATTTCATCAAATTAATCGTAATCATAAATAGTCTTGAAATATGATGTGATTGTTTCAATAACTCTTACCACATTATAACATTGAACCATAATCTCGAATTTAGAAAATAGAATTAAATTAATCTCAATATATAATGAAGATATATATATTAATTATATATAATTTCAATGGTATTATATACGCCTCATGGAAAAGTATGGTTTCCTGACATGGAACCTATCTAAAAAAGAAAAATTGTGACAAAATTACATTAAATATTTTGTAGCTTTGGAAACATTAAACCCATGAAATAAATATCATAAAAATTATATTTAAATACACATAACGATTAATATAATAATAATTGGATACATCCTTTGGAATAATACATATTATACAAACGGTATGGGTGGTGAATAAAGCATATATCTCATGGAAACAAAAAGTGAGTCTTAATTACAATACCTTATGTCTTTAATCATGTCATACTCATACAAACAATATTTTTAATTAATATAATTTTATTTTATATCTATAAAAATAAAATTTTACTACATCTAACATAATATATGGGTTGATTATGAATTTATATTTTCTGCTTCTTAACAATTCTATGTTATTCTTTCACTTTGGGTAATATTCTCTTTGTTTTTCACATGTGTCTTAATTTGATATATTGTTGGTCCTTATATATATCATGATTTAAAGAATTTAAAACATTAATATAAATGTCATTTTTATTTGATATATTTTTATCATTATAATCTATTTTATATAGAAGAATGAAATGGAATACACTGTTTATTGGGATGGTAGGTCATGCGTATGCGTTAACATTATTCTGGTTTTTATTTGTAATATTGAATTTAAGAAAATGTAAATGACCTTCACATATATATAATATCATTAAGGTCATTTTTATATCTTATATATCATTTATTTTCAATAATCCAATAACTAATACATTCCATATAGTTGGTGAAAAAATCACACCGATTTAAGGAAGCTATAGTCTACATTTACTGAAACAAAATTATCATATTTACACAAAATAGAATTTATAAAGATATATTTGGTAAAATAATTAAAATATATGAAAAACATAATAAGTATCATATATATAATATATAAATAGTGTTTCCATCATAATTTATTCCTTCAGAGCTGGTAAAAGAAGGATGAATAATCATCATTTTGTGAGGAGTTAGTTCTCCACACACTTAAAGAGTATTTTCATTACCCATTAGAGGCATTTTGGTGTATATGTTTGAAGATGCCTTAGAATAAAAACATATAAGTATATATAGGATAAATTTTTTTATAATCATGGAATAATTAGAGTGTAGGAGGTGGAGAATGAATATAGACAAAGGAGCTTGTGGAAGGATGTTACATCTTCTTTGTGTAACTCCTTTTTGTTTTCATAAAATGGATTCTTCATATTTATCTCATCCAAAAGGTAGGATTTAAGGATGAAGTGAGGGATTTTGGGATGTTTATGGGGGACCATATTCGATGAACCTAGGTGGTTTTATATGTGTTTGGAAGGTGATAGGTGGTGGCATTTATAGGGGAGGGAAAGGACTAACATTGTATTTTAGGAAACAAGTTATGTGTACCCACGTTTGAACCTAAAAAAACTCATCCAAAACAAAAAATAAAAATAATTAAATGATAATGGAAAATATTATCTATTAAATTGGTGTTGGAAATGTGTCTAGGTCATTTGGGCCCTTATGTTTATGGTTTAATCCATTGTTGAGCTAAATATTTCTTTAATCGATGCAATTAATTGGAATTACTTCCAAAAATATTCTTTTATCACTAACCTTATTAAACATAGAATAAATGTAATTTTTTTTAATAAAAATATGTAATCCAATTTTCCATATTCTTGTCACATAATTTGTAGAAATTAATTTAAATTTGATCCCACAGATGGGATGATAATGCAGGTTTTTAAAGAAGAAACACTCAAAACTGGCCTATGTTTTTATATCCAAATTCAATATAAACAAAGTTCAAATTAGCTAAACTTTATTATTTTTGTATATTTAATATAATTATTATTTAATTATTATTTATAATAAAATTCATCTATATAAATATATTATAAAAAAAGAACTTTAGATTTAAAATTCAGTATTTTTCATTATTCATCAAAAAATAAAGTATCTCTGAAAACCCAATATATTGACCATAATTTATTTTAAAAAATATAAATTAATAAATTAAATTTATTTTATAAAATTATATTTATACATGTATTGTAAATTAGTTTTTCTTTTGTCTTTCATAAAAGTAATTAAAAAAATTCATTTTAGAAAATATTATTTTTATACATAAAAGGACACTACCAAAAAGCATATTTTTCATTATCATTAGGTTATATTTTTATAGAAAAATTATATATATAATATTTGGAATATATTTATTAATATTCATATGAGTATTTTTATTAAATAGTAAATAATTATCTCATTTAAATAATTATAGTGATAAACTGATACTTCGTAGCCACTCAGTATTCCATGTAACAAATGCCAAGTTGATGCTTCATATAACACAAACCCAGTCAGTTTTTTGTGAATTAAATGTTTCACTAAGTGAATTATCATAATAAAAGATATATCCAATATTTCATGAAATGAAAAATATCAAAATTACAAAAAATATTGCAAAAAAATCACAAAATATCAGGGTGTAACATTCTCCCTCATAAATTGAATTTCTCCCATGAACTTTTTCTAGTTTATCATAGGATTAATAATTGAATATAAATTTCATAAAAACCTAATTTATTCAATGGAACACTAAAAAATCCTTTTAAAAAATAAAGTTGAAAACAAAAATATTACCCAAAGTAATAGATAACTAGGATTTTACACAGGAGAGTAGGGATGGGATGTAAAAATGATGAAATGGAAAATAAATATATTCATAATGTGTTAATGGAGATTATTAGAGAACATGTTTAAATAAATTTTAACAATGGATGTAATAACCCATATAGGATTGAAAATGGTTATTAATATCAACAAAAAGTATGATAAAAATGTATAAATTTATTTTGATATCCTTTCCTAATTTTTATCAATTTTTACAAGGAGATGTACTTTCAGGATTCCATCATAATCTCAACCATTATTCTTCCTTGATAAAATACCAATTCATTTCTTATTTTGATATATGAAGGGGGAAATTCATTTCTAAAGTAGTTACAAATTATGAAACCTAGAAATAGAATGATAGGTCATTCCATCAATTATAGTAACAAAAATGTTCAGTGAATGTTATTCCCCATTCATAAATCCACATTTTTAGATATACTAATTTAATCTTTTAAAATTAATATGAATTTTAAAATATAATTTAAATAAATTTTTAACCTCGTAACCCTTACAAAATATAATTAAAATTTTATTCCTTAAATAATAACTTATCTAATACCAAAATAATTATAATTAAAAATCCAGATGAATCATTATACTTATAAAATATCTAATGTGATTTTAATATTCCAAAATCTATATAGGGTACGAAAACCTCATGAAAACCTGCCATAAACGAATAATAAAATTTTCATAGGTATTATTCATAAAATATCCAACATAAAAAATCCCAACTAATGGGGTATAAGTGTTCCTTATTGGTCTTGGTTCACTTCACCCCATATTAACAACATAATATTTCCATTTTTCATTTTTCATTATAGGTTTTTCAATATTTTTATTCACATTAGTACTTAGATTTGGGAACTTGTTAGCGTAATGGGATAACACTATGAAATTGAAAGAAAATTGTTTGGGATGTTCATTCTGTGGGGAATTCTTATTATTCATTTCATTAATTATCTTCCTCACATCACTTCAACATTCATATTTTCGATGACCTTCCCTTAAAAACATAAAATATTTAGTATTCCACCTAAAAAATTTCCACCATGTTTCTTGGTACAATTTCCTCATAATGGTCGGATCATTTTCATTTCTTTATTGTTTCTAGATTTTCCATGGAACCCCATATTCCTTTTTATGTCAAAACCCTAATATTTATACACATATCCAACCTCTATTTCCATATTTTTAGCACATACAATAGCTTCTTCATGGATGCTAAATATCTTATATCCAAGCCATTGCAATGACAATGTTTCATACCCCCATTGAATTGATCAATTTTTTTTGAGTTGAATGATAATACCAAAATATTACCTCACAAGCGTTGTAAAATTTTATTCATATACATGAATGGATTCATCAATTGTATTTTTAATCTCAAATAATTATTTCTCCATATTTGTACCAAGAATACTAGGAAATTACATATTTAAAAATATTTTCATGACCTCTTACCAATCCAAGGAGTAAATGTTTCCTCATTGTCTCATATTCTTGATTAGGGTCTATCATTGATTATTCCAACCATAAAATTGATAATAAAATATATTTACTTTTTCATGTACTAATCATTGGACAATGAAAAGTATGATTTAGTTGGAATTGATCAATTTTTGAACGACAGGTATACTAGAAGAGTTTCTGAATGAAGGAAGATGTTTACTGTTTCACCTGGAAGCATTGTTCTGAGGATATGAGTGAAATGGTTCGGTGGGGTTGGGATTTATATCTTTTTTATATTATTAATGAGGTTCTGTTGTCAAATTGATTACACTAGGTTACATTTTATTCAAATAAGGCATCATTGTGTCCTAACATGTTGATTATATAGGGTTTAATTGTGTGAAATAATTAACATCGAATACAAGGTCATTGGAGGGTCTCAAGTAGTTTTTTTGTTAAGTGGAAAACAGCCAACGACTCTAATATCTCAGAGTCCTGAACCAAATTTACAGAGGAAGATGATCATTGAGTAACATGGCTAATGACACTTCTAAACAAACATTTCCAAAGAGGATGGGAAGTCAGCCTCATGAAACCATATTGAGGGGAAATGTTTTCTATTATATGACTCTCTTAATGATTTAGGTCATGTTCCTATGTTCATAAATAATAGGTTCATTACCAAGTATGTTTCTGCAAATTACCCCCAGATCATGGTTGATCATGAATACGCATGGGATCAGAATCATCTGTATTTTTTTGAGTTTCTCCATCCATAGAGGTATGTGTATTTATCCTAGATTCTCCATCATTGTAAACCTATAATTAAAAAATTCATAGATTATTTGGTATTTTTTGGGACGATGCTGGTCTTACACCATGGTGAGGTACCCCTGAGTTTATTGACATCCTTAGTGGAAAATATTTTCTTGGATGTTAGGATCAAACCCATAAGATGAGCTTCATACGTATCCTCATGAGTAAAATCATAACACATACATTTCATTTCCTCTTAACAGGACACATCACCTATGATGGTCATATGATAAGGACCAAACCATGTAATTTAATTTCATGAGCCAAGGATTTTGAGGTGAAAGATTTCCTAGTAATGGATGGTGTGGGAATTATTTTGAGACTTCCAAAGGAACCTATAAGATATATGATCCACATGGGTAAATGTGACACTACTAAGGATGTGTCATGTATAAAATTTTAGAGATTTGGGTGTGCGGTTTGGACCTAAGGGAGGTGTCCAACATGTTCTTATCATTTGGGTATCAAGGTCTACATAGGTTAGTCTGATCATGTACATGCAATTTAAAGGAGTCCCATTAAAGGATCATTGTTAGGGATTCTTCATGGGAGATACCCATTTGAGAGGATTTGATTAGGGCATATACCTTATAGGACGCCCAATTGATGATTCATCACTAGAAATATGGCCATTGAATGTTGGAGTACGGTTTCAGGACATATACAATGTAAAAATCCCATTTGGATTGAATTTAGGACTTACATATATGGAGAAGGCCCAAAAGGGGGTTTGATTGAGGCTTATATGTAGAAACTAAGAATATTATGGGATTTTATTTGGTTTTATACCTTCTATAAGGTCTATTTGGTTTGATTTTGGGCATAAATCTATGGATAAGTCTTAAATGGGGGGGAATTATTGTGGATTGTATTTAAAAACATAACATTTGAATAGATTTCATTTGGGATTGCAACTTATAAGAGAATAGATTGGATTGATGTTAGGGATTACATTGAATGATAATTCCCATTTGAGTTACTTTTGGATCATGTTGATGTCATCATTGTTGCATGTCTCCTTGCTCATGTGAATCATGATCAAGGGGAGAAACTGGAGTAGGATGTAGATATGAAGATGTCATTTCCCTCTCCACCATCCGATCGGTGATTCTGGAGCCCAAAAGGATAGGTATAGAAATTTTAGTGTTCCCTTTCCAATCTTTTTTTCATAAACTAGACAGTCACATTTATCATAATATATATATATGTCCCATGATAAGTAGTAGAGGAGAAATAGATCCACCTATTGCAAGAGAGGATATTGTATTACCTCAGGAAGAGTTCCCTTAATTTAGTTCTAGAAAAAATCGGTGAATGTTCAACATGTTACCTCATCGAATGGAAAGGAAATCAATTCCCCTAAATACTATTAATAAGGAGTAACATGTTCACATCCTAATGTTAGAACCCTCATTACCATGGTAATTTAAACATAAGGTCATTACAAGGGTCCACCATATTAATGGGGCAATCCACACAACTATTATTACAATGGGTATATATACCCAAAGGGGTACAGTTGTTCACCGGGTGATCATATCATAATTTACTGGTGGCTTTAAGATAGGCCATGGATTTATTCTGGGGCACTTATTTCTTAGGGGGGGCATCTTAGGAAATTAGGATGTGATGGAAATGAATTAATGGATAAAAAGAATGGAACACATTAGGATACTCTAGTCTATTTAGTAGGTTCTTCTATAATATGGGGTTCCCTCCATGTATCATGGTAGATTTATAGTGAGGGGAAGTCTTCATACTATTGTGGTATGATAACATTGGTTTGGTCCATGTATCACTTTTCTATATAGGCCAAGGATCCATCCACATAGCATGGGGTTATTTGGGACCAAATTCTTTCTTACATAGTGCTTTTCATCATGGGGTAGGGTTTCATCTGCATAGTGTTTCCCTATGATGAATCCAAGAAGAAAAGGGGGTATTGGTTCTACACCTCATGGGAAGAATGAAAGAAAATTATGTAGAGATATTGAACTACCAGTCTATTTATTTTATCCCCCTTAATGCCATGCAGTGTGTTTTCCATATGTGTAATCGTCGAAGGAGTATGTTTTTTGTGGAGATGGGGATCTCTTGTTGAATATATTAATGTAACAATCCCCCTTCTATTCCCAAAGAGTTCTATTTATAGAGAAGTGGAGGAGATGTATACCGGTGTAGTAGGTCATCTATGATGGGAAATGGGAATCTTTTGTGGGATCCCATGAATAATATAGTTATTTGGTGACACTTGAGGTAACCAAAATACCCATTGAGGTCCACAAATGAATTTCTATCATTTGCGGGAGAAAAAAATACAACCATTCCCTATTAATGATTTACTTCATAGGAAATCATTTTTGGGAATGGATATCACCACCCCTTTACACAAATTCCTTTATGTCATTCAAGGTAATTTCTAGATCCACCCCATCCACGAAACATTTTCCATTCGTGGGTCTTTCGTGGGAAATAGACTGCCATGTAGAGAGGCGGTCCGTGGACGTATCATCATCGTGCTGCAGCCTCCTACTTTTTAAAATTTATATCCTTTGAATATTTTTCATACAACAATTCCATATATTTTTTTATTCAAATGTTAATTTAATTTAATTAACATCCTATTCTATGATGAATTTTTAGGACCTAAAAATTTCACCCCATTGGAATGGGTTACGATCGGGATAAAGAATATGATATTCCAATTTAGAAAGAAGTCCTACTATAAATAATTTTGTAGAACATGAGTGGACTCACCATATGCGAACACACCCAGACACACAAACACAAACACACACATGTATATATATATATTGGGAGACTAGATCATTTTTATACATAACATTTCTCTTAGTGAACATGTAAATCCTACGAATCCCAAAACACATATAACTTCCATGAAATGGACACCTTTCCATACCACCTCATCCATGAACTGTATTCTTGCATTGCTAAAATGAACATTTTAGTAAGATAATGGTAAGTTATTATTTATATATAGTGGTGGAATGACTCACATAGTTATCACTCTATGAACCACTGATTTTCTGTAAAAATATTTTTGTTCCAGTGCTTTACGAACTACCGTGGACTGCTGGTTTGCAGTTGGAATATTTATGTGAACTAACAATTTATAGGACTATGATTTTGTGTAATGAGAGATCATTTTTCCAAATTTGGTATCTAATTTCTCTTTTTTACAGTCCATGGACGGAATAATAATATATATAATTCTCACTTCAATAAATGCAACCATAAGAAGAGAACTCATGGCTAAAAATTTGGTAGATGATATCTAATTGTGTGTAATAATGAAAAAGAAAACTATAAAAGTGAATTTTCAATAGAACATATGGAAAACCCATGTTCTAATCGACATCCATTTTATAAATATGGAATGATTATACTCTTCAACTGTCAGATCAGAGCATCCTAACCATTTATCATGAGATGTCTTGGGGGCGCAACTGAGAAAATGATTAATCTATGGAGATATCATATCTGATTCTAATCAAAAGGATGTATTTTTCATTACTGGATCTATGTTGATATAAATTAATTGACCTATCTAGGACACATCCATCGAATCAGTTATCCAATATTATCCATCTATTTTAATCCTTTTTCTACGTAATCACATTGGAGGTTGGAGCTCTAAATGGGATTTTTGGTCTGGAGGGTGATTCTCTAATGAATGGGACTTGGCATTCTGTGTAACACAAAACTACATCAGAATTCCCAAAATAGTTGGAGGCTGTAAATATTTATTGAGCAGTATGGGTTTCTCAGTTATCCATTTATTGACCGAGAAAATTTATACCTATACTGCTCATCCGCTACTATTCAACCTCCAATACTGTCAAGATACTTCAAGGTAGAGTGGGAATTATATTATGGGATATATATTAGTTAGGAGTACTTCCTATCTATGGTAAAATTTATGATGAGTTCTTTTTGATATCCAATACTCGAGAGAACATTGATAATGTCTCTCTATTGGATAGAGATTTGTGGATCACGATAGATAGATTTAGCAGTCAACCCCTCAATGATGGCTCCCTGATTTCATTTGCATAATGGATAGAGCTGTTATTAATAGTGAATGGATCGAGTTAAAAATTTATCCATAGCTGGAATCATCCCACCCAGAAATCAGAATGCATTACTAGCTCATTTTGTGCTACCTATGGGGTATGTCAATATACCTCATTAGGATACGATATCAGATCAGTCATATCATCTGATATTATAATGGAGGGTTTCCTTTCCATGGTCATGAACATATCGATTTTTCCCTCCCATGACATATTAATGGGTGTTATAGTTTTTACCATGATGATGGAGGCCTCATTGGATGACAAAAAATCTATCAACTTATATATCCCCACCCTTTCCTATAATCATGAATTACTGGGATAGATAAAATAAGGAAAACCTAGGAATGGTATTAGGGGAAAGTTTTTATTTCTTTAATACAGGATGGAAGAACATTTCCCCTATTATTAGTATTGATATACTACAACAGTTAAACATTCTGATTACATGTTGACCCTACTCAACATCAGTTCTATTCATCCCAAATCATTGATCATCAACAACATGATTGAATGGTTGAGTGTTTTTTATCGATTTTCTTTTGCGTGTCATCATGCACCTCTTACAGAAGTGGGGGATTTTGGTAGGGGATATTTACAAACATGATCATACATCATTGTGCTAGGAAACAGAATCCTAAATTCTCACATATAAATAATAAATATTTTCAAGACCTAGACTCATTATAGGTTTTCTACGAAATGATAGATTCTTATAGTAGATCATGTTTCTCCCAGTTACCCAGTTTAAAAGGGAGTCACACCTTGTAATATTTCACAAATTATGGCTGATGTTTATGCTTAAATACTCTAGTATTCAAGCCTGTATTACCATAATGGAGGTCCTAACCTATGTATCATGTATGTATGCTCAAATGTGGGTGGGTTTCCCTCATAATGGAGTATTAGAAAGGATACATCGATGAGTACGAAGACCATTAGATACTTTTACTCTTGTACAAATCAAACCAACTCCCTCCATTCTGACTGTAATTTGTTGTTCTCTTCACTATCACATGCATTCGGATGGGACTTCATCAGCACAACCTATCTCCTTGTAGAGTGACTTAGGCCTCATATCTTTGACTGATCATTTTACTAGTCCTAAAAAGGCTAGGCCAAGTTGAACACCTATGAGAATTTCTGGAATGGAAGTTAACCCAATGCACATAGCCTCCAAAATTAAACCACCAATTGATATGGAACAATTTTTTACATGGGTAACTCAACTCAGGTTGACTCTATCTACCATAATCACTATTTCATAATATATATCCATTTTGGTGGGGAAGATAATTGAGGTTCCAAATCCGTGATATTAAACCTAGTTGTGTAGAGATGGGCATTGAATCGAATTTTCTGTATTGTTCAGGAAACCCCAATATAGAATTTTTAGATAAGGATGGAATGCCTCTAGGTATTTTTCATTGATTTGGGAAAAGGACGTTTAAATTATGTTCGCCTTCCCCTTCCTATGAACCAAATTTACCTATATTGAGAAGACCTAGCTGATTGTGAGGGTTTCCTTGATTAGTTAAAGGCCTCCCATCACTAGTTAGTGACCTCGCAAGATATTTCCGTTGAATTTAACCACCCATCAGATGAATAATACAATTTGGATGACCATGTCATACTCAAACTGCATAGCTGCTGGAGTGAGAGAATCGTGTGTCTATAATGAAGGTGAAACTGTCATAAAAAAAGTACTAACTATGATTCCATTAGGAAAAAAGATGTGATATGAGAGCCATTTTTAAACACATGTCTCTAGATGTTGAAGATGAATCTTAATAGAGTACGACTTTTGAACAAATCCTTGATGGCCCCACTCAAATAGTTATTGATATACAGAAAAAATAATGTCTAAATATAGTGACGCTTCATTTTCTTAATATCTTATTAAATAATTTAAAAAACAACCAATAATCATTATACAATGAGGATACAAATGATTAGTGTCTTGGTAAAAATTATAACCATACAAATAATTTTAAAAATAAAACATAAACATTTATTTCATCCCTTCTTTTCTAGATTCATATTGGCCGTAAGATTTGACTCAGTAAAAGAAATAACTTGATGATATATATCAAAAAGGGGTGAGAAAAATTCAAAGTAAGAGGATAGATAAGAACATGAACAATTTTACATGGGGTGAGAATAATAATTATAATCATGACATAGGAAATGGATTTTAATAATTAAAGGAATCATTTATAAAAGGCTTCAAATGTGAAAATTCATAAAAATGAAACATTCATTCTTTGTGGTTAACTACCACACGTAGATGTGAGAAGATCTGGCAGCATGTTCACACATATTTCACTTTTATCATATGTTTCATAACACTAACCTATTCATAATAGGGATATTTAATTTTTGTCACACCTGTCACATCATAACATTTACATTGTGCAATATAATTTTGGGTTCACCTGTCACATCATAATATTTACATTATCATGCATTCCACATTGAATTTACAATAATTTTGAACATAAAATAACACATGTAAAGTAATTGTATTCATTTAATAATGTATAAATTCCTAAAATATGAGTTCTCAAGGAAAATAAGTAATAAAATACTTGATATAAGAATCATCAATGAGTTAAGAAGAAATAATATCGAGAACTAAAAGGTGTTTTTTAAAGAAGAGTTATTTTGGAAAACATTATGGTTGTTATAAACTCATATAAACAACATTTATATCTTATAAAATGTAATATAATGATGATGAAATGATATTTATGGAATACCCATACTGAAAATGGGTTGAAAGTTGGAAACCCCAAGGAAAAGGTGTTGGGGTTGAGAATTCCCCTTACCATGATTCTGAATTATTCCTCCACATTAATATCCAATATAATCACATTATATTCTTTAATTAACAAAAAAATATATTTAATACCTGAATTTGATCCATTATGGTTTTATTAAGTTCATTTATGGTCTTTAAAATGAGGTTTTGGGAATAATTTCGTCATTCAAGATCATTCGTTTTCCAAGTTTTCATGGTTAGCTTCCTTTTATACATGGAAGGATGTTTGTGAAAAAATGTGGAAAAACATTTAGAATTTTTTTTAAATATAATTAATCATATTTCATTAGTTTAAATGATCTTATAATGAAATTTTTATATATTAATAGGATGAATCATTTGAAAAAGTTAATGGTGGTCAATTTAGGATAATTTTGGTGGTTTTCCATCGTAACAAACCCATTTTATTTTAACATTTAGTATTAGGTACAAATGTTTGTTCTAAAACATAAATTGGGCTGTATAATAAAAATTAAAGTCTTTTTTAAACCATTTATTTATTTTATTAATATACACTAATGTGTTTAATGAAAATGAAATTTGATCTCCCATGATGTCGGTAAATTCCCTCCTCACATGCGATGATTTCATTTTTCTAATAATTGAGTGAGAGGGAGGAGTTTCTTTATCTTATACTAACATGATATAATTAATGGATATGTAATTTGTTTGATTTATCATGCCATTATGATTATGGGAGGTGATGATAATATAATAAAGGAAATGAATTTGAAAGGAAATCAAATTAAAAAGAGATCGGATGTACCTATTGAATTCTCCCATTGTGATGCTGATCCAAGCACCTTATTTTGGACTTTTAATGGGACCAAGAGCTACATTACCTATGGTAGTGGACAGGGATGTGTGTTGGTAGAATTTGGAAATTTTTCAATATCTTGAAAGGTTTTATGGGAAAAGGGTCTAAGGGGTGGTATTTATAGTCGAGGAGATGGTTGTTTTTCCATTAGTTTATTATTTTTATCAAGCCAAAAAAGTGTATTGATTCATGATAATAAATAAATCAATTAGATAATTTTCATTTAAATAAATTGGTATTACATTAGCAATGAAAAAATTAATTGTGTATTTAGCATCCAATGTATATATATCTTAAATTATCATATTGCATTATTCACAAAAATCAAGTAATTTAAAAAAAATCACCCCAACCATTTTTTGACATGTCTAATTCAAAAATTAAATCCAATTTATGAACATAATTATCTAAATATGAGTAATTTTATTTCTAATTAAATTCATCATTTACTAGGAAAATATAGATTTTAAATTTATATATGATTTTATAACACATTAAAAGATTAATTATTTCCTCATAACATTATATTAAAATAATTAGACAAAAAATATTTTTTTATGAATTATTTATATGAATGTAACTTTTATTTTTAAATTATCAAATTAATATTAAAATTGTAATTAAATATTTATGACTTATAAAAAATGGAAACACTTAATTAATAATCGTTAAGACATTTATTTACATATAAAATTATATAATTCTGCAATTATTTCATTTATAAGATGCACAAATTTTATTTATAATCTCATGGATTTGGATAATATTCATTTTTATTTTTTAGATTCATATGGCCATATTACTATTCCAAATTTCATGTTACTATTTCATTGGTATTAGATCATTAACATGTAAAAAACATCTTATTTTATGAATTATTCATTTATAATGATATCGTTAGTGCCTTGAAAGGATTTTATGTTATTTATATAATATGAAATTATTATTAAGAATCAATAAATTACATTGATAAAATAGTGGTTCATTACATTCTTGACCCTTTTGAAATTTCACACTTTAAATTTCGTTTTTTATAATAGGTGAGGGTACATCCCCGTCATCGCCTCCTACAGTTCTAATGTTTCTTATTCTTACTTCTGATTCCTCCACAAAACCATGGTATGGTGGGTTGTCTTCCTTTTTAGAACCATATTTCTTTGGTCTAGATTATTTATTAGATTATACTCATAAGAGATATCATCTTCAATTTTTACCAGCTTTATGTTTTGTACATGTGTGGGATCTAGTATGTACTTCTTTATGAGTGATACGTGAAATGCATCAGGAAGATGACCCATATTGGTTGTAATTTCAAGACCATAGGCCACAAAATAGATGAAATAATGGATCTGAAGGGGGATAATGCACCTTGGTCTAAGCATCCCTTTCTTTCCAAACTACATGACTCTCTTCCATGGTGATATTCGATGATATACATTATCTCCAATGTCAAACTCCATGTCCCTTTAATGGTTTTCAGAATACTCTTTTTGAATAATTGAATAGACTTGATATGTTTCTCAATGTATTGAACCTTACCTTTCATTTCATTCACAAGATTAGGCTCATGTATCTTTCCTTCAACAACATTATCCTAATATGTTGGAGTTATACATTTCATTCCAAACAGAGCATCATATGGAGACATATGAATACTCGAGTGGAAGCTGTTATTGTATAAGAACTCAAACACTGGGAGATTTTGATCCCATACTCCATTGAATTCTAATGATTAGTATCTTAGAATATCATCATTATTTTGAAAAGTCTTTTATAATTAGAAATTTGTTTGGGGAAGATAGGTTGTGCTGGAATTTAATTCAGTACTCGAAGAATGTTGATGAATCCTCTATAATATAAAAGTGAAACTATGATCCCAATCATGGAAAATAAAAAGTTTAACCATATATAGTCACACCATATCATTCACATATATCATAATTTTTTTAAGTTAGAGATCTGCTCGAATATTGATAATGTGGGAATTTCTGGGGAGTCAGTCCACCAACAGCCATATCACATTATTTCCTTTGGATTTCATTGAGAGACCTTTGGAAAAGTCCATACTAAGATTCTCCCATCTCCGCTTGAGTATAGGAAATAGTTTCATCCTCCAATTGGTCTTATTTCATTCATTATTATCTTACTGACATATCATGAACCGTGAGATATACTCCACAATATCCTTCTTCATGTTATCCCTCCAGAAGTTTTCTCGGAGATCACAATTTTTATTTTTTCTACTAGGATGGATATAAAATGTTGATCTATGTGAATTATCCAATAGCTTTGTCATTATCCAAGGTGATGTTGTAACATAAAAATTCATTCCAATCCAAATCACTCCATCCTCATTGATATGGATCTCTGGTAGTTTCCCTTCATTGGCAATATTTAACTTCATTAGAAACCATGAATAATCACTTTGTGGCACTTAAATATTCTCTAGGATTGATGTTTGGTAAATTATTTTGGAAATGATTGATGTATTCCCTGCCACTATAATTTCTAAATACATCCTTTCAATTTAATAAACGATAGGGTATTTCTCAGTTCACAACATGGATACAGTATCAAGTTCTTTTCAGCTAAGAGCATCAGCTATCTTGTTTGGATTTCCATGATAACAGTGAATAGAGAAATCGAAGTCTTCGATTAGCTGTAACCATATCCTTTGAAACATTTTGATTTTCATTAGTGTGAATATATTCTTTTGGATCTTGTTATCAGTATATATGTCACACATCAAAACATAGTGGTAGTGCCTCCAGATTTTTAAAGAAACGATCACAACTTCTACCTCCAGATCATGCATTGAGTAGTTTTTCTCATGGATATTCAACTATAGTTTGTAATAGGATATAACATTATAATTTTTCATGAGTACACATACCAAGATATTCATTTAAGAATCATTTTATATCAACCAAACTTCTCTACTTTCCGGTAATGTGAGTACAGGTTTTGTGACCAGGCACTTCAATATATCTTTGAAGAATTCCTCCAATTCTTCCATCCAGAAATACATTACCCCATTTCCTATTAAATTAATTTGCGGACTTCACAATCATGATAAATTTTTCAAAAAAATATCAATTGTACCTTTCTATTCCAAAAATGATATGGTTTTCTATGACACTATAGGGTTTGGCCCATTGCTCAATTGGATTTTTTTAACGGTCTATATAAAATCTCTCACTTATGATCACCTGTCCCAAGAATGTGATCTTCAGCATCCAAAAGTCACAATTACTAAACTTGGAATACAACTTATCCTTCTTCAATGTATCAAAAAAATACTTTTATATTCTTCATTTTCCTACTTTATCATGATGTATATGAGAATATCATGGACAAAAACTATAAAAATATTGTTGAGGTGATGTCTAAATACTATATTCATCATATCCTTGAATATATATAGTTAAATTAGTTTGTATGAAGGGAATCACCAGAAACTCATAGTGCACATACCTTGTTCAGTGTGAATTCTTATGAATGTATTCCTTATTAACCTTAAGATAATGATATCTAGAACAAACATCCACCATTGATAATTATTGAGCTCCTTGAAACTGATCGAACAATTCTTCAATCCTTGGAAGAAGATACTTTTTCTTTATGGTGATATTGATTAGTTCCCAAAAATCGATACGCATCTGCATTGATCAATCCTTCTTCTTGACCAAGAGCACTAGTGAGCCCCAATATGATGAACTATGGTGTTTGGACCCTTGGTTAAAATTTTCTTACAGCATCTTCTTTAACTCCTCCAGTTCAATAGGATCTGTCCTATAGAAAAAAATTGAGTTAGGAGTAGCTCTGAGTATGAGTTCTATTGAGAACTCTACCATTCAATATGGGGGTAGTCTGGGTAACTCTTAAATAAATATATCACTATATTCCGTCATAATTGGTATTTCCCCAAGGTTAATAAATTATTTTGACTCAACCATTTTAGAGAGGTATGTTTCATCAAAGGGATTAAACAACCACACCGTTGAAGGATTTTTAAAATTAGACTCATGATCTTCCTTGCATTGGTAGAGAAGAATAGAATAGTGTAGAATATAAAATTATATCTACATTTCCCAGCATTTGATATGTTCTCAATATAATGAGAACCAATCCATCCCCATTATAGCATCAAATTACACCAAGGGAATTATTATGAGATTCCCAGGAAGAATCTACCCACATACACTAGTAGGATAATATTCCAACACTTGGGTTGTAATGATTTAACCAATTGGGGAATTTATAGATATCTCGAAACCATGATTTTGGGGCATCATTTCAATAGTTCTAGACAAAATTCATGATATAATAGAATCCGCAGATCTAGAATCAAATAAGAATTAATACATTGTTGAGTGAATATGAAGTGTATCTTGTACATCTTCATTATCATTCTCCACTACTAATGTAGTGATGAGATAATCTTTCTCTTTCTCTTTTGTATTTATTTTTTTAATGATGATTACACTTTTGGACACATGTTTAGTGAATTATATTTCACTCTTCCCTTCGTCACTAAAATTATAGCATAGGAAAATTGGTGGTTCTCTCCTTTACTCTAAAACGTTGTCCTACATCGATATTAATATTCAACAATCATCATCTTGGTTGAATTCTATCCCACACATGAAGCATTTCCCCATCCCGTTGAGTCTATTTCGATGATTCCCCATTATGCATTTTTGACATGTGGGTTGTCGAGCATCCCTCCAACCTAACTAATCCATATTGAAACTCAATCTTTTGATTCTTATCACCATATCAATGGGTCCATTTTCCAAATCCATAAACACCTTGGGACCACATCCAAAAACATATTCATATCTTCCAATGTCTTCAATTGCAAGAGTCTTTGTAAGGTTTGATATTAAAACAATAAATAATCTATCCATTTTTCTATCATTGTTGATAATAAAACCCGAAACATACCATGAATTCATTATTAATTGTTCATCATAGGATGTCACAAATTTTCCTACCATTTTTTAATCTCAATGAATAATATCTCTATAGTTGTTAAAATAGTTTGAGGGAAATAATTTTTATGAAAAATTATTCTAAATTCTTCCCACTCTATCTCATCAATTTCAAATTTCATCTTATTGTACTTAATAAATGATCATCATTGATAATCATCTCCATTTAGATGATAAACCTCAAAATTCACCATCTCAATCTCAGAAAAGTGAAGAATAGAAAATATGTTCTCTATCATGTTGAACCATTATATTATTACTAGTGTATCAGAAGATCCATTAAACGTTGGTGGTCATTTTTGTATAAAACACTCGATAGCGTGTTGTTCCCTCTACGGTTAAGGAGGATGTTCCACATTATTCAAGTTGTTGCTTAAAACTGACACACCTATGTAATCATCACCATGAATTTTTAACCCCACCTCCCAATGCATTGGGGATGCAATTCTAGAAATCACTACAATTTCTATTTCTTGGGTTGTGTGCCTAATTTCTCCTAGTTCCCACCATTTCATAGAATAGACAAAGTTATAACAAAACATTATTCAAAAAGTAAAGAAAAAATAATTTATTTTATTGAATTTTAGTGTAAATTCTTTTCAAGTGGGATCCCTATGATTATAATTTTTTAAAACAAATATTCTTAGTTGCAAACTTATACATATTCTCGTACCAAGGGTTCTAAAAATGGTTATCTGATCCTAATTCCAAAAAATAACGAAACGGTTCTCTTATATCAATGATAGAAAAACAGTTTTCTATACATATATTATTACATCATTTTATAGAAAAACAAAATTAAACAATTATAAAATGAGGATCCTTGGATTTAGTGTCAAGGTAAAATTTGGACCATAAATAACATTTACAAAATAAAAGAACAAAAATTATTTCTTTCTTTCTGCTATAGCTTCTTATTGGCCCTAGAATTATCCTTATCTCAAGTAACCACCTGAGTATACACATCAAAAAGAGGTTAGGTAAAATCCTACTAAGAGGATAGATAAAAGAATGAATAATATATCATGGTTTGAGAATAATAATAATCATCTTAACATAGACATAGGATAATAATCATGATTGATAGCATTTATAAATTTCTTGATTTGGGGCATTGAATAAAAATGAAACATTATGTCATAGTGTTCAACACACACACATTGTTGTGAACAATTAAGCAACATGGTCATCCATATTTCTATTTTATTATTATATTAACAACATTAACCAATTATTTAGAGCACTATATGATTTTGGGTGCACCTATCACATCATAACATTTATTTTCCGCTATATTATTCTGGGTGCACCTGTGACATCAAATTTTTTACATTATCATGCATGCCACATAGAACATATATCTATCTTAAAACATAAAAAACACATGGAAGGGAATGTGTTTAATTTCATAAAATAGAAATTAAAAAAATATTCTCCAAATGAAATAGGTAATAACATACATGATATATTAATCATCATCCTAGAGTGAAGAAGAAACCATATCGATATGTAAAAGTAACATTTTTATTGAAAGGCGAGTTCTTTTGGAAAATATGTTGTTTTTTATAAACATAATTAGAAAACATAGATATCAAAGAAAAATTAATATAATGAATAATAAATTATAATTATTAATACATATATTGAGAATGGGGAGAATTGTGGAAACCACAAATAATGAGAGTTGGGTTAGAGAAATCCCCTTACCTAATTTTGAATGCCTACTTCACATTAATATCCTATATAAGCACATTATTTTCATTAATTAAAAACTCAGAAAAATTATATACATGAAATTGATTAATTATGGTTTTATTACATTCATTTATGGTTTTTTATCATTTATGAAGTATTATTTCATCAATTGGGAGCTTTCTTTTTCATGGTATTCATGATAGGTATTCTAGTGTACATGAAGAGAAGCTATTGTAAAATGAAGATAAACAACCAGAATTTTTATTAAACATTAATTAATGATATTATAGAAGAATAAATTAACATATTACAATTTTGTTTTTATATCATGATGATTAATCATTTGGGAAAATGGAATGACGATCATTTTAGGATAATTTTGGTGGTTTTTCGATCATAACAAACTCGTTTTGTTTTATCATTTAGTATTATGTATAAATGTTAGTTCAAGAACATAAATAGGGTTTTATAATGCATATTTTATTATGTTTTAAAAAAATTAATTATTTAATTAACAACTTTGGTGGTGTTTAAGGAAATTGAAAAGGTATTACTAACAATGTCGGTAAAGAGACACATCACGGGCGTTAACATCATCATTTGAATAAAAGAGTGAGACATAGAGATATTTAATGTTGGATATTATATTAACATGATAAAATTTCATTATATTTAAATTACAGGAGTTATCATTATATTTGGATGAAGGGATATTAGTAGAGAAGAATGAAATAAATGAAATTGAAATAAAATTAAACGAAAAAGTGGTAATACATTCCTCACAAATTCTCTTATTGAGATTCTCCCCAAGGAAACTCGGCTGGGTATTTTTATAATCTTATATGTTATTATACGTCTTGGATGTTATAGGGAACATTTTTGGTAATAATTGGGCTTGACTCAATGCTTGAGAACTGTAAGGCGTAGAGGGTGTGTGGTGTTTTATTTTTAGTGGAAGAGAAGGGTGTTTTCTCATTATTTAATTCATTATTATATTACCTTCTCAAGAAAAGAAATATTTTTTATTATTGATACTAAATAATGTAATTAGATCATGAAAGTTTAGACCAATAGGGATTAAATTAGTGATAACTTAATTAACAATGCCTTTTAGCTTATAGTGTGTGTATACCATAAATTACCATATTTCAAAATTCACAAAAAAATCAAGTAATTCAAAAAACTCAATAAAACAATCCTAACCATTTTTGGACATATAGAATTCAAAAATTTACTTCATTTTATGAAAATAATTTTATAAATATTATAAATTTAATTTTTAATAGAAATAAACATTTTTATAGAAAATACAGATTATAAAAATAAAATTGATTTTATAATACAATGAACATTATAGAAGGCCTCATAAAATTATATTAAAATAATAAGACTTGAAAATATTAATTTCAAAATTAATTTTAAGAAAATATATTTTATTTTAAATTATTTATTATATCATATATTTGTAATTAATTTTTATGACTTCCAAAATTCCCACTAAAAATTTATAATTTTTGAAATATTTATTTACATAAATGATGATATAATTACACCATTATTTAATTTATAAGATGCATAATTTTTTCTTATACTTTCATGTGTGAGGATATTGTTCATTTTCTAGTTACTATTCATAAGGGTAATATTACTATTTCTATAGTCTGGTTTCTATTTCATCGGTATTGGATCACTAACTTCTAGAAATTATACTTATTTAATTATTTCCTTGTTAATATTGTTTTTATTATGTCTTCTACATGATTTTATGCGATTTAAAACATATTAAATTGGCATAATAACGAATAATGTTCATTGATAAAACTTTTGTTCATTACATGGGATTCATTATAATCATCTAGGTTGTCTCGTATTCCTTTTTTGTCAATATCACGGAGAGAATCCAAGTTGTGGATGCCCCTCAAACTCCATTTAATGAGGAAATTTTTTTCCCTATAATTCTTATCCTTGTATTTTTTTTGACATTTCTAATCAATTATATATGAAATCATTTGGAAAGATAATCTATACTAGATATTAATTTTAATCATGGTCTTGGATAATCAAATTGGAATAATCATACCATGCACTAATTTTTCCTTGAGTCGTGGGGTTCAAAAATTATAGTTTGACGATTTGTAGGGTTACATATAGTCCCTAAAAACATTGGGACTTTTATATTATAAATGAAAATTTTACCTTAATATCCTTGTGGTGAGAGCATAGTAGGTCCAATTTATAGATTTTAATATGGATCTATTTGTGGGTTTTCGACCAACCATGTGTTGTGTCTCATTTCATAGGTAGATTAATGTCTTGAAAACCAGACTAACATTAATGATGTTTTAATTTGAAAAACATTTTCATAAATTATGTGGAGAGGGACTCAATATGGTTTATTGAATGAGAATATCCGGGTAGTTTTTAACAGTAATAAGATATTTTCCTTGAACCTATTTTTAAGAATTCATGATTCAATGAGAAACATGATATGTGGAATTAAATTCATTAAAGTGTATCAAGTTATGAAAATCTTCTTACAAGGAATCATTTTTCTTTGGTACACATTCCTTTTTTATAAACTTATAGAAATCCACTAAGTAATATTATGCATATTCAAATAGAGGATTCCTTATATAATTGGACCCCCGTTTTTTATAGTAATATAATTTTGGGGGGCTATGATATATATATATATATTCCAAGAAAGTTGGATAATGAGGGATGTCCAATAACTATGATGGCATCTATATCAACATTGGATAGGGGATCTCTCCCACATATAATTAACTTTTATAAGGGATGGTTGAAGAATACCGTAGTTTATCATCATGCAATTTAAGCTTTGGTGGAGTAGTTTAATGTATGTTTTCCCTAATGTTCAGGATTTATCAATCTGCTCCATCAAAAGGTGTAAATTGGTTTTCCATTTCTTGGTAATCAGACCATGAATGTTCAATCATATTCTGTCATAATGGTGATCAAAGGGTTTACAATGTATTCATTACAGTTTCTGAGTCTAAGTGGTGTTATGGGATATAGAATTCATTGGGCATTTAGAGGTAAGAGGAGACTCTCATGAGGATTAATTTCCTTTGGTTTGTTGTCATTTTTTGTTGAAAACTTATATAGAGCCATCACAAAATAGTGTTCATATTCAAATATGGGTTTCCCAAGGACACTGTCCCCCACCTGCAATGGTCGGGTAAGGTAATGGGGATTCAGATCGTTCTAAACACATAGTTTGATCAGTGAAAGGATGGTTCTTAATAATTAATAGGGAATTTTAAGTCAAAATATCCCGGGAAATGGATAGAGACATTTCCATTACTTAGGTTTGAGGGGGATTCCATTGGAGGTCCATACCATTATCATTGAAGGGAAATTAGGCTTGCAGTATAATGAATTTTTGTGAGGAATTATTCTTATACAGTTCTAACCCAAACACTAAAAAAGAGACATATTTATCTCATGCATAGACTTAAGAATGTTAAGTGTGTGTGTCCCTATGTTTTTTATGATATTAAGAATCAATCTGGATGTAGTTTTATAGGGCGGTGTCCTTTCATATGAGTAAATGATTCATTCATATGGATGGGGTATTTTTTTGTTGTATACAAGGATGATAATTGGGTGAGGCCCATATTTGATCTTTTTGTGCATGTTTATTTCATACAGAGGTACATTAGAGGAAACATTCTTATCTATGCCTGGAAATTTCTTGTGTAGGTCTATCTCATACATTGGGAAAGAGAATGTTTGGATGCAAAATCATATATGACATATGATGGGGGAAATTACCTCTCAAATAATAGAATCATGATAGTTCCATGTAGTTTATTTTCTTATATCTAGGATAGAGGTAGCACAGTTTAATGAAATTCTATGAGGATGAAGTGATAGTGTGTCAATGGGATGATCATAGCATGACTGCAATGTCCTAAAATGAATGAGGACCTAAGTGGACTGATGTGATACCACACTCATAAAGGAAACATATGCCATGGTTCCTTAAGGTTAAATAGATTTCCATATGAGACCAAATATTAAATGAATATAAATCACTATGTATCACATATGGGTAGGAATCAAGCCATATGTAGTTCATGAGAAAACACCCAATGTAGGTTGGTTACGTATGTAGGGTAAGAGGTATTTTTAAATTGGTGGTCACTGATCCAAGGCGTAGAATTTGTATGTCAGTACATATTCTATGTTGATAGAAATCAATCCATCCACAGTTTTTTAATACTGCATAATGGATGACCAATCCTGGGGGAGATGTTCTCTCAGGTGAGGACACTGTGGTTTTATGCAGTGTAACATGACACATCAATAACATTTATTTTGATGTTTAGTATCATGAGATTATGAAAATTTCATCAAAGTTTAGCATCATGTGTAAAGTACAATGATTCAATGAATTTTATAGTTGTGTCGTTAGGATGAATTTCCTTATGAACCATAAATAAATGGAGGATAATCTAGCTAGGATGTTCTAAAATGACCTGGATGTGAAGGGGGAAAGAGTGTGTAATGCATGATTTCAGAGATTCTCAAATTAGGAGGAATGATATGGGGCATGGAATCCATTTGGGTTTATGGAGGTAGAAAAGGCCTCTCCTAAGGTTGAATTTTTCTTCGATTGAAAACCCATTTTAGGTGGAAACTTTTATATAGGAATTGGTGCATGTTATGCATTGTAAAAAAATGGTGCCCTCCAAAAAGATATATTTAATTTCTGATGTATGGGGGGTTATGATGGTGTGAAATTACCCAGTGCACAGATTTAAATAAATGGAAAGGATGTATATGAATACATAAGAAACAACAAAACCATAATTGGATTCAAGAATTAATTTCCATACATAGATAAAATTCAAACATAGGGGAATGTTGATTCCCAGATAGATTAATAATGTGGAATCCATGTATGAAACTTTTGGTATAGATCGTTATTTACATATAGAATATTGGGGTATTTTTTCTAGCAGTTGGACCAAGGATGTAGGTTTCAGGTGTCACTATATTTCTCATTGAAATAAGGATGAAGCCACATTTAGGTCATAGTTACTACCCTAGTCATATCTGATTCATACATAATAGGGGTATTTTATTTATTCATTATTGCAGGTGGACCCGAGTTTGGTGATCTTGGTGTCACTACATATCTAGAAATGATAACAATCGGGACACATATAGTTCTATATTAGGAGTACCACTTAATAGGTTATTTCCATATGTAGGTAGGGGAAATTTACTTATTATGTGGTCATGAAAATTATGACTGTTTGGGAGTCCCCTAAATTGACTTGACATGTATTTGTGAGAGAGGTAATTTCATGCATTTCGTAGTTAGGCATATAACATAGGATCTAAACAACACCATGTATCAAAAATATAAATAATTAAACCAATTTTAATTTTTAATTAGAATACTCCTTACATAGGTATAGCATATACACTAGGAGTATTAATATTTAACATCTTGGTTGGTTAGACCATGATATAAAATCCATTTGTCTCTATGTATTCTCTATTTACATGAATCAAGCCTTACATAGTTCTTAATGTTCCCTCCACCGGTCTAACCCATGTACATGAGTTAGTAAGAATTTTTTACCAGTATTTTGGGTTATATAAGAAATATTTAAAATCTAAGAGACCCTACAAATCTTGTGTTCATAGTAATAAATCTATAAATATTTTTTGAAAAGGAGGCTTTATACATGGATCTAAATCTCAAGATGGAGAGGAGAAATTTTATTCCTCCCTCGCTGAGATCTGGGTCATGTTTGGGAAATTAATGATTGAATCAATGATCATAGTGCAGTTTAATATCATGGAACTATCACTCTAGATGTGAAGTTTAACATATTGAAGTGGAGATGTTGGTAACATAGTTTATTTTCATGTTGCAGTTAAATAATTAATAAAGTTTAACATCATGTGGTGAAGAATTTAGCAGTGTAATTTAACATCTCATAGTGGGTATTTTGATCACCAGATGTGAAGAGAAGGGTAATATTGTATCCTATAGTTAAATACGATGAAATCTAGTTGAATTCCAGGTAGTTTATCATCACGTGGTTAGAAAATTTTTATTGTACATACATGAAATATTTCATTTGGAATTTTTCTCTGGAAGGATCCACAGTGAGCATCCTATCCATTAAAATCAAGCGATAATCTCCATTGGATTAGACCTTGTGTATGGAATATGGTCCCTTCTATTTTGGTTCCAACATTGGAATTTTCATTCCGAGTATCATCAGTGTCATAATATCCTACACCATTTCTCCTTCATGTAAATACTAGAGGAGAAAATTTTTTGTAAACCCTCAGCACTCCAGTTTTGATACCCCTCCAAATGATGAAATGTATGAAATATATTTCCTTCAAGTATCTCCAGTTCATCCATAAATTTTTGGTATTTATCAACCATGGGTATTTGATCACAAATAAAAACACATCTCAATGTAAATTGAACATAGAATGGTTAGACCACCTATGTCTCATATACTAATGATCATGGGTAAACGGAGTGGATGTTTTGTTCATGTCTTGGTAGGTCCACAGTGAATTGAGGATTTTTTCCAGCAAAGATTTTTTATCCTTATGTACAACATTATAGAGTGTATTGTTCAAGGTGTAATTGGCATCATTTTTCTATCTGTTAGCCACTACAAGTTAGTGGGATGAAACATTGATCTGGATTCCATAATCCTGATGTAATTTATCTATCCCATCATATCATACATTGGTTTCATTACCCATCATTAATGTACGAGGGCAACCATCCCTGGTAATGATGTTTTCTTTCACAACGATTATACAATTTCATTCCCACACTTTTTATGGGGTACATATTCTACCCATTTGGAAATTAAATTGGTTTTTATTAAATTATAATAGAATTTCATGGCAATAGTAGGAGGATATTTTCCTATGGCATCCATTCCCCATACAGAAAATAGTCATGTGTACTTGGATGTACGAATTAGATCTTGGGGTTTATCGATGAAATTGGAATGGACACAGAAAGAATGAAACTTCATGGTGAATTTAGTGCAGTCTAGCATTAGATCGTGACCATGATATCCAATCCTTTGAATTTCAAATGAATTATTGGATCCTGATGGGTGTGTTTTCAAAACACTAAAATGAACTCCCTTCATGACGGATTTAGTCTTTTCTCCATCAATTTAGTTGAGAAAGACCCCATTAAGGCCTCATTTGTAGAGATATTTTGATGGTTAGTATCATTAAAGTGATCAATGTTATTTTCTTATCTTTATACATGTTCTCTTCTTGCTCTGTCTAGTGGGATCTGTCACTTTTGGAGGTCGTCCATAATGGGTACCATCCATATAGTGGTAGGACCATAAGTCTTAAGAATGGGGATGATCTCATCAATATCCTCCATGTTGGCATGATTGAATGGTGATACCATCATATGATGCATGATGATAATTATAGTTTCATCTTAGTCTAGATCATCTAGAGTCATGAAAACATTTAACAATGCATCATATAATTCATTTGGTGATCTTGAGATATGATTTTATGTATGTTACTAGGGAAATTCCTTCATTATTCCACAAACATGGTGTAACAAGGGGATCCGTTCTTCCTTTTTGATGGCATAATAATCATTAAGATTCTTAATTAATACTTTTGAATCTCTTTTTTCATTAGGTTTTTGACTTGTACTGAACATTCCAGCTATATAACTACAATGATATCCTATTATTATAATTCATTATTTGTGAATCCCTATGATAATAGGAAAACGTTATGGATAGAATGAATTTACGGGAGATATGATTACAACTCTGAATATCAAATTTTTGATATAGGGTTCTTCCTTATTTTTTCTATCGAGCTTCTTCATGCACAGTAAAAAAGAATCTCCTAGATCAGGGGTTCATCATTAATAGAGAAATCTGCTTCATCAGGAATATTGGAATATAATGAATTCATTTCTTCTAAGGGGTTATCTTCCAAAAAATCTAATAATGCATAGCTTTTTAATGCTTTATAAGGACCAAATATTATCCCAAACTATTTTCGAATGACCTCCCAGTGTGACATATACCCAATCAAATTGGGTGACTTATAATTTACATGATGGGGTTGGTGTGAGAGACCATGTGGATATTGCGATGCTACATATAGTGCCTCAATTTCTATAATCTAATGATCAGTTCCAGATAGAAATTTTTGAGTCATGAGTAATGAGTCATAGTATTAATCCTGGATAGTATGTGATAATAAAGGCATCTTTAACTTCTAACTTCATTTATTTTTTGTGGGGAAGGTTCTTAGAGATCGATCCAAGGATGTCACATAAACAAATATGGGTCTTCCATCCTGGTGTGGTATTAGAATTGGTGTAAATAACAGATATTTTTTTGAGATTTTTGAATTTGTCTTGACAATCATCGGTCATTGGTATTCAACCCCTTTTACCATAAAAAAGTGAATGAAAAAAAATATTGCGAGGATGGTTAAGAGGAATTAGATTTAGGTTAAGTGTTATTAAATCCCTATCAACTACATGAGTTCATGAGGAGGTGAAATTCAAAGGATAGCATTTGTCTTTTTTAGGTCGACATCAATTCCACGATGGAATACAACAAATCCAAGAAATTTACCTGAGGTGATTCCGATGGAACATTTTAAGGGGTTCATTTTTCAAGAATGTGTTATGTCAATTTGTTGATGGATATTTCATGATGTGCTAGGTGGTCTGAGTGTTTTCAGGATTCAACCACCAAGACATCATCATATCACACAACAAACATTCCCAGTAAGGTTTTGAGGATGTGTTTCTTGGTATACTGATATGTGGAACTAACATAGTTCATACTGAAGGGAATTACCCTATATAAAAAACCTCTCTAGGGGCATGAAGGAAGAATGAATTTCATTTTCGTAGTCCATCTAATTTTGAAAATATCTTGAATAACAGTTCATGAAGGAGATATCCTAATATCCTTCTATTACATCGATCAATAGTTCTAAATTCGGGACCCGGAATTCATCATTTGGGTTGTGATGGTGGAGATCACTAAAATCTATGTAAGATCTAATTTTTCTATTCTTTATTTTCATATGGAAAATATTAGACAACCAGATAGGATATTGGACATCGCAAATTATATAGGATCCATGGAGATTTTCTATATCAACGTAGATTTTTTGCATCATCTGTCAAGTGAAACATTCTTGTTTCTTATTTTTAGCCTCTATGATCCTATGGAAGGCCCATGTGGTGATCTGCCACCTCAAGATCAAGGCCTATATTTTATTATATTTCTAGGTGAAAATATCTCGATGATACCTAAGGAATGTAGTATATACCAATTTATCCATAGAATAAATTGATTCAATATTTAGAGTGGGTCATGGAACTTCTTCTATACCCAGTTTTATTTCTTTGAGTTCATCAATAGTGGTAGAGACACCCTACTCAAATGTTGGAAGGGAATCCCTATGATATTTCCCCTCTTCTTAAACAGTTTTATCATTTTCCTCATATTCTGATGGAGAAAAAACTCTTGAGATGAGCTCATAAAAATTGGGAGAAGAGTCAAGATCTTTGTACATAGAAGATTAATCATCTTCTCCTAACCTATATAAGAATGGGGTATTTTTTATAGTGGATGGAGTGAGTTATGGAGGATTTTATTCTTCCCCTTCTTTATATATAATTAACATGGGGGTTTCCTTTAACTCTGAGTAATGATTGTGTGCATTTCAATACAATAAATCACCATTATCATGAGGGTAAATATATTTTTCAGGTCATTTAGACTTGGTTTTCATGACCACAATCATGAGGACTGATGAATACACGTTCAAACAAAGACTCATCAAGACACTCTAATTGATGGGATTTACATATTCTTCACTAATTTCTCTGAATTGGACAAATAAGAACATCGTTAAATAATTTTGGGAATGTGACCCAATCAACACCATTGAATAAGGGTCACATCCCTTTCTTCTCATATAATCCTAAATTGATATAGAGTAACTCATTTGACTCAAAAAATGGCCTTATTAATGTGCAACATCCCATTTTTTCTTTATAGAAAAATCTGATGCACTAGTGTCATGATGAAGGAGTTGTGGAATGTTGATTCGACCAAGGCCTTCCTAGTAGAATGTTCTAGGTTATATTTTATTATACCATTAAAAAATGTTGGTTGGCTATGAGGTATCCAAACTGAGTTTTGAGATTCATTTGGCCCAACTGTTTTTGTCAATTTATTCATAACCCAATAAGTTTGTGGACGAGGGTCTCTAGTTACCCTCGTTGCAACCCATCCATTGAATTGTTCACACTATTATGAGATAAAATCTAGATCCATTTTTTAATGAATACTTTTTTAAAAACAATACCATTTATCATTACAAACTTACACAATGGTAAAATGTATCCCTGAATATTGGGGTCTTCATCTAGATCCATGAAAGATATAACTACATGGTATTCGGAAAGATTGGTATCTTTCCAATATTCTTCGATGGAAGACACTTTAACTTCAAACTCATCTGAGCATATAAAATATTTCTTTAGTTCTTCCCCAATACCTTTTGACAAATTCAAGGCATCCCGATTTGATTGCATCGATGATATAGTGGAAAACTATTTCTGGATGTCATATTTTTATCTAAAGGGTAGCGCTTCCTAGTATGGGGATTGTATATTATAGAAACATTAGGGACTTAATCTCTGGATGTAGATGGACTGGCCAATGAGACAAGAGATGGTGGTGTTTCCATTATTCTTGGGTTGGTAAATGTAGGTCTCAATGCATGACATGGGTGATTATACACATGTTCCTCTACTGATGGATATTCTCGATTGGGCTGGCCTGAGTGGCTTATGTCAGGTGCATGGGGACTTTCCTATTTCTTATGGGTCTGATGATGTTCATTTCTCTGAGTTTCTTCAAAATTGTAATTTTATGTTGTAAGAAATCGGTTTTTGTTGTGAAAGACATTGGAATATTCTTGATGATATTCCAGAGTAGCGCCTTCAGACGGCGTGCGATTCCGAGCCCCAGAGTGGCCGGAATTAAATTTTCAGTGTGTTCACACTGGAAACGGAAAATAAATAGGAAAACTCCTAAACAGAGTTCCGGATCAGATATCCGAGTGTACGGATGGGTCCGGAATGGGGTGTTTACCCTAGGAACGACATAAAACTTGTCGGCGCGGGATGTTTGGACCCCTCACTCACTTTCAGAACGATAAACCGATAAATTAGTTAATTTATTTATTTTTTTAATGTTGAAACGTAGGTATCTCTTAAACAGTGGCTCAGATAGGAAAACTAAGGGCACCGTTGAGTTATGAGAATGTCATTTACCCTAGTAGGGGTGTAAGTTTTGCGGGTGCGGCCCGTCTGTGAAAAATGGCCCCAGGGGCGTTTTCGTAATTTGGCAGCCTTGGGCGCTATGTTTAATAACTTTTGAACGGGGTCTCGGAATAAAATTCCTAGACCACCGTTGTGCTCAGAGCGTGGTTCTTAGCCTAGGGGAGGCTAAATCCCGACCCCGTCAGGAGTTCGGGTACGGGGCAGTGGGAGGGTGTTTAAGTTAATTTATTCATTTAATTAACCTAACCCCCCCCCCCACTCATCTCCCTCATTTCCCCCTCCCCTGGAAAGCCTCTCCCCTCTCCTCCTCCATCTCTAGTTAGGTGACTCCGGCGAGGCGGTCCGGTGAGGCGCGGCCACCCCGGCGGGTTGACGGCGAAGCGACGGGTTAGTCCCAAGAGGTAGGTGGTGTTCATTTGAGTTTTAAATCCTGAACCCCCCCCCATTGAACCCCAATTTTAGCATCTATTTGTTGCTTAATCTTCGAACAAACTCCATGGATGTGTAGTACGCATTTTACTATTTCCATCTCTTCTTTCTGAATTGAAATCGGAGTTCGGAAGTACCTGCAACACCTCGTCGAAGATTTATGGTTTTTAATTTTGTTCCGGCCGGTTTTGGGTTGATCCGGCGGGTTCCGGCCGTTCGATGATTTCCCAGGGCGGAGCGGCTTTGGCGGCGGTTGGCTGGCGGCGGTGCTTTTCGGTGGTGGCGGCTGGCGGGGATGCTCTTCGGTGGCGGTCGGCTGGAGGCGGCGCTCATCAGCGCGGCGGCCGAGCTCGCCGGAACGGGGCTGCGACTCAGGGTCGCGGTGTGACCTCGGCGGACAGAGACCCGCGAACCTCGGGTCTCCGCTTGGGGTCAGTGAAACCGGCCATCCGGGCCGGTCGGGTGGTGCCAGTCCGCGGCCAGCTGTCCGCAGCGAAGTGAGCCGGGCCCGCGGCCTGGCCGCGGGCCGACTGTGGGCAGACCTGGTCCGGCCCAAGAGCCCCCCCCCCTTTCTTTTAAAATCTTTGGATGCCTGTATTTCGGGCTACGTGCATTAGTTTTGTGCGCCGTAAATGGGAGCGCAGACCTTGCGTCGAGGGGAACGCTTTGAGATGGTTTTGTGAATTTTTAATTCCCGAAACAAGGGGCCTCGGTGGTGCGACACGTACGTCGAGGGGTCTGTCGTTTTTCTGGGGAAACCTGTTTTGGACGGCGCGGATGCGTCCGACGTCCGTTTTGAGCACCGTCAACGACATTGCAGCCCTGGCACTGAGACGGAGGATTCCAACACAGTTTCGGGCGTTGATACTAGATTTGAGGCGTGGGACCCACGACCTGTCTTTCGAGCTGCGTGCAGCGTTTCACGCCTTTGTCACCCGGCGTCCGTTCGGGGCGTGCGAGCAGTCAATTCTGGATGTTTTTCTGTGGGGATTGAAATGGTGCAATCTGGCCGCCCTAATTCGGCACGATGGTGCGGGGCCCATGAGGACCGTTTGGGCGTCGACGGTGATTTTCCATCTTTATCACCGGGCGACCGTTTTGGGCAAGTGAATAGTCCATCTTGTGTGCTTTTTCGAGAGGATCTCAATGGTGCGATCCATTTCTTGAGTTTCGGTACCGGTTTGTGGGTCCCACGAAGCACCGCTCGTGTGCGGTGCACCAGAATGTATCTTTTTCTCCGAATATCCGTTGCACTCAAGTGAGTAGTGCTTTTTACGTGTTTTCCCAAGGGGATCGCATTGGTGTAATGCGCCCAACTGTTTCCGGGGCTGAGGCTCGGGATCACAGGGCATCGTTCAAGCGTGAGACACTGTTGGTGACTTTTACGTCGGATATCCGTTGGAGGCGAGTATGTAGTCTCACTCGTGTGTTTTTCCACGAGGTTTTCAACGGTGCGATCCATTTGGTTTTGCGGAGCCTCTTGCGCGATCTTAACAAATGTGGAAGCATGGAAGGTGATCCAGTGGTGGTTCATCCTACCTTGTTTGTAGCGGACCCTTGGCGTGTGATCGCGCACTCTTGGGAGAGTGATATAAAGGATTCACAAGATGTGGTTGGTCGTGCCTGGGCCTTTGAGGTGGATTTGTTATGTCACTCCTTCGCGTTGACGCTGGGTGTCATGTGCACGATAGCCTTAGGGATGGAGACGTGTTATACTCTAGGACTATACGATAGAACTTGGAGGTACGTGTGGTTTGTACCTGAGAATGTTCGTGCGCTTCGTTGGGGTTGACTTGGGGCCACACATCGTGTGGGCCCCATGTGCATGTTGTGTTCTGCTTTGCGTACTTTGACCTCTCGCGACGTAGAGGGTCCCTCTGTGCTCGTTTGTTTGACAAGCAGGGTGGAGATTTTCCCCTGGCTCTGTGCTCGTTTGTTTGACCAGCAGGGTTGAGTGGTCTCCCCCTGGTTTCATTCTCGATGGATCGGCCAGTAGCGGTGCTAGTGGCACCCCATGATGGAACATGTGCTAAACCTTTTTTGGGAGAGTTGGTTTGGAGTTGGGTGGTTACGCGATACCCACTCCATGTTTGGTTGGCCAGTGGTGTACCCTCCAGTAGAGATGGCCAGTGAAGTTCTGTGTTTTACCCTCTAGCGAAGCTGGGCAGTGGGTTACTCATCGACTTCTTCGGGTTTACCCTCCAGCAGGGCTAGGTAGTGGGTTTCTCACTGACTTTTAGGGTTTACCCTCAAGTAGAGACTGGGAAGTGGGTCACCCGATGCTCTTAGGGTCTACCCTCCAGTAGAGACTGGGTAGTGGGTCACCTGACGCTTTTAGGGTCTACCCTCCAGCAGAGACTGGGCAGTGGGTCACCAGACGCTCTTAGGGTTTACCCTCCAGCAGAGACTGGGCAGTGGGTCACCTGACGCTCTTACGGTCTACCCTCAAGCAGAGACTGGGCAGTGGGTCGCCCGACGCTGTTAGGGTCTACCCTCCAGCAGAGACTGGGCAGTGGGTCACCCGACGCTCTTAGGGTCTACCCTCCAGCAGAGACTCGGCAGTGGGTCACCCGACGCACTTAGGGTCTACCCTCCAGCAGAGATTGGTCAATTGGTCACCCGATGACCTCTTAGGGTCTACCCTCCTGCAGGGCTGGGCAGTGGGTCGTCCGTCGTCTAGTTCTAGGTCTACCCTCCAGCAAGGCTGGGCAGTGGGTCTTTTGTTGACTTATTCTAGGTCTACCCTCCGGTAGGGCTGGGCAGTGGGTTGCCTGATGATGTATTATTGTTTACCTTCCAGCGGGGTTGGGCAGTGGGTCGCCTAATAATGTATTAGGGTTTACCCTCCAGCAGGGCTGGGCACTGGGTCACCCGATATCTGGTTATGAATTTCCCTCCAGCAGGTCTGGGTAGTGGGACACCTGTTGGCATTCCAGACTCAGTCCTTTCTAATAGGCTAGTCTGTGTCTTTCCTTCGTGACTACCGGAGCGGGACCCTTGGTTGTACGGGTCAGCGATGGAACAGCTTTGGCTTTGAGGAGACCTCTCGACTACAAGGCAGTAAAGAGGTGTGGTTTGACTTTCCCTAGAACTCTCAAGTACGAGGGAAAATTTCCCCACCGATATACGTTCATGTGATGCGATCTAAAATCGTGTGGGCGACTCAGTGTCTCCCAAAGAGGATAGTGTCGAGGTGCGGTGATTGAGCCCTTGGCTTGCGGTTCGGGGCAGACGTGCGGAATGCTGGGCATGGATGATGGTGTTACTTCTGAGTCTGTTGGCGACTCACCTTTCTTGGTCTGAGCTACGGGACGAATATCCCATTATGGTCTTGTTCGGGCTTCTTGACAGAGCATATGAATTTGTATATACCTCGTTTCAGTACACACTTCTTGGGCTTGGTTACTCTCCCTCTAGGAGAGGCGAAGACGTGCGGGGTATTCCATATGATTTCCGTGTCTAGCTTCTTGTGGTGGGACGAGTCTACTATCCTGCTATAGGTAGGGAAGACTCGACGGGAAGTTCATCTTCTCATCGTTTCCAGCTCCTTGTGGCTGGACGATTCTACCTTCTTTCTTTTGTTGGGTTGAGTTGGACTCTCTACTAGTATTATAGTGCACTTTTGATTGTACTCCCTTACTTTTTCCTTGTTCGCTCTACTTCTCACCCATCGGTACCTCCTTTGTTACTCCATCGAGCCTTTGGGGTATCCTACATAAAATTTTTATACTCACCCCTGCTTGGGCTTTGCCCGCACCTAGTGTGCCCTTACAGACGACAGACTGGTTGCTCGTGACTTTAGTGGAGTATAGGAGTTCGGGAGCTTGGACCATGTGCGGTGGTCATAGTTGGGTTTCAGGTGGGGGACCCATCATCTATTTCTTTTTGTTTACCTGTTTCCGGGTTGTGGCACCTTTTCTGGTCGGGCGGGTGTTTTTCCCCATTTTCCTTTTCAGCACTTTACTTGTACTGTTTAGAGGTCATTGCACTCTTATGGATATATATAGCAGTTGTTCTTTTTTACTCTGCTTGTTCTTTCTTTCTGCACTTTTGCATTGAGTGTGCTTTGTTTGTGTGTACAGGTACTTAGGCAAAGGCCTCCCCAAGTTATTGTGCCTTTGGCGCTGGTCGCCAGCCCCTGGCCTATGGAGGCGGGCCTGGGGTAGTTGCGGCTCGAGCCCAGGTAGGGTCGGGTCATGACAAAGTGGTATCAGAGGTGGTTCGTTCCTTGGGACGTTGTGAGTACGTCCCTAAACGAGGAATTTGTTGGGATATAGGGCAACAGTGTTAACGTGTCTCGAGAGAGGCTCTCAGGCCAGGGAGTCCAGTGATGGTGCGGCGGCCGATGTATCCATTCACCAGGACCTTGATAACCTGCTTGTCGACTCGGTATGCTGAGACACTTGTTGCAGGGAAAATTTGGTTTGTGCATCACATTGGATTGAGTCTTTGACAGTCCTTCTTGAGTCATATCCCCATCATTGTTTTTGTGGTACATAAATATATGCTCATCTGACCACGACACTCCTTGATGATTTTTAGGATGTCTCTACGAAGACAGCCAGTAAGGATACCAGCTTGGGTGTGTGACGACGACCCTGTGAGCTATGTGGCCACAGTCTAGGACCCATCATGCGAGCCCCTTTCTCTGGGTGGGCCGGTAGCAGCACCCCCACCTGTTGAGCAGCAGGCAGTTTCAGCAGAGCAGGCTAAGCTTGAGCGCAGGTTGATCGTGCTCCGTGAGTTCCAGCGGTAGAGACCGCTAAGTTTTAGCGATGAGGCAGACCCTCAGGCAGAAGAGGTTTGGCTCGAGGTAGTGGTTCGCCTTTTCGAGCTTGTGCAGACGCTGAAAAATCAGAGAGTGGCTTTGGCAGCCACCCCTTTTTATGGAGAAGCTTGGCATTGGTGGAGTCTTGTGACTCAGTTTCTTGACGATTCATCGCTTTCATGGGGAAAATTTCAGTCATTGTTCCATGAGGAGTTTTTCCCCTCCTGTTTATTCTTCGTTCGGATTCAGGAGATCCTGTAGTTTCAGCAGGGAGGGATGACGGTGGCCGAGTACGCAGCTAGTTTTGTAGACCGTGTACGCTTTTACCCGGACTTGGTCCATGACGACAACCTCCGAGCGCGGATGTTTGAGCAGGGTCTCCACCGAGAGATTTTTGCCATCATAGTACCCTTGGGCATTTCCACATATGCCGGGGTGCTAGAGCAGGCACTAGTGACAGAGGTCTTCCTGTCGCATTCTAGTGTTGGTGGTGTCAGCAGGCACGTTGGAGCCGAGACGTCTGTCGCAGATAGTGCGTGTCGGCAAGTAGAACCTCGACGCAGGTGGCTTGCTGACAACCAGACTCAGGGGCATTGTCATACACTATAGTGGCACTGTAGGTCACCAGGGAATCCTGGAGAGCGCCGATGTTCTGCTTGCGATGGACGAGGTCACTTGGCATGAGACTGCCTGACCCGAGTTGCTGAGAGCTTCGGGCAGGTAGAAGGCACACCACCACGGCAGAGGCAGCGCCATGATCGGAGTAGTGCCCAGAGAGGTGGTGCTAGTAGAAGAGCGAGGAGAGCTAGAGGTGGGGGACGACGTTACGAGGTCTTCCCATCACCACTAGGTGGTCCACTTCAGGCTCCGGGAGCTGACAATTGGGACTGCTGATAGCCGCGATCTTTGGATGTCTACAATCCTACAGAGCATTAGGTGATGAGAGGTACGCTCAACAAATCTTCTACTTCTTGCAGTAGAATTGATAGACTCTGTGTGTGGAATGATTTCCTCTATGATCCTTGCTTGAGGTGTTACCAGGGTGGCGCGGGGCATCGGTGTAACCCTACATTGGTATGATAAAAGGCGTGGGACCTTTTCTTTTAGTCGATGGTGTTGACTCTGTCGCTTCCGAGCGTGTATGAGGGCCTTGGCTGTGATACATCTTATGTGAAATCTCGTGTAACCAGATATCCATGGGTGTTACACCATATGGATATTCAGAAGGAGGGAATCACCTGGCCTTGTTCCAGGTGCGTGCAGTGATTCGAGTCGCGGCGTGCGACGTAAGTGTTCGGTCGCGGGGGTGAGCTACCCCTGAGATCCACCGGGCCGTTTGAGACCGTGAAAAGGGATGGCGAGGTTCCATACTACCTTTCCATAACCCCAATGTCTGGAGTGGGTGCACGAAATCTTCAAGGGCCGACCTCGTGTGAACGGATCAATCCTTTGGTCTATATGCGGTGACGCAGAGCTGTGCGTGGGTTCTTCTAGGAATGGGAAAGCTAGGTGTGGGCTTATTACCCTGTCTTGCTCCCTAGTTTTGCCTTTAGGGGATAAAAATATTGAGGGAGGGAATGCTTTAAGAACCCGGTTTTTTCTGTGAAAGGATTTTTAATATTCTTGATGATATTCCAGAGAAGCTCCTTCAGACGGCGTGTGATTCCGAGCCCCGGAGTGGCCTGAATTAAATTTTCAGTGCGTTCACACTGAAAACGCCAAATAAATGGGATAACTCCTAAACAGAGTTTCGGATCAGAGATCCGAGTGTACGGATGGGTCTAGAATGGGGTGATTACCATAGGAACTACATAAAACTTGTCGGTGCGGGATGTTTGGACCCCTCGCTCGCTTTCAGAATGTTAAACGGATTAATTAGTAAATTAATTTATTCATTTAATGGTGAAACTAATGTATCTCTTAAACGGTGTCTCGGATTGGAAAACTGAGGGCGCCATTGAGTTCGGAGCATTCCATTTACCCTAGGAGGGGTGTATGTTTTTCGGGCGCAGCCCGTCTGTGAAAAATGGCCCCAGGGGCGTTTTCGTAATTTGGTGGCCTCGGGCGCTAAGTTTAATAACTTTTGAACGGGGAATCGGAATAAAATTATGATACCGCCGTTTTTCTCAGAGCGTGGTTCTTAGCCAAGGGGAGGCTAAATTCCGACCACTTCGGGAGTTCAGGTACGGGGTCGCGGGAGGGTGTTTAAGTTAATTAATTTATTTAATTAACCTAAACCACCCCCCCTCTCTTCTCCCTCATTTCCCCCACCCCTGGAAATCCTCTCTCCTATCCTCTTCCATATCCGGTGAGGCGACTCCGGCAATGCGGTCCGGCGAGGCGCGGCCACCCCGGCGGGTTGACGGTGAAGCGACGGGTTAGTCCCAAGAGGTAGGTGGTCTTCGTTTGAGTTTTAAATCCCGAAACCCCCCCCCCCTTTGAACCCCAATTTTAACATAGATTTGATGTTTAATATTTGAAAAAATTCAATGGCCATGTATTGCGCATTTTACTCTTTCCATCGCTTTTTTCAGAATTTAAATGGGAGTTCGGAGGAACCCGCAACACCTCGTCGAAGTTTGCGGGTTTTTAAATTTGTTCTGGCCGGTTTTGGGTTGATCTGGCGGGTTCCGGCGGTCCGACGATTTCCCAGGGCGGAGCGGATTCGGCGGCGGTCGGACGGCGGAGACAATCTACAGCCGTGGCGGTGGGCGTCGATGCTCTCCTGCGGCGGTCGGCAGGCGGCAACGCTCCTCAGCACGGCGGCGCGGTGGCCGAGCTCGCCGGAATGGTGCGGCGAACCGGGGTCACGGCGCGACCTCAGCGGATAGAGACCCGCGAACCGTGGGTCTCCATGTGGGGGCAGTGAGACCAGCCGTCCGGGTTGGTCGAGTGGTGCTAGGCTGCGGCCAACTGGCCGTGGTGAAGGGAGTCGGGCCCGTGGCTGGGCCGCGGGCCGGCTGTGGCCGGACCGGGCCGGTCCGGCCCAAGAGGGTCCCCCCCTTTTCTTTTAAAATCTTCGAACGCCCGTATTTCGGGCTATAGGCGTCCGTTTTGTGCACTTTCGGTGGCAGTGCGGACGTTGCGTCGAGGGGAACGCATTGAGATGGTTTTGGAAAATTTTAATTCCCAAAACGTGGGGCATCGGTGGTGCGACACGTACGTCGAGGGGTTTGTCATTTTTCCGGGGAAACTTGTTTTGGACCGCGCGGACGTGTCCGACGTCCGTTTTGAGCACCGTCAGTGGAGTTGCGCCCCTGGAACTAAGGCGGAGATTTACAATGTGGTTTCGGGTGTTGAGACTGGATTTGAGGCATTGGCCCCATGGCCCGTCTTTCGAGCTGCGTGCAGTGTTTCACGCCATCCTCACTAGGCGTCTGTTCTGGGCGTGTGAGAAGTCGATTCTGGATGTTTTTCCGAGAGGATTACAATGGTGCAATCCAGCCGCCCTAATCCGGAATGATGATGCGGGGCCCATGTGGGCTGTTTGGGCGTCGACGGTGATTTTCCATCTTTATCACCGGGCGACCATTTTGGACAAGTGAGTATTCCATCTTGTGTGCTTTTTCGAGAGGATCGAAACGGTGCGATCCATTCATTGAGTTTTGGGACTGGGTTGCGGGTCGCACGAAGCATCGCTCGTGTGCAGTGCGCCGGAAAGAATCTTTTTTCTCTGGATATCCATTGCACTCAAGTGAGTAGTGCTTTTGACGTGTTTTCCCAAGGGGATCGCATTGGTGCGATGCGCCCGACTGTTTTCGGGGTCGAGGCTCGGGATCACGGGGTGTCATTCGGGCGTGAGGTGGTGTTGGCGACTTTTCCATCAGATATACGTTGGAGGAGAGTAAGTAGTCTAACTCACGAGTTTTTCTGCGTGTTTTTAAACGGTGCGATCCGTTTGGTTGTGCGGAGCCTCTTGCGTGATCTTATTAAATGTGGAAGCATGGAAGGTGCTCCAGTGGTGGTTCTTCCTACCTTGTTTGTAGCGGACCCTTGGCGTGTGATCGCACACTCTTGGGAGAGTGATATAAATGATTCACAAGATTTGGTTGGCCATGCCTAGGCCTTTGAGGTGGAGTTGTTACGTCACGCCTTCGCGTTGATGCTGGGTGTCGGGTGCACGATAGCCTTTGGGCTGGAGACGTGGTATACTCTGGGAGTATACAAGAGTGCTTGGAGGTACATGTGATTTGTACCTGAGAATGTTCGTGCGCTTGGTTGGGGTTGACTTGGTTCCTCACGTCGTGTGGGCCCCATGTGCGTGTCGTGTTTTTCTTTGCGAACCTTGACCTCTCGCAACGTAGAGGGTCCCTCTGTGCTCATTTTTCCGACAAGCAGGGTGGAGATTTTCCCCTAGCTCTGTGCTCGTTTGTTTGACCATCAGGGTTGAGTGGTCACCCTTGGTTTCATTCTCTATGGATCGGCCAGTAGCAGTGCTAGTGGCACCCCGTGATGGAACAGGTGCTAAACCTCTTTTGGGAGAGTTGTTCTGGAGTTGGGTGGTTGCGCGATACCCACTCCATGTTCGGTTGGCCAGTGGTGTACCCTCCAGTAGATATGGCCAGTGATGTTCTGAGTTTTACCCTCTAGAGAAGCTCGGCAGTGGGTTACTCATCAACTTCTTCGAGTTTACCCTCCAGCAGGGATAGGTAGTGGGTTTCTCACTGACTTTTAGGGTTTACCCTCCTTTAGAGACTAGGAAGCGGGTCACCTGATGCTCTTAGGGTCTACCCTCCAGTAGAGACTGGGCAGTGGGTCACCCGATGCTGTTAGGTTCTACCCTCCAGAAGAGATTGGGCAGTGGGTCACTCGACACGCTTAGGGTCTACCCTCCAGCAGAGACTAGGTAGTGGGTCACCCGATGCTCTTAGGGTCTACCCTCCAGCAGAGACAGGGCAGTGGGTCACCCGACGCTTTTAGGGTCTACCCTCCAACAGAGACTGGGCAGTGGGTCACCCGACGCTCTTAGGGTCTACCCTCTAGTAGAGACTGGGTAGTGAGTCACCCGACGCACTTAGGGTGTACCCTCCAGTAGAGACTGGGCAGTTGGTCACCCGATGACCTCTTAGGGTCTACCCTCCAACAGGGCTGGGCAGTGGATCACTCGTCGTCTAGTTCCTGGTCTACCCTCCAGCAAGGCTAGGCAGTGGGTCACATGTTGACTTATTCCAGGTCTACCCTCCAGTAGGGCTGGGAAGTGGGTCTCCTGATGATGTATTATGGTTTACCCTCCAGCGGGGCTGGGAAGTGGGTCGCCTGATGATGTATTAGGGTTTACCCTCTAGAAGGGCTAGGAAGTGGGTCACCCGATATCTGGTTATGAATTACCCTCCAGTAGGGCTGGGCAGTGGCACACCTGTTGGCATTCCAGACACAGTCTTTTCTACAATGCTATTCTGTGGCTTTCCTCCGTGACTACTAGAGCGGGACCCTTGGTTGTACGGGTTGGCGATGGAACGGCTTTGTCTTTGAGTAGACCTCTCGACTGCAGGGCAGTGACGAGGTGTGGTTTGACTTTCCCTAGAACTCTCAAGTACGAGGGGAAATTTCCACACCGAGACACGTTCTTGTGATGCGATCTAAAACCGTGCGGGCGAGTCAGTGCTGCCCAGAGTGGATAGTGTCGTGGTGCGGTGATTCATCCCTTGGCTTGCGGTTCGGGGCAGACGTGCGGGATGCTATAAATCGATGATGGTGTTCCTTCTAGGACTGTTGGTGACTCATCTTTCTTGGGCTGAGCTACGAGATAGATATCCCCTTACGGTCTTGTTCAGGCTTCTTGACAGAGCATATGAATATGTATATACCTCATTTCAGTACCCACTTCTTGGGCTTGGTTACTCTCCCTCTAGGAGAGGCGAAGACGTGCGGGGTTCCCACGTGCTTTCCGTGTCTAGCTTCTCGTGGTGGGAAGAGTATAATCTCCTGCTATATATAGAAAAGACTCGACGGGAAGTTCATATTCTCACAGTTTCTATCTCCTTGTTCTTGGACGAGTCTACCTTCTTTCTTTTGTTGGGTTGATCTGGACTCTCTACTAGTATTCTACTGCACTTTCGATTGTACTCCCTTACTTTTTTCCTATTCGCTCTACTTCTCACCCTTCGGTACCTTTTTTGTTGCTCCCTCGAGCCTTTGGGGTATCCTACTTAGTATTTTTATACTCACCCCTACTTGGGCTTTGCCCACACCTGGTGTGCCCTTGAAGACGATGGACAGGTTGGTCGTGAATTTAGTGGAACATAGGAGTTCAAAAGCATGGACCGCATGCGGTGGTTGTAGTCGGGTTCCAGGTGGGGGACCCATCAGCTATTTCTTTTTGTTTACCTGTTGCCGGGTTGTGGAACCTTTTCTGGTTGGGCGTGTGTTTTACCCCTTTTTCTTATTTAGCACTTTACTTGTACTGTTTAGAGGTCCATGCACTCTTGTGGTTATATATAGCAGTTTTTCTTTTTTACACTGCTTGTTCTTTATTTCTGCACTTTTGCATTGAGTGTGCTGTGTGTGTGTGTGTACAGGTACTTAGGCGAAGGCCTCCCTGAGTTATTGTGCCTTCGGCGCTGGTCTCCATCCCCTGGCCTATAGAGGCGGGCCTGGGGTAGTTGCGGCTCGAGCCCGGGTAGGGTCGGGTCATGATATATGTAGTGTTGCATCCCGAAGTATTATTTCAACACTCACTGTATCTTCCCTGATGTCCTTGATTTCTATCGATTCTTCTAATGGTTCCTTGATTTGGTGATGGTAACTCGGTTTCATATCCATATTCATAAGTAGTTAAGGGATCCATTAATTGTGTGATATTAATTGATCCAAACATCAACCTAGTATCTGACAATGACTCTTCTTGACTGACCACATCTTGTGGTTTTGTTTGTTGGGCCGATGTTATTTATTTGACATCTATTGCAATAAAATATGAGGGTAAATGAAAATTGTGGCCATGAAATGATTTAGCCTTCATTCACTTTCCCCCTTCCTTTCTGTTCAAATTGTTTCCTAGACGGTTGACACCTAGAGGGTTGTGGGATAGAGGATGTCTGTATCGTTGTAATGGGAGCTATTGGGGGAATATTTAGTTTCTTCAAATGTTATTGGATTACACCATGATATCATTTGATTTTTTTGATTCCTAAAACTATAGATCATATTCTCCCTTATTCTAAATACTTTATTCCACTTCCCTCTTTCAGTAGGGTCTGTTGTGGAAACGTATGAAACATATACTTGAGGTGGTCAATGATTGACTTCCCCAGAATCTATCATAATATATAGGAGGTCATTGAAGATTAATCATTCATGAATGGTGTTTCCCAATATCTGATAGAAGGGACACTAATCTAGGTAGTCATCAATACCTTTTTCATCTTCCCTTTACGAATTCAGTAGACAGAGTAAGATACTATTCATAGTTGCTATAAATTATCAATAAAGGTGGTTATCTCATAATGATTAATGTTTATTACATTGTTCCTACGACTGAATTCCTCTGGATCCCCTTCACCCATCATGTCGATTCTGGATTTTCTATTAGTGTCCAGGGGTAATATTATTATATGGTTTAGGACTTAGAGCTGGTGAGTGGGTTAAATTTTGTGTGAAGGAGGATGCTTCATCCTTTACTAATATTTTTCCTATGTCTGGTGGGGCATCTCGGGGCATGAGATTAGTCCATTGTAAGGAATATTCTATTCATTGCCCATTGGAATAGAAATACTGAAGGCCACATGTATATTTCACTATTATGGGTGTCATTCTAAACTTTTAATGGAAGTTAATGATGCAAATAGAAATAATCTCATTCTGGGGGATTTACATGTTCAAATAATAGGTCATTCATTTCCACAAAAAAAATAATTTGAAAGACTCTTTCATTCTCCCCTTGTTTTCATATTAATAGGTCTAAAACGATTGTATTCTGTATTTTTTATTTGAAATGTAAGGTGAACTTCTGATGAAGATTTTCTTAACCTTTTATCGACTAAGTCGGTAGACTAGTTCTCCAAATAATGACTGACCTGTGTACGGTTTACACGAAGCATCAGAGTTTCACTAAATCATATTTTTCTTGTGTTCTCATAATGGGATCAATGTAGGATTCATAATGTATTAGACATTTCTTTGAATCACCTGAGACATTGAATATTTGGAACAAATGAATCCCAAATGTTTTGGAGTTGGGGTGTTGCTCACCCTGTTAAGGGAAGGTTTTTATTCCGACTATACCAACACCCGCTTCCCCTCCATGGCTTCCTACCATGATTATAATGACTCGATGGAGATAGTAAGCCATTGATGTTTGTCCTGTTGAAACTAATATTTGATGGGTAGAGAAGGGGTAAATATTTTATGTTCTTGTTTATCGGGTACTTTAGGCAGGAGTTCAACCAACAGAATCTTTCACAGATTGGACTACACCTATGCCGATTTTTTATTTATTGGTGGAATTATTGGAATCCATTAATGGCTAGGTCTATTTAGGTTGATGTACTAGGTTACGGGATGGCCAAATGTCTTTCCCATTCTTCATTTTTAGGGATAAACCCTTTTGGTTGAGGCATGCCATGTAGTAATTCAGCAATGGTTTTCTCGAACTCTTTCATTTATCTCTCATATTAAGTAAATCATTCTTCATGAATAGTGAGATAATTATCATTTGAAGGAGAATGTGGTTCTTCTATGACCATGTTTATATTCCTTACATTTTTAGGTTTTCATGAAGTATTTTTTTAAGGGTTGATCAGGGGAATATGAAAATTTCAGATGACCCCCTTGTTTCAAGAAAGAATACCTTTATTATTAATGTGGAACATATTCTTGATAGAGCCATAATCACCCAGTTCTTCCCAATTTGAATCATTTTTTATTTTTCTCATAAGATTAAAATCCATTACATTCACATATTCATTCAAAATTGTGGTAGGAGTAACACATGTTTAATGGTAATGTCATCTTTATCCCTTATTGGATATTCTCCTTCCATTCTCGGATACTCCCTGTGTTTCTTAGTCAAGGGTAAATCAATGAGGAATTCTCTATGATCATTACATATTCATACCTTCCTAGGGGAATGAGCCACAATACATGACATTATGGGAGACCTATCTATCTTTTTTCTTCTCTAAATGGGAAAATTCTAATTTCTCTTATACGTGTGGTTGTGTTCAAAATTCCTCCATACTTAAAGAGTAGGGTTCATCCCATTGTTTTTGTTTCACCCTAGCCTAGATTTTTTGGCCTTATATGAGAATTTTTTTATTAAAAATCCCCCCATCCCAAAAAAAATGGGATAATCCCATTCTTTGATGGAATTTTCTACTATTGCAGCTTTCTTGAACATTCACATTATCATTTGAGTTTGAGATAAATATGATGCCACATTGTCTTATTGACTATTTATCTCCATGTAAATTCGAAATGACTAGTGATTGAAATCACTTAGTAAATAATCATGTAGAATGTTATTGGTTTCCTTCAACTGGAGTGTTTGGATGAAATTATCTCATTGTGCCTAATTCATTTGAAACTTACTCAAAGATGGTTCTTTCCATTCATGATGCCTTTCCTGATCAGGGACTTCCTTTGATATTAATATAATTTCATTTCATGATTCTATTTTTGTAGGTTTTTTTTGAATGCGGAATTGGGTAAAATAAAATCTCTATTCTCTCCTTGTACCCCGATATGAATGCTAGACTTCCCATCGTCGATATGATGATGTATCTTATGAAACACATGGAAGCATATTAGATGATGATATTTATTCCACCTCGATGATTTCAGTTTTTGTTCTACTGAATCTGATTCCATGTCGATATGATGATGAATCTTTCTGAATATTTTTAAATGGTATTCCTACACAATATACAGTAGAAATTTTTTCTTTCAACTAGTGTGGTTTCCTATAGATTCAGATAAATGTTTTCTATTAATTAATTAGAATAATATCTTAATATATAATTCTATGAAGTGGTTACGGTCCAAACATAAATATTATGTCATCACAAACTAATTATCATCTCAAGAGAAACATATCATTTTTCCTTCAACCAGGGTCTCCTCTACTAGATATTCCCAACTTGAACACATCAAGAAAAATTTATCACATGTAGTGGGGATGGGAGGGGTTTCGTTGATATGTTAATGGTCTGGAGGTGGCTCATAAGATGAGTGTATCCCTATAAAATATACTGGTTGAGAAAGAATATCACATTTTATCAATAGGGCATCTGACATACTTGAGCCCACCCATCCATGAACCATGCAATATAAGGGCTTTATTTATTTTGATTTGGTAAGGGTAGATCGTTCTTGTTGATATAGAATTTGAATTTGGGGAGGAAATTTTATGTTGGTGATACAATGGTGAGGTCCATGATCTTAATTTTTTTGGACTGTTAGGATAATTTTTTCAGTATATACCTTGCAGATGACCATAAGGGTAAAAATTCAAAAGGGGATGATCATCTTGTAGAATTTAAATATAAATGTGAGGATAACCATTGATGTTGATGCTATCATGGAGTGTACTACCATCATAGAATGATGTTAGATTATTGTGAGAATATCTACAATGTATACCCTGGGGTGGAACATCATGGTAGAAAATAAAAAGGGGGTGACTTATTATTGTTTCATCTTCTAGTCACGATTAGGGATACCATGATTCTCATCATAAGATAGGAACTAAGGATCGATCATTTGTTTCCCATGATGTAAGAAATCCTGGTGAGTACTCTGAGGAGGACCAATAGAGTGGCTAATAACAATATTATAGTTAGGTAATTCTAAACTGATACTATCACCCACATAATTTGGTAATATAATGGAACAATCCTAATACATTAGATATAAGTTTTTTATGACACCAAGAACTACAACTTCTAGTAGATTATGGTCGTGATTATGCTCTTCATTTTCTAGAAGTATTTGGTACAATTTATTATTAGCCTCTCTCTTGCAGGATATTAGAGATGCTTGTAGTGGGTGGTGACCTTCATATTATGGAACATGTACAAGTGAATCCCATTGTTCATTCATGATACATTATTGAGAAACCTAATTTGTGGTAGGTATATAAGCCTACACTTGAGGGGCCCCCATGGTGAACCAGTGCCCCCAGTTGGGAAGAGTGTTTGGGCATGATATGGTTTTCCATTTTTCATGGAAAATGTTGAAAGACCCTCCAATAAAGGATCATGGGTTCAGAGATTTTTCATTGTGAACACACAATTGTGTGGACAAATAAAACCACTTGGGGAGGCGATATTGTGGGCCTAACTCATTTCAATTTCTACGGACATGATTGCATCTTGAAAAGTCTGTAGAATATGGGAAAGAATTGATGTGTTGTACTATATATTTTTGAATATGGGTTGAGATATGTTTTTGGTTTGAATGAGAATATAATAACATTCAGATGTTGGAGAAATAATATATTCCTCCTCTAGTCGTCCATTTTTTCTAGTGAGTATTAGCAATTCTCCCATGTGGGGGAATAGGAATGATTCTTCCCCTAGTTCATACCTATGATATGCCAGCTATTTCCTCTGATTTCCTCCGTACATGACAGGTGGGATTCATATTCATCAGTGGGTGTTTTTATTTACTTCTTTTTGAGGTATTTCTCTGACAAGTTTTATATGAATCCACATGAATTTGAATCTTATTATATTTTGGTGTCATTATATTTAACTTATGGGATTCATATTCTATGGTAAGCATTTGTGTCAAATCATTTTACACACTATTTATGTGGTGAGAAACATATGTGGTTGTATGAATTTACACCATATCACAGTAATTTTTCATCTAATTTGGTTAATGGCCTTCATTTCAATTGAATGGGGTTTTCATCTACCTATAATTTTCTCCCTATTATCATGGCTAGTCTAGAAGGCAATGGTAGGAATGGTGGATTTCTCCAAGTATGCCCCCATATTTACTAAGATGGGTTCTTATGAGGGAGTATGCATATATGTCAACTCATAATATTATAAAACATTTGTACAAAGTATTTATTCCTCAAGAACAATGATTATTAACTATTTCTAATTGGATGGTCATCGAACTCAGTGGGATGATCGATGGATATGGGTTTATAGAACATCAATAGAAGCCCTTAGGGTGGTAACCTCTTCAGTTTGAGGATATCGGGCCATGTGGTATAGAGAATGATGATTTCTTATAGGTCCCTTTATGTGGGACACCTATACAATAGGGATGAATTAATTTGTGACATCTTAATCAGACTCCCTGAGGTAAGGGATGAGCGCATTATCCCATTCCGGGGACAGACACCCGAAACGGTTGGAGATTGCCAGTGGAGCTTCCTTGTTCTGAATGGCCGACTATTGTTGTTTTGATGGTTGACAGGGATTCATGGCATGGAGTTCTTCCATTTCTAACTCTAGTGTGGGTATAGTTCCATTTTGATAGAACATTATAATAATTTCATATGAAACCCAGTGTATAAGGAACTAGGATGGTGATGTAGTCTTGTGCATTATTGAGGACCAAAATTCATTTTCGTTCACCAACATGCATGTCTGATAAAATCGTGGTCTTTACATTGGATTGAAGGATGCTCTTAAAATTTCATGAATTATGTGTGAACAGTATATAAAAATCCTAATCAATTTATAATATAATGAACACATGCACAATTTATGATCATTCATGGAACTCTTCCTTTTTGGATTTTGAAGGGGCATGAAGAAGGATAACACAACTACCTTGGTTAATGATTCATATAAGTTTAAAAAAATTTGTTTCACCCAAAAAAATTAGTATGAAATCAGGAGAGAAATGTTATGATGGGTATTGCATATTATATCCCTTTCATTTTGAGAAGGAGGATTCATTTTCAAATTTCATACATTGGGTTACTATTAATTTTTCTTCAAATCCATTTTTTGTGGCCTGAATGGTTGATTTTAGGGGCTGAAAGGTGTGAAATCAATGGCGTCAGATACAAGGACATTGGATGATCTCTATCATGTTTCATTTGTAGAGATAAAAATGTCATACATATCACATATCCGTAAATCATGGACCAACATTCCCAAGGAAAGTGCTCATTGTGTAATTTGGACAATGACAGCTAAGAACTCACATTGGTCGAGAGGATGAAAATTCAGGATCATCACACCCTTTTAGGGGGAACAGTTTCATTTTTTAGGAATCTATCAAATATTTCTTTTATGTGCATATGTTTAAAATTCATGGTTAATTCCCAAACATATGTCCACATATTACCCCTATGTTGTGACTGATCATGAATACACATGAGATCATAACCATTTGTAGGTATCTTAGGTTCTTCATATATTAAGGGATCTATATATACCAGAGGTTCTCTATTATTTTTACCCTCCTGGAAAAACTTTAGTGATTCTTTAGCCTTTTTGGGATGAATATGGTCTTAATCCTTAGTGAGGTTCTGAGAGGTTTATTTTCAAATAGGGGTCAAATTAGTTATTTTAATGTTGGGATCAGACCCATAATATTAGAGTCCCATATATCCATTTGAGACGTATCAAAACCCCCACATTTTGGTACCTCTTAACTGGGAACATCACCAATTAAGTTAATATGAAAAGGAAAAAACCGTGAAATTTAACATCTTGTAGCAAGGATATGAAAGAGAAATATATTCTTATAAAGGATGGGGTGGGACTAATGATGATATGGATAGAGATACCTGGAAGAGGTATTTTATCCTCCGTGAATGTGACCCTAATGGAGATGTGTCCAAGTTAGAATTAGGCTGATTTGGGTGTTAGTTTTGGACCTTAGGGATGCTTTCAATGTATCCTAATTAGTTGGGAATAAAATTACATATAGTTTACATTGAGCTAGGACATACACATTATAGGAGGCCCATTAAAGGAGCCTGGTTGGGGCTTATGCATGGGAGTTTCCAATTTGAGGGGATTTGATTGGGGCATACCTTTTGGGAGGATCATTTGAGGCTTCTTCATAAGGAATATACCCCTTTGATGTTTTGAGATTTGTTTCGGGACATATACCATGTAAGAGGCCCATTTGGATTGAATTGGGGGCTTATATCTATGGATAAGGCCGACTACAGGAAATGATTGGGGATCATATGTAGAAACTGCACATTTTAATGGATTTTATTGGGGATTATACCTTCTACATGGCTGATTGTATTGATTTTGGGACTTAAATCAATGGAGAATGCATAAAAGGGGGAATGCTAGGGGATTATGAGTATAAAATACACATTTTAAGGGATATTATTTGGGACTATAACATCATGGATATCCATTTGGATTAAATTTGGGGCCTACATATAAGGATAATGACCATTTTAGTTGCTTCAGGATGATGTGGATCTCATGATCACTATAATGTCCCAGTTTTGGTTGTCACCCAGAGGAGCCCTGTACCCGGTTGGTCACATGGACTCAAACTAATTTCCCAAAATGCCATAGGATTCCGGCTAGCAGCGACAACTTTGGGTGTGATAATGGGGAAACTATTCCCTGATCGGCAAATTAGAACAACAGAAATAAACATATAATAGTAACAGAAGCACTAATAATATCATACAACAATGAACATCCGAAGATTAATAGTAAATAAAAAACTACAACATATAAATAAATAATTATGAATGTTTTAATATCCAGGAAACAATCCAAACATGTCACAATGTTAAAATATATTACTAAACCAAAAGTGAAAAAGTTACAATAAGTAAACTACTCCAACAGAATTGAAAGCCTTGGCTTGGTCCCATGCTCTCCAGCTCCCCAACAATCATGTACCTGAAGTAGCATAGAGAATTCCATTATCTATACATGCAAAAATACAATCTATTTGGGCCTAAAATCATGACCCAAATAGGGTGTTAGACGATTCCCAGTAGGAAACCACTGAAACACATGTTCCAAACTATCATTGAATATATATATATATATATATGGTAGGCAATATGAAAAATGAATTAATAAACATGTAAGTACTAAAAATAAAACTATCCTACTGTTTCTCCTACATTCATTTCCATTAACTAAATAAACTAACAAATAATCTCAATAAACCCCCTGGGATGTTCTCATAGTCTAACCACTCCGGTTCATCTTAAAAAAGTATCTCTGTGAAAACACTAACCATCAATTCCCCTATGGCCTCATAACATTAAACTACAGACACTCTTGGGAAGCACTCAACATCCAATTCCCCATGTGGGCTCTCAATGTGTAACTAAATAAACTCTGAGGGAGAACTCATGTCCATCCCCCCTACAGTCTTGAAACAAGAAAAGTATAACAGAAACTCTGGGGAAGCCCTTAGCATCCATTCCCCCTATGGTCTAACTACAACAGGTTTCCAAAACCCTATGTAAAAAATCATGGAAAAACAACATCCAAACGCCAACATAAATCACAATAATACATGGCTAATTAGCTACAATGCATATCAAAACATATCAGATAATTTCACTCCATCCTAACAACACTAGTCATGGAAAACAGCGCAGCCTAATAGGTAGTCATGAACCCAAAGACCAAAACAATCAAACATGGGAGAGCATATCCATATAATGGAAAATACACCCTTTTCACAAACCAATATCACTACTGAAGAAAACAAATCATAGAAGGCGTTACGAGGGTTCAATTATCTAAACACTCAATACCCTAAAATAGGGTATTGGGAACTTTTTCATATATAATTCAAACACATTCTCCAGAATAGCACAAAACACCTACCTCGACTTTGTATGATTGACATAGGGAAATGTCACCCTCTGAATCCACCTTGAACGTCGTAGATCTATAAAAACATCTAAAACATTCAACGAAGGATATCTCACGAAAGAGGAGAAATCACGAGAAGTTTTTCTAGACGAAGGAAGCACTCACTGTTTCAATTCCAACACAATCGAAAGTGGTTGTTTCGGGGAAATGATGTTCAGTCGGGGGGTCTGGGAAGAATCAGTGATATCCATCTCTCATGGGTGATACAAGCCGAGAAAAATATGCATTTGTGAATTAGACGCGACCACGGTCGATTTAATCAATTAAAAAAATATACATGAAATGTCCTTTAAAAGTACACAGTGTGTATATGCCTTTATTGGGCCCCACTTTAAGCACTCTCCAGCACCCCATGGGGCTATGTACTCAGCCATTACACAGCTAGTACAAGGCTACCCGTGGAAATCGGGTACTAGGCATGTACTCTTAAGGACACGACATGTACATTTTAAATATCTAAAAGCTCCACTTTTTCTCAAAAACACTAGAAAAAAATATCGATACCTGAAAAGGACATATGGGTTCTTTCAATCATCCCCCCTTAATGAAATTTGTCCCCAATTTTCCATAAGAAGGTTGCGAAGAATAATCTTTGAACAACTATAGCCACTGTGATCGTACATCGCTCTCCCTCCCCCAAATCTCATCCTATTCTTGCACATGTTTCCATATCACCCATACCAGAGGATCAGACTAGCCATAAATAACCTTCACACTGCAATGAAAAATTTGTATAGGAGGCTCCACGAATGGGTAATCCCTTCCAACTCACCCTCTTCATGTTGAAAACCATGAAACATGTCTGAGAAGGATCACCCAACTGAGAAACATGGAAGACGTCTTGTGTTTACCGGTACCTTTGAGTTAACTACAACAAATAGGAATCTTTCCTGACTCTCTCCAAAACCTCCAACGACCCGATGTATCTCAGTGAGAGATTTCCCTATCTTATAATCCACATGTGTCCCAACCTTGGTGTGGCACATAAGAAAACCTGAACCTTGACCTCAAACATTTGAGGTCGTCTCTATCTATCAGCATAAGACTTCTGTCATGATTGTACAATGGTTTTCCTCTTTTGAATAAACTCTATCTGCTATGTGGTTTCCTGAAGAAGATAAGGTCCTTATATAGATGCCTCTCCTACCTCCATCCAACATAGGGGTGATCGGCATGGCCTACCGTACAAATCCCCATATGGTTCCATCTAAGTAGTTTCACAAAAACATTTATTGTAGGAAAACTCCATCATAGGTATGTACTTCTACCAAGAACCTCCAAAATCTAGGACACATGTTCGATGAAAGTCCTCCAGCACCTTAATCGTACAGTAGGATAGGCCATCAGTGTGGGGATGATAAGATATACTCGGAAGTATCTCTCTACCCAAATCCTCTATAGTCCTTTCTCGACCAGAGAAGTAAAATGGGGGATCCGGTCTGAAATGATGGAGTGCAGAACCCAAGGTAAATGTAGAATCTCCCAAATGTTCAATCTCTCTAGCTCATCTACACTATGATACTCATTGATTGGTAAGAAGTGGGAAACCTTCATGAGTCTGTCAATGAAAACCAAAACTACATCATTCCCTCTAGGCAACCTTGGTAAGATTGTCACAAAATTTATCACGACATCATTCCCCTTCCACTCAGGAATGGGTAAATACTGGAAAATCCCAGCTGATCACTAATTATCCACCTTCACTTACGGACATGTGAAACACCCCATAAAAATTAGAAACATATCTCTTCATACTTGGACACCAATACAAGATTTATTGATCTCGATACATCTTGGTGACACCAGGATGAATTGCCCAAAATGAGGAATGAAAATAATGTATCACCTCCTCACATTTTTCTGCTCACACCCATACACTCCCATGAAAACACAAGATCTCATCCTTGCCTATGGTCCATCTAGGAATAGGGTCTTCTCCTGACACACACTCACATAGAACATGGCCTTCATAATCTGACAGCTGCCTTATTCACACTCGATCATGTAGAGTAAAGGTAACATCTACATAAGAATGATACATCGGTCCATGCCTATCGTGCACCTATAATTGCATCTTAAAGAACCTATCCATAAGCTACCACTCACTTCTGTCCTCTTGAACTTCTTGTATCTGAGTCCTCAGAATTTACTCATCATCCACTGCTTTTTTTCCCCAACATGGAGGCATGTTCAAAGTCAAAGAACTGAAAGTACTCAATCCACCTTCACTATATCAAATTCATATCAGGCTGAGAAACGATATACATAAGGATTTTGTGGTCGAGGAAAATCACAAAATTATCTCCCAACAGCTAAATTCTCCAACAGCATAAGCCATAAAATAATACATCAAACTTGAGATGGTGCGTCGGGAAATCCCTATCATGTGTCCTCAAATACTGAGACTCATATGAAATGATTCCTTCCACCAGCATAAGCACTGATCCTAGAACAACACCTAATGTATCAGAGTAAATAGTATAACTCTTTCCTAGCTCTGGAAAAACTATTATCGATGCTGATTTCAACCTCCCTCTCAACTTCAAAAAGTCCGAATTGTATGAATCAGTCCACAGGTACATCACACCCATCTAGTCCGTCCTATCAATGTCACTTCTAAGCATGAAAATTACTGAATCAAATATATGTAGTAATTAGCCAGTACTAGAAAACATCGTACAACAAAAAGGTTCTCCAGTTGCTCCTAGGAAAAAACTTCTCTTACCTTTTCAAGGTCTATTGATATTCCTATCTCTGAGATAACATGAAAAAAGAAGTGAATCTGGTCCATCCAAAAGTGGCATTTTGAGATTTTAGCATATAAATAATACTCTACCAATGTACTCAAAATGAACTCAAGATGTGTTTCATGGCCTTTTTAAGTGTGAGAGTTCACCAAGATATCATCCAAAAAGACTACAACGAATGATTCCACGTATGGAAGGAACACACTATTCATCAGTGCCATGAAAACTGCAGGTGAATTTGGGAGACTTAATGGAATAACCACATACTTGTACACACAATATCAACTCCAAAAGGCTGTTATAGGTATATCTGATGGTCTAACGTGAATAAAATGATAACCATATCTCAATTAAATCTTTTAGAACACATTGTCTCCTCAAAGATGATTAAATAGTTCATCAATAATAGGAAAGGGATATCAGTTCTTGATCTCCAAATGGTTAAAAATATGATAATCCATGCAATATCTGAGGGTACCTTCCACCATCATTGCAAAAAGGATAGAGAAAACCCCAAGGAGATTTACTGGTGAGAATGAAACCCCTTACTTGTAACTAATCAAATTGCTTCTTGAGCATCTGAAACTCTGGTGTGGCTATCCTGTAAGGAGGAATGGACACTGGTGACACTATTTGAACAAGCTCAATAGAAAATTCTACCTCTCACTGTAGAGGCAAACATGAAATGTCGTCTAGGAAGACATCCTTAGAACAATCCACTACTTGTGGAAAGTCCATCTATGATGTTCTCTGGTCATACAGTTACAAACTAGATATATAGGCTATAACTCCACCCATCCAATGATGCTTAAGTCCCACTCTACTCGCCTAGAAATCCCATTCACCCTTACGATGAAAAAATATGTCCTCTGGTGATGTGAAACTCACCCTATGATGATCTCAATCAACCAAAACCTAGAAGGAAAATAACTAGTTCATTTTGAGAATGGCCTCATATCATGTCATCTATATGACATAGATGTACCATAGAAAATGACTCCCACCAACCTCAAGAGGTCACTCATTTCACTGACATACACTATCTATTCATGTCCCCAATGGAGTTTCAAACATCATGACATCATTAGAAGTAAACATACATAACCCATGGCTCTCTACAATAGAAAAAGATATGAAATAATTGGATACCAATGTATCTAAATGTGACGAATCTATAACATAGTAACCTATAATGATACCTCGAACTGTAGATGGATTAGGATCCTTCACATGTTGGGTATGCTCTATCACAAAAGCATGACCTACATTGTGACCCTGTAGAGCTAATTGAGATCACTGAGCTAATCCACCCAACGTCTATCGAAAACCCTATGTCTGAAAACTATGGCCATGTACTCCACCTTGGCCTGAATAACCTATATAACTCACATTCCCTGACTGATGAGAAACTGTGAATGTGGAGTCGAAACAAAACCCTTATCTCTAACTGTTGGTGAGAAAAACAGACATAAACACTAGAGATGACCCATCTTGTCACATGATCATCACTCAATTAGGTCTCTCAAAAAACATTGCCTAGTATTACCACTCTTCCTAAAATTGTATCACACCACCTATCCACAAGAAGGTGTATCCTGCCTCCTTGGATTTCCCCGTTTAGACTCCATGTGTCGCTTCTTGTTGTCAGTCAGAGGGGTACCAACATTGGATGCCAAGACGTCCTATCTCATAGCCCCAGATTCCCTCAGATTTGACTCTATGAACATTTCCTGGTTAACTATAGAGGTGATGGAAGTCATCCTAAAGATGTTCTCCTGAGATTAGATGTCTTGTCGGAGACCACCCTCAAACTTCCTCCCTAGAAATATCTCATCACCTCCTTGAATGGGCATAAAATTTTGCAGATCTATGAAGAGAGAAGAATAATCTATAACTATGAGAGTACCCTACTCTAAACTCATAAACTCTTGGGCTCAGTCAGCCTTCAAATACATGGGTAGAAGTATTCAAAGAAGGTATGTTGGAACTCGTTCCAAGACATAACCTACTAGTGTCCCACCTGTGAAATCGCATCCCACCATCTATTGGTATAATCTCAAAGCATAAAAGTATCGAGCATCAACCTCATCTTTGGAGGCATCTCCAGATGCATAAATAATGACAACATGGATTCTAACCATGAATCTACAGCCTGAGGTCCTCCATCCCCCAAGAATGTAAAAAAGATACTATGGATAAAAGACTCGCATATGTTCTTCTATAGATGGGGATAGATGTGAAGCTCCCTAGAAGGTCTAAATAAACCTCATGATGCTTTCTCAGAATTGGGAATGAACTCATCCATTCGGAATAACGAATTGTTCTAAAAAAAATTAACACAAGAGGATCTACTGGTAGTCCCTAATCTATCATGTCTGGTGTTGTTCGTTTCCTATAATCTAGCATACATCCGGAGAACATCTCTGTGGCATGACTCTGCATAGTCATGTGCACACCTCAATTCATGATTATCAAGGATGAAAACACAGATGTGCAAGAAAGGAATTAGAGAAAGAAATAATTCCTATTTTTCAAAACATGGACACCAGATATGTTTGACCCCTACACGACGTGTTCCTTTATGCTTTTTCATTGGCGTGTACATCACCAAAACCATTCATGTAACACCCCAACACATGGCATGTTCCTCCCAAGGGCACGACACGTACTTCAATATTTTCCCCCTACATGAGTTCCAAACATGGCTAAACCACACGGTTCTCTTAGAACAAGACTACATGGCGTGTTAGTTCTAGATATGATGTGTACTAGAAGGAATCCACTGACCTGTGTCATTAATCACATGTCCGGTTACACAGTTGACTCCATACAACGTGTTCTAGATGGATACGATGTGTACTACCTATATTTCAACCACTGAAGTCATTAGTCACATGAGTGGATACAAGGCTCTTATAACACAACATGTACTCCATGTACACGATGTGTGTCACCATGAATTTCCCAACCCCATGTATCTTCCCACACAATTAGTCACACGGTCATGGATTACACAGCATGTACATATATTACATGACATGTACTTAAGAAAAACATTTCCTTTCCAAACAGAGGGATACATGGTGTGTATTCCTGATTACACACCATGTATTCGAGGTTTTTCTAGATAGAAAGCCTCAGAAACAACTCTGGAAGCCCATAAGAACACTTAAACAAACATTAAATGTTCAAATTCTGATTATTGGGGGCCCATACTTCCGAAAAATCAATGATTTATATCTTATACGTGTGCATCATAAGGAATAACATTGCAATCCAACACATGCTCTACCAAATTCTGATCCATGAGGTCCCATAACATGTTAGGGAACAATGTTTGGAATTTATTTAAATGAAAACTTACACAATCCTATACTCTAGAAAATAGATGGTATTATATCAAGGCATCAATCACAATAGCATGCATATTTATCACAACATCTATAACAACAACATGAAGTTGATAAGGTTCCAAAAATGGAATGACAAGAATGGGTGAAATGTGATCTATAACTAGTGCCTGTATAATGCATGAGATGGAACACCCTCATCTTATCAAGAAGAAACAGAAATAGATCCTCAGTAATTGCAACAACAATAAAACAAAACGGGTGATTCTCACAATTGTGAAATCATATCAACATTAATAATTTCAAAAGTAGAAAAAATTGCAATTTTTGTGTAATATTTTCTTTTCCTTATATGTGGGTTAGATACTCCCATGAACAAATTTTTACTAACTACCTATTCCTTAATATCCCTGTCTATAGATAAGAATACTATGTCAAATATGAAAAAAATTCATCTGATACCACTTTGTAACATCCTAGTTATGGGTGCTTCCTAGAGGTGACCCTTACCCAGTTGGTCACATGGCGTCGAGCACATTTACCCGAACGCCAAAGGCTAACGACTAGCAGTGAGGGCTTGGGTGTGATAGTGGGGAATCTATTCCCACATAGGCAGAGTAATAGAATGGAAATCATCAAATAATTGTAGTAGAGGACATAATAATACCATACAACTTGGAACAGCAGAATACATATATTAAATAACCAACATCAGGATATATATAAATAAGGATGTATGTCACAATATCTAGGAAAGAATCCAAACAAGTCACAATGATGAAATACAGTACTAAACCAAATTAAAAATGGAAAACAACTAAACAACTCCAACTTCATTACAAGCCTCAGCTTCATCCCATTCTCTCCAGCTCCACAATAATAAAGTACCTGATGTAGAAGGGATATTTCCCTTATCTATTCTGTAGTAATATAATTTTTTTGTACCCAAATGCATGACCCAAACAGGGTGTGAGACGAATCACATAAGAAAACCACCCAAATATTTGTGCCCAATTTTTAGTGAATATATATATATGGTAGGAAATATGAAAAATGATGTAATGAACAAAAAAGTATTGAAAAGTAAACAATCCTAAAGTTTCTAATACATTCATTTCCATTTATTAAATAAACAACCAAACAATATTAGGAATCACTCTGGGTTGTTCTCAAATTCTAACCACAATGGTTTATCTTAACAACTTCTATCTGTGAATTCACTCACTGTCAATGACCCATGTGGTCTCGTAACTGTAAACTACAGACACTTTGGGGGAAGCACTCAACATCCAATTCCTTCTGTGGTCTCACTGTGTGGAACTATAGACACTCTGAGGGTGCTCTCACATCCATATCCCCTATGGACTCACAACGTGCAAAGTATAACATACACTCTATAAAATACCTCATTTTCCATTCCCTATATGGTCTAACAACACCAGGTTCACATATCCCTATGTAAGAAATCGTGCACAAACAATATCCAGTAGCCAAAATAAATCACAATACTACATGGATAAATAGATACAAAGATTATCACATCATATCAGATAATATCTGTCTATCCCAACAACACTAGACATGGAAAAAAAGTATCATATCATGTAGTTCTTGACCCAACAACCAAAAAATCAAACACAGACAAGTAAATCCATAGCATGTAAAATAATCTCTATTCACAAACCAATATCCCTACTTAAGAAAACAAAGCATAATAGGCATTAACAGGGAAAAATTTCCAAAACAAGAAAAACCCTAAACATGGGTATTGAGATATTTTTCATTTTTAATTCCGTGAAAATATTTGTAATGGAACAAACTACAAACCTCGATGTTGTACAATCGATATAGTTGAAACTGGGCCTCTAAATCGACTTAGAATGCCTTAGATATACACAAACATATAAAATCATCAACCAAGGATATCTCAAAAAGGAGTAGAAATCAAGAAAACAAGCACTAGATGAAAGAAGAACTCACTGTGATGAATCCAACACCATCGATGATGGTTGATTCAGAGAACGGATTTTTTATCATGGTCTCTCGGAAGAATCGATGATATTAGTCACTCCGAGATGAGATGAGCCGATAAGAAGTTGTTTTTTTATTAGATGTTACCCCGGTCCATTTAATAAATTAAAAAGAAATATAAAAGATGTGGCCTTTAAAAGTACACAACGTGTATATGCCTTTACCGCCCCCGCTTTAGGGGGTCAGCAGGTCACCCTACGAGGACATGTACTTGGCTGTTACACGACCAATACACGACTACCTGTGACAACTTGCTACATGGTGTGTACTACTATGTAAAAGGCGTTTACTTTTATAATTTCCAAAAACTAATCTTTTTTCTCAAAAACACTAGGAATCACAAAACATACCTAAAAATAAGATTTGGGTTCTTAAAATCACCACTAATCTCTAAACCCATGTCAGTCTCAATCAGTGTGAGAATCAATAGGATGCAATTGATATAAGGATCTCATCTATCTCAACATCTATTTATGGATGATTTTGGATCCTAGGGGAAGATATATAGGTATTTGAGTGTTCCATGTTCCAATCTTGTAATCGTATGTAAGATATAATCATTTTCGATCAATCATGATACTTTTCGGGCTAAGGAGAATAGGTTTACTAATGTCACCTCACCGAGGAGAGGCTAGGAAACTACTGTAGGAGGAGTGACCTTAATTTTGTTCTCAGAAAAATTGGAATAGTGTTCAAAACTGACCATCATCAATGGTAAGGCCATTGTTTACCCTTAATCTATTGAACGGTGTGGTACATGTATGAATCCTGAGGTCAGAACCCTCCATACCATGGGAAGTGATACTTAAGGTCATTCCAAGGGTCCACATTATTACTAGGATATTCCTCAAAACACCACATACAATGGGAATGAAAACCCTAAGGGGAACGCTGGTGAACCCGATGATATTATTATAAATGTACAGTAGTTTTGGAAGATGCATTGTATTGATATAGTTTGTTAGGTTCTTGTAGGGAACATCATTGTGGTTAATTATGTGATAAAAAGGAATGATTGGAGCCAGATAATGGAATACCATGGATCATCCATTCCACATTGTATTTTCTTTTGTGGGACGTGGTTCACATTCCATAGCATGATACTTCGACGGAATGGGGAAGTCCACATACTATTATTGAATGTGGACATGTTTTGAGTCCACATAGAGCTTTACTAAATGGGTACATGTTCCCTCTACATAGCACAAGGATACACATGATCAAATTCCTCATATGTAGTGATTTTCTAAATGGGACGCTAGGTTGCAAAGGGGGTGTTGGATATGTGCCTCATGATGTGTATCTCCATAATAAAATTTTATTTCTTTGATTACAGATTCATTTATTTTAACCTCCTTAATGTTGTGCAATATGTTTTAACAGAAGGGAATCCGCGAACGAGTCTATATTTTGTTAAGATATCAATCTCTTGGTTGATTCGTCGATGTATTGATTCCCCTTCCGGCTCCCCTAGAGATATATTTATATAGAAGATTAGGAGCAATATAATGTTGTATCTGGTCATCTGTATTGTGACACATGTATCTTTTTTGGGATCCCATGATGAACATAGTAAATGGTGGACCATTGCAGTCACCCAAACCCCCAAAAAGGTCTGTAAATGACTTCATTTCATTTTTGGAATCATGTGACACCACCTTTCCTAGTGAATGATTTATATTAGATGAAATCATTTGAGGGATAGATATGACCACCACTTTCCATTAATGAATATAATTTTTCTGCAAGTGATTGTACCTCCACCCCATCCATGGGTTGTTTCCATTCCTGGGGCTTTCGTGGGGCGGCGAACCTCAATGTGGAGTGAAAGTACATTGACGGGATTAACCACTAAATGAGAATAAAATTAATTTATTAGATTTTAATATTAATGTCTTTTAATGTCCATGACCACCATTTTATCATTTTATAAACTGAACATCATTTCTCATCACATGTGCAAATTACATTTAATGTAAAAACTTTTTCCCAAACAATTATCATATTTTCTAATAAATTATTTTAATTACATACATTTGAAATTTTAGGAATTTATTTTTCACATTATTTTGATAATTTTGACTTTTAGGGATAATGGATGAATCACAATGGAAAATGGACATTTTTACAATTGAGTGCAAATATTTTATTACAAAGCATACTAGGCCTTAAGTGCAACAAACAAATGTGGAAACCATATTTCATTCCCAATGAAGCTCATATTTTACCTATAGGTATATGATTTTATGAGAATAATTTCATTATACTATGTAAATATATAATTATTATTATTTTCATAGAGATCATGGGAGAAAAATTTGAGGATTAAATTATTTTCCATATTTTAAGGACCATAAAATATGCCTACGATTTCGAGTATAAAATCCAAACGACTAATCCAATTGACATTAAAGTTTGTCAAATATTAAAGGGAACTAGGAAGCGGGTATTTCTATTCTAAAACCATCTATTATTTTTCTATATTCAATGGCTTTATTTCACACCAATAGGGTGGTGAATCTGGTAGTATTCTTTTGTTCATCTATGAAACATCCAATTTTGATAACTCTCAGCCCTATTTAGCTATCCTAATTAATGGGGGGGGGGTAATTTTTATTGGGTCTATCTAATTATTCAAATTTTCTTATATAAATATATGTTTTTGATGGGATTTAGGGTTGAATTATTTTATTTAAATTGTAATTTCATGCATTTATTTTGAAATAGCATCATCAATTTCTAACATGTACATTTTTTGTACATGTTCATTTCATAATAAAAATTCATATTATTATTATTAATATTATTATTTGATTCTTTTAACACATTGATACTATTGAATCATGTTGTGAATTTATTGAAACTAAAAATTGTGAAATTCATCACCCATTGATGGATTGTTTTTTATTTAATTGTTTTTACTTATTCAATCTTGCTTCCATAAGTCAACTATCCACATCCATTGATAGAATATCAAGAATGGAGGGATACAATTTTATAGTTTAATCTTTGTATGTTGAATGTGTGTGTATTTAATGTTATTTCATGTGTTTTTAAATCAATTCATTTTTATGACTTCCATTTGATGCATTATATTCCTCATTATCTTAACCTACTATAACAACGATGAAATTTGAGTGATAGTATGATTAAATTCCTTGAAGTGGTTGTCAAATTTATCCTATAAGTGCATTGGTGGTTATCTATTTAATTTTCTATGTATTAAATTTGAAAATGAGATTTTGTAATAATCTCATTTTTTGGATTCCTCATGAATTAGTGATCTCAATTTTTGTATGAAACAAATAGATGCAATCCACCAAAAGCATCAACCTAGGATCAAATCAACATAAATATTTTTTTAGATCATCTAATTGTGTGTTTTTTGTTTGTTATTTAAATTAAATCACTAATTATTCATTTAAAATCATCACCCATGTTGGAAACTTCATTGAAAATCTTCCATCAAATCATAGTGTCTTTAAGTTTATTCTTCATTTCCTATAGATTCCATAGTCAAAGGTGTACTACAAGTGAATACTTATACAAAAAATGTTTGGAATATTTGGGCATGATATAATTTTGGCACTGTTGAAGGGTACCCAAGTAAGTATCATGGACACTCACCTTCCTTTATCCCCCAATTTTCTTTTCTCACACTCATTTCACTTATCATTTCTCCTTTCTGTTTTTGTGTACCCTAAAAATTTAAAATAAAAAATTTTATCCTATCAAATAGTCTATCATCAATATTACACGAAATTAAAATCAGGATTAAATCAAATTGAAAATCAATATATGGAATATTATAAGTTATGTAATTTATTTGATCAACCTATGAATAAAAACCCCTCACCCAGTGATGTGTACAATCTTTTGGAGCATGGATGCTTAATGGATAAATTTATATCCCTCTCAAAATTGGTTAATGAGATTAATATTAATGAATTACATGATGTCTAACCACTTATATAACCAAATACCAAGCATAATCATGAAAAATTATATAAACTAATGGAAAAAAATAATATAGAAGTTTTATCTTTGGAATTATAACTAAAAAACATAGAAACAATTATGGAACCCATAACGACTCCGGATGTCCCTTCCCCAACATTGATAGAATGATATTGTTTCATAGAAAGATATCTTGAAAAATCCACATTGTGAATATTTCTATTTGTGGTAACTCAAATGAAAAAATAAAACAAATATTTATCAATCTATTAATGGCTTTTAAATCAAAGAAAAATATTAAAGGAAAAAAAAACAATTTGAGAAATCCAAGCTGAAATTAGAAATGTTTTTTTTGCGAATATTTAAATTGATCATCAGAAACCTGATGGAATTTTTAATGGGTGAATAGATCGTAAGGATATTTATTTTCTTAATTCACATGGGGGAAACATGTACCCATGGATTTAATCACTTTAACATGGGAACAATGATAATTTGTTAGAAAAACCAAACTCAAAAACTATTGGGGGAAAATCACAAATTTACAGTGCATACCCTTTAATAAAACCAATATGTATAGAATTTATTTTTCAATTATATTTTAAAAGAACTCAATTTATTAATAAATTTTAAAAATTATACAGAGTATGATTTAATTTCTAGAACTATGTCTGGATGTGTTATCCATCCTGAGTTCAAAAATATTTCCATTCCTTCTCCAATGAAGAATCCCTTTATAAGTGATAATCAATATCCATTAGTTGTAATTCATTATTATCTTAATTATAGTAATTTTCAAATGACCATTGATGAATTATGTATGTCTAAAAATATATCTGAATGAACCATTTTTGATATCACAGGGATTTTCCCGCACATTGTAGAAAATGAATTTTTTCATGATACAAATTTGTAAAAATGAATAAATCTCAATCAAGTAGAGGTGGAAAAAAATTAGGTCTATAAAATGTAGAATTTGTTTTGTTAAGTCATGAGGTCCATGTTGAGAAAATGACTTTAATCTAGGTTATTTCAAGAAGGTTACCCTACTTCTGATGTAATTTTATTTTATTTTTTCATAGATTGTTTTCTTGGTGTTTTTCAAGGGCATCCCCTAGGGGTTTTCAATGTGATCAAATGTATCCTAAGTCTATAATTTAGATGATGAATCATTTAATTATATCCAAATAAAACACATGGCTTCTATATTTAAAACCAACCTTCAACCATCCTAGATGAGCCCACATGCAACATTTATCCAAAGTGATCAATTACTTATTGATGGATAATTGACTACAAATAAAGTGATTTCGTTCAATGAATTATTTTTTAGCCACATTCTACCCCTATTTATTCCCATTATAAACTCTCCCCTCTCTTTTATTTTAATAATTAGGGAACTTCCATTCTATTTTGTGGAAGTTATAATTTGAGTTTTTAAAAAATGTTTTATTTTGAAAAAAATAAACTTGATATATTTGAATATCGTAATGTTCATTGTGAGACATGAAATATCAATCTAAATTGATTTTTAATGACATGATTATGGTATTAATTCATGTTTTGGTTCATGAGAAATGTTTTTGTATTGTGCAGTTATTTAATGTGATTTCTCATTGATAGCATTCTCATCCCTTTAATAAATTTTCCCCAATTCTCATATTTTTTATTTTTGGATGTATGTTTGAGTTATTGGGTATCATTAATCATAAAATGGGATTTTGGGAATCTTTTTGTTTAATTTGGGTATCCAAAAAATTGAAAATAATGACCACATAAGGAATTTGTTTTGTAAAAATGTATGTCGTTTGACACATGGGGATCATTACTCTATAGTTACCTTACCCAGGCTTTGGAAATACATCTTTATTTTTGATCAGGAAATTTGGAAAATGTATAGCACTCGAAACATATGGATTGTGACTCAATAGTTTTGATCATAGGTTTTGTCATATCCTCTATATTGTGGTTCCAAAATAATAATATTAATTGGACACTCGTCTAACGGTTTACTGGGATTCCCACCTAGTGCTTCTATTTTTTCTCCTTGAAAAAGAAAATGGGCCCCATGTATTTTGAGATATAGATACCATCATCATGTTTAATTGATATGGGATGAAATGCGGTGTTGAATTTGATCAAAATAATGGTCTTCGTCTTTTGATATTCTTGTGAACCTAGATTCTATTAAATTATTTTTATAGGTTTCATTATTTTTTGGCATGATGTTTTTACTTTGAAATGTATGATGACATATTTTCGAAAAAAGGAATTAAATTTCATATTTTTGAAACATTTTTCTCAGGACTCGCAAAAATCAAATTGGGGGAGCGATTAAACACCAAAATAGGATAATATTAATTTATTATTTAACTAATATTCGTGTTTTTAAATGTTTTTAAACACCAATATTAGTTCATTAAATAATCTGAACATCATTTCTCATAACTTGTGAAACTCATGATTTATGTGGAAATTTGTGCCCAATAAATCATCTACTTTGGGAATTAATTATTTTCATTATTTTAATTTGATATTTTTTTAAATTAAAATTATTTTATTTGGAACATTATATTATTTAGGATTAGTGGTTGAGTAGCGTGTGAAGATTGAAATGTTTCGGCATTATTGAAGAAATTTATGGAAAAATCATAACGGTTCTTAGTACCATCATAAAAAGTGGACCCCATATTCAAATCCAATGAAGAAAAACTATAAATAGAAAAATTTATGGGGAGAATTTCATTAAACTTTTTCCATAGATAATGATTACATTTTCATGGATATTTATGGAGACCAAGTTAAGGATTAAATTATGGTCCATATTTAAAGGACCATAAAATCATCTGACTATTTCAGGAATAAAATCCTAACAGATGATTCAGTAGCCATGAAATTTTTACCAATATTACATAAAACAATGAATAAGATATTTATCATATAGGAACATAAAATATTCTCCCATATTTAATGTCTAAATCTCACTCTATTACAGGGATAGAATCTGGTCTTATTTTTGTAGTCAACTTTCAAATATCAAATTTCCATTATTCTCACCCACCATTTCACTATTTTAATTAATAGGGATAGAATAGATTTTTTGGGGGTCTGACTAAGGATCCTGATATTCCAATATAAGGATATGTTTTCAAAGGTATTCGGGGTTCCATATTTTTCATTTAATTATAATTTCAGGCATTATTTTTTTCATAGCATCATCAATTTGTCTCATGTATTTTTTTCATACACATTAATTTCATAATAAAATTTCTTTTTATTATTATTCTTAATTTATTTTTTCCAATACTTTTATACTTTGATAACATTGAACGATGGTTTGAATTTATTAAATCCAAAAATTAATAAATTCCTCACACAATGGTTGGGTGTTCATTATTTTTCTTTTTTAACTTCTTCAATCCCCATTCATTAAGTCAGCAACCCACTTCCAGTGATATAAAAACTTCAATAGATAGATAAAAATTTATAGGTCAATTGAAATTCATTTAATGGGGGTGGGTTGAATGTTTTTTAACTTTCATTATTATCTATACTTTATTTTATGAATTTAATTTTGATGAGTTATTTATATTCTTTATCTTCACTATATTTACCAATGATACATTCTGGGTGCTAGTTTGATCCAATTAATTATAATGATCAAGAAAGTGATCCAGTAAGCCTATTTTGGGTTAGTTGAGGAATTGTTTTAGGATCAAAATGCTAAATATGGTTGGGGGATTTTCTCTTTTTGTGTTTTCATCTAGAATTAGTGATTTAAATCATTCTGAGAAATAATTACATTTCTTCCTCAACAAAATACAACCTAGTGTTGATAGTTTTATATCAATTAATTGTGTATGATTTATGTTCTTTACATTATTTAATTATGAATTCAATTACAAAAAATAGCCATGTTTTCTTCTACATAGCCATTCCTCCATCAAATCATAGTTTATATTTGTTTTTTCTTTGGTCCTTGTGGATTCAATATCCAGAGATGTATTATAAGAGACCACTTACACCATGAAAAAGGGATTATTTTGGTGCAATAAAGAGGTCTATTGATCATGGATTAGACTCTTTATTTTTTAAATTTTTAATCATTTGAATAGTGTTCCTTCAATTCAATATTTTATTTATATATAAATACTCCATTGTCAGTGTGATGGAATTACCATCTTTTTCTAGTTTTAATTTTAATGACCTAAAATTACCTCCTGAAGGGCTCAAAATAATGGTTTCCCTCCTTTTCTAATTTGTGAGTACACCATGGTTTATATCATAAGAAATTTTTTTGTATAGAAATGACATATTTCATTACTACACCCATAGGATTTGGTTTCTTAGAAGAAAATAATATTATTACCAAATTTAATAACTATCTTTGTGGTTCCTTAGAGTACATTTCATTAACTAAAACCAAAAGCATTGAGTGAGAAACACTTATGATAGTGGGAAACCGTGTAATCATGAAAATGAAAAACTTATAAGATGTCTCAATCATGACACCTTCGTTAATATATGAAACTCAAGGTTTATCCTATTTCATTAATTGGAAATATATTTTTTAATTCATCATGATTGTTTGTGACGAGTTTCTAAATTCAAAAAATATATCTCTCGAGAGTGTCAAACTAGGTGCGTAATAAGGCCCATTGTCTTGCTCTAAGATAATGCAATTCAATCCCATCATGACTTGTTGGAGTTGTAACACCAAGGTAAATTAATGCGAGAACCCCATCCACATGTAGTATCTAGAAATAGATATATTTATAGGAAACCATTCAATATATCCATTACCAAAATTCCAATACATTTTCCTAAGCATTAACCCATTAAAATACTATTACCTGGGGACATCCCTAGTCATATTTATAATAAAATACATAGGTATCTCACTAATGTTTTATCATACTTGTTTACAAGGAATGAATAAACATTTTCCCTAATACAAGCTATAACAAGAAAATTATAAATTACATTAGCATTACATCATTTTTTGGAATAAATAACATATTACACAAAAAGACATCCCAAGTCCATATTATTTTAATGATTTTGAAACATTGAAATGTAAAAAAAGATTCATGAGTGAGCTAAATTATCTCATACTTGGTTCTTCATGACTAAAACCTGTCTTAGAGTCACCATTCATAATATATATATTCATAACTTTGGGAATTATACATAAAAAGGGAATGATCGTAGATGATCAGTAAGGGTAAGAAGGGTTTATATGTAAGCATAAACATGAGAATAATGATATAATAACGTGATCATGACATTATAAGATCATACCAAGTATATCAATGATCATAAACATGAATCACGACACCATTATTTGCAGTTCATAAGACATGATTCTTAAGGAAAACAATATAATAATCATATCATATGAATAATATATGAAATTTGGTTCATATAGACAAACATATAAAATCATCTTCCATGGATACCTATCATATCTGTCACAACATGTTTTATTAGGATAATAACCAATGTTATTACATCGATATTTGGATACCCTCATGTCTTCCTTATTGTTTTGGGATTGGCATGTCCACCCTTGTATCTTCTTATTTCAGGCTTAATAATAATTTTTTTGGACTTAATAATCCCGCTTAATTTTTTCTTGGGATTCCCTCATACATCCCCTCTTATGATGAGTTTCAGATTCCATCCTTTTTCAGGCTTGGGATTCCCTCCTATTTCACCTCATTAACTTATAAAAAATTATCATCTCCTAATTAATTGGGGGATATAGGTACCACCCCTCACCTGATAAAATCATACATACATCTTGTACAAGATAATAAGACATACATCATACTATGGCCCATAAAAAGATATATTATTCAAAAACATAATATCATATCAAATGAAATGAAATGGTTATCATAAAAATTTAATAATATCATAACCTATGCAATTTATAAAGGACTAAAAATCATTCCACCCTAGAATATCCCATGAAAGGAACTGGGATTCATAAGAATTCATCCTGGTATAACCCTTGAAAGAGAAATTGGTTTCATAATAATATAACCCATGGAAGAGGAATGTGTTTCATAAACATAAAACCCATGAATGTGAAATGGGTTTTCATAAACATCATTCCATTAGAACATAAACTATTTAGAGAATGAATATGAATAAATCCATTGGATCATTTCAATGTATGGCATTAGTAAAAACAACAAATGTCATATTAGATGGAATTTGTTTTTCAAGTATCTTGTAAAAACCATTCCTGAGGAAAATAGATTTTTTCATTTGTAGATTATTTTTAAAACCTAAACCATTTTAAAAATAAATTATGATAATAAAAAAAATTATAATGAAATATTGAAAACATTTTGGAAACCATTCTCCTTGAAAATAATTTTAAAACATAAAAATCAGTCAGACAATTGAAATCATTTTCTTTGAAAATAATCTTTTCAAAACATATATAAGAATATATGAAAATCATTTAAATATAATTTAAAAGTAAAATATCTTTGAAAAAATTCCTTTAAAATATCTTTAAAACATTTAATTTCAATAATATTTGGGAAAAATTTATTTAATGAAATATTTATAATCTTGTAAAGGAAGATTCAAAGGAATGACGATGGGTAAATCCATATATGCTGAACAATCCTTTTGCATCTTAAAATGTTGTGAAATGTGCCTTAACTAGAAAATGAGTTGAACATTCCTTTTTTTAAATAGAATTTTTAAATGTTTTAACATGGGTATAAATTTATTGTATAGATCGTTGGATAATATTATACTATTTCATTATTTTTTTAGAAAACACGGTTTTGATGGAACCTGTATTTCTAACCAATTGGAGAGGTAAAGTCATGTTTCCTTAAAAACACATTATTCACTATATTTTGTAACAAAGAGTGGAAAAACATGTACCAACACAAGAATATTATATGAATAAAAAATGGATAATAAAATTTATAATAATTCTAGATTTATGGATCAAAATATTTCATCAAGGGAAGTATAATCTTAAACATTCTCGAAACATGAAGAGATTGATTCAATAAACTCTTACCACATGGTAATATTGAACCATACTACCCATTTAAGAAAATGGAAATAGATAATTCTTAAAATATAAGGAAAATATATAGATTAATGATAAAAAAAATCAAGGTCATTATTTACAACTCATGTAAAAATATCGGTGCCTGACATGGACTGTGTCTCAAAGAAGGATAATTGAGACAGAATTACATTAACGGTTTGGTAGATTTTGAAAAATGAATCCCATAAAATAATGATTTTCAAATGGATGTAAAAATAATAATTAATTTAATAATAATTATAATATAATACTTCCTTGGTATGTATAAATTCCACACAAAATTAATGGGTGATGAATAAAACACTTATTTCACAAAAAAAAAGTCAGATGAAATCTCATTACCCGGTGTCTTAACTCATGTTGTATATGTAAAAATTCATATATAATAAATATATCTTTATTCTAAAGATAACGTAGAAGAATTTTTTATATAAAATATCTTATATGGTTTTATTATGAATTTATATTACCTTCTTGTTAACAATTCAGTGTTAAGGTTTCACTACGGGTAATATTTTCTTGGGTTTTCGCATTTGTATTAATTTTTATTGTATCTTTGGTCCTTATACATATTCCATGAGTTATAGAATTTAATCAATGATATAAATATCTTTTATATTTAGTATATTTTTATTATTATAAGAAATATAATATAGAATTATAAAATGGAAGACACCGTTCATTGAGATAGTGGTTCATACATATGCAGAAACATTGTTTCCGTTTTTATTTGTAATTTTCAATGTATAAATGGAAAATGATATATATGTATATATAATATTATTATAGAATAAAAATGATTTATTATGTACCATATATGTTTATAAACCCATCATTAATACATTCCATAGAGTGCACGTTGTAATCACATCGTTCGAAGGGGACGGTAGTCCACAACTCCTTAGAAGAAATCATCATATTTACCAAAAATGGAAAGTATAAAGATATGTATTTTAAAATAGTTACATAAGATTAAAAATATAATATTTATCATATATATCATATATTTTTTCCATCATTATTAAAAAAGTGGGAGACCCCAATGGGAGGCGGAACAATCATCATTTCGTGTGGCAGTAGTTCGTTGTATGCATAAATAGTAACTTTGTTGTCCAATAGATGGATTTGTGTTAATGTGTAGGAAAACCACCTAGAATAAAAACATATAAGTACATTTATTATAAATTTTTGTTTTATAATCATGTAATAAAGATTGTTTTGGGGTGTATAATGTAAATAAGATAATGGAGCTAGATGGAGGATGTTACCTATTCTTTGGGTAACTCATTTTTGTTTTCATCAAAGGCCTTCATTGGATTTCCATTTGACCAATTGAGTGATTAAAGGATGAATGGGGGATTTTTGGAAAATTATTGGTCAGATATTTTCTGATCATAATTGGTTTTTTTATGTGTGGGATGTGGGAGAATTTGATTTCTTTTATAGGGAAGGGAAAGGACTCACCTAGTATTTTTGAAAACATGTTATGTTTAACAAGGATTTTACTTAAAAAAATTCATCCAAAAAATTCCGAACATAATATTATAAGAATAATGTATAAATTATTTAAATAAAATTGTTTTGGAATAGTTATTATGTCATTTTGTCTATTAATATTTAGGTCTAGTATTTTATTAAGCTTAATTGTTCCCTAATCATTGCAATTAATTTTTATTTTTGCCACTAATATTTTGGGTAATAAAACTTAGTTTAACATATTAGAAATTTAATATTATTCTAATTATAAATATGCAATCAATTATTAAAAATTAAAATAATTGAAGTGTTAGAAATTAATTTAAATTTGATCCTACAGGAATGATGACAATGGGTGTTCTTAATATAGAAATCATTCAAAAGATTGCTATTAATTTATATCTGATTTTGAACATAAATTGGTTATAATGAACCTAATTAGATCAATATATGTATTTTTTATGTATAATTGAATTTATAAGTTATAATATAATTTTTCTATATAAATAAATTAGATGAAAAATAAGTTTTGAATTAATGTGTAGTATTTTTCATAATTCATCTAAAAATTATGTTTCTATGAAAAATATCAAAAATCCACAATAATATAAATTTGAAATTATAATTCTAAAATTAATTTATTTTATTAAATTATATTTTTAAATTTTTCAAAAATTAATCTTATTTTATTTCACAGAAGGGCATAAAATGCAGCTCATTTGAGAAAATACATTTTTAAAACATACAAAGACTTTACAAAAAAATATTTTTTCATTATAATTGTGTTTTATTTATAAAAACATTGTAAATAATATTTTAAAAATATTTATTAAGGTTTATACTACTATTTTTAACAACTATGTCATAGTTTTCTCATTTAAAAAATTATTTCAATAAAATGATGTTTCATAGAAACAAAGTGGTGTGTGTTACACATACCAAGTAAGTGTTTGTTATTGTACAAAACAAGTGATTTATATGTGAATGAAATGTGTGATAAAAAGAATTCAAATTACATAATCCATAGATAATGTTTCTTGAAATGAAAAATATCAAAAAGTTTAGATTAATTCAAAAATAAATCCCAAAATATTGAGGTTTTGTAAGAGGAAATCCATATGGGTACCCACTATAGAGTAGACATATAACATGTTTAAAATAATAATTGTAAAACAAATACTTTTAAAACTCATTCAAAAAAATTATTAATGTACTGATTGAGCCTGAGTACTTGATTGTCCTCGATAAAATTCCAAAGAGATGTCCATAGGTAAAAAAATATGCCTTAGAATTTGAAACTTAAACCATTTCTAGGGAAATAAAACATTCATTGTCAAATCTACTTAAAAAAATGGTATTTAACTAAACAAATGCATCATTATTCAAAGTGGGCCTATGAAGAATTTGAATCAATGACATGAACATAAACAAAAATAAGAAACAATTAAAAAAAAGAGAAACCATTTGGAATACATTTTGAAATCAGAAAATCATTTGAGAAGAATATGGAAAATAGGAAGAGAAGGATGTGTATGAAAACATAGGTTACCTATGAAGAAAAACACTAGTAATTCCATTTATATTCATTCATATATCAATCGGTTCACACCGTGCACATATGGATATGTACATATTTACTAGAACATATATTGATGAACATGAAAATATCATGTGTCCAATTAGAGGGAAATAATAAATCATCACGACAAATTGAAATAGTATTTATATAAGATCCACACCCAAAAAACCAAATCAAATTCTACCAAAAACCAACTCAATACACCAACCAACATTACAACAACTAAAACAAGGTCAAAAATAATTTTAAAATACCTGAATTAATTTTAATGAAAATTTGGAATTTTGTTGAACACCTAACATGAATATATATATAGGATATAAATAAATAACATTATAAATAATTTTAATACCTATTTTTTTAACAAAATAACCAACATAAAAAACTAGAAATATCATTCTATAAAACCATAGTCATTTAAGACATAAAAAAATACATTTAGGAAACCGACTAAATAATATTTTATGTTTCATAATGTACGAATATTAGAACACCTACCTTAATAGTGTAATATCATGATGAAACAAAATTTAATGGAAAAAGAGACCCCATGAACCAAACCAAACCCCAATAATCAAAATAACCAACATGTAAACATCAACCCTCAACCTTTGTAACTCGTCTTCTATATAAAAAATAAATATATATGAAAAATTATGGGGACAATAGAATAAGAAGAGGATAAGAAGATAAAATCCAAACTAACATTCCTAAGATTCCATGGAGGACCTTCAACCATGAATAATTAAGACAAATTAGGTGTTTGAGAGACCCTATCTCATTCCATGGTCAAATTGGGGTATTAAATTAGTAGGGGAAATCATGTAAATTCATTTGTAGGAAAACATGGAAAGGGTCATTGTTAGGTCTCATAGTTTACAAAACATTGTTCTATAGACACACACCCCAATAAAAAAACCCTTACGCATAAGATTTCGACCAAGTTTATGAAACTGTAAACCAACTATGAAAAAATGATTATTCATGATTACAAAAACACTCACATTGTTTCTATATGGTTCCCTATAACCATGTGAAGGTAATGTGCCATCTCTTAGACACCACAAAAAGTCCGCATGGTTACTAATGAGATTCAAATGGTTCAGCCCATAATATGTGTTACTAAGGAAAAAAACCACATTAATGATAAATGTGTACTAGAAACACCCCATTGGTCATAAGTCAATATGATTTATTTATAAACTATAAATCCTCACAATGTATAATGAAAAACATAACAAAACATAAAAAACTCTTAAATTTCGGTAGTAACTTATCAAAAAAAATAGAAAAATGAATTGGAACCAAGAAATAAAAAATAAAAACAAAAACCATGGTTACAATTAGAAATATATAATTAATCTAGTGGGGTTATTTTTAGATAACAATATCTATTACAAGGATCCATTAGTAATGATATTAAATCATATAGACATAGTTATATATAATAATAAATCACAACATTTCAATGCATTATAGTGATACAAGTTTTATGAAGGGCAAGCATTGGATCTAGAGGAAGTAATGAAATATAATTACCCTCATTGGTTTTCATCATAGTGGTTATGTTAAAATTTTGAGGAATATGTTTACAAAGTGGGGATGATTATAATAATCCACACTTATTATATGAATTTCCTTGCATGTTTTTTGGTGTATATACAAGTAGAATTCGTCCAAAAACAAAATTGAAATTTTCTAATTATATTAATATAATATATTACATATAATGTATAAATATTTTTCTTAAAATGGGAAATTGTATAATGGGGTAATAAATAATTGAAATTAAGAAAAATAGAAGTAGAAATTAAGGTGCATTTAATTTTCAAAGACCATTGACAAACTTGAAAACACATTATAGAAGATATAACATTTACAAAATGGTTCATATTTTTTAAATAAAATGTTAATATCCATAATAGTAAATTTAGTGAATAATTAATGATCGAAATAAGTGTCATTTAGAGGATTCTTAAAATTATATGATCACTATAATAATATATTTACCATTGGAATAGTAACCTTACTATTAGAATAGTGAAATGGATATTGTGTAAAATAATTAGTGAACATTATATGAAATTTTTTTCAACATTTACATAATAAAATATACATGTCAAAAAATATTTAAATAATTATTCAATTTAAATTGGATTAAATTTATAAAAGAATTAAATTTTATTGAATATTTTTTTACATTATTTAATATAATTTAATTTTTTAAAGTAATATTAAATATTAAAAGACATAACCAAAAGAAGTAAATTAAAATGAGCTGATGAGATAAAAAGGGTATCTAATCACTTAGACATTAATTTTACATCAATAAGGATATATAAGAACATATCCTAACATAATAAGATGTAAATTAAAAGACATAAAAAAATAAGTCTTTTAATAAGAGAAGGGTGAAAGGTTCCCTTACCGATTTGGTAACTTACAAAACCAATGACACATGAATGAAGGATCATACAATAAAGATTTAAATACTCATACATGAATATATATTACACAAAAGTACATTCATGGGCAGTACATACACCACACAAAAGGAAATAGTGAAAATATAGCACTAATCTCACGATAATAAAACTGAGATGAAACCCATTACCATGTTGTATCAACTGAGTCGTTTGATCAAAAGTTATTAAAAATCAAATGAATAACAGAATACCATGAATATAAAGATAATAATTATAAAATATATCAAACAGAAGTACATAATACACCACATTCAACAAATAAGTGGCGAACAATGGAAATATCATGGAATTAAAAGTGAGATAAGAAAATCTCTTACCTTGTGTCCGACTTGACCCGTTCGTTATTTACTCTCCTGAATAATAAACTAATGTTAATTTCTACTTGAATAAGAACATTTTTAATGTTTATCAATTCTTTTATATGACTTATTACCATGTTATAAACATTGTGTAATCATTTAAGTTAATAATAGTCATTTTTTCGATATTTGTTACTTTAGTAAAAAAAATGAACACCATATGATCACAAGTTTTTCATGTGGTAAGCAATCCATTATCTTTAGAATGAGAGGTAAGAAATGAAATGCACCGTTCGTGGAGACGGTAAGTCGTACGTATGCATGAATTGTACTTCCATTTCAATTTCATATTTTAATGGAATTAAAAACATAATGATGCATAGTTATATTATAATTCCAGTATAATATCATATAAAATATTATTGACTCAATCCTTTATACATCCCACATAAGGAATTAACGAGTGATATCACTTCGAGGGGGTGGTAGTTTTCACTTCCTCAAATGAGATTATCGTATTTACCCACTACGGAAACCATAAAGTATTTATAAAAATGAAAAAAATACAGAAGCATAAATAAAACATAAACATAATATATATCATATATAAATATAGTACCATCATAATGGCCACCATGATAGGTAGTTGGAGATATTTGAACAATCACTGTTTCATGAGGCGTTAGTTTTCCATCCACAGAAACATTATGTTCTTCACCAATTAGATGGAGGTGTGTGTAAGTACAGTTCGAACATAAACATATCCTAGTAAATTGAGGATACTGTTGTTGTTACAATGGAAAGGAATAAAAAGAGTTTAGGGGTTGGAGATATAAAATTAAAGAAAACAATTTAAGAGAAAATGTTACCTTTAATTTGGGTAACACCATTTGGTTTGAAACAAAGGACTTCTTGAAGTGCCTTCTACCTAAGATAAGGATTCTGGGAGGGGGATAGGGATGTAGGGAGCTTAATAGTGTAGAGTTTGGACGATCCAAAAGGATTGAGAAGTGTGATAAATTGGTTATAAGTGGTTTCCATTTATAATGGAGAGGAGGGTCTCTTTAGGAAAGTATGATAATATTGTTTTATTATATATTGATATTCAGTTTCTATAGGTCCAAAAATCATTAAAGCCTAAGATAAGATGACTCTTACTCAAAATAATATCATCCAGTAGAAATTGGACATGTTTTGGATGTTATTTTAATATTTATAATCCTATTTATTTAAATATTTTATTAATGAGGTAAATAATACATCATTATTATGTCATAAATAATTTAATTTATGTAATTTATAAAAAATATAAAAAAACCATGATGTAGGAAATATTTTTATCTTTCCAATGAATATTTATAGTAAAAAATATAATTTATATAACACCATATACAAATTAATTTACTAAAATATTTTTTTTATGTCATTTTGACTTTACATTAAATTAATTAATATAAAGTCTCATTATCTTTCATAACTGACTCCATGGGGTCCCAAAATAGACCCATAGATGACCATGGTCATCCATTACTCGTCCAATAAGGTTAGGACTTGTGTTATGATAATTTTGAATTCTTATAATATTATTTTAACCATGAATTATCATATTTACCAAAAAATATATTTATATTATTAAACCACATTTTACTTCATGATAACAACCATTTATGTCAGATTTTTGAAATTCAATTATCCATATAAGTAAAATTTCATTTAAATAAAAATGTCAGTTTTTTAACTACTACTAAGTGGTTTCACTATTCATAAAAATTGACAATTTTTAGAAAAATACAAAAACATTCAGCCTAAGCTATATTTGATATTCCGAATTCAAAAATGATATCTATTTTTCCAAATTCAACACATATCAGTGGCATTAATTAATTTTAAAATTAATTCTTGTTATCAAAACAAATAGCATGTTTTTATGGAACAATAACTATCAAAAGATTGATACTTGTTTATGGACAATTTAAAACTGAAATTAATTCCAATGACCAACATTGGATTAAATGGTAAAAATATATTTTAATTACACATGAAATCCTATTAAAAAGATAATCTATCAGTATAAATAAATTATATTAAAAGGCACTTTGGAATTAAAATACAACAGTTTTCAATATTCATTAAAAAATGAACATTATCAGAAAAATTCAAAAAAAATTACCCAAAGTAAATTTTGATGTCCCCATTCTAAAGACGGGTTTTAGTTGGTCAAATATAATTTATTAAAGTGACCAAAATTATATTTTAAGAGGGTTCTCCATTAAAATGAGGTAAATTGGCCTTTTAATGTAAATTATGCTTAAAATTTGATTCATTCACATTTTAAGCCTCTAAATTTTATTGGATAAATGTAAATACATTTAACAAACTTGTATAATCATGTTATAGTTAGTTTTGTTCATTCCTGACCATATAACGACTTGGAGTAAAATACAATTTAAAATAATTATATTATATTATTAGAGTGCAATGTAAGATTTCAATGAAACCTGTTGTTGTGTATCGGGTATGCTATCGAACATAGCAACCCCTGTAAAGTAAAAATTAATAATTAATTCACAAATATTAATAATTATAAAATATGACATATTATTTATATACATGGGATCTTACATCCTTCCCCACTTTTTATAATTGCATCCTCGCAATTTTATAACAGGGCTTGGAAACGTCATTAAAAGTAACACATCGGAAAAGAGTCAGTAAAACTATCACATTAAAAGAAAGATAAAGAAGTACAATGGTTACCTGAGACAACAGATACTAGGATTCAATGAAAACATGGATATGGAAGAGAAAAAAACCATCTTGTTCTGATGGAGAGTGGTAGAAAACTTGATTAAGAGAATGTTAACCACCAAAAAAATCACAAACTTGTGATGTGTTAAATTGTATTTGATTACCCAGTAGGAAAGGTAAACCAAAAACGTTTTTTTGTTTTATGTTCCATTTCATAATTTTTGGGATTTTATTTACTAAATAAAATAAGAACATAAGGAAACATACTTACATTTCATATAGACATAAATACATTTCTAAATTTCTATAACAAACACATCTTTTCTCCCAACGATGAGTTTTAAAACTGGGTTGGTCACATTAAAAGTGTTGTAATCAACTTCTAGAGAATCACATAATCCACAAAATACGAACTATTTTTTTCCATGTCATTAGAAATTAACCAAAACCGAAATGGTTTGTGCCCGATTAGATAATACCCAAAAAGGATAATCTTTTACAAAAAAACTACTCTTATTATACAAAAATTTTCAAACAAAACCCCTAGTTCCAAAAAGACCATTAAAAAACAACTTTCCGTAAAATTCATCAAAAGTGATCCAAACTAAGATTGAAACCCAAACCTCATTAAGATTTAATTACCTTGGCTTCCAAGATAACATTTTTCTCCTAATAGAAACAGTTACTCATAAAGTCTCATATTAAAAAGTAATTAACCAAAATCACATGTTCTCCATGTTAGGTTAATCATTTTTATAAATAATCCAAATCGTCTTATGTCCACAATAAAAACATAGATTCTTCCAAACTAAAATTTCAACAATTATTCCACAACTGAAAACCATAGTATTCTATCTTCCTTAGGAATATATTTTTTCCTTGAAAGAGAGAATGTCTTCCACAACAACCATTATCACTTAATCACTAAATCATTTTTCTATAGTAAGTATATCCATTTGATAAAACATAACTTCCAAAAATAAAATTATTCTTATTCCATAAATTTTTTTACTAAAATAATAAGTCATACTAACCAAGGACTTAATTTATTCTAGTGGTAGGTGATGCGCCCTTGTCACCCTTCGGTTGTGGGTTTGATTCCTGTGGCCTTACCAGATGCGACAGGTTGTCACCCATCCTACGGGTTGTCTTTTTTATAAAACTCAAACAAAACCTAATTTTTTTTAACCTTAATGGTTTCCTTATGCTTCTAATTTTCAACCAAATTCATTATGATATCAACATCCTAATTCATGAAGTCTTATTTCATGACCATATGATAAAATAAAATGATCCCCAAAATGAATAACATCATACCTTTATCAAGGTGTCCATTTGGTTTCATCGTCATCTAGTTCACGTAGGTAGAAGGTCCATGCATTGCAACAATGATTTAGAGATATTACAAAATAATTTTCTTCCTCCATTCAAATACACCTTCTACAATAGGGGTTATATGGGTTTTCACAAAAAACAGTTTTAGAATATAATCATGGATGACATATAATTTCAAAACATCTGATGAAACATGATTTCTATAAAATAGTCAGACCAAATTTGAGTTGAAACTTTCAATAAATCGTCCTTTTAAAATACCATAGGTATGTTAATGGAGACTATATTGTAAAATCAAATATAAATAGGTTGTGAAAGGGTCTCCTTCTTCAACACCTTTTTTAAAATCATAATATGCTTCAAAATCTTGTGATAAGGTAAAATATTTGAAAATGCCTTGACAATATTTACCTTTCATGAAAATATGAAAATGTTTTGAAAATAGGATTCGTTTAAATACAACCCATGATCCACGATGATAACGAGGTATAGTGGAGGTGTTTGATATCTCAAACAACTGCTTGTAAGTTATTTGTATGCTAGAAAAAGTTTCACTATCATCCGAACATGACTTTGCAATAATTATTGCAAACATGTCCTCAGGAAGAGATATGAATATAGTTTGAGATCCTCCTCCTTCAATTTGTAAATAACTTTCCTTGATCTGAAAAAGTTATAAAACCGTGATTCAACTAAAATAATAGACATTGGGACTAACCATGTGTCTAACGAAAACTCATAATCCCTAAATATTTCTAAACCGACCCTTGATAACCACTATAAAAACCTGACCTTATTACATTACATAATATTGAATTAAATGAATAATTCACATTGAGGATCTTTTCAGGTTTACAGTTTTAGAGAATTAGGCATAACAATTACATAACAACTTGAATATTACATGTAGACACTACTACTTAGTATCCATTTTTTCATAAAATAAAAACTCCTAAAAAGAAACACGTCTAGTTCCATATTTTAGACAGCATGACTTTTCCTTAATCCCATCCTTGACCCTATTCCTCAGTAAGTCCTGTGGAAAACATTTCAAAAACCTGGGATGAGCATAAAAAGCTTAATAAGGGTTATAAAATAATGAAGGAAAACATTATCCCATAAATAAATACAAATCAATTAAACTAAAATTTTCAATCATAACATACCTTATGAAATCATAAGATTTATGAATAACAAACACAAATCATAAATCATAATGGTTACCTATGGCATCCATATCAAACATAAATTGTAGCTATCCCAAAAAAATAGGGAGTTACACTTTCAATACTCATCATAGTATATTCCCTCAATCTATTAAGAGAAACATCACATTTACCTCTGTGACGTTACCCAATGCATTGGAGAGCTATCTCGGGCTCACCCGCCCTAGGTATATCACAAAACCACCCGTATATGTAAAAAATGCACAATAACCATAACATAATCATAACACACAACACATGTATAAAGGAAATATAACATTTACACATTCCTATATATCAAATCAAGATATTTAAATAAACAATGATTTATCAAATCATTTTCAAAACCATTTAAAAAGTTATTTTTGAATCAAAGTGTCCCATTCAAATTTTAAGCTTTTAAATGAATTATAATTTGAAAAAAATAATTTCCATATAAATAAATCCTAAAACCCATTTTTAAAACGTATAAATTAATGAGGAATATTTAGAAGAATAAATCATTAAAACATTTAAAACGATATTTTAGTTAAAGAGTTTTTATTTTAAAAACGAGATGCATGAATACAATTAATTGAGGAAAAGCACTTAATCATAACTTTATAATATCATGAGAATAAAGGAATTCATGATATTATATTTCAAAGGATAGTATATACAACATAATAGAGTGAATATGTGAATAACAACAGTGAAGTCTTAGTGGAAATGTAAATTTAGATGAAATCCCTTATAAAGATGGTGTCCATAAATCAAGGATAAATCAATCACATAATTATTTGTGAAAAATATAAATACATCCAATATAAGTATATATTAAGTGTAAATCAATCAGAGTTCATTTCCACATATTCATATAATGACATATTCAAGAAGTACTCATTGAACCCAATGAATTGAAATTGGGTTAAAAAGTTCCCTTGTAAAAATTAGACAGCCTAATGGCATCAGTTTAAAATTCAGAAAATGTATTGTTGAGATAAAAAGGGTATCTCATAACTTGGACATAAATTTTACATCAATAAGGATATATAAGAACATATCCCATAATAATATGATGTAAATTAAAATATATAAGAAAAAGAAGTGTTTTAATAAGAGGAGAGTGAAAGGTTTTCTTACTGATTTTGTAACTTGCAAAACATATGCCACATAAAAGAAGGATCATAAAATAAAGATTTAAATACTAATAAATTAAAGTATATTTCACAAAAGTATAATCATGGGCAGTACATACACCACACAAAAGGAAATAGTGGAAAATATAGCAGGAATCTCATGAGAATAAAAGTGAGATAAAACACTTTACCACTTCGTAATCAACTGATTCATTTGATCAAAAGTTAATAACCATAAAATAAAGCACATAACACATGAATATATTGATAATAATTATAAAATATATCAAACAGAAGTACATAATACACCACCTACAATAATTAAGTGGCGAATAATGGAAATCTCACGGAATTAAAAGTGAGATAAGAAAATCCCTTACCTTGTGTCCGACTTGACCCATTCATTCTTTAATCTCTGGAATAATAAACTAATGTTAATTTGTAATTTCTAAAAAACCTTTTTAAAGTTTATTATTTATTTTATATCACTTATTACCATGTTATAAACAATATGTAATCATTTAAGTTAATAACCGTCGTTTTGTCGATATTTTGTACTTGAGTAAAAAAAATGAACACCTTATAATTAAAAGTTGTTCATGTGGTAAGGTATACATTATCATTATAATGATATTAATGATTTAGATATCATATATATCATATATATCTATTATATAAATGTATTTATAGTAGTACATAACATTTAGAGATAATAAAAGAAATGCACTTTCATGGAGACGGTAAGTCGTACATACGCATGAACGCTACTTCCATTTCTGTTTCTTATTTTAATGGATTGTAAAAAATAATGATAGATAGTTATATTATAATTCCAGTATAATATCATATATTATATTATTAAATCCATCATTTTTACATCCCACGTAAGGCATTAACGAGTCGTATCACTTTGAGGGGGCGGTAGTCCGCACCACCTCTAATGAGATTATCGTATTTACCAACTATGGAAAACATAATGTATTTCAATAAATGAAAAAATACAGAAGAATAAAGAAAACATAAAAATAATATATATCATATATAAATATATTTCCATTATAATGGCCACCATGAGAGGCTTTTGGAGATATTTGAACAATCATAGTTTCGTGAGGCATTAGTTTTCCATCCATAGAAACATTATGTTCTTCACCCATTAGATGGATGGGTGTGTAAGTTTAGTTCTAATAATTATCATAAAAACATCCTGGAAAATTTATTATACTGGATTTGTTACACAGGAATGTAATAAAAAGTGTTTAGGGCTTGGAGAAGTAAAATAAAATAATTCAATTTAAGAGAAACTGTTACCATTAATTTGGGTAACTCTCTTTGGTTTGAATCAAAGGACTTCTTGAAGTGCCTTATGCCAAAGGTAAAGCTTCTATAAGGAGTAGAGTTATGTAGGGAGCTTAATTGGGATGATTTTGGATGATCCAAAAGGCTTGAGAGGTGTGAGGAATTGGCTAGAAGTGGTCTCCTTTTATAAGGGAGAGGAGGGGCTCTTTAAGAATGTGTGATAATAATATTTTATTTTATAATAATATTCGGTTTCTAAAGGTCCAAAAATATTAAAGTAGAAGATAAGATGACTCATAGTCGAAATAATATCATTAAATAAGAATTGGAAAGGTTTTGGATGTTATTTTAATATTTATAATCTTATTTATTTAAATATTTTATTAATGAGGTAAATACTACATCAGTATTGTATCATAAATAATTTAATTTATGTGATGTATAAAAATTATAAGAAAATACAATTGTGTAGGAAATATTTAAATATTTCCAATGAGTATTTATAGTTGAAAATATAATTTATATAACACTATATAAAAATTAATTTACTAAAAGATTCTAGTTTATGTCATTTTTCCATTACATTAATTTTATTATTCTAAAGTGTGATTATCTTTCATATGTGGCTCCATGGGGTTCCAAAATAGACCCATATATGACCATGGTCGGCCATTACTAATTAAATAATGCTAAGACATGTGTTAAGGTAATTTTTAATTATTACAATATTTTTTTAACCTTGAATTACCCCATTTACATTTAACCGCGGTAAATAAAAGTCAAAAGTTACTATTCAGAAAAAAATTATTTTTATCTTATTAAACCACATTTTACTTCATGATAAAAAGAATGTATGTCAAATTTTTGAAATTAAATTCACAGAAATGGTAAAATTTCATTTAAATGAAAAAGTCAGTTTTTAACTACTACTAAGTGCTTTCACTATTCATCAAAAATTAATGTTTGTCATAAAAATACCAAAAATTCAGCCCAATCTATGTTTGATATTCCTAATTCAAAAATTTTGTCTATTTTTAAAAATTCATCACATAGAAGTGGCATTAATTAATTTTAAAATTAATTCCCGTTATCAAAACAAATAGCATGTTTTCAAGAAACAATAACTATCAAAAGATTGATACTTGTTTATGACCAATTAAAAATTGAAATTAATTACAATGACCAACATTTGTTTAAATGGTAAAAATATAATTTAATTACACTTTAAAACCAACTAAAAATAAAATCAATCCATATAAATAAATTAGATTAAAATGCAATTTCGAATTAAAATACAATATTTTTCAATATTCATTAAAAAATGAACTTTATCAGAATAATACCAAACAATTACCCAAAGTTCATTTTGATGTCCCCATTCTAGAGAAGAGTTTTATTTGGTCAAATCTAATATATCAATGTAACCAAAATTATATTTAATGATGGTTCGCCATTAAAAGGTGGTAAATTGGCCTTTTAATGTAAATTATGGATAGAATTAGATTCATTCACATTTTAAGCCTCTAAATTTTATTGGATAAATGTAAATACATTTAACAAACATTTATAATCATATTTTAGTTAGTTTTCATCATACCGACAAATACAACGGCTAGGAGTTAACTACCATTTAAAATAATAATATATTATTAGTGTGCAACGTAAGATTTCAAAGAAACCTGTTGTTGCTTATCGGGTTCGCTATCAAACATATCAAACCCTTTAAAGTAAAATTAATATTTAATTCACAAATATTAATAAATATGAAATATGTCTTATTATTTATTTACCTGTGAGGTTACATCCTTCAACCCTTTTTGGAATTGTGTCCTCGAAATTTAAAAACTAGTCTTGTAAACTTCATTAAAAGTCCCACATCGAAAAAGAGTGAGTAAAAATATCACATTAAAAGAAAAAAAGAGAAGTAAAATGGTCACATGTGACAAACGATACTATGATTCTATGAAAACATGGATTTGGGAGAGAAAACAAACTGGCATGTTCCGATGAAGAGTTGTCAAGAACATGATTAGGGGAAAGTTAACCACCAGAAAATAACAATCATGTGATGTGTCAAATGGTATTTGATTACGCAGTAGGAAAGGTAAACCAACAACGTTTTTGTTTTTTATGTTCCATTTCATAATTTGGGGGATTTTATTTACTACATAGAATAAAAATATAAGGAAACATACTTACTTGTCATATAGACTATCATACATTTCATAATTTCTATAACAAACACATATTTTCTCCCAACGATGAGTATTCAAACTGGCTTGTTCTCATTAAAAGTGTTATAATCAACTTCTAAAGAATCACATAATCCAAAAAATATAGACTAAATTTTTTCCATGTCTTTAGACATTAACCAAAACCAAAATGGTTTGTGCGCGATCAGATAATAACCAACAAGTTTAATCTTTTACAAAAAGAAAAAATACTCTTAATCTCCAAAAATTTTCAAACAAAACCCAATGATCAAAATAGACCATTCAAAAAACAACATTCCTTAAAATTCATCAAAAGTGATCCAAACTAATATTGAAACCCCAATCCCACAAGGATTTAATTACATAGTCTTCCAAGATAACATTTATCTCCAAATAACAATAGTTACTCATAAAGTCTCATATTGAAAAGTATTTAACCAGATCACATGTTCTCCATGATAGGTTAATCATTTTCATAAATAAACCAAATCTTCTTATGTCCATAATAAAAACATAGATTCTTAAAAACTAAAATTTCAACCATTAATCCACAATTGAAATCCATAATATTCTATCTTCCATAGCCATATAGTATTTCCTCAAAATAGAGAATGTCTTCCACAACAACCTTTATCACATAATCAGTAAATCATTTTTCTATACTAATTATATCCATTTGATAAACCATAAGTTCCAAAAATAAACTTATTCTTGTTCTATAAAAACATTTTACTAAAATAATAAGTCATACTAACCAGGTACTTCAATTATTCTAGTGGTAGGTGATGCGCCCTTGTCTCCCTTTGGTTCTGGGTTCGATTGATGTGGCCTTACCAGATGCGATGGGCTGTCACCCATCCTACTTGTTGTCCTTTTTATAAAACTCAAACATAACCCTATCATGTTTTAACCTCAATGGTTTCCTTATACTTCTCATTTTCATCCAAATTCATTATGATGTCAACATCTTAATTCATGAAGTCTTATTTCACCTCCATATGATAAAATAAAACTATCCCCAAAATGAAGAACATCATACCTTGATCATGGTGTCCATTTGGTTTCATCGTCATGTTGGTCACGTTGGTATAAGGTCCATACATTGCAAAAATGATTTAAATAACCGTTAAAATAATTTTCATCTTCCATCCAAATACACCTTTTATAACATGGGTTATATGGGTGTTCACAGAAAAATAGTTTTGGAAAATAATCATGTATGTCATATAATTTCAGAACATTTAATAAAACATGATTTCTATAAAATAGTCGGACCAAATTTGAGTTAAAATATTCAATTAATGGTCCATTTAAAATACCATAGGTATGTGCTGAGAGACTATATTGTAAAATAAAATATAAATAGGTTGCACAAGGGTCTCCTTCTTCATCACCTTTTTTAAAATCATAATATTCTTCAAAATATTTTGATAAGGTAAAATATTTGAAAATTCCTTGAAAATATTTACCTTTCTTGAAAATATGAGAATATTGTGAAAATATGATTTTTCTAAATACAACCTATGATCCACGATGATAACAAGGTATAGTGGAGGTGTTTGATATATCAAGCAACTACTTTCAAGTGAGTTGTATTCTATAAGATGTTTCACAATCATCCGAACATGACTTTGCAATAATTATTGAAAGCATGTCCCCAGTAAGAGATAAGAATGATGTTTGAGATCCTCCTCCTTCCATTTTTAAATGACTTTCCTTGATCATAAAAAGTTATAAAACAAGGATTTAATTGAAATAATAGACATTGGGACTAACAATGTGTCTAACGAAAACTCCTAATCCCTAATGATGTCTAAACCGACCTTTGATACCAACTATAAGGACCAAACCTTATAAAATTACATAATATTGAATTAAATTAATAATTCACATTGAGGATCTTTTTAGGTTTATATTTTCATAGAATTAGGCATAATAATTACATAACAACTTGAATATTATATGTAGACAGTACTACTTAGTATCCATTTTTTTAATAAAATAAAAACACTGAAAAAGAAACATGTCCATTTCCATATTTTAGACTACATGACTATTCCATGATACCATCCTTGACCCTATTCATCTTTAAGTCCTGTGGAAAACATTTCAAAAACTTGGTATGAGTATAAAAATCCCAGCAAGGGTTATAAAATAAGGATGGAAAACATTATCCCATAAATAAATACAATCCAATGAAACTATATTTTTCAATCATAACATACCTCATGAAATCATAAGATTTATGAATAACACACAAAAATCATTAATCATAAAGTTTACTTATGTAATCCATATCAAACATAAATTTTATCTATCAGGGAGTTACACTTGGAATACCCATCACAGTATATTCCCTAAATCTCTTAGGAGAAACATCATGTTTAACTCCGTGACGTTACCTAATGCATTGGAGAGTTATCGCAGGCTCACCTGCCCTAGGTTTATCACGGAACCACCTATATACATAAATAATTCCCAATAACCATAACATAATCATAACACATAACACATTTATAAAGGAAATATAATATTTCCACATTCCAATATATCAAATCAAGATATTGAAATAAAAAAAAATTATCAAATGATTTTCAAAACCAATTAAAAAAATATTTTTGAATCAATGTGTCCCATACCAATTTGAAGCATTTAAATGAATTTTCATTTGAAAAAATTAATTTCCATATAAATAAATCCTAAAACCCATTTTTATAACATATAAATTAATTAAAAATATTTAGAAGAATAAATCATTAAAACATTTAAAATGATATTTTAGTTAAAGAGTTTTTTTAAAAAAGAGTGACGCTTGAATAAAAATAATTAAGGAATAGCATTTAATCATAACATTATTATATCATGAGAATGATGTTATTCATGATATAATATGTCAATAGATAATATATACACCATATAAGTGTGAATTTGTGCATAACAACAATGGAGTCTCAGTGGAAATGTTAATTGAGATGAAATCACTTATAAAGATGGTATCCTTAAATCAAGGATAAATCAATCACATAATTATGTGTGAAAAATATAAATAAAGAAAATATATGTGGATACTAATTGTAAAAAAATCAGAGTTCATTCACACATATTCATATAACGACATATTCAAGAACTACAAGTTGAACTCAAAGAATATAAATTGGGTTAAAAAGTTCCCTTATAATAATTCAACAGCCTAATGACGTCAGTTTAGAATTATGAAAATGAGTTGATGAGATAAAAAGGGTATCTCATCACTTGGATTAATGTTTTACATCAATAACTATAAAGAAGAACATATCCCAACATAATATGATGTAAATTAAAAGACAAAACAAAAAGAAGTCTTTTAATAAGAGGAGGGTGAAAGGTTCCCTTACCGATTTGGTAACTAACAAAAAATATGCCACATGAAAGAAGGATCATACAATGAAGATGTAATTACTCATAAATTTATGTTTATTACACAAAAGTACAATCATGGGAAGTTCATACACCACACAAAAGGAAATAGTGGCAAATATAGTAGGAATCTCACGAGAATAAAAGTGAGATGAAACCATTTACCACGTAGTAATCAACTGAGTCATTTGATGAAAAGTTAATAAATATAAAATGAATCACAAAATACCATGAATATAAATATAATCATGATAAAATATATAAAATGAAATTACATTATACACCACATGCAATAAATAACTAGCAAACAATGGAAATCTCACTGAATTAAAAGTGAGATAAGAAAATCCATTACCTTGTGTCCGACATGACCCGTTCATTCTTTAATCTCCTGAATAATAAACAAATGTTAATTTATACATTCTTAATAACATTTTTAATGTTTATTATTTCTTTTATATTAGTTATTACAATGTTATAAATAGTATGTAATCATTTAAGTTAATAACGGTCATTTTGTCGATATTTGGTACTTGAGAAAAAAATGAACACCTTATAATTACAAGTTGTTCATATGGTAAGGTATCCATTTTATTTAGAATGATATTAATGATTTAGATATTATATATATCATATATATCTATTATGTACATGTATTTATAATACTACATAACATTTAGTGGTAAAAAAATAAATGCACCGTTGTTGGAAACTGTAAGCCATACGTATGCTTGAACGCTACTTCCATTTTTTATTTCTTATTTTATTGGAATTAAAAAAATAATGATACATATTTATATTATAATTCCAGTATAATATCATATATTATATTACTAAATCCATCCTTTATATGTCCCACATAAGGAATTAACAAGTCATATCACTTTGAGGGGGCGGTAGTCCGCACTTCCTCTAATGGGATTATTGTATTTACCCACTATGGAATCCATAAAGTATTTCTATAAATGAAGAAATAGAGAAGCATAAAGAAATCATAAACATAATATATATCATATATAAATACAGTTCCATCATAAGGGACACCATGAGAGGCGGTTGGAGGTATTTGAATAACCATCGTTTCATGAGGCGTTAGTTCGCTATCCACTGAAACATTATATTCTTCACCCATTAGATGGAGGTGTGTGTAAGTGTAGTTCGAATCCTTCCCATAACAACATCCTATAAAACATAGGATACTGGTGATGTTACAAAATAATTTAATAAAAAGATTTTAGGGGTTGGAGAATTAAAATGAAAGAAAACAATTTAAGAGAAACTGTTACCTTTAATTTGGGAAACTCTCTTTGGTTTGAACCAAAGGACTTCATGAAGTGCCTTATTTCAAAGGTAAGTATTCTAGGATGAGTAGAGGGATGTTGGAAGCTTAATTGGTCAGAGTTTGGATAAGCCAAAATTCTTGATAGGTGTGAGTAATTGGATCGAGGTGGTTTCCTTTTATAAGAGAGAGGAGGGGCTCTTTAAAAAAGTGTGATGATATTATTTTATTATATAATGGAATTTGGTTTCTAAAGGTCAAAAAATCATTAAGGTCAAAGATAATATGACTCATAGTCGTATAATATCATCCAATATTATTTGGACATGTCTGGATGTTATTTTAATATTTATAATGTTATTTATTTAAATATTTTATTAATGAGGTGAATACTACATCATTATTTTGCCATAAATAATATAATTTATGTGATGTCTAAAATTTATAAAAAAACAACCATGAAATAGGAAATATTATTAGAATTATAATGAATATTTATAGGTCAAAAGATAATTTATATAACACAATATAATTATTAACTTATTAAAATATTTGTTTTTGTCATTTTTGCCTTTACATTTAATTAATTAATCTAAAGTGTCATTATCATTCATAAGTGGCACCATGGAGTCCCAAAATAGACCCAAAGATGCCCATGGTCGTCCATTACTAATCCAATAAGGTTAAGACTTGTGTTAAGATAATTTTGAATTATTACAATATTCTTTTAACCCTTAATTACCCTATTTATCTTTAACCGCCTAAAATAAAAGTCAGAAGTCACTATTCACCAAAAATTATTTTATCTTATTGAACCGCATTTTACTTTTTGATAACAATCATGTATGTTGGATTTTTGAAATTCAATTCATAGAAATAGTAAAGATTCATTTAAATGAAAAAGTCAGTTTTTTAACTACTACTAAGTGGTTTCACTATTTATCAAAAATTGATGTTTTCTAGAAAAATACCAAAAATTAAGCCTAAGATATATTTGATATTCTGAATTCAAAAATGATGTCTATCTTTCTAAATTCAACACATAGAAGTGTCATTAATTAAATTTAAGTTTAAATCCAATTATCAAAACAAATAGCGTGTTTTTAAGAAATAATAACTATCAAAAGATTGATACTTGTTTATGTTCAATTTCAATGTGAAATTATTTTCAATGAACAACATTGGATTAAATGGTAAAAAATTATTTTAATTAAACATTAAAACCAAATTAAAAATATAATATAACCATATAAAAAAATTTAGAAAAAAATGCACTTTTAAATTAAAATACAATATTTTTCACTATTCATTAAAAAATGAACTTTATCAGAAAAATACCAAACAATTACCCAAAGTAAATTTTGATGTCCCCATTCTAAATAATGATTTTATTAGGTCAAATCAAATTTATTAAAGTGACCAAAATTATATTTAATGAGTGTTAGCCATTAAAAGGTGGTAAATCGTCCTTTTAATGTAAATTATGCTTAAAATTAGATTCATTAACATGTTAAGAATATAACCTTTATTGAATAAATGTAAATACATTTAGAAAACATGTATAATCATGTTGTAGTTAGTTTTTTCATTCCCTCCAATAAAACGACTAGGAGTTAACTACCATTTAAAATAATATTATTATATTTTTAGTGTGCAACGTATGATTTCAAAGAAACCCGTTGTTGCGTATTGGGTACGCTATCGAACATTGCAACCCCTTTAAAGTAAATTAATATTTAATTCACATATGTTAATAAATATGAAATATTTCTTATTCTTTACTTACTTGGGATGTTACAATACATGTGGAGAAGGATATTATTTATTGAAGAAAAAATGTTACATATGAAAATTTTTATAATGGAACAAACCTACATAGAAGGGAATAAATTACTTACTTATAGAAAATTATATTAAAGGTATATGTATGTTAATTTGTACAACAAGTATGGGTGTTGGAAATTCCAAATATTTCTATATTTTAGAAATTATGAATTCTTCCATATATTTATAACATATTGATATAAATTTTGGGGGATGTGTAAAAAAAATATTTTGGGGTTTTTTTGATAAAAATATATGTAATATATACATGTATTTTCTATCATCCTTGAATTCATCCAATAGTGTGATTGTAATCAATTCAGGATATGTTTTTGAGTTTTTTATTTGGTTTATAGATATATATACACAATTCAATACACTATGAATCCTCCTTTATTTATTCCACTAATTATTTTCTAATGATTTGTTTTCAATTATACTATGGTTGGATTTCATTGTCTCTAGAGCATGGAGAAATCAATCCCTAATGATGGTGATTTTGTTTATATTGAATAATGTGGATCCTAGAAATATGAATGCCATATGTTTTCATTATTTTCATTAAGGTATATCATTTAACAAAATTAATGAGAGATATCAATAATTTTTGTTATTGTGAAATAATATGTTTTTGTTTTTGTGTGATAAAGGTCTTAGAGGATTTCAAGGGTGGTGCAAACCCTCTTTCATAGGGATTTAGTCATGGTGGATCACATGATAAGAGATTAATGGTTCATTCTCAATAATTAATTATGGTATTTAATTAACATTATTTTGTATTTTAATATAATGATTTTACAATCATTTGATATGAATGTTGATGTATTTGTTTCTCCTAATTGGTGTTACATGTTTGGTTGGCCTGGAATGATCTTTGATTGTAGTTTCTATAGTTTATATTAAACGGAATAACTCTATGTGAGTTAGTTAGTACATAAATATCTCACTAAAGATTATGAATATTTTCTGTTCATGTGATATATTGCCTCACGACATGAGTATCATTGACAAGAAAATTAAAATAAATATTTCTCTGAAATCCCTATGACAATAATGGGAGTTTTTCTGGGCATGATGGGCCTTTGAATACATGTTTTCTGACTGACCACTTATGTCCATGAGATTATTGATAAATGCATAATATTAGATGGATGAAACAAAATGGGGTTTAAATTCAATAAATATAAATGATTGTACATTAAAATAGTATAATTTTACACTTTCTGAAGAGTGAAGTGTGAAGGAAGGGAAATGGTTTTATAAGAGGTATCATATAATAACCTTTGGTTTCATTTCATTATATATTATTGATGAATTGATAGTGGGGTGAGGGTTCCTCTCCAACCAAATAATGTGTACCAAAGTGGAATAATCATGAAAATGACGTAGGTGTATATTGGTTGTGAGTGGATAGACCCAGCCAAACATTGGATGTGATATATGATGTATGAAATTTATATTTGGTGATACATATATTGTATATTATATGAGGTTGATTAAATTGTGAAAAAATCATAGATGTGTTAAGCGAAACTATTATATTTGAGTGATTCCATTTGATCCTATAGTCATGAAATGAGATAGAGGATCCCATCTGGGGTGCATGTAAATTCATGTGATCAAGGGGAATGTTAGGTTCCAAAATATTTTTTATAATATGAGTATTTTTAGCACATAAATACTATTATGATTATATCCTAGTATGAATAAACCTACCGGTATGGGTTTGTACATGAGAATGTAACTGAGTAAATTTGTATTGATTTTAGTTTAGGGTCTAACCCTTGTGGAAAATGATATATTATGGTATTATAGGGAATTAAAAATTCCACTAATATGATATATGAATGTATTATAGGTGGTGGAAAATTCCCATAACTTGTTATATCATGGATTTGTGGGTTGTGTATCATTCTCTAGGATATGATATATGATGATAAGATATGTCAGGAATAATTCCCCATATAATTGTATTACATGTGGGAAACATTCACCTTAATTTGATATATAATGATATTAATGGGGTGGGTTCTTATAATTAGAATGATTATATATAACTTTACATAAATGATTAGAACTCCCCCCCCCTGAATTATTATATATGGAGATATATTCAGTGAGAACTATATCCTTAAATTATATTTGATGATGTGAGGTCTGATAGTACTATATATATTGTCTATTTGATGCTTGGAATGATTACGTGACATTATTAGAGGCATAAATCATGATCTATTATAGGTGTGGTCAACCTCACGTGTCACTATTGATATTGAGGTTTGATTTTGTTTATTCTATTGTATTTTCCTATTTTATTTTATTATAATGAGAAAATAAAATTATATATAAACTATATTTACATGTTATGTTGGGGAAACATTTTGTAGTTTCATACATTGTTTTACCCACACATTTCATGGAAATCTCTAAAATTTTAGTATCTGAGATGAACACATGATCATATGTATACATGGGAAAGATTTATAGTATTGTATAGTGGATTTTGATATCATAGATGGGGTGAAACAATGGGACTATGTCGGGAATTAGGACCATGTAGTGATTTTTTTTGAAATGTATAATATTTTCCAATGAGAGATCATATTAGTGTATATTTGACTCGTGTATTGTTTGGGATACATAATTTTCCCATGGTATATTTTTTCAATTTTCTTGGGAAATAATATATATTTATTCTTTTATGTATTTGATTAATAATTCCTTGATAATAATGTTATTTTTTATTCATTCTAATATTAAGGTATATTATCCCCATAATAACACCATAGACCCTAACTAGTAGATAGTAACCTTTTTCATATAGGTAGGCCCACCAGAGGCCATGTAAGAAACTAGTCAAGTCACCATAGAGTGGGATGGGCTGGGAATCTAAATGGTTGTATCATATAATTTTTTAAATTGTATTAGTATTTGGGATTTCCTGTTAGAAAATAAGAAAAATTAGAACATGAGACCACCATTATGTTGTGTTCCTATCCAACACATGTATTAATTGATGCCAAAGTTTACAAGGATTTTAGATTTATTTTTTTCTATTTCAATTTTATTGTTCATTTCATTATTAAATAATATGTTATATATTTTATTTATTTATGTTTTTCTGGTATTTTTTATATCCCGATTTTTCATGAGGCATGTGTTCAGGAATTATATTAGGCACATAAGATCACATGAAATTTGTATGTTTGTGTGTGATTATTTTACTAGTCTTAAAAAATAAAAATGATTAAAAGTTGTAAAAAATGGGATCAGTTACATAAATTTTAAACAATAACCTATATGGTGATTTTTTATATAGCATCATATTCTAATTATACATAACCACCACATTAGTATGACTTGTTCTATAATCCAAATTACATTTTAGTTATTTATAATATAAATAATTTATTATATGATGATTTCCTAAAAGACAAAATAGTGGCATTATACTCATCCAAACTAGGTTTTTGTTACTTACACAATAGGAAATATTGTAGTCTGATGTCAAATATGTAATCACATAGATGTGGAATTAATAATCAAGGGGGTATTTTGTTATTCTAATTCAAAAAGAGATTTTCACGCTACTGTGGGTAGTTGGATTGAGTATTACATTTATTATGTGTGCTTATGCGATCCCAATAATGTGTGTGTTTGCATGTGATTTTCCTACTAATATCATAGATGGGGGCATGAATGATGAACTGTTAAATTTCAAAATTATGAGATGTGACTTGTATACTAGATGTGAGAACCAATTAATATTAAGATAAGACATAGGATATTGGTTATTCTATGTTATAATTGGGCAGAAGGATGATATCCTATTATCATGGGAGAGGAGATGTAAAATATGATGGAAAACTAGGTGAAGCATATGCTCAGGAATAAGAGTTCCTTTAGGGATGGAAATAATTTGTAGATTGTTGGATTAATATTGATGCATGAGAGGTTCTATTTATTACGTGGTTTGTAGGAAGATGAAAAAGATAATGTAGATATGAAAGCATAGGTACTTCTAAAGGATTATTGGGTGCATAAAAAGTGGAAACGAATTTCCCCAACAATGGGTTTTCACCGATTTCCATAAATAAGAAATTAGATATTAATGAATAGAATCTTGAAAAACCATGATGAAACGAAATTTAACATATAATTTATAATTAATTGATATAGTTTGTAATTAAATTTATGTCAAATTTTTTCTTCTTTTTCAAATCAGTTTACCTCTTCTTATCGTACTGTCATTATGAAGAAGCATCCAATGATAAAATACCTATAGGGGTGAACCACAGAAGCTCCATGATCCTTATAACATCATCAAATAATCATCGAGTGCATGTTGAAAATATGCTAACCACCTGAATCATTCACAATAGATCATAATAATAATTCCCTTAGGACATGAAAAACTCTTCTAGTACTGTTAAGAACTTGAGAGGAAAGATAATGATTGGTTTCCTTCTTCCACGATGTCATTCATGGAATATTTACCTCGAGGGAATGAGAAATATACCTCAAAACAAATTTGTTCACAATAAATATGTCATGAGAAATGATATAACCTTGTAAAAATATCATGGTCAAATAATTGTTAATTACACATGATCCCTCATTCAGTCTCATAATCCATTGAAACCCCCACAAAAAATAATAGTGTTTTCAATATCATTATTTTTTATATGTACAAAAAACATGGGATAAAATAAATATAATTTAATACATAGATAATTTAATATTTATTTAGATTATATTTAAATAAATCATTCCCATCATACCCTAATCATGGTCCCTAAATCCTCCATGATATTTATCAAAACATGAATAATGAATATTTATTTAAATAAATTAATATCACATTTTTATATTTTTACTAAAAAAATAAAAATTAAATTCATTAATAATGATAATAAATATTTATCTAAAATTAATCTCACATATTTATTATTTTTAATAAATTATAACTAAATATATGTGATCAGTGAAACAAAAATAATAATCATTCCACATAACATTGGACTTATAATTATTCTTACATTAAATACTCATTGAATTTTACTATGGTTGTGGATACACTTAGTATGTGACCCTATAGAATGTTTTCTCTGTGGTATAAGGGTATCTCATCTAATGAACAAGATTAGAATTTATAAATACATCTAGGAACCCATAGATAATGTAGTTAAATGTCGCATTTAAAATGACCATCTATGAATTCCCATTATAAAATATTATCCTTTTGTCTTGATATCTCATTATACAAGTTTCATCCCATGTGTCATCAACATGTATGCTTAAAATATTTTCCATCATATTTCATAAAATTAACTTTCTCAAAAGACCAACATGGTCATCATGTTAATAAACTTATAATATATTTAGAATCTTAATGAAACATATCACATGTGTAATTACAATGGGTGGGTCCTCTCTTATAAAATACTCTATTGGTGATTACCAATGGGTAACTTCATAAGAAAATTGTTTATTGTCTTATGATACTGACATACATGTTAGATCTAGTCATATTATATAATCTTCACATGAAACTTGAATTTTTGAATAACATCAAAATACTTCAAGTTTCTCATCATAGTAGAAAGTAGATGTGCCCTTTCAATTTGATAAATATTATAACGAAATTACAACAATAAATATCACAAAGATGATCAATCATCATGGGAGAAGATATTTTTTATTAAGAACATTTATCGCAAGAGAGAAAATCATTTTCCTATATATTTTTGTAATGAAATTTAATATGCTGATACATGTGTCACTTAAAATAAAAGGTTATCAATAAAATATGTAATGGTCAAATTCTAATTATAGACCCCCATCTGGCTCCCATGTGGACTAAAAATCCCTTGATATTATTAAAATATCTACATATATGAGAAAAAATAATTTCTATTTGACTAAAATATTCATGAAAAACCATTCATTCCATTATAATCCCCCAAGGAAGTAAATTATCCCTTAATATAATTTCATGCACAATGAATTAGGAGTCCTGATGTATCTAAATATTTTTCTTACTATGTAATCTAAAAATTTAGATAACCATGATTATTCCTTACACCTCAACATAATAATATTTATACATTGGGTAGTATTTAATGAAGTAGGATATATCCCCTCCTTTTTGAGTCCCTAAAAAGCACTCCACAAGTAATAGTCCCTAGATTGACTATGGTAGTATCATCTACATTTACCTTGATTCGACTTTTAATGGGTGGTTTCCAAACATTTTACATATATGCATAGTATTTTTTCAGTTTACTTCAATATAATACCTATTAAAGGTGGATAATTATACAATTATATTGTTATAAAATATATAATTCATGTTTTTTACCACCCTAATAGATGAAAACAAGTTTTTTTATCTCGGTTTAGTTCAATGTCATGGTTATGATTCCTATTGTCATTTTATGTCACCATATTAGGGGAAGACTTTTATAAAAACTAGTCTTAAGATGAATCTTTTCCTGTGTAGAGCATTATTGGGAGAAAAAATGGTAAAAAGTGAAATGATATCATCTAAAATAAATGGATCCATGATTGAAAAAGTGTTTCAAATGATTTTAGAAATGTTTAGTTTAAAAAAAATCTAGATCGAGTATATTAAATCTCTAAATATACTTCACCTGAAATAGATGTTCAAATCACTATTAATAGGATATGAATTTGTGGGAATACAATTGAAAAAAATACTTCTAAATAAAGGTAGGGATATAGTCCACAATCCTTTGATTGAAAAATTATGCAAAAAGGGAAACCATGTTTGGGGGTTTAACATTAAAGAAGTTATGAAACAAATTTCATTTGATACTAATGTTACGTATAGGCTCCCAGATTAGAATTCATTTATTGGGCATGAATAACTATGAATGGATATATTTTTAAAGATACGGAGGGTTTTGATCTAGTAATGATCAAATCCTTTATATAATACTCACATCAAGGTTAATAATATTCCTTAAAAAGTCATCAAACATAGAAGATCTTAGCAACACATGTTTCTCAAAATATTGTTTAGAATTTATAATGAAAAACCATCATTTATGTGTATCAATACTATATAGGATGTATTTATACAATTCTTTAGTGTGGATAGTAGGAATCACATTCTCCCATAATCTATCATCTTGAGTATCGTATTCGTTAAAAAAATAATATTTTTTCAATTGTCAGTGAGTAGCCACTTTAAGAATAAGACCATGAGAGAATAATTTAGGAGGGTAGGATAACTATTTCTAATTCATCATTACAATAAATTATTAAAACACTCTTTCCATTTTACAATCATATATATTTTTCAAAAAATACATCCACTCACTATGAAAATTTCAAATGCATTGATTACAGATTTTAATCCAACAAAATGTCCACTTTTATTCAATAATTGAGAAAACCACTTTTCAGATAAATAATCCGTTGATGAGTGAAATCAGTCCATCAAGAGAGATGCATTTAGGATTACAATAGCTTAATTTTTTCATGAATCAACTATATGTATCATAGAAGTTAGAACACTTTTCACTTACTAATAATTTTTTTATTCATCAAATATTAGAAGGGAAAGTAACCTATATTATTTCAATTTATATTTGGATTTTTAATATATAGTTATGGATAATTTTATGGCTAAAAAATATATAGTATTTTTTGTATATTATATATCAGTTAGAAATGCACCCATATTACTTAAGTACCAATTTAATTTATTTCATGTTCATCCAACCTTTCTAGGGAAAAAAATATTTTTACCAATAAAAAAATATCTAATATAGTTTCATAACCTCACTCATATCTTGAATTGTCATGACATTTCCTTTATTAATCATGTCGAAGATTTATATGAATAAATAATTTCAAAAAATTCTACAAATTGTTTAAAGATATATTTTAGCCTACCAAATACAATAAGGTCGACTGAAGTATACTTAAAGAGTTCCATTAACCAATGTGGAATCAATGATTGATTTATAGAGAGAGGGGATTACTTCATTGGAAAAACATGGAATCTGAACCATTGAAGGAATCCAATAATAAACTCATAGTTTATAGTGTCAAAAACCTTCCTAAAATTCAACTTATAAAAAGTGACTATATTTATATTGGGCTTTTATTGTAAATTAATATAGGAAAAAGAAGCTAGTAGGTCATTTGGTATCCTTTTTTATTGAACAAAACCATATCGGTTGCAAAAGAAAAAAAATTGGTTATCATTAATAGCATGATTGTGAAGATCATAATTATATTCTTTTAAAATGAATATTCTAAATAAATATGCCTGAATGAGTTTAGTAAATCAACAACCTTATACTTGGGTAAATGGAAAAGGTATTTAGAGGTCATTCCCATTAATTGGAAACCATTTCTGAGTAAGATATGATTCATTTTTATTATATCAATAGTTAATATATCCCAATACTACAAAATAAGAATTTATTGGAACCATATAGACCACAATGAGTCCATCTATTTAAGAATAAGAATTAAATATGGACTTTTGTTAGATATAATATCTAATTAAGAATCAAATTATCTAATTTTTCAATATCCTTGGGTTTAACAAATTTCGAATTATCATGGTAATCAAGAACACCATTGTTAAAAAACTCATAGTAATAATCAACAATATGCTTCTTAATTTCTTTATCCTTTATCAGTAATCCCACCTCTATCATTTAAGTAACTAAGGGGTTTTAGATATTTTTTATCCTTTAAATGGTTATTGATAAATCAATGTTCATATCACCATTATTAATCCATTTTGTCTATATTTTTTTATTTTATTTTTCATATTTCATGTTTATTTTCTCATTAATACGTTATAAAATTTCTACATCCCTATTAATGTGGGGCATGAAAAAAACTTATATATGTCTCGTTTTATGATCTAATATCTCTTTTTTCATTGTCTATAACTTCCACATCCATGGATGTTAATACCTCTATACTCCATTTATTAATTATAGTATTTAAATTTCTAATCATATGAACACAAGTAAAAAATTCATTTTAATGTTTTGAATTGTCGTATTACTCTTTGAAAAAACACATGTGGTGTAGTTACATATCCAAAAAAATTATATTTAAATGGTTAAGGTATTCATTGATGTTTTCTAATTATTTGGCCTCTATTGGATGCTGATTTGTTTTATAAACAACTTTTATTTCTCTTCAAACCATGGATCTAATTAACTAAAATTATGAAACATTTTATCCATCATATTTACACTATTTTCTTTACTAATTTCATATACCATATATAAATATATCTATGAATATTTAATTCCATTTTTTCATAATGAAAAAAATATTACCTATATTATTTGTTAGATATTACGTGTTTATACTCCCCCTTATTTCATTAGGGCACAAAGTTACATTAATATGAACTATAAATAAGAAATAACATTTACTATCCTATTTTATATTCCTAGTTTCTTCATAGGGATATATTTAAATTGATGTTTTTAAATATAATAAATAAATATGGAAAATAAATTGATCCCCTTAATAAAAATAACTGTGGATATCAACTATGGACATTTTTAAACAGGGTTTGAAATAGTGACTCTTATAGAAACCAAAACTTAATAGGTTTATACCACTATTATATATCAATTTTTTCAATTTTATTATAACATATAAAGTATAATTTCTTTCCTTTGGATGATGAAAAATTATTCTTTGGATCACCAGTACCAATCATAATGGTGTGATGGTTTATAATAATTCCATTAATAGAAATATAAGTTGAAGGGTTATCTACCCTTTTAATGTTCCAATTAACTGAATTCATATATATCTACATTTTTATTTTGATTTCATAACATGAAAGTATGATTTATTGGTTCTATGTGATCCTTTTGATTTTTCATTATTTTCTAGAGGACACAAGGAGTAATATGGTTATGATGTAAGAGATGGAGCCTCCATAGAGACTTGCGACTATTATTTTTCAGTTTTTGTTGCCTCATGGGTTATTTCATGGCTCTTTTTTCCTATTATTATCAATTATGAACCTTTCATATTAGAATAATATTTTTATTTTGAGGTAACAACTATATTTCTCCAGGAACCATCATTGTAGAGATTATTTTTGGTCAAGATGTGCTAAGTATAGGCCCATGGAACCACTAATTTTAATGATTAACCTCTTAAATATAGCTTTATATTTCACTAATAGGTACATTAGGCCTAATCCCCTTATTAAACAAGATGAGTGAAGGATCTAGGATTATAGGTAACACACATTGATCCCTAAAATTAGGGGAGTCCAAAACATCCTCTTCAATCAAAACACACAATATCATAACAACCATGGACTTATCACATAATAAAAGATTGGTATTAGAAAACTTTCATTATAGAATAGAGGTAATGTTCAATTGAATCATTTTTTTATAACGTAGATCCTACCCTATTATCTAATTATACATGGTTTGGTATATTTTACAATATCATCAGTGAAATCAACCTTATTCTTCCCCTTGGATGAAAATCCAATGGATTTATGGTCTCTGATCATAAATTCAATTACTATAGCACCATTATGAACCCTTGGAGCCATTCTTGAACACTCAAGGATACATGGAGTATCCCTTTATTCCATTTACTATGTAATCAAGAGACCAATTACTATGATTTTATCCATAGGATGCTTCTATATAGACGTGGTCTCCTTCAGCATAGGATGTGCTAGCTTCATCACCATATGTTTTTAAATAATATAGAAACTCAAATAAATAAACTAATTAAATTAAAATTATAATCTATGGGGAGAGTAATTTATCATCAATGCCAATCTAAATCATATTTTTATTTAATAAGTGTTTTTTAATTTTCTGATTGGGGTTTCAAAATACCAACATCCCCCATTAATCATACATAGTATCTTAAATTACATTCAATCAAATTTTCATAAAACCTCATGGGATCAATATTATAATATGAAATGACATTGAGGATCTAAGTTATCTAAACAAATAGTTAAATATATGGAACTAAACAATGATCTAATAATTGGTTTTTTTATATTTTGTGGGATGAGATTTTTTTCCTATATAGAAATCTCCAAAACACCTAGACTGATATTATAGAAAATAAATTACTAATCTATTGGTCAATGAAGAATATATTTAAAAGAAAATTGGTTGTTTCCCTTGCTAAATGTGATGATATTTTCGTTATTAGACTATGTATTCTACTTCTTTTACTTGGAAATCATCCAAATATATGGCCTTGTACACTGATTCAAATATGAGTTTCCCAAAAAGAGAGAATTTATTGATGAAAATCTTCTCCTTAAATTTATCATGGTTGAATATTATTATAAATCTTTTATCCTCATTATTGGAAACCCATAACTCGTACTATGAGGGATTTCAAGAGTATTCCCCCTAATAATCCTATTTATGTAAACCCTACAGGAATTTCAATACATTTTCATTTTTTATGATTCCTATATTTCTCTATGGTTATATCTCCAATAGACTCACATATCGAACAGAACAAAACACTAATGATTTTATGATCTCAAGACCTTATATGATATTTTTTCATTAGATGACATAACTATTTTTTTCAATGGGTTTACAAAAATTTCTTCTATGGATACATTTCATATTTCAACCTCATCAATTTGAGAAAATTCCCTCAAGAGGTGATACATATAAATTATATCTTTTGTATGTCAATGTTAACATATCACTATGGATAAAATCTCTAAAGTAATATTATAAATATACAATGTATTGGGGTCCTTATGTACATGAACCACAAAAATATCCTATCTGATATTTTATATATATTATAATTGTGTTGGTATATCATAACATGAAATATATTTCTACTCTACTATAGAATCGATGACCAAAACCTTATTTGAGACATTTCTTCACTTGACTTCTATATTGAGGGTCAAGAAATATTTTGACAATGATTTCATATTATCCCTATATATTTGGTAAATATGACATATATATCCAATAATTATTATCTCTACATCTACTTCATAAATTTGGAACATATCCATAGTTCAATGAAAGTACATTCTGATAGTCTTGACTACCATCCAATATAAATCTTAAATGTAATTTTATATCCTCTAACCATTCTCAAGGCCGTGGAAAAATACATACTTGTACACATCATGTCATACATAACCCCTCCAATGGTTGATTTATAATGAATATTATTCAACATCTATGTTGACCCTGACCCAGATGCCACCAAATGGGTGCTCCAACCCTGGTGGGGCCATGGTCTCAAGAGAATCATTCCAAACACCATAGGTTTTCGACTAGCAACAAAGGCCTAGGGTGTGTTCGTGGGAATATTGTGCCCTCATTAGCATAGTGTAACATAGCGGAAGAGATATAAATGACCTATAAACAGTAGATGAAATATGAATAAATAGTAGAAGAAAACTGATGAAATGGATGAACAACAATAACAATAGCTCTATAAACTATAACAGTGATGATGTAATGTCATGTCACAAGAAAACTAAAACTCATGGATACAATACAATATGCATAAAACGTCCCACAATGTAAAATAAAACAATGTCTACTTCATGCATCTCGAGATTCTACCTGATCATCAGCTAGCAAGATACATCCTTTTAGAACACAATCATGTATTGGAAGCTACATGCTTCCCTTTTTCAATACCCACAACCATGTAGTATACTTTGGGTACCAAATGACACTCATAGAGGGTGTGAAATAAATATCAGTGGGCCACCACCAACAATGTCTACAATATTCGGCCTGTGTAATGGAATATAGAAGTGTGAAGGCATATATGTAAAGTTAAGAAAGAAGTACAAAATATCTAAATAACAAAGTACTTTCTACATCCCTCGGATGGGGTCTGAACATGAAACTAGTTCATTAATTAATTGTTCACCATTTAATGTTAATAGGTCACATGAGTCATTTCCAAAACTAACATCACCTTATGATAGTATAAGTAGTGAAGGTCCAAAGATGTAACAAGGAAACTAGACAGTGATATCCCGTGAGGGAGTTCCAAGGTAAAGACCAATGTAATATAAACTCACAAAAATATATCATATTATTATTTGAGTCTATCTAAGGGGTAAGAGTATAATCTAGGGAGATTAATCCAAGTAATTATACAATAAAGAACCTACCGAGTCGAAGGTGACCGTCCAAGGTAAAATGACGCTAAGGAAAGACATGGGCCCGATGGGATTGCACCATGGAACCTACTAGTCAATGATGGATCCAAGGAGTGTATCATAGGTATCATGTAATAATGAAAGGGACCAAATGGTATTATATTGGGCTTCCAATGAATAGTCAAAAACCAGAGTCTAGGTTGGTATCAACCTAAGTAAACCATATCATTGAATCGTAATGGGCTTTTGGAGACCCAAGGTATTCTCCTCTCAGAATCCTAGGCGAGCTCGAGCCAGCCTCTTCCTATTAGATATTGTAATCATGTAATAATTAATTTGGTTCATGTATTTCTTTTTAGTAGTGTGTAAAGGTCATGTCGAGTTGAAACCATCAGTCCAAGCCTTGTCTTCCATTCGTTTGGATAGGACATGTAGAGTTGAAACCATTTAATCAAGTATTAGTTATCCATTAAGGCATAATTAATTATTGAGGATCACTCCTCTATATTCAATCAACATGGAAATGGGTTCTATGGACACATAAATCTTATTCAATCTCTTTTAATAAGCCATGTTATATACTTAGTATACTTGTCGTTTCACATTTCACATTTCACATTTAATAAACATTTGTAAGAACTTACCTTATACGGGTTAAGTGGTGAGAATACATGGTATATGACGTTATGAAATTCATAGTAATAAAAATAAACTTACGATAATAAGACTCACCGTTAGAATGGTCAAGCTAAATCACACCTGAACGACAGCTCAAATGTGTTAAAGCACTCAAAATCCAGTGATAGAATAACCTTTGATAAGAGGCGGATTGTGTTGTGGGTGTAACCACTTACGACTAATCACATATTTGAAAAGATCTTAACCATGCGATTCTAACAAGTATAATAATGGCTTGTTAATCGAGGAAATGGTTTCTAGTGAAACCAGTGGGCCCCACATGAACATTCCAAAAACAACAAACTTTAGGGATGAGTTATAGACCACCCACATTAAGGTTGTATAAGCCTTCTCTTCTATTATCAGCCTTTGATTTTCCTCAGATCAGAGTACATCTATGAAAAGGTGAAAAACGTTCATACAGAAATATCTACATTATGACTGAAAGAGAAGAAGAACAACTAAAGAGGACTCGAGTACTTACCATAGCACATCCAACGTGAGGAACGGAAGCTCAATCAGATATCGGATGAAGAAGATCTCTTGATTCCATGATTGGATCTTCAAAATGCTCCCAAATGAGAGAGAACAAGGTCAGTTTAACATAAATGTGGATTAAGGAAGAAGGGGGGTTTTAATATATAATAAAGGGCGTTTTGAACATTTGTCAGAGGTTTTTATCCTGCAAAAGGTTTGTCTGCATGATTTATCAAACCGTTCAAAAATTGTGTGAGATTGTTCTACGGAAATGTGTGGAAAAGGGGCGTTCAAACAGTTTGACTACACCGTCATGCACATGACATTAGAGGTGCCACAGTCTGGAAAAAAATCCGCACGGTTAGGAAAACCCAGTGTTAACAGTGCGCATACCATGTGAGTTGGACTGTAGTCCCAAAAAGAGGTGTTACGTTCTCCAAACAAGCCCCATACACCCTCAAAACCATTTCTAACCCATTATGCATCCATTATAGGTCCAAAGTAATTATTTAGACAGAAAAATAAGGATTCATACCATAATGAAAAACTACGTTCCTACAGTCTACCCCTGTTAAAAGAATTCGCCCCAGAATTCTCCTTCCAAGGGTAAGGAAACGTTGTCTGGGAACAGCTCTGGCCATTGTGCATGTACATCATCTTCCCTCTACCAAGTCTCATCGTGTACTCGGATGTGCTACCAACTACTCTATACGAGAGGGAAAAAAATTCCTCAAAGAGCCTTCGAACATCGGTCAATGATGCAAATTAGATACTCCTCAAAGGTAGAATCAGCTTCTAAATAAACTTCCTCAGGATCAAAGGTATGAGATGGCTCAACATGATATTGGAACGGCTGTGAGACCAAAAAGACATCATGCATAGAATGGTACCTTAGAGGTTGTAGCAATAGATAAGATACTAGCCCGACTCTCTCTAGAATCTCAAACAGTCCAACCTAACGAGGCGACAACATTCTCTGATACTATAACCATATATGCCCTAGCTTGGGCGATACCTGATGAAATACATGATCCACAACCTCAAACTCAAGAGGTCATCGACGAAGATCGGCATAAAAATTCTGTGTAGACTCCATAGTAGTCATACACTTTTTGATTAGCTAGACCTATTCTGAAGTCTCCTAAACAAGACAACGACCTAGTGGGGCTTATTTACCTACCTTTATATAGCCTAAGGGTGAACGGAATGGCCTACAATATAAGGCCTCAAAAGGTGCCATCTGAATCATTTCTTAAAAACTTTTATTATAGGACATCTCTACGAGTGGAATATGATTCTCCCAAGAACCATTGAAATCAAGGATTCATGATTAGAGCATATCCTCCAAAACATGTATTGTCTATTCTGATTTTCCATCGGTTTGAGGGTGAAAAGTAGTTCATAGAAGCACCTGCGTTCCCATATCTTTCTGAAAACTCTAATAGAATTGTGAAATGAAAAGAGCAACTCTACCTGAAATTATAGTATGTGGAACTCCATGTAGTTTTACGATCTAATGTACATACAGTCTTCCCAGGCCATCAACTAATAATGTCACCCGAATAGGAATAAAGTGGGACGATTTCATTAGTTCGTCAATGACTACACAGATGGAATCACTACCCCGTGGAGACCTAGGTAATCTAACTACGAAATCAATTGCAACATCTTCTAATTTCCATTCTGGGATTAGAAGTGGATGTAACCTGCCTACAGGTATCTAGTTCTCTGCCTTCACTTGTTGACAGGTGGAACACATAGAGATGAATCCTGCAATCTAACATTTATTTCCAGGCCACCAATACAGGCGTCACATATCTCTATTCATCTTCGAGATGTCGGGACGAACTGCCCATTGGGAAGCGTGGGACTATTTCATCAACTCTTATCCCATATCTATAGCAACCCAAATACGTCCATGTAGATTCAATACAAAATCTTTGTCGATAGACCAATCCGAATGTGGGTTATATCTTCATATACTATCATGGAGAACCAAAATATCAAGATCTTAAAACTGCATACTCTTCACATTCTCAACGAGTAAAGTGGTAACTATTAAGTCTAAGAGGTAAGGCATTTTATGACTATCATGAAACTTTAGATGATGTTCAAAAAGGAGGTCCATTAACTTCCATTCATTACTGTATTATTATACGGCCTATTTTTGAGTTTTCTAACACAGTGCCTCTACAACCACATTGACTTTTCTAGGTGTATAAGAAAGCTCAAAATCAAAGGATTGTAGATATTCAAACCTATCTTCCCTATCAGAGGTTCAAGTCACACTGATAAATGCTATACTTGAGGATCTTGTGATCTGTACACACCACAAATCTCCCACCTAAGAGATAATGTCTCCAACAATGTAAGGCATGTAAAATTGATGAAATCTTGAGGTCGAGCGTTGGGTAATTTTTATCATGAGGCCTCAACTGCAGATATTAGTATACAACAACTTGTGTTCCTACAACCAAACTGCTCCTAGTCCAATGCTTGATGCATCACAGACGATTATATAACCCTTACCAGGTTCTGGAAGAATCAAAATAGGTGTCGAGACAAGCCTTCCTTCCAGCTCGTGAAAGGCTTTCACACATTCTTCTGGCCATAAGAAAATTAATACCATTGTATTTATGTATAGAATGAGGTACAGAAGGATGAAATAAGTCTTTTATAAAATTCATTTAATATCCCACCAGCCCTAAGTAACTTCGGATATCAAAAACGTTCTTATGCTGCTCCAAGGAGACTACAACACTAACCTTATCAGGGTCATCAGACACTCCCGATTGTGAAATAATATGACCCAAGATGTGGAAATTGTCCATCTATAAGTTGTATTTAGAAATCTTGGAATAAAATGGATGCTCTCTCATTTTACATAGAATGATATCAAGATGTTTTTCATGGTCGTTAGAAGTGCGCAACTACACTAAGATGTCATCCACAAATACTACAACAAAATTGACCAAATAAGGATGAAAAATACAATTCATAAAATCCATGAAAATGGTTGGCATGTTTGTAATACCAAATGATATAACATGATATTCATATATACAATACTGGCTATGGAAATCTGTAATAGGTATGTTTGATGGTGTCACTCGAACCAGATGGTAACACAGTCTCATGTCGATCTTAGAGAAAACCATTTCTCCTCAGAGATGGTCAAGGAGATCATCTATTCAAGGAATAGGATATCATTTCTTGAAATTTATATGGTTACAACTTCTATAATCCGTGCGAAAATTTAGTGTTCCAGCCAAATTATTAGAAAAAAAAGAATGGGTGAACCCCAAGAGGATGTACTAAGTTGTATAATGCCTTCAGCCTCTGAGACCTCTATCAGCCGCTTGAGCCCATAATGTTCAGTTGGTGCCATCCTGTTAGGAGGAATGGACAATAGAGTTTCTCCTAGAAGAATCTTAATTGTAAAATCTACCTCTCTCTCATGAGGTAATCTAGAGAAGTAATCATGAAAGACTTCTCTGAAATGATCAACTACTGGAGGAAATCAGTTTGGAGAAAACCCTGATCCTCCATGAAAATATTTTCAATATGGGTGGTCACTCCACCTAGCCCATTATTCTTCGGTCCCGCTCTCCCAGCCTAGAAATCCCACTTACCATTGAAGAGATAACTACTTCCTTTTGGGGTTGTAAAAGAAACCCTTCGGTGATAACAGGCGACAAAGGCATGATAGTGTACTGACCAGTCCATCCCAATAATGACATCGAAGACCCTCATATTTTGAACATATAGATTCCACATGAAAGGGTAACTACCATGCTTTAGGGGATATTCCCTACAATAAAGTATGCCCTTCGTCCGTCTTCCAAACGATGTATCTGAGGTCATTACACAATAGTGATATTGTATGTATAGTCCATGGAATTACCCTATAGACATAGAAATAAAAGATTTTTAATCACCAGTATCAAAAAAAAGCAGATATAATAGTAGAGATTACTAGAATAGTACCTCGTATTATTTATGGTCCCGAAACCCAATCCTTTTGTATCAGTTGTAAGGCATGCAACTGTTCTGATCCATAGCCCTGTGCAACAGATGGACTACCATGTTCATGACTCCTCTATTGGTGTGGCTAGTGATTAGGGATCACGATACCATGGCCACAACCTCCTCCTCGTCTAGACCTACAGGTGCTACTCCAACATTCTACCTAATGTGGCACAAAAGAACTCACTCTTGATGGTGGAGTTGAATCTGATCCCTTTCCACTTGAAGTTGGTGTAAAGGTCCTGTAAAAGAACTGAAGATGACCCATACGACGACAAGACCGACACACCATAGGGTATCTATCACACTAGGGATTCTTATGAACTGCCATTCCACAATGATGAAAAACTAGAGAGCTATAAAACATGACACTCTAGATTCCACTACCCTAATGAAAAGCCTCACAGAAACGTTTCCTTCCACTAGGAGAACTACTAGCCTAACGTTAAACTGATCATTTTATCCATGTACTCAACCCGTCACTCTGGTTATGCTTAGTGGTAAGGGAATGATCAAATATTACAGAAAAGGTTGGAAGGAGAGATGAATTCACTTGAGATTGGCTGGCATACTATAACCCATCATCAAAATGTATAGCACACGAAAGAACATCCCTGGCTAGAAGCTGTTCAATGTGATATAAATTGGTGAAACATGCTGAATATTCCATTGCTAACATATATCCCTACCCAAGATGCATGAACTCTCTGGATTTACCAGCTCTCAGTGACTGAGGAAAGAACGGATCATAGAAGGCAGTCTATAAGTCAACCCATAACATGACCTGATGACATCTGACCTGGATGACGACATCCCTTCGACTGTTGGAATAATCCAGAAGCATGTATGTAGAAATATTGACTCTCCACTTTGTAGTCATTTCAAGATTCTCAAATATAGACAGCATGGCCTCTAGGCATGATTCAGGAGCCTCAGATCTACCATACCCTGAAAAAGTAGGAGTAATCTGCTGTTGGAACTCGCGGTTTAGATCAGCCATCATAGGTGCAACACATGGAGCACTAATCATGTACTGCATAAAACATAAGAAACTATCATGGGCTTGGAAATCAGTTCCAGGATTAGGTATAGAAGGTAGTGCCTCATGTGGCACTCATGGAATTAAGACTAGCAGATCAGGGCCCACCTTGTCTAGAGCATGGTCGTCACCACTCTCCTGTCGAACGACATGAGGATGTCCTAGTGGCATTGGTCTACAAATCCCAAGAACACACCTTATAACAACTGTAGAGGAAAGGAGGTAGAATCACTAACTAAACTGATTATATGAAAACATACTACTGAAGTCATACTACCCAAACTACCCGCTTTGTCGAGCATGTATCAGTATGTTCTCAAGTATAAGTATCATTTTCCAATGCAATTAATTTATAGGTTTAATACTTTACCTTTAATAAAATTGATAAGGAATGATAAATATATGCAGACAATTCATTTTTGATATTATGATAAACATTATAATGTATATTTATTTTTTATGAATAATTTCCCATACACCTTTCACAAAAAACGACACCTATTTTCTTAAAGAATAATGGCTTGACTCAGAAAGTTACTCATCCCCACCCATGAGGGCACACACAAATCATGAATTGAGACATGAAAACACTCAATTGAATCCAAATTCATTCAAGTATAAGAAAATATCACAACATCACTCAACAATCACATCATATCATGCAATGAAAAGGCGTGAAATACATCTATATTGAATGGAAATATGCATGAAATTTGAATTCTAAGTGCCTATAATGGTGTATGTAGAAATAATGCATGCCCTCAAATCATTAGGACATGGATGGAAGAAATTACAGATGATTAATAATCAACAACACTACAAAATATATGAGTCACCCAACTATGAAATAATATGAACATTAATAGGAAAAAATAGATCAACAATTGTATTATACGTAACTTGTATTTTACCCCGTTCATGGGTTTGTGACACCCATGCATGGCTTATAACCAAGTACCAAGCATTTTTATTCTAAAATCTATTATCTCCAAATATTAAATAAAGAAATGATACCTCATTGGATACCACTTTGTGATGACCCATACCGAGATTCCACTTAGCGGGAGCTCCGAGCCTGGACGGCCACATGGCCACAAGCACATCTTCCCAAACACCAATGACTAGTGACCCACAACGAGGGCCAAGGGTGTGTCTGTGGGAAGACTATTCCCTCATTATAAGAGTGTAAGATAGCGGAATAGATATAAATTAATAGTAAACAATGGAAGAAACATGAGTAAATAAAATAAGAAAACTGATTCAATAGATGAAAAAGAATAACAATAAATGTATAAACTAGAACAGTGATGATGTAATGTCACGTCACTAGAAAATAGGAAATCATGGATGCAAGACAATAGAAATAACATGTTACACATGGTAAAAGAAAACAATGTCTACTCCAAGCATCCCATGATCCTACTCGTTCATCTACTAACAAGATCCATCCTATTATCACACAATTATGTATAAGAAGTTGCATGCCTCCCTTTATCAATACCTGCAACCATGTAATCTACTCTGGGTACCAAACATCACCCCATTTGGGTGTGTGATAAATCTTAGTAAGCCACCACCAAAAGTTTCTATAACATCCAGCCCGTGTAATAGAATATAGCAGTGTGTAGGCATATATGTAATGTAAACCATGTAGTAAAAAATAACTAAATAACCAAGTAGCTACTTTATCCCTCAGCTTGTGTTGTAACATGTAACCAATTCATTAATTAATCATTCAACATTTAATGCTAATATCTCACTTGAGGTATATCCAACAATTTCATCACATCATGATATTATATGTTGTGAAGGTCCCAAGACGTAACAAGGAAACTAGAAAATGATAACCACTGAGGGAGTTTCAGGGTAAAAAACAAGGAAACATAAACTCACGGAAAGATAACAGAGTAGTATCTGAGTCCGGATAATGGGTAAGAGTGTAATACAAGGAGTGTAATCCATGTAATTCTACAATAAGGTTCCTACCGAGTCCATGGAGATCGACCAAGGTAAAAGAGGGCAAAAATATATATGGGTTCGATGGGCTTTTACCATGGATTCTATTAATAAATGTTTTATTAATGGAGTGTATCCAAGGTATCCTATAATAAATAAAGGTACCCAACATTAGTATAACATGCATCCAATAAATAGACAAGAAACAGGGTCTAGGTGGTTACCAAACTACGAAAATGGTATCCTTGAATCGAAATGGGGTTTCCGGGACCCTAGGTATTCTCTTCTCAAAATTAAATGCGAGGTCGAGTTAGTCCATACGTTTTTGATATTATAATCATGTATTAATTTAGTTGGATGAAGAGTTTCCTTATATTTGTGTGGATAGGTCATGTAGAGTTGAAACCATCAGTCGAAGCCTTATCTTCCATTTGTGTAGATAGGTAAAGTAGTATTGCAACAATTTAATCAATTATTAGTTAGCCATTAAGGCATAATAAATTATTGTGGTTTACTCCACTGCCTTCCATTAACATTGAAATGGGTTCTATAAACATGTAACATATATTCAATCTCTTTTAATATGGACATGTTATATACTTATTATACATCCCCTTTCACATTTAAAATTTTACATTAAATAATCATTTGTATGTACTTACCTTAGGTGGGTCAAGTGGCGAGCATACATGGTACATGCCATTATGAAATTCGTTGTAACAAAAAGACATTTATGATATCAAGACTCACCTTTACAAAGGTCAAGATAATTCACACCCGAACGATGACTCAAACACGTCAACACACTCAAATCCTAATTATGGAATAACCTTCGATATAAGGCCGATCAAGTTGAAGGTGTAACCACTAACAACTAATCACATATTTGAAAAGAGAATAAACATACAATTATTACAAGTACACCCGAACGATGACTCAAACACGTCAACACACTCAAATCCTAATTATGGAATAACCTTCGATATAAGGCCGATCAAGTTGAAGGTGTAACCACTAACAACTAATCACATATTTGAAAAGAGAATAAACATACAATTATTACAAGTACGATCATGGAAAGTTAATTTAAGAAATTGTTTCCAACTAAACTAGTGGGTCCCATACATAAATTCCAAAAACAATAAACATTAGGGATGAGTAATAGACCACCCACCTTAGTCTTATACGAGACTTCTCCCCCAGTATCAGCCTTTGATTTTCCTGAGATCAATGTAAATCTATGAAAATGTGAAAAACATTTTCATGAAGATATCATGGTCAAGAGTGAAAGAGAATAAGAACATATAAAGAGGACTCGAGTAATTACCATTGTGCATCAAGCATCACGAATGAAAGCTCAATCGGAAGCCAGATGAAGAAGATATCTTGATTCCAATTTTAGACCTTCAAAGTTCTACAAAATAAGAGAGAATAAGGCCAATCCTTCATATACTAAGATTTGGGAGGATGGGGGAGGATTAGAAGATTATTAAGGGAGTTTTGGACATTTTACACCGGTGTTTAGCCTACCCACAAATTTTTTGCACTATTTGTCAAATCATACGCAAACTTTGAAAGATGGTTCTGCCTAAAAATGGTAAAAAGGAGTGTTCACACAGTTTGGCTGCATGGCTGTATGCAATCTGTGCAAGGTACCAATGTCCCAAAAAAAACTCTGCATGGTTAGGAAAACCACGTGTTAACCATGCGCAAACCATGTGATTGTATTTCTTCACAAAAAATATGATTTCCGAGCTCCAAAAATCCTTAGAAAACCTCAAAACCCTTCCATTGGGCATCTAAAATAGGTCTAATGTAAATAATTAGACTGCAAAAATAAGGATCCATACCGGAATGAAAAACCAGGTTCATACACCATCAATCTCTGATCTTGTGTTTAAGGACAATTTGTCTTAGATAGATTTATGAAATATAATACTATCAGCAACACCATCTAGGAATATTAAATACTGAATGAATTTATTATCATATACACATATTTACCCTATCTCAATCCATGTATCTTATTATATCAACAGAGAATGAGCATGATCCCTAGAATATATGTTGTTCGACATATGTCCTTCCTACATAAGAACTTTGTCAACCATTACATAACTGATTATAACACTGGTATCTCATTTACAATAATTAATATCCATTTAACATATAATATTTTAAAAATGACTAACATTTTAGTAAATTGATTATAGGCACCTGAAATAAGTTCATAAATTTTTAAACCGAATTGCATATGTCTTTGTAAAATAGAAATTTCCATGATCTAGATGATTTATTTAATCCATAAATATATATTTTCAACATTCATACATTATTGAAATTATAAGTAGCCTCAAATCTATATATCTCTATAATATAGACATCTTTAATATGGTATATGTTAATGTATTATGTCTTTAATCCCATTTACCATGTCTTATAGTCGTGTTACCATTAAATGGGGAAAATAATAATGATTTATTTTTTAAAATAATTCGTTGAAAATGTGTTTTCATAGTATATTCCTTAATATTTTGTAAACCCTTCGACCAGTGTCCATAAATTTAGGTAAAAAAATAACATTCTATTTCTAGTTTCTTCTTGAGTTCTAATTTTTTTCAAATATTCTTTATATATTATTAACGTTTTTTGAACCTAATCATGGTTTTTATATATTGAATCCATCCCCAGATTCATGGATTTTTATATCTTTTAACTTTTAGGATTGTTACTACCTCTTTACAGGATATAGGTTCACCATTGTCAACCAATAATGGTTCAAAATTGTCATTCTCTATAAAACGCAAATCTATAGTTCCCTAACATATCTAGTTCTCTTATGTAGTATATTCATCACTAGAATAACCTCCCCGTTTATAGTCTTGTGAAACCACTTCCAATTCCCACTCTTCTGTATCATGAGTATCAGAATTGTCATAGTCAAACATTTACACAGTACATATATAGATATATGATCCCTCCTAAGGAATATAACATGTTACCACCATATCCTTATTGTTTAAGGGGTCATATAGAAAATATCCCATTGTTTCATTTGGATATCATACAATGATACACATAATTCCTTTAGGTGTTAGTTTGTCACGATATGCGGCCTTAATAAACACATTAAAACCCCACAAAGGAGTATGAGACAAAACAAATTTTATCCTATCCATTAACATAAAAAGAGTTTTTATACATTATTTAATGATAAATTTTATATGAATATTCTTCATTTGCATTAATTTATATCTGTACAAGTATATTGGATGGTCTATATGGCTCATCATTGATCACACCATGTCAAAAAAGTTTTGGATTCCCCATTAACTAACACCATTCCACTATGGTTTATAGAGAGGTGTGAGTTGAGATAGAATCCAAAAATACCATATATAATAAATAAAATATTGTTAATATATCATCTACCTTGGTTAAATCTATAATAATTATTCTTCTGGACAATCTGGTTCTAAACATCATTCAAGAACCCCTTAAATTTAACAATAAGATCTGAATTATTCATCACTAATTATATATATTTATATCTACTTGAATATTTAGTAAAATTAATTATGTATAAGTATCCACCTGTATCATAAAATAGTTCAGTCCCACACACAAATGTCTGTACTAATTCAAGAATTTGTGTGGCCCTTTCACACATTCCACCAAATTATGGCCTAGATATTTTTCCTTCAAAATAATATATATATATATATATATATATATTTAAAGTTGTTGTAGTTAAAAATAATATAAATACCCCTCTCAATAGAGATTATTCAAGGTATCATCATTCTCATGAAATAATTTTGATTTCAAAATTGGTGATGATATGAGTATGATAAACATGATTCATTGGAAATTTATAGCACTTGGAAATTGTATTATAATACCCAATGTTTATTATTGAGATACGACATATAATAATAAATGTTATCTATTTATATGTAGATTTTTTTATTAAGAAATAAGAATAAAAGTCCATTAATTTTCAACCATAACATTGATATAATATTTATAATAAAACTAGGCATGTGAAAAAAAAAATTATGACATGAATGATACATTTTGAATTGTATGGGGGTAGTATCATGTAGCCACGAAAACCACTTTTCCTCTATCGGTATCTCAATGCTCCACCTCACATTGGGTAGCCTTTCGAAATCTACATGGATCCTATATTTATATAAAAACGTATGAACTACTAAAATTATCTGATACTAAAATTTATATATGAAAAAACTATACTCAATAATCAATAATAAAAAATCTTCTCCTTTCTTATTTATTTGGGTGTTGTTCTTATTTGAGTGCAACATATTTCCATATTCAATATATTTTTCATCATGTTCCCTTAAATTCCTTTAATTCACAAACTTCTTGTAATGGTGTTGTTCATTTTTCATCAACTAGGAATGAGTCATGGGAAACTCTTCAATTATCTTCCTCTTATTAACCATAATTAATCCATGTTTTTCCCGACTCATGTCCTTATAAATATATTGAATCATGGTAAAGCTTTCCAGATATGGTTCTCATTATTTCTCATAATATTATTCAAAATGTGTCTTGTGAATCATACATTTAATGGGTATAATATATATATATAGATTGCCATAAAAAATATAAATTATATCATTAGAAAAGAATTTATTTTCAAATATTCATCAATAACATTTTCATTTATAGTTTTATAGAATTTGGTTATCATCATTAAAAAAATAAATATTACCTCATAAGTTGGTAACTTACAGTATGCATCCATTTTCCAATAATTTAAAACATTTTTATGATATCACATGTTTTCTTTTCTTCAATTATCTTCACAATTTTCATTTTAATTTATTCTTTTTCTTTATTTTTACTTAAAACCATATGAAATATATTTTAAAATGTGGTAAGAATAATAAAATTACTTTGTATGCTGTTTTTAAAGGAGAGGGTAAGTCTTTCTATTTTAAAATTTTATAAAATAAATTATAAAATAGTTCCATTAACATAAAATATTTTTAGCTATATAAAACATTTTATATGACACATAAGCTCCCCAAAAATAAAAATTTTGGTTTTTAAAATTAAAAAATTCACATTAAGTGATTAGTTTCAAAGCATTCATTGAAAAACAATTTATTTTAAAAGATATTTTTATTTCTAAATTTAATAACCTTTAAATAAAAATAAAACGCCTTCTTTATTATTTCAATGCATAACAATGGGAAATAATATAACTTTATGGAATTTAATGATAATAGAAAATATTTTAGAAAAACTTTTTTACAATAATAATATTGGAGTCTTAAAAATTATTTTAGGAAAAATTACCCTTAATTTTATAGGTTTTCCCACATTCATCATAAACTCTCTATTTTCCCAAGGTAAATTTTTTAATAATTTTTTTCTATGTTTTACCTATTTATTATAAATCAGTTAAAAATAAAAATTTCCAAATATTCCCATCTATGAAATTTACTTTCATTGTTTAAAATTATTACATATCTAAAAACCATTAGAAAAATCTATCAAAAAAAACTTTTTTACTTTCACACATATTAAAATAATTCTAAAAATTCATGTCCAAGAGTAATAAATAATTACTGTAAATAAAATATAAGAAAATTATTTTCATAAAATATATGAAATCCAATTATAAGCATAGTGTATATCTATATTATACATGTAAACATGACTAAAATCCCTAAAAGTATTATATAATTTCATACAATAAATATTTTTTTAAAATCTTAATCCATCCCTAAAATCAGAAATCAAAATTTCCTTATAAGCACTTATAAAGATAAAAATGGTAGTTTTAAGAGGTAAATAACTCATAAAATTAATATTTTTAATAATTAATTAATATAAAATTCTTTCAAAATAATTCCCCATATAAATAGTGTTTTTTGGATTAAAATAATCAGTGTCACTTAAAAACTAGTGAAATAGTAAATAGTAAAATAATCAATAATAGAAAACTGATTTACATTATCTTTTCATTTTTGCTAATATGTGAAGTGTCTTCATGGGGACAACCCTATTTTTCTTTTTAATCTTCCCTTATTCAATGATAATTTCCTATGATTTCATTCGCCCCCTATAAAAACAATTTTGGAATAAAATATATGATTTCGAATGTAATGTTGTGCTACCCAATTTTATCCAATTCTAAAAATATCATTTTAGATACTAGATTCATCATATGAATTTGGTGTCTATAACCACACATTGATGATCCAGATATATCTTCATGAACAAGGATGTTTTCAGTTCATTATATGATATTTTATTAGAATATAATACATTTCTTGTTTAGGGACTTCTATATACTTTCCCACAAAGGAACCATATTTTTTTATAATATTTAATTAAAATTCATCCAAATTAGTATATTATTGTACGTTATTCTTATCCAAAGTACCCCACCATCTCTGTATAATATTTATACACTAGTAGTATCTATTATTATAATAGAGACTTTATACGTTGAATGAATTTAATCTAAATATATATGTATATATATCCTTTGTTTATTTAGAGGTTGGACATGAGAAATAATATGGTGATGTGATAGGATTATGTAATAAAGTGGGTGATTAACCATAAGTGGGTTTAATATTATGTTTTCATGTCTCATTAAACTCAACACATGACCCTTACATGACTTTTCATTTCACCATATTATATTTATGTGAAAATCACACTTACATGAACTGAGAGACATAGATTTTCCACTACATGGGCATATAATGACCATTATGTGATAAAAAATATGCGTAAATACAATTACTACACCTAAAAATGTAATGATTTTCCATTGAATTATATCTATCTAAACAATATATGAGCATCATCTAATCCTTATAGGAGTAGAAACTAACATTTATATTGAATTAAAAGTTGAGTGCCACCCTTGCATGAATTTGTTATCAAGAATTATGATTATGTGGGTAATTAATATTACCTCTATATAAATTTACTTTTATACTGAATGAAATTTTATTTCTGAAATTTTATAATTCAACAATTCTATATCAATTTTAGATCTTACAATACATTTTTTAATAAATTAATATATCTCATCTATCATTTAAATCTTATTTTAATAAATTTAATTCCATGAAATACTTTATTAACTTTGATAAATAATTTAAAATAATTCTTTTTCATCACGTTATTTTTTATTAATTTTCCCCACAAAAGATATAAACATCCTTTTGATTAGATTTTAAATGTCATAATAGAAATTTTGTTATAAAACAATTCTATATATATATATATTATTTCTTTACCAATAACAATATTATAAAGTGTAATAGTATTAAAAACATATGGTTTTTTATTTTAATAAGAGATATCAATTTTACACAAGAATAAAATTAATTTAACGTGATTAATAATCACATGTTAAAGAAATGATATAAAGTTAATAATAACTTATAATTTTTTGAAATATATTCAAATGGTATTAGTAGATAACTTTATAAAATATGATGTAGAATTATAAAACATAATCATTTAATTTATAATATTATTTTAATATATAACATATTTTTATTATGTTTCGTTACAATATATTTCATTTTTTCATAATTATAGAAATATTACATAATTGTACCATTTATTTAAAAGAAATTAATATTTCAATATTTAAGGATGTTATATTTCTAATCCTGATATGAATTTCACCCGTACAATTCATTCATAGAACATAAAGAAAAAGTAATCACACCGCTCAAGAATTAATGTCTATTCATTCTTCATTCATTAAATAATTCCATCAACTACCCCAATAGAAATTATATTTATGGGAAAGGGTATATGAGGTCAATCTATATGTTATGGTTTCATTAAAATATTCTATTATTATTACTTATTTAAAACTTATGAAATTTAGATGAAATTGGAGTAAACACTGGTAAATCCTTGTATGAGGAAAACAAAATGTTTAAATTCAAATCATCCATTTGGAAATTATATTAAAAATAATTAGCATTCGTAGTAAATAAATATGGTTTCAATGTAGGTTTCACCCAATATATATTCAATATTCTAAAAATAATAATTTTTAAAACCAGATACATATAGGTTGAATAAAGGTCTCCATAATAAACATGTTTATTAAAATTATTGTGTTGTTCGTTTAAGAATAGGAATTTTCCATGTATTTTATTAATTATTTGGGAATTTTATGAGTCTGTGAAAATTTATGGCACGCGATTCTGAGGCCCGGTGTGCCCAGAATGTATTTCTGAAATTTTTTTCAGGTACGTTCCGTAAACATGGGAGCGGGTTTTTGTAACTTTTGAACAGTTGCTCGGAAGAGGAATCCCATGACAACATTGAACTCGTATCACCAGTATTCACTTATGTAGACATTCACCTCAACAATAGTAGGTCAAGAGTGAATGTTAGTTTTCAGGCTTTTGTTGGCATGTTAAAAAAATGAAAATAAAATAAAACATCATTATTTTATTTTTCTTGTTGAAACATCCATTTTAGTTATGGAGGTGGGGACCATCTAAGTTTGAAACCTCCTTTTTGAATTTTATTGGTGGGGACCACCCAAACCCTTCATTAATGTGGGTAAATTCATTATAAACCTCTCATTCAATTGAGCCAACGTGAATTCAATTTAATGTTCTATTTAATTGTTCCAGCTTTAATGTGCCAACATAACAAAATTAATTGTTCCAACTTTATTTAATTTGATAAACCAATTTTTATGTATGATGGATCCACATTTCCTAGTTGGAAATCATTTTCAAAGGAGAGTTGGGAGACCCTTGGAGAAATGAGATGAACTCTCTCCAATGGAGACCCACCCCCAATGAAAAATGAGGAAACGACCTCGAGCTAAGATCGGAAGAGTCTTGCGGAAGCGTCGAACACCATCATTCTTCATCAACTACATCTTTCTTCCTCGCACCACTTTCAATGAACAACTGAGGTAGGGGTTTTACATATGTTTGAAATTATTCTTTTGAATCCTCATATCCTAATTTCATGATGATGATGGCCCAACGAACATGGACATCATCCCGCACATAAACATTACTTCTCTTCCTTTAATTTCTTCATGCATTCTTCATGCACTCTTTAACACCTAATATTTATTGACACTGGAAACATGGAGTTTCACTATGAATGATATATGGAAGTGAATCCCTTGACATAAGGATCAAGAATATGTTATTGTATAATTATTCAGGCTTAGAACAAAGGCTAAGTGGCTCGTGGAAGTCATTACCAATCATCTGTGGTGGGGAAGGATGGTGTACGAAAACCAGCTGGCAATGTGTCAGAGTGGCGGCGTGCGTCCGCTCTACAAGTGGAGCCGGAGGTCACGGCCCTTAGCCGCGGCAGAGGCGGATGACGGCCGGCCCCCGGCCGGGTGAGGCGCACCACATGGGACCGCAAAGCTGTTCCACATCCTAGTCGGGCCACACCATGGGCCGCACCATGATCCACCCAGTGTGGCGCCCCATGCGCCACACTGCGAGCTGCACCGCGGGCCGCCTTGCGGGTCATACCACGTCGTTGCGCTATCGGACGCACTGCGGGCCGCACTAACGGGTCATGCCCTTCACCGGTCGGTGCGGTCTTCCCCCTACGTGGGCCATACCAGACCATGGCCCGACTTATTGGGCTTGCATAGGCCCAAGCCATCAAGGCCAGACCTAGACCAGATCGGGTAGCTCGAACCAGGTCAAACCAAGTCTGGTCCGACCGGGTCCGACCGGACCCAGGCCCATCTGGGCCCAGTATTACCTTTTTTGCCATAATTTGAGAACCAGACATCCATTTGATGATTCATTTATGGAACCGGAGTCCTTGGATCGAGATGGTCTTTTTAATATACTCCACTTCAGTTTTGGAGAAGGTTGGAGTACGGGCGTGTTGGATCAGTCCGCGAATCCAACTGGGCCCTCAGAGCAGAAATGCTAATAATATGCAGACCGGGCGTCCGATTGACACGTCATCTGTTGTGTTGGGAAAAGTTTTTCATGAAAGACCATTGGGTTACTTTTCGATGAAATTCGGGGTGTTTTATGTATGAACTATGGCTTGGGGATAGGTTCTACCAATCACAATACATACAGAACCATTCGACTGGTTGAGACTTGGTGACAGCTGACCATTTCGACTAAGAGTGACTCTACTGGCCTCGAGGGGAGTTCCTTTGTGTGATGCGGAAGGCCCATGATTGGGAGAAACATTGTGTGATGTGGTAGATCCATAGTACATGAGAGGAGTACCTCAGCAGGCCACAAGGGGGTGTGCCTCTGTGTGACGCGGCAGACCCACTGTGGGGAGCTCCGCTGTGTCACATGGAAGACCCACGGTACTCGACAGGTGGAGTACCTCAGAAGTCCAAGGGTAGTGGGAAGAGCCTCTGTGTGACACAACAGGATAACTATACTTGATAGAGGAATAGTTCTCCAGTATCTGAGGTGTTTGGAATGTTACATGTTACTATACCTAGAGAGTCACATATCAGCTTCCATAGCGATCCTGAGTGGGTCAACTTCATAATTCTATTTCACAAAGTTCAATACCTAGTCTGAGATGAGTCTTATCTTTGTGGAATTCTTTCCTTCATGGAACCGTTGGGCTTTGGGATTTTTAGTTTGACCTCGTGTTTCTTCATGATTGATATGTGTTTACTCAACAACTGAGGTATATGTATGGGCATATACCTAAGTAGGGTTGATAGATGTTTTCATGCTTTTTAGTTTAACCATTGTGGATTTAGTGATACCTTCGAGGGTTTTGGGGTCCCTACTGAGAATAAATATACTCACCCATGGACGGGCTATGCCCGCACCTTTTTGTGTTTGGTGTAGATGACGAACAAATTTGGATGAGGACAAAGGTACCAGGACTAGATGTAGCTCAGAGGTGGATTTTAGATGAGGTGTACTGCTGAGAGGACCATTCGAGAGTTGTACCAACCCTTCTTTAAGGATCCTTGGTGGGTGTTCGTAGGAGATGTTTTCAATTTTACATGTAATTTTCAGTTTAATTTTATGTTACAGAAGGGATTGTATTATATCCCATTTTTAATTCATGTACACACCCTGTTTACTATATATTGTTTTACATTGTGCTTGTATCCTTCCTCGTGCTCAGTTGTATGAGTTTAGTAGTTATAAAGGCAATGACTTCCCATTTTTTGGGAATAAACATTTTGACTTTAGTCGCCAGCCCCTGGCCAATGGAAGGCAGGCTTGGGGTAGTCACGACATCGGCCCCGATGGATAGGTCGTGAAAAATTTTTATTAGAGGAGTTTGCTTCTATTGTTGAACTATAACTCTAATCTTTTCTAAGTGGAAATTGTGTTAAGTGTTATGGGTGTGGTTTTCAATTTGGTGAGTCTAATGTTGGTGTGGCGGCCCAGATATCAATACACCAAGACCCTGAATTTTGATTTATGACTCAGCACACAAAAACACTTATTTTGTGTGTCTTTGAAAAGTTTGTGATCTCTTTGAGTCAGCTCGCCAAGTATAAACTTAATGACTGTTATGCACCTATTTCTTTTTAGGAGGCCTACACGGAGACATCCATCATATATTCCAGTTAGAGTATGTTATGAAAGCCCACTGAGCGATGAGGCATCAGTGTAGGGCCCCCTTACATCAGTTGTACCACGAGGTTGTGTACCAGCATCACCAATACCCGTTGGGCAGCCGATGCCACCATCCCCAATAGTAGAGGGTGAACATCGCATGAGTGCATTTAATGAGTTTAAGTGCCAGAGGCCACTGAAGTTATGAGGTATGAAAGATACATAGGTGGTTGAGGATTGGTTTTTGGCTGTGGTTATAGTCTTTCGACAGGTAGGGACACCTGTTGATATCATGGTAATCCTTGCCGACAGCCTTCTCTAGGCCGCAGTGGGAAGATGGTGCAGCATGATTCTCTATGTTCTCGATGAGGTCACTCTCATCTGTGCAAACATTGAAATCCTTTTTAGGGAAGAGTTTTTTCTAGAGACCCTACACTCAGTGCGCATACAATAGCTTCTCCGCTTTCATTAGGGTAGAATGATTGTGGCTTAGTATTCCACAAGATTCACTGACCTCTCATGGTACTCCACTGATATGGTGAGATACCCTTTCTTCTATGCCCAAACCTTTGAGCAGGGGATTTGAAGGGAGATTATAGGTTCGATGGTTTTTCTTAGCATCCTAATGCATGAGGGGGCATTAGAGAGAGCACTTTTAATGGTTTGTTTCCTTGGCAGTCCGCAGTAGTGTGACCCACCCTAGAAAAACACATAGATGAGTCATCTGCAGCTAGCATCTGATAGATGATGCAGAGGTCCATGAGGAATTGACTTATAGGAAGATGACCGTGGGATACAGGGTTGGTGGTGCGAGGCTCTCGAGGTAGAGAAGGATAGGCGAGTGACACACAATGTTACACCTGCACTGGGCATAGTCACATGGCTCGCGACTGCCCAACCCACCATACCGACGAACAACAGACTATAGAGGGACCACTATGGTTGAGACAGAGGTTCGATCGAGGAGGTTTGTAGGCTAGAGGTGGACGTGATAGAGGATAAGTTCATGAAATAAGAGTTGGGATATATTTCGAAATTCTACTTCCACCACCACTAAGAGGTCCACCCCAACCACATGGAGTAGGAGGATAAGGACGAGCTCAGCTCCAGGCAGTTGAGGCCTATGATCATGACTCTCCATAGATGATTAGAGGTAAAATATGTGTCAAATCCACCTTATCTAAAATACTTATAGACACATGGTCAAGTTACTCATTTATTTCCATGTCCATCATTCCCAACATGGAGATTCCGACGGAGCCATTGGCTCACTCATTACAGCTAGAGACTCCTATGGGAGTGGATTAAATGATTGCACACTAGTTCCGGAAGTGAGAAAATACTCTCGGAGGAAAGATCTTAGGTTGGGACTTCATAGTAGCGGTGTCAAGGCCATACGACGTCATCTTGGGTATAAACTGGTTATCCACAGTCCATTCTTAGAGTGACTGTATTAGGCGTAATGTGCAGTGTGTCTGCACATATGGGACCAGGTTTTCCTTCACCAGTGAGAAGGGAACCTTCGCAATGTAGGATGGACTTACCTGGAGGATAGTGCTTCTGATCAAACATAATTTGGCTAGCCCTACCTTTCAATCTATTGATGTTGAGAGTCTGAGCTATCATGTAGTGGTGGACCAGTACGCTGATGTCTTCCTTGATGATGATCTGGGAATACCTCCTCAGAGAGAGGTGGACATTTACATATAATTGTACCCCGGTATGGCATCGATATCTACACCATAATATCATATAGATCTCATAGAGATTTGATAGTTGCAAGTACATCTAGAGGACTTGCAGGGAAAGGGTTTCATTAGGACAAGTGTTTCTCCGTGGGCAGCTCTAAATTTGTTCACCAAGAAGGCGGATGGGTGTTTGAAACTATATGTTGACTATCGATGTTTGAACCATGTGACCTTGAAGAAAAAGTATCCACTCCCAAGGATTGAATATCTCTTGGATCTATTGAAGGTAAATCGATGGTTTTCAAAGATTGACCATATATCAGGCTATCACCAGCTTAGAGTATGAGATTTGGATTTGCAGAAGATTGCCATCAGTTGTCAGTATGACCATTATGAGTTCTTAGTTATGACATTCGGCATGACCAACACCCCAGAAGTGTTCATGGGACTCATGAACCGGATCTTACAGCCATACCTTGATCTCTTTGAAGTAGTCTTCATCAATAAAATCCTGATATACTCAGCGACAGTGGAGGAACATGACTATCATTTGTAAGTTTTTCTAGAAACACTCTGAGAGTAGAAACCATATTGTATGCTATCGAATTGTCAGTTTTGGATATGAGAGGTCCACTTTATGGGACATTTCATGTTTGAGGATGGAGTTGCAGTGGATTCAGTGAAGATTGAGGATGTACTATCTTAGGAGCCACACAGGAGTGTGAAGGAGGTGCAATGTTTTTTGGGTTTGGCCGGTTACTACTGGAGGATTGTGACTGACATATCCAGAGTTTCAGAACCCTTATCTGCCTTGACGAAGAAGGGGAATCCCTTCATATGGTCAAATAGATGAAAGCAGAGTTTCAAGCAGGTGAGGGAGAGACTGACGAGTGCCCCCATCTCGAGTCTACCAGAGGAAGGCGTTGGGTAAGTAGTCTACTGTGATTCATAAGAGACTGGGCATGGGTGTTTCCTAATGTAGTAATGATCAGTGATTATGTATGGTACTCAACAGATGAGAACACATGAGCAAAACAATGCTACCCATGACCTTGAGTTGGTAGCAGTAGTATTTTCCTATAAGATGTTGCGACATTACTTGATTGGAGATCATTTTATAGTCTAATATAATCATAAGAGTCTCAAGTATATCTTCTCTCAGAAGGATGTGAGATAGCAGTGTTGGGTTAAGATCCACCTGAACTATAATTTTGAGAAAGTTTATACTCCTGGGAAATGGAATGTAGTAGCAGATTCACTCAACAAGAGTTCTGATATACAGTTGATGAGTGAGGCAACAGAGCAGCTAGTTGGTTTGTGGATATCCTATGTGGATTGAGATGAAGGAGAATATATTCAGTCTCGGATAGTCACTCTATAGCATCCCGCATTTTTATAACATAAACATTCATTACATTACACAAACCTGAGGATCTTTAAGGTTTAGTGTATTGGAAACCCGGAATATGATACATGAAAACAACATAAAACATTCTTCTTAAACACTTGAAAGGATTCTCATTAAGTTAATCCTAGGTTTATTACTGCATCTCATAACCTGGGGACATACATCAAAAGAAAGGGGTGAGTAGAAGTCCCAGTAAGGGAAACAAGAGAAACATTTTACATGTGAACTTGAGATACATCTATAAGGTAAAGAAAAGAACTTTAAGGCATGAGAAAGAAATCATGAGGAATTTCATAATAAAAATAACATTTTTCATAACATGAAGATGCGGCTACATCACTTAACATAGAAAATCATGAACATATCACCAAGTTTCGTCCCCAAGGTGTCATTTGAAAATTACCAAGGTTATTCACCAAGGTATCGTGAAAATTGTAATCTCTAGTGGTTACATCATTACCCAATGCATTGGAGCGCTATTAGGGCGCACCCTTAAATTTTCCTTTATTATCATATGATCCACATATATCATCATCAAACATTTCATAAATAACCCATATAGCATAAATTAAATGGGTTTCATTTCATAATCATAACGTTTTAAAAACTGCTTTAAAGACATGATCTTATTGTCACTTTAAACCCACGGAAAGGGAAAGCGGGTCTCATGTATGTAAATCCCAGAATTTAAAATAGAACATTTTGATATATATGTGAATACCCTTGTAGAAATAAGAGCTTTGAGTATTTACTTTATAACCTAAAATTATTTTGAGAAAAGAGAGAGGCATTTGAGATGAAAATTCTGCAGCATAACGGCTATGTTTCGGGGTTTTAGAAAACATTGAAAGGAGAGGGGACATGGGTAAAACATTCCTATATGACCCATAAAACAGTACGGGGAAAGAATAAGAAGGATATATGAACATGTTAATGAAATTTTAAGGACATTCCATTTGAAATGAAAAACATGGAAGGAAGACAAAAATTAGATTTCTCTTATGAAAATTCGGCAGCCTAACGGCATCACTTAAACATCATCAAAATGATTTGAATAGATAAAATATGGTCTCTCATCATGTGAACATTAGAGTTCAGTATGATAGACATAGAGATCATACCCTGACATAATAAAAAAAATAACTTGAAAGACTTGACATTAAAGTAGAATTTTGAAAAGAATGAGCAGGGTGACAGAATCCCCTTAAAACATCGGCAGCCTAACGACGACACTTAAACATTCTTAAAACGAATTGATGAGAGAAAAAGGCGGTCTCTCATCATGTGAACATGAAAAGGGAAATAATATTAATATATAAGAACATCCTCCAACATAAGAACATGTAGTATAAAAGAAATGACAAAAAATAGATTACTTGAAAAGAAAGAGAGAGGTCGGATCCCTTACCTTAAAACGTAACTCTTAAAACTCAAAGGTTTGGACCTTGAGGGATTGGGGGAACCTTTGGAGGACTTTTTTTGAGGTAAGGATACCATAACTTCGTTGGGGGAGAGTTGGGAGTGAAAACTATTGGAGGAAAGCAAGGGTATTTATAGGGGAAAGTGAGGGGACAAGGCATTAATGGCTAAGGGACACCTCACAAGGGATTTTCTCAAAACCATGTGTTCTCCCATGGAATTTACCATGGATTTAGGCCACATGGGGCCCCCAATACAATAATTCATCACCATTGGCCAGAAAACCCTTAAAATATCTCATGACATCATCATGACAGAGTTATGATGTCATTAAACATACCGAAACCCTAAAACTGCATTTTTACTATTCACTAAAAAATTCATCTTTCTCAGAAAAATCCCAAAATTTCACATTAACCAAATTTCGATGCTATAATTAAATTTATGAAATCCATTTTATAAAAATAATTTTCTAAATATTTTTAATTTAATTTTTACAAAAAACACTATTCATCGAGAATTCAATTTTTTCAGAAAAATCCCCAAAAATTACCATAACATAATATTGATACTCTGAGTTCAGAAATAGAGTCCATTTTATAAAAATAAGTTTCTAATTATTTTTAATTAAATTTTTAATTAAAAAACACTATTCACCCAAAAAAACAAATACTTGACTAATAATTTATAAATCCGTTATTTACCCATTTTATTGTATCTCATTACTTAATCAAGGTGTCTAAATTATATTAAAACTTTCTTTAAATGAGATTACTAATCCATTTGGTCACATTACTAATCCTAAGCGTAAAATCACTATTCATAATTTACTATTCATCATAAATTAAGTTGATCTTATTAGACTCCAAATTCCTTACTGAACACTTTTGCAGAAGACCATTTTTTGAAAATCATTACACATCATTAATTATATAAGGTTTACATAAATATTTTAAAATATATTTTTTCCAAAATTCATCAATAAAATACATCCCAAAATTATCCAGACATTTGAAATTTCACAAATATCACTAAAGGAAGAAATATTAATTTATTCATCCCAAAGGATTACACAAAGAAGCTACGGTCTCGTCACATATCCCCTTATAACACTAGCATATGACCTAAGTGTAAGGTGTTCTATGGTGAGAGAATACGAGGGAGGCTCAGATAACATTGCCCTAGTAGTAATCTCTACTGACTTGATCTTCTCCCGCAGGCGTTTCCGTTCAAGCTTGACATGATGGAGTTCGGCTTGGGCTTGGTCCAAAGCGAAGCCCAAAGATGCCACCTCCTTCCCAAGCTCTGATAAGTGGGCTTCATAAGGTTCGAGTCTACTGGATGAAGCCATCGACTCCTCCTTCTGTATTAACCATTAACATCTCTATTAAATCGTTAAGATTAAGTTAATATACTATTTAAAAAGTTTGGGTCTTTACATTATTCCCCCCTTAAGAAATTTCGTCTCAAAAATTTTATACTTGTGGCCTAGTCGAAAAGGTGAGGGTACTTTTGCTTCATTGCTTCCTTAGGCTCCCAAGTCGCTTCTTCATATTTCTGATTCCTCCACAATACTTTCACAAGGTTGGTGGTCTTGTTTCATAGAACCTAGTCTCTATGGTGTAAGATCTCCACTGGTTGCTCCTCATAAGAGAGTTCATGTTCTTGTTGTACCACCTCTGGGTTCAGTACATGCGAAGGGTCGGGTATGTACTTCCTCAAGAGAGATACGTGGAAGACATCGTGAACTTGAGCTACGTTCGGTGGAAGTGCTAGATGATAGGAAACTGCTCCTATGTGATCAAGGATTTTATAGGGGCCAATGTACCTAGGTCTAAGATTACATTTCTTCCCAAACCGCTTGACTCTCTTCCATGGAGAAATTTGAAGGAAGACTTTGTCGCCAACACCAAACTCCAAGTCCCTTCACTACTGGAAAATAGAGCTATACCCACGGTTTTGGGAAAAACCGTGGGTATAGGGGTACCCTATACCAACGGTTTAAGAAAACCGTGGGTATATGTATAGTGTCAGAACCTATACCCACGGTTCTGGAAAACCGTGGGTATTGGTCACCTATACCCACGGTTCTTATAAAACCGTGGGGATAGAGTTTTTTCCGAAGGCCTATACCCACGGTTTGGTAAAACCGTGGGTATAGGTATTTTGTTTCAAGGCATATCCCCACGGTTTTTCAAAAACCGTGGGGATAAAAAAAATTAGAAGGGCTATACCCACGGTTTTTTAAAACCGTGGGGATAGCCTATGGCGGAAAAAAAATAGACGCGGGAAAATAGAAACAATTTGGCGGGAAAATTTATTCCCACAATTTGAATTATTATTTATAAGCTGATATATTTTAGTTAACAAATTATATTGACAGCTTGGTTGGTTAAGTACTTAGGTTCGTATGCCCCAGATCGCCAGTTCAAACCTCCACGGGCGTATAATTTTAATATGCACCGCGTTGATAAAATTAATACAAATAGGCAAATATATAATTATATAACAGTTGCCAATAACGGCTCAGTTGGTACGAAACGCGGTTCTTTCACGATTTGTCAGTAGAGTCACGGGTTCGAAACCCGCGGGATTTTTTTAAAAATTAAACACCCTTTATTAATATATATACCATGATATATATATATATAGAATAATGAATTATTGGCTCGGTTGGTCTCACAGATAGGCAAATTCGCGCGGTGGGGTGCGAGATCTGGGTTAGAAACCCACCGCCGTGGATTTTTTGGATGACTAAGTCCCCACGGTTCTCAAACCGTGGGGTAAATCCTTTGACAGCGTGGCCACGCACTTGCCACGCTGTGTCAAACTTATGCCCATGGTTTCTCCAAACCGTGGGTATAGGGTGACCCCCCTATCCCGACGCCATTGCAGCCCACGGTTCCCAAAACCGTGGGTATAGCCTATACCCACGGTTTTGGGGGCTATACCCACGGTTTTGAACCGTGGGTATAGGGCAGTTTTCCAGTAGTGCTTCGACGGTTGTCAGCATAGCTCTTCTGCCGACTCTGAGCAGCCTTTATGTGTTTTTGGATGGCTTGAACCAGTTCTATCATCTATTTCACAAGATCAGGCCCAAGAAGCTTTCTCTCACCAATTTCATCCCAATAGGTAGGAGTTATACATCTCTTTCCATATAGAGCTTCATAGGGTGCCATCTGAACACTCGAATAGAAGCTGTTGTTATAGGAGAACTCAACTAATGGGAGGTGTTGATCCCATCCACCTTTAAATTCCATTGAGCATAATCTCAGCATGTCTTCGAGTGTCTGAATAGTCCTTTTAGATTGGCCATCCGTTTGAGGCTGATAGGCCGTACTAAAATTCAATTCAGTATTCAGAGCATGTTGAATTCTTCTCCAGAATATTGATGTGAATCTTGGGTCACGATCAGACACGATGGATAGTGGTACCCCATGCAGCCTTACCACTTCCTTCACGTATATCTTGGCATGTTGATCCAGAGAGAAATCTTCCCAAATAGAGATAAAATGGGCAGTCTTGGTGAGACGGTCCACAATCACCCATATCGCATTGTTTCCTTTGGATGTTTTTAGGAGACCAGTTACAATGTCCATAGTGATACTATCCCCCTTCCATACTGGTATGGGTAGTGGTTGTAATACCCCCTTAGGAAGTTGTCATTCTTCCTTTACTTGCTGACACACCAGGCACCTTATAGTGTAATCAGCAATCTCCCTCTTCATGTTATCCCACCAATAATGATCACGAAGGTCTCTATAAATTTTAGTGCTTCCTGGATGTATAGAGAAATTAGAGCTATGACCTTCATCCATCAATTCTTTCTCTATCTCCGGAATAGATGGAACACATAGTCTTGTATGAAATTTCAATACACCTTCTTGATCAATATTGAAATCAGGGAACTTCCAATCATTTACAGCCTCAAAATTCTCCTGCAGCAAAGGATCTTCTTTTTGAGCCTTTTTGATCTTCTCTAGTAATGAAGGTTGAGAAATCATTTGGGATATGGTTGATGATGTCCCTTGCCTTACAATTCCCATGTCAAGTTTTACTATATCGTTAATCAAGGGATCTCTTAGGATCCTCATTGTTTCCAAAACAATAGGATCTTTCCTGCTTAACACATCCGCGACTTTGTTTTCTCTTCCATGGTGATAATGAATTGAACAATCACAGTCTTTAATAAGCTCCAACCATCTCCTTTGTCTCATATTCAATTATTTCTGTGTGAAAATATATTTTAAACTTTTTTGGTCGGTGTATATATCACATTTCTCCCCATAAAGATAATGCCTCCATATCTTTAGAGAAAAAACAACTGTCGCTAGCTCTAGATCATGCGTAGGATAATTCTGCTCATGAATCTTCAACTGTCGAGATGCATAAGCAATCACCTTGTCATTTTGTATGAGGACACACCCAATCCCTTTTAGAGATTCATCGCTAAAAATAACAAATCCTCCTCTGATAGAGGGTAGTGTTAACACAGGTGTAGTAACCAATCTCTTCTTCAGCTCTTGGAAACTTTCCTCGCATTCCTTTGTCCAGATGAACTTAACCCCTTTTGGAGACAACTTGGTTAGAGGATTATAAAGCCTTGAAATTTTTTTCACAAACCTCCTATAATATCCTACTAAACCGAAGAAACTACGAATCTCAGTTAATGTCGTGGGTTGATCCCACTCCTCCACAACCATTGTCTTTGTAGGGTCAACCGAGATTCCTTCATTGGTTACAATGTGCCCCAAGAAATCCACCTGTTGTAACCAAAACTCACACTTGTTGAACTTTCCAAAGAGCATCTCCTTCCGCAGAGTTTTCAGAATAACCCTCATATGATATTCATGCTCCTCAAGAATTTTTGAATATATCAAAATATCATCAATAAGAACTACCACAAAGTTATCAAGGTATCCCTTAAAGAATATATTCATCAAATCCATGAAAATAGAAAGAGCATTAGTCAAGCCGACGGGCATAACAGTAAACTCATAATGCCCATATCTTGATCGGAAAGTAGTGTTTGGAATATCTGCCTTCTTCACCCTCAGTTGATGATAACCAGATCAAAGGTCAATCTTGGAGAAGAATTGAGTCCCATGAAGTTGGTCAAATAAATCATCAATTCTTGGAAGAGGGTATTTGTTCTTCACTGTGATCCCATTTAGTTCTCTATAATCAATGCATAACCGCATTGATCCATCCGTCTTCTTCACAAAGTGAGCTGGTGCTTTCCAAGGAGACACACTCGGTCAGATAAACCCCTTCTCCAACAAGTCTTGGAGTTGTTTCTTTAACTCTTCTAGCTCCACATTTTACATTATATACGGAGTCTTTGATATCGGTTGAGACCCAGGTATGAGTTCAATGGAGAACTCTACCTCTCTTTCTAGGGGAGGTCCAGGTAACTCCTCAGGAAATACATCCATGTATTCCTGAACAATCGGAACATCTTCTATATCTATGCTCCCTTTTCCTTCTTCATCATCACCGATTAACTCCATAAATAAATTTGTAGGATGTGCATCTAGATAGGGATCAGTTCGGGATATCTCTCCATGGAAGATAACTATAGGTCGTTCATTCAAGACTACTGAGATTTCCTTACTTATGCATTTGATCTTAGCATTATATTTTGACACCCAGTCCATCCCTAGTATAATGTAGAATTCCATCATGGGAATGACTACTAGATTTAAGATAAGATTGTGCTCACCAAAGTAAACACTAGAGTCTCTAAATACTGTTGATGAAAGGATAATCCCACTTGGAGTCTTGACTGAAAATTCTACCTCAAGTAGTTCGGGAAATGATTCTATATTCTTTGCAGACAAGGAGGAAATAAATGAATGCATAGAACCAGAATCAAACGAAGTATTTTCTAGTTTTGAGAGGACAAAAAGGGTACCTGCTACCACATCGTTCGGAGCTTTAACTTCAGTTATTGTGATAGAAAAAGCACGACCTTGCTCCCTTGGACTTTTCTGAGGTTGATGGTGATTCCCCTCCACCACCCTCGGATTTGGACATTGATTAGAAAAGTGCCCAAGCTGTCCACAGTTGAAGAATGTGACTTCGGGTAGGGCCATAACCATCTTTCCTCTGTCATTAGTGTTGAGAAGATGAGGCTCCACATCACTACGACAATTCCGAGAAATATGACCTTCTTTTCCACACCTGTAGAACTTACCACTCCCTATCAAACAATTCCCTGAATGCGTCTTCCCACATTTATTGCATGTGGCATGTTGCATATTCTTTCCACCTGTTTCCTGATAAAAACATCTTCCCAGGCATGGTTCTAGAGTTCTTTTCTTCTCATTAGATTTGTGAGACCACTGTGTCTGCCCAAACTCTGGTTCAACTTTCATAGCACTTCGAACTATTTCTTCATAGCTATCATAGTCCTTGTTGGCTAGATTCTTCCGCAGATGAGGTCTTAGTCCACCAAAGAATCTATCAACATTCCCATTAGGGTCCATGACAAAGCATGAGGTATAACAGGAAAGCCTTGTGAAGTTCATCTCGTAGGTTCAAACTGATTCATTCTCCTTCTGCTTCAGCTCGAGAAATTCTTTCTCCATTCCTGTTCTCATCGAATGAGGGAAATACTTATTAATGAATATTCCCCGGAACTCTTTCCACTCCATAGATTCCATCTCAACCTCGTGGCTTTGTGTTTTTGATCAGTGACCACCACTGATCAGCTTCTCCCTCTAGGCGGTAAACAGCAAGGGTTACTTTTTCTTGTTCTGAACAATGAAGTACAAAAAATATCTTTTCAATGGAGCTTATCCATTGTTCTGCAACCAATGGGTCAGTAGATCCCCTGAATGTTGGTGGTCATTGACGCATGAAGGACTCAACAGAATGTTTTACCCTTCATGGTGATATCTGACTCTCAGCTTTATTCATGTTATTACTCATAACTTGATTCAGTTGGTTCATCATTCGCATGAATGTTTCCATTTCGGCTTCCATCGGAGGGCCGTCAGCACATAGTGCACTGCGGTCACCATCTGCACGGTTCCACCTATTGCATGCCATATTCTAAAATAATAAAACCTTAGTGAGAAAATTATTTCATTTATGAATCTTTTAACTAAGACTTCATGATTAGACAATTACACTTCTCTATAATTCATTCATAATGATTCATAAAAAGCTTCTGATTAACCAAACATATCCCCCGGGAGTGTCGTAACCAAGAGTGCAGCAAAGCCTGTTATCGTGCACCAGTTTCCGTTCGAGTATAGCTCAAAGTGGTGTTTTTGGGTTTTACCCCTATGTACATCTATTCCAGAGCTGCCACTACCTGCTCGTATCCAGACAGGGATGTATTTGTTTGATAAACCACTTACTCAATACTTACAAAAATACCAGGAAGTTTTCCTATATTTAAACTTTTCTATAGGGTTCTTCCTAAAGTTTATTTATCCTAATTTCCACAAATAACTAAACCATCCTTTGATAACAACTATAGAATACCACCTTTTTTTAACATAAACATTCATTACATTACACAAAACTGAGGATCTTTACGGTTTAGTGTCTTGGAAACCAGGAATATGATACATGAAAACAACATAAAACATTTTTCTTAAACACTTGAAAGGATTCTCCATAAGTTCATCCTAGGTTCATTACTGCATCTCATAACCTGAGGACATACATCAAAAGAAAGGGGTGAATAGAAGTCCCAGTAAGGGAAACAAGAGAAACATTTTACATGTGAACTTGAGATACTTCAATAAGGTCAAGAATTGAACTTTAAGGCATGAGAAAGAAATCATGAGGCATTTCATAATAAAAATAACATTTTTCATAACTTGAAGATATGGATACATCATTTAACATAGAAAATCATGAAAATATCACCATGGTCCATCCCTAAGGTGTCATTTGAAAATTACAAAGTTTATTTACCAAGGTATCGTGAAAATTGTAATCTCTAGTGGTTACATCATTACCCAATGCATTGGAGCACTATCAGGGAACACCCTTAAATTTCCCTTTATTATCATGTGAGCCACATATATCATCATCAAACATTTCATAAATAACCCATATAGCATAAAATAAATGGGTTTCATTTCATAATCATAATGTTTTAAAAACTGCTTTAAAGACATGATCTTAATGTCACTTTAAACCCATAGAAAGGGAAAGAGGGTCTCATGTATGTAAATCCCATAATTTAAAATAGAAAATTTTGATATATATGTGAATACCCTTGTAGAAATAAGATCTTTGAGTATTCACTTTATAACATAAAATATTTTTGACAAAAGAGAGAGGCATTTTGAGATGAAAATTCTACAGCATAACGACTATGTTTCGGGGTTTTAGAAAACATTGAAAGGAGAGGGGACATGGCTCAAACATTAATAAATGACCCTTAAAACAGTAGGGGGATAGAATAAGAAGGATATATGAACATGGTAATGAAATTTTAAGTACATACAATTAGAAATGAAAAACATGGAAGGAAGACAAAAATTAGATTTCTCTTATGAAAATTCGGTAGCCTAACGACGTCACTTAAACTTCAAAAAAATGATTTGAAAAGATAAAATAGAGTCTCTCATCATGTGAACATAAGAGTTAAGTATGATATATATAAAGATCATACCCCGACATAATAAAAAAAATAACTTGAAAGACTTGACATGAAAGTAGAATTTTGAAAAGAATGAGAAGGGTGAAAGAATCCCCTTAAAAATTCGGCAGCCTAACGACGTCACTTAAACATTCTTAAAACGAATTGATGAGAGAAAAAGGGGGTCCCTCATCATGTGAACATGAAATGGGAAGTAATATGAATATATAAGAACATCCTCAAACATAAGAACATGGAGTATAAAAGCAATCACATAAAAGAGATTACTTGAAAAGAAAGAGAGAGGTCGGATCCCTTACCTTATAACGTAACTCTTAAAACTCAAAGGTTTGGACCTTGAGGGCTTGGGGACACCTTGTGAGGTTCCTTGGGAGGTAAGGAGACCATAAATTCGTTGGGGGAGAGTGGGGAGTGAAAACTAAAGGAGGAAAGGGTGGGTATTTAAAGGGGAAAGTGAGGGGACAAGGCATTAATGGCTAAGGGACACCTCACAAGTGCTTTTCTCAAAACCATGTGCTCTCCCATGGAATTTACCATGGAGTTAGGCCACATGGGTCCCCCAATACAATAATTCATCACCTTTGTCCGGCCAACCCTTAAAATATCTCATGAAATCATCATGACACAGTTATGATGTCATTAAACATACCGAAACCCTAAAACTGCATTTTTACTATTCACTGAAAAATTCAACTTTCTCAGAAAAATCCCAAAATTTCACCTTAACCAAATATCGATGCTCTAATTACATTTATGAAATCCATTTTATAAAAATAGTTTGCTAAATATTTTTAATTTAATTTTTAAATAAAAACACTATTCATCAAGAATTCATTTTTTTCAGAAAAATCCCCAAAAATTACCATAACATAATATCGATGGTCTGGGTTCAAAAAAAATTATATTTTATAAAAATAATTTTCTAATTATTTTTAAATAAATTTTTAATTAAAAAACACTATTCACCCGAAAAAACTAATACTTGAATAATAATTTATGAAACAGTTATTTACCCATTTTATTGAATCTCATTACTTAATCATGGTGTCTAAATTATATTAAAACTTTCTTTAAGTGAGATTACTAATCCATTTGGTCACATTACTAATCCTAAGCGTAAAATCACTATTCATAATTTACTATTCATCAAAAATTATGTTAATTTTATTAGACTCCAAATTCCTTACTAAACACTTTTGCAGAAGACCATTTTTTGAAAATCATTACACATCATTAATTATTTAAGGTTTACATAAATATTTTAAAATATATTTTTTTCCAAAATTCATCAATAAAATACATCCCAAAATTATCAGGACATTTGAAATTTCACAAACTTCACTAATGGAAGAAATCTTAATTAATTCATCCCAAAGGATTACACAAAGAAGCTACGGTCTCGTCACATAGCCCCTTATAACACCAGCATATGAACTAAGTGTAAGGTGTGCTACGGTGAGGGAATCTGAGGGAGGCTCAGATAACATTTCCCTAGAAGTAATCTCTACTAACTTCAACTTCTCCCGCAGGCGTTTACGTTCAAGCATGACACGCTGGAGTTCGGCTTTGGCTAGGTCCAAAGCGAATCCCAAAGATGCCACCTCCTTCCCAAGCTCTCATAAGTGGGCTTCATAAGGTTCGAGTCTACTGGATGAAGACATTGACTCCTCTTTCTACATTAACCATTAACATCTCTATTAAATCGTTAAGAGTAAGTTAATATACTATTTAAAAAGTTTGGGTCGTTACACACTCCCCCACTCCTTTAGCGAGTCAATGATCTACATCTTTGGGACGTAGACTGCGAGACTCGACGCGCTCAGATATCCATAGGACAAGTACCTGATGGATTTTCTGATGTTGGGGAGCACATCATCCTCTTTATAGGTCGTACTATGGTACCAGTAGAACATAGGGAGGATGTGTTGAGGGAGTTTCGTACATCCCCTCTTGCAGTACATCATGGAGTGGTGAAGAAGTACTAGGACCTCTAGAGTCAGCATTGGTGGTCGGGAATGAAGTAGGCAGTAACCAAGTTTGTCTCTCAGTGCCTCACTTGTCAGCAAGAGAAGGTAGAGAATTATATTCTAGCAGGATTAGTTCAGTCATTAGAGGTGCAAGAGGGGAAGTGGGATGGAATTTCCATGGACTTCGTGACGGTACTTCCACGCACGTCTAGGACTCATGATTCTATGAACTTTAAATGTAATAGATTTTATATGAACATTATTACACTGAATTTTACCATGAATAATAATCACCATTTGATAATAAATTAATTTATATTCTAAAACAAGAATATATAATTAAAAAAAAGATAAAATTTTATTATAGGTATCGAACTATAAATATTCTTTTATATTAATTACTTTTACAGACATTGAAGACATAGATGGATAATTAATTGAGATAATGTTTCGAGAATTGATTAGAAAATAAAATTTGGTATGTTATATTTTCAAGTGGAATAGGTCCATGATTCTAGGATTGAATATATATGATTTAACATATCATGATTTAGGATGTATAACATGGTATACCCCAGGTGAACATATGGTGTGTATAATTCTCATTCATAACAGAGGTTGTTGAGATATGTTGTAAATTGTTTTTAGATAGATACTCTATTACCATGGGTTGAGTGATCCTTTTCTTAACTAACATGGTATGCTGTTTGATGTGACCAATATTTTAAACATGTAGGAATAATTGGGGTTTGAGTTGAAATAATTTTACTTCAATGGAATTTGAGACATTTTGATGGATATTTTTTAAAAATTATCTTGGATATTGATGTTAAATTGGGAATTTTAGGTGCCACTTGAGGTGTGGTCATGATTATATATAGAAATACATATTGTTTATAAAATATTCCTTCATAAAATAGGGATATTCTATTGTGGGATGTGTTTTTTTAGTCCCATGAGACCATATGGGAATAATACGCTGTGAGGATAAGGTAGGTTGTAATGGGGTCTAAGAATCCATAGTCCCTCAACTACATGAAATTATGGTGTTAATGTGCTGAATGGAAAATCATACACGGATTATGATCAAAAATGACATGATCATGATATAGTATGAGATCCCATGTTTTCACCGTGGAATGGATGAGAAATTTATGACACTTGATGTAATGTTGAATATTGGATAGATCTGAGGTTTCTCTAGGATATGGAATGGTTTGATAGAACTATGAGAACCACAAAATCAGAATATTATTTATGTTTGAATTGATATATGAGTGATTTATGGAAATAATTAATGTAGGTGTATTTAATGTTTGGTGTGTGAGTATGTTAAACTCAAATTCAAGACGAGTTGTGGCCTTTTATGAATAGTTAAAAATAGTTACATGACCGTTGGGTCTTTTGAAAGGATCTAAATCTAATTTTCCTGGCATAGTGGATATGTATTCATAGGGCTCCCACTATGATGATTTGGTAGTTGTAATGTCCCGGTTCCGGGTGACACTCAATGGGTGCCCCGAACCCGATTCGCCACGTGACCTCAAGCACATTTCCCCAAACGCCAGAGGCTTCCGACTAGTAGTGAGTGCCCAGGTCTAATAGTGGGGAAACTATGCCCTCATTTGTCAAAGTGTAGAGCATGGGAATAGAAAATAAACATACAAAGATAACGGAAGCAGTAAACCATACACAACTGAAATAACAACAGCAGTGGATATATCCAAAAATAGATAGACAATGATGCTACATGTCTCAAGTTCTAATAAAATATCCAGAACATGTTATACATCAATACACTACCTCAAAATGCAGAGTACAACAAAACAAAGAAAAAAAATAACTGGCAGCGGCATCGCAAGCCTAGGCTTGGTCCCATGCCCTCCTACTCCTTAGAAACATAATTTGTTTGGGCCGAAAAGCGTGACCCAAACAGGGTGTGAGAAATATATCTCAGTAGGAACCCACCAAAGGCCCGTGCCCAACTGCGTATAAGCATGAAACAACAGTGTGTAGTAGTAAAAATGCAATAAAATAAGCAGTATTCATAAGTAACTAAATACCAGTTATATTTCCAATTTATTATTCATTTAATCCATTAAATATTAGAAATCACGACAGTGCATTTCTATGTAAACGGTCGACGTTCTCAGACATGAAAAACCTTACCCTCAGGTAAGCAGAATCCAACCCACAGGTATAGCTCTCTGGCGTAACAGAAGTTTCCCTTAGGTGTAGGAAGTGTCGCCCTCAGACACAGAATTCTAGCCCTCAGGCACAAAAGGTTTCCCTCAGGAAAAATAACTATAGCCCTCAGGATAAATAATGCAGTTCCCATAGGCTAATCACTACTACGCCCTCAGGCTAAGTAGGTAACCAGGACATGCCCAACATTTAAACAAGAAGTAAATAAGAAATTCTTCTCAAGGAAATTCTACAATTACTACTTTAAAGGCATACCCTCGGGTATCCTTTCCAAATGGCCAAACAGTGGAACACACCCCCGGGGTGGTTCCGGATCCAGGCAACGATCCCAACCAGTATTTTAATATCATATTTAGATACCTAATCAAATATAGGTGTTTAAATATAGAAACGGCCTCAGCAACACAACACCCCAACATGGGTTCGTGGCACAAAACTGCACAAAACACACGACATTTGGAAAAACAAACACCAAGCGACCTACCTTATACGCCAACGAGCGTTATACATGAATGACGATCCAAGAAACACCCAAGAATGATGTAGATATTATGAAGAAGATAAACTATTCACCCACAAATAACCATCCAACATGAAATAATTGGTAAGAACTACAATAGGAGTAGGAAGAACTCACCCGTGCGGTTCCAACGAGATCGACGGTGCAACAATCAGATTCTCGACGGGTGCTCGGCAGATCTCCCAAGCTCCAGCCTCCCTTCCCCGCTCCACCTTCCCGTTCTAAGCCTTCTCTATGAACAGGGGAGGCTACTGCCGATTTAAGCAAAAAAAAAAGTACACATCGTGTACATATGAGTACACAGCGTGTACTTCCATCATTTAACTATTCCTCTGGCGGCACCGCCACACTTCTCATCCGTTGACATGAGTACATGGCATGTACTCCCGACTACACGGAGTGTACTGCCGCCCAGCTGGCGGCTGGTCCACCACCTTACTGTTTCGGCCTACCCACTGACTACAAAGTGTGTAAGTACCACTACACGGCATGTAGTCGGTTCCTACACCATTCGGCACCGACAAGGCTACATGCCCTGTGTACCCATCCCACACGACCAAAAGTACACGGCGTGTGGAAAAAGTACATGGTGTGTAGTTCCAAAATTCAGTATTTTTCCCCATTTTCGATATTTTTTTCAAAAAAACTTAAGGAAAAGAGAAAAGAAGAAGCATATACCTAAAATATAAAAACCGTGTTCTTAAAAACTCCCCCCCCCCTTTTAGAAATTCGTCCTCGAATTCCCCTTCCAAGGGTAGCAAAGATATTGCTCAGAATAGCTCTGGCCACTGAGCACGTACGTTGGTCTCCCGCTCCCAGGTTTCATCCTGCACTCGGCCATGCTGCCATAGCACCTGTACGAGAGGAACTGGCCGACCTCGGTGAACCTTTGTGCTCCTATCAACGATACGAATCAGATTATCCTCAAATGGCGCATCTGCCTCTAGCTCAACCTCCTCTGGCTGAACGACCTGATATGGGTCTGAATGATAGCGGCACAACTGAGATACATGGAAGATGTCGTCCATGGCTCAGTACTACTGCGGTAACTGTAACTGATAGTCAACCAGCCCGACTATCTCCAGAATCTCAAATGTCCCCACATACCTCGGGGAAATATTACCCTGTCTCCTGATCCTCTTGTGTCCCAGCCTCAGCGAAACACGTAGAAAAACCTGATCCCTGACCATGAACTCCAAAGGTCGTCTGCAGCGATCAGCATATGACTTCTGTCAAGACTGTGCGGTAGCCATCTACAACCGAATCAACTGGACCTACTCAGATGTCTCCTTCAGGAGTTGTGGCCCCAGTAAATCTGCCTCACTTGCCTCTAACCAGCACAAGGGTGAACGACATGGACTACCATATAAAGCCTCATAATGTGCCATCTCGATGGTTGCCTAAAAACTATTGTTATAGGAAAACTCGACTATGGTTATATGTTTTTCCCAAGAGCCCCCAAAGTCCAGGATGCATGCACGCAGCATGTCCTATAACACCTGTATCATACGCTCTAACTGGACATCGGTCTGAGGGTGGTATGTTGTGCTCAGAAGCACCTGCGTACCCAGTGCCCTCTGAAAACTCTACCAGAAATGAGACGTAAAGCGGACATCCCTATCAGAAACGATAGAACGAGGGACCCCATGAAGAAGAATGATCTCTCGGATATATAGTTGTCTGATCTCATCAACACTAAAGGTCTCCTTGATCGGCAAGAAGTGAGATACCTTCTTGAGTCCATCCACAACAACCCACACGACGTCATTGCATCTAGGTGACCTCGGTAAACCTGTAATGAAATCCATCACGTCATCATCCCATTTCAACTCGAGAATGGGCAACTGCTGTAACAGCCCAACTGGTCTCTGATGCTCCGCCTTCAACTGCTGACAGGTGGAACACCTCGTAACAAAACTAGCTATCTCTCTCTTCATACTCGACCACCATTACTGACACCTCAAGTCACGTTAAATCTTGGTAACCCCGAGATGAACTGCCCAAGATGAATCAGGAAACTCCCACATCAGCTCCTCATGTATATCCCCCAGAACCCACACTCATCCATTGAAATGAAAAACCTCCTCACCACCTATCATCCAACCAAGAGAAGGGTCCCTACTTTCCACCAACTCCCGTAGAACTAGGCCTTCAAGATCCGATAGCTGCCTCATCCTCACTCTGTCCAGGAGGGTAGAAGTCACAGATAAAGATGAAAGATAAGATCGCCCTTGTCTATTGTGCACCTCCAGATGCATCTCAGAGAACAAGGCCATAAGGTGCCACTCACCACTGGCCTCCTGGACCGCCTGTATCGGAGTCTTCCTTCTCAGTGCATCAGTTACTGCATTACCTTTACCAGGAGTGTAGGCAAGCTCAAAATCGAAGGACTGTAGGTACTCGACCCACCTCCTCTGTCTCATATTCAAGTCATGATATGTGAAGATATACTTGAGGCTTTTGTGGTCAGGGAAAACCACAAAATAATCTCCAAATAGATAGTGTCTCCAACAATGCAACACATGAAAAACTGCAGCTAACTCGAGATCATGCGTCGGGTAATTCTGCTCATGTGGCCTCAACTGCCGAGACACGTACGCAACAACTCGGTCGCCCTGCATCAACACTACTCCCAGCCCAATACCTGATGCATCACAGTAAAATGTATATCTCTTCCCTTGCTCTGGGAGTATCAGGATCGATGCTGATGTCAGCCTTCCCTTTAGGTCCTAAAAGGTTGTCTCTCAAGCTTCTGTGCAAACGAACATCACACCCTTATTAGTTAGACCTTTCAACGGTACTGCTAAGTGGTAGAAGTCTTGTATAAAGTGTCTGTAGTAACCAGACAACCCTAAGAAACTCTGTATCTCAAACACTTTCTTAGGCTGCTCCCAGGAAACTACTGCTCTCACCTTCTCTCGGTCTACTGCAACTCATGAATCTGAGATAATGTGACCCAATAAGTGAATCTAGTCCATCCAAATGTGGAACTTTGAGAGCTTAGCATATAGTTGATGCCCTTTCAGTGTACTCAATATGATCTCATGATGGGTGGCATGGTCGTGTCGAGTGTGAGAGTACACCAAGATGTCGTCCACGAAAACTACCACAAATTAATCAAGATACATATGGATCACACGACTCATCATAACCATGAAAAATGCTGGCACATTCGTGATTCCGAACGAAATAACCAAGTACTCGTACAGACCATATCTGCTCCGAAAAGCCGTAAGTGGCATATCTGATGGTCTCACATGCAACTGATGATATTCGGATCTTAAGTCAATCTTCGAGAACACCTGTGCTCCTTGAAGCTGATCAAACAGATCATCTATCCTCTACAAGGGATATTTGTTCTTAACTGTCAACTGGTTCAGCTTCCGATAGTCCACATAGAGTCTAAGGGTACCGTCCGCCTTCTTCACAAAAAGGACTAGAGAACCCCAAGGAGAAGTACTGGGTCAGATAAAACCCTTCGCCTGTAACTCTTCTAAATACCTCTTGAGCTCTTGCAGCTCAGGTGTAGCCATCCTATAAGGAGGAATGGACATAGGTGCTGCCCCTAGCACAAGTTCAATAGAGAAATTCACCTCACGCTCTGGAGGTAGATCTGAAAAGTCATCCAGGAAGACATCCCTGAAACGATCAACAACTAGAGGGAAATTCTTCTGACAAGTCCCCAGATCATCCAGATACAAACTCGCAATCTGATTTATGACTCCACCTTTCCCATGATGCTCTGGTCCAGCTCGAATCGCCTAAACATCCCATTCTCCCTGGTATAGAAACTCTATGCGCTATGGTCACATGAAACACACCCTGCGACGATAGCAGTCTACAAAGGCTCGAAAGGGAACCAACCAGTCCATCCTGGGAATGAATTCATAAGCTGTCATCTCTAAGACATAGAGGTCCCATAGGAAGTGACACCCGTCAACCTCAAGGGGGATCCCCTTGCACTAACACACACCAGCCGTTCTAGTCACTAACAGAGTGTCTAGTGTCATGATATCGGAAGAAGTTGAAACAAAGATCCCAAGGCTCTCTACAATGGGTACAGATATGAAGCTATTTGTATAACCTATATCGAAAAGTACAGATGATAATACAGAAGCTACTAGAATATTTCCTCTAAATGTAGAAGGTCCGGGATCCTGCTCCTACTGGGTCTTCTGCACTGCATATGCATGCCCAGTGTCATGGCCTTGCGACACAGCCTGGCTACCCTGAGCTATCCCGCCCTGCTTCCTCTGAGATCCTAGTGTATGGATACCACAGCCATGACCACCATTCTTCCTGCACGCCCTGACATATTCCAGTTCCTCGAATGGTAAGAAGCTACTAATCCTGCTCCCGCACACGGAGTCTCCACAAAACCCCTCTCACTATCCACTGTTTAAAACTCCGTACAAAAGCGCTGTTGATGACCCATCTTGCCGCAAGATCGGAACTCCACTAGGTCTCGTGGACAATGCGGCCCTTTGTACCCCTCTCTACCACACTCGTAGCACCTGACCGGACCACCTGAAGAAGCTGCCTAGATGGTACTGCCACCCTGAGAGAAGTCCATCTATCACTTCCTCTTTCCAGCAGAAATAGTACCAGTAACTAGTGCTGAACCGCCCTAGCCCACACCACTAGATTCCCGCAGGTTCCTCTCTATAATCAGGGCCTGATTCACGGTAGCATGTACTAAAGGAAACCTGAAAACATTCACCAGTGCTCGGATGCCATACTGAAGACCATACTCAAAACTTCTGGATCTCAACGTCTCATCACCCACAAGCACAGGTGCAAAACAATGAAGTTCCGTAAAACGAGCAGAATAATCCATCACTAACATAGCTCCCTAATGCTGATTCATGAACTCTCGAGCTCTATCTTCTCTCAGTGACTCCAGGAAGAAAAAGTCATAGAAGACTGCCTAAAAATCTTCCCACGCCATGTCCCTGTGATTCTCTGACTGGGTGGTAACATCCCACCACCACTTGGCGGAATCACGCAGCATATATGTCGCGAGCATGACCCTCCTCCCTATAGGTGTCTCAAGATGATCGAAAATAGTCTTCATCGATCCTAGCCAAGACTCTGCAGCCTGTGGTCCACCATCCCCTGAAAACGTAGGTGGATGCTGCTGTTGGAAGATTCTTGTCAGGTCGACCCGAGATGTGGAAGCATGCGGTTCTCCCTGATAGGTCTACATGAACCGTATAATGCCTTCACAAAACTGTGCCTCCGCGCCAGTGTCTGGTATAACAGCTGGCGCCGCATCTAGCTCTGCTGGATGATCCACTGGTAGCCCATGGCCCACCATTTCTGGAGTATAGTCGTCACCACTCTCTTGGCAAACAAAGCATGGTCGTCTAGTAAACATGACACTACAAGGTCAAAAAAACGCTTTAGATTCAAGATTATTAAGACTGAAAACAATGGAACCACAAAGGGAACAAGAGGAAAAAGGCATTTCAAAATTTGAAAAACAAGAATACATTGCGTGTACAATGACTACACAGCTTGTACTTGACTTCCCTTCCACGGCCCGGTTCCTGCTACACGGCTAAGCCACACGGCTCCCATTGAACAAAAACTACACGGCATGTATTATAAGATGCACGGCGTGTAGGGTGTTATTTTCCAACTGCTCATGTCGTCTGTGACACGACTGACTACTCGCCTTACAACTGCACAACGTGTTACACCCACACATAGTGTGTACACTACCTCGTTTCCTAGCCACACGGCTAAAACCACACAGTCTGTCCTCAGACAATACTACATGGAATGTCACACAGGTATACATCATGTTAAAGGAGTGGTGACACCATCCCGTGTTGTTAGTTACACGGCCGAGTCCCCAGGTCACTCTACACGGCGTGTTCATCATTGACACAACATGTTCTGTATAGGAGTTCACCAACCCATGTTGTTAGTTACAGTGCCGGACTCCAGGTCAACTCTACACGGCATGTACAAAAGCTACACGATATGTTTTCCACATGCTATTCCCTTCCCCGTGTCGCCGCCAACACGGTTTGTGACACGGGAAGAGACTACACGGTGTGTACTCAGGGTACACGGCGTGTACTCAAAAATTTCATTTTTCTTCCCGAACAGAAGGTCATACACGGTGTGTATAAAATACTACATGGCATGTATACTGGGTTTTTGGACAGTATGCCTTAAAAACTTCCATGGAACCCAGAAAATACAAAACACCAACACCTCAGTGTCAAATTCCGATCCGTGAGGGCCCATACTCCCCACGAATCAATTTTTGACATCTTATCTGTGTTATAACAAATAAAAAGTCAATGATCCACCAAATTCTGGTCGATGGGGTCCCATACTCCCCACAAATTGACGTTCGGTTTCCATTCTATAACAGGATCAAACATAAATACCATATCACAAATAGGTATTTATCAAGCATCTATCACAACATTATGCTTTATTAGCACAAAAACTATCACAACCACATGTTGTAAAGACTCGTAAAATTCAAGGGAAACTTTTTCTTAATTTTCTTTGGGATTTTACAAGAACACATTTTATAACGGCACCTGACTCCGAGGCCCGGTAAGACCAGAATCATGTTCCGAAGTTTAGCTCGGGTAAGTTCAGTGAAAGAACGAGCAGGTTTTCCTAACTTTTGAACCGGTGCTCAAAATCAAAATCCGAGGACACCGATGGAATCGCTGTGCTGGTAATTTCTTAGGAACACCTTTTCTGGAGTTGTGTTTGCTCGGGTGTGGTTATTAAAATAATGGTTTATGTAATGAATAAAATAAAATTTGTGCAACCAATTTTATTTTTATTTCTAAGTAGTTAAAACCTAAGCTTGGTGGTTGGAGTGGGACCCACAATATCCTACCCCACTAGGTAGGATATTAGTGGGGTGGGGCCCATACGAGACCCACCTATTCAACTTCCTCAAACCCCCATTTTGTAACACACTCGCACCCTCTATTAAATTCCTAGTCTAAATTCACATTAATTTGATGGTTAAAACTCTTCAATTAATTCTATTAATTGAATTATTTTTTTTAATTTCAAAATTGAGATGTTGGCTTGTGTTTTAATTAAATAAGACAAGTCTTATTTCATTAAGGGTTGGTTCGTTGTGTGAGAGGAATTGGAGAGGAATTTCTCAAGCATTGGAATCCTCTTCTTCGTCCTTGAAGAACGCAAATAACGCACCGTCACCAATGAAGAACACCGGCCTCCAACAAAGGATGAAGAAGAACGCCAAATCCTCGGAGATCGACGACGTGACACCGTGTACCGCGACGCCAACAATTCTTTTCTCTATGACGCCGAAGACGCTTACAGAACCTTGTTCCACGACGTCGTCTTCCGTGAAGATTATTTCCCGTGACGAACCTTCATTCGATGACACCATGAAGTAGGGGTTAATTTTGTTCATGGAATGATCATTTCCATTCTTCGTCTTTTATTTGGGGCCGCTTGTTATCAACTTAATGGGAGGAGTCCGGACTGCATGAACACAGCCAGCCATCCTCCCCCTTGGTTGTTGTGTTTGTTACGGCTTGAAAGAAGGTGTCACGGTGCAATTACTCCGCACAGAAACATGGAGGGATGCGGCGAAGAAGTGTGGCGTCATCGCGCCGCACCGTTGAGGTTGAACAAAACCATGGCGCTGTCGTGCCCCACCGGAGAACCACGAAGAGAATGCAGCCGGAGCGGGGTCGCGGCAGAGGGGCGCGACTCCGTCACGCCGCACCAGTCAGACAATTCCGCGGCTCGAATCTGCGGCTATGCAATGTGGGGCGGCCGGAATCGCCGGCCGCCGGCACATCAGAGGGCGGGACCGCGACAGTCCCGTGGCGGCAGCACCGGCCGACTGGACCGGGCCGACCTTTTCAGGGGGAGACCGGGGGTCGTAACCCCCGGCTGGAAAAAAGGAGTAGCCCCCATGTGGGGGGCCACAGTTTCAATCAGGGGGGCATCGCCCCCCCCCCCCCTTCCGCTCAGCATGGCCAGCACCGAGCTGGCCACCCGCGGGCTGCGCCCGCGCCAAACCAACCGGCTGCCCAGGCAAGACCGGCCGCACCGGGCTGGGCCACGCCCACTAGGCCGGGCCGCACCCTAAAGGGCCAGACCCGGGCTCGGGCCGGGTCGACCCGGTTCGGTCCGACCCAGGGGTTCTCGGGTCGGGTCAGTCTGGGCCCCAAACCCCCTAAAATCAGACAGGTCTGTTCCATTGCTCATATATTGGGTTACAGACCTCCTATTGATGTACCGTCAGTTGTTATGCAATCCTTGGATCAAGACGGTCGTTTCAGTATATTACACTCAATTTTTAGGAGAACCTTGGGTATGGATGGGATGGTTCGAGAAAAAAACCAACCGGGACCTCGGAGCGGAAACACTTGGAGCATGAGCTTCGGACGTCCGATTGATGTGTTGTCAACTTTGTTGGATTCCTCTTAGTGAGATGGACATTTTCTCTTACTCCGCTCGAGGTTTGGACATAGTTGGAGGGCGGTAGGCTTGGTTTTGACTTATAAAAAACCAACTGGGCCCCTGGAACGAAAAAGCCAATAACTCTCTGACCGGGCGTCTGATTAACGCGCCATCTATCAAGTTGAGTTCCTCTTGTCAATATGAAACTTTGGGATACATCAAATCCAAATTTCATGTAAGTTTATGTATCAGCCCCTCAGCTCGTGGAGTGGACCCTCCATGAATGAGCTTGCTGTGTGCGGGAACCCTGGAGCTGGCTGCGACTGCCACGACGATGAAGACTGTCCAGAAATCCTCTGTGGGTTTGACAGTGACGACTACAACACTCAGAGATCCTGTGTGGATCAGTGCTTACCGATCCTATGTGGGTCAGATCCTATATGTGTCATGGCTCAGCAGTCCTGTGTGGGCCAGCGCATACCGATCCTGTGTGGGTCAGATCCTGTGTGGGTCATTGCGAGGGTCAGTACCTATCGATCCTGTGTGAGTCTGATAGCTTAGATGAATCAGTGGCTACATCTGATCATCTCTATTGTCTTACAAAGATGTATAACTATGTGATCTGAGTCATGACTTTCAATAAATATCTTGGATATGATTGACTTTCTTTCCTATATGGATTGGGTTGTGTTATCCTGTGTGGATTGGGTTGTACTTCTATGTGGACGTGATCGAACTTGGGCTCAGATGTTGGAGCCTAAAGAGAATTGATGACTTAGGTATATGTATGGGCATATACCTAAGTATTTTTTGTTGTTACTTTGTGATTGTATCTTTCCTTTGTGGTTTATCCTTTGTAAATTCTAGTAGACCTTCGGGGGTCTCAGGGTCCCTATTGAGTAGTGTATACTCACCCCTGCACGGGCTATGCCTGCACTACGTTGTGTTGGATGTAGACGACGGACATTGCTGATCTTGGTTGATGCTTTTAGAGAAAGTCGGTACCTGGAGGTGGACCACCGGGCGAGACGTACACGGAGTGGACGGCTGGACCCGAGGAGCTGAGGAGGATATCTGTACCCACCCTTCAGGTGGGACTTCCAGTGGATGGCTTGACATTGCTGCTTTACTTTCAGTTGTTGTACTTTCTTTCCAGTTGTACTTCACATTCAGTTTGGGTTTGTATTCTGGCCCCTTTACTTTCCACACCTACTTTTGTACCCAGTTTTACTTATTTTATACTTCTTCTTGCTTACTCTGTGGTGATTGTTTACTTTATAATAGCAATGCCTTCTCCTTTTTATCGGGATTTACACCTTGGTGCTATTTTCTAGCACCTGGCCTATGGGAGGCGGGCTTGGGGTAGTCACAACATGGGTCCCGAGGACGGGTCGTGACAAATTGGTATCAGAGGAGTTCGGTTCTACTGCCGAACTCAAGACTCTGATCTTTCTTCTAGGTGAAGAAATAGTGTTAAGGGTATTGAGTGTGGTTATCGGTCCAGGGAGTCCAGTTTTGGTGCGGCGACCGACGTATCCATACACTAGGACCCTGACTTCTGATTTCCGACTCAGTGCACGAAAACATTGATTGCATGTGTGTTTCAGGTTTTCTTTGTGATTACTTTGTGTCAGCTGACCAGGTAAACTGTTTTGACCATGGCACACCTGTCTCTTTTCAGGATGGCCCCAAGATGGCAGCCAGCTAGGGTTCCATGTTTTGTACATGACGACAGCCCACCGAGCGACGAGGCCTCGGTGCAGGGCCCTATTACAGCGGAGGCACCGGCGGTACCTCTACCCGCCGAGCCACCGATGCCACCAGCCCCAGCCGGTGAGATTGCACATCGCCTTGGTGCACTGCACGAGTTCCAGCGTTACAGACCGCCCAGGCTCCCGGGGAGACGATGTAGAGACCTGAAGCTTGATGTACATGGACATTACATTACTTTTTTGGAATACTTAGTACATAACAAAAACAGACACACAAGGACCGTAATAGTTTAGTGTCTTTGGAAACTCGGAATAAAATATTCTAATCATGGTGAAAGATCTTGAACATCTCCCAATAAAGATATTCCCTTTTTTTCTTACCTAAAACCTTTCATTATATCCTGGGGAAAAGAAAACATAAAAGGGGTGAGCTCAAATTCCCAGTAAGGGTAAACATAGAGAACATAAAACAATCCATAAACATTTGAATGCAAAAACTTGAACATAAATTCTAATCATCAAAATCTTGAGCAAAGACATGAATCCTGGAAGTACGTAAGGAATATATAATAAGGGAACATCAATCATGATAAAATAGCATGGGAATAAAACATGTAATTCTGGAAACCATTAAGCACATTTTATGATTTCCATAGTAGCCAAGGCATTGCTTCCAAGACCATCTTAGTGGAAAAAGTCCCTTTCTGAATCTATTTCACTCCTCGTTTCAGTCCTGTAACACTGAACCGGATTAACTTATCATTCCATCCATGTCTATCTCAAGAGATATAAATCATTACCCAATGCATTGGAGGGAGATATTGGTCCCACCCATCTCATAATGAAATCATTATTACTTGTGCCACAAAATACACATACATCATTCATAATAACCCAATGAATAAAATGGGTTTCATAAACATCATCCCATCATCACATGATCCATATAAAAGAAATGGATATCATTTCATAATAAGAAAAGTGAAACCATGTAAATCATAAAGACATTATACTTGAAACATACACATATGAAATAATGTCAACTTAGATGAAAAATGGTTTTGATAAAACATTTGAAATGAATTCTTGAGGAAAATATCCTTTCTTATTCAAAATCATTTTCTTTTCACAAATTGTGATGAAATTTTAAAAGAAAATGATTTTGTTGAAAATATTCATAAATATTTTGGAGGATTCTTCATGAAAATAAGGCTTTATAAAACCATAAAAATCCGTTCGTGTCGTATAAGTAAAAAGAACATTCTTCTCGTACTTTTGCCAGAAAAGTCAAAAAGTACCTCATAAAAGAAATATTCTATACATACCATGTAGTAAAAGTCAAAAATGGGTAAAAAGGACATTAAACATACATGAAACCATTTTTAAGAAACATGTACATGGATGAGAAAAATAACCCCAGTAAATACTTAAAATAAACAATCTCAGATAAGAATGAGATTGGAAAAGTTATCCCTTACCTTAGGTCTGATATGCTTCGTACGTTTCCGAACCTCCTGAATAATGATTTAAATAATTTCATTGACTTATTAAAGAATCATATTCATTGTTATTATATCATATACGGGTCACTTATGACTTTATATTACCTGTTCTTTTGTAAGTTCCATGTTAAAGCAGCGTTTTGGGTTAAATCGTTTTATTTATCGTACGTGTTTGGACTTGTTGTTCTTGATATTATTACTTATATCCTGATTTACTTAATTCCATAATGTAAAACATGATTTATATATAATATATATTCATCATATATATATATATATTATAGATAAAAGGAATGAAATACACCGTTCATGGAGACAGTAGGTCGTACGTACGCATGAACGTTGATTTCATTTTTTTATTGAAGTGAATGAAACTAAATAGATGACATACATATATATATACATAAATCTAGAAGAAATATTATTTCATTATTATTCATTAGATAAACTTTATGATCATTCATGTATGGTGAACATGGAGAATGAATCCCATCGCATCATGGAGACGGTAGTCCGTACGTACGCACAAGCGATGATATCGTTCACATAATTATTGAATAGAATTGTAGTGGATGGTATAATATATCAGAATCAGTATGATGTTATAATAACCATATATATTTATTCTTTACACCATTATACCCATCCATGTAAGGTGTTGGTGGAAAAACAGATTGCACCACAGCGTAGAGACGGTATTCCGTACGTATACAGGCGTGGTGATTTCGTTTTCCGTAGGATGGATAGATGGTGAAATAGGGTTGTTTCATACTTATAATAACATATAAGTATATTAGTTATACTGATGTTATTACTTCATAATGAAACAACTAATGAAGAAGAAGTGGAAGAAGAAATAAAGTTGAAATAATTTGTAACGGACATTACCTCTTCTTTGAAGCGCCTCTTTGAGACCTCCTCTTAGGGCACTAAAATTGGTCTTTGAAGAAGACCAGAACCTCTAGGATGTTTCTATGGAAGTGGAGAAGAGAATTTGGTAGGGTTTTTCCGAGATTTAAGGCTCAAAGTGGTGTGAGGAAGAGAGGGAGGAGGTGCCCTTTTATAAGGGAGGAGAGGGGCACCTTTGGAAAAACCAAAAATATTATTTTATTATAAAGTAATATTCGGTTTTTAATAGCTCCAAATTGAGTTATTTAGAAGCTAAAGTGGGAAGGGGTCGAAATACTCTCATCTAATAGAATTTAGAGAAGTTTAAGTTTCTTTTTTAACCTTATCATTTAGATTTATCCTTAAGTTAAATAATTTTACTTTTACCATGTCATCTTGTTTTCTTACACTATATGGTTAATAAACATACTATAACAAGACAAAAAAACCCCAATTTGTTTATTATTAATATATATAACCTTATCTAAGTCATTTGGCCGAACCTTAGATTTTTAAAAATAAAATAACAATTAATAATATAATATATTTTTTTAAACTATTTTATGTCAATTTTGAAACAATTAGGTAATTGATTTTATTGAAAATCAAAATAGAATTATTAGTTAGAAATAAGTAAACTAAATCATTATTAATATGTCATATTAACCAATAAAATTAGTATAATTCATTAAAAGTCTCCAATTACATTTATTTAGGTATTTATAACATCAAATATGTCAATATTTCATTAATAAGATAATTACTGCATCACCATTGTGTCATAAATAAATTAAATTATTTAATGTCTAAAAATTATAAATAAAACACCATTATGTAGGAAATATTTTTTTCTTTCTAAAGAATATTTATAGTCGAATTTATCTTATGTATAACCCTATATTAAAAATTATTTAGTTATTAAACATTGATTTTAACTATTTTAACCCTTCTATAAATAAATTAATAATAATGTCCTAATCTAATAAAAGTGGGCATAAATGGTCATCTTTTATTCCTATGGTTGTTTTTGGTCGAATTACACATATCCAATAGAATTAGGACATATTTTAGGGTAATAATAATATCAATTTTTCCCTTAATTACCCTATTTACTTTTAACCGTGGTAAAAAAAGTAAAAAGTTACTATTCTCGAAAAATTACTTTCATCTCATTGAACCACATTTTAGTCCTTTATATTTACCGTGTCTCTTGGATTTTTGAAATTCCACTCACAGAAGTGGTAAAATTAAGTTTTATGTGAATTTTCAAATTCACCTAGGAGGTGGGTAAAAGGCGATGAAAAGTTCAATAAAATTTTTATATATCGAAAATTATTATAAAATGACTCCAATGACATAAATTGAACTTATATAGGTATTATGTATCAATTTTTACCTAAAATAAATTTAAATTAAATAAATAATTATTTAAATAAAAAGTCTATTTTTGAATAGTAACCCAGTGTTTTCACTATTCATCAAAAATTGAATGTTTTCAGAAAAATACCCAAAATTCACCCTAGGATAATTTTGATATTCTGAATCCAAAAATGAAGTCCATTTTGAATGATAAAATTTATAAAATTTCAAAAAATGGGTATTACTATTCATAACGGCTAGTTTATAAAACATATGGTTGTTTAGTGAAACTCGGTATTGCGTACAACACATGCTATCGTGGAAGGTCGCGCTTGCATGTAATGAAAGAAAAGTCAAGGATGTGTGTGGTAAAAGCTCGGTTTGGTGTAGCGTAAAACACAAGAAATTAAAAATAATATTTTTCATAAAATCTAGGGGGGTTACATTCTACCCCCCTTAAAATGAATTTCACCCTCGAAATTCTTCGGGGTTATAAATGGTTTACTACTCGAAAGTTTCTTTAATAGAAACCCACATAGTAAAAAGTAATACCAAAACTTGGCTTTAAAAACTAAAGTATGGAATGTAACGGTTACCCAAAGAAACTGATCATTGGGTTTCCATATAAGAAAACCTAGTTGAAAATATGGATATGGAAGAAAAATCTAACCATCAAGTTCTGATGGATAGTGGTAGAGAACATGGATATGAAAAATCCATCAATCACAAAGCCGTAGATTTGTGATGATCTAAGGTACCATCTGATTCATCAGATATAAGGGCATTAGGACAACATTTTTGGTTTTCAATATCATTTCCCCAAAGTTGATGAAATTGGAATTAGAAGAAATACTTTCGTGATTTTCTTACAGTCTCACTGTTGTTCGTTCTTTGGACAATTTCCACTTCATCTCTTAAAGAAATGATGTTGAATTTGTCATTCATGAAGTCTTAGCAGATCATGTGATAGAATGATGGGTCATTCCATCTGTCTCAAATAAAAGTTTATAAAATTTATCAAAAATACATAAGTCCATTAATAGTGAGATTAATCATATATGGTTACTTAAATGGACTTATACTTCATATATCATACTGCTTAATATAATAAAACTAGATTCTACTAAACAGGGATTTCCTGTAGGCCAGTGGTAGGCAATAAAGGCCAGTCGCACTTCATTTGTGGGTTCGATTCCCACAGCCGTGTCCGACGCGATCGGTTGTCGCCCATCCTGCAAGTTTTCCTTTTTATAAAACTACATTTCTATAACATCCCATCAATAATATCGAAAAAACTTCTATCCTTAAACAATAAAAACTTATGTCCAACATAATCCATTCCAATCTTTAGGCTTATCCATAATAATGCAGTCCACTCTCATATTATAGTGAAAACTATTACCATAGATTTCATATAACAAGCATGTTAATACCATCGTTGATCCCCATATATCATAAGATATGTCTTGTTGGTCACATTCCAATCATTCAAAGGCCTTAATCATTTATTCTCTTAAAAAATGAATACCCATTGAATCTTAGTGAAAACATGAGTGTTGTAAATAGTTAACTCTTTTTACATACTAAAACCCCAAAAACCTATATACTCAAACCATGATATAACTATTTCCTTATATCAGTCATGAGCTAATGAATACTGTCAAACATTTCATTTTCTCCTTATCCCTTCATTATGCGCATATCATATTTTTTCCAAAAATATCTCAATCACTTTTCGTGGTTACCGGTACCATAAAATTATTGAAAACCACAATAGACCAATACATAAATATTCCAATATTCCACGATACTATATACAACATTATTTTGGAATCCCATTACATAAACACTTAATCATTCCACCACATCATTGTCATATTCAACATTTCCAATAGTGATCGCATGTGACTTCCATTTGTCCTTTTCATTAAGTGGTTTCTCATGTCGATCATCACTAACCCTTGGATTAGGGCATTTATTAGCATAATGCCCCATTTCCATTCACTTGAAGCGTTGAAGTGTTGGTGGTGCGTTCTCTTCAGTCTTTTCATTATTCACATCATTAGCAACCCTTTTTCCATTACTTCAACACTCAGCTGCTCGATGACCTTCTTTTCCACACTTAAAATATTTCTTATTCCCTTTAAGACAATCTCCACCATGCTTCTTTCCACACTTTGAGCATAAGGAAACATTCAACGTCTTTTCACCATTATTCTGAGATTTCTCCTTAAACTCCATCTTTCATTTCATATCAAAACCATGAGATAGATAAGTAACACCAACTTCCATTTCTACCTTGATAGCACAAACCACAATTTCTTCATAGCTACTAAAGTCTCTTATAACTAATGCCCTTCCAGGATTTGGTTTTAAGCCATTGAAAAATCGATCTACTTTACTTTCAGGTTGGATGTTGAAGCCAGATGCATACCTTGAAAGTCTTGTAGAATTCCCTTCTTATATACCAACAGATACATCATCCTTCTGCTTAAGCTCAAGAAACTCCTTTTTCATCTTTGTTCGAAGAATACGAGGGAAGTACTTTCTGAAAAACAAGTTCTTGAACTTTCCCCATTCCATGGACTCGATTTCATCTCTTTGCCTCGGATTCTTGATAAGATTCCACCATTGATCAGCATCACCTTCCAAATGATATACTGCTAAGATGACTTTATCATGTTCAGAACATTGAGGAACTGAAAATATATTTTCAGTGGTACAGATCCATTGTTCAGCAACATGTGGATCAGAAGACCCACTGAAAGAAGGTGGATGTTGCCTCATGAAGGACTCAATAGAATATTGTTCACTTATCTGCTCATTTGGAAGTCCAGAATGATTCATAGATTGTATAAGTATAGCAATAAGATTTTGCACTCCATCTCCCATAACATTTGTTTGTTCAGGTGGACAATCATTGCATTGTCCATTGCATTGATCAACATGATTCCTTCGGGTTCCAGCCATCGTCTAAAACCCAAAAAGAATAGTGTGAGAGGCAAAAATCATGTTTGGGAAAACAACATAATAAAGGGGGAGTACCTTCAATATCTAACATCTTAGGTTTAATTATAATATCGTTACCATAATTCTAGGACTATAACCTATACTTATACTTAACCTTAGGGACATCCCTATACATACCTTAGAAATATCTCTAGGAATCTCACTAAAGTTCTCGCATCCTAGTTTCTAAAGGCTGACTAAACCATTCCTCTGATACCAACTGTAGAGACCCGAAGCGTGACGTACATGGACATTACATTACATTCAAATAATACTTAGTACATAACAAAAACAGACACAAAAGGACCATAATAGTTTAGTGTCTTTGGAAACTCAGAATAAAATCTTCTAATCATGGTGAAAGATCTTCAACATCTCCCAATAAAGATCTTCCCTTTTTTTCTTACCAAAAACATTTCTTTATATCTTGGGGAAAAGAAAACATAAAAAGGGTGAGATTAAATGCCCAGTAAGGGTAAACATAGAGAACACAAAACAATCCATAAACATTTTAATGCAAAAACTTGAACATAAAATCTAAACATCAAAATCTTGAGCAAAGACATGAATCTTGGAAGTATGTAAGGCATATATCATAAGGGAACATCAATAATGATAAAATAGCATGGGAATAATAAATGTAATTGTGGCGACCATTAAGCACATGTTATGATTTCCATAATATCCATGGCATTGCTGCCAATATCATCTTAGTGGACAAAGTCCCTTTCTGAATCGAGTTCACTCCTCGTTTCAGTCCTGTAACACTGAACTAGATTAACTTACCATTCCAGCCATGTCTATCTCATGAGATATAAATCTTTACCCAATGAATTTGTGGGAGATATAGGTCCCACCCATCTCATAATGAAATCATTCTTACTTGTGCCACAAAATAAACACACATCATTAATAATAACCCAACGAATAAAATGGGTTTCATAAACATCATCCCATCATCACATAATACATATAAAATAAATGTATATAATTTCATAATAAGAAAGGTGAAACCATATAAATAATAAAGACATTATACTTGAAACATACACATATGAATTAATTTCAACATAGATGAAAAATGGTTTTGATAAAATACTTGAAATGAATTTTTGAGGAAAATATCCTTTCTTGGTCAAAATAATTTTCTTTTCACAAAATGTGATGAAATTTTAAAAGAAAATGATTTTGTTGAAAATATTCATGAAATCTTTTGGAGGAAGATTCATGAAAATAAGGCTTTATAAAACCGTAAAAATCCGTTCGTGCCGTATAAGTAAAAAACATTCTTCTCGTACCTTTGCCGGATAAGTCAAAAAGTACCTCGTAAAATAAAGATTCCATACATACCCTATAGTAAAAGTCAAAAATGGGTAAAAAGGACATTAAAAATACATGAAACCATTTTTAGGAAACATGGACACGGATGAGAACAATAACCCCAGTAAATACTTACGAATAAACAATCTCGGATAAGAACGAGATTCGAAAAGTTATCCCTTACCTTAGGTCCGATATGATTCGTATGTTTCCTAACCTTATTTATAATGATTTAAATAATTTCATTGACTTATTACAGAATCATATTCATTGTTATGATATCATATATGGTTCACTTATGACTTTATATTACCCGTTCTTTTGTATGTTCCATGTTAAAGCATCATTTTGGGTTAAATCTTTTTATTTATCGTACGTGTTTGGACTTTTTGTTCTTGATATTATTACTTATATCCTGATTTACTTAATTTCAGAATGTAGAACAAGATTTATATATAATATATATTCATCATATACTTATATATATTATAGATAAAAGGAATGAAATACACCGTTCATGGAGACGGTAGGCCGTACGTACGCATGAACTCTGTTTTCGTTTCCTTATTGAATTGAATGAAACTAAATAGATGACATAAATATATATATATATATAAATAAATCTAGTAGCATTATTATTTCATTATTATTCATTATATAAACTTTATGATCATTCATGTATGGTAAACATGGAGAATGAATCTCATCGCGTTGTGGAGATGGTAGTCCGTACGTACGCACGAGCGATGATATCGTTCCCATAATTGAATTGGAGTGGGTGGTATAATATATCATAATCGGTATGATGTTATAATAACCATATATAGTTATTCTTTACACCATTATACCCATCCATGTATGGTGTTGGTGGAAAAATAGATTTCACCACGGCGTGGAGACGGTATTCCGTACGTACGCACGCGTGGTGATTTCGTTTTCCGTAAGATGGATAGATGGTGAAATAGGGTTGTTTCATACTTATAATAACATATAAGTATATTATTTATACCTATGTTATTACTACATAATGAAACAACTAAAGAAGAAGAAGTGGAAGAAGAAATAAATTTGAAAGAATCGGTAACGGACATTACCTCTTTTTGAAGCGCCTCTTGGAGACCTCCTTTTAGGGCACTAAAATTGGTCTTTGAAGAAGTCTGGAACCTCTAGGATGTTTCTATGGAAGTGGAGAAGAGAATTTTGTAGGGTTTGGCCGTTCTTGTAGGCTCAAAGTGGTGTGAGGAAGAGAGGGAGGAGGTTCCCTTTTATAAGGGAGGAGAGGGGCAGCTTTGGAAAAACTTAAAATATTATTTTATTATAAAGTCATATACAGTTTTAATAGCTTAAAATTGAGTTATTTCGAAGCTAAGTTGGGGATGGGTCTAATTCCTTTCATCCAATAGAATTTAGACAGGTTTAGGTTTCTATTTTAACCTTATCATTTATATTTATCCTCAAGTTAAATAATTATACTTTTACTGTGTCTTCTTGTTTTCTTACACTATAAGGTTAATAAACTTACTATAAAAAGACAAAAGAACTTAAAGTTGTTTATTATTAATATATATAACCTTATCTAAGTCCTTTTTCGGAACCTTAGATTTTTAAGAATAAAATAACAATTGATAATATAATATTTTTTTAAAAAAACTATTTTATGTCAATTTTGACACTATTTGGTAATTGATTTTTGTGAAAATCATAACAGAATGATTAGATCGAAATAAGTTAACAAAATAATTAATAACATGTCATATTAACCTATAAAATTAGTGTAATTCATAAAAAGTCTCATATTATGTTTATTTCAGTATTTATAACATCAATTATGTCAATATTTCATTAATAAGATAATTACTGCATCATAATTGTGTCATAAATAAATTAAATTATTTAATGTCTAAAAATTATAAATAAAAAACCATTATGTAGGAAATATTGTTATCTTTCTAATGAATATTTATAGTCGAATTTATCTTATGTATAACCCTATATTAAAAATGATTTAGTTATTAAACTTTGATTTTAACTATTTTAACCCTTCTTTAAATAAATTAATAATAAATTACCTATTCTAATCCAAGTGGGCCTAAATGGTCATATTTTATTCATAAGGTTGTTTTTGGTCGAATTACACTTATCAAATAGAATTAGAACATGTTTTAGGGTAATAATAATATAAATTTTACCCTTAATTACCCTATTTACTATTAATCGTGGTAAAAAAAGTAAAAAGTTAGTATTCATGAAAAATCATTTTCATCTCATTGAACCACATTTTAGTCCTCCATATTAACCATGTCTCTTGGATTTTCGAAATTCCACTAATATAAGTGGTAAAATTATGTTTTATGTGAATTTGAAAATTCTCCTAGGAGGTGGGTAAAAGACTGTGAAAAGTTCAATAAAATTTTTATATATCGACAATTATTATAAAATTACTATAATGACTTAAATTGAACTTATATAGGTATTATGTATCAATTTTTACCTAAAATAAATTTAAAAAAAAATAAATAACTATTTAAATAAAAAGTCGATTTTTGAATAGTAACCTAGTGTTTTCACTATTCATCAAAAAATGAATGTTTTCAAAAAAATATCAAAAATTCACCCTAGGATAATTTCGATATTCTGAATCCAAAAATGAAATCCATTTTGAAAGATAAAATTTATAAAACTTCAAAAATGGGTATTACTATTCATAACGGCTAGTTTATATAACATATCGTTTTTAGCGAAACTCGGTATTACGTACAACACATGCTATCATGGAAGGTTGTGCTTGCGTGTAAAACAAGCCAAGTCAGGGATGCGTGTTGTGCAAGCTCCTTTTGTTGTATCGTACAACACAAGAAATTAAAAAAAATATTTTTTCATAAAATCTGGGGGTGTTACAAACGGACCCTCAGGTAGCTGAGGATTGGCTGGAGGCAGTAGTACGAGTTTTCTGATTGGTAGGGACACCAGCAGTCCTCATGGTGATCCTTGCAGTGAGTCTCCTGCACGCAGCAGTAGGAAGATGGTGGAGCATGATGCTCTAGGTGCATGACGAGACATCTCTCCTCTGGACGGACTTCGGAGCCTCTTCCGCTCGGAGTTCGTCCCAGCCACCCTCCGTGCGGTGCACATCTAGGAGCTACTACAGCTGCGGCAGGGTAGCATGATAGTCGCCCAGTACTCGGAGAGATTTACCGATCTCTCGTGCTATTCGACGGACATGGTATGGGACACATTCTTCCGAGCCTGGACCTTCGAGCAGGGACTGAGGCATGAGATCAGGGCATCGCTAATCTCCCTCAGCATTCCGATGCAGGAAGAAGTGTTGGAGCAAGCCCTTCTCATTGAGATCTTTCTTGATAAGCCTACACCAGCAGTGAGACCTACCGCAGGGTGGCACGTAGCGGAGTCTTCTGTAGCCAGCAGTAGAGAGATGTCGCAAAGGTCCAAGTGGACCAGGCCATCAAGCGGATGACCATAGGATACTTGCTCGGGACACACGCACCAGAACCAGTCTTACGAGTGGAAGACAGTGCTACGTATGCAGCTGGCCGGGCCACTTGGCTCATGACTGCCCGACCGGCCATACAAAGGGGCAAAAGATTGTTGAGGAACCACCCAGGCAGAGGCAGAGGTTCGACAGTGGCGGTCCGCAGGGAGAAGGTGGATGAGGCCGAGGAGCTGGTCGAGAGGCAGGTGGTGGACGACGTTTTGAGGCTCTACCACCACAACCACCAGAAGGTCCACCCCGACCACAAGGGAGAGCACAGCTTCAGGCAGCTGAAGCTTACGATCATGGAGCTCCAGAAGTGGGTGGACAAGTGCGGGACTATCTCTAGGTATGGATGCATTTGCCCATAATTCCACTAGCTTCGTTGTTTGTGTTGCTTTGTGTCCTTGTTCTTTGAGTTGCAGTAATAAAAGACTCTTGCAATATTGATGTTTGATTTCATGTCTTTTGTATGTTAATACCAAGAGGTTTTGGTTAAAAACTATTGACTTGACCCTCACATACGATATTCTTACTAGAGGAGACCCAATTACCACACACTGATGCCAACAGTGTGACTCAACCCTTGGAGGCGAGAGTAATGGTTGGATCTCTTGGTAGCAGCGTCGAGGCCTTACGATGTCATCCATGGCATGAATTAACTGATCATGACAGGATTGACTGTATTAGGAAAGGAACATGGTTCATCCTGGGGATGAGACTAGATTTCTCTTTTCGGCAATGGAGAAATGTGTGCATCTTTGCAGAACGTTAAGGAAGAAGGGTTAACCCTTCGTGTGGTCAGACAGATGTCAACAGAGCTTCTAGGAGCTGAGACAGAGATTGACTAGCACACCTATCTTAAGGCTACCAGAGGAGGGAGTATGGTACGTAGTCTACTGCGATGCATCTGGGACCGGACTCAGATGTGTCATGATGCAGGAGTGGGCAGTGATCGCCTATGGATCACGTCAGTTGAGGAAACATGAGCAGAACTACGTTACCCAAGACCTGAAGTTAGCAGTAATGGTCTTCGCTCTGAAGATGTTGAGGCACTACCTGATGGGCGAGCGCTTTGCAGTATATTCTGACCACTAGAGCACCAGGTACCATCAGGCTTGGTACAGCCCTTGGAGGTCCTGAAGTAGAAGTGGGCTGAGATATCTATGGATTTCATGACTGGACTTCCACGTACATCCAGAGGTCACGACTCCATTTGGGTGATTGTTGACCGACTCACCAAGTCAGCCCACTTCTTAGCCATCAGAGAGCAGGGCTCAGTGTAGAGCTTGGGACGCCTCTACGTTCAGGAGATTGTACGGTTTCATGGTGTTCCATCATCTATTATCTCTGATTGAGATGCACTCTTTACTTCCCAGCTTTGCAAGGGGTTGCAGGAGGCATTCGGGACGCAGCTACGTCTGAGCATCGCCTTTCACCCTCAGACGGATGGTCAGACAAAGAGTACCATTCAGACTCTCGAGGACATGCTCTGTGCATAGGTCCTCGACTTTGGTCTGAGTTGGGAGGATCACCTACCCTTGGTGGAGTTTTCGTACAACTACAGCTACCACTCCACCATCGGGATGTCCCCATATGAGGAATTATATGATCGACCTTGTAGATCACCTTTGTGCTGGACATACCCTGGAGAGTCAGCACTTGTGGGACCGGAGATGGTCCAGGCCACGACAGAGAATGTCCAGGTCATCCAAGAGCGGATGAGTACAACTTAGAGCTGACATAAGTCTTATACTAACAGGAGACATAGACCACTATAGTTCGAGGATGGAGACCACTTCTTTTTACAGGTCTCACCTCGACGTGGATTACAGAGGTTTGGATGGGACGGCAAGTTATCTCCGCACTTCATCGGACATTTTCAGGTACTCCGCAGGATAGGCATGGTGGCTTATCTCCTGGCTCTACCACCTCAGTTACACCGGGTGCACGACGTCTTCCACGTATCTCAGCTGAGGAGATACGTGCATGACCCGACGCATATCATCGACCATGGGGAGTCGGACATTGACGATGGGGTGACTTTTTCGGAGGTCCCGTTGGAAATCGAGGATTGACAAGAGCGGGTCCTATGTGGGCGGTCGATTCCTCTAGTGTGCATCGGATGGTAGCACAAGAACCTCCAGGAGAGCACATGGGAGAAGGAGGCAAATATGCATGCTCAGTACCCTCATTTGTTCCCCTAGTTTATGATGTATCTTTACGGGGACGTAATTCCCTGAGTTGGGAGTAATGTAAAGACCCATATAATTCAAGGTAAATTTTTTCTTTATTTTCATTTGGATTTTACAAGAACGTTGTTCCTGACTGCACCTGATTCCGAGGGCCAGTGAGCCCAGAATCATGTTCCGGAATTTAGCTCGGGTACGTTCACTGAACGAACGAGCGGGTTTTCCTAACATTTGAACCGACGCTCAAAATCCAAATCCGAGTACACCGATGGAATCGCAGCGTCGCTAATTTCTTTGGAACACCTTTTCTGGTGTTGTATATTCTCGAGTGTGGTTAATAAAATAATGGGTTAAGTAATGAATAAAATAAAATTTGTGCAAATAATTTTATTTTTATTTCTAAGTAGTTAAAACCTAAGCTTAGTGGTTGGAGTGGGACCCACAATATCCTACCCCACTAGTTAGGATATTAGTGGGGTGGGTCCCACACGAGATGCACCTATTCAACTCCTCACACCCCCATTTTTGTAACACACCCGCACCCCCAATTAAATGCCGAGTCAACACTCACATTAATTGGACAGTTAAAACACTTCAATTAATTCAATTAATTGAATGATTTTTTTTTAATTTAAAAATTGAGATATTGGCTTGTGTGTTAATTAAATAAGACATGTCTTATTTCATTAAGGGTTGGTTCGTTGTGAAAAAGGAATTTGAGCGGAATTGCTCAATCTTTGGAATCCTTTTCTTCCTCCATGAAGAACGCGAAGAACGCACCGTCACCGATGATGAATGCCGGCCTCCGACGAAAGACGATGAAGAACGCCGAATCCTCGTAGATCGAAGACGCGACATCGTGTACCGCGATGCCGACGATTCTTATCTCCATGACGCCGACGACGCTTACGGAACCTTGTTCCGCGACGCTGTCTTCCGCGATGATTATTTCCTGCGATGAACCTTTGTTCGACGACACCTTGAATTAGGGGTTAATTTTTTTCATGGAATGATCATTTTCATTCTTCATCTTTTATTTGGGGCCGCTTGTTATCAACATAAAGGGAGGAGGCTGGACCGCACGAACACGGCCGACCCTCCTCCCCCCTGGGTTGTTGTGTTTGTTGCGGCTCGAAAGAAGGAGGCGCGGTGCAATTACACCGCACGGAAACATGGAGGGATGGGGTGAAGAAGTGTGGCGCCGTCACGCCAAGTCGTTGAGGTCGAACAAAGACACGGTGACGTCGCGCCGCACCAGAGAACCATGAAGAGTCCGCGGCCAGTTCGGGGTCGCGACGGAGGGGCGCAGTGCCATCGCGCGGTGCCAGTCGGACAAGGCCGCGGCTCAAAGCCACGGCGGTGCAAGGCAGGGTGGTCGGAACCACCGGCCGCCGGCACCTCAGAGGACGGGACCGCGGCGGTCCCACTGAGGCAGCACCGGCTGGACGGACCAGGATGGCCATTTCAGGGGGAGACCGGGGGTCGTAACCCCCGGATGGAAAAAAGGAACGGCCCCCACGTGGGGGCCGTGGTTTTAATCAGGGGGCAGCGCCCCCCCCCCCCCCCACCCCCCCACCCCTTCCTCTCAGCTCGGCCAGCTCCGATCTGGCCACCTGACAGCCGCGCCCGCACCAGGCCAACCGGCTGCACCGGGCTGGGCCGCGCCGGTTGGGCCAAGCCGCACCCATCGGGCCGGGCCGAACCCTAAAGGGCCGGACCCGGACCCAGGTTGGGTCGACCCGGTTCGGGCCGACCTAGGGTGTCTCGAGCCTACTGTGTGCGGGAACCCTAGTGCTGGCTATGACTGTGAAGACGATGAACACTATACAGAAATACTTCGTGGGTTCGACATAAATGACTACAACACTCAGCGATCCGGTGTGGATCAGTGCTTACCGATCCTATGTGGGTCAAATCCCATGTGGGTAATCACTCAGTGGTCCTGTGTGGGCCAGCGCATTCCGATCCTGTGTGGGTTATTGTGGGGGTTAGTACCTATCGATCCTGTGTGGGTCCGACAGCTTAGATGAATCAGTGGCTACATCTGATAATCTCTATTGTCTTACGAAGAAGTATACCTGTATGAGATGAGTCTTTACTTTCAATCAATATCTTCGATATGATTGACTTACTTTCCTATGTGGATTGGGTTGTGTTATCCTGTGTGGATTGGGATGTACTCTTATGTTGACGTGATCGAACTTGGGCTCGGATGTTGGAGCTGAATGGGAATTGATGACTTAGGTATATGTTTGGGCATATACCTAAGTAGTGTTGGTTGTTACTTCATGACTGTATCTTTCCTTTTTGGTTTATACTTTGTGGATTCTGGGAGTCCTTTGGGGGTCTCGGGGTCCCTACTGAGTAGCTTATACTCACCACTGCACGGGCTATGCCTTCACTACGTTGTGTTGGATGCTGACGACGGACAACACTGATCGTGGTTGAGGATTGTGGAGAAAGTTGGTACCTAGAGGTGGACCACTGGGCAGGACGTACACGGAGCGGATGGCTAGATCGGAGGAGCTGAGGAGGCTATCTGTACCCACCCTTCAGGTGGGACTTCCAGTGGATGGCTTGACGTTGTTGCTTTACTTTCAGTTGTGGTACTCTCTTTCCAGTTGTACTTCACTTTCAGTTTGGGTTTGTATTCTGACCCATTTACATTCCACACCTACTTTTGTACCCAGTTTTACTTAGTGTATACTTTGGCTTGCTTACTCTATGGTGATTGTTTACTTTATAAAGGCAATGCCTTCCACTTTTTTTCAGGATTTACACCTTGGTGCTAGTCTCTAGCCCTTGGCCTATGGGAGGCGGGCTTGGGGTAGTCATGGCATGGGTCCCGAGAACAGGTCCTGACACATGTAATTTATAATGCACCTACATTACATGGAAACTATGAATGGCATGAGATATCTAGCATGTTCCTATATGATGCATGAGATGGCATACTCTCATGTCATCGGGTTGAAACTAAATAGAACCCACAGATAAATTATAAACAACACAATCTTAAGTGTGTCACCCAACAGTGAAAACAAACCAACTATAATTTGAAAAATCAGTAAAATTTCAAGATGAGGTAAATTGGATTTTCCCTGTACATGGGTTAGATATGCCCAGGAACAAAATATTACCAACTACCATTCATCCTATCCCTGACTACAGCTCAAAAAAGTAAGTCAAATAATAGAACCCCTTTGATACCACTTTGTAACGTCCCAGTTCCGGGTGCCACTGAACGGGTGCCCAGAACGCAGTTCGCCATGTGACATCAAGCACATTTCCCCAAACGCCAGAGGCTGTCGACTAGTAGCGAGGGCCCAGATAAGATAGTGGGGAAACTATTCCCTCATTTGTCAAAGTGTAGCGCAGTGGAATAAAAAATAAACATACGACAATAGCAGAAGCAGTAGACCATACACAACTGAAATAACAACTGCAGTGGATATATACAACAATAGATAAACAATGATGCTACTTGTCTCATGTTCTAAGAAAACAGCCAGAACATGTTAGACATCAAAAGAGTATATCAAAATGTAGAGTACAGAAAAACAAAAAAAAACAGCTGGCAGCGGCATTGCGAGCCTAGGCTTGGTCTCATTCCCTCCTACTCCTTAAAAACATAATCTGTTTGGGCCAAAAGGCATGACCCAAACAGGGTGTGAGAAATATATCTCAGTAGGCACCCACCAAAGGCCTGTGCCCATCTGCTTGTAAGCATGCAACAACAGTGTGTAGTAGTAAAAATGGAATAAAGTAAGCATTACTCAAAAGTAACTAACTACCAGTTATATTGCCATTTTATTATTAATTTAACCCATTAAATATTAGAAATCACCACATTGCATTTATAAGTATACAGTCGACGTCCTCAGACAAGAAAAAACTTACCCTCGGGTAAGAAGAATCCAAACTGCAGGTATAGCCCTCAGGCATAACAGATGTTTCCCTCGGGCGTAGGAATTGTCACCCTCAGGCACAGAAGTCAAGCCCTCAGGCACAAAAGGTTTCCCTCAGGCTAAATAACTACATCCCTCAGACTAAATAGTGCAGTTCCCACAGGAAAATCACAACAATTCCCTCAGGCTAATCAGGTAACCGAGCCATGCCCAACATGTAAACAAGCAGTAAACAAGCAATTCTTCTCAAGGCAATTCTACAATTACTACTTTAATGGCATACCCTCGGGTATCCTGGACAAACATCTAAACAGTGGAACACAACCCTAGGGTGGTTCCAGATCTAGGAAACAATCCCAACAAAAATTTTAATATCATATTTAGATACCTAATCATCTCTAGGTGTTTAAATATAGCAAAAAACTCAGCCACACGACACCCCAACATGGGTTTGTGGCACAAAACTGCACAAAACACACGATAGTTGAAAAAATACACCAAGCCACCTACCTTATACGCAAAAAGCATTATACACGAACGTCAATCCAAATAACTCCCAAGAACGACGTAGATTTGACGAAGAGGATAAACAGTTAAAACACAAATAACTCTCAACAAGAAAGAATTGACATGAACTACAATAGGAGGAGGAAGAACTCACCCGCGAGGTTCCAACGAGATCGAAAGTGAAGAAATCGGATTCCCAACGGGTGCTCAGCGGATCTCCCAAGCTCCGGCCTCCCTCTCCTACCCCTCCTTCCCATTCTAAGCCTTCCCTGTGAACAGGGGAGGCTACTGCCAATTTAAGGGAAAAAAACAATGTAAAAGATGTGTACTTCTGAGTACATGGCGTGTACTTCCTTCATTTAATTGTTCCTATGGCGGCACTACCACACTGCTCATCCGTCAACATGAGTACACGACATGTAATCCCGACTACACCCCGCGTACTGTCGCCCAGCTGGTAGCTGCTCCACCGCCTTACTATTTCGACCTACTGACTGACTACACAGTGTGTAAGTACCACTACACGGCATGTAGTCGGTTCCTACACCCTTCTTCACCAACATGGCTATATGCCCCGTGTACCCATCACACATGACCAAAAGTACATGGCGTGTGGAAAAAGTACATGGTGATTAGTTCCAAAATTCAGGATTTTCCCCCATTTTCCATATTTTTTTTCAAAAACACTTAAGGAAAAGAGAAAAGAATAAGACCGTACCTAAAATATAAGAACTGGGTTCTTACAGTAGTTTTTGTGATTAATAATTTATAGTTATTCTTGATGGGGAACATGGCTGGATAGAACACAATATTTATTTAATTATGATAATGTTTAGGGTCCTTGAGTTAGATCTATTAGAACTAAGTTTATGGTTAATAATTATTAGTAGAGACAAAAAGTGGTTGTCTATGGTGCCAAATTAATATTATATCCCAGAGTAGGTATCATTATGTAGAATATTTTTCATAAATTTTAGTGGTGATTGTGTGTTTTAAAAATCAGTTGATGGTGGATATTGGTATCAGCATGCTCCTGAGATACTGATAAGGAATATCCGATAGTGGGGAGAACACCATAAAAGATTAACTATATAGTTCTTGTTTTAAATTTTTTTCCATTAGACATAGTGATTGATGTGTTAGTGGACTGAACTGGGATTGCATTGCGGTTTTTTATTGTTCATTAATGTAAGCAGAATGGTTTTTTCCAACCAATGAAATATTAAAAAATACTGGTATTAGTTGATGAGAATCATGATTATTAATTATATTCAATTACTGATACATGTGTAATGTGGGATTATGGTTAAGATGTCTGAAAAGGGGTCGTTTTTTATAAACAGCTTAGTATGAGGTTTAGATTCATCGAATATCACTACTCATATGAATTATGTCAATTTTTGAAATGGGTCATATAATTGTGTTATATAACTTATTTCAGGACTTATATGGGGAATTTTTATGATAATTAAGGATTGAAACTCATTTTTTACATAGTGAATTTGAATTTTGGATGCATAATAATATCATCAATTTATTGGATATGACATAGTAATATTGGTGATTCATGAATTCCACCAAGAGTAAGGGACTATTGTGAAATTAGGGGATATAATTGCATTACTAATAACTATGAAGGTAGTATTTTGAGTATTGGTAGTGGGTTTTTTACATTTTCAACTTAACGATAACCAATGTTGGACATAAGATTTTAGTAGTTCATTAGATAGGAGAATAATTATAGTGGATATTTTGTAATACAATGGACCGAGTTGAGGTACGAACCAATATGCATTTTTTTTGTAAAATTATATATGATTTAATTTTTTCCTAACACATTCATTTTTAAAGGATTTGGAATCAAATATGTGATTTTTTTTTAGAAATTATTAATTGGTTCGAACCATTTGTCGACCTTGTATGTTGGTTACCAATAAATGTTCTGGGGATTTTAGAAAAGAATAGCAATTTAGTATTAAAAGTTAGCCAAGATCGAGGATAGATGATGTTATTTTCTATGCTACTATATATTTTGGAATATTCTATTGGTGTTTAAATGGATTCATAATGATTTATGATGAATTAGGGTGTTTTTTGATTTCTAACATATTTTCATAAAAAACAACAAGTCCGAAACCATTAACACTAATGGGGAGGAAAATTATTATATTACATATGAAAATGAAAATGATATGCATTAGCTAAAAAAATATTCCTTTAGTACTTTAATCAAAGCTAAAAACCATACATATAATCATAAAACATTTTTTATGAAAATAATATATTATATATGGTGAAAATATATTACATGTGGGGGAGATATTATATATCTGGATTTTATCAAGAGAAAAACCACTAATATTGGATAAATATATTATGTATTAGTCAAAAATATTTTGTATGGGTACAGATATAACATGCCATTTTTTTCTCAATGGAAAACCTTATGAATTTTTAGTTATATTACATATCAATTTATATGTTAAGGATAATCATTATGCGTTTAGTGAAAATATTTATCATGAGATTTTTTTTAAGGTAGAAAAATTATGTTGGGAAAATATAGTATATATTGAAGAACAAATGATAAATATAAAAATTTATCTATGGGAAAAAACATTTTTATAAGGAAATATATTAAACATTGGGAGAAATTAAATATAAGGGATGTGTAAAAAAAATTCGATATACGTTCTGATTTTGTAAATTATAATTTTTACTCAAATTTTAAAATGATTAATTTTTAAATATTTGTTTAAAATGATATTATTAGATTTAAATGATGTATAATAGATGATAAAATACCTTTTACTATAATATAAGGAATAAAATTATAAATTTTCTACCATCATCCTATTCATCCAATGGTGAGATCTTCTAAGTTTCTTGATGTATTAGAGTGTCATTTGTTCAAGTTGATAGTTTGATGTAAATCTATAACAATTATTAAATTTTTCCTTATTTCATACCAAATTTATTTCCTACATATTTATTTTGAAAAAATATTTTCCTTAATTCAAATTTTATTGGAATACGGTGATTTCAATTTGGAATAATGTTTCTTGTGATTAGATTAAATATTGGAGATCCTATAAGGATGAATGCATTAGGTTTTCATACATTTCTATAGAGTATGTTTAGAAAAAATTTACATTGAGAGTTCATTATTTTTTGGTGGAATTACTTAATGAGTTTGAATAAGAAATAATGGATTTTGTGTGCTAATGTTTTTGGAAGATATTGGGTTGGTGTTCACACACTTTCTCAAATAATAAATCATGGGGTATCACCCACTACGATATTTTTTTATTTTCCCCTAGAATTTATTACTGAATTAATATTTATATTATTGATTATATTAATTTTAATTCTTTTAAAATAATTTGATATGAATTTTGATGGAGTTATGGGATTGTGTTGGTGGGTGATGATTAAATGGGATTGGCCAATATTAGTGGATAGTGGATGATTTATAATTTAATTGAAATAAATACTAATGAGATATGTGGTTCCTAAACAATTCTATAAATTATAGTTTTTTTTTTTGAAAACCTGATAGGTGATCTAACCACATTTCTATAATTGTACATGAAATGAAAATTAATTTTCAAGAAATATATCTATAAATAATATAGAATTATATTAAACTATATTTTACCATTGAACAACTATTTTATTACTCTACCATTGATGGATGTGTGGTTAATGGTAAATGTGTTTTAAAATATGTATAAATCCTAGTGGGTTATGCCAATATCTAATGAAATATAGTATACATGACTCTGGGGAAAGGGTTAGAGGAAGGGTAATATTTAATAAACCTTATGCTACCTTGTAGAAATTTTCATAGATTACATGAATTCCGGGGAAATTTTTCATTTACCACTAGAAATTGTATACCTATGTGAGTTAATATAAGAAAGTATTTCAGTGTTGTTGGTGTATAAAAATATAGAACTAGCATTACATTAGATGTGAGATGATATTTATTCCATATTTATAGTGTAATGACTTTAATGTATTTCCAATAATGATTATTACCCCATGAGAATATCATATATGTATATAAATATTTTATACTCTTTATGTGATGATTTTTGACCATAATGTTAGGAAATATGGTAAATGAATCCATGTGAGATGTCCAAACATTAATGTGACCATTGGGTTAAAGGTTAGTGAACCATAATTTTATTGATTTTGAGGAGTTTAATCATTTTAATACTAACATGGTTGTAGTCTAGTGTAGGTGTAGTGACAAATATGGAAGTGTTCTTAAGAAGAAAACATAAGAAATGGTCATTGTGTTTAGGTGAGTGGAAAACCAGTGTGATATATGATATATGATGGTATTATAAGGAATTATCTATTCCCCCATATATGATTTATGATGGTATTATAAGGGGAGGAACTTATCCCATAGGTGATTATATATAACAGTATAACTGAGGTGGTTCTTATCTACATTATAATTATATATATTTATATACAAGATATATAGTATTCCCTATAACAATATATGATGATATGACATTTGATGGAATTATATGATGTGTCTATCTGAAAATTGGAACTGTTATGTGATTTTACCAGAGGAATATAACACCAGTTAAAGTATGTATGTTTCTCTGCATGTTTCATAATATAATGTGAGGATCGATGGTAATTATTGTTTAACATGTCAATTTTTAATTTTATTGTACATATAATGTCATAGTGTGAATTCATTGTATATACTATTTATAGTAGAGAACCCATTAGTGATCACCAACTCAGTTTTAATTAAATAATGATCCGTTAGCTATGGAACATTGGTACCCATGAAAACATCAAAATAAATCATATTGGTATGTACATGTATATGTATTGGATATCCCTAAAATATGTCTTTAGAAATGTTTGGTGATGATACTAGGTCAATATAGAATACCATGAGGTGAATAATTTTATTTATATTTATTTTAAAATGGGATGTATACGATCTACACACTAGTGATATTGTTTAATATTTCTAACACATTCACCATTATAGATCGAACATGTTATAATATAATGATAAATTATTTTCACTGTTATTAAATGACATGGTGTTTTCTTCTACATCATGTATTTTTATTACAAAATATAACTTTTTATGGATATTTTTTTCATTACTCTAATATGGTGGACTGTATCCCCAAATGAACACCGAACAACATCACTGATAGTTTGAATCCTCTCACATACAGTGATGTATACCTAAGGATACATAATGAACTAGTCTTGCTACAATAGAGCGGTTTGGAATGTGATGTTATATATCAGAATTATCTAATATCCTATTTATGAATAAATCAATTTTACCATAGTATTTAATATCATGTTTTATTACTATTTGAAGAAAAAAATTATATTATAATCTTATTCAAAAACACTCATTTATCCTCTTTATAAATTCCACCCCAATCTTTATCAATTTTAACATCTTGATTGACAATTCCCAAATGAAATTTCCTAAAAACTCCCCAATACACATTCTAGAGGTTTTGATCATCATAAATATATATTCTTTATGCCCAAGTATATCATAAAAGGAGAATATCCCAACGATGAGGTAAACTATCTCAACAAAACACTATTGAATTTTATTCTTATTTTACCTCCGCTAAATTTAATCCAACCATCATTATATAATGAAATAAGTACCAAAGATAGCATAAAATTTTTTATATTAATGAAATTTGAATTATCCCACCCCTCCCATTATTCATAATTCAAAATGATTCCCATAATATGGTTGGTTCATCGCCTCCATGGATGATATATTTAGTTTTTAAACATTATTTGTGTGGTTAGGTTTATTATGTTACCAATGAATAATTATTATATAAAATAACAAATGAAAACATGATTACTAATTTTTAATATTAATGGTAAAACCTAAAATTATGAATAATAATTTTTTATAAAAAAATATATATTCATGAACTATATAACCTACTATGAGGATATGGTTTTTAAATAAAAATCACTGCTGTCATAAATGGTTTTAATAAACCATTGTATTCACTAGTTAAAAATAAATCGATTACCACACCACTACAACCATTGTTATAAGAACCTTGGTTGTGGGGAGCATATTTCCACAATTAATTTTTTTACTATGGTCATATTTGACATATTTAATTATTAAATGTTAACCATGGTAATAGGCGTGGAAGAGATTAACTATGGAAATGATCACTTCAAAAAATGGAAACTTTCTTATATGGGAACACCCAAGAATTAAGGTAGTGCTATAGGAACCTAGTAGGTTGTGATATGGACATGGATGATGTACTATATAAATTTTCTATATATATACAATATATAAGTACATATACATAAACATATGTGTTCTAGATAGGTGATTAGGTATATGTGTTAAATCATAAATATTATAGGTTTGAAACTCATTGTCATTTTATTTTTGTGAGTCTTACAACCAATATTTTGAATGGCTACGGACATAGTCAATTTTTGGATGTATCGTAGTCTACCAAAATGAACATAGCCATTACGGCTATCATGACCATGGTTGTTACCTACAACTACATTCAAATGGGTTATTTACATGGCCCTAGACAATGGAAGAATCCCCTTTATCCATCATTTTTTGTTAAATATAAAATTCATAATGATAGGATACTATGATTCATATTCTGTAATGTGTAAATAATATCCCATTTAATTAAAAAAATCATTATTATTAGTTAAACTACCTAAATTGACAAAACATTATATGATAACACATATGAAATTTGAATAAAAAATACATTGAATATGATTTCTTATATGAAACCTTTATAACTTTTTGTAACACATTAACTCTATAAATATTCTTATTGATACATAGAACCCATGAACGTGAACCTTGACTATTATTGATAATTCAATACAGCATTCAGAAAATTATACCAGAATCTCAATGATGATGGATATTAAAAATAGGCTATAATAAGGTGATTATAATGTTTATACAGTAATACTAATAAATGAAATAAACAAGACACATTTTATAAAAAAACTATTCTTCAAATTTTATTTGATTATTCATGAGATATGAAATCATACAAACCGAATCTCATAATCCATTAAAGGTAATCCATTCTCTCAAATTATTTCTTTTTAAGTGATTATATATCTATTTAGGTTTCATTTTCTTTCACAGAATCATATATTTTTATTCTTTGTTTTGTGTATATTTTTCCTCCTTATAATTTTTTTTTAATTTCCCCCTTGATTCTGTGGATATGAAAGTATGTTCATGTGACCTTCACAATGAATTATTTAATGTAAAACAACATAAAGGAAATTATTCTATTTCCAATTACTTTTTCATGAATCACCATTTTAAATTATTTCATAATAATTGATTTATATAAAATATAATTATTTAATGGGAAAATATACAGGTTTATTTATAGTTTTTGTGAAAACCATTTTCCTTGATATTCATTAAAAATCCATTATCATTTTCGTAATGTATTTTTTAAGGAGTTAATTTATATTCCTAGAAAATCATCATTGCTTTTTATTTTTCCTTCACCTTAGATATCTCTTTATGATATATGATTAATTATTTAAATTTGAATGTTATAAATACCTAAATACATTCAATTATCATGAATACTTATGATGTATCATTTTTGGAACATTTATCCCTTGGTTCATAAACCAATCCATTGCCATATTTTTTCTAAATCTTCAATAGTAGGTTTGATTTTCATCAATATGGAACACATATTCATTTACATATTATAAATTTATAGGCTCTTCCAACATTAAATAGCCTCGCGATTCATTCAAGAGTAGTTTATACCTCATGATGTCATTATATGTGATCCAAATATAGTTAATATTATCCACAATTTAATTTTCAGCCTCGGGGTTATAATCCTCTACCATAATGTTATTAGGTCTAGTAAGTGATACATTGTCATTGTCTTTGATGACATGACTTCTGTTATATCTATATTTTAAAATTTTCAGGTTTTTGTCCCTTTTTTCATTCATCCATGTCATGATTCATGAACATATTAAATTATGTCTACATGTCATAATTTGTAGTTCTTATGATATATCATCTTATGATAACCACATTCTATCCCCTTATTTTTCTTAATAAATCCCCCTTTCCGTTATCTGTTTTTTTCAATGGAAATTAATTGAGGTTATATAATTGTGATGGGAAATCGTAATATAAAATGAAGAGGGGAGTAAATAATGTTTTTTTATTTTATGTTCACGTATTATATCACTAATCTAATTTTTTCACTAGAACATTATATTTATGGGTCTATTTTACATATACTTATGTAATAAAATTTATGTAATATTTATGTTATGTTGACCATTATACAAACCCTACATTGAAACTTTTTGGGAAATTACTATCTCATTTATTATATTTCATGTATACGCATGTTTGTATGTAGATATATGTGTTTATGGTTTGTCTGAAATATATTCCTAGGGTTACGTTAAACGATATGATCATGTAAGAGGTGATGGTTGGATGGTTGGATGCTAAATTTAGTAAATTAACTAATATTTTCTTTTACTTGTTTTTCATATGTAATTTGTTTCCTTGTCATTATATTTTTCTTGTTTTTTATTAAGGAATTCATGTTTATTTATCTAGTGTCCATTCGTTTAGGGAGTTCTGGTATGCCTATAATCTTGTATAATTTTATATGTAATGTTTATATTAGATTTTATTTTTTAACATATTTCATATATATATTTGTAATAAATGATTTTCAGTAGAATATATATATATATATATATAATAATTACATAATTGGATAGGGTAAATCCTTCCATAACTATATAAAAATAATGTTGGTCCTATTAATTAAACCATAGGGCACCAAGTTCCCAAAAATGATATTGAAGTCATACATGAATACTATTCATGTACCTATTTTAGGGTCACTAAATGATAAAACTGTCTTATGGACCTATAGTCACATAGTTTACAACATGTTCATATTTGAGGGGCCATCTATTAGGCTTCATATTGTTTTGGTATAGTCTCAGGTTGCTAATTTATGTATAATTCAACCACTAAATCTGATTAAATCGAAATTATTATTCCATGAAAACATATATTTAATCCTCCAAAGCTATAAAAATATGTTATTTTAAAGCATCAATAATTTAAAAATACATGCTCTCTAGCTAGTAGATAACCATAAACTACTTCTTATAAAGAGGTCATACTCATCACCATTGAATATCACACACATCAATGAAGAATAAACTAAATTCATTGGAATAATATTATTAAAACTTTAAATGATAACAATATATTATGTATTAGAAAAAATATGAGTAGTCCATTCCCCCGAGGATGCCATGGGGATTCATTCTAACAATCCCAATGTCCCAGAAAATAACCTCTCCATCCAGCACAATATCAATCTATTGTTAGATATGGGGGGGCTTGTGGTCACCACCATCATGATTCTCTTGTTGGATAATTCAAAAAATAAATTATACTATGTTTACTCTCTCAAATAATAGGGATTTATTAAAAAAATATCGTGTACTACTGTCAACGAGATATTTTCTAGAGTAGTGACATCATAGATAATATCACAAACCATGCCTGATGTTTCCTCATTAAATCCCTATATGAATAAATTTTTTAATCCCCATAGATAGTAATACAAGGATATTTGTGAGGATATCCTAGTGGTTTTGGTGGTCGATGTTGAATGAATATTTATACACCTATAGATCCACATGATATACTACCAAATATTCTACCAAAACCACTTCCTAGAGAGATTTTATGACCACCATGGTGAGTCCCCTATACTTACCATTACAATTTACATGGAGGTTCATCCACTATGACATCCTAGTAACATTCAAATACTCACTTAATTATAAAGTCTTATTCCTTGTGGACTTCACTTATGAATTCATAAGAAACTCTATATCTTTTATAGTTTGATCCTGTAATATAATTTCTAGTAACCAATCCCACAAACATGATTTTTACATGTATTTTTGTGTTAAGAATATTGATTTTATTTTCATCACCTAGGTTCAATTTTAATCTGTATCATAATGAAATAATACCCTTCCCTATTTCCTTGGAGTTTCTACATCAATAAACTATTTATCACAAGCAATCCCTCTAGAACTCTATCATCGATGTAAATTCACATAGTAATAACCCCACTCGAATATATATTTAAAGGATTGTATCTTACTTCAGTACTCATAGAAATCCATTATGTATCATGTTTAGGTAGTACCTTATGAGTTTTGTGAACCTCGTTCCACAATCATCCAATGTCTTGTTTCCCAATGTAAAGTCCACCAACCTATGGATTTAGACTATCAAAAGATTCATTAGGGATTAATCCTCCTTAATCAGATTCCAAAACTATAACCACATTAGAGAATCCATTTTAGGAATCTTCATAGTTAAACGACACAAAAAACCCATTTCAATATAAATAAGATTGAATTCCCCAACCATTATCATTTCAATGATTACTCAAAAAAATTATAAAAATTATGTCTCTACCAGTAATTCATCCATCATGGAATGTGAATCAAGAATTCCTTATAACCAAGGTATACCATGAGGCTAAAAATTAGGTATTTCACTCAGACAAATGTTCATATAAATTATTTCCAAATATAATAATCAATTACATTGTTGATAGATTATATTTATATAATTAATTACTTCAATAACCAATCTCAATTCCCTAAATTGGTGTGTCACATGATCTCATGTGTTAATCAACATATTTCAGTGGATTTGGACTAGTTTCATGGACGTAAACAATAATGTGGGGATACTGTGTCCTCAAATTATAATGTAATAAATAGATTAAAATGGAAAACTACCACAATGCATATTCAAAGTACAAATAAAATCAATATAGATCAATCATAAATATATATATATATATTTAACATTACATCAATTGATTTACCACTATATAGATCATTTATTCAAAAATAATTACAAAACAAATAATGAGTATCAACTCTAACCTCTATTATTAATCCCATTATGATACTCTAATAATCTGTGAAGCTATCCCAACCTAATCCACTGCACATCATGTGCTCGAACCTATAAAGAAAATATAAGGTCAACACATGCATGGAGTTTCCCATATTAGGTGTGAAAGATAAATAATACTAGTGCATCCCTATGAAACACTAACGTAATAAATTATAATCATGTATGCATGATAAAAAAATCACATAAGCATGTTAAATAATTCAGATAACTAGGAAACCATGGCTCTTTTCTTATCTGGTCCTCATGTGCTAATCTGGACAACATAATACACAATCATTACTGTTTTGGAATTATTCCTAAATTGATTCGTCTCCATGTTATACTAACTCATAACCTAATACTTACCCAAAAAATAGCATATGGAGTCGTATAAATCAGAACTAATACCTAATGGTCTAGGTTCCAGTCCTATATCCATTAATAAAAACAACCTGTCAATATTTGGTGGTCACCTTCCAAATTTCATTCCTATATATTCTCATACAATATAGGATACCTCTATCCAATACCAAGATAAATCTCAATATGGACCACTTCTCACTCAAGGTGATCCCCTACCTTCACCTTCTCACTCAATGTGAAGTCATCAATCAAATCGCATGGCACATCACAACAAGAACCATGACATCTCACTTAGGGTGGTTTATCTACTACCTTCCCACTCATTGGAGATCACATAACACAATCATCTATGACACCAACTATCTTATGGAAAATATTATAGATTTTTTTTGGATTAAGGGGGCATAACTAACTAACACATTCAAATTAAAATATGGAATTCAACCAATCCCATAGATCACTATCTCAAAAGAAGGAAAAATCACTCGTGAACAATCCTTTAACCATGAACATCACTCATAATATGTCATCAACATGTTGATACTCTCAAAATTATATTCTTATCTTATTGGGGTTCCACTATGTTCCATTTGAACCATTTGAAGATCTTATAAATAGAACTAAGGCATCTCCAATACCCCAAGGAATTATTATAGACTTTGTGGTCCACCTAACCATAACCCTAGGAAGATAATTTACATGATTATATAATTATTACATCCAACCATCAATAGGTATGCACCTCACATTTATATCAAAATATATATAAACTCATCACATAGAAGAAAACCCTCTCTCTCTCACCTATCTATCTTTAATAGAACAATTCTTATAAAAGCTCTCAAAAACAATCATTGTACTCTAAATAGGGTTTTCTTTATCTGTTGGGCGATGCATTACTATCTCACCCATCACATTAGGCTGCATCCTCTCATTCTTTTCAAATAACCTTATTAAAAACTCTGGTTTCCCATATCATGTTCACATTCCATGACCACCCACATTCTCTTATCGATTCAACTAGAACCATTTCCCATTACAGACAAGTCATTGAGAAATCCCAAAATACATAATTTATAAATGTAACTTGTTCTATCTCTAGGCTTATTAAAAAATTCCAATCTATTTCTATTGGGAACTCACAATCACTATTCCCAAACCATGTCCCATGTAATATTCATTAACACTTCAATTCATAGTAATAAAATCATTTGAAATTTTATTAATGTTTACTCATAACTGAAATATGTTTTTACCACCCATGATATACTCTAATCCTCCATTCCCAATCTATTTAGGACTCATATAATATTATATCACCACACAAGATCCAATATCATGGAAAATGACATGAATAATTAATAATAATTATTTATGATTAACATGTTAATTTAAAACAAAATAGGATGAATAATCTGAATACAAATAAAGAATTATCATTCCACCGAAACTCCATTGAACCCGAATTTTCCATCCTCCCTGAAGCTCCTCAAACAATGTTTATAAAATACTCCATTTAATCAGGATGATTACACCATGTTACTATGAAATAATCATTGAAATCCTGTTTGGTGTATCCAAAAATATGTGGAAATGAAGGAGGAGAAAAAATGAGTGAGTATAAAGGATAGTCATACATATAATTAATATAATGACACCTCAAGAAAATTTCTTATCATCATGGGTTAATTTGATGAATTAGAAGGGAGATATCGTCCATTGACCATCTCTAGAATCCATTTAACCCATATAAATCAAAGGGGGTATCCAGCATATTAATAGTCATCCTTTACTAAGAAAATATCTCAATAGTCCAAATATGGAATACAATACTAGCATTATATCTTTGAGAACCCACTAGTGGGATGGGAGTGGTGAAGCCTGAGGGGTTATAGTGGAATTTCTAATACAGTCACTATTTTGGGGAACACCAAATAACCTATATAAGAGCTGTTTTTTGGGGGACCCTGAAGGCCTTTCTCTTGTGGACCTTCTACTGAGTGAACTCCATTTGGTTGTGTCGTGGTCTACATCTAATAGGTTCATGTTATGGTGTGAAGCCTAGGTTGTATCACAACCACAAATAAAGGAGTAAATGAACAAACTCCAATGGACTCCCCTCTAAAACATATCCTATATGGGTTATAATATGAGAGGTCCACCCAATGGGAGAACTCTATGGTTAATCCCTAAGGAAGGGGTGTGATGATTTAACCATATTCACAACCATGGTGAAAACCATCACAACTCAACCATAGCAACCCTGGCCACATTCCACCCTACCACATTTTCATTACATGCGTTATAGTGTGCTACATGAATATATAATTATAGTTTTATAGACACCATGACAAATATTAGTTTATCACCCAACCACCAAAAACAAAAACTGGTTTTATTTCACGTTCCAAAAAACATCATGATAATTTTAAAAAATTATAATCTAAATCTGAATTTCAATTAACAAAATGATGCACGATCCAATTCAAGATAAATATTATATTCATAAATTACCATTCCATAAAATATTTTAATTATTAAAAAATCCCACCATAAAACTTCTTGCCCTAATTAATATTAACTTTTTATACAACTATGATATCTAACCATTAATTGTTTCTAATGAACTACCAAATATCTATGTTCATCCTTAAAATTCTATACATGATTCCACTACTATAAATAACAAAGTGTATTGTTTATCAATATAATATGCACTCACTCAATAAAAGCTCCAACACAATGATATCACTCAACTACACATGTCCATCTTGAGACATTGAAGCATCAACAACTAATTCAACTCAATAATTTAAGAACTAGTCTCCATAATGATTAACTCAAATGATGAAGATTCTATGCCATGGTACTCCCCATTAAAAGAATCATATACTAAAATTCAATTATAATGGTATATTAAAATGATATATATGTTTTTTACCTCACTACAACAAATAAAATGTAAAAAACTAGTTATTCCACCTATGTCCGACCGCTATGGAAAAATATCATCTTTAACTATTAAACCTTCACCACATCACTTCACCCAATCAGGATTCCAAATAATTAGAGGCATTGAAAATTCCATTGAACACCATCACTAATGCACAAACATAAAAAGTATTATAATTAAGTGGGTACATCACTATCCAACAACAACAACCATTCTTCCTTAAACATGAGCATCAATGAACATTTGATTTGACTCAGGACTAGATCACACCATTTAGTCATCTGTTTGATGACAATATCAAAAATACATACAAAAACTTAACTAAATTCCAAATCTAATATTTACTGAGGAACCATATCACATCATAACATTTCTAGAAATAATAATCCCATTTCCATCACAACTATGAACTAAAAAGTTTCACCCCAAATATAACCTTTTGAACATGAGTGTTATAGAGAACCAATATTTTCAAACATACATATCACATCATTTAAGATGAATATACAATACATTTTATAGAAAAACACATGAAGAAAATGATGTTTTAGTGTCTTTTTTGGCTAGGTAAAAAATATTTTTATTTAGTGAATGATCTTCAACACCTCCCATAAGGATCTTCAACTTTTTTATTTTTCCTAAACATACCCTATTAAAAAATATTCATTATAACAAGGGTAAAGGAGACATATGAATGTGTGAGCTTAGATACCTAGTAAGTTTAAACAAAAAATATATAATTATATGATCATATGAAATAATGATATAATCATATTGGTATTAGATCATTAGCATAACATAATATTTTCACAACAAACATATCGTAGATCACAATCAAAATTTACAGAGTAAAACATTATCATTACAAAATACATGATTCATAAGAGTGTGAAATGATCATAATTCAGGAAACATGTGATCATGTACTAAAATTTCATCACCAACATAGATTAATATACAATTTCATTTGTATAATTTAACTACAAAAACATCATACATAGTAGATTGGGCCTCATCACATATTCCCCAATTTTAATAAACCTCATTGGCCTATTTCCCATTATAGATCAAGCCTATCAACTTTTTTCTGACTTTCAAATGATTATATATAAATATTTACCTATGTAATTACTAGGGGATATCTGCCCCACCCATTAATTAATCAATAAAATTGTGTGCCCTAGGATCATTAAACATTTATCAAATCCTAACTCAAGAAAATAAATAGGTACCATTATATTTCATAATCATATAAACCATGGAAAAAATCATTTTTCAAAAAAAATAGTAATCATCAGAATAACATATTTAGATAAATAAAAATAATTATACCATTGGATAATTTCACTAATAGTGCATAATTGGCTACATTTTATGAAATAATAGATGGATAATGATTTTGAAAGATCACATGGGACATATCTTGAGGTAAATATTTTTCTACATTAAAAAGTATTTAAAAATAATAATTGGTGAAATATTAAAAAATTAATTTTAATTTAAAATAAATATCTATACATATAAAAGAATCTTTAATGTAATAATTGGTCATGATGTTGGGAAATTATATGCATGTTGTACATGTTAAAACAAGATTCCTTTAACATTTTTAGTTAAAATTCAGAAGCGATCATTTGTAAAACAATTTGATGATTTCTAACCCATTTTATAAAAATAAAAACATGTGTAAAATTGGAATTAAAAAATATTATAATAATAGTATAAATCTTCCTTATAAATGTTTTTAGAAAACATGGATACAGAAGAAAACACATTTTGAACTCAAGATAGAAAAAGCTTATTTTTCCTTACAACATATTTTTCATATCATGAGTTCATAAACAAGGAAAAATATAGGGACCAATTGAAGAATTAGGAAATATTAATTGTTTAATAAAATTAATTAGTTTCTTGAGAGATTTTTTATATTATATCATAATTGAAAACATAATCATAAACAGCCCTATTAAAAAATCACATTGTATCATTAAATTATTACCACTTTTGTAATAAATGAATCATGATATCCATGAAATAATAAAGTTAATAAACAATAGATATCATGAAAAAAATAAATTCATGACATATCATATCATAGTAGAAGCATATACATCTCATAAAAGAACGTAGGTTCATAAAATAACTTATGTCCCAAAAAAGGTGATTTGAGAAAGAAATCCACTACCACAAGTCTTCAATCTTTTAGTCCAAGTTAAACCATCGTGTATAATAAATATATGTTTATTATAAATATATTACAAAACCATAATCATATATATAATACCATATATGAGTTATATTAATCTTTTCTCTCCTTTTTGTTAATAATATTTTTTTAAAATCACTATTTTTGGTAATAAGTACTTTTTTCATTTTTGTTATCAATTGATAATTTGGGTCTTTATAAATTTTTAAACATAAATTAGTATCCAGAATTTTAAAATTTAGATTAATATTATATATTATCATCGTATTTATTTTTATGTTAGTCAATAAATGTTGAAAAACTAAAATGTATTACACCATTCCTAGATACAGCAGGTCGTATATAGGTGTGAATGTTGAATCCATTTTTAGAAGGGGTGGAATGTATAATCAGTAAATAAAAATATGACCAAAAAGAAAAAGTAATATTTCATTTATATCATATATATTCATAAACATTATACTTATTACCCTTTATAGTAAAGAATTACCCCATCTCTTCACGTTATAGTAGTCTACCACATACATGACAAAATATCTTCATATCACCCATGGAAAAGAAAATAAGAAGATATAAGTGATATGATTATTATAAGAGAATAATTATCTTCCAAATATCATATAAATATTTATAAAAATCCATGATCGGTGGTGATGGAAAAAGAACTAAATCGATTCATGAGGTCGTAGTCCTTCATACAGATGATCGGTAGTATTGTTTCCTACATTATGGATCATGACATAGATGTTGGTAATTTCATTAAAATAAAATAATCATAGTATATGGTAGATAATAATGTTATTATATAATCATGGTTTAATTATATTATATTGGGTTACATGAGAAATATAATCAAAACTCATTGTTAAGGACTATACATTTTCTTTAGAGAACTCCTTTAGGATTACACCTAAATCATTATTAAAAGGGTTTAATAATAATCATAATTCCCCTAGGATGGGGAACGAGAAGTTTGGAATGACTATATTTAGTTATTGGATGAAAAAAATGGTTTTTTTTGTTTTTACGAGAGAGGATTATGAGACACCCTTTATAAGTGCATGATAGGACACACATGGATATTAGAAAAAGAAAAAGGTGTACCCATGTTTTAGACATGATAAAAGGATCCAAAATGGATATTTATCATACATTAGATAATATAATTATTAAATATTTCCAATAAATTTGACATTGTAAAGTTTATATTTATTTGTAACACATTTTGTTTCAGTTTAACCACCGATAAACCCAATTTAACTTCAAATTTGCTAATTAATTTATACTATTTTCAATATTCATTATGAAAAATAAATTAAGTTTAAATTACGAGATAAAATTAATAATTATGAATCTAAATATTAAATCTATTTTTTAAAATTAAATTAACAAAATGTAATTAATTTAATTTAAAATTAAACCTCCAGACACCGTTAAAAAATGATTTTCCGAAGAAATCATTATCATAAGTTTAATGAATTTTTATATAAAATTCTACATGAAATTTACTCCAATAGACACAATTGGAATAATAGTAATATAATTTCACTAACGTTTCATTTAAAACAGTTTTAAAATAATTGTTTTATTTTTATATTCATTAAATGATAATAGAACTCTAAATAAAAAGATGTATTTTTCACTTGTCATTGGAAATTTTATCATATTAGAAAAATCTCAAAAATTGAATACAATATAATTTTTACATTTGGATTTAAAAAATGGGGTTAAATTTTTGAAATAAAGTTTCTGAAATTGAATATAAATTATAATACGTGCAAATTTTTTGATAAAACATATTTTTTAATAACATTAATTTTTAAGAGTAAAATTGGTTTTATTCTTAACTCATTCTGGGAATAAAATAAGTTTAATATTTAAATATTTTTTAAAATAAATAATATATAAATATAATTAAAATAATTCAATAAAAGTGGTCAAAATATATTGTTTTTAAAAAATATCATGTTTTTTCGAATAAAAATAGTTTTTTTTAAAACAAGTTATTGATTTTAAAACAGCTTTAATTTTCATTCTTTATATTTTGTAAAAAAATTATTCAATTTATATATATTTTTAGACCATATATTATATTAATTTAGTTAATCATATTCATTCTATCCATTCCCAAGTGAAGGTAATAACAATTATATAAAATAATATTATTTTAATAGTACATCATGTTTCATTTTTGTTCAATGCTTCATGTAATAAATTATACCAAAGAATTTATACTAATTTTCTTAAAATTATTTTCTAAAATATTATAGTTTTATATTATATCCACCATAAAATTAATTTCTATATTGAAATTTTTTCACTATGATATAATCAACTTAGGATAATTCCCCCTCATCATATCAACATGTTCCTATGTATCTTCTTTAAGATAGTGGTTTCAGCAAAAATCATGACCTGATGAGTTGTCATGTTTTAAAAAAATTTCTCTATATTATCCAAAATCTACACTATTTTCTCCTAATAATAAATATCACTCTAAACTGTTACAAAAATGAAGTTCTATATATCTGCTGTGTTCTGTATGAACTTCCTCTGGATAGATACATGGAACACATATTGAACATGAGAGTTATTCAGTAGAATGACCAATTGATAAGCTACCATATTGAAACAATAAATAGTTCAAAAGTTAAGGATATACATCGGGTTTATATTTCGATTATTTAAAAATATCATTAACTTATTCCTATACAAAATTCATAGAAACACCTTGTTATAATCTATAAATTCGATACCACAGAAGTGATCATTAGAATAACATTTCACATGAATTATTTCTTCCTTATGTGTTTCTGAATGGATAAAACAATACATATAATTTATTTAATTATATTATATATATATATATATTTCCCTAAAATCATCCCATTATGTTTTAGTCTTACACATTATTCCATAGAGCATTTTTAATGATCCAACTAAATTCTTGGGTGAAAGCTATTGATGTATGAAAACTCAACCCAAACAAGGTATTGATCCCAATAAACTTTTAAATCCATAAAAATATATCTAATCATATACTCTTGGGTTTCAATCTTTTCATCTTACTGACCACCATTCTAAGGATTATACACTTTATCAAAATTCTACTATATATTAACATCTTGTTAAAGACTTTAATAAAACATTATGATAAACCATAGATCCAAGTTAGATTTAATATAATGAGGTAATCCATTAAACAATTCCACTTCCTTAATATATTCATGGAAATATGATCAAGATATAAATATTATATGATAGATATGATTAATGTTTCATTTTTAAGGAAATAATCTATGATATATATATATATATATATATAATTACACACTATACATGTTTTGTAAAGTCCTATAAAAAAATATATGTCGGTGTTTTGTAAATTCCATTTAGGTATGGGTAATGTTTTTAACATCCCCTAAGACTTTAATATCTTACCATAAACTTTTCAACATACAAAATATCAAGATACAAATTCTGGTGTATCTCACTTAATTCCATCCCACCATAAATACTCATTAAAATATCATTAAATCTTTGTAATTCAATGATGAATATAGAATTAAGAACTAATATTATACTATATCAAATAATTCAATTTTGGTAGGTAATGTACACCAAACTTATTCTGAAACCTTCCATTTCCATCACAATCATGATTAAACTCAGGAAAACATGTAACAATCTTTTGTAGATCCACATCTTCCTTCAGTGCCTCCTTATTATTGATTTTGATTAATGGTTGAACACTCAATTGAAAATGATAATATTTATACCCTTCCTTCAAAATATACACATATATAATTTAAAATTCCATATATATTTTTTATTTTTTTGATCCTCGTCATAGTTAAGGTACATTGATCCTATCAAATTGAATCATTGGACACCTTTTTTGCGTTTACATGGTGGTAGTTTATTAAGAATTCATAATAATTAATCATATCCAAAATTCATTTATAGAAAATATTTATATCCTTTTACATGAACATATAAATTAAAATTCAATGAACAATATATATATAAATATATATCTGATTTCTTAGATAAGATAATGCTTTCATATCTTTAATGAACATCTTTTTTGCATCTAACTCCAAATATTGAGTTGGGATCATTTTCTCACAATCCCTCAGTAATCAGAATGAAAAATCTATCACCATATCATTCTATATAATAATGATTCGTAATCTATTATTTAATTCATCACTATAAATTTAAACAAATTCTCTACTATTCTGTAATGTAAGAACCACTGTAATGATTAGTATTCTCTTTAGTTCCATGAAATATTCATAACATTATTCTATGTAAAGGATCTTGGTTCCCTCTTGAGTTAACTTGTGGAGTATGTGGATATCATTGAATCATTTCTCACAAATCATTTACAATATCCACCCAAATCACAAAAAATTCGTATTTCATTCGTAGTGTTTGTATGGGACCACATTGAATAACATACGTATTTTATGGATCCACAGATATACCCAATCATAAGATAATATTCTCTATAATGAAATATTCTATTGATGAATCACATACTTGGTAAATATTTTTTTAAACATTTCCTTCTATGGGTTCCTTAAAAAAATATTTGAATGATCTCCATTCTCTTCATTACTCGTTGAATAAAAAAATAATACCATCTATAGATACTGCCACAGACATATATAGGTAAAATCTATGGATTCAATCCATTAAAATTATGATGTTCGTTGGGGAATTAGTAAAAACCAAATAGAATACATATATTCTCATAGTTTCCATACATGTTAAATAATGATGTCTTATGTACATCCTCATCAAATAACATTTCACTAATTCGTGTACAAAAACAAAAGGTTATATTTCCATAAATGTCTCCCAGAATATCCTTAATTTTGATAAACCAGTATGGAATAAACATCATTGGTCTGTTTAATAAATTTAAAATATAATCAAACATAAACCTAAAAACAAATGATGGGATCGATAAATCGAAATTTAAACTTATATGGAGACATATATTCTTACAAAAAACATTATTCTTAGATGTTTCATGATTTTTCTAACCAAAATACAATTGGTAAAACCAATTCAACATAAGAATTATTATACCCCATTACATTAATAAATTAATCCTTCCACTTAAATTATTTTAATTACATAATCAATTCCTTGTTCTAAATGATAACTATTGGATTAGGGCATTGACTTGGATAATTCCTATGTTGTCCACACATAATACATTGAATTATTTAACAATTAGTTTCTCTACTAATTTCCTTTCAACAATAATTATAATCCATTATATTTAAGATATTTTTTAAATGTGATTCATTACACCTTATTAATTATTATAATGTCAAATCTTGTTTCCTTTATGTTCACTACTAAATGAACATTAATAAAACTATATCATCATATTATTTAAAATTTCAGAAATATCCAAAATGTTTATAATATTAATCATATAGCATGATATATGATTATAAATAATCATAATATGTTTTACTCTTGTTTTTATCATATTTGGTTTCTCATTTACCCATTTTTTGTCACATTCAATGTAACAGAATTTCTTCAATTTCCCAACATTGGATGAAACCAAAAATCATTTTTTAAGAAATAATATTCATAGTGGTAACCCAATTAATAATGATAATCATTTGTAATATATATCAATCATGGAACCTTATATAAAACCTAAAACACCTTTGGTTTATACTAGGTCTTCCATGAATAATATCTATTAAAATAATTCACAATGTTTCCAAAAGAAAATATTAATTAATCAAATGATATCCCCCAGGAGTGTCAGAACAAGTGTGCATAATTTCCTATTTTGTTTGTACCATGTAACACTCTTGTCAATCCCAATGAAATTTTTTCAAAGTTAATACCATAATGTATATATTTTCTTGAACTGTATCCACTTTTATTATTCGGGGAAGGATATATTACATGGTAGACCACATGGTCTCTTCCTTTCCAAAACAATAAAAATGTTATCCTATTCTTATGATTATCCAAATGTTCTCAATACTCTTTTCTATACATACTTTCTATATGTTTACTAATACATACATCATATACCAACTTTAGTGACATGGAATTTACATACATAAATATGCCATCATTTTAAATGAATATTCATTAAATTTCTCAAACTCAGACCTGTGGAAAATAATGGGTCAGAGTATTTGAATACAAGGTACAAAATCTATTTATTTAGAGAAAGATCATCATTCCATCCCATAAAGTTACTTATCTACCGTAATATTCATAATAATACCCCACTTAAAACATTTCTTCATAACCTGTGTGATGGATTCAAAAGAATGGATGATCTCATATGATAAGTAATGGTAAAAATGGGATATTTCTTTCTATAATCACAGGAATGAATAACATAAGCATAAGGCTATGATATCAGGAACATAACATAAAATTTGAGTACCCAAGATGTACTATATCATAAACAAGACTAATAAAATATATAATTATTATTACAAAAGTCAAGATCCATAATTGTTTGAAATCACAATAATTCATGTACTATAAAATCATTCCATAAAATATTAGAATAAATATAGGTATAGAACCCATTTAATAGTTTAAGTTTAAATATGAATTCCATAAATAATTGTTGATAAAACCTCGTCACATGTTTCTAATTGTGGATCAAACCCATCATCCTATATCCCATTGTGCATCAGGCATATCGACCTATTCACCATTATTATATTAAGATATATAAAGAATTACTAAATTCATTAGAAGGAGACATAGGAAAAAACAATAATACAATCAAAAAAATTTTGTTCTATAATATCATAAACCATTCATCATCTCACAACCTATGAAATTAAAAATGGTTCATTAAAACTTCTCCACTGTGTAACCATTAGAAAGTAATAGGTTTCATAAAAATAATTTCATCATAAGGTTTAAACATTCATAGAAATAATAATAATGTCTCCCTTATAAATATTACATTGTAGAGAATATCTAACATAAAATTATGCCATCATATATATAAAATGATTTTGAATGATAACATAAATCATTTATTGAGTAAAATAAAATTTTTACTTTTTAAATCATTATAATCAAAAAATTCATGAAATAATTTTTAAAATAATTTCCTGAAATTATGATCTAAAACATATGGTTTAATATTTAAATAAATGATTGGTTATAGTAGTGGTAAATTCTTTTCATATTGTACATGGTAAAATAATATTCCTTCCCCATTTTCGGTAAAAAAATAAACATTTCCACAATTAGAAAATAAAAAAAATATTCCTCTAAACAACTTATTTATAAATTATATAATTTTTGTAAATAAAATTAAATAATATTTGGATAATAGTTGAAACAATTGTAATTTTTTTTGAAACACATGTATATATAAGAAGATACATTTTCAAGAAAAAGAGGGGGATAATGTCAATTCTTACAAAATGGAAAACTATATATTTAATCTTTTATGTGATTGAATATAGGTAAATAAATATAAAAAAGTATTCCCTAGAAATATCCACATGACAATATAATTAATCATTTTCATTAGAGATATATAAATTTCTATCATCATCAGAAACATAATAAAAAATTCCTAATAATCATTGAGATTTTATTGAAAATGAAATACCACATTGTTAACATTTGAATCATAAAAATCATGAATTAATAACATAAAAAATTAGATATAATGAAATAAATATTAAATATAAAAATTTTCAATGGGTTAGTATATAAGCCTAATTAAATCAGTTAGTTACAGAACATAACTTCTATCCCATCAAAGCAAATATGTGAAAACATATATGTTATCTCAAATATTTATTCTCATTGTACACATTATGAAATATTTTGTAATAATTATATTTTAAATATAAATTTAAAAAATATTTTTTTTATATTTATCGTATAAAATATTATTTACTTATAACCATTTATCACCACTTTATTAATAAATCATTATGAAAAATCACTATTTTTGGTAATATCTACTTCATTTTACCATATATGTTATCATTATATAATGTTGTACCATTTACATTGATAATAATTACAACATCTACATAATGTAAAAAATTTATCAATATATTATTTATTCATTTTATTTATACTTATATTCATCCAAAAAATTTAACTGGGAAAATGGATTAAACAATTCATGGAGATAGATGGTCATACGTATGGTTGAATATTTTTTTCAAATTTCATTAATGGATGGAATGTAAAAAATTTACATAATAATTCATAATTATTGAATCGTTATTATTTCATGTATATCACATATATTCTTTTAATATACCATAATTCCCATTCATGTAATTCTTTTGTGAAAATTGAGTCACAATTTTTTTTGAGGTGGTAGTCTACTATACATATAATAAATGTTATCATAACCCCAAAAAAACAAGTATGTTATATGTGATATTATTATTATAAATGATTAATTATTTTAAAAATATCTTTTACATATTTTAAATCAATCATAATAACAATTCATGAGAGTCAGTGATGGTAAACAAAAAACATCGGTTCTCGAGGTGCCAATCTGTCACACACATGATCAAGGGTTTTGTTTCCCATATGATTGAAGATGATATATATATAGGAAATTAAATTAAAATATAACATAAAATTATATAATATTATTTTATTTTATTATATCATAAATTTTGAATAATATTTCAATTAGTTAAAGGGATATTAAAATGAAAACATATGGTTGAGTATTATTCTTCTTCTTTAGAGAATACTTTACCTTTACATATAGAGCCTACATATGAGGGATTACTAATAAAAGTAATTCTTAGAGGATTAGTGGATTAATTTAATTAATTAATTTTGGAGGTTATATTCAAATAAGAATGTTTTTGTTAGTGTGTAGTGTAGAGTAAAGTGGGTTCCATTTTATAAGTGAGGGAGAGAAAACACATAGAATTACTGAAATGAAACATATATATGCATTTATATAACATGAAACTAGGATCCAAATTAGATCAATATAAAACTGTAGATGCACAATGTTATAAATATATGAAAAAAATTGTTTTTGAATTGTTTCAAGGTCATTGCATCCCTTCTATTTTTAGTTTAACACTCAGTAAACCAATTGTCACCTTAACCATAGTAATTATGTCTTACTACTTTTAGTTTTCATTGTGGAAAAAAATTATGTTGTAATTATAAGATAATATTATTTATTATGGCTAAAAATAAAATATATTGTCTTCAAAATTCAATTCACAATATTAGATGAATTTAATTTAAAATTAATCCCACAAGCGTGACACAAATAATGATGTTCCTAATAAAAAGATATCCAATGTATTGATTGTTTTTATATAAAAATTCAAAATGAAATAAATTAAAATGAAATAAATATTATTAATTAAAATATAAATAAAATAATTTCTCTTTCCATAAATATTTAATTATTTTTTCAAGTTGTTAAATTATTTAAAAGCAAATACAATTCTTCTTACCATCATGTATTTTCATTATTCACATAAAATTTCAACTATTTTGAATAATAAAATTTCAATCACTCCTTTAAAATATGGTGATTAAAATCTAAAAAATGTAATTAATTTTTTAAAATGAATTTTATAAAATTCTAAAAATTTAAATTTAAAATATGTTTACACAAAGTGATGGAACATTATTTTCAAGAACTCAATGTTTAATTATATAATTATATTTATTTGTATCTCATTCCTTGAAAACATATATGGTGAATTTTAATTCATTTTATTGAATATATAATTTATAAATTCCCTTTCAATCGTTAAAATAATATGATTTATTTAATTTATTCAGATAAAACATGTTTCTGTAAATATAATTCATTTTTTCTGAAAAATTCTTTATTTTCTAATGGTTATTATATTTATTTTTAATTTATTTGTAAAAAATAACTCATAAAATATGTTTGGGAGTGTTTTTAAACAATATTTTTTCTTAATTTAGTTAATCCTACTGATATACACAATTCTAAGGGATAGGAAAAAACATTAATATTAAATAATAATATTTTAATAGCATATCACATTTCATTTAAACATGGTGTTTCATGAAGAAAAAGATATCATTTAGTTTAAATATTTTTGAAAAATAAAATTAAAAAATCATAGGGTCTATGAAGTGTTTTCATGTGATGTTTGATATGATTCCCTCTATTATAGGGCACAGTTATCGTCACCATATTTAACAAAACACCATATCCTTATGATGGATTGTTCATCCACTAAAAAATGAATATTTGTGATCAACCAACTTATACACAAGCACAAATAAAAAAACAAATATTCTAATTCATATATCACCATGAATGAAAACCCTCAACACCCTCAAAAAATAATATTGAATAATAGACATGGATTTCCACAAAAAATGGTTCACTCCTGTCACGAACCGAATATGGTCTCCATCAAACTGGCAGCAGACCCGGCTCATGGCAAGACCCGAAGGACATTCCCCATCCCCACAGTCTGGCACAAGTGCCCGGGCATCATAAAAATTCATTTGGGAACAATTTACCCGAGTTTGCGTTCATAAAATAACCAAAAACAAGCAACAAACCAAATCTGAAAAATTATCCCAAACAAGGCTTAATAAAAATTCAGAATTGAGTACATGGGTTTAAACAAGACAAAAGTGGTCCAAAGGTACATAAAATTAGCATCAAACAGCCCATGAGACTCCACACGACAAGGGGTCATCACCCACAAGCCGTCTCCACAACACCGCACCATCGAGAGAAACTAGCAACCCGAACCGCCATCGCCCAAGGCTTTTCCTTTACCTGTGTCAAACATGATCAAGTCTACTTACACCCAAAGGTTTAAGTAGGGTGTGAGACTAAGCCCAATAGGTTATCACCCAAGGATTTCAAGTGATAGAAATTGTAAAATAAAAGGCTTGAAGAGTTATAAATAGATAATGGTGCATTTATTTCCTAAAGTGAAACTTTGAAAAGAAAATAACATTTAATGGGGATAACTATAAATAATGAGTGAAATTGAATAAAACATTCAAGCTACTGGTTTTAACGTACCTAAATACCATAAAGAAAGTTTAAATGCAAAAAAGGCCACGAGCACCAAGCATGAGAACACCCCTAGGTACTAGCTTGTTGTGATCCCCAAGTACCTCGTACCTCGGTGAAAGTAACCATAATGAAATTCGTTCTCATGCACGAGCCACTATTATAGAGCATACCCATAACCTAGTGGTCTCCAATCATCTCCATTATATTTTTTTTAGTGTTATCCATGTCAGACTTGCTAAGTGAACCGTGGTCAAAACCCCTCCGTTCACTAGAGTACTAGTACACGTTAGCCCACCTAGTTACCCGGGATTCCCGTATTGTGGTCAAATAGTCATAACATGCTACCAAAATCAATTTTCACATATAAATATCCGTTTTTGTCACACACATTCAAAACAGTAGCTACACATTCTTTTCACCTTTCATATAACTCAATAAACCACTTATAATTTCCATAAAACAATTTAAAGACAAGAAATCAAATTTTGCACATTAAATTCATCTAAAATCTCAAATATAAAACCAAATGGAGACAATTATTATACCAAAACATAAATTTCAGCATCAGAACATTTTTATAAATCCAATCCTAGAATTATAAAACAACACCAAGAGGCACAACATGGGTTGCACATGTAAAACACCCATTTTCACACAAAATTGTCACTTAAAAATCAACGGCTTTTAAAATGCTACCCAAATCAATTTTTGCAAAAAAAATACTGAATTATGAACATAATAAAAACAGAAATACAGAAATCCAACTCATTCTACAATACCTACATATGAAATCACCTACCAAAAGAGTCAAACCCCCAAATCCTTGTGCGTCACTTCAACCGCACCTCCGCCGCACCACAAGGGAGTAAGAATGAACCTAAAACCAAAGGATTGGACCAAGAAACTCAAAAATAAAACCCTAGTTACGAAGACCCTTCTTCTGTACATTTGGGGATTCAATAAAAAAAGAAGAAACCCTAAGAAGAAGGGAGGAATAAAGAATAGAAAGAACTTACTTGAGAAATATGGACGTTTTTTGGAGCATCAGAAGATCGGCCCTACATCGCGATGAATATGAGCTCCAAAGAGACGACAACTAAGATGGGGGTGTGTATAGGTTCTATGGGAACGTGTGAGAGGTGGAATCACCAAAAAAAGATAAAAAATAAATATTTTATGAAATAATTACAAAATAATTTTAAAACTGAAAATGGGCTTTCGGGTTGGCCCAATACCTAATTTGATCACCCAAATCCAAGATGATAATGAATTTTTAAGGGGCCAAAATGTTTTTGTGGTTTTAATATTAAAATTATGTCCTTTTTGGAAGTTTAACGGGTGAAAAATGTTGAAAAATGAAGGAGTTATTAAAGAAACAAAATTTACATTCAAAACTGGAAATGGGCTCTCAGGTTGACCCAAATTTTGGAAACCCACTATTTCCTTCAAAAATGCATGGAAAACTACCAAAACAAAGAAATGATGTAAATTAAATGAAAAATACCTTTAAAATTTGTCATGTATGTGACAATTATCCCCACCATGAAGGAATTTCCGCCTCGGAAAGTCAACATGAGGCTTGATTGGAAAACAAGAACGGGTACTCTTCCTCGACCCATGACTTTCGCTCACATGTTTCATGTGTATCATTCCCATGCTTCCATAGAACCCCAACTAATGGAATAGACTTCCCTCAAAGTATTTTGTCTTGGGATTCCACTATTTTCACTAGCCTCTCAATAATAGGCAAATCAGACTCTATCTTCAGTTCTTCCCAACTCAACACATGGGACGGATCCGGGTAGTATTTCTTCAACTGAGAAACATGGAAGACATCATGGATGGATGTCAACTGAGAAGGTAAGGCCAACCTATATTCCACCTTTCCAAAACGATCGATGATCTTGAATGGCCCGACATACCGCGGAGTCAGCTTACCTTTCTTCCCCAATCGACGATGGCCCAAACGAGGAGCCACCTTCATGAATACATTGTCACCCACATAAAACTCTAGGTCTCGATGCCTCCGGTCATCATATGATTTATGATGACTCTGAGCTGTCAATAAACGTTGCCTAATTAATTTTACCTTCTCATATGTCTCCTGCACCATACTCGGCCCCAATAGTGAGGTCTCACCTACCTCAGCCCAACACAGGGGGGACCGACAAGGCCGACCATATATCGCCTCAAAAGGAGCCATTCGAATCAAGGATTGGTAACTATTATTATAAGAAACTCAAACAATCCCAAATGGGTATCCCAAGAACCTCCAAAGTCTAGGACACATGCACGAAGCATGTCCTTCAAAATCTGATTTTCCCGCTCTGTCTGACCATCCGTCTGTGGATGGTATGTTGTGCTCATCATAATCTGGGACCCCAAGGACTTTTGAAGGCCTTCCCATAACCGAGATGTGAAACGAGGGTCTCTATCTGAGACAACTGATGTTGGCACACCATGAAGTCTCACCACCTCCTGAAGATACAAGCGGCCCAACTCATCCACTTTAGATGTATCTCTGATTGGAATGAAGTGGGATGATTTGGTTAGAAGATCAGTCACCACCCAAATGGCATTCTTACCTCGAGGTGTATGAGGTAATCCAACAATGAAGTCCATGGAAACCTCGTCCCACTTCCAGGTAGGAATGGGTAGTGGTTGGAGCAAACTGGAGGGCCTTTGGTTCTCTGCTTTCACCTGCTGGCATGTGTAGCATCTCGACACAATGTCCGCTATGTCCCATCTCATTACAGGACACCAAAACTGTCGACGGACATCATAATACATCTTAGTGGCACCTGTATGGACATCCCACTGAGACTGGTGGCTATCCTGCATCACCACCTTCTGTAGAGATAATGGCACTACTAAACGGCCCTTGAAGCACAAGATGCCCTCGGGAGACGACGACCAATCAGAGGATGTCTCCCCACCATGAAGAAACTTCTTATACCGCTGACAAAGCTCATCACTGGGCTATTCCCATTGAATCAACTCCAACAGAGAAGGATTCAACTAGATTCCCTCCAAGATTGACCCTCCACTATGTTCCTTGGTCTCCACATGCATCTGAGAAAAGATCCCCATCAATGTCCACTCATCACTGGACTTCCTAAAAGCCTGCACTGGAACCCTTCTGCTCAAGGCGCCAGCCACTACATTACCCTTACCTGGGGTATAGAAAATGTCAAAGTCAAACCCTTGCAAGTACTCAATCCAGCGATGCTGACTCATGTTGAGGTCCTTTTGTGAGAAGATATAAGCCAAGATTTTGTGATCAGAATAGACCACAAACTTCTCCCCAAAGAGGTAGTGACGCCACATTTTCAAAGCATGCATCACTGCTGCCAACTCCAAGTCATGGGTTGGGTAGTTCTTTTTGTGTGTCCAGAGTTGGAGAGATCCATACGCCACCACAAGATCATCCTGCATAAGCACGCACCCAAGACCCATACCTAAAGCATCACAATAAACCACATATCCCTTTCCAGCCTCTGGCAAAATCAGCACGGGGCAGTAGTCAACCGCCTCTTCAACTCCTCGAATGATGCCTGACATTCTGGACCCCATAAAAACATCACCCCTTTTCGGGTGAGGGCAGTCATCGGTGAAGCAAGCCGAGAGAAATCCCGAACGAATCGCCTATAATAACCAGCTAGGCCAAGGAAACTCCTGATCTCGAACACATTCTTCAGCTGCTCCCATGACATAACTGCATTAATCTTATCAGGGTCCACTGAAACTCTGTTCTCTGAGATCACATGCCCGAGAAATCTCACCTCCCTGACCTAGAAAGTGCACTTTGACAACTTTTCATAGAGGCGGTGATCCCGTAATGTACCCGAAACGACCCTCAAGTGATGTTCGTGTTCCTCCTCAGAGCTAGAGTATACCAGAATGTCGTCCACGAATACCACAACAAAGGAATCAAGATATTGATGGAACACCCTATTCATAAGTGCCATAAAGACTTCTGGAGCATTTTTCAATCCAAAGGGCATGACCAAATACTCAAAGTGGCCCTAACTGCTTCAGAAGGCTGTCTTTGGGATATCTGACTCCTTCACCCTGAGTTGATGATAACCTGAACGCAGGTCTATCATTGAGAACCACATTTCCCCCTTCAAATGATCAAACAAATAATCTATTCTGGGTAAAGGGTATTTGTTTTTAATTGTTACCTTATTTAGCTTTCGGTAGTCAATGCACAACCGGAGGGATCCATCCTCCTTTTTCGCGAACAATACAGGAGCAGCCTAAGGAGAGACGCTCGGGAGAATGAATCATTTGGATTCTAAGTCATCCAGCTGTATCTTCAATTCCCTTAGCTCGGTGGGGGCCATGCGATAAGAGGGAAGAGATATCGGTTGTGTTCCCAGAGCCAGATCAATCAAAAACTCCACATCCCGCTCCGGGGGAAAGCCCGAAAAATCATCTAGGAATACCTCTGGAAACTCATTCACTACATGAGGTAGTGCACCTTCAGGGGAAAGACCATCCTCTATTATAAGAGAAGAGAACTGGAAGATAACACTTCCCAACTCTGGGAGTGGAGGCCCTGCACGACCTGACCGAGGATCCCATTCTCCATGAAAAACCTGACGACTCCCATCAGGTTCTGTGAAACTCACACGCCGTCTATAGCAATCGATGTGTGCCTGGAAGTGTACTAGCAAATCCATCCTGAGTATGGCACCAAAAAGGTTCATATCTAAGACCAAGAGGTCTCAATTCATCTCGACCCCTGACACAGAAAGCGCACATGATGGGCACCTGAGACCCTGCTCGTTCTTTCCCAGAGGTGTCACCAACTCCATTGCAAATGAAAACAAATCAGTTGGAAAATTCAGAATGTCCACAAAACGGGAAGAAATGAATGAAACAGAGGCACCAGTATCAAAAAGAGCAGCAGCTATAGAAGATGAAATCAAAACGGTACCTCGAACAGTTGACGGTCCCGCCTCTGATCCTACTGGTGCCTGATCCACCGCATGGAGATGTCCAGTCTCTACCTGAAGACGACCGCTAGTTTGTGGCTGTGCCCTGAATTGGCTCTGCCCAGCAGATGGCCCAGCCTTACCACCAAGGCTGACAAATTGAGATCCCCTAGTTCTCGACGGCTCAGACTGTGTTGGCACTCCTCTGGGAGCCATGGATCCTACCCCACTTTGAAGTGGATGCGCTATCCCACAAAAGGTTTGCATGTGTCCTATACCTCTACACTGGAAAGAGGTCTTCGGAGGATGAGGGCATGCTAGATGGATGTGCCCAGGATTCTCACACTGGTGGCACACGACCGATCCCGCATTAGAAGCCGCTGATGAAAACTACCTGGAAGAGTTCCCTGAACTGCCTCCTCATTTCTTCACATGATCCTCCCGCTTCCTTTTCTTCTCTGAGGAGCATACACTTCCCACTGCTGATATTGAACCATATAAACCATCCCCGCCTTTTCTATCAATCTCAACCATGCACGCCCGATCAACGACTTCACCATAGTTCCTCAGCTTAAACAAGAACACCTGGGAGTATATCTCTAGTCTCAAGACTTTCTCAAACCTCTGGGCCTTCGCTTGCTCATTAGAGACAATTTCTGGAGCATAACGAACCAACTCAGTGAAACGGTTGGCATACTCCATCATAGATATATTTCCATGAAGAAGTTCCATGAACTCTCTAGACCTGGCATAAGCCAACACCTCAGGGCAGTACTGTTCATTGAAGACATCCTTGAAATCTCCCCAGTGCATCTACTCATTCTTCCCAGCCTGAAGCACTGACTCCCACCATTTACGGTTGGGACCCTCCAACAGAAAGGAGGCACACTTCACCCCTATCTCCTCGGGGGTTTCTAGGAACTCAAACATACGCTCGATCTTCTCGATCTATTCCTCTGCTTCTTGGGGTTCTGAGCTGCCTCGAAAGGTTGGAGGCTTATTTTTCAGGAACTCCTGGGCCTTGTCCTTTCTAGGACCAGTATCATCCTCTCTAACATGAGATGGAAATAGAGTTGGTCCATATCCTAGATCCTAGATAGCCCGGACCACGGCCTCGACTAGCCTCTGATCAATTGGTGTGGGAGAACTCTCTTCGGCTTCCTCCCGTGGGTGCATGAGAACTTTCTGGGGAGGCATGTTGCTACAAAATGCAATAGTCACAAAACAATAATAAATACCACAATTCTGAAAATTTTAATCAAATACATCAAATATAAATAATCTAAACACATTTTAGTAAAAAAATAAACAACTACTCCACATCTGCCTGATGTCCACATGTGGTCTGCAGCCCACATGTCTCACCTGGAAGTGAAGTCAATCTGTAAATTCCAACATCCCCTGGTGACTCAGGGTCTTCCATGAGAGATGCGGGCCAGACACCCTACTCACAACCAAAACCCCGAGCCCTGACAGTCCTAGCTCCTGTCTATCTCGACTCATCCCAAAATAACAATATAACCCAAAAACTTTAACCTCCTCTAATACCATTTTGTCATGAACCGAATATGGTCACCATCAAACTAGCACCATACCCAGCTCATGGAAAGACCCAAAGGGAATTACCCATCCCCACGGGTAGGAACAAGTGCTCGGGTATCATAAAAATTCATTTGGGAATGATTTACCCGAGTTTGGGTTCATAAAATAACCAAAAACAAACAACAAACCAAATATGAAAAATTATCCCAAACAAGACTTAATAAAAATTCAGAATTGATTACATGGGTTTAAACAAGACAAAACAGGTCCAAAGGTATATAAAATTACCATCAAACAGCCCATGAGACTCCACACGACAAGGGGTCATCACCCACAAGCCGTCTCCACAACACCGCACCATCGAGAGAAACTAGCAACCCGAACCGCCATCACCCAAGGCTTTGCCTTTACCTATGTCAAAAATGATCAAGTCTAATTACACCCAAAGGTGTAGGTAGGGTGTGAGACTAAGCCCAATAGGATATCACCCAAGGATTTCAAGTGATAGGCATTGTAAAATAAAAGGCTTGCAAGAGTTATAAATAGATAATGGTGGCATTTATTTTTAAAAGTGAAACTTGGAAAAGAAAATAACTTTCAATGGGGATAAATATAAAGAATGAGTGAAATTGAATAAAACATTCAAGATACTAGTTTTCACATCCCAGAATACCATAAATAATGTTTAAATTCCAAAAAGGCCACGAGCACCAAGCATAGGAAAACCCCTAGGTACTAGTTTGTTGTCAGCCCCAACTACCTCGTACCTCGGTGAAAGTAACCATAATGAAATTCGTTCTCGTGCACAAGCCACTAGTAGAGAGCATACCTATAACCTAGTGGTCTCCAATCATCTCTATTATATTTTTATAGTGTTATCCATGTCAGACATGCTAAGTGAACCATGGTCAAAACCCCTCCGTTCACTAGCGTACTAGTACACGTTGGCCCACCTAGTTACCCGGGTTTCCCGTATTGTACTCAAATAGTCACCACATGCTACCAAAATCAATTTTCACATATAAATATCAGTTCTGGTCACAAAAATTCAAAACAGTAGCTACACATTCTTTTCACCTTTCGTATAACTCAATAAACCACTTATAATTTCCATAAAACAATTTAAAGAAAAGTAATCAAATTTTGCACATGAAATTCATCTAAAATACCAAATTTATAACCAAATGGAGACCAATATTATACCAAAACATAAATTTCAGCATCAAAACATTTTTATAAATCCAATCCTTGAATTATAAAACAACACGAAGAGGCACAACATGGGTTGCACATGTAAAACACCCATTTTCACACAAAATTGGCACTTAAAAATCAACCGCTTTTAAAATGCTACCCAAATCAATTTTTGCAATAAAAATAATGAATGATGAACATAATCGAAAAATAAATACAGAAATCCAACTCATTCTACAATACCTAAATATGAAATCACCTACCAAAAGAGTCAAAACCCCCAAATCCTTGTGCGTCACTTCAACCGCACCTCCGCCGCACCACAAGGGAGTAAGACTGAACCTAAAACAAGAGGATTGGACCCCGAAACTCAAAAATAAAACCCTAGGTACAATGCCCCATATTCGGGACATTTTTTGATTCAATAAAAAAAGAATAAACCCTTAGAAGAAGGGATGAATAAAGAAGAAAAACAACTTACTTGAGAAATCTGGACGTTTTATGGAGCTTCAGAAGTTCTACCCTAAATCGAGATGAATCTGATCTCCAAAGAGGCGAAATCTAAGATGGGGGTCTGGCGGGGTTCTATGGGAACGTGTGAGAGGTGGAATCACCTAAAAAGGATAACAAATAAACATTTTATGAAATAATTACAAAACAATTTTAAAACTGTAAATGAGATTTCGGGTTGGCCCATACCAAATTTGATCACCCAAATCCAAGATGATAATGAATTTTTAAGGGGCCAAAAATTCTTTTGTTCTTTTAATATTTAAATTAAGGCCATTTTGGTAGTTTAATGGGTGAAATTTTTTGAAAAACTAAGGAGTTATTAAAGAAACAAAATTTACTTTCAAAACTGGAAATGGGCTCTCAGGTTGACCCAAATTTTGGAAACCCACTATTTCCTTCAAAAATGCATGGAAAACTACCAAAACAAACCAATGATGTAAATTAAATGAAAAATACCTTTAAAATATGTCATTTATGTGACAAATCCCCACTATATATATTTCATTACACCACTTCTTAGGTAATATCCCAAACACTTCCAAAATCCCCTGATGTGCCTCTCCTCCATATCCATGGTCACCCATTCTAGGAAACACCAATCTAGTATCATTTTCTAATTTACCATACCATGGTACCCTGATCAATCCATGGTGTCACCTCTCACCGTTGTAGGTCTCCTTATATTCTCAACAAAACCCCGGGTCACCATACCTGCATGCATTTCAATAAAATCACCATTACTCATCCACACAAAAGTTCTCATCAATATGAAACTCAATGGGAATCACACATACCATGAATATGACATCCCTTACACCCCTTGGAGATTCTCATGAAAATATACACCTAAGATCATTCTCTTCTTCGTGAAGAGTGATCCTTAAATGAACCATCCCACCAATTCATTCCAAATATATGACTTGATATCCTCAGAAAAAACGAGTATACACTCGCGTTCTCATCAATCAAATAATTTAAATCCTAATCACATGAGTTTTATCAAATCAAACCTCATATAACATCCCTAAAACACATACCATACACTAATACATGTTAACATTATATAAAAATAATGAGGAATCTCATCCACATTTAGGATAATAAAACAATAAATGGAAACTCAATAAATATTCCCTAAATCATTATATTTCACCCCCGATTCTCCCATTTTTGATCCAGAAATATTGGAACACCCTCCAATATGGCTAGTCATCCCATTATTATTTTCCTCTCTACACTCCACCTTGATACCATAAGTAATCATAGTGATTCACATTTGAAATCCTAAGGAAATTCTCATTCCATAAATAAACACTCTTAGGGGTATCCAAATCATTAGTAAGACCCATACCCATATTAATATCTTCACACATTCATAAAATTCATGTATCATCCCCTACCAGTATCATGTACATCACTTATATTAAGGGATTTTATAAACATCACCTAATAATTTGAATCAATGGGAACTACATAACATACCATCAACAAATATATTGTTGTTCAACCATTGAAAATTCCATGAACCTGATATATAGGGATTCACCCTATATGTAATTATTGGAATATAAAATAACTGAACCCACATCTTCAAAAAATCAACCAAAAAAAATCATGAAAATGTTTTTGGGATGTATGCACAACAGGGTTCCCATGAAATGTGTGGGAAATATATCTCATCAGGGTATCACAAATTTCCCCAAATATATTCCCTAATATTTATCCATACATGAGGAAAATAAACTTGTAATACAATTACATTGGATTTCATATTATAACCATCCCATTGTGACTCTATGTTCCAGTCGGGCCACCAAAACGCCATAACATTCCTACATTAGATCAGTTTGAGAATTCATACATTACCACCTACTAAAGAACCTATAACCTAGTATGTACATGGTGACTATGGGTTTTTCATTTTATTAATATGGATAACTACCCAAAATTGAATGGTTTGGCCTTATTTCCATGAACAAAACAAACCCCTCACTATTGGGATGTCTCCTTCTTAAAGTCTCATCTCGACCTTCTCACCCAAGGTAGGGTCTATCTATCAAGCTATAATCCAATTCTCAATTTGGGAATTTTTTAATAAAATTTCCCCTGCAAAATCCTTTTCACCCTTTTAGAGGTTATCTAACAATTGTTTCATCACATTACAACTAAATATTTTCCATCTCACTCGATGTGGTTTGAACACTACCCTCTCAATCAATGTAGGGACCATATCACAAAAATATTGGACCTCGTCTCACAGACTGATATCCTATGTGAACCATCTCAATCATGGTGGGTCCATAAATGACTCATACGTAATCATCAAACATTGAACCCAACCCATCGTATAACTCAAATTCTTATAACAGAAATCAAGTCCTTGAGGAATTATCCCCTCACCTTGAACCTGTCTCGTAATCCATATAAAATATGTTTTTACTCTTTGAATTCTCATCACACCCTCTATGGAATCCATTTTTTCTTCGAGTCTGATTATGGACTTTACTCACTATATCCATATAATATCTAACACACCCATTGTGTTATCAATGATTATAGGGTCCACCTAATATAGAACCTTGGAGGTCATTAGAAATCCCCATACAATTCCATAATTTTATCCCCCACTCAGGTACAACCTCATGTAACTCTTAAAAGATCTATAAACCAATAAATTTTAATCAGCCTCTATATCACACTCATTTAGTCCCAATGGATTCATCCTTTTAAAAGTTCTTTCCATGCATCTTTCCTCCCTTATGAGTGTTCTTCTTAACATGCTTGATATATAGTGTCGACTCCCAGATCACTCTAAGAATATGACCCTCAAATATTCCCCAATATCCATAGAATCTAAATATGTATTTCCATATCTTGTATCACATTATGAGGCATACCATTGTAACTTTTATACTCAATCATAACCATTTCCTCTTGGCGACATAGCCACCAAGAGATCCCAAAACACTAAAGGGTTAACAATTTCATATTCCACCTCCAAAAGGCTCACACCCATCCTATCTCTTTCTCGATGCAGATATTGGACCCTATTCCTCAACCTAATACCCTGAAATATGTCATAAGACAATGAATAATGAATAAAAAATCATATATTATAGTATTTAAGGGCCATAAATCCTAAAATATATAGTTTACACCAACACCAAGCTTATGTCATCCCCATCCTAGACTTACATGAATCATTAAAGAACACATCAGCACTTGAGATCATATCACATTCCATACGACACAAAACAATATTTATAAACCATTATAATGAGTTATTTTTTTATTCTAAAGAGGTATATCCATTGGAAAAAAAACAGGTCAATGTCCCAAAAATACTTAATTGAAAACCCATTTATTCCCCTTTTTGATACCTCCTCTTTTTATACTGGGAGAATGTGCTATCTATTTAAGATGATTAAACTATTCTAATATGAAATCATCATTGAAACCCAATATAGAATCATCATAAAATCAGTGGCAATGAAGTAATATAATAACTATGTGATTTGGAATGAATAAAATACTTCAAATCACCAAATGTACTCCTAGAGAACATACTATAACATGGGGTATCCATGAGAGGAATGTGAGTGTGATGGATATTCATATAAACCTATCCTGAAACCTAACATCCCAAAAAATAAGATGGCATTAACTAGTTCATTACCGGACCTCCCCCACTAAAAAATAGATTATGAGTCTCATTATGGTGTATCCAATATATATTTTGGTATAGTTCCCCTAATAGGTGTATGGATATGCAAAATCCTAAGGGGTGAAATTGGAACATCAACCCTATCTACATCTCAATGTAATAACGCAATTTTTCATGGTGTAACCAATATTTGAGAGGGAAGCCAAAGGGAATGCCTCTTATAGACCCTATATGGTGTGGTAATTATGGTGTGGTAATGGTCTCTTTAACCAAGTCCATAATACATAGTGTACCATGTATTTTAGTATAATCATCTATAAATGGTAGATGGCCCAAACATGATGGATTCCCCTCTATGGAATGGTACTTATAGTTGTGCCACGTGGTATCCACCCAATGGGAGACATCCATGTGATATTACATAGGATATGTTATGGTGATCCTTCCAAAATAACCACACCATGTCCTCCTTGTCTATGTTTTAATACAATAAAACAACCTTTTCTTATTCATTTCTCTTGGATGTAGAAGGAATTTCAAAAGCAAGGCCCACTAAATGATTCTCTAAAGATCATTAAAGATCCAAAAAAACTAGGCATTGTTTCACATAAAAAAACATATTCTTGAGCTGTCACAATGCTTGGATCCCTGATTTCAATCCCAATTTTGGAAATTAAGCCTTATATGCATCAAAATACCTATTCCCTCTTAAAATAAACATTCCAATGCTATTTGGGTCATCACACTTCCTGATGTACAACAGTAAGGGAAACTTCACTATTTTTTCTTGGTAGTGATTCCTTTTGATTTGGTCTATCAATTACATTTTCATTTATGAACCTATCAATGAACGGATCTCTAAATCAGGAACATTCTCATTAATACTCTATATTTAAAACTTTTTTCTAGATATTTACAAACATCGTGTAATTTAACAAATACATCCATGATCATTAAATCATATTTGTGTGTGTAGACTCAAGAGGGAAATTAAAATCCATAAGTGATCACTATAGGAATCATTGAACATCTTAACTATACCCTAATAAATATTCATAGTGTTTCACATAGATAAAAAAATTATTATAACCCTAGTGAATGGATATGCTGGTCACCTACACCTATACTTGTTTAAATTGACAACATACATAACTCTTAACCCCTTGAAACCATAAATGAAAATTTCCCAAACTGACCTCATTAGTCTCTAAACTACAAGGACGGCATCTATTTCATATAACTTGGCTTTCATTCCACGCTAATATTAGCTAGCCCATTAGAGAACCACCAGGAATAGTAGTTATACCAACTCTTCAAATCCAAGAACACCTTCAATAGGTTAAAGAAAAGTGAATAACACCACAAAATCAAAAAACACAAATTTTAGGCCTTATCCTATTAAACATATATAAATTACATGTCTTTATAAAAGAACATAAAAAATAAAATACTATATATATAATCCAATTTTTGGAAACAATACATACAAAAAACACCTACCATTAAAAATAGAATCACAATTGAAAAATCCTAAAATAATTAAAAATAAAATATCATACGTTTAATATAAAATGGTCCTAAGACAATTTAAAATGTTTAATTTCATCACACCAGCTCCCATCATGAACACTAATAGTTATTTGCACAGTCAACACCCCTAAACACATGATTCTCCTAATCCACAGTATCCATTATCACCAAATATCTATTAATTATCAAAATATAACACAAAATGTGTGCGTAAAATGATTATTATGGGGTGAGTAAAAACATAACTAGTATGTCACCTCAAAATAAAAAATAATTTCCAAAAAATAACTCAACACAAGACTAAATGTAAGGAAGAACAAATATAGGGAAATTAATGATATTATTAAAATATGGAGACCCACTATCAATGAAAAAGTTCTGAGTCATCATATTCTAGCTCCATAAGTATTTTATGAAAGGGGTAACCAAAAATAAGTGTGTAATTCTAATTATTTTACTATAAAAAACCAATATTTCTTAAAATACACATTGTTACAGAATCCATAGTGGGGGATGAGCTTAATTGTTAGAAAAGAGAACCCAAAACCATAGATTATTGGGTGTTCTTAAAATCATAATGTTTTTGAGAGACGAAATATATATCATCACTAGGTCACAAGCGGTGTATAAAAAACCATGTAACCTATGTTCATCTCACTAGAACCCATCCATCATCCCCATGAAGCTAAATCACTCAAACTTACCAAAATTACATTTAAAAATTATCTGCTAAATATTATGAAACTTCAATCATGTTTTGTATGTTAAAATTATCAGAATGGGTTACTAACATAAAAAATAACAATACCTATTAATATTGAATGAATGGAACCAAAGAGAGTGTACAATCAGCCATGGAGTGTGATCTATAGCATGCTACATAGTGATATGAAGAAGGGGTTAGTGTGTAGTGGGGTATGTTTCCACCCATGCATGGGTAAGGTTATAGTTTCTTGAAAAAATTGGTGATAAACCAAGTGGGTTAGTTTAGGGAAGACCTAAATTGTGGACTACTATAGGTCTAGAGGGTTTTTTAGGACACCTAGTTAGAGGTTAGCCAATGTCAACCATGGTATGTGATATGTAATTTGACCCAACCCATTTGTTTACTAACCTATATAATTGATCTAGTTCATTTTGGCTATTAACTATTCTATTTGGCTATAATGCTTCCGTTTCTTGACCCGGATCCTAGAACTCGACTATATTCACCCCCTTGTGAGCGTTACCTGAATTTTTAAATGCACTCTACCCACCATGTGGTTGGTGTATATAATTTGGTACCAATTCAATCAATTGGATGGGATAACATCCTAGTTTTCCAAACCCCATTAAATCCATTTCTATAAAACTTTATAAGATGATGCCATCCACATTCACATAAACAACTATTGTCTTTCTTCATGGGCACATTACAATGGAATGTAACTATATCCCTTCATCCTTATCCCACCCAGGACACAATGATGGAACCTTGATAGTCGAATAAAATCTCATACATTCATGTGTCAACTGTTATAATGCACTAGACGAATTTTCACTGTCAACCCATGTCGCTCGATGTGCTCCACCTAGTCACACTATATCACTATCATCAGTACTTTACTAACCTTAAACTATATAATGAACCAATGATATTTTTTCAACACATATCATTATTATGGGGAAATTAAGAGGATAGAGATATAGAGTAATGGTCAATTAATAGGTATGTGTGGTGCTTAGGTATTCCCAATCATCCCCTTATGATCTACATCACACCTGATCTGTCCAGTGTTGTTTTGTCGGGTCCAGTTCGTGGATCAAAGTGAGAGGGGATGGTTTCCAAAAATTTGGTCAAACCACACATCTTTTCCATTAACCATTCCTTATCAATAATCTCAGAAAGCAATGAATTCAAAATAATAATAGAAATAAAAAATTTATTCAGAGAAAGTATTAAAAATTGAAAAAGTGAGCACTTCTAATATATGAGTAATTAAGAAATTAAAATTATGTATTATCCAACATTGATAATTTCTCTTCATTTAATTTTGATCCATATATGCTCTATTATATAGTGGCTCCCTATTAAATAATTTAAGAACACTCACTACTCTATGGTTTTTATATGAATGGATTCTAATTATCAAATTTGTGGATTAAAAATGTTTTTATTAAACTATTATTTTTTTAATTTTAAATTTCATTATATGTAAAACATGAACCATTCAAGGATCTCAAACATGAATTTAATTTATATATACAAAGTTAAATAATTTACTATAATTAAATTATATGGTGATGGATTTTCAAAACATGTATTCATTTAAGAGATATTAAAATATCATATCATCCACAGACATGGGAAGATAATAGTATTATATGATTACAATATTGAATATTTATTGATAATTCGTGACATAAATAGAAAAAGTGAATCCACTTTTATAAATATTAATAAATGTATTTAAAATATCAGAATAAAAATCTCTATCCATTTAATTTATCCTTTAGAATTATGTTTTGATAATTTTTCATTTATCCTTAATAATTATTAATGATGAAATACTATATGATTATGCCACGCTATTGTGATTATTATTTTAGATAAATTAATATGATTTATTTACTCTTATTTCATATTTCTTTGTTATTACTTATGATCCTTATATATTATGAAACCTTTTTATTCTTATTAAAATATATAATATATCATCGTTATAATTATTCTAATTATATCCTTACTATGTTTTTTATCTCATCCATTATTTTATTTCTTGTTAGTAAATTATCCCATGTAGAAATAAAATTTCAGAGAGGAAAATAATTATACATCAAGGATAGAAATAATTTATTATGTAGTTTTGTTTTAAAAAATATTTATTATGTACTTAATCCCTCAAAATTATTATATATTTATGTTGTCCCAAACAAGGGTGATTGCCCTGAGAGGTGGGGTGAATGTGTGTAACTCCCAGTGTTTTATGAAATATTTTATAATTTATTAAAAATATTTGATGGATATAATTAAATTCTATTCCATGTTATTCATTATTTACATGAAACACCATGGTAATTTTTAACTACACACAACACTATGATTGTCTTTTATTACACAAAATACTGAGTTTTACCAAACTAAAATATACTATTGATGTTATTATTTAATATGATAATTATTTCCTAGTGGTTAGAAATGTGGGAATAAATAATATGATATAAATTATTAAAATTTATATTTTTTACATATTTATTTGTTACATATCGATTAGTAATACTAAAATAAACATTTAATGGAAAAAATTATTGTTTTCTAAAAAACTGTATATTTTCTAAATTTTGGTTTAAACATTCTAGGTGTATATAATCTAAAATTAAATTTTAACAATTTAAAAAACAAATTTTAAAAAAAATAAACATATTTTTTGAAATCATAATATAAAATTTAGATTAGGGATTTTTTTGATAAATATTTTTTGATGAATAGTTAAAAATACAAAATATTAATTGAAAACAACAATTTAATTTAAATAATTTATGAGATTTAACTATATATTTAATTGATTTTAAAATAAAAATAGTTTAATTAAACATATATTAATCCAATATAGCTCATTATAATCAATTTAATATTGTTATTGAATATTAAAACAATGTAAATTTTTGATAATTTGTTTCTCATTAAAAACACTCTTTCTCATCCAGATTATAGGGTTAATTTATAATTAACTTATTCAAATTATAGGATTTTATTTTAAAAAATTGGTACCATTTTTTTAGTTATTATAATTTATAATATCTAGTAAATATTGATTTCTTTTTACCAAGGGGATTAGTGAAATAAGTTTTAATTAATTATAGTTATTAAAGAAAACCCAATATTATTTTGTGGTTAAACATAGAGTATATGTCGTAAGAATGACCCGGAAGTTGTCCAAAATTGATTGTTTTAAAAGTTTCGACCATTGTGACCCAATTCTTTAATATTATTATTTTTATGACACTATTCCATGAAAGTGACCCATATTTCAAGTTATGTAAAGAAAAAGAAAAAAATGTTCATTTCATCCTTTTAATTTCAATTAAGAAATGGAACATAGAAAAACAATATATGTTTGGTTAAAATATTTATTTTTAAAAATAAATAATTTTTTTCATTATAATTTTTTTATTTAATGTAGATTATATATTTAAAATATATTAAAAAGAAACACCAATTCAGGAATTATTTAGTTAATAATTAACTAAATCAATTGATAATAAAAATATTAAAATTGTAATAAATTGAATAAATTGTTTTTCTACATTATTATTTGTGTTTATATATCAGGTTAAACATGTGTGAACATGATCGATTTTATTTCCATTATTGTATTCATTTTATTCATTTAAATTAAATTAATAATGCAAATATTGATCTTAATGTCATTTTATAAGACATGATATTTTATTAATTGATTTAAAATTAACAAAAATAGTATCTTCATTAAAAAAATTAAATATTAAAAAATATAAACTATGGTACATTCCCAAACAAAATTATATATTATAATGACTATATGGGTCATTAAATAATAAAAATAGTTAACATAGTTATAGTCAAGCGATGTTTTACGTATTACATGATCTTATATTAATGCTAATTTCCAAAACAAATAATATTTATAAAATATAAATTAGATATTATATTTTTAATTATTCAGTAAAAATTATATAATAACTATCATCCAGACAAAGTCTTAAGAAATAAATTACATAGGTTAGTAAACTAGTTTACATAATGAAAACACAAAATTGTAAAAAGAGGAACTTAACAGTTTAAGAACATAATTTTTCAAACATTTTAAAAAATAACGGTTTGGGTTATCTATCAAAAATATAATCAATAAAAACATTTAATTATCCTTTTTGGAGCAATATGCGGTAATATTGTCCTCCCAATAGTAAATAAGTTTGATTATTTTCAAGAATTCCACTCCACCTCAATTATAAAAGGGTAATCAATCTCTCTCATTATTAACACCTCTCAAGACATTTCCCATGAAAAATCCTAGAACAATAACATCTCATATTACATACCCCCTTCCTATAATCCTCACATTGGGCATAATCCCACCATGGAAGTCCTTTAGTGTAGTAAAAAAAGAAGACACATAAAGAAGAGGTAATGTTTTCCATCTCACATTTTATTTCATTTATTCCTAAATCATATTTAATTACATTTTTATCAATATTATATAAAACCCTAATTAACATAAATATTCTAATAGTTTTTTAATTTCAGGTTAAAACTTTATCTTCACACACAACCATCAAATATGTTATGAAATCATTATTCAAGTGTATAGTGGACTACCACCTCATGATCCGATGTCATTTTTGTTTCCATTAACAGTATCCATGGTTGGTAATTATGATGGGAATAATGTTTATATATTATATATATATGATATTTTTTTTGTGTTTTTTTCTAATGTTAAATACCACATAACTTCAAAAGTTCCATTTTTTGGGAATATGATAACGTCATTTGTGTGTACGGAGGACTTCCACCTCACAAAGCAACGTATTTCATTCAGGCTATAAATGGAATTTATTGTGGATAGGTATAATAAAAATTTGTGATATATAGAACATAAATATAATTCTGTATTGATAATATGTTAAAAAAATTATTTCTTTTAATACATCCTGAAATTTGAAATAGCGTTTATCCAGATGTATGGCCTACCGTCTCCATGAACAATGTATTCCATTTACTATATCAATATTTTATAGATTATTTTAAATACATATATAATTAATATATATTATATTTTTATCATTTTTATCATTAAGTATATTTTGAAATCATGGTTCTGTTAAGAGAACAAAAAAACTACCAATAGTTAAAACATTCAAAAAAACCGATTATTAAATAAAACATAACTTTAACAAGGTAATCTTAATATAATGTTAATAAAAGGGTGAAAAAAATCATATATAATATGATATATATAGATATTATTCATTAATAGATTTATAATAATCATACATTTGTTATATATGTTTTTTTGAATGAGTAGGATGAGTGTCAAGTGTTATGGTAAGGGATATCCATCTCACATTTTTTTTGAGACACATGATATATTCTATGCCATTTCATTCTATGTGGTTTATATAATTCCATAGAATATATTTATTGATTATTCTTCTCATATTTACTGGTATTTTCATATCCATTTTTTATCTCCCTTTTATAAGTTTTACAACTCCAAAGATACCAAATTGGTTATGTATTTTGTTCTCAACGTTTTTTCTTTGAGACGTATGTTCTGATATGCACCTAAATTCATTATTGATGTGTACATATAACCCATGTGACATCTAATAACAAGAATTTATCTACTATAAGGATAATTTATGTTGGATTTTATGTTATTCCTTCATTGGTCTTATGATTTGATCTTACCAATGTTAAAATATTTATGATAGAATCCCATTGTTTATCATTATTATTTATTATTAAGTCACTAATGATGAAATATCATGGTTTACCTCTCAAGAATTCACATTACATTTCCAATCCTACAGTTAATTATTCTACCTCATTTAATGGTACTATTTATCTACTCCTTGTTACATAATATTATTGGTGTTGGAATCCATGACATTAAATGCATCAACAAAGGAATAAAATTAACAAAGGGGCTTGCCTAATGAATCTCCATCACAGAGCCTTCCAACTCTATGAACAGAACTAATCCAATAGAAAGACCTCATCTTGACTATTATAGATAAAATATGGAAGCCTCTAAAATTATAATGTGGAAAGAGAACATTGTATTGAAGAGACTAAAGCCTTTTCGAGTCGGACGAAGCTACCTCCGATCATCAAGTGACATCATATTCACTTTGAGGCCATGGAGAATCACAGTGCCTAAATCCTATAAATATACAGATCACCCCCCCTCAAATGATTGATACCCTAAACTTTCACATTCTATCCTCTCATTTTGTGAAGCCTCCTATGCTCTGTGAACCAGCAATAAAATCCATCATAAATGTTACCCAATCTTTGAAAACTATCATTCCCCTTTCACACTTTTTTCCATCACTTCAAGTGGGGATTCCCTCCTTTAATCCTTAGGTCCATCAGAAATTAGGATTCACTTTTGGGTACTTGGGAATTCATAGAGATATTTTCCTTCACGAATCACCCTCAAAGCACATATCAACACCATTCTTTAGTTGGGTCATCATACATCGTAATTCTCCTTCATTCATGAAGTCACTATTAGCCATGCTTCATAAAGAACCATTCATCCTGAATCTTCTTCTATTCAATTATCACCAAATCTCCATGAATCCCTTTCTTAGAAGGATTATTCCTTCATTAATCTCTATCTTATGTGGCCCTCTAGGCTTTTACAAGGTGATTTAAATGTCTTGGAGTTGTGTTTCGAGTTTTTATTCCTTGACTTATGGTTCCTCTCATAGGCACACTAATGGCATTGATTCGGCATAGAGTCACACTAATTTGGACCCACCTAATTGGAAACTCATCCACCTCATTAATCTCAGGAGTTTCATGTTCCTTCACCACCCCATGTGTGGGTCCGTATAAGTTTTGTAAGTCCAAGGGGAGAGGAAGGAGTCGTCGTCATCTGATCTAGATGATTTTAAACTACATATCACCCCTTATCCTCAAAATATGTGGTTAAACAATGTACACCACATGTGTGATGATGTTGGGAGGATTTGATGGAAAAATTGCATCAGAGTTTCCCCACCTTCTCTCTACGTTTGAACTTTGTCTCCTTGCGCACCTCGAGGAGTCTCTATGTAAACCCTAACACACTAGGACATGGAGTTAAACATACGATGGCCATATCTTCCTTATACATCAAGTTACCCTCATCCGGATTCCCACCTAGATTAATTCCCAATTTTCACCCCCCCCCCCCCCCTCATGATGCAGCTCTCACGACACTATCTTCTGACCCAGTTCTACCTATGGATTCACACACCAAGAATGACTCATGTAGGATTAGATAATGTAGTGTCCATGACATCCTCGTTGGGATTCTTTTGATGTGTATTTCCCAACAGTCCTTGGGTCAATAAACGTGAATAAACTCCATTCCCCTCATCCCAAATGATTTTAAACTATATTCTCTAATTTGAACTAAATGTAATTTGATACCTACCCTCTAAACAGGGTATGTTGGAAGCCAATTTGACGTTCATGGCCATCGCATCCCTACATCCTTCATTATTGACTACTTCACATTAGTTTACATTCATCCCACATGATATTAAAATACACCCTCCGAACTATACGGTGTCAGATACCTTCCAAGTACGTAGGCCACCCCTTCGAGGCTCAATTCAAATAAATGGTAACTCTAGTTCTCCCTCTTAGGACGTGACCTCATGATGTGATATCATCCCCTTTTAAAACACATAAACTAGGTACTCCTACCTCAGGTGTTTTTATCCATCCATTTTGGCCATTAACCATGTGTTAGACCATGATGTTGAAGGGTTTTTTCCTTTTTGTACACCCAACCACATTTTTTATCATTCCAAGGATTCTAACCATGCATAATCCTAACACTTCACCATACTCCTTCATCCATGAGTGATCCTGATGCGAGGGATTTCTAACCATGGAAAAGCCCTAGAATACCTTCAGACCGTTGTTCTTTGTGTGCACCCTTATTCCATTATCCATTATAAATAATGTGGAATTTGATTTCCTTTCATGGGGACACATAGAATGCCTCTCTGAGGTTTAATCCCCCCATCCATGTCCAATCCTGGACTTTCCTTCGATCCCTTGTCATTCAGAAATATCATGAACTAGTATAATGGTTCTACTTCCTTCAGGACCCCATCCATTCACTCCATCTTCATGTGCCACCTTCTCAGGTGTACCATTGCCCCATCGAACTACATAGACATTGATTCCCATTCACGCAGACACGTAGGAATCCTCGTTGTGGTTCATGTCCAACACATACATCATCTTCATGTAGGTTCCATATCAATCACCATCCACATCTTTCAACCCTCCATCATTCATATTAATTTCTATCTGAGTTACCACATCCTTTAGGGTTCATGAAATTCATAAATGAAACTTCTCATGTATAATCCCTAAATGCACCCTTACGAACAACTTGAGTTTTAATCTCTATCTTCAACATATGGTATGCATGAATCCTCCCCAAGTTCCAATCCCAGCCAATGGGAAACACTGGAGTCCCCTATAAGAGGTGAACCCTCTATGATCCACCTATTGTGGTTTCTAGATTATCCTCCACAGTGTGAAACCTTCCCTTTTTGGGATACTCTATCATAGATATATCCTCATTGGATGTTTTGATCCATCAATCCGACAAAAAATCTAGTTTATCCCTCTTAGGGATGTACTCGCCTGTTCTACTCTCATTAGTGTTCTATTTAGTCTGATATGTCTCCTCTAAATGTTAAACTCGTGGATTTCTCCATGTTAAGAACGAGAATCAATAGAAAACATTAGAGGCATTCCTCTAGAATTGGATTCTATTTTATATTCATGGGAAGACTTGGGTTTTTGTTCCCTTGAGAAGCCCTCTAATGAATAATAATAAAGGTGTTTTATTTTTCTAGAATAAATACATGATAGAGACGCCTATGCATGTCTACTCTCATGAACAAAGGCTGATTCCCTTACATGAACCCCTTGGAATGTCCTGATAAAAGCAGCGTAATTAACTAGGATCCACAATAGAATAGTACCCAAAATGAGTTTCCAAAAAAAGGTTTTCATCTATGAGGGTGACCCATATAAGGCAATGAGTTAATATGAAGAATCTATAGAAGGTGGAAATGATGTACCATCATCCATTTTCGATCATAGAAAAACATCCATAGAAAAGTGAAGGCATATCATTATCTTTTGGAAAGAGGGAATGCATAGGACAAATAAAATTCTTAGTGAAAATCAACAAGCTCATGTGGCATGTCCCAGTGGAAGGCATCGAAAACACAAATGGTGAACATGGAAATGATTAGTTCTACTCTAACTATTTTTATTAGTATCACTTATCGAATCAAAAGAATAGTGTGTCACCAGATTAAAATATCTGGTACTAGTTACCTTTCGGGAAATAGTGGGAATGGATTGAAACTCACCATAATTTGGGACAATTGATCTTGGGGCATTCTAGTATGTGGCATAGTATGTTTGAATATTTCTCTCCAACCATGGAATAATTTACAAATTGGGGAATTGTGAATTTTATTCATAACATATGTGATGATGGATGAATCTTCATTCTATGAAGGACCAATGTAACAGCCAATGGAAACTAGTCTCTTCATGCTCACAGGCGCAGGGGCAGGGGAAATTCCAACACAGATACACTATCAGGCTCTGAATCCACCATGACATCTTCCACAACTACAACTGTTGGGTACCCATGCAACATATGTCCTCTAAAATCATCAATAGGAGGGTGATTTATATTTTTGTTCACTGATATGAACAGGAGGGGTTCATCACAACAAGGGATGTGACCTACCAATATTTGGAATCTTCTATGCCCCAATGTCACCACCTCCCCCAAGGGTCGCACATGGAGCCACTAACCCCCACATTTACATCCAACCAGTTTGGGAGACTCTCCCCGGAACACTCATATATTTCACTCCCCTATTCCGAAAAGGTGAGGGATGTTTGAACCATTCTTACTTCGACCCCATCTAGGGAGCTACCAAGGAGGGACCCACTTGGCCGCGTCAGCACATCCATTTGGTAAGGAGGGTACCACTTGGCCGCGTCAGCACATCCATTTGGCATCTAGTCTCTTCATGCCAATGGAAACCAATCTCTTCATGCCCACAGGCCCACAGCCAATGGAAACCTGTCTCTTCAATACCTTATTATTATATACCGGTGGAACATCTATGCCAGATTGAGATCGAGGCTCCAAACACCCCATGGAAAGGCTGGGATGACTCTTCTAGTCACAAAAATGAACAACATTCATCATGAGACAAACCATGTGGATGGCGCTCCATGCAGTGTTCCTCTATGTACCCTTATCTACCCGATCAGAGGTCGTCCCCGCTCCCACACTCATCATGAAGGTCCCACCCATGCCATTAACAACAATCGAGGTGGATTCTTCCACACTGTCTCATTGATTCCCATCATGGATTTCCTCTCTATATCCTTTATCCTAGGTATGAATATTTTCCCTATATTCGATATTATCCACATGAAGGGCCTCCTCACTTTGTCGATGGCCAGCACATAGGTCTTTCCTTTGTCAGGTTTGACTAGTATGAAGGACCTCCCCATTTTACAATAGAAAACTATAATGGAAGTCTTCCCCCAGTTTCTACTAGCTCTAGTAGAGGCCCTCCCTTCTCTAGAACTCCCTACTATGGAGGTCCTTGTCACACTCTAGGCAACAGACAAAGACTTACTCCCCATGTTCCATTAGACATATTCTTGGGTTCTCCTCATAACACATCTAATCAAATTTGGGGTCCTCCCTTTTTCCGAGGATCTCCCATTCCCTAAAGATCCATACTAGGACATGAGGTAGAAACACCATTGCTAATGGATCATTCATGTTATGCTCCAGGCTGTATTCAACCATGTACTATTTTTAGATTCTGAAGTAGGATGCGGCTCTATGATAGATCCATCACCCCAGTCCACAATATAAGGGTCTAGGGTAGGAACCCAGTGTGTCAGCTTCATTCTCCCAAAAAGAGAAATGCACCAGATCCATGATTCTTTATGTATGTAAATTTAGGAGGTGGTAAGATGTTTCTCCCTTCCAATGTCATATTTTGAAGTCTTATCTCCCATCTCCAGAATCACTATCTAACTCAACAAGAGATCATAGGGAGTTTTTTTGGGGTTTTCCAGATGATGAAGACCAAACTAACCCACCACTAGTCATCTCCAACCATATATTTGAAACAACTATTGATATCCTATCTTATGGAGATGTGGTGATGTAGTCAATACATTCTTCATGTGACAAAACCCACATGTAGGGGCTTGTCAACTCACAAACAGTTCTTTCTATTAAATAGTCTGAAATGAAAACGGTCCATATCAGGGCCATTTTGTAGTCCCACATCCACCTCCATTATAGGAATAGGGAAACCAGATATCAGATCCCACTTCTATATGGAGAAGCTAATGTGATATCATTGCTACAGACCAGTTAACTGTGATGTTATGGACGATTTCTACACCAGACATCAACACTACAATGTCCCTTGACTAGGATGAAGTGATGTGATTCTGCTAGACTCTCTAAAAGTCACATTTCTATCTCTTTCATCATAAGATGGTTTATCTGATGATCTAGTAACATTGTCATTATATCATCTAGCAATGTTTCAGGGTTGAACTTATAGTAATTCTTGTTTCTCAACACCCTACATCATCTAGCTATCATCGAATCCTCCAGAAAATATGAATCTGGAGCATTACTTTCTTATGAAGGATTATTTTAGATCCACACCCAAATGTTTAGATTTGTGGTTGTGGTTAGTACAAATCCCTCCAGGTTAACCCAATCCTATTTCATCATGATCTACCGGGAAATATAGTGGATACTCCTTCAAATGAAGCCCTATTATATACAGATGAGCTCATAGGGAAGGTGACCAAGATATGGCTCATTGAAGAACACCAATACCTCAAGGTAGTACCACCTCTGTTGGATCCCCCAGGCATCGTCAGTTACCATTATAGACTCTTTCTTTTCCTCACTGTTCCCAATGATTCATTTCCTTTTGTTCATGATTCCAACAATGGAAAATTCCACCCTTGGACCATTATACCCCATGACAGGTCTAGATTACAATATAAAATAGAGGATGATCTCGAGAAGATGTTATTTCTCCAACATCTTGTAATGCAATAGAAAGTCATTAATGAGCTTCATGCCTAGAATGTTACAGATCGATGCCCATATTATGGTGATCCCCAATATTATCCCATCCATCCACCACCAGTGTTGTAGAGGAAACCCACAGTTTGAATCAGTGAATATTATCCCACTAATCCCATAAACCATGCTCATCCAGACAAGTTAGAGCTCGGAGCCCATGTAGATCATCCATGGAATGAATCAATAAAGATGCCTGAGCTACTCAAGAACCATCCTTCTGCTCATATTCAGGGTTTTCATCCAGCTTCTCCATAGGTCAATCCTCTATAAGTTCTTTCAGTTGTTCCACCAGTTGACCCATGAGTTTCCAGTCCCACTTATCATGTTGATGAACCCACTAACACACCAGTTTTTAGGTATCCTCTCCCTGATAATAATGCCCCATGGGTTGATCCAATGGTCACTCTCATTTCCCGCATAGTGTCCCTTTAGAAATGACATGTGTTGATCCCGTCTAATGGAAATCCATATCCATCATGGGTAGATGAAATGTTGGCACTCAAATTTTTTTAAAATCATAGCTTCTCCCACTTCAACGGGATTAGAGATCTTCTAAATCGCCAATCCCACATCATCATTAGGTTTGGACCCATTCGTGTAACTACATGGTAGTAGGGAGCCTCTCTGATTTAGTTCATTGTTTAGATACTATAAGGGAAAACATTTGTCTAGTATATCTTGCTACCCATCCGGTCTGTTTCTTATAGGGAGGATCTCGGATGGAAATTCTTGTATCAATTATCATCAAACACTAAGAAGATCAGTATTTATGGCCTCTTCCAGAGCATGAAAAATCCAGATTACTGAGGCACAAACTTCATCACCCAATGGAAGGGCCACTTGTATTCACTTGATATTTCGATGACTTAAGATAAGTTGTCGAAGATGTGAATGGCGAATATAATGAATGAATTGGTCCCCTCATTCATCAATAAGATTTTCCCAAATGGATTCTGAGACATCTAAGAAGGATCAACACCTAGAGGAAGCCTTGTATCAATCCAATAAGGTACAATTTTCCTCCCACCACACATTCAAAAAGTGCCTCCAATGCTCAGATAGTTATCAATGAAAATATTGAGGCCCCATGGATACTATAGTTATTACTGGATGTGACTCCCCTAAAGCCTTGTTGAGGAAAATAGACCCTAGTCCAACATTAGGGCTAACATCTTCTATATATGAATCATCTGGAACCACCATATCCACCACTATTGCCTAAGAAAGATAATTAAGTTCCACCTCCTCGGTAGAGTCTTCCCCATCATTAGGTCCAGGATTCTGGAGTCCCTTTCCCAAATTGAAAAACCCAAAACATCTAATTCTATGAGGTTCAGGTCATCAGTAACTTCCTATGTGCATTGGATAAGAGAATCACTAGACTACCGCATGATGGAAGTTTAGGGAGGCAGATCTAATTTATCATCCCAATTATTTCCCTTATCATTGGTTCCTGGGGTATACACTCAAGTAGTGTTATGTGTTCAACTACTAGCTCCAGGATTAGGATGAAAATAATATGGTCATATTGGGTCCAGCCCCAGGATAGGTGGTGTGTGTTTCTTAAAGGACATAAAACGATGGTGAGGGTGAATGGAAGAAGTCATCCAGCCATGGATCTCAAAAATTATGATGACTAGATAGCGTACAATGAAGTTACTCATGCTCATAGTATGATATGTTCCAGATTAAATTATCATGATCCATCCAAATCCACTAAACTACCTCAAAATTCTACTAATTCATCAACATCTCAACTTTCAACCTCTCGGAACGGTAGGTGTCGCTTTCCTAAAGGAACGAAAAGCTCTCCAGCTGTTCCGAATTTATCCCATACTCTCAGTGATTTCATTCCCCTATAAATAGAGATTTCCCCAAGAATTTACCCAGTAATGGAATGTTCTTCATGTGATGATTAGAAGTATGTATCAGTGAATATTGTGGAAAAATTAGACCCTAATATGGTTCCCAACTATGAGGAACACTAAACTACCCTCATAATGTCCCTAGTCGGTGCAATCATTAACGAAATTGTAGGTACATGAATAACCAAAATTCATCATCCAACACTTTCAGCGATGTCTTGCATTCCACTGACACTACATAGTTGACTCTGTAAAGAGCTCAACAAACATAGTCTTCTTTTCAAGCCTCATCACAATCACCCCCACTTCTATTTATGTTAATATATCATGGAGATCCACTACCACTACCTTATGGTCTGTTGTAGTCGTCAAGCCCTCATTAGGAAGTCATTTTTCATTTTTAGACTAGTGATCAACATGATATCCATAACACCAGCCATTATCCACTAGATCGACCATAATTACCCATCATAACTCTTACCAGACATAAACCACATGTTTGAATAAAGTCACACCTTTCAAAAATGTATTATTTAATTAACCACCTATCTCTTATTCCTGAGAAGTGATTGATTCTTGAGGATCTCATACTATCCAATGATAGGTGCGAGTCACATACTAAGGCTTTGAGAGTCCACCTTAAATTCAAAACAGAGGTAGAGGATGCAGATGCTTTTCAAGAAGAGAAAACTGAGCATCCGGAGTGTTAATCCATTAAATCATTCCTAGGATATGACGATGGTTCTCCCATATAGTGGCACATCATCCCTTTGTATATTAATGTACAATTTAATGGAATGGAGTTTAGTCATTGTATCTTCAACATAGGGTATGGGATAAATATCGTCCAAACCCAGAAACATCACAAACATGGACTGGTTGAATTAGATTTGAGTCCCTCTGACCTAAAGATTCGTGGTTATTGAATGACACAGAAGACACCGATAAGAATGATCCATCTAGAGACCCAATTTTGTGCCTAATTTCTAGTATTGATTTCATGGTCTTCTCACAGGACACAACCTATAATGAATTGATAGGTAAACCATTGATCCATCTGCATGACGTTGTCCCCTCTTCATATCACCATTGCCCTATATACTCCATTAATGATTGAGTGGGTGTACTCTAGGGTGATTCATATCTAGTTTCCTCCTATAAATCCCACTATAGAGATGGAGGCTATTAAAATATAATGGAAAATTTTGTTCAAGCAAATGGGGTTGGGTATACCACTGCTATGGTCGATCCATGGGTAGACATGGATGATTCTTTTACCCTCCCAATTCACTAGATGGAGGCCACAAATCCATACATAGGACACTACATTGTTGTCTCTGGAAGGACTGTGAAGAATATTCCAATGATCAAGTAGCGCCAAAATATATTTTCATATTCTTACATGAAACATCCTCGAGTGATTCCAGATACCCTTACCTTTGTATGGTACTGAGACATTCTCCTTGTGGAAACTAAAATATTCCAAACTTTCTTGTATCACTACGATAAGATTAACCAACTCAAGGAAATATTCCAATACAGCTTTATATTACAAAGATTTTCCCACTCAGCCAAGTCCTAATGGAATTTGGTTGAAAATTTTGTTTATTATGTTTTCAGAAGCACCTGAGTCTCCTAATAAAGACTCCCCCACCATTGAGGCCCACACCCACATACTATCAGGGTCATCTAATTTAGAATAACTACCTCTTTCTAATGATCCTAGAATAATGGATAATGAATAATAATTGGAGGATTCTCTTCCTGAGTTCGTGTAGGGCGTCTTGACCAATATTTATGAGTTGGTACCGGTGAATCTAAATACTAATAAATATTCGAGATGGAAATTGATCAGCATAATAATTCCTATTGAAGAGAAGTGGCAATATGTGGATTACATGAAGTAGAATTGGGATTTATTTTCATGGATCTATGATGAGATTCCCAGAATAGACCCTACGTCTCCATCAAACACCTTGGTCTCCTAGTCAGCCATCACATGATCAAAAAAACCTTGAATGGTAGACCATTATCACGGTTCCATTTTCGAGGATGAAGTTATAATATCATCGAAGATAACTCTTTATGGAATCCAATAACACAAATGGCTGGAAAATAACATTCGTGACTGGAAAAATAACCAATAGATCAGACTCAACATCGGTTTCTGGGGTCTAAACTATCACAATACAATGGAATATTTTTCTATTCTTTTAATGAAGCTAATGATCGATGCTACTACTGGAATCCAGTCACTCTCCTTTATGGATTAGTATTATGGATACAATCAAATCTGAATGGCCCTCGAGGAAGAGGAATCCACCAAATTCATAGCATCGAAAGGTACCTTTTTGTTACTAGGTAATTCCTTTTGATCTAAAAAATTTAAGAGAAACCTATTAGAATGTTATTTATATTATATTCAAGATAAACTCCTAAATGATAGTGGAATGCTATGTGGAAAATTTTGAGGTCAATTACCACAGATGTCAGGACTATCTTGGAGGTCTTGATAGGGTTTCTGATTCCTCTGCTCTTATCTTCTGAAGATATATTCATTGATGTGTGCCTCCGAGGTTACCTGTGGAATTTTCCTTGGAATTATCATCAGAGATAGTGGCATAGATATCAATTAAGATAAAATGAATGACATTAGTCTGATGCCTCATCTGAGATTCATTTCGTAGCTCTGATCCATTCAAGGTAACTTATTTTACATACTCTAATTCAATGTGAATTTGGCTGGCAAGTGTAAGACCATTTCCCTAATCATGAATAATCCTTTTCTCTATTAATGGGATAAATAATTCAAGACCGCTTTTGAGGTGATTAATAAGTAGTTTCTCAAGCCTCTGGTTTTGATGTCACCTATTTCTAGAAGGCCACTTGTCCTTTATGTGACAACCATTAAATGATAACTCGACACTCTTATCATTCATATGAATAATGAAGGGGTAGATAATATTCTATATTATATCTATCAAATTATTGTTGATAAAGATAACATATATTCCTCTAATGATAATAGATCCATCGCACTGGTTTTTGTGGTGAAGAAACTGCGGCATTTTCTGTAGAACCACGAGACACAACAGGTGTACAACAATGATCTGATGAATCATATTTTGAATATCCCTTTGATATGATTTCTAGCTCAGTGGGTAGTGATCCTTAAAAATATTGACATTAGGTTCATTCCGCAAAAAGTTGTTAAGGGTTGGGCATTAATAGATTTTATGGCTTCCCTTCCATCCCATGTAGAGTAGAATTTGGATAATGGTTTCTCATACGATTGTATCCTCTCAGTGGATAAGAATACACCTTGTTGGCATATTCACTTTGATTTTGTTTCCCAAATTCCAAATGGTAGATCACTAAATGAACACATATTTAATAGAGTTGGCTTGGGTATCACCTTCATCACGCCTATACTGGTTGTATTTCCCTATTCATTTATATTGTCAAAAAGATGCACCCATAATGTGGTGGATAATCAGGCCTCCATCCTTGGTCTCAAGATGGATCCTGTGATTAATGTTTCTCACTTACTCATGAAAGGGGACTCTGATCTTCTTATCAAGAAGATTAACAAAAACTATTTCGCAAAGAATCCATTGGTCATTCCCATCATAGAGAGTATGTTATAGTTGATGGATTGGTTACCTTCTCTACTAGAGGTCACACATGTTTTTTATTAATGAAATGGTAAATCCGGCTCCTTTTGCAGCATTTTCCCTTTTCTAGAAGATCTATAATTAGTTGACCAGATTATCTATGTGGTGCATTTAAGAGTAATTTCTCAAGACACTCTGGATGATGATGACTATCAACAAGTAATAATCTTACCATCTATGCCTCCACATAATTACCACCAAATCCCACTAACATAGAAAAAACCACCCATTATAGGATGAATTCATTTATTCAGTACCTCGAAAATGGTCATATCCCAACAAAAAATGCTTAATATTATCGAATCATTCATTTTATAGTACCGTTCACCATCATGAGTAGTCCCATAGATGATCATATCCTATAAAACATGGGTTTGATGGTTTTTCCTCCATTTTATTTATGGTGATGAGATCCCCTAGGTTATGTAGGTTGTTCCTATCGGTTCCTATTGAGCTCATCAGGAATGGCCTCAACTATATCATCAAATCTAAATATTCAGTTACTTTTGTCCCACCATATTATGTAACTCTATTGAATTTTCCAAGAGGTTTCATGTGTGCTAAATGTAGGCCAACTTTGTGTATCAACCGCTAGAGCCCCACCATACTTCCAAGTACTCCTGGAAATTTTTTTTCCAGGGACTCGATGTCATGGGTCCATACCAACCATCAATAGCTCGACAGTTCTCTTTTATCATGACCACCACATATAAATTCTCTAAGTGGAGATGAATCAATAATGCTCAAGAAATTTGTTGCTCTTTCTAACTTTTAGTTCATGAGATACAACATCATTCACTGATTTGGAGTCCCCCATTCCATTACCACTACTAACGACACCATCTTTCAATCCACCATGCTAAAGAAACTATAATCCAAGTATGACATCCCATCTATCCTTATATTTCTCTATCATTCTCTTGAATACATGAAGATCAAAGTGTTCCTCCAGACCCTCTATAATATTTTACAGATGAGGGTTTTTCAGAATTAGAAAAGTTGGATGAAAAAACAACCCAATGCTCTCTAAGATTTACCAGATGTTAAATCGAAATTCCACTCAGGTGACCCCATATTCCATGTTGTACATAATAAAGGCAGTGCTTCCCATCATGATTCAGTTACCTTCACTTTGTATAGTTTTCTATAATTAGAAGACATCAAAAATAATAGCAGAATTCTATCAGGATAAATTGGATGTCCTCAACAAGAATAGGCTCTGGGCCTTAAAAAATATAGAGAGACACAATAACAGGTTAAAAATTTATTTAAATAAAAATGTGTTTCTCAAATCCTTCATACATGGTGCCATGGTTCAGTCCCTGAGGATGAAAATGAAACCTAGAAGGAATAAAATAATATTAGATCCTAAATAGGAGTGACCCTTCATTATTCATATGGTTTATCCCAAATGTTCATACACTTTGATCACCAGGGGAGTGAGAAAATAACCCCTCAAACCAATGGTAAATTCTTCAAGAAGTACATTTGATGAGAATCCCACCCTACCTCACATGTTGTTAAACTGCTCCACTAAGGTTTCAAGATATAAACCCACCCAACATCATCATCCCACATGATGAAAAATTGCATTGGATATTCGTCCGAACGTTAAAAATAAACCCCCCTTTTCCTTCATCTAGTCCCACATGAAATTATATATTCAAAACCAGTGTTACTGTATGACATTAAACTGAATGGAATTTTTAGAACAACGCTCGACCAGAGTTCTATTCTTATGGGATTAGTAGGAATGCCCATATATTTTTTCTTCAGGTCTATCACCAGGTATTATGGATAATTTCATCCTTTTATCCCAAGGGCCTGAGTGTCCTTGTATTATGTTATGTGGCATGAGGCCTCCTTGGCTCTCATTCATGCCGGGATTACAACAGATGCACCATTTGTTTTCCCCTCTATGGACCTCCCCATTGTTTTTTCTATGGTTAAATACATAAAACATCCTGGCATCACTATCCATCAAGATGTTAAAATGTACCTATATCCGTACTGAATAACATTAAACAAAATGACATTCAACAACTATGTGCGGCTTAATTTCTAGTCTTATGGGAATTTTAGAAATGTATGGAATTTTTTCTTCAGGTCCAGGCCCAAGATCCTAATTTTTGGTCTTATTCCATGTGTTACCTTTTGGGATCATGTAGAGAAATGTGCATTCTTGGTCCTCATTCACATGGGTTCAAAATAGCTGCACAATGTTCATCCCTTAGGAATACCACCCTTCTACCCGTTAGTTATCTCTTAAATGTGTGAATAATGAGGTGTGTGGACTGGTTTTTCCTCATTCATGTGTGTTAAAAACAAACCTACCATGACCCCATTTGATAAAACTCACCCAAAATCCATCTTTACCACATGAAGATAATATGAATGAAAATTTGAGAACTATGGGTGGCTTGATTCCTACCCTCCTAGGATATGTAGGAACACTCAGACATTTCATCATTGGGCCCATCTCCAGGTCCCTTAACCATTCTAGGCCTCTATCATTACCTTATGGTCCGAGTTCTACTACTATAAAAAATGATCTTATCCATTATACATGATGATAAACTATTTCCTCATGCATGAAAGACATTAAACATCATAGTACTCAATCGTAGTTCCTATTTTCTGACCATTTGGCATGATTCCTCTCATGGGTAAGTGTGGTGTAGTGAGAACATCTTTTATCCTCATTCATTATTGGATTATATTACCACTCCATGTGCGTCCCCTTTGAAAGATTATTTCTCCCCAATTTCATAGATATATGACAATGAAATGAATCATAATATCCATCCATACTGTAAGATGTTAAAATGCATTACATGTCAAGAACTATGTATTGATTGAATCCTACCATTGCAGGATACATATAAATGAGAAGAAAAGTTTCATCGGGTACTACCCCATGTATATATACCGAATTTTCCTCTATCCTCTTCTCATCCTCTCGATTCACCTTCCCCTAAAAAGAGCTCTCCATCTAATTTTCCTCATTTGTGTGTTCAGATTCATCGTGGTATGAGACATAGAGTGTAGGATTCTGTATAGACATTCTCTCATTCAGTCGCCACGCTTTGTGTTCCCATTAATTGGGTCTCCATTGTATTTCATATCCAAATGGATCCAAAAATTGTATAGATATTCAAAATTAAGGCTCACCTACCATTCTAGGACAATATTCTAGAGGATCTTAAATGGCATCATGAGACATATTTTTTCCCATGTTTTGAAAATGGTTAGTGGTTAGCCAATAGTTATTTTCCCCATCTCTGGATGCATGATATAGATACTATGATTAAAATATGTTCAGTAGTTATCCTACACCATTATGACAATCCCCATTGCATCCCAAGTATTTGTCTCATATTTTACATTCATTCTCACATCCTTATTCCCAGATAGAACATGAATACTATCAGTTCCATCCATCTATGAGCCTTTATACATTCAGTGGGAGGACTAGTACCTTAGGGTTTCCTTTGAATCTACCCTTATATAACCCTATTGTATACTTATGTATGCATTAATGATCTTTTAACACCTTTATTCCCACACCTAAAATGGATCCCAAGGGCTTAGGGAGTCTTTGAGATGTTTTATAATTTCATGGAGGATTCACACAAATTATGGTCCAAACTCTATGAGTATAAACAAGGATTTCAAGTCTTAAAGTCCAACGTTAATAACATTAGATTTTTCACATGTTCTCATAGGAATTCAAGATGTCGAGCAGACATCATATGTCCTCATTCATGGTGGGTTTATTCATGGAACTACATGGAATGTTTCTACTTCGAGAAGCATATTCTCTCGGTAAGAACTCTGTGACCTTAAACATCGATCTTCAATATCCATGTTAACATGATATTAATCTATGTAGAAACCACATTGTTTCATTTTTTTAAAGGATATAAACCCCAACCCCTTGGTTATTGGATATTTTCCACATCTTTCAAGAAGAAATGTGTGTGTCTTGATTCCTACCCTAGTGGGATTCATAGTTATACCCAGACACCTTGTTCTCGAGCCAAGCTGAAGAGTCACCCATTCTCCCTTACTGGCCTCTCTTTTTTATGGGTTTCCAATTAAGATGTGTGGGTGTGGTGTGGACTCCTTTTTTACACATTCAATGTAGGTTTATTTAACACACCCCACTATTATCTCATGTCCTATCCGTATGACAATAAACTGCATCACAACATTCATCCCACATGACATTAAACTATACATAATTGAATAAATACATAGGTATTGATTATTTCCATCTAAATATATGTAGTGACTCTCAACACTTTTTCAATAGGACTATCCCTAGGTTTATTAATCCTTTTTGGCCTTTTTCTTATATGGTCACAATTATATTTCCTTACACTAGTTTCCCATTTTACATGAAGCATGACATTAAACTATTAGCTATGGTCCATGCAGTATGACTATAAAATATGTACAACATCATGGTAATATGAAGTTAAAATATTCCAGGAATTTTTCTCCCAGTATGATTCTAAACAACATTTCTTTGGTCCTTAATTAAATGGTGTAAAATGGAAAGGGTTTATAGGTCCTCAATATAGAGGACCTTTCTAGATGTAGTTTTGATCTTCATTCAGAATGATGCACTCATACAATGTGCTATAATTATTGTGACGTAATTTCAGCAGTTTTGGTTTCCATCCAGACAATTCATCGCTTCATATCCATCACTTGAATTAACCATTATTTAGATCCTCATCCTTTTCACATCCGAGGGAACCCCCTAACGGCCTGGTTCCTCACCATTTTGGCTCACCTACTATCTTCGGTCGACATTCTAAAAGTCATCAGACACCAATTTTATGTTGACCCAATGTTTCAAACAAATCACAAAGTTAGCCCTCATTTGTTTGTCCCAATTTCATGGGTAACATGATATGGATACTATATTGTGATCACGACCAATAGTTACCCTCCATCATTATGACATCCTCACTATATTCTGGATTTTGGGTATTTTGATTCACACTTCTCATTCCACTTTTTTCATTTTTGTTCCAACACCCCTATCATTTTCATACTAGTGCACCAAATCGTGTTGGTATAGGGAGTTTGGATACTCTAAGAACCCTACTCTCTTGTCTCAAATAGTCTATTATTCTGAAAAATTGTATGGTTAGTCTGACTCGGAGAGTTCGATTTTTGGATGGTGATCTCATACCCAAAGTAAGAAATCATATGTCCATCCATTGTTTCTCTCACAAGGCATGACCCACATGAGATTAGGGATTGATTATTAATTGTTTAACAATGGTCTAAATGAAATAATCAGAAATTGAAGTCATATTTCAATCCATAAAATCTGGATAATAAATAAATCAGGATAATACATTTAATATTTCATCAAATTGTAGCCTCTATGGATTAGCCCTTTGGATGGAACATCTCAGATCCACCACCCCTTAGTGTTTGTTATCCAGGATTCGATGTTTCGTTTTGAGCTCCATTCATTCCTCAATATATGAAGGGTGAAGTTTATCATTCCTGATACTTACTAGATCAGGTAAAACTAGATGTCAAACATTTTGTGGGAAAATCAATTCAGCTTCTCTTCATCTTTTTCCATTTGAACTTGTAACCGTGATATGCGATTTTATTGGGTAGTGGTGAAAGAGGAGCACTCATTCATCTTTCCTTCCAAGAGTTGGATCTATTGTTTATCCTCATGGATCTTTTTAGTGTTGATATACTACTTTCCCTAAGAACAAAATCTAAGTCCATAGTTATACTCTAGTATCTTCTCTGCAATATATTCCTAGATGAGCATATAAAGATTTTATTCATCTACCCCTCTGTAGCAAAGGTCAGGCAACTGAGGGAAAACTTTTCACATTCTATTTATCCACTCTAATTGTGGAGTTCCATCAATGAAGGACATGATTAGTTTCCCTTACTTTCAACACACATCTTGAAAATCCTCCTCCTTAGATGTAGTCTCTTATAGCTCCTCAGGGTTAGTATTATCATATTCGGGTAATGACTCAAATATTTCTTTAGTAGGATCCTTCTTCGAGCATCATATCCCATGATATGGCTTCCAAATTATGTGGTTGATCTTCATCATTGAATACCACCATGATAATTTCTAGTTCAGTCTTTCCATTGGCTCTACCCATAGTCATTATCTCCTCATTTTGGAAAGATTGGGCATCCAATTCCATCAAAATCGACATTCCCCTAAAGAAAGTAGCTACAGTGACCTTGAACATCCTCATTATCATTTCAAACACTACATGATGGAATGTTTAGACACATGCGATATAAGTTGGTTTGGTCTTATGGACAATAATTATGACCACATGACGATGGATATATAACGATGTCCAATATTTGATCTTGCCCATGATACGTTGCTATCGGAACCCCAGTACGCGAACCTCGTATATGGATGGAAGTTATAAAGATTCTGGAATTGTCACCCTGGTCATCACAACACATCTTGACACTATAATAACCATCAACCAAGCATAGAACCTGAAGCTAAATCTATTTTCAACTAGAATGGGTTATTAGTATGATACTCAACTTCATAGGATATATATTTATTGAGGAACCTGTATGACATGGATAAGATCATGGTACAATTGAATGTGTTTGAGTTTTCCTAAAGTGTCTCAGAATAATTTCATTCTCCAAGGTCACAACCTCGCCTTCCTCCAAAGGGACCCCTATTAACCCTTCACCCCATGATTCCTCTAGTTATTCAGTAAAATGGGTGATCTATATTAGCTCAGTAGCATATGGTTGGGGTGGGAATGTTTAGCCAATTCGTAATTTCAATCGATCCATCGTCGAATGTGGAGTTCCCTGAGAATGCACGAAGTCTACAATCACCGCTATGTACTCCCCCTATCATGAGACACCAGAAACATGACCTTGACCTAACCAATCATTTAAATATTCATCAAATGATGAAAAAATCAACCCCACATATAGGAAGTTGTATGTAATTTCTGGTTAACATCTCAGGTTTTTGAATCCTTTGGATAAGCAATATACACATGAATGTTTATGCCACACAACCACTTCCTAGGATCTTGGGGAGGTATCCAACAGAACCCTCACGGTGGCCTTCCCTTAGGATCCACCAAATTGGAGCAATCTGTTCTACCACTACTCCTCTTCCACCACCACCGAGAGCAGGCCTTGCAATTACTAGCCTTGTCACAATATCCTCTACACCATCGTGATGTGCACAGGATCCGCCACCTTGAAATTTCATTTTCATTGTGTGACCATATCCTTGGGGTTGATGGTGCACTCCTTCATCAACAAAGATGGACCTTTTCTTCTTCATCTATCATGTTAAGTCTGTCTCCATGTACTTTACATTCTCTTTAACTAGCTCGTAGGTAGAAGTGGGTGGAGGTAACTAATTTTTGCATCTCCCCATACTCTCATGTAAACATATGCCACATCTACCCCAGTACACAAGGCTGGTAGTCATGAAGTACCCCAAGGTAAACATGAAAGGATATTCTATGATAGAGAAATAATTTACTCGTGATGTGATGCATGTTATATGGATCCCAGATAGGCTCACGATCTACCTACACCACTAGGACACCGCACTGGAAGGCTAGGAGATATGATTGATTATCCTCAACACCATGAACTTCATCAATGAATATTCTGGTTGGTAGTGGGACTAGATGGAAATTGAAAATTTCTACCCTCCAAACTCTGATTACTGCCACGAGAGAAGATAGCATAGTTGGGAAACTGCCCACTTCATTCAGAATGAATGGTCAAAACTCTGGCGTAGGAGGCATAATGGGGTTCAGAAATTAATAAACCATTATCTGTGTTTAAATCCAACCATACAAGAAGTGGATAATTCCCCATACATATTTTCTTTCTTCCATTCACTAATGTTCCACATCACATTGTAAAATTTTTCCAATGTTAGGATCCCAAGGTTCACATGATTCCCCATATCTAAAATGGATTCCATGATAAATGTTCTCGGTTGTGCACCCATTTGCGCATCCCTGATTAGAAGCATCCATCTACAAATGAGTGTAGATATGAACCCATCTAACCTGAACACTAGTTATTGTTTAGTGTTAACACTAAACCCTCATAGCCAACATTGGTTGTTCTCTAGGATCGACAACTAGGAACCCTACCTGTAAAAATGAGCTACCTCTAGATAGGTGGGGACTCATTTTCAATTTCCTAGGCGTGTCATCAGCATCAGTAGGATGCTATGGTGGGACATTCATGAAATTTTTGATCAACTATTTGAAGTGGACATCCCTCACTAATTGATTTCCCTTTCCTAGAATTAGGTCCATCAATTTCCTTTCTATTCATTCCATCTTCTCTAGATACTCCCATGCATTCATCTTTGGGAGTAATTACTCATAAATTTTCCCCTCAATAAGAATCCCTAATATTTTTTGAAGAACCCAGAGGATGATGCTAACCACCCCTATGATAGAAATGGAAATTATTGGTCCTTGATGACCACCCACTTAGTAGCTGCAACATCATGTGTTTTTTATGGAAGATATGGAATTAAGAATCCCACGCAGACTCATTCAAAACTACATGCCTCACCAATACCCCAATTTCATCACAAGATACACAGACTGATTTGGTCATGTATTATTCGTTCCTGAAGCTAATGCACCGGCATAAGTCCCAACAATACCTCATCCCTTGCATTGGGTTCCCTAATCCCATTGTAAGAATAATTTGGTATACTGGTGGATAAACCACTTGCTGCAGAACTTTATAATTAACATTATTGACATTGTTATATATATTGTTAGCAGTGAAAGGCCTATGGTTCTTCCAGGTGTAGAAATTGGAATCCCTGAACAACTGATATTGGAATAGAATTCCAATGAACTAGTTATCTGGTTTTTCCCTTCATGATTCAAGGATGATGGCATCATCCATTAGATAGAATTAATACAGTTGAAAACTCTTCAAAGGTGGTATTTTTTTCTTCTCTTAAAACAACTGCTCCTCCCGGGACTCATGATTTGAGTGAATCAGTACACATTCCACAATCTCGGGATTGTTCTCCATGTCTTTCCTTTGAGATACATTTGTAATAACTTCCCAAGTAGCTTCTTGGATGAACATGTTGTTCTAGGGAATTTTTAAATTTCATCACTATTCGGGAAGAACATTCATGAGGATCATTCTCAAAGAACACCTCACGGAGCATGAGATCAGGTAGCCTAAAGGTCTCTACAAAAATTAAATATCAATAAGGGATAGTAATGCACATATTTTCTAGGTATCAATCACAGAGCATCGAACTATAGATATTGGATTCCAAAGAGAATTCACAAGAAATTGGTGGTTTATGATTCGGGAGCTAAAGAACAATTTCATAGAGAGTAGATGTGGGAAAGGGGTCCCTCATGCCATATTTATAGGTGGTGGCCTCATGAGCTTCACAATGTTCCCTTGGAAATGATGATATTTGTATTGATCTCACCCCATGCATGCGAACTCTCTCATCATGAAAAGACTTTGTGATCTTCATATTGTCGGTGATCTACCTAGAGATTTTGACCCTCATTTTCATCTCGAATACCATTATATGGGGGGAATTTTTTAGTGTTAAATCCATTACATTAAATAAGACAAAAAAGTAAAAATTTATAATAGGTCCTGCCTCATGAAGCTCCATCGCATATCCATCTTTCTATATGAATGATGCCCAGCATGATGACAGACCTCTTCATGACCACCAATGAGAATAGTGGGAAGAATATATGAATTATGAAAACCATGGTGACCACTGAAGTGAAAATATGGAATCCTCTATGAAGTATGATGATCACCATGACCATTGTAGAGAAAATAAAAAATCATCTCTGTGTCTGATGAAGTTACCTCCGATCGCGAAGCGCCATCATCTTTCTGTGGCACTATTTGAGAATCACGACACCTAGTGCCTATAAATATAATCCCCCTCCTAAAAGGTCCAATAAAATGACCTTTCACCTTCTGATCTCTAATTCTGTGAATCCCTATTTTCATTGAAAATAATCTAGAAAATTTATCACTCAAGGTACTCTATCAATGCGATCTAGATTTCCCATTGCACCCTTTTTCCACAACTTCATGTATGGATTCTCTTTATAAAGCATTATAGTCTTCATGAAGCTATGATTACCTTTTGGGTACTCATTACTTCATAGATAATTTATCCATCACGAAGCACCCTCCCTGGACATGTAAACCCCATGCCTCGGTTGGGTTTGTAGGCTTCATGAAGCTTCTCCCTTCACGAAGAAACATTTTCACATGATTCACAAAGCACCTTTCATCATGAAGCTCCTTCTCTTCATGATGACCCAAAGATCCGTGAATCCCTTCTTTTCGAAGATTCCTACTTTGTGAACCCCTCTCCTGTGTGGACCTCTAGGCTAGTATGAAGTGATTTCAAGATACCCCGAGTTCAGTTTTATTTATTGTTCCATTCCATATGTTTCTTCGCATTTTCATGTTTATGGATATTTTTTCATCACATAGCCATGATAACATGGGCCCCTTTATTGACCACTTCTCCACCATGTTAAAAACTTCTTCTTATTGTGGTTGACCCTCCTCATGTGTGGGTCAGTACAAGTTATGTCAGTCCATGGGGTGAGGAGTGAGTGATCCACATCTGAGGTATAAGTAGTTAATTTCAATGGAAACCCTCTACATCAACACACGATGTTAATCTGTGATCACCATATGTGTGATAATCTTAGGAGCATTTTTAGGAGGATGATCATTAGAGCTCTCATTCCATCACTCTCCCTTTGTACTTTCTCGCCATTTGAGCCCCAGGCAGTATCCATATAAACTCTGACAGACACTAACATGGTGTTACCCATATAATGTCCATATCCTCCTCATACATTAGGTCATTCCCATTAGGATTCCATCATAGAGAAATTTCCAATATGCACCCTCCTTCATGGATGAACCTTTCAAAACATCATCGTCAGGTCCACTGATACCTCATATTTCTCACACAGAGCATCTCTCAAGTAGGCTAAGAGAATGTAGAGACCATGAAATCCTTTTTGTGATGATAACCATGCATAAACACTAGAATTCCCATTGTCCTCTAACCATGCATATGACCCATTTCCCTCACCTCTCAAGACATTAAAATATATTTCACATCCCAAACTATGTGGAATTTTATCATTGTCCTCTAAACCAGGTATGTAGGAAGACTCAATGAGGTTCTAGTCCATCAAATCCCATCTTCCATCTATCCTAACCACTTTATGTCAGTTCACTTTCCTCCCACCTAATGTTATACTACAACCACTTCACTATGTGGGTTTTGATCCCTTTCGGGTATGTAGGATGCACCTTTGAGTCTTAATCCAAATCAATGGTAACTCTGGTGTTGCTTCCTAGTGACATACCCTCCTAGTGTTATAACATCCCCTTTTGGGACACATCTTCCAGAACCACCTCTCTGAGGTGTTCTGATCCATCTATATGGGCCACTAACAATGCGCAATTCCAAGCATGTATAAAGAATATTTCCCTTTGTGTACACCCCAACCACATGACACATATTCTCTAATCTACTAACCAATAATAATCCTGAAACATCAGTATACTACTCTTATGAATAGTGATCCTATTACGATGGGAGGAGAACCATGCGTAAGCCCCCGCATGTCATTGGATCACTATCCTTTGAGTGAACCATAGTTCTATGCACCACCATGAACTTCATGGACATTGATTACCCACCACGAGGATTCAATGGAATCCTACGTGAGGTTCAATCGCATCATCTATGTATCATAAATGAATTAACATTAAGCTATTGGATTTCGGGATGATCATACCCTATCCTGGAGGTTCTAATTCCTTGAGGTCCACATCCACGCATGGTATCCTCATGGGCTCGCACCTCAGGTGTCCCATCACATCACCAAAATTCATAGACTTTGATTCCCATCCACAGGGATGCATAGGTAGCCTCCCTAAGGTTCAAGGGGAACAGTACAACCATATTTACGTCAGTTTTATATCATTCACCATCCACTTCTTTCAACCCTCCATCATCTATCCCGATTCCCACCCAATCCACCACATCCCGGTGGGATCATGCAATTCATATGTGTAGCTAACCACGTGTTAGCCCTGAATCCCCCCCATTTGAACTACTTGGGTTTTGATCTCTGTCTTCTACAAAGGGTATATAAGAATCCTCCCTTATGTTCATTTCCATCCAATCGGTAGTATTGGTGTCCCCTACTAGGGGAAGCCTCTCTGATGCACCATCAATGGTGTCCAAGTCATCCTACACAGTGTGAAACCGTCACTATTTGCGACATTTCATTTTGGATCTGTCCACATTTTTCATTTTGATCCTTCCATCTGGTAAACCTTCTAGGTGCTCCCTCATAGCAATGGACCCTCCTGATCCACTATCATTAGTCTTCTGATCTATCTCATCTATCTCTGTTATAATTTAAACTCATTAAATGCTCATTTCTATACATGGGATGATAAGAAGAACCTCTGAGACATGCCTATGGCATAAGATTATCGGTTATCTCTATGGGAAGCCATAGGTTCTTGCACCCTTGTGAATCCCTAAAAAAGGAAGAATGCATGTGTTTTAGTGTTCTAGCATCAATATATTACACAGATGCCTCAGCATGACTACTATCTTGAAGGATGGTTCCAACCTTGACATGTCCCCCATGGAATTTCCAAACATATTTAGTGAAATAAACTGTCTTCCACAAAGAGTTGGCACTAAGAACGAATTTCATGAAAAAAACTATAATCTCTAAGGAAGACCCAGACTAGGAAATGATTTCTAATGATGAATCCATGGATGGAGGAATCATCATCCCATAATCCCATTTTGATCAATGAGAATACATCCCACGAATGGTGGGGGATTCTCCCCTCTATTGGATAATGGAATTTAGTGAAAAAATTTGATGATTAGCAAAATTCAACATGCTCGTGTGGAGCAACCATGTGAAAAGCGTCAAACACAAATATAACTATGACAATGTCTATAAAATATATATATATTTAATTTACCCTTTTTTAATAATTCTATGTTCATTCAAAAAAAATTATTCTAAAAAAAGATTTAAAAATCCATTAAATGATATTTTGTGATAATTTTAACAAAATATGATATAGAAACATTTTTATGTTTTATAATTATTTTAAAATGTGTTTCAAATATTTATTAAATTTTTAAAGTTTATGTTCGTTGAAAAATAACATCAAAATAATTTATGTTTTTCAAAAAATAAATTTGGAAAGAATATTTTCTACAAGAAACATCTTAAATGATTTTAAATATTATTCCATATGTTTCCAAGCAAGTTTTCAGAATATATTATTTTGAAAATATGGTACATCTAAAAGATGATTTTCAATGAATTGTTAAATTTATTAAGAAATACTCTATGTGGTATTTCAAAAGCCTTCTTCTTATAATATGAAATATATGGATATAGTGTATGGTATATTAGGGACATTATCCAATGAAACCATTATTATTCATTCATTGAATGGTTTATAATTAAGAAAAAAAATTTATTATGAAACCCATTTCTCTTGTATAGGTTATAAGATGATGAAATTCTTTCGAAATCGAATTCTTTTTTTGGTTAATCTATAATTAAATTTTATGGAACCAATATCGTTTTCACAAGTTACGATGTGATGATTTTTTTTATATCCATTTTAATTGATGGGGTATGATATGATGATTGTTTTTTATTTTTTGGAACATGTATATATATATATGATTTCATTATATTACAGGTGTGAACTATATCTTTATCGAATTAATTGGTTAAAGACTTATATATCTCATGAGATAGAGATGTATGGAAAGGGGACAAAACCTGGTTCAATAAGGGACATTGTCCGGTTAGATGGTCTTCCAAGTGAACCTTGAAAACTAATATTGTCATAAAAGTGAACATTGAATTATATGATGGTATTGTGAGTGGATGATAACTAATAATATGGTTTGGATAGTGAACACATTAAACTAAGATATCCTTTTAGGTGGGAATTACCTCTAATAGAAATCATTTTTATGTTTAGGTGTATACCAAAATTCCATGTATTATTCCAATGTTATTTCCTCATATATTATTTTCTTCATTCCATTATGGTTCAACTCTTGTGATCTTCCAATATATATTCCAAGAGTGATGTGAATGTTCTTTGACATACAATGTATGATCTTTAAATGTTATTCTCATATTATCATTCCCTTATCTTCATGTGGTTTTTAGGTATCTCATAAATTTAACTATACTATGCATATGATGTCACGCTTTCTAATGATTCTATTATAGGGGTTATGAAGAAACATTTTATGTTGCAGTAATAAAAATAGAAAGTCTTTGTGAAAAAAATATGATCTTTCCCAATGATATTATACTGTGTTTCATGTTTCCAAAGGAACTAAAAATTATAGATCTTGGAATTGTTATTTTGAAATTTTCTTAATGATCATATAAAATTGTGAAATATTTGTGTGTGTTAAAATTCTATCATCATTGATAGTTTCAATGGAAAAGTATATTCATCCATTTAATAATAAATATAAAAAATAATAGTTTGATCCCTATGGAAATCTGTAAGTATATTTATGTTGTTATATCTAAGAATATATAAAAGAATAGGATAAAGTATAGGAAAATTTCCTATAATTTTATTAATGACATAGTCAGTGGATTTCTAAAAATAATTACAAAAATAGATACTAAAAATGGACGTCACTCTGGCTTAAGTGTTCCTATGTGTAACAACCTTGAAAACACAATGTTCAGATAGACTTGATTGGAGAATACTGCAAGATAATGTGGCTTGCTTCACACCTAGTTCGCTAATCTTATGGGATACTTTTTGGAAATTAATAAACTATTTATTAACCATAATTATGTATTTTAATATAAATTGACAATCAATTCCCTATTATGAACATAAGGCTTCATATAAATTAAATAGGGTTTCATGGTTTTCTTTAACCTATACGTGATTTTTCATGATTATTCAGTCTCCCATAATGATCATTGTTACTCACCCAATGCATTTTTGATTTAGTCCATTCTGTGATCCAGAAGGAACATGGTTAAATTTGAATGTGATGGAATATTTGGCGGAGAGAATAAAAATGGGATGATAAATGGAGTAAAGGATTTTGATTTAATGCGTAATTATTTTTAAGGAACCTGATTAAAAATATGTTCATTTACTAACTATTGATATCACCAATGAAGATAAGGATAATGATTCTAAGAAATAGGGTAAAGTAGAACTAGGAGGAAAGAATATTTTTTCTTTTTTGTCAATAATGTGGAATGAAACATATGAGTGGATGTCATAGTGGAACAAGTCAATGTCTTGATGGTGGAAAAGGACATAAAAAAGTAACTCCACGGGGAAAAAATTTCATTTAATGCAATAGATCAGAATAATGGGCTCCCTATGATATCATCAAATTTTTTGTTCCATAAATGTGGAAGGTATGAGAATTATGAATACCGATGTCCTAAAACCAACGCTTTTGAGGAGAATCATCAAGGAGATATGTTTAATAGTTGACTCATTGATAATGGAGACACTAAAACATAAAAGTTGTAGGAAATAAGTGTTAAATATAATATACAATTCTTAGTTAATTGTTTGATAATTATGTGGGATGAATGATGTATTTATATATTGTAATTGAAATATTGTATTATCTAAAATATTAAATATCTAAGGATTATTCAGTATAATTTTTTCTTTAATGATTTGAAATAATATGTTTGATGGTACTGATGGCCATGAAAATAAATATATGGTTAATGTAATATTTTCTATAAAACACATGGTTAAGGGAAGGTTGCCATTAATATTATCCTAATTTTAAAAATTTGACTTTATTTTGGATAAATAGATGATCGATATGGATAATAAAAATTGGAATGTATTGATGACCTTAGAACTCATAATGGAATTGTTGAAAAAATATTTTATTATATCATTGATGATGTTAACATATTTTTTGGATATATTGAATAGATGCAAGAATCTACGTTTTATATAATTAATTAATAATAAATTATGTTTTCAGTATTGTTTTTGGTAAATTCATGTTATTAATCTGCTTGAAGAGAATCCATGATAAAGGTATGCACATATTATTAGTATAAAAATCAAGAGATACTTTATGATATATAGTGCATAATTTTTAATTTGATTCCAAATATTTTAGTGCCCTAATTTCTAATTTTTTGGAATTTTGACTTTTATAATTGTTATAAGGTTAAAAATTTATTAAAAAAATGTGTTAGTATTTGAATAAGGTTTTAGAGATTCATGTTTTTAATATAATAATATATGTATTCTAGATAACAAGTGTGAACAATTTTTTTTGATGATAGCTAAAGATATATGGAATGAATTTTCATTCTATTTATGGAACTTATAATAAATTAGAGATTTATTGATAAATAATTCCACTTTATTTATTGTATTATTAGATGGAGTAAATATTTATTTTGGAATACATGATGAATGAGATTGTTATTATGTGATAGAATGAAATTAAGTAAGTATATTTACTTTTCAAAACTATTTATAAATATAAAAAGGCTATTGAATTAAAATATCATCTTTTTATCGTAATTTTTTATGTTATTAGGGACTATTTTTCAATCCTCTCTAGTTTGTGGATTTTGGATTGTTATTTTTGTCCTAGACATGTTCCCTATCACTATCTATCAATATTTGGCGTTTGTTTTATCTTCTATTTCCATGTTTGTATTTCCCACATACCTTCTCCTATGTGGAAACCTAGTTAGGAGTTACATGGGGACACAATTTGTTTACAATATTCCATTTTCAAGTAATTTTTTATTATTTATTATAATATTGTGGGTTTATATGAATGGAACATTCATGTGTTAAACCATAGATGAAATAGATGAATTTTGAGGGTGAAATTATATTTAATGGGGCATAAATGTAAACCCCCAAAATTATGAATTTATTTTGAATAAATTAATATTATTTGATGTCGTGTGTTGCATATAACACCATGTTATGGTTTCTTTATATGAAACAACAAGTTAATCTTATACAACATAGAAAAATGATTTTATCTTTCAATACATGTGACACTGCATTTGGCATGTGTGAAACACAATACTGAGTTTCTTTACCATCATTCATTAAATATAAACCCGATTTTTACCTTACTCACATTTACATTTAATATTGTTATATAATATTATAGTAATCACCATGATATTAGAAAGGAAAGAATTAATTGTTTGGGAAAATTCATTTTTCTATGAATAATAGAAAATACTAAATTTTAATTGAAAATTGATTCTTAATTTAAATAATTTCTAATGTTAAAAAATATTTGGAATTGAATTTATGTTCAATATAGGTCAATTATATATATATATATATTAATCCCATGTAACGAATTTTAATCAATTTCATATTGAAATTTAATATAAAAACATTTAAAATTTTTTATCACATTTTTTTAAAACCTATATTTCTTATCAGGTGTACAACGTTAATTTTATATTAATTTATACCAATTATGTGATTTTAATATGAAAAATGGGTTAAATTTTTGGAATTAATGTAACTCATATTTTCTAATAATCCCAACATAATTTTTGGCTAATTTTTTTGCAAAAATCAATTATTATTATATATATTGATAAAGGAAAAAACAATATTCCCTAGTGGTTAAACATATAATAAAAGTAATAGGAATGGTCCAAAAGTTGTACAAAATCTATTTCATGGAAATATTTCTACCATTTTTACATTATTTTCTAATTTTATTCGTTTTTTGGATTCTTTTTCATGAATGTGATGCATATAATATGTTTTTTAATGAAAAATAAAATAATATACCTTATATCATGTAGATTTTTATAATGATTTGAAATATTAAAAAAAGAATATAACTTCAATTCCAAATTTTATTTTGGAATAAAAATTATATATTTATCATGATAATTTATTCTAAATTTTTTGAGATGATATAATTACCTTATATTCTTTAGAAATTCTAATGTAGAAATTATTTTCTTAGTAATTAAATAAATCAAACGATACTAAAAAAATTAAAAGTGAAGTAAATTTAATGTATTTTATGCTAATTTTTTTATGAATATATCAGTTTACACTAGTGTGAAAATAATGATTTCTATTTCCATTATTTTATTTATTTTTGTTAATTTAATTTTAATGAATAGTATCAAAATTAACATTATTGTATTTTTATAATAAATATTATTTTATTAATTCAATTTTTTAATAAAAACTGATATTCTATAAATTGATTTAAAAATATTAATAAATGTAATCTATGTTCCATTAGTTAACTAATTAATCAATAATAATTTCTATATTGATTTTTAAATAGAAAAAACTAGGTTACCACAGTTACGATTAAAGAAGTGTTTTACATGTTAAATGCACTTCTGCTAAAGATAATATCAAAAATAAAAATGGACTATTTATAATAAATTAGTAATAATATTTAAAATCAATGATTTTAAATTATCTAATATGATTCAATCTAAATTAGTCTTAAAGAATAAATTACTTAGGTTGAGAAAATAGTTAATGTAATGAATACAAAAACGGAAAAATGTGGAACATTAAGAGTTAAGAAACAAAATATATAAAACACGTGTATAATAGTGTGTAGAAGACGTGTCTTGAAAATATAATCCCTAAGAACCATTAATTATTATTTTTTGATAAACTTGATCTCATATTGATCTCCTAATAGTAAATACTTTTGAGTATTTACAAGAATGACTCTTCTCTACAACTATAAAGGGGCACCCACTCTACACCATTATTCAAACCTCCAAAGTCATTAGTTTCATAAAATACATAAAACATAACTTCTACACATTCATATTATCATCTTAAAGGCCTCACCATGGGCATAAATTTGACCATCGAATTCATTTTGTAAAACCAAAATTAGATTCTCAATGAAAATGTAACAATCATAAACAATCATTTTGTTTTATTTCTTCCCCAAACCACGTTATTTATTTTTATATCATTATTATAGAATATCATTAGAATATTACATATACATATATTTTTTATGTTATTGGTATAACCAAAAACATTACACAATTCCGTCAATTGTTTCATAGAATCATCGTTCGTGTGTATGGTTGACTACAGCCTCATGAACCGATGTCGTTCATTTTTCTATTTCCATCATTCATGGTAGGTAATAAATATATTGACAATATTTATATAAATTATAGATGATATTTATGATGAATTTATTCTTATGGAATTATTATATAACACATAACTTCTTGGTTTCTATTTTATGAGAATATGATACTATCGTTCATGTGTATGGAAGACTATCACTAGGTGAAGCGATGTGATTCACCCAGGCCATACATGGAATATATTAGGTATTGGTTTAAAAATAATTTGTGATATATATGACATAATTAATATATTATTGTGATAATATATCATATTTTTTTCTTTCAATATCAAAAGGAATTGGAAGTAATGTTCATGTCAACCTACGACCTATCATCTCCTGGAAGAATGTATTCCTCCTCAATCCATTTTTTTAAAGACACATTTTGGTTATGTGGGAACCATAAAAAGAGATGAAAACATCATCCAGACTTACAGAACATTATGAAAAATAAATTTCAACATGGAAAATAAAAATTTCAAATTCAAAACTACCTCTTACTTTTTCTTCATATCATACACCCATACTCACTTAAACCCATGTACCATCACCTGTCATGAGTCGCAAACTGATAAAATCACCGAAAAACACTAAAAGAATCATATCTAGTTGATCAATACCATATCACCATCCCCCAATGTTCAATACCAACATATTCGATACTGTTGAATGCCACCAGACCTGATGAACGACACACACATCATTAACATTGTCAAACATCATCAAAGGAAACAATATACTTAACCATCTACCACTATGATTTAATATAGAAGAATCCTAAACAATATTCCAATGACTCTTCAAAATAAAATACTAATGTAATGTGAATAAAAGCTCTCAAATCCACATTAGAGAGAGTGGTGTATTCCTAGAGAAAGAGAAGAGGAACGAGCAACCAATGGACTCAACAGAGATCACCTACAAGGCCATCCAAAACTGATGGGAAGAACTGTATACCACAAAAAATCACTAGATCCAAAAATAATCCCCACAAACCTTAACTGATGGAACGATGAACAAACCCAGAGCAAAACATCAAACTAGAGTCATCTTCCTACCGAGGCTATGTAAGGACACTGATGACCACTTACCCACACATACCAAAACCTCAAAAGAACCATTGTATCAAATATGATTAGGAAATGATCTCTAGAATCTACATCTCAGAGTAGGTATTGGTTGACTGATATCGACAAACATTAACTACTATGATGGGAAAAACACATGGAGGGACATCCGAAGCTTTAAGATAACTCCTTGAGTACATAAATTTGAAAAACCACATTGGAAAAAAAATTATCAATTTAATGCGGGAGAAGAAATAGACTGAAATAATAGGATGTGGGAGGGAACCTATATAACATTACACAGTAGGGAGAAGCGACGAAGGTAAGAGAAATAGGAAGGATAGGGGAGATGATGCTAGACATGTAGCGCTCAAACCTACCCCTCCATTTCCTATGTCTATTTATTATAGTTTATGAAAAATAAATATATAAGGATTATATATATTAATTATATCATGGTTATAATTATGAATATTATGAAATCATTATTATTTAATAGAAAAAAATATAATGAATAAAAAAATTTATGGAAAAATTTATGGTCATTACTTGAAAAATAAGTTTAACGAGGGATCATTAATAAAAATCTAATAAAAGGTCATAATAAAAAAACATAAGATATGATATATATGTATTTTATAAATTTATAAAATTATAGTAAAATTTTATTTATTATAAATGATGTTTTAATGTGTACAAAGAGTGTTAAGAGTTAAGGTAAGGGATTTCAATTACGCTTTTTTATCTTTTTTCATACACATGTTATATACACCACTTATTTTCACTATTTAGAGTATATAATTACTAGGAATTTATTTAATGATTATTATCCACTAATTTATTGATTTTTTATTATATATTTAAATATATCACCATCAAGGGGTTTATCGTTCAGAAGAATCCAAATTAGTAATGTGTTTTTGTCTCTAATTTCCTTCATTGATACGTATGTTATGATATGAACCAATATTCATTCATTTAGTGTATATCCAAAAAAATTGACTTATAATATAATTGATTTATATAATCTCATGATATTTTATGTTTATTTTAATGTTATTACTTCATGGGTATTATGATTCAGTGTTACCAAGTCAAATGATTTAGGTTACAATCTCATAATTTATTGGGATTGTTTTTTTAAGTCCAAAATGTTGAAATCTAAAGATCTTCCTCACAAAAATAATATTTCATTTCTCTTATCCTCTATTTATTAATGACATATTTATGTAATTTTACAATTCATCAACTATTTGGTACTTCATACAATTTAGAAAATTATTTTATGAAAATATATCTTTATTTCACTCATTAGTCATAAATCTACTCTATTTTAACACAATGATTTTTAAATTTGTTTTAAAAATTATTTAAATGATTTTTTTGTATCATTTTCAATTAAATAGATTCTGAAGTTTGTTTAATGTTTTTTAATGTAATTAAAATTGTTTTCTGTTCTTCCTTTTTAAGTTTGTAATATTATTTTGAATGATAAATTGTTTAAAACGATTTAATTTTAAAATGTGTTTTCAAATAGGAAAGGATATTTTAATTAAGAAACTATTCAAAATCTTTTTAATGGTTTCTTCATAATTTTTAAAAAAACATTAAATGAAAATTATTTTGAAAATCTATTATGTAATAAAAAATAAAATTTTCAATGTATATTTATTTTTGTTACGAAATAATCATAGTGGACTTTCAAATCCATTCTCCATATAAGATGAAATAGTTTATAACATTTAAGATTTATATGGCATATTATCCAATTACATAATTATTATTCATTATTTTAATTTGTTATGTTTAAGATGAAAAATTATTTATGAAACCTTTTTCTCTTCCATAGGTCATATCCTGATTAAGTCCTTGTGAAACTCAATTATTTTAATATATTATAATATAAAGAAATTATTATAAAGTTGACACTTTTCACATACTATGATATGTGGAAGTCTATATGAAATAAATTTAATTAAATGAGTTATCATAATATAAATTTACATGATCATGTGTCACACATATGTATGATTTAGTTATTTTATGGGTGGGAACTATATGTACTTATAATTCATTGGGAGATATTTATTAATCTCATAAGATATATATGGATGGAATGGGGAGTGAACCCAGTTTATTAGGTGACATTTTCCTCTAGGATGGACTTTGGAGTTATCCATGAATAATATGATGGTCTTGTGAGTGAATAATAACTACTCTGACGGTCTTGGGAGCAAACCCTAACTACTAAGATGGTTTGGGGATTGAACCCATTTCACTAATATTTTGTGGGTAGTGATCATTCACAAATATTGAAATCATTTTTATGATTATGTTTCTCTCACTATTTAGTGAATTATTCCCATGTTATTCTCTCACAGATTATTGCCATGATTCAATTATGATTCATGTCTTACAATCATAAAATATTTATGACATGACTCATTTTTATGATCTTTGATTTTTAATATATGACATATAATTTTATTCTCTTGTTATCAAACCCTTGTGTTCATTTTATGCTTAGTTACCTCCATTATTTACCCATACCGAGGTTTTGAACCCATACATTATTATGTTTCACTTCCCTAGTTCCATATGGTATGTTATAAGTAGGGTACTAAATGGTAAGGTCTTTGTGGGAAAAATTGATGATCTTTCACCAAGTGAGAATATTTTTTTTCTGAGTTTTCAAAGATACTAAACTATTATGGTCCTTGGGAAAGTGATTTTTTAATTCACTAAAATTTAATAGAATTTTAGTGATGAAATAGAATAACTAAATGATGAAATATTTCACTAAATGATGAAATATTTCACTAAATGATGAAATATTTTTTTTATGTTTATCCAGGTCAGTATAACTATGTAATAGAATTTTTTCTCAGCCAATAAAATAAATGTTTCTCCATTTAGAATATTTTTTAGGTTTCAACACATAGATTATATTAATAAAAAATTAAAGGATAAGGTTCACACTAAATTTTACATCATTATCCCAAAAGTTATAATCGACGTGATATGATTTGAAATGTACTTATGCATCATATAATCTAAGAGAACATCATTGATTATAATTTTGTGCTATAAAAATTGATCAGGTTGGGTTGAATGAGTCTTATAAAGAAATACCACAATTTATAATTTTTATTGTTAATGAACTACACCTTTTAGTGATTCTTATTTTATATCCATGAATTGAGAATTTGATTATTCTAATGATTGTATATCAATTTTCCCTCTTTCTTATACTTGAAGAAATATTCAAAACATTTAGAAAAATTTACTCTCGTATCTTCCCTTCCTAATTATTTAACATTATAGGATTCCTCAATAATTCCCCTATTATATCTTATGTATTTCATTATTGTGAAATATTTATCTTTAAATCATATTTCAAGATAATCTTGAAAATTATTTTAAAACCAATCCTTAGTCGAAAAATTTGGATTAATTCATATACATTAAGATATATCAGATTAATCCAATTTTAAACAAATATTATTTAATGTAGATTTATTTCCATGAATCTAATTAGTACCCTATAAATTTTATCCAAAACCCAATCATAAAAATCATGTCACAAATGCAATTTTTCTGGTAACAATTTCATCAGTGTCTGACATTGATGTTGTGAAGTGAACAATATAATGTTATCTTTGTTCATAGTGTCACATTATCCTTCCTGTAACTATGCTATGATAAAAAAATTATTTATAAATAACACTTTATTACTACATAGTTAAAACAATTTACTTCATCGATGAATTGTAGTGAAAATAATCTTATTAATTTTTCACCTCAAAATTTTTATAATGTAATATATTGATGTTTTCTATGTCGAACATTTGTGAATAACCACTAGAATTCACATAGAAACCATCATGATATATACATTTTATTTATGATATGATTCTCACCTGGAAATATTTTAAAAAATATACTCCATATATCTCACACCAGGGACATCTACTTGTGGTGAAATCCAAAAATAGATATATATGAATAAATATGTAAAAAGAAATCATTTATTATCACAACACATCATAGAACACAAAAATTTCATCAAAAAATAATTTTTAAATTCAAAAAAATTATTTAAGAGCCTTATGAAGTTACCTTCACAACATTCCAATCTTTTAACAATGTTTGATTTACACTTTTGAAGATACCTATCCTATAGAATTATTATTTTAAAATTTTATATTATTGCGAGACATAATCATTAATGAAATTAATAAAAAGTTCAAAATTTTGAACATTCCTAAAATATATATAATTAAATTTCCATTTATCATATAATCCACCTTATAACATCTAGTTACATTACAGCATAAGCTTCCATAGAGTGACTGATGTTCTATCGAAAAACTAACCCTGTAGCTTCTAAAAAATAATTGGGCCTCCTTCATCATGTACAATAATTATTTGGAAAAAATCATACACATAGTATTTTCAAAACATACAACCAAAATACAAATATGTGGGTTTTTAACAAAATAACCCATATATTTTTTTGAAAAATAATGAACATTATATATACATATTTGTATGGAAAATTTCAGAATATATCAAATTAAACCAATACAAAATTGTTAATGTCATTTTTAATGGATTATATCAATGAATCTCTAATAAAAAAATTTCATCCCACTTGAGTGAACCTCAACATGAGAAACTAATCTTTTTTTAAAAATATCCCCATGAAATCAATTCATTGGACATCAAGAACATCAATCATCACATAAAAAATGATTTATCATATTAAGCATTCAAGTAATCACCCCCATTATAGAATATTATTATTCACCCTCTAAATATAGTATGGAAAAACCATATATTTTTTCACCATGTGTACACATGAACACCTTATCCCTCATTTTCAACACACCCAAATAGAACATATTATAATAATTAATATAGATATTTAGATATCTAAAAAGTGATAAACATAAGATATTTTTAAAAAACAAACCTTCCAAACTAAATCACATGGTGGAGTGGGGGTCACTTTTCAAACATTTCTTGTTTGAGGTAGTTTGTTGGAATTAGAGAGAAAACTAATGTATTTCAAAAATATGTATATCGTAGTGCTTTTTTTTTGAATATATACAATTTGATATTATCTATTCACATACTACAATTTAAGTATATTGCAATAAACCATAAAATTTATATAATGATATAAAATCATGATGGGTTTGGTTCTTAAAATATGGAGTTTATTTTTTATGATAGTAATAGAACTCATTTTTTCATAGTTGATTTTAATAGGATATACTATACTAACTCAAAATTAATTAACATACTAAATATTATGTATAAATTTAAGACATTCATGAGTTTTTTCATTGTATTTAGTCTCACTTATACCCAAAAAATTAGTCTTTCTTATTTCCCTTCCAAAAAATGGATGAACTTATAAGATTAAAAAACCTTCTGATGATGATTTCCAATCATCCACTAATACTATCCAATAAGGATTGGTGTATCCTAGATGTTCTTAATATGATATATAATTTTTAAACTGTATGAAATTGATAGTATAAATCATGGAATATATAGGAAACCATATCAAATTATTTGGAAATATGATATACCAAACTACTAATATTCTATCAATAATCTGCCACATCAACCTCTGTTTCATCATCGTCTTTTGAAAAATTACTCAGATTCACCATAGGAGTATCCATTATATTCATATCATCCATTTTAAATCATCTGAAAACATCCTTGGAGTATTTTTTTTAATAAATAATTTTTCTATTTTCTCTTTGGATCCCTTGTAATTTAATAAAAAAATCCAATCACCCTTTCATTGAAATTTAAAATTCACAACCCCTAAACACTTAAGAATAAATTCATTATGTTTCGTCTAATATTGAATTTATTATTTTTTATAAATATATGACGATGAAAATCTTTATATCATATTCTTTATTGATATAAAATTTATGATAAACTCCTCCTTTTTGGAACTATGCTTCTTCAAATACTAGTGAAGATGGGAATTCTACACCTTGAGATCATGTTTGAATCCTTGTTTTTTTTTGTCTTCTATCATCACAATATTTTTCTTCTTGATAAATTATATATATCAATTTATTCAATTTAAACATCATACTCAGTTAATATGTTACAGAAAACTGATTTAACATACATCTAATATACTATAAATATTTGTTTCACTTTCATATCCAAAAACAATATTATAGCATCAAGAGGATCCATTAGGGAAAAAAATTCACAAATATTTATTCACTATATTGGAAAAAATCTTTTAACACTATCCCCACATTCTTCTATTTCTCCATTTAGTATTCACTGACATTTTGTTAAAATATCATCTCAGTTCCTATTTTGGGTTTGTCTATTAACATGGAATAACATCCTATATCCATTCTTTTCGATTTGGTCATGTTCATAATGTATTGTCTTGAGTTTATAATAATCATTACTAGAATCACCATCTATTTTATGTTACACATGAGATACATAATACATATACATCTGATTCTTCATCCTCTAATTCTAAATTGAGGTTGTTTGATCACCAAAAATTTGTTTGTCACTAATTTATGTTCTGCTCCTAGTTCTTTATAATGATACTAAACCTATAGTATTATCATCATCGTCCATTTCTTATTTTATGTCATATATGGAATAATTTTTCCTTCTTTAAATTATAATTTTCTTATCAGTTTAATCATAAAAAACTCCATATTCTTATATAAAAATACTCTCTAAAAATTAAAAATTCTACCCACTTAATATTATGATTTCATCATAACATTACCTTATTTACTTAATCCTATTTTTATAAATCTTATACATATTCCATTTAGATTAATATACAAGGTACATTTCCTCATCAAAAAATCCAATTACTATTGGTTCTTCTCATTTTTGAAAATAAAATATTTTTTTTCAAAAAATTTTACCTATTTGATTGTGATCTTCTTCTCATACAATATTTAGTAAGATTTTGTCACATTATTTAGTCATCGTAATTCCATGATGATGATTTAAAACATTGTACATATAAAATCTTTAAAATATGTCTAATTTTTATCATTTGATTCATGTTTTTGAAAATTAGGTTCCTCCTCTAAACAACAATGTTTTGTTAAGGTTCCCCACTATAGATTCTTGAGGCTGAATTCCTTTTTTTCAAGAAGTTCTCTTATCTTGTTATTTGTAACACTCAAACTATTATCGATGCATATTGTATTAATAGTTAAATTCAACATTCTTTTATCTTTCCTTGAGAATTGGTTAATTCACATGACCAACTTATATTTTTGATTAATGACCATAATAAATGTTATCCTCATAAATTCATGAATAAATACGAAAAAAAATTCGTCGAATGTTTTTAGTTTCACTGAATTATCAACATACACATATACTAGCTTAAGTATTATTGATGGTTTCCCATTCTTTGGAATTCATGACATTCAAATGATCTTCTCATTTTAGAAACTATCTCACTTGTGCGTGTGATCATATGTGTGCATGGGTAAGTATCAAAATCCACCATTTCTCACCCTGGTCATGAAGGATATTTGGTTCAAAATTAAATTTCACATATTCCACAATTTGTTATCTAAGTATATTCATAGTATTTAGATGTCGTATATTCCTTCAATGAGATCCATTTTTCCACTGGTAAACCTTCCTTAACATATATATAATCCATCTAATCCATCTATTTTTTTTGTTTTATTGTTAATCATCACTTTGGGCCTCTATTCACATCATTTAATAAAAATAATAATATTACAGAAGTTACATTCAATAAAAATATTCATCAGTTCAGATTATGATAGTTTTTCCCCTTTTGAGATAATAATTTCTATCCCCTCATGATTATTTAAACAAAAAACTATATCTTAATCATATTTAATATCATAGAAAATTTATTTTCCCCATTTTTTAGTTATTGAACCAACTATTCAAATACATCATTTTAGTTTTTTTACTTCCCTCAATTAATTTTCAATAATGATTTCCCTCTCAACTTTTACATGTATGGTCCATTTTTTCTATTTTCAGTCATTTATTTGTGAATAATCATATTCCCACTCTATACTTATTGACTGAAGCATAATATATTATGTGTGATTAAACATTGGGATGAACAAAATGATATTATAATCATTAAAAACACTCCTTATTAAATGTATTAAATATGGAGGAATCATTATGAAAGAATGATGAACTAGTTGGAAATTATTTTAGAAAAAAAATTCATAGAAATGAAATCTTTCACAGTTGAAAAGAATAAAAAATATGATGAATATAAGAATAACCCTTATTGTAAAAATGTTTTAATGAAATGGTTGAAAAGTAATTGTTATGATTGATCTACCCAATTTTATTATGGATATAGATTTTTTTAAAAGGATAGAGGTTTTGCCTATTTTATTAAAAAACAAGTAATGGAAAAGTCCAAGAGAGTACAAGAATCCAAATGAACAAAGTCCACAACCTACAGTTACCTGTCTATCTTTTTCATCAATCTATCAGTGATTTTTTTTTCTCCTCTTGAAGAACAAGTCATCCCACTCTCCCTCGACCACGCCCCTAACCTCTTGCTCTCCACCTGTTTAAGGTTCGAGACTGAATAATTTCAAGAAATGTTTCAGTATCAGTGCTATCATCAGAGCTTTCATCTTTACATTGCTCAGGAGAGACACCATGTGCCACTAGATTCATCTCATCTTTATCTTTAATTACTTCAGGTGGAGCAATAATCTTTTACTGCATCAACTCCTCAGTTTTTCCCAGAATTGAGACCTGCAACTTATCGACACCATTGAAATATTTGTTAGAGGGGGGAGGAGGATTACTGGTAGAAACCTGCTTAACCACCATTGGGGGAACAACCAGAGCCTTTGTATTTTAATAGGAAAGTACCTGAAATCCATCTTCATCCACAATATTTTTTGGGGATGCATGAATATTTTTAGAAATGAAAATAGAGTCAATGTCAAAAAATTTCATTCCCTTTCAGTTTTTGGAAGATAAATTCCATTCCTGTGAGAGTTCATGAGCAATCACTTTTTTAAGATTATCTTCAACAATTTTCTTAGACATCTAATAATTAGAATTGCTTAATGGAATTTTTTCATTGCAAGAAATTGTCTCTGTGGAAAAGATAACAGCCCAAGATTTCTTGCATGAGTTTCCCCCATTCTCATCACCTATATATTTTTTCACTTCCATAGGTACAAAATCATTCATTTATTCAAACTTTTTTTTGTTCTCAGTAGCCTTTTGAGCTGGTGCGGTTTTGTGCTTCTTGAAAACATTATTTGCATCATGTCCCCATAGAGTGGATAAGCTACAAAAAATGGAGTGCCTACATGTAGATTGATCATGACCAATCACAATACAATCCATGAACTTTTTGGGAATTTTTTCATAAATGATCTTCAGATCAATGATTTCATCTTCCGTGGAAATCCTTACCTTTTCAAGAAGAGTAGAACCCAGTTCAAATTCAACCAAGAATCTAGAAAAGTGTCCAAAGTGAGAAACACCCATTTCCTTGTCGATTTTAAAGGGAATTCCAATAGATATCTCATTATCATATAAAATTTGAGATGCCAAAAAATCTAGTTTATGCCATAAACTCTATCCCAAACATGAGTTCATGAGTTTTCCGCTCCAAAACGAATGAAATTCTTCTTCCATTGACGAAGATTAATAATTTTGGGTTTAAGTGAAATAGAACCAAACCCCCAAAATCTAATTTTAATTTCCTTTGTGGGGGAAAACATATGGAAATATCCATTTCCCAACGAAATACATTTCTAGGAAAATAATCCCCAAAAAGATGAAATTTGGTCTTTAAGTTCCTCAATTTTCATAGTCCGAGAGCCTTTAAGTAAAAAAAAGTATATCTATGACTGAAAATTCTCCCATTTTGAGTATTTCTGAAACAACATGAGGATCCTATTTTATATAAGAAACATTCCCTTTCCTTCTAATGGAAGAATAAGATGTACCTTTAAAATGGAAAATGAGGGGTTCAAAGTGGATCCTTCATAGGGAACCCCGTGTGGAAGCACATCCATTTTCGGATAAAAGGGAGTCTTCTAGACATCAGTAGAATTCCATGAAATGCTGGTCTCTTGAGATGTCACTGGATTTCCACAGGGCGCAAAAATCCGCTCAACCTGCAACTCCAAAATGCCACTGAAACTTGCAATGGCACTGTGAAATTCATAACCACACCCTCAGACGCCATCTAGGTTTTCATCTCAGTGACTGCCTGGGAGGTTCCACCGGCTACCTCAGAGATAGAAACATCGACCAACACTTAAATTCTCAATACAACCTGCGGCGCCGACACTCCACGTCAAGATGTTGAGGGATCATAATGGGAGGTAATTTACATGAAATATATTTGAATCCTATGTCTCTATATATGTTATTATTTGAAAATATATAACCCATTTCTAACCTCATTAAAATATTTTTGTCTAGTGTATGAATAAATTCATTGTCGAAATTTGAAGAATAATACTAGTTGAGTTTGAATGATCAATATTTTTCTGCATCGAATTTATGTCTGTATTTATAAACATTTAGAATAGTTTCTTTCTATAATATAATTGAAACATAAACACATATTAAATTAGGTAAAATAATTATTGAATGGTGTGTCGTATCTTAAATCATTAAAATTAAAGACTCAAATCTCAAAAAATACGATGAGACTTCTAATGAGTGTGTATTTCATGGGTGATTCGTTAATGGATTAATTATAAATATTGGAATAAAATAATATTAAAAATGTTTCACTATTCTGATGTTGAAATAAAGACAACAATCATTTTCCATATATATGTTATTTTTATATGTCCATTGAATACATTTAGATGACTTCTAAGAATGTAATTTTTCTAAACGATAAAACAAAATTTAACCCTTCTGAATAAGAATATTTTCTTATTAGTGAAGAGGAAGAGAATAATGGTAAAAGATAACAAAATATTATGAAGATGAAAAGGCATTTATATTTAGATAATATAATATTTATTTTATGTTAACTAGTCTTAATAAAAAAAGATAATATTCGACACTCAATAAGATGAACCAACATGGATTAGTCTACTTTTTATAATCAAACCTCGATAATCTTCTATATTGAGATGAAATCCTAGGGTTAATATTTCAGGAATAAATTTTTAATTCTATATAAATATTTAGATATAGAATAGTTATATAATTTATATATATTAGTTATCTATAGTACCATATGTTTATTGTTCCTGATAAAAATTAAATTTTGATCTTTTGGGTGTTTAGAAACAAGATGACTAGTCAAAAAAATGTAATAAAAAATATATATATTATTTTATTAAAACTCATATTCTCAAGATAGAGGTGTTTTACAAGAAGATATATTTTCATCCATTTCTAGATCAGTGTCTATAAAAATGTTCCTTGAGGCGGTATCTCACATGAAGTATACAATACCCAATAGAAATCAAATATGCCTTATTAAATTGTGAGATAGAAGAATATTTTCATACTTAAAACCCTGAAGGTTTTTTATTTAGAATTCAAATATCGTACGTCTAAAAATTAAAGAATGCATTATATTGATGATTCCAATCCACAATGGACCATTATTATATAATTAATAATAGTTTGAAAAACCTATAATTAATGCATTTAAAAGTGGATAGAAAAAAAATATATCAAATAAATGAATTTAGGTAATCTTATTGAAATTGTATATACTGATTAAATCATTTATTTTGAGGATAAATAATTGATAAAAAGTAACATTCCATGAAAATAAAGTAATAGTTTGACATTTCCATGCTAGGTGAGTTGTTGTACTTCTTGTAATTACCTATTATGGAAGAAGAACATTTTATTTTTCTATCTCTAGAGAGGTATGGTAAATAATTGTTAAAAAAATAGTTTGAGGATTAAATACCATTATCTAAACTTATTCAGGTGGGATTATAACAATCAACATATAATTATGGTGAATCTATAGCTCTCATCACCTTGAAAAGATATTGTCTATGTTTTGAGTGTATGTGTAATATATCAAAGGTATCTAAAGAAATAATAAATAATGGTTTCCAAGATAGATCTCAAGTATATCAAAGTGACTTTAATCATTTCACTATTATAAAATAAGGGAGAATAACTACTTATTTATGGAATTAATGATGTCGATATGGTGGGTTATTGTGAAAATATAGATTTAACCAAAGGGGATTATTATTTTTATAAATAGATTGTATGAGATCTAATTATAAAAAGAATAACTCATTCACATTGATTTATATGATGTAAAAATATTTCTATTCTACAAGATCTTGTAAACAATGATTTGGACAATTTGGAATCTTTATCAAGGAGAAGGATAGAAAACCCTCCCAGTTATTTTTTATAACTATTTTGTTTTTGACTTTTCAAAAATTTATATTCAATATTAAAGGATATATAATATTTAGATTTATTTTCACTTCATTAACGTTATATTTTCCAACAGTGTTATGAATTAAGAATTCATTACTATCAATGAACAAATAGATGAAAATTTCATGATGCAATTTAAAAAGGAAATAATTAAGATATTAAGGTTGAATATTAATGTTTGTCCCAATAAATTCATTAGAGAATTTTTTTGATTAATCCCACATAACATTTTATTGTGTTTTCAATAAAAGATAATATAGTAACACCCTTTGTCAAAATGGGGGAGAAATGTACCATAATATATTATTTATCTTTAATAACTCTATATGTTGTTGTAACTGTGGAAGGTAGGGAGAAAAAAGAAATGTGCTTATTTTTATTAAGGTTGAGTTCTTTCAAATCACCTCGATAAATAATGATTTTCATTGAGGGGTGGAATTATATGAAAGACATTTCATTATTTGGGGATGTATATTTAGATTCAAAACATTTTAGATAACTCATTAGTGAATGTATCTTGAGTTTAGAAGTGATTTCTTGAAATAGTTTAATGAGGTTTAAAATGTATCCAATGGGTGAGATTAAATTACCAAATGTAATATTTGAGGGAATGGTAAATGTTTTAAAATGTGAGATATAATATGTGAATAAATTTTGATAATATTTTTGATGTTTTTTTAGTTTTTAATATGAAATGAGTTGAAAAAGATCAATTATTTCTTATATATTTCATGATTTTCTATGATAAAGTGATAAAAAAATAAAAATTTATCAACACGACACACCTCATAGAGTTAAGTATTCGTATGTTTATATAGTTTTATTTCCATTGTAAACAACCGTATAGTGTTGGGTTTATTTATTTTTCTGAGTATAGTTGGTTTTCATAGGTTCCAAGAAATATTTAAGGTTTCTATTAAACATCTATTAATGATCATAAGATTTTTAGCACCTTTTAGAATTCAAACCATAAAATAAGAGTTTTGTTTAGTTGAAAACAATGTATCATATGAGATATCATCCTAATGATCATTCTATTTCAAGGAAATTCATAATTATTAGGGTACAACCAACCCCATGAACACCCATAGAGTTCAACTAAACTTAATAAAATTTATTAGATTAATCGATAAACATTATAAGATTCCTCTGATACTTTTTCAACTATAAATTAGATGCAATCTAAATTTTTTAATAATATAATAGTTTGGATGAAAATATTCTAATAAATATATATTAATGAAGACAATGCTTCACTAGACATGATTTCATTCTAATAAAAAACTCACCCCATTAAATTAATTAATGATGATATTCATAGAAGATTGACAGAGATTTAAATGACGTTTAAATTATATGATTGCAGGGAATTTTATTAATGATTTGATATTCATTATTGAAAATTATTTGTCATAATTTAAATTTTATTAGTCAGTGAAATATCTTTAAAATATTAATTTTGTGGAGTTTTTATTATGAAGAATGTAAATAATAATCACAAAAATTAAGTTAATATATAAAAATGAAGAAGACGAAATTGATTGTGAATAAAGAGAAGTTGTTGATACACTATATCACAGAAGATCATACTCTTATAAAAGATAGAGAAACTAAATAACAAAACCTACTCTTCATTTGATTATTATAAATAGTTCATATATATTTGTTTCCATTTCTATCGAACTATAAACTTTCTACTCATATGTAATGTGATCATTTTAATTCATGCATGATATAATGAATCATAATATCATCCTCAAGAACTATGAGTGAATGATTAATTATCTTTTAATCCTCTAATATCATTCTATAAGTTGAATTAATTTTTTAATAAGATCTTTTCATTTATACCGAGGTGCCTAGTGACAATTTGAACATTTTAATTAAACTCAATGGAAAAGAAGGAATCAGGGATAACTTGTCCTTCCAATATAAAAAATGTTGAATAAAATATGTGTGATGTGGTTGATAGCAACCCATTTCTAAAAGAGGTCAATTACTTCTAAAACCATATATGTTACTTTTATGGAATTTAGGATAACTATAAATCTATAGTGATATTCGAAAAAATTCCCCAATAAGATATTGGATATAACAAGGGGTAAGATACCACAATGAGGTTGAACCTTGTTAAAGTTAAATATTTTCTATTTTTTCTTATTATTTGTTTGTATGGGTGACGAAAATATTTTAGAGAGTATATAATGACTTTATCTAGTCACATGGGTTCAATTCCAAATTAATTTACAAAAATGGTTATCACCGATTCACCCCCCATAGTTACACCATAAATAATTTGTTCGGAATAATGTTAGTGGGCATGGGCATGGAGTTCCCTTAAATAAACATTATAATCCAAAAGATGATTGTTGATATTTTTTTAATAGATACCTATTGTCAGTATTCTCATGGTAGGTATCCCATTTACATGAACTAATTAAATTCCACATTATCATTATGTTTGATTTAATTTTTATATTTTCGGTTCTTTGTATTTTATTTTTGTGATACGTGAATGCACATATGGTAAATAATACAATGAAATAATATCCATCTTGAATTAATAATTGTAAATACCTCATTAACCACAACTCCTAGGGTATCCTTGTGGGACTTCAAAACCAATAGGTGTAAACTAAACTACCTGGTTAAATCATGGTTTTTATGTCGTTAACTATTTATTAAAATGAAAAATAACTGGAATTCTATTTGAATATTAATTTTTGATGATATTTATTTATTATATTTAGAAAACAAATAGACAAGTAAAAAAGTTTAAATATGTTGGAATTAATGTTTATATAAAACATATATATAGAATTCAAATTAGTGACTCTACTGAGATATATTATATTAATTTAGATAAAACTATCAAAATTATTAATGCTATGTATCAATATGCAGTAAGTGGGGATCTTTCATTTTAATTAATTTTGTTAATTTTTCAAATAATAACCTTATGAAAATCATAAAATTTGAACCCAACATGAAAAAATAACTTATAAATAAGTGGAGACATTGATTAATAGGTACATATGAATATTTTCGATGGTTACATGAGTTAAAGAATCCCAACGAGTAATAAAATTGAAATGGAACTAGAAATATATAAAATAAAAAAATAAATTTAACTTTTTTATCTACCTTAGGATCCCAATGAATGGCCTTATTCATTAAACATCCACTATATTATACCTCATGGGACCCATGATACACTTATATATGGATTTAGAATAAAACCCAAGAATAAATATAAACTGATTGTGAAATAGAAAAAATCCAACATATGCACCACTGATATCCATTGATCGAGCCTACAATCATTTATGTAAACTAATTTATCACCCCGGACACATCACATTGTTTCAACATTAATCCCAAACTATAACAACAACTATTTGACTAAAAAACTATATTAACAATTCGAGGCATTATCAATGGATCAAAACCCTAATAAAATAAGTTTTAAAAATCATGGGAAATGACTATATGGATCATTTAACTTGGATGAGTACATGTTATTATGTATTTCAATAAAGACAAGGCACCCAGATCACAGTTCACATCATTTGTAGGCCCAGAAATAAAAATAAAATATTTCATCAAATGGATGAGATGATTAACGAAAAATAATCGAAAATGGTTTAACTATAATAAGGAAATAAAACAATATATCATTAAATTAATATAAAATAAAAATTCAATAATACATTATCCATTTTTCCTAAATAAGGATGTATTAAAAAAATTGGGACTTTATACTATGCGTCATGGGATGGGTTATCTACCACAAACCTATTTCCAATTCAATTTGACAACAAAACATGTTACATTCTGATAATATATTTTGAATATATAGATAATCTAATGATATATAATATAAATTTTGAGGTGGATAATTATGATGAATTCATTTTATTAATATCATATATGATTAATGGAGAAAAAATATTAATTGAAGGTAATTACATATTTTATTTTATCAAATATTTCATTGATATCTATTTTTCTATATGCCCGGGAATTTAAAATGAATAATAAATAATGTTTTTCGACTCAGAAACTCATAAGGACGAACAAAAAATATATTCAATTGAAGAATAACATGTTATTTCATAGAGAAAATGAATATTGAATTAAAGGATAACATGGTACATGTTTTAAATAAAGATTATTTATAGTGGTTATTGAACACTTATAGATGGAAATAAAATTATTTTGAGGAGAATAAATAACCATTTTAATGTATAGATCATATTTGGAAATTATGAATCCCTAAAAATTAAATTATGAGAAAAATAATTATAAAATAATAGTTGAAGAATACATAAGTTTTTTATGTGCTAAATTGAAATCTATAATATGAATTATATATTTCAGACATGGGAATGTAAGTTATGTTAATCATGAGAGTATTATATAGTAAAAGAAATTATGGGGGACATTAAATCTAGATAATGAGTCATATTATTCATTATCAAGGTTTTATTTAATTAAAATACATGTTTATTAATTATTGAAGAAGAATAGTGTTTATTTTGGAAAATAAAATTTTATCATATTAACTCGAATAAACATATATAAGTAATCAAAATAAAATGGTACAACTGTTATAACAATTATAATTTATTAAAGAGATAATATGTATAACAAATGTGTGAAAGGGGATCTTGTGAAAAATGATTACAATCCAACAGATGAAAAGAGTTAGAACTCCACTTAATCATATACACAAAAATTTTCCTAGACATTTGAATTAAAAAAAGGACTAATTTTGATAGAATTTCTTTTAAATTTTAAATTATTATAATTAAATAATAGATATTCTTATTTTAAATTCAACGATTTTTTTATAACAAGTACAAGAGATTATTCTGAAATAAAACAGTATGAATCATATAGAATTTTACATAAAATAATGGCATGAAATATACATCTATTTAGGGTAAATATTTTATTATGGAACACGGAATAAAACAGTATCTATCCTTAATGATAAATTCTAAAAAAAGAGTTGTTAAAAGGAGAAATATGACTATGAATTTAATTGAAATCACATTATAAATAATGACTATATTTTCAAAATTGTATTTTAAGATGTTTCTGATTTTTTTTTCATATTCAAAATACAGTTTTACCCTCTCTAGGAAAATAGATTAAGCATTATGATAAATGTAATGGCAGCAATCAAAATCATAAACCCTATTAGGTAGTTTGGAATTATGTGTTTCATTTAAAATAAATAAGTTATTCCAGTAAAATTTGGTGATATATAATATAATGGAAGATTTATATTATATTCATAACATATAAAGACATATATGTGTTTTAGATAATGAATTGTAAAATTTAGAATGTATTAATGTGAATATTATAGAAAATAAATATGACAATAAATAAAATATTACTCAATATAACCAATTAATCACAGTCATCGTACCAAATTTTTTAATGAAAAAAGATTCAAAAATAAGACGATTTGGATGATATTGATGATAATGAAAATGATAATAAATAAATTATAAATGATAGATAAAAAATGAAGATAATTATTGTAGATGAATTAAAAAATGTGATAAAACATCACCCAATTAGGTAAAAAGGAATAAGGATTCTGAGATAATTTTCAATTCTCTCTAATATGGATTATGTCATGTGAATAATTAGTATATTTGGAGTATTTTATAAAGTATATGAATAAAATACATGGTGCAATGGAGTGAAATAATTCATGTGAACATATAAGAATACTAGTTGGGAGTAATTTTATTTGAACAAATTATGTTTTTTAAAATTAATCATTGGAAATAAAAATAAATCATAGACAAGTTTTAACATAATTATAAATGATGTTTTATGTTTAATAGAATCTATGTCGAATAAAATTATTCATGATTAGAATAATTGAACAAAATTGGGTTCTTTTTTCCATATCCTGACTAAAATAAAAATTTTACAAATGGATGTAAAGAAAAAAAATCCAAATATATTTTTGAAGGAATTAGTATATATTAAAAATTAAATAGGGTTCCTACTATATGATTATGAAAATAATGTTTTCTTTAAATAAATATGTATATATGCTAAATTACACACATAGTTCTCGGTATACATGACATGGGAAAATTTTAAATAAGATTGAATATAAAATAGGATTTGTGGAGAAAATTAATTAAATTAAAATCACAAGTGATGAAATCATTATGATCTTAATTAATATTTATGATATTGCATTTTTTAAGGTAAAATTAATCCTTTCATTGGATTGTAAATATATAAAAAAATAATATATATATGTTATTGGATGACTCACACACTTTCCTAGGATATATGTTATTAAACAAATTCGGTATAAATTTCACTTATAAAAAAAATATTCTTATAAAATCATGAATAAAAATATCACAGAATATATAATGAAATTATAAAAATCAAATGCAAAGGGTAAAACCATAGATTATTTTAATATTGAAAAAAATATTGATTCAATGACTTCTATAAAGATGATGAGAAGTTTGTTATATTTGATTACTGTAAATCCTATCATTTTATATAAAAAAAATTTATAAACATTATTTTAGAGTGATCCTTGATATGAACAACTCATTGATTTTATGTTAATGTTTACCTATGTAAATGGAAAAAATGAACATTTTTTCAGAATAAAATAGTTGATAAATATGGTTGAATATCATATAATGGTGTTTATTAGGAAAAATATGTTATTTGATATAAAATCACAAGAAGATTTTCTTTTTAAACTGAATAAAAAAATATATTAGTAGGTTTAGTAACATGAAGGAAACTTTATCAAATATTGTTATATAATCATAAAAAATATATGTTACAAAGGATTGTATATAATTTATCTAGAAAAAAATAAAATTGAAAGATAATAAAAAATATATGATAATAAGAGTTTAATTGATCTTATTAAAAATAAAATTCATAACTCAAGGAGAAAACATATTGGAATCATGTATCATACTATTAACGAAAAGTGATAACATGTATTGTTAAATGTTTAATATATTAGATTCAATTACCATGTAGATTATATTATCTATAAAATCAAGTAATTCCATCATTTAAATATCTTTAGTTTAATCTAAGTATCCATACATCTCCATCAAAATTAAAAACATTTGAAGGTAACATTCTATCCAGTTATTGTTTATTCTTAAATATGGTAGTATTTAGATGGAAATTTTTTGGTGGATAAAATCGATTATATTTGATAAAAAATAAATATAATATATATGAAAAATAAATTTTTAAGTCATGTTTGAGTTTAGGGAAATTATCACTAAAAAAATGAGACAAATATAATAATAGATTTGAATTAATTTTTTGTTCCCTTGAAAATGCTTCTACTCACGTCTAATTATTTTCAAGATAAATTATCTTTTTAGAGTTTCCACAAGATAAAGAACTCTTATAATAGTCCTTAGGACTATTATATCGAAGGGGGAAAATATTTTATATAGGGGAATGTGTATTTCAAGAATATATATAATACTTTTTAGGGGAATAATATATATGGGGGATTTAGAGAGTTAATTTTTGGAGTTTCCAAAACAATAAATTCTTGAGGAAAGGGGGGGTTTAATCATATGAAAATGTAAAATAATGTTAAGAAATATCCTGAATTAATAAATTGGGTGGGTTGAAAGAAAATATCATTTAAATGATTAATATTTTATTAACGAAATGATAAATATTATTGGACTAAACTTTTTGATTTATTTCATAATTATTTCATGAAAATGAATAATGATAAAAAATATAGTAGTGGGGATTGTCAGAACCAATGAATAAATGAATTAATAATTTTTTATCTTTATTCAACATAATCTTTGACGGATTATAGCATTATTCAATTTATGAATTTATCTTGATGAATTTTGGATATGGATGAGGGGTTTAAAGCAATTCAATTAAATTATTAAATAATAAAATATTAACGTCAAGTGTACATTGTGTATTTATAAATGAAATGAATTTGTAATTGTGAGATTTTATTTTTCACCATTCTATGACTTCTATAACTAAGACTATGTTAGTGTTTCAATAAAAATGAAATGAATACATAAGATAAATCAAGATATTCAATAAGTGATTTTACATTGAGTTAAAGGATTAAACTTCTAAATAAATTTTAAATAATTTTTCAACTTGTCATGTAACATTAAAATTGGAAGCCATATAGAAACATATGTTATAATTATTTTTCATAAGATTGAACATGTCATTTTATAATCACATATGTCGGATTTGAGCTAAAAAATATATTAGTATGGATTGAATAAAAACATAAGAATTACAAAAAATGTTATTAAATAATTTTTAAGGAGTTTAAAGTAAAAAATTTATTATTTATTCAAGGATATCACGGACTGAGATTATGAAAGGTTAAATAAATATATATTTTTTCATATTTTATTTTTCATTTAGTCGATTTTGTGGGGATATTTGGATGAAATTAATCTAAACCAATTTTATATAATATTTTATTATGTATTTTTATTAGAAATATTCAAAAAAAATATTGTTTTTATTTTAGGGGATAGATAGTTTATTATTATACCATTTAGTATATAAGAAAAATGACATCGATGATTTTCATTTACAGGAACATTTTGAATTCTAATTGTCAATGGTTAAAGAATGATATTTTCTTTTAGTATTATTACTAAATATAAAAATCATGGGATTTATTTTTCTTTATCTTATTCGGCTCAAATATTACCCTAGTGTTTATTCATGTTCTAGGATGATATTATCCAAATAGTGCATAGAGAGAAGATGGGAGAGTGACTCCTTATGAGGTAATGTGAAAGAGCGAAATTTATAATGGGATTAAGATTAGTATTTGAATTTTATATTCTAAGAAATTATATTAAAATAAATTCATTAATTATTTTTACAGAGACACCTTATTATTTGTATACTTCTTCGATTTATCCAATTTTGGATGACAATGTAATTTTTATTCCTACCTAATTCTTGATGTGAATTTTCCCTTCGGTATTTTTGGTATGATATATTTTTTAAATTTAATAGAACAAATTTTTATTCTAACAATGAAATAACATCACTATTGAAGGAATAAAGATTATTTCCCATTTTTCACCATCTTAAATTACTTTTATCGGTCATTGGAACAACTAAAATTTTACGTTATTTCTCAAAAAAAATTATTAGTGAAGTAAATTAAATTTAATTATCAGATTTCTCTTTAGATATTATTAATTATTTGGTTGTGATTTTTTTACTATTATTTGTTAATATTCTGAGTATATTACAATATGACGATTTTCAATGGGTAAACTTGTGTGATGGTGAAAGGAATCAATAAGACTATTTTATATTTTATTATCGATTAATATAATCTCTAAGTGAAGTTTTTATTAAATTGAGTATAATGATGAAGATAAAATTATTTTTAATACATAGTTATGTGTACCTATATAATATTGGTAAATTATCATTATAATATGACTTCCAAAAATGATAAACTAAGTCAAATGTGGTTTTTATTTTCTAGCTTTTAGGAATCCAATAAAAATTGATTATTAAATATAATCTAAAAAAAATTGTTTTCGCTATATATTTTTTATCCTTATTAGATATGATTGGTTTGAAAGGTTTAATGGATTTATTAAATTAAGTATTTTTGAGTGTGTGTATAGAGTGGGGCTCGGTGAACTGGTTATAAGAATTGATTGTTTTTCTATTTGAACAAAATGATTTATAATACGTTAGACTTCCTATATAAAATATATAAAAATTTTATTATTTATTCATAATAAAAAAATTAATAATAAAAACATTATATAATATTAATACAAGTATAAAAAAATAATCATAATTAAATTATATAATTAAAATTTGGAAATATAATATCTCTTAATCACTTAAAAATACCACAGTAATAATCATCAATATAATTATAATTAAAAATCTTATAAATAACAAGGAACTGTTTAAATATAATTTAGAGAACCCGAACAATAAAAAAGTTAAATAATTTTATAGTATATCAGGGTTTTAATATGTTTTTAAAGATAATGTTATTAATTAAATGAATATTCATTAAAAATATTTTAAATAGATTAGAATTTTAGTATACCACTTTCTTATCCCCTTTTTTATTTTTAAATAAAATGATCATTAAGTGTATAGTGAAAACTCACACAACACCCTAATAAATGTCCCAAACTATTCTAAGGGACCAAACTAGGGAATTAAACTTCATAGATCCAAAATCAAAAAACCAAAATATAGATTGAATCATAATAAACATGTAGGTCAATACCTAAGAAAATATCAACACACATCATTGATTTCACAGACATTGGGATTCATACAAACAAAAATGGGGAAGTTTTATCAAATAAAACAATATAATAGGATTTGTCATAACTAAAAAGGGGAGTAATTATATATAAATTAATAGAACAAATAGAACATCCTGTATTCCAATAATTGTTTCACTAAAACAAATAGCTCAAAATCAATAAGAAAAAATATCCAATGCTTTCAACAATGAAAATATCTAAAATAAAAGCATCCTCTATTTGATTATAAAGAATTATATATATTTATTTGAAAATGCCTCTCATATCACATGATTTATACCAAAACACAAACTAGATATTAAGTGCCACAAAGCGTATAATGGTTCCACAATTACACTATGGTTTTGGAGAAACATCCTGGAGAGATGGGAAACTAAAAAGTATAAGCTCTAAAGAATCCATGGCAAATATACACCACTAAAGATCTAGGATCTAAAAACTGAAAAACACATGGGATGAAATAACCCCAATGAAATACCTGGAGGAAAATTAAACCCCAAAAACAAACATACAATGTAGCATAAAACCAATTAAAGATGAGTATAAGGAAGAGAAAACAAGGAAATATATAAATTCATGTGAGGTGAGTCTATAAGGGGTTGAACACATCACATAAGGTGAAACATTAAATTGAGAAGAAATGAAAAAAAAAACAAAGTCCCAAAGAAACTTAAGTGAAGAAGAACCAAGTATGTGGAAGGAAGTTGTGCCACTATATAATAATAAGAACCCATTTTATAGTGAATCTCAGAAAGAGGAAGTTCCCCAAAAAAAATCGGGTGATAGTGGAACCATTCATCATCAATAGATTAATATCCTAACCATTTGATTAAAAAATTGTTCATTATTAATAACTAAAAAATAACTATATAAGTGTATATAGAAATATAGAAATATTAATATTATATAAATTAATATATAAATTAGTAATTTTTTTTTAAATTTATCTACATAAATTAAGTAAATAATTATTGATGATGTGTTTAATATTTATTTATTAATCATTGGTATCTCATATTCAATATAATTTTTTTTTTATCATTATAAATTTTATTTTTCTAAAATAGATTTCATTTGTATCAATATGTTGAAATTATTTAAATTTACCCATAGTTTAATTTTTCAAAATAGACAAATTTTATACAGATATTTTAAAATGCTAGGAATATTTTTTAAATTATATGTGTATACTATTAATGAAAAAGGAATAAATAACTTGATAACACCCTTTTAATGACTTTCAAAGTTTTTTAAATTTGAAATAAATTTTTTTCAATTATAATAATAAACATTCAATTGATATTGTAATTTAAAAAGGTCAATATATCATTTATTCCCTTAATAAATTATTTAACGATTTAACATTATTTTTTTTAATTTTAGTGAAAGATTTTAAAATTATTTTCCATTGAGTTTTGATAGTTTTTGGACTAATTTGTTTATATTTGGGGATGTATTGATGAATGTAATGTAAGGCTAATGGGTCCTTAGATCATGAAATCAAGTGTATTAAGCGCATTTTTGAAAAAAATGACGATTTCATGAATTCACATATAGTTACATGGACAAAGAATCTCAATTATGGATACATGATTTTAAGGAAGAAAATTAGGGTAAAGAAAACTTTCATAGGGACCTTGATTTTTAGTTTTAGTAGTATTATTTGGATTATAAAATCCCAATTAACAACATGTTTCTCTCAATAACACCTTATTATAGGATTATATGAATCTAGGTTTCCTTGAGAGTAATTTTATAGCTTCTCTAAGATAGAACACTATGATTATTTATTGGGTTTATAGGATCAATTCATAATAAATAGTAAGGTATATAGGATAATTTCCAATTATGGATATATATCTCTCTCTATCTAACTTTCCTATCTTCCCATCTCAAGTTATATCTACAATTCTATGTTGATCTAGAGTATTTATATTATAAAATATTATATATTTAAAATATTATTATTTATAGTGATATTGATTTTTTTACGTTTAGGTGGATTTCTTGTTGATGTTAACTCTGCATCTATGGTTCGCATTTGTTTTAGGATATTTATCCTAAAAGGTAGTTTCATCATATTAATTACTCATAGAATTATAATTTATCATTTTTTGGTTGATACATTATTCAATTTCTTTTATATCATTTATATTTATCAAATAAATATTTAAAATTTATATGATGATAATTGGTGAGTTTTAATATTTTAAAACATATAATTTTATCCATTTGATGAAATCCAGGTTGTTTGTTTTAAATAATGTATTTTATAAATGGTGGATTTTATATCATAAATTTATTTAATCTTAAAATTTCATTTTTATTGAATATTTTTGGAAAAATATTTTTTAGAATAATTATTTTTAAATTGGATGAAATTGGTTATGAGAAATGGAATAAAATTCCAAAATAGAAATAATATTGTGGTATGTTTTTTATTACATAAATATATATATATATATATTGATTGGATGTTTCAAAGTGTGTGACAAAAAAAATGGATAGCCTTTATCCAAGATATTTATATTTTTGTGATGTTTCATGGTGGGTGTATGCTATGCTCACATTTTATTATTGTTTTTAAATTTTTATATATATCAATATATCATGAAATTGTTATGTTTAAGAATTTGTTTGAAATTTGTTTTTATTAAGAATGGTTACTCTTAGTGGGGAAAATTGGTATGAATTATTTCATGTGGTGTATTGTATTTTTTATAAATATATAGAGACAATTTTTCTTTTTGAAATGTGTCTAATAGATTTCATTAAAACATTTATGGGGTTGGGAAAAGATCATGAATTCAAATTTATTGGTATCATATAGGTAAGTATTACTAGTCATTTTTAAAATCATCCCTACATACATATCTCAGTGTTCCTATAGTTATATTTTTTTATGATATAACAATGATAATGATTCTAATATAATTTATGATGTGTCTTAAGTGTAGTATTTATAGTTGATATAGAAATATTTTGTCATGAGTTATAATAGGCCTATAAGAGAGTAATCCACCACTTTTGGGGATAATTAGTGGTTAAATAAAGACATAAACTATTAAATGAAGACTAACTATCATTATTTAATGAATATACATATTTATAGTGATGAAATGATGATGGTATATACAGTGATACTGAAATCCGATATCCCAATAGTGAATCTAATGTTTAATAAAACATAATATCATGCAGATAATCCCTTATGTGAAAATTATATGATCAGACTAGCCACATGCCTATTTTATTATTATTAATAATAAATATTGGATCAAGGCTATGGAACTAAATTATTATTTATATGAAAAAATGAAAAAATTTAATAACTATAATGATCATATATTCTATGACCTAAAGTGACTCTGTAATTTTAATCCGGAATTCATCCATGGATTCATAGTAACCTTCACATCATTATGTAATACAGCTCTATATACAATTATTACTTTGCATCATCACTCAACACTAAAAAGTATCTATCACATACATAATTATGTTGTTAATAAACCTATGAATAAATTACCTTAATAATATTTTCATATCAAGGATCTGATGTGATTTATATATACAAAAAACACCATAAGAAAAATTTGTTTTTCCTATAACACTATAACCCATGGTGTAAAAATCCATGCCATTTTGACCATGTCTCTGTTAAGTTTGAATCATATATCACCATTGTGAATTCACTTTATGATGGTCTTCTGTATTTAATGTCTTCTAATTATGAAATTACCATTACATCATCACTATGAAAAATAACATAATTATATTAAATTCTATAATGAAATGGATGAATATCATTTAGAAATTAAGCTAGTACAACACTTTTAAATAATATAAATTAATCATTATTTAAATAAATCATCATAGTCATCATAAAATATTTCATAATCTGTTTAGTACAAGTATTGACCTGAAGAAATACATTAAAAAAGGGGTGACATAAATTCCCATTATGGTGAGGAGTAATATGGAAGGAAATAGAAACATGAATCAATAGTACATGTGTGATAATAATAATAATCATCATCATCATATCAAAATAATAAGATCATCATCATAATCATGAGGAAATCATTTGAAAAAGGCACATAATATTCCATATATGTAATAATGGAATAGAAAACCATAGTGTCCAAATATAACAAAAAATGTTTTAACAATTAAATAATCATGTTAAGACATTAAATATGTGTATAAATCATACATTGATAATTTTGATCAAAATAAAATAATTTTCATACATAATACACATAATCCCATAGATATATAACAATACCTAATGAATTGGGAAGATATGTATTTATATGTTCACATTTCACATCATAATATGCTCATAATCATGCATTCAATATGGAAGAAAAATATATAAAATGCGTATTAATAAAAAAATAATATGAATGAGATTCATAGGGATTTCACGATGAATAATTTAATGAATAAACTTTGGGGTTCATAAATGAGTAAGAGAAAATATTTTTTGGATCCAAAGATCATCATTCATTCTGTGAAGAAGAAATGTCTAATGTTGGGTTTGAGAGATATTATATAAACTATTACGATTAGAAATTAATTATATTCAATTTATAAATCAACTGAATGAGGTAGAAGCATTCATATAGAGTTTAAAAAGGTAAATAATACTAAAAGGAAAAATTTAGAACATTTTTGAATAATACATACAACAAATAAAGAGAAAGGGGTGAAAACATTAAAGGATAGAGTTTGGTTTGACAATACCATACCATATATCATGATTAATTTCATTACTTTTTTCACTCTTTATAATAAAAATATTTTTTTAACATTAAAATAGTAGTAAGCAATGTTCATTTTTCACTATTCATCCATTGTTCATAGTTTCTTTCAGAGTAGCTAGGAACATCACTTGTGGTCTCTATTTTCTCCTCAACATTGCCTTGCAAGGGATCAACTGACTGTGCATGGGGTCATCAATACATGGTTTTTTGGAGTCGAAGGTTGGGATGGAGGCTGAAGGATCGAGAAGTCATTCTTGCCTCGCTCTGTTGGGTTATCTAGGAAGCACGCAATCAGGCCATAGGAGGTATGAGGGGTTCGCCCATGATCTTGAATGTCTGGTTGAGGTCACTGATATATGATCTAGGATTTTTGTTCCCAGGGAACTAGTTAATGTCTCCTCTATTTGTTATTACACACCGACCTAGTATCCTCGGGAAGAAGGAAGTTATGTGGATTTAGTGGATACCGCCTTTACGGGGCATCAAGTTGAATGTGGATGGGTCTAGTATGGGGGAAAATGATAAGATGAGGAGTGATTCAGGAGTAAGGGGGTGTGGTTCACTTTGGGTTCAGTGCATTCAATCGTATGGTGTCCTCTCTATGGCGCATGGAGATTTGTAGAGCGCAAGAGATCCAGGTAGAGGAGATTGAGTCCAATTCCAAAATTCGGGTGTCTTCAATCCAGGAATAGTAGGAAGCTCCTTGGTTAATAATGTTAAAAAATATAATGTTATACAATATTAATTTTAGGAGGTTTTACTTCAAAATTAAAAGATTGGTTTAGAAGAGAAGTGAAAAATGAAAAAAAAATTGAATTAATCGTATAAAGAACTTAGTTTTGTTACATTTCTACAACCTTCCTTCCTGCAAATCATTTTTTTTCATTTTCTAATGCCGGGTTAAAGGGTACTGATACCCCAATGTACAACATGCATACATAGACGAAACTTAAACAAACCAGAACAAAACAACATTACACATCATAATAGCCATAATCATCTCCAAAACCCATGCAGGATTCCTCCTCACCCGTAGCCGACTCCCACTCTTGGTTCCTCCAATAGTTGGCACTTTGAACCCTACTTCAATGATTTTTAATATAAAAAATTTATTACATTTTTTGATTTTATAGGTAATTTTAATTACTTATTATTATAAATATCTGTTTTTAATACATTAGAACCCTTTATAAATAGAACTCATTTTTTATTATAAAATAGATTAGAAATAAGGAAAACTTTTTTTAATGGAATAATAAATACTTTATATTCTATAATATACATTTTACGATCATATTTTGAATTTAACTAATAATTTAACTTATTAGGCATGTTTCTTGTTGAACATGAAAATTTATAATTGGTAATTTCATTATTACATCATGAATAATGCAATAAAAAAAACACCTTCATCCAAAATAGAATTTTTATTATTCACCAATAAATTTATATTTTAATAAATTCTATTAAAAAGTAAATATTAGATAAGATATGTTTTCCAATACTAATATTTAAAATTATTTTTTGAAAATAACTTTATAAAAAATGTACATTTTATTATTATCAAAAAAATATGAATTTTTGAAAAAATATTAAAATAAAATTTATTTGAAAAAATATTAATATAATATATTTGGTTTCTTAATATTTAAATTAATTTTTTGGAATTAAGATATTTATTTTGTAACACGAAGATACTCTATGATAAATATCTCATTAAAAATTTATTTCTTTCATAGCTTGATTTATACAAAACCTCTAGTCCAAATGAACCATGATATAATATGTCATTATAAAAATGGCGTTAAATTAGATTATTTAATGAGAATAACAACATTATTTAAAAAATAGTACATGTTTTTTATAATGAAAATTCATTGATTAATTCGATGTAAGTTTGTAATCAATTATGTGTAAATTAATTTTAGGCTTAAAAAATAATTTTTCTTCAAAAATTATTGCTAAATAATCATATAAATGATTATTCTAATTAATTTAAAAAGTGTTTCAAATTGAATTTTCAAAAATGGATATCACATTTTGTAATAATAAAATAATAATGAGTTAATTTTTTTTATTTCATTGAAAATATTATTTTTTAGTGAATAAGGAAAAATACAAACTTTATAGATACTTGAATATCCCCTTAAAGTATTTATAAAATATACATTGTTTTGAATTGATTATAATATTTATTTTTTTTATTTTTTTTAAACCTAATAAAATAAATTTCATTGTAATGGAAATTATGCTTATTTGTTGTAAACAAACTCTACCTAAAAAGGGATTTTTAAAGTATTTTTCATCATGATTTGAGGAATCTTCTTAAACTAATCAATTCCAATTATAGAAAATAAATTTTTCTAATGGAATATATATTTCTAATCCTGGTTTAAATATTTTTTAATGATTCCACTTTCAATTTTTCGCATTACATTTAGTGACATTGGTAAATGTCATGTTTCCATGATAAGAGTTAAAACTAGTGAAATGGGATAAAACATATGTGATAAGGGTCACAATGACCTAATTAATATCTTAAATCCAAAATTATTATCATAATGAGTCCCTATATCTTCACTATTTTTAATATGACTCATTTTTGTTCCTTTTATCCTAAATAAGACACTAGTATACTTTAATCCTTTTGAGAATTTCAAGTGTGTCATCTCCCTCGCTTATAAAATGATAACTCACATATATTATTATCCACACATTAAGATCCTCCCATTGTTGAGTCAAAAGTTATCTTTTGACTTCTATATTTTGTTTTGGAAATCACAAATGTCTTTTTAATCGTATCGTACTGACCATGCTGATTGTACTGAACATTCTGATCGTACTAAACATGCTGATCATACTGAACATGCTGATCGTACTAAACATGTTGATCGTACTAAACATGCTGATCGTACTGAACATGCTGATCGAACTAAATAAGCTGATCGTACTAAACATGCTGATCGTACTGAACATGCTGATCATACTAAACATGCTGATCGTACTGACCATACTGATCGTAATGACAATGATGATCGTACTGACCATGATGATCGTATTGAATATGGAAATTGTATTGACTCTGCTACTCATTTATTTAATTTCATACTTGTTTTGGTACTTTTTCAAAAACACTTGCTTCATTTAAATCATACTCATGATTATCTTATTCATATATCTTGTTCTAACCAATACGATGTCGTTGAGTTAGTTACAAACTAATCAAAACGATGTCGTTCTTTCTGTTTCAATACGATTGTTATAATTCCAGGTGTCCAAGTCCCTCTGAGTTTTTCGGAGAAATATGACCGTTGGAGAAGATGTGACCGTTGGAACCCAAGGCCTATAAATAGGAGGTCATTTGAAGCTGAGAGGAACAACATACAACTAAGAACAAGCGTGATACAACTGTGATACTTTTCTTTTATCAAGTTCTAGAGAGAGATGATGTGACTTCTCTCATGCTTTGTGCTCTATGCATCTGATCATCGTATCGAGGGATTTCAAGTGATTGAAAGACAGAGGTGTCGATTACCTACAAAATCGAGGGCTGTCGGGGATTGGTATACTGACGGTTCGATCATTGTATCGAGGGATGTCGGGTATAGGCAGACGGACAAACCGATCATCGTATCGGGGGCTCACCAAGGTGTTGGTGAGACAGACCTTTTATCCTAGGTGAAAGGATAACCCTTCTCTTTGGGTTAAAAGAATTGTAATTCATTTACATTCCCGCTGCTAATTGTATTAGAAAGGAAATTGTTTTTGTTTCCTTTTCTATCTCTTATACATTTGTAATTGTTTCAATTACATCCATTCTATTACATATTGTATTGATTGATTCTATACGCTTTAAGGTAGAATCATTCATCTTTATATTACTATGATTATTGTTTTCATCTTGAATACAATTATTTTACATTTCATTAGTATGACATTACATCATACCTTTTATATTCAATAAAATTTTTGGTGTTTGTATTTGTATTAGTTTAAGAACATTTAAACTAATATCTTAAGTGCTAAAACTCAAAAGGTTTACAAACCAACAATTCACCCCCCCTCTTGTATTGTTCCATCTAATAGACATACATATCTACTTATTCGATCCCACAATTGGTATCGATGGAGGTTTTCCACTAATTTGTGTTTCTTATTCTATTTTTACTGACTACACTAACGTGTGGAGTGGAAAAGTTTTTTTAGATGGACGGAATGAATATTGGGTCAATAGACAATCTAAATCCTTCTAGACCACCTATTTTTGATGGAAATGATTATGAGTATTGGAGAGATCGTATGAAGACATTCGTTATCAATACTGGCGTAAACAAATTTATTATGCATACTCGAGGTTATAAAATTCCTGACAAAGAAGTCAGTACTTTCACTAACCAAGAGAAGCAAGAATATCAACTAAATTACAAGGTACGCAATACTTTATTATGCTCTATGACCAGGAATATATATAGTCAGATATCTTCATGTGAAGCAGCCAACTGTATTTGGAATAAATTGGAAGACACTCACTTTGGAAGATCCAAGGTTATATAAACAAGGAGAGCAATGCTTCATGCAGAGTATCATGGGTTTGTTTTTCCTTATGGAGGTCCAGTATGTAAAGTGCAACAAAGGTTTATGACAATTGACAACAGCTTACAATCCATGGGTGAAAAAGGTCTTGATGATGAAGCTCTTGTTGATAAGATTATAGATATAATGCCAAATGAATGGGAGTCAAAAAGGAAAGCTATTGATGAAAATAGAAAAGTTTCCCAGATTATTATTGATGAACTATTTGGAACTCTTCTACAGCACGAGACAAGAATGAAGAGAGATGCTGATTTCAACAAGAATAAGAATGGGAATGGAAGTGTAGCCTTTGCATATAAAGCTAAAACACCTGAAAGGCTTACAAGATCCAAAGCTAATAAAGTTGTTATATCTGATTCAAGTGATTGTAATATTTCGGATAATGAGTTAGCCAATCTTGCTCGGAGAATGAACAAGATTTTGGGAAAGAAATACTTCCAATATAGATTCAAAAAGAAAGATAGGAAAGATAAGAAATATTCAGAGGTAACTTGTTATGAATGTAAGAAAGCAGGACATATAAGTCCTGATTGTCATTTACTAAAGAGGAAAGACAGAAAGGAGAAACACTCTGAAAGAAAAAAGAAAAGGTTTTATAAGACAAAGAAAGTGTTAAAGGAAAATGATACTTGGAGTGCAAGCGGTAGTGATTCTTCAGATGATTCTTCAGAATATGAGTCCTCAGGACAGAGAAATATTGGACTTATAGCCAGACTACCAATTGAAGATCATTGTCTCATGGCTAAGGTACACAATGCTGAAACTATTTAAAATGTCTCTTTGAATGAAAATTACACTGATAATAGATATTATGAATCTTCAAATGATGAATCTTCATCATCAGAAGATGATACATTACCTTCTTTTGAAGAATTATCTAGATTTGCTAAATTAATTGAAAATGAAAATTCTAAACTCAAGAAGAAGCTTGAGAAAGAAAATTCTAGAATTTCAATCTTGACTAAAGAAGTATCGGATCTTTCTAAAGATCTTGATGTGAAAACATCTGATTTTGAAAGTTTTTAAAAACCCTTGAGAAAGATAAATTTGATAAGGATAAAATTTCTAAGGATCTTGAAAATGTAATTTCAAAGAAAAATATTTTAGAGCCTAACTCTAGTTCAAATTCAAATGTTTTGGAAAATAAGAATTTGGTTTTAAAATTAATGTCAGAAATTTTTTCCCTAAAAAAATGTTTGTCAAACTTTACTCATGGAAAGGAAATCTTTGACAAGATGTATTCTCAAATTAGACCTTTGAGAAATCTTTCTGGTCTTGTTTTTACTCATTCCAAACCTATTTTTAGTAATAACTATTTTGTTCCCCAAAAAACCTCTTTTTGTTCTAAGTGTCAATGTGGTGGACACTGAAGAAGAGATTGTTCTCTTAACAGAACTCAATCTTTAGGATTTCATAAAGATCATTTTTTTAAACAAATGTGGATTCATAAAATTATTTTATCTAACCCTTTTGGATCCAAACAAGTTTGGATTCTGAAAAACTAATTGTTTCTTTTTTAGGAAAATGAGAAGTGTACCAATAAGAATATTTGGTACATGGATAGTGGTTGTTCCCGACACATGACCGGAAACAAAGATCTCTTTGAAAAGGATATCAAAACAAAAGGTGGAAAAGTTACCTTTGGAGATAATGCTCAAGGAAAGATTGTTGGTATAGGTAATATCATTTTTCTTGGAAAAGTTTTTACCTCAAATGTTTTGTTTGTTAAAGGTCTTAGGCACAATCTCATCAGCATAAGTCAATTATGTGATGAAGGTTGCCTTGTGAATTTTAGAAATGATAAGTGTATAGTTCACAATTCCAAGGATGGGTTCATTCTATCTGCACATAGGCAAGAAAATGTTTACACTATTGACTTAGAAGACCTTAGGAGCCAAAACATACTATGATTAAGTGCAATACAAGACCAATCATGGCTATGGAATAGGAGACTAGGACACTTTAATCTGAGAAACCTTAGTAAACATTCAAAGAAAAGACTTGATAAAGGACTACTGGATCTTAGATATGATTCTTCAAAAGTCTGTAATCCTTGTCAACATGTCAAGCAACATAAAACTAGCTTCAAATCAATTAATGATGTTTCAACTTGTAATGCATTACAGCTAGTGCATATGGATCTTTTTGGCCCTACACAAACTGGAAGCATTGGAGGAAAATACTTTTTATTTGTTTTAGTTGATGACTTTACTAGATTTACATGGGTCTACTGTAACACCCCGAGATTTTATGAAAAATACTATTTTAATTTCATTAATGTCTTGTGTTGTATTCTACACCAAGATTACCTTGCGCTATACGCAACACCGTATTAGCTTGTAGTATACGCAACACTATTCTTGGACCGTGTTACACACAATTTTGATAATAGTTATTATACGAAACATTGAGTATATATATATATATATATTAAATATATAAATGAAATATGGTTGGATTCTGTTATACGAAACAATGAAGGATTCTTTCACAACACGCAACCCTGACTTGGCTTGCATTACACGCAATCGCGACCTTCCTCGATAGCGTGTGTTGTACGCAATACCGGGTTTTAATAAACAATGTTATATTATTATAATATTGTCATGAACTAGACGTTATGAATAGTATTAACTAAATTTTGAATTTTATAACATTATTATTCATCTTACACATTTCTAGAACATGGTATAAGAACAAAATAAATTTTTCGGGTAAAATAAGTATTTTTCAAAAAAATGAAGTTTTACCGCCTTTTGATGGCGCACACACTTTAAATATAGTTTTTGACATGTTTATATGTTCAATTTGACAAAATAATATTCTTCTTTTGAATCAGGAAGTAAAAATTTACATTAGATAAATTTTTGATATTTTTCCGATAACTTTCGTATTTTAATGAATAGTAAAAACACGCTATATTTTAATTAAAAAAAACTTTTTTCATCGTAATATCTTATGTGGTTAAATTATAATATTGAATGGTTTTAAAGTATATTTAGAATATATTTTTACCACTTAATATAATGTTGGTCATTGGACACAATTTTACAATTAAACCGAACATAAACAAGTGTCAATCTTTTGATAGTTATTATCTCTTAAAAACACGCTTTTTGTTTTGACAGCGGGAATTAATTTTAAATTAATTTCTGCCACTTCTGTGTTTTGAATTTAGAAAAATGGATTCCATATTTGGAATCAGGATGTTCAAATTGTGTAAATAGGTAACTTTTATTTTTATACATTTTGAATAATTACTGCGGTAAATATTTTATTTACCATGGTTAATGGTAAATCCGGTAAATAAGGGTTAAAAAATAATATTATAATATTATTAAATTATCCTAAAACGTGTCCTAACCCCATTGGTTGATACATGGTCGACCATGGGCATCGTTGGGTCGATTTTGGGACCCCATTGATCCACTTGTAAGTGATAATGACACTTTATTTTAATTAAGTTAAAATGAATACAAAAATGACACAAGCATATATCTTTTAGCAAAACAATTGTTACATAGGGTTATATATGTTGGATTTTAGATTATAAATATTCATTAGAAAGATAAAACGATTTCCTACATAATGGTATTTTATTTTTAATTTTTAGACTTTAAATAAGTTAATTTATTTATGACACAATGATGATGCAGTAATTATCTTATTAATGAAATATTGACATAATTGATGTTATAAACACCAAAATAAATGTAATTTGAGACTTTTTATGAATTCCACTAATTTTATAGGTTACTATGATATATTAATGTTGATTTAATTAACTTTCTTCGAACATTTAATTCTGTTATGACTTTCACAAAAATCATATATCAAATAGTGTCAAAATTGACACAAAATAGTTTTTAAATCAAATATTATATTATTAAATGTTATTTTATTCCTAAAAATCTAAGGTTCGGCCAAATGACTTAGATAAGGATATATATATTAATAATAAACAATTTGGGGTTCGTTTGGCATGTTATAGTAAGTGTATTAACCATATAGTGAAAGAAAATAAAAAGACACGGTAAAAGTGAAATTATTTAACTTGGAGTTAAATCTAATTGATAAGGTTAAAATAATATCCTAAACTTGTCTAAATTCTATTGGTTGATAGGATTTCGACCCATACCCACCTTATCTTCGAAATAAGACCCTTTGGAACCATTATAAACCGATTTTGACTTTAATATAAAATAATATTTTGAGATATTCTTAAGGTGCCCCTCTCCTCCCTTATAAAAGGGCACCTCCTCCCCCTCCTCCTCACACCAATTTGAGCACTCAAGCTCGGCCAACCCCTGCACAAATATCTTCTCCACTTCCCTAGAGACATCCTAGAGGTTCTGGTCTTCCTCAAAGACCAATTTTAGTTCCCTAAGAGGATGTCTCAAAGAGGCACTTCAAAGAAGAGGTAATTACCGTTACGAATTCTTTCATCTTTATTTCTTCTTCCACTTCTTCTTATTAGGTTGTTTAATTATGAAGTAATAACATCAGTATCACTCATATACTGATATGTTATTATAAGTATGAAACAACCCTATTTCACCATCTATCCATCCTACGGAAAAAGAAATCACCGCGCGTGTGTACGTACGGAATACCGTCTCCACGCCGTGGTGTAATCTATTTTCCACCACCACCTTACATGGATGGGTATAATGGTGTAAAGAATAACTATACATAGTTATTACAACATCATATTGATTCTGATATATTGTATAATCCACTCCAATTCAATTCAATATTTATAGAAATGATATCATCGCTCGTGCGTACGTACGGACTACCGTCTCCACGACGCGATGAGATTCATTATCCATGTTAACCATTTAAGAATGATTATAAAGTATATAAAAGAAATTATAATGAAATATATGACATTATAAAGCTACTGGATTTATGTATATATATACATATGTATGTCATCTACTTACTTCCATTTCAAGACAATAAGGAAAGGAAAACAGCGTTCATGCGTACGTACGGACTACCGTCTCCATGAACGGTGTTTTTCATTTTATTTATCTACCTATTATATATATATATATACTGAATATATATGATATATAAATCATATTTTATATTCTGTAAGTAAGTAAATCATGATATAAGTAATAATAATGTCAAGAACAACAAGTCAAAACACCTACGATAAATGAAACGATTTTACCCAAAACACTTCTTTAACATGTAATTTACAAAAGAACGGGTAATATAATGTCATAAGTGAACCATATATGATATCATAACAATGAATATGATTCTGTAATAAGTCAATAACATGATTTAAATCATTATACAGGAGGTTCGGACACTTACAAAGCAAGTCGGACCTAAGGTAAGGGAAATATCACAATCTCATTTTTATCCGAGATTGTTTATTCATAAGTATTTACTGGGGTGTATTTTATCATCCACATCCATGTTTCATCAATATGTAATATTATTTCCATCCACCTACAATTGTTTAAATCCATTTTTACCCTTCGGTGAGTTTTTAGTAAAAGATATGAAAGGAATCTTTTGTCGTTTTTCGTACGAGGTACTTTTTGACTTTTCCGACAAAAGTACGAGAAGAATGTTTTTTTAACTTATACGGCATGAATGGATTTCTAAAAAATTATTTCCAAGAAGCTTCCTTTACAAGTTTTCAAGTTTATTTTTAATCAACTTCTTTTATTTTAAAGTTGTATGACATGTTATGAAAGGAAAAATGTTTTTGAAGAAGAAAGGATATTTTCCTCAAGAATGGAGTTCAAGTGTTTTATCAAAATTATTTTCCATCTAAGATAATAAAGGGTTCTGTTTTTATCCCTATTATTACATTGATTTGATCATGTTTTGATGCAATTATTTTTTTATGAATTCCTTTATCTTATATGAATTGTTTTATGATGTCATGTTGTTTAAGAATCCCATTTTTATTACATGGGTTACGTTATGATGTATGGTTTATGATTATGTGGCACACATAAGAAAGGATTCATTATAAGATGGGTGGGACCTATATCTCCCTCCAATGCATTGGGTAAAGATTTTATATCTCATGAGATAGACATGGCTGGAATGGTAGGTTATACCGGTTCAGTGAAACAGGACTGAAACGAGGGTTACTCGATTCAGAAAGGGACTTTGTCCACTAAGATAGTCTTGGAAATGAGTCATGACTGACAAGAAATGATTTTCCATGATTATGTGTGCATGCCACAAAGTTTCAAGTTTCATGTTATGATTATGGTGATCTCATTTTCACTTCTATGATTTGTTACATGTTAAGATATTATGATCTCTTTTGCAGGTTATGATTTTCAAAAAGATATGATATGATTTTTATTTCTTTTGTATGCCCTTACTGAGCATTTGAGCTCACCCTTTTATGTTTTCTTTTCCCCAGGATATAAAGAAAGGTTTTAGGTAAAAAAAAATGGAAGATCTTTATGGGAGATATTGAAGATCTTTCACCAGGATTAGAAGATTATGTTCCGAGTTTCCAAAGACACTAAACTATTACGATCCTTGTGTGTGTGTTTTTGTTATGTACTAAGTATTCCGCAAATGTAATGTAATGTCCATGTACGTCAGGATACGGGTCTCTACAGTTGGTATCAGAGGAATGGTTTAGTCAACCTTTGGAAACTAGGATGCGAGATCTTTAGTGAGATCCCTAGAGATATTTATAAGGTATGTCTAGGGATGTCCCTAAGGATAAGTATACGTATAAGATACAGTCCTAGAACTACGGTAACGATCATAGAATTTAACCTAAGAAGTTAGATATTGAGGATACTTCCCCTTTACTATGTTGTTTTCTCTAGCATGATTTTTTCCTCTCACAAAATTATTTTTGTGTTTTAGTTAATGGAGGGAACCAAAAGGAATTCGGTTAACAGTAAATCCAATGGACAAATTGGTGACTATGATAAACAAAATTGTGTAATGCCTAGAGATAAAGATGTTGTGATTATGCCGAATCAGTCATCGCGATATATGATTAACAAGGTGAAATTTAGTGGTATGCCTAATTCATCAAAGAAGAGGAATATAGACTATTATGCATGTTCGCATGCTGAGGAGTATAAAGAAAGGAAGATTGAGATTTCTAAAGAAGGGAAGAAGAACCTTGAGGAATACCTCAAATGGAGGGACCGATGTTATCTGTGTGGAGAAAAGGGTCATAGAGTGACAGATTGTTATGGAGTTCAATGTCTTATTTGGGGAGAACATGGGCATTACCCAACTCAATGCCCTGACCTAAAAAGATACTTCTAAATCAAGGAAGGACTAATTCCAGGACAGTCATTGAAGTGGATGGACTGAAGTGTTTATGTATTGGTATTCAAGAATAATGTTGTTGAGGTACTTTTATGGTGTACTGAAATATTTATGTTTTGATCTATTGTGGTTTTCAATAATTTTATGCTACCGGTAACCATGAAAAGTGATTGAGACATTTTTGGTAAACAGATGATATGAGCATAATGAAGGAATAATAAGATAATGAGGTGTTTGATTTTATTCATGAGCTCATGACTGATATAAGGAGAAGGTTATATCATGGTTTGAGTATATAGAATTTTTGGATTTTGGTATGTGGAAAGAGTTAACTTTTAACTGCATTCATGTTTTCACTAAGGTATTCAAGAGAATACATGATTAAGGCCTTTGAATGTTTGGAATGTAACCAACAAGACATATCTTATGATATATGGGGATCAACGATGGTATTAAATCTCTGGTAATCGTTTTCACTATATTATGAGAGTGGACTGCAGTATTATGGATAAGCCTAAAGATTAGAATGGATTATGTTGGACATAAGTTAGTATTGTTTAAGGATAGAAGATTTTCGATATTATTGATGGGATGTTATAGTAAAATAGCTTTAGAAAAAGGACAACCTGCAGGACGGGCGACAGCCCATCGCTTTGGACAAGGCTGTGGGAATCGAACCCACAACCGAAGTGCGACTGGCCTTTATCGCCTACCACTGGCCTACAGGAAGTCCCTGTTTAGTAGAAACTAGTTTTATTATATTAAGTTGTATGACATATGATATATAAGTCCATTTTAGGAACCATATATGATTAATATCACTATAGATCGACTTATGTATATAATTTCTTGCTAACCTTTTGTTTGAGACAGATGGAATGATCCGTCATTCTATCACATGATCTGCTAACACTTCACGAATAACAAATTCTACTTCATTTATTTAAGAGATGAAGTGGAAATTGTTAAAGGCACGAACAACAGTAAGATTGTACCAAAATAAAGTAAGTATTTATTCTAATGGGAAACGATCTTGAAAACCAAAAATGTTGTCCTAGTGATCTTATATCTGATGAATCAGATGGTACCCTAGATCATCACAAATTTATGGCTTTGTGATTACTATCTTTTCCATAGCCATGTTCTCTACCACTCTCCATCAGAACATGATGGTTAGATTTCTCTTCCATATCCATATTTTCACCTATGTGGAAACCCAGTGATTAGTTTATTTGGGTAACCGTTACGTTTCATACTTTTGTTTTTTAAAGATAAGTTTGGGTATTCCTTTTTACGATGTGGGTTTCTATCAAAGAAACTTTCAAATAGTAAACCATTTATAACCCCGACGAATTTCGAGGGAGAAATTCATTTTAAGGGGGGTAGAATGTAACACCCCGAGATTTTATGAAAAATATTATTTTAATTTCATTAATGTCTTGTGTTGTATTCTACACCAAGATTACCTTGCGCTATACGCAACACCGTATTAGCTTGCAGTATACGCAACACTATTCTTGGACCGTGTTACACACAATTTTGATAATAGTTATTCTACGCAACATTGAGTATATATATATATATATATTAAATATATAAATGAAATATGGTTGGATTCTGTTATACGAAACAATGAAGGATTCTTTCACAACACGCAACCCTGACTTGGCTTGCATTACACGCAATCGCGACCTTCCTCGATAGCGTGTGTTGTACGCAATACCGGGTTTTAATAAACAATGTTATATTATTATAATATTGTCATGAACTAGCCGTTATGAATAGTATTAACTAAATTTTGAATTTTATAACATTATTATTCATCTTACACATTTCTAGAACATGGTATAAGAACAAAATAAATTTTTCGGGTAAAATAAGTATTTTTCAAAAAAATGCAGTTTTACCGCCTTTTGATGGCGCACCCACTTTAAATATAGTTTTTGACATGTTTATATGTTCAATTTGACAAAATAATATTCTTCTTTTGAATCAGGAAGTAAAAATTTACATTAGATAAATTTTTGATATTTTTCCGATAACTTTCATATTTTAATGAATAGTAAAAACACGCTATATTTTAATTAAAAACAACTTTTTTCATCGTAATATCTTATGTGGTTAAATTATAATATTGAATGGTTTTAAAGTATATTTAGAATATATTTTTACCACTTAATATAATGTTGGTCATTGGACACAATTTTACAATTAAACCGAACATAAACAAGTGTCAATCTTTTGATAGTTATTATCTCTTAAAAACACGCTTTTTGTTTTGACAGCGGGAATTAATTTTAAATTAATTTCTGCCACTTCTGTGTTTTGAATTTAGAAAAATGGATTCCATATTTGGAATCAGGATGTTCAAATTGTGTAAATAGGTAACTTTTATTTTTATACATTTTGAATAATTACTGCGGTAAATATTTTATTTACCATGGTTAAGGGTAAATCCGGTAAATAAGGGTTAAAAAATAATATTATAATAATATTAAATTACCCTAAAACGTGTTCTAACCCCATTGGTTGATACATGGTCGACCATGGGCATCTTTGGGTCGATTTTGGGACCCCATTGATCCACTTGTAAGTGATAATGACACTTTATTTTAATTAAGTTAAAATGAATACAAAAATGACACAAGCATATATCTTTTAGCAAAACAATTGTTAAATAGGGTTATATATGTTGGATTTTAGATTATAAATATTCATTAGAAAGATAAAAAGATTGTCTACATAATAGTATTTTATTTGTAATTTTTATACTTTAAATAATTTAATTTATTTATGACACAATGATGATGCAGTAATTATCTTATTAATGAAATATTGACATAAGTGATGTTATAAACACCAAAATAAATGTAATTTGAGACTTTTTATGAATTCCACTAATTTTATAGGTTACTATGATATATTAATGTTGATTTAATTAACTTTCTTCGAACATTTAATTCTGTTATGACTTTCACAAAAATCATATATCAAATAGTGTCAAAATTGACACAAAATAGTTTTTAAATCAAATATTATATTATTAAATGTTATTTTATTCCTAAAAATCTAAGGATCGGCCAAATGACTTATATAAGGATATATATATTAATAATAAACAATTTGGGGTTCGTTTGGCATTTTATAGTAAGTGTATTAACCATATAGTGAAAGAAAACAAAAAGACACGGTAAAAGTTAAATTATTTAACTTGGAGTTAAATCTAATTGATAAGGTTAAAATAATATCCTAAACTTGTCTAAATTCTATTGGTTGATAGTATTTCGCCCCATCCCCACCTTAGCTTCGAAATAAGACCCTTTGCAACCATTATAAAGCGATTTTGACTTTAATATAAAATAATATTTTGAGATATTCCTAAGGTGCCCCTCTCCTCCCTTATAAAAGGGCACCTCCTCCCCCTCCTCCTAACACCAATTTGAGCACTCAATCTCGGCCAACCCCTGCCAAAATATCTTCTCCACTTCCCTAGCAACATCCTAGAGGTTCCGGTCTTCCTCAAAGACCAATTTTAGTGCCCTAAGAGGAGGTCTCAAAGAGGCACTTCAAAGAAGAGGTAATTACCGTTACCAATTCTTTCATCTTTATTTCTTCTTCCACTTATTCTTCTTAGGTTGTTTCATTATGAAGTAATAACATCAGTATCACTCATATACTGATATGTTATTATAAGTATGAAACAACCCTATTTCACCATCTATCCATCCTACGGAAAAAGAAATCACCGCGCGTGCGTACGTACGGAATACCGTCTCCACGCCGTGGTGTAATCTATTTTCCACCACCACCTTACATGGATGGGTATAATGGTGTAAAGAATAACTATACATAGTTATTACAACATCATATTGATTCTGATATATTGTATAATCCACTCCAATTCAATTCAATATTTATAGAAATGATATCATCGCTCGTGCGTACGTACGGACTACCGTCTCCACGACGCGATGAGATTCATTCTCCATGTTAACCATTTAAGAATGATTATAAAGTATATATAAGAAATAATAATGAAATATATGACATTATAAAGCTACTGGATTTATGTATATATATACATATGTATGTCATCTACTTACTTCCATTTCAAGACAATAAGGAAAGGAAAACAGCGTTCATGCGTACGTACGGACTACCGTCTCCATGAACGGTGTTTTTCATTTTATTTATCTACCTATTATATATATATATATACTGAATATATATGATATATAAATCGTATTTTATATTCTGGAAGTAAGTAAATCATGATATAAGTAATAATAATGTCAAGAACAACAAGTCAAAACACCTACGATAAATGAAACGATTTTACCCAAAACGCTTCTTTAACATGAAATTTACAAAAGAACGAGTAATATAATGTCATAAGTGAACCATATATGATATCATAACAATGAATATGATTCTGTAATAAGTCAATAACATGATTTAAATCATTATACAAGAGATTCGGACACTTACAAAGCAAGTCGGACCTAAGGTAAGGGAAATATCACAATCTCATTTTTATCCGAGATTGTTTATTCATAAGTATTTACTGGGGTGTATTTTATCATCCACATCCATGTTTCATAAATATGTAATATTATTTCCATCCACCTACAATTGTTTAAATCCATTTTTACCCTTCGGTGAGTTTTTAGTAAAAGATATGAAAGGAATCTTTTGTCGTTTTTCGTACGAGGTACTTTTTGACTTTTCCGACAAAAGTACGAGAAGAATGTTTTTTTTAACTTATACGGCATGAATGGATTTCTAAAAAATTATTTCCAAGAAGCTTCCTTTACAATTTTTAAAGTTTATTTTTAATCAACTTCTTTTATTTTAAAGTTGTATGACATGTTATGAAAGGAAAAATGTTTTTGAAGAAGAAAGGATATTTTCCTCAAGAATGGAGTTCAAGTGTTTTATCAAAATTATTTTCCATATAAGATAATAAAGGGTTCTGTTTTTATCCCTATTATTACATTGATTTGATCATGTTTTGATGGAATTATTTTTTTATGAATTCTTTTATCTTATATGAATTGTTTTATGATGTCATGTTGTTTAAGAATCCCATTTTTATTACATGGGTTACGTTATGATGTATGGTTTATGATTATGTGGCACACATAAGAAAGGATTCATTATAAGATGGGTGGGACCTATATCTCCCTCCAATGCATTGGGTAAAGATTTTATATCTCATGAGATAGACATGGCTGGAATGGTAGGTTATACCGGTTCAGTGAAACAGGACTGAAACGAGGGTTACTCGATTCAGAAAGGGACTTTGTCCACTAAGATAGTCTTGGCAATGAGTCATGACTAACAAGAAATTATTTTCCATGATTATGTGTGCATGCCACAAAGTTTCAAGTTTCATGTTATGATTATGGTGATCTCATTTTCACTTCTATGATTTGTTACATGTTAAGATATTATGATCTCTTTTGCAGGTTATGATTTTCAAAAAGATATGATATGATTTTTATTTCTTTTGTATGCCCTTACTGAGCATTTGAGCTCACCCTTTTATGTTTTCTTTTCCCCAGGATATAAAGAAAGGTTTTAGGTAAAAAAAAATGGAAGATCTTTATGGGAGATATTGAAGATCTTTCACCAGGATTAGAAGATTATGTTCCGAGTTTCCAAAGACACTAAACTATTACGATCCTTGTGTGTGTGTTTTTGTTATGTACTAAGTATTCCGCAAATGTAATGTAATGTCCATGTACGTCAGGATACGGGTCTCTAAATCTACTTTCTCACAAAGAAATCTGAAGCCTTTTCCTATTTCAAAACTTTTAGAGCCCATGTTAAAAATGAGAAAAACCTACCATTGATAACTATTCATAGTGATCGTGGTGGTGAATTTTAAAATTCAGATTTTGAAACTTTTTGTAGTAAGAAAGGTAATACACACAATTTCTCATCTCTAAGAACTCCTCAGCAAAATGGTGTTGTTGAAAGAAGAAATCGTATTCTTCAAGAAATGACTCGAACCATGTTGAGTGAATACTCAATTGCTAAACACTTCTGGGCTGAAGCTGTTAGTACTGCCTGTTATACTATAAATCTTGTTTTAACTAGACCATTTCTTAATAAAATCCCTTATGAGTTATGGACTGGCCGAAAACCTAAAGTTTCATACTTCAAAGTTTTTGAATGCAAAGTATTCATTCTGAATAAAAAAGATAATCTACACAAATTTGCACCAAAATCTGATGAAGGAATCTTTCTAGGCTATTCTACAACCTCTAAGGCTTATAGAGTTTTCAATAAAAATACTTGCACTGTTGAGGAAACAGTACATGTGAAATTTGATGAATCTGATCCATTTGTTTTCAACCAACCCAATCCTACATCCTCGGATGTGTTTTCTAAAAATGTTTATCAACCGTTATTAGAAGATCACTCTGATAAGGAAAATGTTCAAGATATTATTCCTGAAACATTTACCATAGAAGATTTTCTACCATATGTTTATGAACAGGTTTTATAAAACCCAAATCAATTGTTTCTTAGGAATCATCCCAGTGATAACATCATTGATGATGTAAAACAACCTGTATGGACCAGAAATTCCTTAAGAAATGAAATATAACATCTTGCTTTTCTTTCCCAATTTGAACCTAAAAGTCCAAGTGAGGCATTAGGTGATGATTATTGGATTAAACCAATGCAAAATGAACTAAATGAGTTTGAGAGGAATCAAGTCTGGACTTTAGTTGATAGACCTAAAGAAACAACTGTAATTAGTGTAAAATGGGTTTTCAGAAACAAATGTGATGAAAATGGAATCATTATAAAAAATAAATCAAGACTTGTTGCTAAAGGCTATAATCAACAAGATGGAATAGTCTATGAAGAAACATATTCTCATGTAGCTAGCCTTGAATCTATTCGTATTCTATTAGCCTTTGCATCATATTTCAATTTCAAACTATTTCAAATGGATGTCAAATGTTCTTTTCTAAATGGTTTTGTTCAAGATGAAGTTTTTGTTGAACAACCTCTTGGTTTTCAAGACCCAAAACATCCTGATCATGGTTTCAAACTTACCAAGGCTCTATATGGTCTTAAGCAAGCCCCAAGAGCATGGTATGATAGACTTACATGATTTATTTTACAAAAAAATTATACAAAAGGTATAGCATATCCAACCCTTTTTATAAAAATGGAAAATAAAAACGTTTTGATTGTTAAAATCTATGTTGATGACCTCATATTCAGATTAACTCAGAAAACTTTAACTGATTAATTTGAAAATTTAATGAAATATGAGTTTGAAATGAGTATGATGGGTGAGTTAACATTCTTTTTAGGTTTTCAAAATTCTCAAAAACCATAAGGAACATATATATCTCAACATAAGTATATAAAAGATTTACTCAAAAAGTATCGTTATGACAAGACTAAAAGCATTAGAACTCCAATCGGTACCTCAAATACACTTGATCCGGACGAAACTGGGAAAACTAGTAGATCAAACAATTTTTAGAGGTATGATAGGAAGTTTGCTATACTTGATAGCTAGTCGACCAGACTTAATGTTTTCTGTATTATTATGTGCAAGATATCAATCTAATCCAAAAGATTCTCACATAAAATCCGTAAAGAGAATATTTCGGTATTTAAAAGGCACTATGGATTTAGGTCCTTTTTTACTCTTCTGGGAATGATTTTATTTTAAAAAGTATTTCAGATGCTGACTTTGGCGGTTGTAGAATGGATAGAAAAAGTACATCTGGAACATGTCTTTTCTTAGGAGATTCTCTGTTTTCTTGGTCCTCCAAGAAACAACACTCAGTAGCACTATCCACTGCTGAAGCTGAATATGTAGCAGCTGGAAGTTGCTGTGCTCAAGTATTGTGGATGCAACACACACTCACTGACTATAGATTAAGTTTTTCTAAAACTCAAATTCTTTGTGATAATACTACTGCCATAGCTCTTAGTAAGAACCCATCACATCACTCTCGTTCAAAACACATAGATGTTAGGCATCACTTTCTAAGGGGTCAAAAACAAAAAGGAGACATAGTTTTACAATTTATCAGAACGCAAGAACAACTTGCTGACATTTTTACAAAACCATTACCTTCTGATTGGTTTGAGTTTATAAAACAGAAGCTAGGAATGATTACATTAAAATAATCATTCATATCCACTTCATGTTTTATTTTCTCCTTACAGCAAACAACTCCCTTTGAAAGGGGGAGGACATTTCTTACTATGTCCTTTTATGATTCTTTTTATCTTATGGTCCTTAATTATTTACTCTCCTGGTATGTGTGTTTTTCTGTTTATCGTATTGACAGTTTTATTTTTTTATACACCTTTCTTTTCCATCGTATCGACCGATGATGGTAATGATTTTCGTTTCCATCATATCGGCCGATGATGGTAATGATTTTCTTTTCCATCATATCAACCGATGATGGTAATGAATTTCTTTTCCATCGTATCAACCGATGATGGTAATGATTTTCTTTTCCATCGTATCGACCGATGATGGTAATGAATTTCTTTTCCATCGTATCGACCGATGATGGTAATGATTTTCTTTTCCATCGTATCGACCGATGATGGTAATGATTTACTTTTCCATCGTATCGACCGATGATGGTAATGATTTTCTTTTCCATCGTATCGACCGATGATGGTAATGAATTTTTTTTATCGTATCGACCGATGATGGTAATGATTTTCTTTTCCATCGTATCGACCGATGATGGTAATGAATTTCTTTTCCATCGTATCGACCGATGATGGTAATGATTTTCTTTTCCATCGTATCGACCGATGACGATAATGAATTTTTTTTATTGTATCAACCGATGATGGTAATGATTTTCTTTTCCATAGTATCGACCGATGATGGTAATGATTTTCTTTTCCATTGTATCGACCGATGATGGTAATGAATTTCTTTTCCATTGTATCAACTGATGATGGTAATGATTTTCTTTTCCATCGTATTGTCAGTTCATGGTAACAAGATTGTTTTCCGTCGGCTTTTCAGTTAATGGTAACGACTTTGTTTTACATCGGTATGACGATTAATTGTTTTTTTACTTCATACATTTGTGTTTCCTTTTGAACTCTACTAAAACCAACAATAACCTTACGTTCTCCGGTAGGTAATTTTCATTTTTTATTTTTTTTCTTTCGTTTAATCTTAACCATTGATATGTTTTCCTCTAATCCTGACCGTAGAAGATCTACGGTCATCCCTATATCACCAATAAATAGCACCCTCCCTCCCCAAACCCACATTGATTTTTCAGGTTTTGAGGCGAAGCTCTGCTCCACTGTTCTAAATCATTGTACGATCTTTCATCGGCAGCATCTTTATGTCTCAGTCTTTTGCCAACACTCCTTCAGAAATGTCTTCAAAGGCTTTCTCAGAAAAAGACCTTTTAAGGGAAAGGTTAGTCTCTCACGACATCTATGATTCATATGATTCTACTATCAAGAGGATTATCTTGTTTCAATGATGGGAGCATTTTTGTGTTGAAAAGCCTGTTTCTCAAGATTCGGTTATCTTTGATGAAGTCTGCTTGTTCTATAAAACTGTATCTTTTGACAAGAATATGACTATCAATTTTGTTGTGTACGATAGAAAGTTATCTATGTCTGTAAAACAAGCGTCTCATTTTCTGAATGTCCCAACAGAAGGGGATTCTTTCTGTCCATCTCATAAACTACTAGAGGAAGTCGGTACATTTAATAGAGAAAGCGTTGAGAAGTCATTGTTTGTTATAAATGAAGAGAAGAGAAAAGTGGCTCATCATTCTCCGGAAAATCGGTTTGTAACTTTATGGATGCATGGTTTTCTTATCCCAAGGAGAGGGGATAGAGAAACTCTAAAAGTTTCTGATATCTTCATGTTGGACTATCTTGTCAACATGAGAAAAGTGAATCTCATGGGGTATGTTTTCAAAACAATTAAGAATGTAAAGTCAGGAGCAATCAAATCTCATTTGATTATGTATCCAGCCATTTTTACAAAGTTTATTCTCGAGAGTATGAAGTTTTGAAGCATCCCTTTGAAAGGAAACCTAATAGATATAAAACCATCCTATATTAGAAAAAGTACTATGAACAAGTTGAATGTTTGTTTTGATCATAATTCAAAACTTTTTGTTAAGGATGTCGAAGTTGAATCTCTTAAAAATCAATCGGCACCTTTACCAGCCAATGACTTTCAATCTGTTGGTATTACTCAAAAGTCTGACCCGCAAACCAGCTCAAAGCCTAAGAAAAAGCCAAAGTACAGTAAGGAGGTTGTAGCCAAATGGAGAAAGGATAATGAACAGAGAAAGGAAGGTGATCCAAAGTTCGTTCTTGACCCGGCTGAGGCTTTTGCAGAAAGAATAAGGGTAGAAGAAACCCTTAAGGCTGAAAAGAAAAAGAAAACTGTGTTGAAAATAAACACTCAAGACTTTGATATCTCTAAATTATTGAAAATGGTTGAGGATTCTAGTTCTCAACTGACGGAAGAAGTGCATCAAGAGCCCATCGTACAGAGTCTTCCTGAGAAAGAAAAATGAAAACAAATGATGGAAGAGATAGAATAAGTGGAAGAGGAGGAAGGATATTTTCTTTTAGAATTCCTTCAGAGTTCGAAGAAATGTAGGGAGGAATCGGTTCAAAACCGGAGTGAAGGTGTTCAACAAATACCTCATGTCGATCAAGCACGAACTCTGGATAAAATTTCGTCCTAAGAAAATCAAGGTGCTCAATCCTCTCACACTGATAAAGTTGTTGTCATTAGTGATAAAGTGGAAGAAGAAAGAAAGCAGAAAGAAAAATCAAAAGGAAAACAGCCATTTGTAGATTAAAGCCGATCAAATGAACTACCTTCGTACGATGAAGATACTGATTCAGAGCATACAATCTCTCTCCAGAAGAGTGATTACATTGTTCATGTTTTGAGAAGGGTTGAGAAGACCATTCCATATTTCCCTAGGCTGGAAGGGAAGATTGATTTTATTACTAATAATCAGAAGAATAAGTTTGGCTCTGTAAAAGAATTGAGAAAGAATGTTTTGTTAGTCGAAGCCGATTTGAAATCCCTTTCAGAAAGTTTGGCTGCCCATAAGAAGGCCTGCAATAAGATGACCAAGTGGTCGTACAAAACAGAGAGATCAGTCAATGATCATGAGTTAGCAATTGAAGATATAAGAAGGTTTTCAAATGAGCTTGCAATTTATTTCAATAAGTTGGACAAAGAAACAGTTAAAAGGTTGAATATTTTGTCTTCTCAAAGAGCTGATGTTCATTCAGTAAAAGACTTTTAGGAGAGAATGAATGCTTTTCAATCTGAATTCTTGAAGGTTTCATCTTTCAAGGATGAAATGGTTTTGTTGAATAAACAAAATTCTGTATTAACCAATGATAACAAGAATTTTCAAAACAGAATTGATACTCTTGAAGAAGTAATCAAAGTTCAGGAAGAGACAATCAGAAATCAGGATCAACTCTTTGCCGATCAACAAGACCTTCTCAGGTCTCAAGGTGATGCTATTTATGAAGACCAAAAGAAGATAAAAAAATGAAGGCAGTTCTTCGTGAGTTGATCAAAAAGGAGAAGGAAAGAGAAAACAAGTGACTAGTATTTGTTTTCAAGTTTGGTTTTGATTGTTATTGCAATGAATTTTCTTTTATCCATTGTCTTGTATTCTTTTTCTAACTCTTTCAGATAATTCAAGTTTACCCCTTTCTTTTTGTAAATCACAAAGGGGGAGAATGTTTATAAAGGGGGAGAATGTTTTATAAAAGGGGAAAATTCATTACAACACTTAAGGGAAATCTACGAATACAACCTTAAGAAATTACACCTAAGGGGGACTTAGTTGTATTCAAATTTCTTATTCAGAAGAGTTTCCAATAACTCAGGGGGAGATAAGTATTTCTTGTTATATTTACTTTGTGTGTTGTGATTTCCAAAAAGGGGGAGATTATTAAGTAAAAAGTTATCTTTTGACTTCTATATTTTGTTTTAGAAATCACAAATGCCTTTTTAATCGTATCGTACTGACCATGATGATCGTACTGAACATGCTGATCGTACTAAACATGGTGATCGTACTGAACATGCTGATCGTACTAAACATGCTGATTGTACAAAACATGCTGATCATACTGAACATGCTAATCGTACTAAACATGTTGATCGTACTGAACATGCTGATTGTACAGAACATGCTGATCGTACTAAACATGCTGATCGTACTGACCATGCTGATCGTACTGACCATGATGGTCATACTGAATATGGAAATTGTATTGACTCTGCTACTCATTTATTTAATTTCATACTTGTTTTGGTACTTTTTCATAAACACTTGCTTCATTTAAATCGTACTCATGATTATCTTCTTCATATATCTTGTTCTAACCAATACGATGTCGTTGAGTTAGTTACAAACTAATCAAAACGATGTCGTGCTTTCTGTTTCAATATGACAGTTATGATGCCAGGTGTCCAAGTCCCTCTGAGTTTTTCGGAGAAATATGACCGTTGGAAGAGATGTGACCGTTGGAACCCGAGGCCTATAAATAGGAGGTCATTTGAAGCTAATTTGAACAACAGACAACTAAGAACAAGCGTGATACAACTGTTATACTTTACTTCTATCAAGTTCTAGAGATAGATGTTGTGACTTCTCTCATGCTTTGTGATTTGTGCATCCGATCATTGTATCAAGGGATTTCAAGTGATTGAAAGACAGAGGTGCTGATTACCAATAAAATCAAGGGCTGCCGGGGATAGGAAGACATACGGTCCGATCATCGTATCTAGGGCTTCCAGGGATAGGCAGATAGACAAACCGATCATCGTATCGAGGGCTCACCAAGGTGTTGGTGAGACAGACCTTTTATCCTAGGTGAAAGGATAACCCTTCTCTTTGGGTTAAAAGAATTGTAATTCTTTTACATTTCCACTTCTAATTGCATTAGAAAGGAAATTGTTTTTGTTTCTTTTTCTATCTCTTATACATTTGTAACTGTTTCAATGACATCCATTCTATTACATATTATATTGATTGATTCTATACGCTTTAAGGTAGAATAATTCATCTTTATATTACTCTGATTATTGTGTTCATCTTGAATACAATTGTTTTACATTTCATTAGTATTACATTACATCATACCTTTTATATTCAATACAATTTTGGGTGTTTGTATTTGTATTAGTTTAATAACATTTAATCTAATCTCTTAAGTGCTAAAACTCAAAAAGTTTTTAAACCTACAATTCACCCCCTCTTGTATTGTTCCATCTAATAGACATACATATCTACTTATTTGATCCAACACCCATATCAAACAGTACCTACCCAAAAATTACTAAAATACCTTAATTATTCATTTAGGATATTTTTTGAATAAAATAACATTCTTTCAATGCTTAAGCGATTTTTCAAATGATGGTTTTTAAATAAGTGGTGAAACTCTTAACCGAGTGCATTCAATTTTATTTCATCATACACCTTCTCTAAACCTGATATATACATAAAATAAATGAAAAATCTAGTATCTTCAATGTAAATATATTTTATTATTATTATTACACAATCATTTTCAACCACATTACATTGAAATGTTAAAACAATGTATCACTTGTGTGTGCATGTGAATTATCGCCTCCGTGTCGTGATATGTTTCATCTTACAGCACCATATTTTATTGTGGTTTATTATATTGTTTTTAATTTCTATATAAGATATTATTTGATAAATTTTTTTTAATTACATGTATCATATCTACCATCTTACATTGTCATTTTTTGGGAAACTATAATAGCACTTTTACATATGTGTAAACAACCTCCTCCATGAAGTGATGTGATTTTTGTTCCATTTTAACATTAAATGAATATTAATAATGAAATGTTTAATAAATATATATGATTTAAATTATAATTTAATTTTACCAGAAATTAAAATCACAATTTACTTGTATTGTGTTCTATGATTGAAAGGGTGAAAATAAAACTCATGAGTATGTTCATACATCCATCTCCATAAAATGATGTAATTCACTATTCATCACAAATTTAATTGAATAGTAAATATTATATATAATAAAACTTATATGAAACTTATATAATGATTAAAACAATGGTGATGATGATACTATGACCATGTCACATGTTGTGGAACCATAAAATTGAAACGTGCATGGTAAATGGACCCGTTTTTACCCAAATACCCATTTTAAGTATGAATTGTGAAGAAGATGATAATCAAAAAATATGAAGTATGAGTATAGGGTATGTTATATTTTAATATAGTTTCTTAATATATTTATAATATATATATTCTTCTAATACTTTAGGTATGAACACGTAATAAGTACGATGAGAAATGAGGTAATTAATTTATTATAAAATCTCGTATCTTTTTGGGATTGCATACACTAAATTTATGTTGACAGAAATTATGTACATATTATATTCTAAACACCATATATATTATTTTCCTCTACTTAATTAAGTCATTTTCTTATTAAAATACCATTTACCTCTTATTTTTACTTAAAAGTTTTGGGAAAATGTTTTTATGAAAAAGAAACATTATTTCCTCTTTATTCTGGAATATTTTTCTGACATGTCTATATTATCCATAAAATCCATTCATGAATTATTTTATTATTATATAATGATTTATTAAGAAAATTATAATTTCATTTAATTGTTAAATCTATTTTTAGTATAAATCATTACCTAATTATTATTTTAAGCCTCTCTACTCTGATTTGTAGACATTTGTGATAAAAGAAATGAAGGACATCATGTGGAAGCTTTTTAATTATCCAATTCCGTCACATAGGTATCCTAATTATTATCATATGATTATTAATGTGTTTTTGAGGAATTGGGTTGGGTGTTTTATACATTCATTATGAAGAAAACTTAATTCTTATCACTTGAGTAATGATTCCACTTAGGATCATCAGCTAAGGGTTGGAATAGGTTAACATCCGATGGGGATTCCCAATGATTTAAAATATTATATATTCCATTATATGGAATGATTAGAGGTCTTGTATACTTCAGAATGATTATATAGAGTAATAGATAATGACCCCCCAAGGGAGACATGGAATGGTGGTGATGACAGGATTGAACATCAATGATGCTTCTTACATATCCTACCTTAACTGGAATCAAAACCAATGAAGTTCATGTTTAATTATTTATGTTAATTTTATAGGATCTTACAATGAATTTTATTTTCATGTCATAAGGTTGATTAAGGAATAAAAAATGAAAGAATCATGTTATAGAGTAGGTTTTATGCATTAATTTACCCTAATTGTTCTTGGGAGTTAGGAAAACATTAGTGAAGTGTAGTTATGTAACATCCATTACTACTGTTAAAGGTATTTTCATTTAATTACCATTATTTCTTTGATTTGGGGGTTTCCCATGAAATCTAGTGGAAATGGTTGTTTTCATAACTTTTCCCTAACCGTGAGCCGATTCCCTAATTTTAAAATAAAAATTATTTATTTTATAAGTCCTTAATTTTAAAACATTTTACACCAATTCCACATAATTATTAGTGTCCCCTAGCATATTAAAATCACAGTATCAATTATGACCCCATAAGAATCCATAATAATGATTGATTTTGTTTTTTATTAAGGTTTTGGGCATGCCTGAAAGCCCACTTCCTACTTTAATTGTTTTTTAAAATATTCGATATCTCATTTATTTTTTAATTTCATTAAGTGATTAAAAATCCCACAAAAACTAAAAAACCCATGGTTTACTCTCATTATCTATTTAGCCGCTTTGAATCTCATTTGGATTGAGGATTAGGGAGAAAAATCACACGGTTTATCAAATCATCCAGATTTGGGAAGTTAAATTGATTCCTTCATAAACGATTCACTTTTCACTATTTCTCCCCTATTTGAGTCCCCATATAACCTATGAATCCTAATTTGAGCCTACCTATTACTTTTGGTTCCTTGGAGAATCATCATTCGATTGATTTGTGGGGATTTCTTCAAGTTCTTTCATATAAGTGAATTCTTTCTTGGTATCTTCCATCTTATTATGGTTTTCTTTCCATTTCATAATTTCCCCTTTTGTAAAATAATCTAGGGTTTGTTCCTAGGCTTTATACAATGGTATTTTTTGTGAAATATTGTGGTTTAGGGTTGTTTTTGACCCCCTTTTGGTGAGGCAGTGGCGCAGATGATGTTTCACACAATGTTTTGTGGGTTTCGACACAAAAGGTATGTGATTCCATATGTTGACAATACATTATAAGTTATAATGCTTGATTTACTTATTTTTTATGTTCTTAATATTTTTTTGTGGTGATAAAACTATTTATGTGGGATTTTGTGAAGTGTTTAATTTTATAGTAGCATGCTAGAGTTAAATTGGGTGCTTTTCATGTGTGACTCTTGGGGTAATGTTTGTGTGTATTTTATAACATGTGTATATGTTTTATTATTGTTGAACGTGTCTTACAATTCTGTTTTTTAATGATTTTGTGTCATTTGGGCCTCAAAAGGGGGAGGGGGGTTTAATGGGTGTTATGTGTAAATTCCTATTCTGCTCCTTGAAATTGTTTTATGAAAACATGTGTTTTCATGGGTAGAATTTTTGTGTTATTGTTTGAGGTAATTTTATAGAACTTGAGAATGGTTTAATAAATTTTTCAAGGGATGATTATTTTTTCTTTAGTAGGTTCTGGGTGATATTTTTTCCTTGAAAGAGGGTTTTTAAATGGTTGTTTTCTGCAATACATATTTACACCCCTTGAGTTTGTTTTATGAAAATGTCAAATGTTTAATATGGTTAAACAAAGTGGGAAAAGGGTGTATATATAATTTTTGGTGAGTGAGTTCACCAAATATGGGGATTTTGAAGGTAAAGTGGTAATTTAAGATGTCAAACAGTTTTAGAATGTTTTATAATGTTTTGAAAAGTTTTATCTAATGGCCAGAGTGGTGCGAAACATGGTTGTGGGCTGTTTTCTGTGAGTGTGATGTGAAAAGTGAATTTTGTCGATGAAAGATGTTTTATGTATTATGTGTGTTTGATTTTATGGGAATTTTACTATCCTGTAATGGTTTTCTGAAATTGATTAATGGATCTTTTGAAGTGTTAAAGAGATGTGAAAAGTATTATGGGCTATTTTGGTGTGACTTTGATTTCAAAATCTATTTGAAAAAGGGGGATTATGTGACTTGTGTGATGTAAACATGAGATTTTTGGTGAATTTGTGATGTTTAAGTGGAATTTTCATGTGAAAAATATATTTCATTGCTTATTGGTCTTTTTTTAGCACAAGAGGGAAACTAGAGTTTCTATGTGGGTGGACGTGTAGTAGTGTGTTAGTGATCCCGTGGGGTTTGGTGTCAGTTTCACATAGCAAGTTTGATGCTTCAAAAATTAAATAAACTATGATGATGATTATGATGGGGGACCACGAGGTTATGGGTATGTTCCTTACTGGTAGATCAGGCACAAGCATAGATATTTTTGTTGATTACTTTCACCGAGATATGATGTACCTGAGACACATAGTGAGCTAGTTCCTAGGGGTTATTTCCCGTTCTTTGTGATAATTAGACAATTTATGTTTACCAATATCATATTATGTGATTGGATATAAAAATTTAGTATCTTTGTTATTTTATTTAAAAGTGTTGATTATTTAAAATAGCCCACTTGAAAACTATTTTTGTTTAAAGAATCATCCTCTAGAAATTGTAACTACCATTTATTGTTCACAAAAATATAAAAGTGTTTCATCATTGAATTCTTATCACATGGAATCTCTTAGTTGTGGTATCATACTAGGCTTTGTATCAAACCATACGTACACCTTTGGGTGTAAGTATACTTGGTTATTTTTGTTGCAGGTTTGGGTTCAATGTTCGTGCCAACGATTTGGGTTTTTATTGGTTAATCATGATGCGATTTTATGGAGATAGAATGAGGGTGGTGCCTCTTTCCATGTGGAGGTTCTGGGGCTGTTGTTTTTGGTTTTTTTAAATTTTTAAGAGTCTTTCAAAATTGATTTAAATTGTTTAATACAATTTTAAAATTTTTTAAAAGATTATTTTTTTTGGAAAAGCCAGATTCATTTTATTGGAATAGTTTTCTGTTTTATGTTTATAAACATGGGTAAATTGTTCCCAATTTTCAGTTATGATACTCAGACACTTCTCCCAGCCGGTGGGGATCGGGAATTCAATTTGGTCCTTGTCACAGGCCGGTTTTGGAACTAGTTTTGAGGGAGACCAGATTTGGTTCATGACAAAAAATTGTATCAGAGGTGGTTCAAGTTAACTCTTTGAGTCGTGTTATTCGGGGAACAATTTTGATAGTCTGGATCTAGTATTATCGAGAATTTTTATTCCTATTCTAGGTAGTTTTCCAATCCAGGAATCCTCATGACAAAATTTGAGTCATCAGAGGATGTCATGATTTATCTAATTCCTGTGTTTTTCTTGGATTGATGAAGATTAGGGGAAATGAAATGAAAATTGGGTTAATGGCCTTAGTGAGTTTTTAGGTCTTGAAATACCATGTGTATCTTGAAATATTACCTTAGAACACACTCTATGAAAGTGATGTGATTTTTGTATGGCCTCTAACCAAATGTCGAAGTCAACCAAAAAAACTAGTTTTCCCTCACACTATCTTTTTCCCATTGTTTTTTAAATCTTGGAAGTTAGGTTTTTAAAAAATGAAATGGTTTTAAGAAGTGTAACACATTTGTGAAATTGTTTTAAAATAAAGAGAAAAGGTTTTTATTTTTAAAATGGTGGAACTGAAATATAAGAATTTTTTGAAAGGGAACATGGTGTGAAAACAGGACTTTTGAAAGAATGAACTATGTGAAAGTTTGTTTTGAATAACTGTTTCCTATAGAGTTTTTAAAACTATTTAATTTTTTATTAATGGGATGAGATGTTCTGAAATTGATGAGAATTTATTGAAAGATAGTTTTCATTTTAATGATTTTACCTTTCTTAAAATTTTGGTAAGCTTTTATTTGGGTTTGATTCTGTGGACAGAGGTTTTGAGAAAAGGGAAGTGTTGGTTGACTGTTTTGGTTTTGAAAAGTGGAATGAATTTTTGTTTTATCCTATTGTATTTCTGTGGGAGACCAAATTAATGTGATTTTTATGGATGATGGGTGGTTTATGGAATGGTTGGATGAGTGCAGGTATCACTATGAGGATGGTGATAGGTGTGTCACAGAATGATGCATGTGTGAGGCCCATGGGGTACCATTGGTGGAACACTAAACGCTAAACCGTTTATTTTCAAATAGATGATTTTAAATGAAAACATGTTGTGTTGATGACTAGTTTAGGATGGTTTGTGTTATGTGTTTTTGAAAATTTTTATGTAGTGGGATGTTTTTATTCCAATAGCCCTTCTTGTTTGAATGGTGTTTTGGGTTTGTGTTTGGTCGGTAAGTTGGGTTGAAGGACCGGTTAGTGGTCCCTAATGAGAAATGTCATGATAAGGCATTATTATTGTTCCCCTAATATGTTTTGATCTGTTTGTGTTATTTCTTGACCAATGGACCATGTTAGTTGGGTCATTGGGTTCTCTTGTTGGATAAGTTATGCCCCCATTTTGGGTTAGTACACAACTAATGTGTAACCCGAATTGTTACTTCATTGTAAGACCCTCTAGTTGAACAATATAAGGAATATTTTTCTAAGGATTTGTAGATTGAGTCTACACAATTTCCTTTCATGGTTTTTCGGATCCTCTTGTAGCGAGAGAGTCCTCTTAGAAGGTTGAATGAGACCTTAGTTTCTTAAGAAACCAAATTCTTTGAAGGTGAAAGTGTCTCTGGGGTTGTTCTTATGGGAAGGTATCTAGATGGTGTCTAATAGGGCATCTGAGTACTTCGAAGACTCTTAGAATTAGGAGTTAAATTTAAACCACCAGCGTAGAAAATATTACCATGAGTAGATATTATGGCCACTTTCTGGAATCGTGTTTTGTTTTGGACTTGGTATAAGATCCCATTCCATTTACTACTCCTATTAGTCTCAATGGTCATGTTTAGTGATTTTTTGTGATGTTGTTTCCCTGTTTGACTATAAAGGTGAAGTTCGTCCAATCCTTAGAGAGTCTATGTTATGATGAGAGTATGTATTCCATGGAAAAACTTCAAAATAATCTATTTAAAATGAAGGTTTTTATATGATTTTTTTCCTTTTGTTGTTTCTCACCCAAAGAAACAAGTTGTGATGTGTGTGCATCCACTGAGCCCTTGTTTCAATGATGTATCAGGTTAGGGTGATGTGAGTTTTGGAGTGGGTTTTGTCTTGGTAAACCCATCAGGATTTGTGGGGTTGTTTTTTGTAGAACAAGAAGAGGAAGTTCCATTTGGGTGTTTCCAAAGACTAACTACGAGGCCGAAGATTCTTCAATCATTACAACTCCAGCCATAGGTCTTGAAGAGAAGCTGGCACATAGTTAGGGGAAATCCCAGGGTCGTTCAAAGTCTTTTTAGAAAATGGTTTGAAATTTTGATAGATAGGTTGAGAGCATGGTTTGTGCAAGGTTAGTAGTAACCATGACCCAGAAAACCAGGAATGTATAAGTATCCACAAGGTTAGCGCATGGTTTCCCAAACTATACGGATTGACCCTACGACTGTCCCAACTCTTAAAATTTAGGTTCTTGAAGTGTCAGCCCATGATGGTCGATTTAGAGGGTTGGTTATTATGGTGGGGGGACCGGATATGATTCTCATGCATGTTACTTTAGAATTATTGAATATAAGTATACCACTTGTACTAGGGATTCATTTCAGGTCTCCTCTATTAGTGTCTGGATTCGTCTCGTTAAAAATTAATTTTTCACTTTTGTTGGGGAGCCATTTGTTCCTCCTTGTATTAGAAACTCAGATTGGTCCATGGTCTTGGATTGGTGGTAGGGAGTCTTGTTCAGAGCTATCTAACTACCTATATCTTATTTGGGTAATCTTTGGGATTAGTTAATACCCATTTATTTACTAAATGTAAGGTAAGTGTAACCAAGTTCGTTGTTGTTGTTCATTTGGGTAAATTGTCGGAGTCTTGTTTGGATGGTGTTTAAGGGGTTTTATTATAGGATAATTTCTGAATGTTCTTAATCATTTCAGGAAAGTGATGTATGTTTTGGTTGTTAATGTATTCCTTCCATACCTATTTAGGTGAGGTATTTTGGACTTTGGAGGAAACAATTGGAAAAGGAGTCCATTACGACCTTTCTGATGTGTTTGGTTTTTTCTTTAGGCATTGTTTTGGATTTACAAAGGCAGAAAGCGTTATGGTGGGGAGAAATGTCACTTAAATGACTACTTTTAAAGGTATTTTTCATTTAATTTCTATTATTTATTTGATTTTGGGGTTTCCCATTCATTTTGCTGGAAATGGTGTGATTTCAAAATTTGGGACAAACTGTGATCCCATTAACATGTTTATAACTAAATTTTGTTTCATTTATAACTCCATCATTTTCAACATTTTCCAATCATTACTTTTTTAATTGGAACCCCTTGATATATTAAAATCTCAATATCAATTTTGACCCCATAGGAATCCCTAAAAATGATGGATTTGGGATTTTTATTTAGGTTTTGGACAATCCCGTAAGCCCATTTTCAACATTAACATATTATTTTTAATTTTTTAATATCTCATTAATTTTTTATTTTTTTCAATGATTAAACATCCCACTCAAATAAAAAACCATAGGCTCATAATAATTATCTATTTTTTCACTTTGGAGCTCATTTGGAATGCATATTAGGGAGAAAATTCTCAGGGTTTCTCAAATCATCTAGATTTGATAAGGTAATTAGATTCTTTCATTAACCATTCAATATTGACTATTTATCCCCCGTTTTAGTCCCCACATTACTTGAAATGACTCATTAAGGCCTATATGTTAGTTTTGGTTGCATGTAAATTCATCCTTTAGGGGATTAGTGTGGATTTCTTCAAGACCATTCAATTAATTGAATTCCATCTTGGTATCATCTAACTTCTTCTAGTTTTATTTCCTTTTCTTAAAGTTCCCATTTTTTCCAGAATCTTGGGTTCTCACCTAGGGTTTAACCAGTATATGGTTTAGTGAAATCATGTGGTTTAGTGTTGGTTTTCACCCCATTGTGGTGTGGTAGGGGTGCGGTGAATGTTTCACACTATGCTTGGAGTTTTTAAACACAAAAGGTAGGTGATTGCATATGTAGACATTCCATGAAGAGTTATAATGCTTTATTTACTTATTTTTCATGATCCTCATATGGTTTGTGTCGTGAGAAATTTTTTTGATGGATTTTGTTAAATGTTTAATTTTTTTTGTATCATTTTAGCATGAAATTGGAATCTTTCGATGAGTGACTATGTAAAATCCCAAGTAAGTAATGAATAATAAATATTTTTATCTATATCTATTAATGAATTAGATAGTGTTTTATAGGCTTAAAATGAGAATAAATCCAATCTTAAGCATGGAATACACTAATATTTTTAAAAGATTGTTTTACTGCCTTTTGATGGAAAAAAAATTTTAAATCTATCTTTTGAAAATTCTATAAGCTATATTTGTCAAAATAAACTTATTATTTATGATTGGGACATTGAAATTAACTTTGGATAAATTTCTGGTATTTTTCTGATAATGTTCATTTTTTTAATGAATAGTGAAAAATGTTGTATTTTAATTCAAAACATCTTTTTAATATAATTTATTTATATGATTATATTATCTTTATAATTAGTTTTAAAGTGAAATTATAATATTTTTTTACCATTTAATCCAATTGTGGTCATTGGAATTAATTTCACTTTGAAATTGGACTTAAACTAGTGTCAATCTTTTGATACTTATTGTTTCATAAAAACACGCTATTTGCTCTGACAGCGGGAATTAATTGTTAAATTAATTAATGTAACTTATATTTTTTGAATTTTTTAAAATATAAATCATTTTTGAATTCAGAATATCAAATATATCTTAGGGTGATGTTTTGGTATTTTTCTGAAAAACATCAATTTTTGATGAATAGTGAAACCACTAAGTGGTACTTAAAAAACTAATTTTTCATTTAAATGAAATTTTACCACCTCTATGTTTTGAATTTCAAAAATCCAAAATACATGGTTGTCATTAGGAAGTAAAATTTGGTTCAATGGGATTAAAATAATTTTTTGGTGAATAGTAACTTTTAAGTTTTTTAATTGCGATTATAGGTAATTAGTGTAATTTAAGGTAAGAATAATGTTTTAATAATATGAAATGAACTTGACACATGTCCTACCCTTATTGGATGTGTCATTCCCGACCATGACAACCCATGGGTTTATTTTTGGGACCCCGTAGAGACACTTGGGTAAGATAATGACATGAATTCCTTTTATTTAATGTAAAAATAAAAATGTCACAAACATGAGTTGTTTTACTAAAACAATTTTTAAGTGCGGTTATACAAGTCCTATTTTTGACTATAAATATTAATTAGAAATATAAAATGATTTCCTACATCATGATATTTTTTTTATAATTTTTATACATTAAATAAATTAAATTATTTATGATATCAAGATGATGCAGCGATTACCTCATTATTTAACGATTTAAATAAAATGAAAAGATAATGTAAAATGTAAGACCTACACATGTAAAAAACCTATTGTATGAGTATATTTCGAACTCCTATCACCTTATCATAGAAATATATAATTTTGGGACCTTTTAAATCCAAAAATAATTTTATGATAAAGTAACCTTTTATAACTTTCCAAGAGTGTCCCTCCTCTCCTCTTATAAATGGCCCCCAACTCTACCTCCATACCCACTCCTCTAAAGCCTTTGGTTCGGCCAATCTCTGCCCATTTTGTCTTTCAAAATCCCACTCTTACTTATAGAAGCCTCACTTTGGGCATAAGTCTTCCCAAGGAAGCCTTTGAGCTCAAATCAAAAAGAGTTGCCTGTATTAAAGGTAGTGTCTTCTCTTGTGTTCTTATGTTTTATTTTGCTTCTCCAACCCCGTAAACTCTTTTTATTCATTTTTTTTGTAACAACACCAGTATCCTCAATATACTAGGATATTTTTATAAGAAGTATTTGATCTAAAAATACACACACCTACATCTAATGGTTAAAGAACATACTATTTCTGTGGATGGAGAATTTCTGCCTCACGAAATCATGATTGTTCAAAACTCATATAACACCTTCAAAGGTGGCCATTAAGATGTAACTATATTTATATATGATATATAATATGTTTATGTTTTACTTAATCTTCTGTATTTTTCATTTATGGCATACCTTTATGGTTTCCATTATGGGTAAACGCGATATCTTTATTTTAGGAAGTGCGGACTACCGCCCCCTCAAAGTGATTTGATTCGTTAATGCCATATGTGGGATGCATAAAGGATGTAATTAAGGATTTTATATATGATATTATACTGGAATTAGAATATACCTTTATATTATTATGATTCCATTCCATAAAATAAGAAATAGAAATGAAAGTAGCGTTCATGCGTACGTACGGCTTACCGTCTCCATGAACAGTGCATTTCATTTCTTCTCTATAAATGTTATGTAATATGATAAATGCATGTATATACTAGATATATATGATATATATGATATCTACATCATGAGTATAACTCTGGATATAATGGATAATGAACAATATGTAATTATAAAGAGTTTATTTTTTACTCAAGTACCAATGATCGTTAAAACGACCATTATTAACTTAAATAATTACATAGTGTTCATGACATGATAATAAGTGATATAAAAGGAATAATAAACTTTCAAAAGTTTCTTAATCAATTAGAAATTAACTCAAGTTTATTATTTAGTACATTAAAGAACGATCGAGTCAATTCAGACCCGAGGTATGGGACTTCGTCTTAATCTCCTTTCATTGAGGCATATAATGTTTTATACACAACTTTATTTTATACGGTGTATAAAACCCTTTTACTTTTATGTTTAGTCAAAAGGAATCTTTTTATACGAAGAGTTTACTAAATGACAAATGGGAATTTTTTGTATTTGTCGTACGTATGCGGCGACAATGAATTCTCCGCCATCGTGCCCATTATTTGAGTTTTGGATTCCTCTACAAGCCCTAATTTTTTTAAAATGAAAAATAAATACCATGTTTTACTTTTATATTATTTTGGTATTGAAAATGGTTTTCATAATATTTTTATTATATCAATGTGTTGTATTGATATCTTGTGATTGAAATGTGGAAATGTTATGTTTCCTTTTATGCATTTTTTATGTGATACGATTATGTTATGGTTCTTGGGCATTATTATGAAGATAGGTGGTTCCATGATAAACTTAGGGCAGGTGAGCCTGATATAGCTCTCCAATGCATTGGGTAACGGGAAGGGGTTAAACGTTGAGGTTTCTCTGAAGATATTTAGGGAATATACTATGATGGGTATTCCAATCATAACTAAGAGGGTTACTCCCTACGTAAGAATGTTATGAATGCCTCAAGTTACCTTTATGTCTTATGATTTCTATGATTAATTCATGATTTGATGAGGTATGTTAAAGTGCTTATGTTTAATGAGTAGAGTATAATTTCATTGATTCTTGTGTATACATGTACTCATGTTTCCTTTCCATATTTTTATATCCCTTACTGAGCTTTTTATGCTCATCCCAAGTTTTTGAAATGTTTTTCACAGGTCAAGGGAAGGGTACATGATATGATGATAGTGTCAAGGAAGCTTCAAGAAAGAATCCATATTTTATTTTAAATATGTTTCCGTTGATGAGAAAAATGAATACTATCTTTTATGTAAGCACTTTTTTAAAATGTGGAATGTAATGCAAGTTTTATGATCTAATTCTATAAAACTATAAACCTGAAAAGATAATCAATGTGTAATCTTGTAATAACTCAAGATTAAGTAAGGTTTAAGGGTGGGGCCTTATAGTTTGTATCCGAGGTCGGTTTAGATAACTTTAGGACTTAGAATTTTATTAAATGATTAACCAAAAATATTTTTTGTATGGTCAAATTGAAATGATATAGCATTTAAAGATTACCATGTTTCTTCCCCTAAGGTATTTCTGTGATAAGAATGGTTTTCCATAGAGGAAATAGTGAAAATTTTTTGGGAAGGCATACAGAGGGAAATGACCTTTCAAATCAGTATCCTGAGATGGTCAGAATCAGAACTAAACAGTTTGCAGTAGTGATGGTTTAGTTGACTCAGGTGAAAAATGTTGGTTGTTTTTATTGATGATATTTTGGTGTTTTCTAAAAGTAAAGAGGAGAATGAAAGACATTTAAGGGTTATTTTTCAAACCATAAATTAAAAGAAATTGTATGGGAAATTCCTCCAGTGTGAGTTTTGGTTGAAAAAAATTTCTTTCCTTGGTCATCTTGTTTCTAAAGATGGGATAACTGTTGATCCTGCAAAAACAACTGTTGTGGATGTATGGCCAAGACCCACAAGTGTAACTGTGATTCGTAGCATCCTTGATTTGGCAGGATATTACTGAAGGTTTGTTAGAAATTTTTCATGGTTATCTAGTCCAATGACTAAGCTAACTCGGAAGGGTGTTAAGATTATCTGGAAAAAAGAATCTGATGATTGTTTTTAGGAATTGAAAAGAAGATTGGTGAATGCTCTAGTTTTTGAACTACATTCCAGGAATGGGGATTTTGTTATCTACAGGGATGCTTCATTGAAAGGACTTGGTTGTGTCCTAATGCAGAATGATCAGGTAATTGCTTATACTTAACGACAATTGAAAACTCATGAGGTAGATTACCCTACACATGATTTGGAATTAGCTGCAGTTGTTTTTGCTTTAAAAATTTTGAGGCATCATTTGTATGATGTAAAGTGTGAAATATATACCGATAACAAAAGTTTAAAGTATATATTCACTCAGAAAGAATTGAACATGAGACAGAGGATATGGCTAGAATTAATCAAGGATTATGATTGTACAATTCATTACCTTCTGGGAAAAGAAAATAAAGTGGCGGATGCTTTGAGTCGAAAAAGTAATGCTTCATTAATAATGTTGCATTTGGAACGTGATCCTTTGGTTAAGGATTTGATGAAACTTGGCATAGATGTTTTTGGTGCAGGATGCTCTTCTGTTTTGTTTCAGGAATCAGTTAAATTTTCTCTATCAGACAGAATTAAGCAAGCACGGAAGCAAGACAGTGAGTTGCAGAAAAAGGTAGAGCTGGTTCAGAAGGGTAAGTTGCATGAATTCAACTTTGGTAATGATTTTTTTTTGAGATTTGGGAAGAGATTGTGTGTGCCTTGTGATTCACAGTTGAAGAGAGAATTGTTATGTGAAGCTCAATGTTCTTCATTTTCAATTCATCCAGGCAGTACTAATATGTATAGAGATCTTCGGGAGTATTACTGCTCGGACGGAATGAAAAGGGATATTGCTGATTTTACTGTGAAGTGTTTGACTTGTCAATAGGTTAAAGCAGATAGGCAGTTACCGAAAGGGATGATTCAGCCTTTACCAGTACCAGAATGGAAATGGGAAAATATATCCATGGAATTCGTTGTGGGATTGCCGAAGACACCTCGAGGTAATAATACAATCTGGGTTATTGTTGATCGCTTGACTAAATCTACTCATTTCCTTGCTATATGAGAAACTTTTTCCCTAGATAATCTTTCTAGATTGTATCTTAAAGATATAGTAAGGTTGTATGGATTTCGCCTCTCCATTGTATCTGATCGTGATCCCTGGTTTACTTCTAACTTTTGGAACGGCCTTCAGAAGTCATTGGGTACTGAATTAAATTTTAGTACAGCTTTTCATCCTCAATCAGATGGGCAGTCAGAACGAACAATTCAGACTTTGGAAGATATGCTATGTGATTGTTTGATGGATTATCAGGGAAGCTGGGACCAACATATTTCTTTGTATGAGTTTTCATATAATAACAGTTTTCATTCTAGTATACAGATGGAACCATTTGAGGCTTTATATAGGGAGCGGTGTCGAACTCCAGCTTTCTGGGATGAAGTGGGTGAAAGGAAGCTGATGGGACCAGAATTGGTAGAAGAGTTGGCATAAAAAGTTTGGCTGATTCAGAAACACATGAGAACAGCACAGAGCAGGCAGAAGTGTTATGCAGATAACTGGAGGAAGGATCAATCTTTCGAGGTAGGTGATCATGTTTTTCTCAAAGTTTCTTCATGAAAAAGTGTGATGCGATTTGGTAATAAAGGAAAAGTGAGTCCAAGGTTCATTGGAACATATGAAATTATGGAGAGAGTTGGATCAGTTTCTTACTGAGTGGCTTTACCTCCGAGTTTATCTCAGGTACACAATGTTTTTCATGTTCCAATGTTGAGAAAGTATATGCCAGATCCATCCCATGTTTTGAGTCCAGAGGTAGTTCAGTTGGAAGAGAATCTCTCTTATGAAGAACAACCAGTCCAGATTATTGACCATAGAGAGAAAGTGTTGTGGAATATTTTAATTCACCAGGTAAAGTATTTATGAAAAAACCATATGGTTGAAGAGGCAACATGGGAATCTGAAAATGCAATAAGGGCTAAATACCCCCACTTATTCGATAAGTAAATAAATTGCAGGGACGCAATTTTCTAAATGGGGGAATGATGTAACATCCCAAGTAAGTAATTAATAGTAGATATTTTTATCTATGTCTATTAATTAATTAGATAGTGTTTTAGAGGCTTAAAATGAGAATAAATCCAATCTTAAGCATGGAATACACTAATATTTTTAAAAGATTGTTTTACTGCCTTTTGATGACAAACCATTTTAAATCTATCTTTTGAAAAATTTATAATCTATATTTTTCAAAATAAAGTTATTCCTAATGATTGGGACATTGAAATTTAGTTGGGATAAATTTCTGGTATTTTTCTGATAATGTTCATTTTTTAATGAATAGTGAAAAAATTTGTATTTTAATTCAAAACCTCTTTTTAATATAATTTATTTATATAATTAGATTATCTTTTTAACTGGTTTTAATGTGAAATTAGAATATATTTTTACCATTTAATCCAATGGTGGTCATTGAAATTAATTTCACTTTGAAATTGGACTTAAACTAGTGTCAATCTTTTGATACTTATTGTTTCATAAAAACACGCTATTTGTTCTGACAGCGGGAATTAATTATTATATTAATTAATTTAACTTATATGTTTTGAATTTTGTAAAATAGACATCATTTTTGAATTCAGAATATCAAATATAGCTTAGGGTGAAGTTTTGGTATTTTTCGGAAAAACTTCAATTTTTGATGAATAGTTAAACCACTAAGTGGTACTTAAAAAACTGATTTTTTCGATTAAATGAAATTTTACCACATCTGTGTTTTGAATTTTAAAAATCCAACATACATGGTTGTCATTATAAAGTAAAGTGTGGTTCAATGGGATTAAATTAATTTTTTGGTGACTAGTAACTTTTAAGTTTTTTAATCGTGATTAGAGGTAATTAGTGTAATTTAAGGTAAGAATAATGTTTTAATAATATGAAATGAACTTGACACATGTCCTACCATTATTTTATGTGTCATGGACGACCCTGAAAACCCATGGGTCGATTTGTGGGACCCCATGGAGCCACTTGGGTAAGATAATGACATTAATGCCTTTTATTTAAAGTAAAAATAAAAATGTCACAAACATGAGTTGTTTTACTAAAACTATTCTTAAGTGAGGGTTATTCAAGTAATATTTCTGACTATAAATATTCATTAGAAAGCTAAAAAGATTTCCTACATCATGATATTTTTTGTATAATTTTTATACATTATATAAATTAAATTATTTATGACATTATGATGATGCAGCAATTACCTCATTAGTTAACGATTTAAATAAAATGAATAGATAATGTAAAATCTAAGATCTACACTAGTCAAAAACCTATTGGATGAGTATATTTCGAACATCTATCACATTATCCACGAAATATATAATTTTGGTACCTTTTAAATCCGAAAATCATTTTATGATAAAGTAACCTTTTATAACTTTCCAAGAGTGCCCCACCTCTCCTCTTAGAAAAGGCCCCCGCCTCTACCTCCTTACCCACTCCTCTCAAGCCTTTGGTTCGGCCACTCTCTGACCATTTTGACTCTCCAAATCCCTCTCTTACTCCTAGAATCCTCACATTGGGCAGAAGCTTTCCCAAGGAATCCTTTGATCTCAAATCAAAAAGTGTTACCCATTTTAAAGGTAGTGTCTTCTCTTCTGTTCTTATGTTTTATTTTGCTTCTCCAACCCCATAAACTCTTTTTATTCATTTATTTTGTAACAACCTAAGTATCCTCAATATAATAGAATGTTTTTATTAGAAGTATTCTAGATACACTTACACACACCTACATCAAATGTTTAAAGAACATACTGTTTCCGTGGTTGGTGAATTTCTGCCTCACGAAACGATGATTGTTCAACACTCATATAACACCTTCAAAGGTGGCCATTAAGATGTAACTATATTTATATATTATATATAATATGTTTATGTTTTACTTAAGCTTCTGTATTTTTCATTTATGGCATACTTTTAGGGTTTCCATTATGGGTAAACGCGATATCTTCATTTTAGGAAGTGTAGACTACCGCCCCCTCAAAGTGATTTGATTCGTTAATTCCATATGTGGGATGTATGAAGGATGTAATTAATGATTTTATATATTATATTATACTGGAAGTATAATATAGCTTTATATCATTAAGATTCCATTCCATAAAATAAGAAATAGAAATGAAAGCAGCGTTCATGCGTTTGTACGGCTTACCGTCTCCATGAACGGTGCATTTCATTTATTACCTCTAAACGTTATGTAATATTGTAAATGAATTTATGTACTAGATATATATGATATATTTGATATCTACATCATGAGTATAACTCTGGATATAATGGACAATGAACAACGTGTAATTATAAAGAGTTTATTTTTTACTCAAGTACCAATAATCGTTAAAACGACCGTTATTAACTTAAATAATTACGTAGTGTTCATGACATGGTAATAAGTCATATAAAAGGAATAATGAACTTGAAAAATTTTCTTAAGAAAGTAGAAATTAACTCAAGTTTATTATTTAGGACATTAAAGAATGATCGAGTCAAGTCGGACCTGAGGTATGGGACTTCGTCTCAATCTCCTTTCATTGAGGCATATAATGTTTTATACACAACTTTATTTCATACGGTGTATAAACCCCTTTGACTTTTACATTTCCTCAAAAGGAATCTTTTTATACGAAGTGTTTACTAAAAGAAAAAAGGGAATGTTTTTTTTGTTTCATACGTATGTGGTGACAATGACTTCTCCGCCGCCGTGCCCATTATTTGAGTTTCAGCTTCCTCTACAAGACATACTTTTTTTAAAATGAAAAATTAATACCATGTTTTACTTTTCTTTTATTTTGGTATTGAAAATGGTTTTCATAATATTTTTATTATATCAATGTGTTGTATTGATATCTTGTGATTGAAATGTGGAAATTTTATGTTTCCTTTATGCATGTTTTTTGTGATACGATTATGTTATGGTTATTGGGAATTATTATGAAGACGGTGGTTCCGTGATAAAATAAGGGTAGGTGATCCCGATATAGCTCTCCAATTCATTAGGTAACACAAAGGGGTTAAACTTTGAGGTTTATCCGAAGAGATTTAGGGAATATATTGTGATGGGTATTCCAAACGTAACCAAGAGGGTTACTCCCTACGTAAGAATGTTATGAATGCCTCAAGTTACCTTTATGTCTTATGATTTCTATGATTTATTCATGATTTGATTAGGTATGTTAAAGTTCTTATGTTTAATCAGTAGAGTATGATTTCATTGATTCTTTTGTATACATGTACTCATGTTTCCTTTCCATATTTTTATATCCCTTACTGAGATTTTTTGCTCATCCCATGTTTTTGAAATGTTTTTTAACAGGTCAAGGGAAGGGTACATGATATGATGATAGTGTCAAGGAAGTGTCAAGAAAGAATCCTTGTTTTATTTTAAATTTGTTTCCGTTGTTGGGAAAAATGAATACTATCTTTTATGTAACCACTTTGATTAAATGTGGAATGTAATGCAAGTTTTATGAGCTAATTCTCTAAAACTCTAAACCTAAAAAGATCCTCAATGTGTAATATTGTAATAACTCAAGATTTAGTAAGGTTTAAGGATGGAGCCTTATAGACTCTTGGGGTAATATTTTGGTGTTTTTTATAACATATGAATGCAATTTATTAGTGTCCAACGTGGATTAGATTTCTGTTTTTCAATTTTTCGGTGTCATGTGGGCCTAAAAGGGAGGGTTTTGATAGGTATTATGTGTAAAACCTTGTAATACTCCTTGAAAGTGATTTCAGAAATTGTGTGTTTTTCATGGGTATCCTTTGTCATATTATCTGAGGTAATAATATTGTACATGAGATTGGTTTAAGAAATGTTGAAACTACTTCCAATTTCTTCTATGGTAGGGTCTTGGAGTGATTTTGGCCTTAATAGATGGATTTGAAATGGGTGTTGTTTATAAGATAATGTTACATCTATTAGGTTTGTTTTATGAAAATTGTAAATGATTTTATTGGTTTTAAAAAGTGGGTGACTACTGTATATGTACTATTTGGTGAGTGTGTCCACCTAATATGGTTCGATGAAAGGTAAATTGGTGATTTATGATGTCAAATGTTTTTCAAATGTTTTATAATGTGCTTAAATATTTTATCAAATGGAAAGAAATGTGAGAAACATGGTTCTAGGCTATTTTGTGTGAGTGTGATGTGAAAAATTAATGTTGTCGATGAAAGTATAATTTTTTGTTATGTGTGTGGGATTTTATGTGAATTTTACTCTCATCTAAAGGTTTTGTAATTTTTTTTAAAAGATTTGTTGAAGTGTTCATGAGATGTGAAATGTTTTGTGGGCTATTTTTGTGTGAGTTTGATTTCAAAATCAAATTTAAAAAAATGGATATGAAGTGACTTAGATGATGTACATGTGAGATTTTTGGTGAATATGTGATGTGGAAGTGGTATTTTCATGTTGAAATTATATTTCATGGCTTGTTGATCTTGTTTTAGCATAAGAGGGAAACTCCAAAATCTAGGTGGGTGGACGTGTACTGGTATTCTAGTGATCCCATGGGGTTTGGCCTCAGTTTCACATATCATTTTTGACATGTACAACAATAACTAAACAATTATGATGATTATGTGGGCTACTAGGTTTTGGGTATTTTCAATACTAGTGGCTCGTGCACGATAATAGATATTTGTCATGTTTACTTTCACAGAGATATGAGGTACCTAGGATACACAACGAGCTAGTGCCTAGGGGTTATAACCATTTGATTGAGCTCATTCGATGATTTATGATTACCGTCAGCATATGTTATGAATGTATGAAAATGTTTTATAACTTTGGTATTTTATTTACAAGTGTTTATTCTTTAAAATAGCCTACTTGAAAAATATTTTTATTTAAAGTTTCACCCTTTAAGAATGGTAACTAGCATTTCTTTTTTAAAAGAACTTGCAAGATTTTTGTCTTTTAATGTTTATCACCTGAAATATCTTATTGGTGGTATCCAACTGGGATTTGGCTCAGAACTGACTTACATATTTTGGATTAGTTAGACTTGGTTATTTTTTTCACAGGTTTGGGTACAACTTTTTTTCCAACATTTCGTGTTTATAACAGTCCATCGTGATGCAGTGTTGTTGATATTTCATGAGGGTGGTTCCTCTTTCCATGTGGAGGTTATTGGGCTGTCATTTTGGGTTTTTATTTTTTTAATTTTCGTTGATAATTTCTGTAAATTGTGTAATTAAACTATGAAATTCTGTAAATGATGATTTTATTTGAAAAATCTAGATTCAATTTATTGGATTTGTTTGTTGTTTTCTATTTATAAACTCAGGTAAATCATTCCCAATTTTCAGTAATGACACCCATGCACTTGTTCCATCCCATAGGAATCAGGAATGGCCTTTGAGACATTTTATGGTCCAGTTTTGGTGCGGGTTTTGATGGCGGCAAGATTTGGTTCATGATAAGGTGTGTGTTTTTCTTCCTGATGTGTACTTCAGAAAATGTTTTATTAGATGCTTTCAGGACCATTTTGGGTGAAACATTTATGGTCACATGATATTATATACATATGGAAAATTAAAGGATATGGTACATCCCATCCATGGTGTAAAGGTTATAGTGATGAATGGTTATGATAGTTGTCATGTATATGGACTTTTCATGAATTAAATTAGATTTGACATGTATGGTTCCCTCATTCCCACAAAATATATGGAACGCGATTATGTGAAAGGAGGGAATAGATTAAGTTTCCATGGAACTAGTTTCATTCAATATTTGTTTCATTAAAATACATGACTTATGAGAATTAATTTTCACAAAACGTTTTCATTGATAAAGGGAGTACCACAAAATAGTATCATGTGAAGGAAAATATATTAATGTACATTTTTGAGGTAATATTTCATGTTTATAACTACCTATAGACCCTATAGACTTATATTTTCATGAATTAAAAAATGTTTTTTTATTATATGATATTTTTTACATTGAAATCCAATTGTTTGAATCCAAATAATTGTTAGTGGGGATGATATTTATAGGCCTCCGGCATGTGGTAAGTGGATTTTTATGCAATTATTTTGGGATTTTTTAGGATTAATGTTTTATTATGTTCTATTTGAAGTTACATGAAAACTCTATCACAAGTTTCAAAAGTGTAATTTTTTGGTTATTTGAGTGGTGACCTCAAGAATCACTTAGTTTTGTGAACTTCTATTCATTTCCCCAAAACTGCATCTGTTGGTCATTTCTATTATTTTCAACATCTAGTGACCATAACATGACTTGAAAGTGTGTTTTGGGTCAATGAGATATCAAATCACATATTAAAAAACAAAATACCACCTTAAATATTTTGTTTATTCATACATTGTTTTTTTTAGTCCGAATATATTACTTATAATACCATAAAAAATTGTACTTTTAACCTCATAATCATTTTATCTTTTTCAGATGAATTTTCTAGTGTCAATGAATATAGTGCATTTATATGTAAATATAATATTTGTTAAGACTACCGTATAAATTATTTATATGTAGGATAAGATCGTATGATGGTTTATAATTCCATTTTTGAGAGTGTTGCGGTGGTATATGATGATTTAATAGGAAAATTTCCAAATATAAGATCATAGAAATAAAAAATGGAAGGAAATTATAATAAACAATGGACCCAGTAACATCTAAAGTATGAAAATTCTAATGGTGGGTTTTATTATAGAACCTTATACAAAATAGGTAAATTATTTTTTCGTTTTGATTGTTTTTAAATAAAATTTATAGTTTTAGACATTAATAGAATACATATTTGTTAGAATCATGATTTCCTTGGCCATGTATCAAACCATGTGGTGTAATTTTTATAGAAAGGGAAGAATGATTGAGTCAACACATGCTCGTAGGGATGATTATAAATTAGGATGCATGATTTGAATAGTAAAAACTAAATTATCCTTATTAAATCCTAATTAAAACTCTATTATATACATTAATGAAGATAGGGTTAATTGGTAGAGAATTTGAGTGTTCTCCATCAAATAATAATGAATCTAATTCTAGGATCAATTAGATAAACAAATTATTTTTGTTTAGTAATATTAAATATTCCTATATCCTAGATCTCTAATATATTCACCTCTATCTAGATATATGTATCATGAAGTGTTTATATAGAGTTATTATATTATAAAATATTACATCATTAACAATAGATTTTTTAATTTGATCTTAAGTTGATTGATTTAAACAGATTATATTTTGTGAATTCAAAAAAAAATATTGGGTTTCCATGGATTTTAATCTATGTTGTGTTGATTATATTAATTATTACTTGGATTATGATTCTTTATTTTATAGTTTATCATCATTTTAGTTTCCTTTATATATTTAATTTTTATCATGTGTTTTTTTTGAAATATATTAGATTGTAATTTATGGATTTCATGGATTGTTATACTTTTTTATTTAGACTTTTTTGGAGAAACATGGGATTTTTAATCATGTATTTTTAAAATATTTGTTTTTATATAATATATTTTATTGGGATAGGGTAATTTTTAAACTTTAATTTTTATTGAATATTATTTCTAAGAAGGAAAATATTTTCTGATTAGAGAATTATATTATTTTTTGGAAATTAATTTAATGTTCCAGGAGTGGATATAATGTTTGGGTATTTTGTCAGTAGTATCCATATTTTATTCATATAAGAATTTTTATTTTGTATGATACATATGGGGAGGTACATTATTTCAAAGAAATTATATTATGGGGGATGATTCATAGTGAGTGGATGTTTTGATCATATGCACTATTATTGGACGATGTTTTGATATTTATCATATCTTCTAAAATTATTATTAAAATTTATTTTATTGATGTTTGGGTGAATATGGAAGAGTTAGTCATGTTGTGTAAAAATTGACCTATGAGTTGTTTTCATTTGATTAATTTACTATAGTTGTAATTGCATGGTATTTTTTTTCAAATGTGTTCATCAATTTTGAATCCAATTGTTTATATGGTTGGGAATAAATAAATAATGGGTATTTGTGGGTTTCAAATGAAGAAAACTACTGATTTTTATACTATATCATAACAGCACATCTCTATGTTTGTGTAGATTTAGGTTTTCAAGATATTGGAATCTGAAATGTGTAAATGTGCATTAGGTATGGATCATAGAAGTTATGTTCATGTTGAATGTGAAAGTGTTTAAATTGTATTATTATAGGTGTTCAGATATCTGAAACAAATTGTGTCAATTGTTTTGTTGTTTATTTTTTCTTCTTGGTGGTCATTTAATTTCCACTACACTATATTGGGTTTCTATAGTCATTTTAAAAGGATTTACATTTTATGTCACAAATTAAATAAATATTATCATTATATGTATTAGGCATATCAATTATTGTGGTAAATAATTTACTTAATGATTATGTTGTATCCCTCAACCCTAGTTTCCAATATCTGGAGATTAGGAAACACCCATGATTTCATTATTACAACCTACATCTATAAAAAATATTTTAAATTGATAATAGTGGTCCAATATTCAAAAAAACTATGTAATAGATAATCTATAAAAGGGATATATTACACAATCAATATTCAATATAAAGTATTTCAGAAAACAATATATTATTATCATAAGAAAATTATAATAATTTAATATAAAATACTATAACACAAGGAATATAATGGGGTTAATGATATACCCCACATAAATAGGAAAATATTTTGATCCATTGGAAGATAGAGAATAATGAAACACTTTAGTTTCAAGTGATATCACTAATCACTACTCACAAGAAATATAATATTATTGTATCTACTTAATATACAAATGGGGACCACCCATCTATTTAAATACATGAAACCTATAACATATAATTATTTATTAAATGGATAAAATATTATCAGAATATTCATTCATTACATTTTTTTAAATCCTTATTTCACTAATGTTTATATCAAATATATTGAATCCAAAAGTCTACTACCTACCTACATCGAATTTATGAGTGGTTCTATATCCATAATCCAATAATCCTCATATATAGGTATACTATTTTTAATAATTCCTTATCCATGATTAATTTAAATTCATTATATGTTCTTAAACAATCCAATAAATATTACCACCATGACAAGGAACATCCTTTTAGAAGCCACATAATTTAAATTAAATAAATATGATAGTTTTACTATTAAATTTTTTAATCACCTATCCCCTTATTATTTTAATTTAAAAGTTATATTTCCATCACCGTCTATTATCCAAGATCTAATGATGTATAACACTAACCCACACATTCCCATTTTAGTAAATTTTCCACATGTTAATCTGATTTTCACTCACAGCAAAATTGTATATTTACAACACTCCATCTTGTTGAATATTTTAAAAGTAGTGATATTTCAAATGAATGTGATTTATACTGGAAAATAAAATAGGATTATTAGAAAAATTAATTTCACAACAACTATTAAATATAATATTATGTTCCACATATTCATTCTGAATTAAAATTGAGATTTTATGTAAAATAGCATATAATGGTTAGATTATCATTATACAACTTAAAGTGACCATCCAATAGTTTTTAATTGGTCTTTTATATATACAATTTAAACTATTATAAAACCTTTTAGCTATAATCAGACATGGACTACACAATAGTTCTCATGATCTTGTCTCAACTTATCATCATCCTTAAATTCTGTTTTAGAACTCAATGATTATTCATCATGAATGTTCTTTCCATATCCTACTTCTAAATTTCTATTTTATTCAACAATAAAATTTCCAAGATTATATCATCCATATAAATGGGATGAGTGATGAAATTCTAATCACCCAACACATTTATTTCACTTCAATGTTCATCATTTTATTAAATGAATTATTTATCTCCAATCCAACAAATTTACCTCTTATTCCATCCAATTTGTGATAATTTCAACCCATAAAAACTTATTATGAGCCTGCAAACAAAATCATACATTCCATTTTCATTCAGACCTTTCAGTTTCAATATTTAAATTTCCTTCTCTAAATACCTATTATAAAATGTTTTCTTTATATCTAATTTCTCATGATGAATATGTTATGATGAAACTATTTTGAGTATTTAAGAGGTAGTTTTGTTAATCACTACTGGAGAGAATATCTCACTAAGATCAATCACATCCTTTTGTAGAAATATCTTCATAACCATGATAACAATGTAAAATTTCAATCAAATTACTTCATTCATTGAAGGGATGTCCTATTTATTTTGAAATGACCACTACCCAGTGACAAATATTCCACCAACTATGTTTCATTAACACACAATGAATTCTTTAATTTATTTATTAAAAAATATCACTATTTTTAGTCACTCAAACATTCCACCACAATCAGTATTTTTGGTTCTCCAATATCCATTATACAAAATAATATAAATTTTATTCAAGAATCATAACAAGTCTTATAACATTCATAGAACTTCCTATTTAAACCTAAGGATCAAGTGGATCTTCTAGATAAAGAATATATTCTAATATTTTTTGGAATATTTTGATATATCTGACCATCCTTGTACCACAATAATATAAACAGCTACTGGTATTTCTATATTTTACAATATCTCTAAAAACTTTCTCTCAGAACTAAATGATGGTTATGAAAATTCAATTCAATATGGATATGAACCATTTTTGGAAGAGTAGTTTTCACTAAAAGTATATCCTTATACATGAACACATTATTAAAGCTAATATTACAACTTTTAATGAAAATGTATTGGTTATTATTCCAATTTTTAAATTAATGTTCGTCATCACCATTATACATAATGAAATATATCATGGGATTAGTATCTAGATAATAATTTTTTTTGGAAATATATATTGATTTATGAAATACTTATAAATAATTTTAGGTATGGTATATCCACTGGTATTGTAGTACATAGTTTCTTAGGAAACTATTTTTCCACTAGCGTAAATGATCTTCGGTCAAAAAAATGCATCATGGAATTCACTACTTCTTCCCAATACTCCTTTTGAAAAAAGAAGTAACTACATATTACAATACATATAAAATTGTTTCATGTTTTTATATTAAAACACAACCTTATATATTGGTTTCTCTGTTAAAGTATTTTTAAAATTGATTCCCTTTATCTAGAAGAATTTGTTTAATTATTTGTTATTATACTCACAATTATTTTCATACCAAATGAATATTATCTTTCTTTCAGTCTTATTTATCAGCACGATTCCCCTTCAAATTGACAATATTAATTAATAAATATTTGGATTAAAAAATTTCAACCACACTTCATATGTCACATCATTGATAATGGTTACATAATACCATGAAACACTATTATAATGTACCAAATTTGGTCCCCATGAATCTATATGAACAACGTCCATCTTGAAACACCTGTGTATTCATACCTGAATATAAAAAATATTTTTTGGTTTCATGCGATACACTCATCACATTTTTTGATACTCCATGAATTTGTTTTTATATATTCCTTATATATTCAGAAAAAATATTTCATTGTCAATCATATAACCAATATGATACTTTTACAAGTAGGAATCTCCAAAATACTATCATGTTACCAATATCTTATTAGAAATATCTTTTAAAATGATATTCCAATTGTACTTTTGGAAACATCTATAATACCCTAGTGGTCCACTAATAATCATCACAGATTATTTTATATAACCATGTGTTATTTTAACAAACTAATAAAAGTATATTTTCTTTAATTTTTATATGTATCCAACGCCTTATAAATTTATATTTTATGTATTCTTTATCAGAACATTGACATCATTTTTTCTAATAGCATTGAGATAATAATCAACCATTATATTAGATTTACAAACATTATATTCCTATAATTCCCTTTAGAGACCCTCTACTATGTATAATTAAAATATTCTCCAATGGAAATTATTTTTTACTCCAACGAACTATTTACAGTTAAAGAGACATTACAAATAAATATTCTAATTCTGGTATTTTTAAAGGATAAAAAAATATCTTATATTCCTTTTAGAATTTCTATAATTCTTCTTTATTATAACACTACCTATATGTAGTCCAAGAACATATATATATATATTATAACTCCTTTATATCAATAATTTTCTATATTTTTGTCTTTTATATTATTTGTTTCATCTAATTACTCATTATTTGTCTTTTAACATAATCAATATAATATCACTATTTAGATGAAAATATTGACATCCTTAAACACATGGTCTTACATACCACTTGATTTTTCCACTGTAGTATCCATGAAATAATATGATTCTAGAAAAGATGAAAACAAGATCAATTCCTATAATCGACTCCCAAATTTTTTTTTATAAAATCCATTTAGCTTCTAATAATATTGATGTCATTTATAGGTATAGAAATCCACATTCCTTTAAATATCATCATAAAATAGATTTTCTTAATCAGGTGAACCTTCTTCATTATGGAATTATTCTAATATATTTTTATAATTTAAAAATCAACTAGATATTGATCAAAATATCAAAATTATTGAATGAAAATATTTTTACTAGAATGATATGTAAAAGATCATGTGACTTCAATTAAATCTTCTTCGTTTAACTTTTCTACATCTTTTATGTTTTCATTCCAAATCATGACAGATTAAATTACATATTATGTTAATAATATAAAATATTCATGTTACCAAAAACAAAATTTTCCAGAAAAACCATTTAAATATTTTTCTTTTATTTTTATAACACTATATCCTCTAATCAGAACACTAAAAAACATTGTATGTAATATATAGAAACATCAACAAGAAATATAAACAACTTCAAGAATATGAAAAAAATTAATATCAACAAGTGGATTTGGAACTGTTAAATTTGATGTGAAATTTGATTCTAATAATTTATAACTACCCTGTATTCATCAGAAATGAAATATATTGAATATGTATAAAGATAATTTATAATAGAGAATCAAATCGATAAGGACGCACCATGATATATATCTTTTTAATAAGATTAAAAAAATCAATATATTAATAATAGCAAAGTAATAGAAAGAAATACACATAACATAAAAACTAATGGAAAATATTTTTGTTTAGGATATAACTTGTGTATATAGAAAAATATATATAATATACTAGATGGGTGAGGAAAAAAACTATCAGGTTACATGTAATCTCATTGATCACTCAGTGTAGTAAAAATTATATTGTGAATTCTATGTAGCATTACCACTGCCGAAACCAATTTATTGAAAACCCTCTAAATATCAATACAATTACTATTTTGTACACTGTGAAAATATTAAAAAAAATCCATCATAATTAATTATCTTAATTCTAATTTTTATTGAATTTTATATCAATAATATTTAATATAGAACAAAACCTACCAATTGTATTAATTAATTAATTAATCCTCATACCCAACACCTCTCTGCTATTAAAATTTATATTAAAAAATTTCACCATATAGGATATTTCCACACTCATTAAATGTGATCTTAAGGATTATATATAGAATAATAACTATGCTCTATGAAATAAGTTTCACACATTAACACTTGGACCCTAAGGCAGCTCATTTTAGGTCCCAATGTAGGATTTTTAATGTTAGATCGTCGCCCTATTAAATATATAGTTTAATGATAAAGAATAATTTATTTTGAAAATTATATTAAATAACCTATTATTAAATATAATTGAATTTTATCTAATAAAAACCATGTATGAATAACCAAACATACATTTGACAATGTTTAATATTTTATTATATATTAATTGAAGAATTATTATTTTATTCTCAATGTTTTTCTATAGACAACATCTTATATACCCCATTATCTTCACTCACAAGACTGGATCATTGGTCCTCTATATGATTCAATTATAAGGCTATACCTAATGTGTTATTATTTATTTTTGTGAATCTATATAAAAATATAAGAATTTCCAAGAGAGGTAATGGTTCAACACCCTTATATCAATTTCCTATTCAAAAATAATTTTATAAAAAAAAATTTAAATTCAATTTATTATATAATTATTATATTATATCAATCTAGGTTCATTTAGATTTAGTTATTATGTTAATGTGTTAATCATTTTTCCTTCATATTCATTTTTAATAACAAAAATATTTTTATCATTGTATTTGTCTCTACATATAGAGGAATTTTATAGGAATGTTACTAAAAGGGTAATATGTATAAGTGGGTGATCACTTAAGCTTCCTGTAAATCCAAATAAATGTTACAGATTTTATGCATTAGGACTATAACATTACATTGTTCTTGGATTCACTTTCTTTAAGTATATAATTGTTGGTACAATAACAATTGCTTCATGGGCCTCTTTTGTAACAAAATTAATTATTATATACCCCAGATTATGAATAATGTATAATTAATTATTTCAACTAAAGGGTATTTATCATGAAAGATATATAATGTTATTAAATATGGAAAATGACAAACATGGACATCAAACACTTGATTTCCTAAAAACTATCCAATGCTTCTTTAATATTTTTTATGTATTGAATTTATTATAATTTTAATATTATACAAGCTAGTTTCCTTTTCATATTAATATAAAATTGAATGCATTGGTTGATATATATGGTGTGTGGATTCTAGAATTATATAACCCATTTGTGAAATAATATATCTCAATATAGAACCTTGATAGATTAATTAGTGTATCATTAATATTTATGTTAGATGAATAAAAACAGGGGCTTGCCATTTTATTCCTGATTTCTAACATATAATAACAATTATTATTAATTATATTTTCTATGAACATGTATTAATTATTTTATTTTTATTATTATTTGATTATTATTCATTCTTATCATGTTTAATGCATTGTAAATATGTGGTATGTGATTTCTTTTATATGTTATCATTTAATGTGTTTATAATCATTCCCCTTGGTTATTTTTTCCTACATTTCATTAGTTATGAATACAAATTTTATGTGTGATTTTATATAGATAGGATGATTGATGAATAAATATGCACGACATAACTTTTTATGAACCATTTATTCAATGTTACATTAATGTAAATGAAATTATTATTTTCATATATAGTTTTTATGCCATAAAAAATATGGGTATTTAGAATGTGATATTATTGATTTTTTTTATATGTAATAATGATCCATCATATCTTGGTAACTAGAGTGAAGGATATTATAGTCGGTATAATGGATAGTTTAGTATAAACCCTGTGAACTATATTTTTAAGAACATAGGTAGATAATGGAAGATTAAGATATACCCTTGGTGAATTCTATAAATTTATTCCAAATGGATAAATAAGAAAAAATTTAAATAATTATTTTTTTATAGGAATTAATGTAGTGTATACGATAATAGATTAATTGGGTAACTAATTAGTATGTGTAATTATTTATAAAATGGATCATCCTAGGAAAATGGAAATAGTTCCAAAAATTGAGACCATGATAATGAATGTCTGAATGATAATTATATTATCCAATATAGGATAATTATCACTATATTTGGGTAGATGACTCTTGTAATGATAAGTAACCTTCCTTGTATGGGGAAAATTGTTTCCCCTAAACAAGTAATATGGATAAATTCATGAGGTAGTAACATTTTAATTTTAGTGAGACCCCTAATCTACTGTATAAGAATAGTGGATTTTCCTATTGGTACTTTTTTTTGAATTTGGATGTATTAAACAAAATAATGTCATAAGGCATATATATTAACATATTATGGATATTGATTAATATTTTCTATTAATAAAAAATACATAGGAGGAGTAATAACATATCATGGTGTGGAATGAATGTAAGTGAATATTATTATAGAATTATTTACCTTGAGATAAATAATAAAAGATTGGAAAATAATTAATCTATGATGAAAGTTATATAAAAGAGTTTAAAGGTATGAAGCTATGTTAATATCATTGTCGAAGTATGATTCAAACTATATACAGAATCTTGAGAGTAGTATTTATTTATTCTATAAAATTTTAATTATATTTTGGTAATGGAATTACTTACGAAAATATTTTACAAATATAATTTTATTTTGAAATGTTCTACTTTGATGATGATGAAATTTTAAAAATCATTTATCACCAATGGAATGATGGAGATAAAGGGAATAGTGAAACTCATTCTAGAAAGGCCTTTTAGAAGATTTAATAATGATGATTTAATTTTCTTCTATGAAAAAATGTTAAATAAAGTATCCAAGGGAATGTATAATAGATATGTGTGTGATCCACGTGTGGAGAACTTGGTCACAAATAATGTGATTATAATAAAAGTATCATTATATTGCATCATTAGGTTATGAACAAAGTTATATGACCTTGTGCGTATTTAGTAATACCATTGTTAAATTTCCATCACACTATATTCTATTGCACTCCAAGGTTACATATCATACTAATTCTTATCCAAAACAAACAAACACATATTATTACAATGTGTTTTTCCACACTCACACACAAGATGGGAAACATCCAATGAGGTCACTCATCATGAAATTACTATATAAGATGCATTCATAAGTATGGTGTTCATATTAGGTAGCTCCAAAAAAAGATATTTTCATCTTGTGGACACGAGTAATAACATTTATTCATAATAAGAACTAGTTTTCTCAAGGGGATACACTATCCTCCAAATTAATGCACTACACCAACATTGTGGACCCCATGCCCCATAGCCGAAAAAAATCTCCTTCATTTCTAGAAAGGCACTGGATCTTATACAACCTTTTAATGTCCACACCCATGTCAACAATGACCAGTGTCTGAGTTGGTGTGATACAGGATATTAGGTATACCTCCTCGTACTCTAATGTTTTAAAACTAGAAATGGGAAATATAGTAGTATTGTTAGGAGACTATACACACATTTCTGTATTATGAAATATAATATATATTAAAAGAATAAAATTTCAATGTAATCAGGAATAAATGAACGTAAATAGATGAAATGAATTAAAATGATCAATCATAATAAAGTATCTAATATTGGGCCTCTGTTAAACAGACACCAGAAATCAATGAAGTATTCATAGGTACCCATGTTTCATGGATGCCCGAGAAGTGTGTGAGTAAACTAAATAGGTAATCACTAATACAGTCATGTAAAAAACCAATAAATTTTTTTGTATGCACATGAAATTCCTAGAATAAATAAATAAACTATAAATCCATAATAAAATAACAATCATAAAATCATATATTTGACCTTAGATCCCATATCAACCCAATATTAATTCTTATTGAGTTTATATGTCTCTAAGAACACCATGTAATCATCCCAAACAATTATCATCCTGATTTCAAGGAACCCATCTATAGAGACCCAAAGCCATGGGCTGATAAACAACCATCCCTAAACTAATGTATCCTCTATTCTCCAAGGATTGAATATAAGGTATATCGTATAATAGAACTCCCATATCAAATACATGGTATCCCTAGTCATTGTACTCCTGGATCTAATACAAGTAATCTGATAAAATTGTATGCTTAGAACCAATACATGGAATCCCAAAATATTATTAATGGCCACATCTGACTCCGAGGAGAACTTCCAATGTTGTCCAATCCATTGGACATCATCTCAGCTCTATGTCTTAATCCATGGTTTCCCAAAACATTCTTTTTAGTTTCATACGACTCATATAAGAATATATTAGGTAGTTTAAAACAATATGTCTTCGTGGAAAGTCCATACCACCCATCCTATATCCTATAAGGCATATCCATGAGGCCATCCTCCTAAATAAATTCATCTAAAACTATAGGTGAGTCCCACAGGTGATCTACATGATCTGATCACTAACATAACAAGATTATCTCTTTGATTCAATTTCAATGACTACAATCAAAATCATTACTAACTATTTCTCATTTTTTCTGCTCTATTGATGGAAAATATGTTCATTTATCACCCACCAGGGTACCCTAGGACTCAACAAAAATGGACATCTTTCATGGGATCCTAAACATAAAAAATGACTATCAAGTAAAAACCTATCACTAAAGGGTGTAGTTCCCTAAATCATATTTATGTCTCATCTAGGACTCATTATCCTCCTAGGAAATATTTATAATTGAGGTTTCATCATGACCATCGTCATTCCATGCTACTCTAGGTTTCCTTGAACATACAACCTATCCATTAGTCTCCCTGAGGTCTACCCACTAGGGTAATTTTTTGTAGTGGGGTAGTAAAACTCTCTCCTCACTCATCTCAATATCCTAATGTGTTTGAAGAATATCAAGGGTCTCACATGAAAAATCCTGAGGTCATCAATCTCAATCAATCACTCAACTCTACCAAGATGTCTCTATGGGATCCTATGATAAGGCCGCTATAAATGTACTATTTATTTAATTCATTTAGAACCCCTACTGGTATAAACATATTAATTAAAAAAATTATATAATCAATCATCTAATGGAGGCCAATGAAATCAATCCAAAACCAATGGATACTCTATCCCATTACACATTCTTTGTCTCATTCAGACATCTCATATTAATAAACAATTTATTTAAGAAATCTCATTGCCTTCAGTGGAGAGACTATATATGAAATTCCTAGGATAAAATAAATAAATTAAATTAACATTGAGTTTGTACAAGGGACCACCTACCCAAAACAAGTGGTTCTCCTTTTTATGAGTAACTTGAAAATCATTCCTAACCTAAATAAATTGTAATTGTTCATCATCTACCACTATGTGGATATAAATCAATCCAAAAAATCAATAATAAATTCTTACCAATTTATAATTAATTAAATTATATAAAATTTATTAATAAATTAATTAAATTAGGAATAAATCCCAAAAGATCACCAGGTTGTCACATAATACAGGAATTATGAGAAATGATGTGTAGTCCACTCAAGAATCTCCCTCTGGGTAATAAACATTAAATCTACAATTATAAATATTTACTTAATGAAAAAATAAAAAAATCAGCCCAAAAGAATTTGAATATAAAAATATAAATAATACTTTTCAGAAATATAATAAAATTGTATGAATAACTCATCTGGATTCCTAAAATACAATGATACATGAATTAAACATCTATCAAAGATGATTTCAGAAATATCTGGAGAATCCATCCTAAAAAAAGTATCCTATAATCCAACCAAACGTATCATGGATTTGTGGAAAACAAATAAGGGAAGGTAGATGAATTTTATTAACATAAAAAAGGAAAAATAGTCTTGAAAAGTGCCTCCAATCTATGGAAGTGAAAATAATGGAGGATTGAACATCAAAATTGAACATACATGTTTTCTATTCTCCAAAAAGAAGGGTCATCGACCAACCTTTTAAATTTAGAAAACATACAACACTATACCTTGATGTGAACATCGGATTCACACCATGAGTATTCATCCACTGCTCCCTTATCCCTCATTCAACTGATTTCTCAAGGAAGTGCTTTGAACAAACCCCATGAGACCATTTCACCAAGTAAAAATATTTTTCACCTCGTAAAAGTATTTTTTTTTTAAAAAAATTTCGATAGATCGGGCTCCCATCCACTCATATGGCATTCACATGAACCCTGTGAACATATATTTAACTCTAAAATATAATTTTAGGTACCTTCAATCCAATTAAATTTCTCAATATATGATTACTGAGGTGTTAGAGGGATTCCAGGGGTCTTTTTAAGGAAATGGTGGAATTCTGGCGAGGATTCATTTCTGGTGGAAGGGAATTCTGGTTATTGGTCATTCTAGTAGCGTCTCATTCACATGGTAAGTAATTGTTTTAGAGTTAATTCATTCTATAAATAATTCATTCGAAAAGTGATTCATTCAAGTGATCATTCATTATATTGGTGTGTCATTTATGGTAGTAGGTCATTCTAGAGGTGATTCATTCTAGCCATTAGTCAATTTGTGTATTAGGCCATTATTTTGGTAATTCATTATAGGAATTATTTATTTCCATTGGTAGGCTATTTGGTGGTGATTCATTTTTGTGGTTAGTCATTTTGGGTGGTAGGCCATTCTAGTGGTGAGTTATTCTTACGGTCTGTTATTTTGGTGGGGAATCTATGGAAATGAATCCCATGAGGAGGTAGTGAACAATGTTTTTATTTTTTTCCAAAATTTACAAATATTCTATTTTGAAAACTTTTATAATAAAAATTTCATTTAATTTTTTAATAAATGGGTTTCAAAGTTGGTTTAATTGAGGATAATCATATCTTCATTTTCTTAAAGTTTGGATACCATTTAAATTTTTTATGCACTTGGTTTTTATGAAATAATCTCTTAATGGTGAACTAAGGTATATCAATTTCTATTAGTTTCGGTTCTATTAATAAAAAAGTGAAGATACATTATTCACTCTTTTTGGGATATATTTCTCTTAGGAAAATAGTTCCATATAATTTTCTCATGAATTCATGGATCTCTTTATTCACAGTTGTTTTTTTTCTTTGTATATGTAGTTTCCACCATCATACACACCACGTATTTTTGGTGTAGCGACTTTCGGTAAATATTGTTTATTGTATATAATAATTAACTCATTTATCTTTTCTGTGTATTAGGTTGGATGGGTATCATTTAAGTTTATTGGGAAGATGGTTGCATCAAGATTAGAATAGATAATTAACCAGAGTAAATGAAATGAAAAGGGGAAGGGGAATTAGTTTCATTCTATTATATCATTTTTATATTGTGATATTGATTTTATCTATGTTATTCTATCTATTAATACCATTAATGATTGTATATCCATTTTTTAGGATTTCCTGAATTTATGTATTCCCATATTATGTAATTTTTGTGTATCCATCATGAATAAATGTTTAAGAACAAGTATTCTATTAATGAATCATATTCCCCAGGTTCATATGGATTCTATAACAAACCCCTTAAATAATGAAGTGTAATTTAATAAAAGCCCCTATGACAAGTTTTGAAAATGATATGGTTTGTGTTGTGATAGTTTTGATGATATATTTCTGTATTCTGGCTTGGATGTGATGATTGGATGCCTAGGAGGTTCTTTTTGGTGTTGTGTGTGGTCGATGTGTATGTGATTTATTGTTGGATTGTAATGGTGGTGGTGGCATGGTACTGAAACTAACTATAATGTAAGTGGTGTTGCAGTTGTGTAGTATATATGCAAAGGATTATGGTTATGCTAGTTTCCTATGTAGTGATGGAATTAAATGTATGTAAATGATATCACTGGTCATGTTTAATTTAATCATATGATGAATGGATAAGGGTTTAATGAGAACAATGATTATATTAGAAAATATTGGGTTGAAAATACAAGATGACTATTTTTATTAAAATGGTTTGATAACAAATAATATAAAAAATTGTTGTAATAGATAAAGGTTTTTGGATCAAATATTTTTTGGTGCTTTTATGCATTCAGAGGCAGCATAAATGTGGGGGAAAGCTAAATGATTTTTTGGCCTTGGTTTTGAACAAATAGGATGGGGTTTGGGTGTTGGGAATCTATATACACATTCATTGTATAATCCTTGTGATTTAAATATTATTCCAATCCACATTAAGCACCATTTTTCGACACCATATGTTTTTGGTTTGTTTCCAACATCACCATGGGAAGATGGATGGTTGGATACATTAACTTTCCCACTCCCTCTTCAAAGCATGGGTGATATTAATGAGCATTGTCATGAGAAGTATAAACTATTTTCTCTACCTATGATGTTATGATATTCAATGGATTGCATGACTCACATGATTTGTGATGAGACATATTATGGTGGGGATGTTCAGGGTAGGATGGGGTCAAGATGTTTATATCCTTCTAGTTCATGATATCCTAAAACACATGTTATGGGATGTGATGTGATATGATATCCCAAGTGTCTTCGGGTGTGATGTGATGAGATTTTATGTTATTTTGATGGGGTGTGAGTGTCATGACTTTTTTGATTTGGATGTTAGATAAGAAAATCATTTGGAAAATTGTTTGGGGTAACCTATGATGTTATGATATTCTATGTTTTTGGGAATTTACATTAGAGACTTTTATGGGTAATAGTTTTTTATATATATGCATTGTGTGGGATAGTATTGACTTATTTTAAATCATTTCAATGATTATACATTGAATGATTAATTTTATTACCATATCATACGTTATTATAGATGTTAATTTCACCCATTCATTATACTTTTATACCCTTAGTGCTAGTATCGAACTGAGATACTAATATATTGGGGATTCTTGGGTCATTATCCTTCTCCCCTCATTATGGTATATTTAGATGGAGGTGTTCATGATAGATTTTTATTATAAAATTTTTTTGAGATAAATAATGAATTTTGAAGTTATGACCAGTGAGGATTACATGGTTTGGTATGAAAATAGTTCTATCTGAACATCATGACTGACATTGGAAAGGGAGATAGGCTAGGAAACTAGATTTGATGTCCCACCATGATCTAGTGGATGGAATCTGATCTTATTGAACATCCATGTGATGTATACCTATATATAGGATAGAGATGTGGGAGAGGTACATAAATCATAATGTCTTCTTTACATGTTTTAATAGTGTTGTTTTGAGAACATTAATTTGACTAAAGAGAATTAAAATTATTGTTAATATAATTCCATCATATCAGGATTAATACATCATTATTTCTCTTTCAGTTATGGCTGATGTTCATTGTCCTCATGTGGATCTACCAAGATATGTTCCCTAGGTTGCCTTATTTGATTTCTAGATGGATTATCTAGTTGAGGATGATGATTTTTGGTATATTACATTAAAATAATTTTAGTGGAATAATTTCAACAAGTATGATGGTAGTGTTTCTGATGTAGAGAAATAGGGTAGTCTAAAAGAGCTGCAGATCTCTTTCAGTTTGACCTGGGCCCTAAAAGTGTGTTTTTTCCCCTTATACGTTCATCCTATGCAAGGATCTATGTTCCAGTGGTTAATTTTGTGACATGGTGAGTAGAAGAATGAAACTTTTTCACGGGTAGAGATTGAGAGAGATTTCAGGGAAAAATACCTTTCCATCAACCATGAGGGATGTTAAAATTTAGGAACCAATCTATCTTTATGATAGTAGTATGTCTCTTTAGACAATGGGAATAAGTTCAAGGACATTCAGCACTTTCCCCAGATATTTCCAAATATGAAGAGTCTAAAGAAAGGCATCTGGAGGAGGAAATTCATCCATCGATCTAGTATGCAATTACTCTTTTTACAATAAAATAAAATATAAAGGTTTAAAATAATTCATACATGATTGAAATAACGAAATTGTGAAGAGGATCACCATAATAGGGTAACTAGTATGTTTCCTTTTGGAATATAGTTTTCATTGGAAGGTTATAGGTTTCATGTCATTTTAGATTTTAATAGCAAGGAGTCAACCATAAAAACATCACAATATTCCATTTGGGGAAAGTGGTTTTCATACTCTTCAAGGGGACAATATTGTAGTTTGTTTAATCTTTGTGGTAAATGTACAACACCAAGATCAGCGTTCTATAGTGTCTTAAGATCATTTTTCTATATATGTCAAGGTTCAATGCCAGACTCAGTAGAAGTTACCAATATTTTCATTCCAAATTTTTTGGAAGAAAGAATATACTTTTATGAAAGAAGATGTGTTAGTCACAGGTCATCCTTAGGATATACCCTTCCCTGAGGGACCCAACTGAGGTTTTGGAGGTATCCATTAGTAGATAGGTAGATGATTTTTGTGTGATTAATTGCAGGTAGTTAAGGTAGAATCACTATAGAAGCCATAGATCATTCGATGTTGACTCAGTTTATTATGTAGCTTTATTTTCTTTTATTGATATGGGAGATTTGAACACCATTGTTTCTCTAACTCTATTACCTTCTATGGGACAATATGTAGAGGGGATTATTATTCTCTTAGTGTTTACAACAACAGTATAAGGACATAAAAGCTCGTTTGATGTGTGATGGGGATGTAATGGTGTAGCATTAGTCATATGAGGAGATTTTCTTATATTAGATAATGTTATATTATGTCCCCCAATTCATTTATTAGTTGACTTACTTGATTTTAGTTATCAAATTATTTTGTAGGAGATTTTTGTTCATAGATTTAGAAGGCGAGTAGGTTGTTTTCATTGACACGAGGGGTTAACAGGTAAGAAGTCCGAATTTAGAGCCCCTTCATTCCAATGTGGATGAGATGTATATGTATCAGATGAAATAGGGAATGCGGAGACTCCCAAGGATGTAATGGAGGTCTTGGTTTTTTCCATGAGGAGGCAGTGACACTACCCCTTCGATGTGTTTTTGAAATTGAGATAGATTTTTAGACATGTTCTTATATAATTTTATTGGAATCATATTAGATGATTGGTTATGAGTTTTGTAGAGTCGATGATTCAGATAGTTGATATGTTAAAATAGGGTTTCATCAGACATATTGTCTCACCATGTCGTTCTTTAGTTTTATAATCTAAAATTAGGGATGGTAGTATGAGGTTGTCCATATAATATAGAATGTTGAACTATATGAAGATCAATAGTCATTCTCCTCTTTAGAGGATTAGTGATCCTTTATAATAATTGAGGGGTTCTTGTTTGTTCTCCAATATTTTTCTATAGTTTGAATATCGCTAGTTGACGATGAGGGATGGTGATGTCCCAAAAAATACCATCAGATATAGGTATCAGTACTTTGAGTTTATGGTCAAGACTTTTGGGGTCACCAAGGCACAAGGTGTATAAATGGTGTGTATTAACTCCATCTTCTATGAGTTCCTGGATCCATTCATCATCATATTAATTGATTAGATACTATTCCACCCATGTTATTATGTGGATCATGTTGAGAATGTCAGAGCAATTTTATAGGGAAACTACTGGTAAAATATACCAGGAAGTACCCATAATTTGTTTTCAATACTCAATTATAATAACTATTAGGTTACATGAAGGAGTAGTTGGTTAGTGACCAATGCTTCCTTTTCTTAAAGACGGAGTGATATTCGATGTTTTTTTTCAATTCATCGGGTCTACAATTTGTTTTCATCTTCATGTAGAATAATTTTGTTATCACTTATGGATATTGGATGTTAATCAATCATGACTAACGATGAACCCATGATTTAGATCTTGTAGTAGTTGTGTTTTCACTTATTTGGTGGATAAATTACCTCATTAGGTAGTGATTTTTGGTCTTCACAGATCACAAGATTTTGATGTATGCCTTTTCTCAACCTGATATGATTCTTGGATAGGCATGGTGGATTGGGTTTTGTTATCCAAATAATTTTTAGATCACGGAAACCTAAGGCAATGGTAATTTCATGTATGTTGATTTGAGAGAAAAATCATAGAAGAATGTTGTTCAAGAGTCTACTAATTCTTGGAGATAAATGAGTAATTGTTCATCCATGAACATATATGAAATGGTGATTGATGGTAGAGGATTTATTTTTTAGATGATGATGCAATGTCCTTTGATGCAGAAGGTGGAGGAGTCTGGTTGTTGAGACTCAACGGTGGACGTGATGCCTGATCTTACTATCCATAGATATTTATGGGAGGGATGGATGGAGGTTAGAAAGAACTGGATGGTGTTTCTGGGGATGTAACTTATTCCTAATGATATATTTGAGGGATTTGTTCATGAGTTTAAATGCTATCATTGAACAGTAAAACATGGAATTTCCAAAATTTACCATGGCTTAAGGACAAGATTTTGGTGTCCTCAGATGAAATGGGATGTGGTGATGTTTGTGCCTCGATGTCTAGTTTTTTAGTAGGTAAAGGCTGATTACCTTGTTCCTAGAGGTTTACTAAAGCCCCTAGATGTCACAAAGTAGAAATTGGATCACATCATGATGGATTCTGTCAAAGTATTAACCTTATATCTAAGAATTTTGTTTTCAATTGGGGTAATTATGGATTAGTTAAAATCATTTCCACATTTCTATGAAATCAAATTGATTGGCCTAACGTATTTTTTGGAAATGATTTGTGTGGATGATGCAGTAATTATACACGTGGTTTCAAGTTCCATTATCTTTGATTGGGATGCACATTTTTTCCCATTAGTCTAGATGGTACTAAAGAATGATTGTGGAACATAGTTTTTCCTTATCACCTCTTTCCACCCTCAGAAAAATTGGATGATAGAGCATACTATCTGGAGTCTAGAGGAAATGTTGTGTGCATGTGAATCGGACTTTTATGGACTATGAGAACAACACATGCATTTGGTGGATTTTTTCTATAATAATATCTATCACTCCTATATTGGGATGGACCCATTTGATACTTATTTCTGAATCCATTTCATTATCTTTTATCTTGGGAAGACATTGGGGTGTTGATATTTCATGGACCCAGTGTGTTATGAAGAACAACATATATGGTTTAGCGGGTTTTAAAGAGAATCAAAACATCCCATGACCTGAATAATAATTATTCAAATCGTAAGAGGACACACTTTGATGTAGAGGTTGGGGACCACATGTTATTAATGGTTTCAGCTTGACATGGGAAACATAGGTTGGTAAAATGGTTTAATCTCTCACCCGGATTTTTTGAGACCTTCGAGATGTTGGTCATGATAGAGAGGTGGATTTCTGTTTGACACTTCCATATTGACTGGACTATATCCATGATTTCTTACACTTCCCTCATCTTTATCAGTATATTAATGATAAATATCATTTCACTAAATTGTGATAGTTGGATATCTGGGATGATGCTACAATCATAGAGAAACCATTGGATATTCAAGACCTTATAGAGAATTGTCTGTGAGGATATACAATTCTTTGGGTTCATCTGTTGTGATGGAATAGTGTCTTGCGTGAGATTACCTGGAGTGGGAGATGAAAATGAATTCCCAGTGCCTTGAGTAGCAATGATTTTTTCTTTTATCTATTTTTCTTTGTAATGTTCTGTTTGGAACTTGTTTCTTTACGAGATATATTTTTTCCCTTAATTTGATGTTTTCAATGTGATGTGTGATAAATATTCATCATGGGAAAAGGAAATTAACCAATTTCTAATCGAGACACGTTGTAATAATATGTTATTAATCCTATGTGGGAGAGTTATTTTCTCCCAGAGTGAATGGTATCTTGACATGTAGGATTAAATTTCTTGATTCCTATATTTGGGATGTAAGATTTGTTCAGTTTTTTTTAGATTTTGGGTTACTATCTTCATTTGGTGGGGGAATTTTAGATTTAATTAGATAAATGGGAGATATCTCATATGGTGGTTGTTTGTACCCTCTATCTCCTTCAATCTACGTTGTTATAAAAATATAGAGGAATATAATAGTTTCATAGGTATCAAATGTAATGTCCAAGACCATTCAGCCTATTAATATATCAAAAATATGCTGATTATGGTCTCTTGGGGAATTATTGGGTTTTTTGGGGCCACCGGTGGCAATTTTTAAATGACTAATTTCTAGATGTAGGTAATTGTAGTGGAGAATAATTCTGGTGGTGAGCCATTTATGTAAGTATTTCATTATTATTGTGAGTCATTCTAGTAGTGTTTCATTCTTATAGTGATTCGGTCTAGGAGTGAGAAATTTCTCATGGAAGGCCAGTCTAGTGTTAATTAATTCAAGAAGTGATTCAATTTTTCTTCTATATCATTCTGGAAATGAATTATTCCAGTGTTGAGTCATTTCTAGATGTAGGTCATTCTAGAGGAGCGTTATTCTTGTAGTGACTAATTTCTGGTTGTAGTTCATTCTAGTGGCGAGTCATTCCATCTTTGAGTCATTATGGTGGTGAATCCCCGGTAATGACCCATTAGTGGTGTCAGTGGAAAGTGTTCCCAATTTTTTAAAAAGTTATAGATTTTCCATGTTTATGAATTTTATGATAAAAATTGATTTATTTCATTGAATAATGGTTTTATAAAGAATTCTTAATAGAGGACACTCATATATTCAACAACTAAAAAGTCAAAATAACTTTTACATGTTTAAAGAATGTGTTTTTATGACATCCATATCTATTGGAAAACAAAACAATATCAATTTATACTATTTTAGGATTTAATCCTTTTACAGAAAATATCCATCATTCACTTATTGTGGGATTTCTTTCTCTTCATATGGGAGGTTACAAATGATTTTTATCATGAATCCATGAAGAATTGTTGCTGGGGTTTGTTTTTGTTATCCCTATAGAAATTTTCTTCATGTACGCACACCCTCCCATTTTTTGTGTAGTGATTTTTTGTCATGATTTTTTCATCCAAGATTGAATTCCATCATTTCTTTATTCATTGTATCAAAAGGGATGGTTTTCTTTTTTAATCTCTTGGGAAGATAGTTCCATCTGACTTAAAAAATATAATTTAATAGTTTAAATGGAAGAGAATGGGGTGGGGAATTGTTTTTATGCTTTTATATCATTCTGATATTTCAATATTAATTTTAACTATATTTTTGTATAAATATATACCATGTATATGAGTATCCCCTTTTATTATAAATTTCAAGTATTTTTTGATGGCCATGTTGTGTGATTATTTTGACACCACCTTAAAAAAATTTCAACCACATATATCCAATTAATGAAATAGATTCCCCATGATCTTATGGATTCTATGATAAAATCCAAAAAATAAATTGAGGGATTTAATGAAATCCCCTATGTATAATTTATAGAATATTATCGTGTGTGTTTTTATAAGTTTGAGGATACATTTTGGGGTTGTTTCTTTGCTGTGATGATGTGGTACATGCATAGTGGATTTATGAGGATGTGTATTGGGGTAGTAGATGTAATATGCAGTGGGGATATGACTATGGTGGTGATGGGGTTGTAAAATGGGGCATTGATGGCTGTGTTGGTGGTTGTGTTGTGGGGCTGTGCTGGTGTTTGGTTACACTTATTTCCCATGTAGTAATTGAATTAATTTCATGTTAATTATATAAATGGTCATGTTTAATTAAATGATTTGATGATGTTATGTGTGGTTTCAAATTATAATGCGTAAATAAAATCGAATGGTCTTGAAATATGAAATAAATTTACTATTTAAATTGAATGGATTGATAAAAGATAATATAAAAATCAAATTTAGATGAAAATGGTTTGTGGATCATGGATTTTTTTGGGGTTTCATTGCATTAAAAGGTAGATAAAAAGTGAGGAAGATATATGAGATATTTTTTTCTTTGTTTTTGAACCCATAGTATTGGGATTGTGGGGTTAAAATATATATATATATATATAAATTGTATATTTCTTGTGATTTCAATATTCTCACCCAATAATTGAGAACTATGTGTTGAAACCAAGTGCTTGGGGTTTTTTCCCTGAAATCCCTATGGGGGGATAGATTGATAGGTAGATCCTATTACCCACTCCCTCTTCTATGAATTTTCTATTTTCATGGGTACTGATGTCTAGAAGTCAAATGGTTTATTATCTAAATTTGATGTCATGAAATGTGATGTCTTAGGTATCATAGGGTGAGATGTGATGATATGGTTTATGGTGGGGGTTGTGCATGCTCGGAGGAGGGCATTCCATTGATGTACATAGTGAAAATGATACCCTACAACCCTATTTATGAGATGTGATGTTATTTTATGGGCCAAGTGTCTGATGGTGGGATGTGATAAGAAGTGATTTTATTTAAAAGGGGTGGGAGTTCCAAGGCATTTTTCAGTGGCATGTGAGAGTGGAAAATTAGTGAGAATGTAGTGTATCATACCCTATCATAAATATTCTACATAACATATTACTATACATGGATGTTTTATTTGTCGAGAGAGGCATGGTATGGTTAGTGTATTGGATTGTATATAAATATATATTCTTTTTGGTTCTCTAATTTTTTTTATGAGTGAATTAGTAATCTTTTTTCACATGTACATAAGAGACATCATTTTTCTTACTAATTATACCTGAATGCCCACACCACATATATAAAACTATTTCTAGATTTCTAGGATGACATTTTTATTGTTCTAGACATTACTAGTTGGACCCTTAAACATCTTATATGCCCCTACATTATCTTTCTTTTAGGGTATTTAAATTTTGAACTTTTATATATACTTATTTTAGTTTATGATTCATTATGGGATGGTTTAGATTAATTTTATTTAATATCATGGGGTTTATTGTTATTTATTCATATTATCTATAGATCCAAATTTATTATAGTGCATAATTCTTCTAATACATGATATTAGTGGCCCCTAGGTGTACATTTCCATCCTAGGTCCTACTAGAGGTGGGAATCGAGGTTCATTATCTCTCTCCCCTCATTGTGGTGTCTTTAGAGGGAGATATTAATGACATAAACCTTGTCCACAAACACATTTTATAGGAATTATAATTCTTAGAAACTCATTTTGAGCTATTATTCCAAAAAAAACATGTCAACCAAAATAAATATTTAAATTATATCTAAATTTAATTATTTTTTTGAACATGGGGTTTTAAAATATTTCCACCATAATACTTACCATCATTAGAAGGACTCAAAACCCATTCAATCAACACCCCAGACCATCCCTAGAAAAAAAACTCACCCAATTCTCCTTGATCTAATATAGAAAACCAAATGAGAATCTATTGTGAAACACCATGAATGATAGTAATCATCAATCAAAAACTAATCAACTGATCCCATATATCAGTAAAAACTCATGAAATTCTTCAATGGAACTGATCTATCAGGAGACACAGCTTTGTAATCAAACTCATTATATGAATTATGTTGATAGCCAATATAATACTCATCTCATAACGTCTGAACACAGAATACAATGTTATCTTCCATATAAATTTACAGATAAAAAAATCCACCTCAAGTCCAACGACCCACTCAGTGCGGTTTCTATCTCAATCAACCAAATATCATATAAAAACACTGGTAAATACATGTTTTATCTATTCTCATATGATTCTTGAAAATATTTCGTGAGAATTCTTTGCCCATGTGTATGTCCAACATACAAATTCCTCCTCTCAAAATCATAGAACCAAAAAATAGAATCCTACTATTCATACCAAATATGTTGTAGCAAGATCATGGTACACACATCTCTTTATTTCCTAATAATTTTTTTCTTAATATGCACGTTCAATAAAATTCATCACATGATCCACTCTGTTAAACAAAACAATGAAATCGGTTCACCCCCTAAACCATGCAAGGAATCACCACTTCACCACCAAAACCACATAAAAAATCAAGTTCCCCCTAATACATTTCATGAACTAAAAATCACCCCTGAAATATATCATGAATTATTTTTAACTGCTAATCAACGTGGGAAAAAATGTTTGTCCCCGTAAACATATCATAAAATAATACTCACCCCATGAACCAAGCTAAAATATTTTGATTCATCTCATGAATCAACATTTTATCATACTAGATGCATCCCTAGGATAACTCTAACACACTAACTATATCCAATGTTACATTTGAATCTAAATTATTATATTTAATGTAAAACCTATTAATTTAGATTGGTCAACTCACAATTACCCATGTTCTACCTCAATGATCAAATGATAGAATTTAATATTTCCAATTCAATACTAACACCCAGTCCCACCTCTACTACTGACACTAAATCCATTAATGCACATAATTATTTCATGTTACCATCTCACTCATACTAGAGTTCCGATATCAACACTCAATTAGAAACCATTTCTATGTCTTGGGAACACTATCACCGTATAACACCATAATTAAAATCGAAATGATGTTCATTCCCTCAAATAAACAATAATATTCATTTCCATAAACATTACCTTATACCAATCCTTGAGTGAAACATAAATAGGTTCTAGAATAACTCATGTGTCTCTCCTATCATACCATGTTCATTTCATCCAAGGAAATTCCTACCATTAATCTACTCTTGGATAGACCATGCCATTACAGTAGATCAATTTTCAAAAATGGCCCCCACTTAGTATCACTTTTAATTACATAAAAAAGGATTAACAACTATTAAATATCCCATTAGCTCCATTGGACCTCAACTCACCCACATCTGCTCACTAATTCACAAATCAAATGGAAGTTGTGATAAATAAAATGTGCCACATCTATCTCATCAAAATATAACAGATTTACAGTTTCATACAGCCTAGAAAAACAATCTATCTCATGAACCCATGAGTCACATGTCATTAATACTATGTTCACATTACTAAACCACTTACCATTTCACGTCATGTCAATAGAATATATCCATATAACCCTTGGAGATTCCTTTTAAAATCATGAATCTCACCAATTCATAGATTTATCACATGATCACCTACAATTTGGCTATCATTAAAAAAACTATAATATTCCATATACTGTCTAATGCGCCATTTAAATTGTCTCATAAATCAATAAGGCATGGTACATGACCATTTCTTCCCTCAATAATAATACATTGATATCAAAGACCCAACACATAATATTCTTTTAGCATGGAATAAATATAGAAACATTATTATACCTTATCCCTAGTACAGCCTCCAATAAAATGATATTATGGTATGGAAGCAACAATTTCCTTCCTTGGACATGAAAAAAGGATTCACAGTACTTTTATCCTATATTTAGTATCACCTGATGTGAACCAATAATATAAAACCAAGAATCTACCCATTCAGTCCACCACTATGGAAATCACAAGACTAGGATAACTCCTCACTCTGATTAATCTTATTAATATAATTTCATCCATAATACAATGATAACTATTTTCCCAATCACTATCTCAAACTAGTAGTCTCTATTTCCAAATAAATAGGTTAAATATCTAGTTAAAAACTTATTTAATCTCTCCTCAAAATCACATGACATGTCGCATGCCCAAGTACCCACTCCAGGGTCTCATTTATATATATCCATATATAATATCGCATCTGAATGCGCCACCTTATAGGGAACTAATACTCATCAAGAATCCAGATATTCGGTAACCCCTCAATAATAACAATCTCAGTCCAATCCTCCTATAAAAATATAATAGCACCATTTTTAGAACACCTAGGTTGAATACACCATAGTAACATGGATTCTTTTTTCAGAATTCAAATTGTATCTTATAAGCTAAAACACCATATAATATTCTTATAACATTTTAAATATCCAACCCAATTTTGTTTTTAGAACTGGTATCAAGATTAGCCCCATGGGGCTGATCATCAAGGCATTAAATTCCAGTTCAAAACTACAATGTTCATTACACATTCCATATACTGAGGAACTGTGTAGTTATCATCATAGACCATATCACCATATATCCATGTGAATTATCATTTGACAAAAAATAAATCATGATTTAGGTTTGTATAATTCTACCAATAATAATTTTTGTAATTTCTATTTAGGTTTTGACCAATAATTTAAAAAGGAGAAACCTATTTTTAGTGATAAAAAATCATACTCAATTGGGAATATTTATTTTATATCATATATTCCAAATATAACCCATAAATACTAGATTATTAACACCATACTTAAATAAAAAATAAAATAACTCCAAAATTATAAATATCAAAAATCATGTTCATCCCACTAGGTGAAAATCAATCAAATGTAACACTAATAACTTAGAACAACAATCATATATCCCTGGTAACCTAGACCGCCCATTTGAAAAGGATTTCGTGAATAATAGTGAGAGGCCTACCACTTTCTATGACACATTACTACTTAAAATTTCTATTATATCTTTATATAGTAATACATAATAAAACTCTAATAATATCTATAATATTAGTCACACAAATTATTAGATACTATTTTTCTTAACCTGACTCCCCTAATCCCTGTACAAGATCATCTAAGCTCATCCATATTTAATAATACTTTAATTATATTCTAAAAACACTATAGAATATTACCCACTTGAATCACTTACTAAACTAATAACTATCAATATAGGATAACACATAATCTTTCATTGGCATTTTCTCTCACTCAAATACACCCTAGATAAAAACCCAAGAGGTCACCAATCCCAACACTACTATAGGACATGAATGATTATAATATGTTATTATCTTATATATAATGGTGTAATATATTAAAAAGGGTCGTAACATTTCATCTATTAATCCATCCATTTATAGTGGTGTTAAAATGGAATGAGGAAACCCACAAATAGGGTTTTTTCAAGAAAATGAGACACTATTCTAATTGTTCTCCAATACTTTCATGGAATCTATCATAAATGTGTTCATAAAATTAATTTCAGATATAATATATGAGAAATATATTTATTTAATCTTGAAATGATTTGATCATAATAAAAATGATTATATATTCAATATTACACTATATGTTTTTTATTTCTAGATCCATGGTTTTTATCTCTTCTATGTTTACAAAGATTATTAATCTACCTCCAACAATTTTAAATAAGTAATTATCAATTTGAAAACATATAACAATATTAACTAAAAATTATTATAATATTCAAATTAAAATATGTGGTTATTTCCTTTGTATGAATTCGTTTTTTATCCCATGACTTTATTTTTATGAATATTGTATTTTTTTCTCATTATCCAATTATTAATCCCATATTCATTCTTAAGAGAATGAGTTAAAATTCTATCATTATGGTATTAATCCACTTATTTTAAAAGGTAAAATTTATTCATGTGATTCATTTGAGGAGCAACCCCTATATTATCATAATGAGATCCTTTATAAAGAATTAGTTTGTGTAGAAACTATGGAGGATGAGGATGAATAGAAGATTAGAGAAATTCCCATAATATAATATTACATTGACTTATTTTCTATGGATTTCATAAATCCCATCTTGACAATGAATTATGATTTTATAGATATCCCATTCTTGATTATAAAACTACATACAGGGAAGTATCTCACATAGATTCAATGGAATTAGTATAATGGATGAAAATGTATAATATTTTTAGATATGAAATTCATCTTTTTAACTATTTCAACTCAAGGAGAACCATTCTTACTATGAAAAAGTATAGTTCAATGAGTTTTTCAAATAACTATCGGCATATAAATAAAATCACTATAATGAAAAAAAAATTCATTTCCATTTAATGATGGAATTTTAAACAACATATTGGGGACCAATATTTTAATTTTTTTTCTTTTTTTAGGGTATCATCAAATAAATATAAATAATGAGTACATATTAAAAATATTTCTTCATATAGGGTATTCCAATAAAAATTAATGCTTATTTCGTCTAAGATAACGAATGCTCAATGTATTCTTCTGAACTTAATTATTTGAGTTTCACAAAATATATCAAATATTAGTGGTGTTATTTTCAAATGATATCCTGATATAATCTATGATTTATAAGGAGTTGATATTTATTAAAGGAAAATAATGGAATCATTTAGAAATGGATTTATATAGTAAATTTAGTAAATATGAATTCTTGACTCAATATGTTTTTTATTTAGCATATAATCTCAACTGAAGGTATATTCATTGACGCTTTAATGAATAATATGGCTATATAATGACAAAATCCTATAGATAAATTTGTAATGTATTTTTTCCATGGTTTAATGGGTTTCTATCATCACTATGTTAAAAATTATTCAACGTTATCTCATCTGTTATTTAAATTAATATGTAATTGTTTTAAATCGATATGGTCAATGGAATGGAATAATTGTTTTGAATAGTTAAAAAAAAGAATGGCCAATGAACCAATATTAACATTAATTTCTAATAATAAAATATTTTGCACATATAATGACGAATTAATAAATATAATAGTACACATCCCAATATATATTGTATGCTTTCTGGCATATGAATCATAATAACTAAACAGATTTGATCAAACATACCCAAAAAATTATGTTACCTCTAACGAAGTGATATGTGATTCTGATGTATTTTATGATGAGGATATTATTCAAATCCTTGATTCATGATAACAATTATTGTAAAATAAAAACCCTTTACTAGTAAAGGTTCGTTAGGGGAATAAAAAAGGATTAAATGATGTGAAGTCATGATAAAAAATTATCAATATCTATCAAAGTTTTATCATTGAATGATTCATCGATTAAATATTGAGGGGAAAATTATTTAATCGTGTATAATAAAAGTCCCATTTCATTAAGTATAAAATAATTAAAATTAATTTCATTTATTTATTATATAAAATAATACGTTAAGGATATATAAATTCTCTATGGTTAATAAAATTTCATTTGTAGAATGAATACATGATAATATCACCATTATGGGTTATAAATATGACGGATCTTGGTCTCTCATAAATACCAAATTCATAATCATCTTTATATTAAGAAAAAAAATATTAAAAATAATGTTGTAATTTTTTCAATGAAATACTGATAACCATGAGAAAAATGAATGAAATTTGTATGATTTAAGGGCTATATATACGTTTGAAAACAGAAATATGACCATTTAATTAGTAAAACATCCATAATAAAATAATTTTGTTTCAATAGTAGTACAATATTTAGAATAGTAATTTGACTATTACAAAGAATAAATAAAATAAATAAATAGATAAATATATACTTCTATATAAATATAAAAAAACAATAAATGAATATTTAAACGGATAAATATAACATTCAACACATTCAACTCAAATAATAATATTATTTTTCATAATTTGTATCATAAATATTTTTTAAAACATAATATCTCCTATTAAATTTCAATGTTGAATTAATATCATTTCAAAACTATTTTGGGTGAAGTGGATTAAAAATTTGGAATTAGTATATTGAAATAAAATAATGTATAAAATAGGTTACTTTTTAGAAATAATAATATATTAACTGAATATTTTAATACATTGAAGATAGGTGGAATAATTTATGAGTATATTGTGTTTTCAAATAGATAGATTAACATTATAATACCTTTTTAGTGACTTGATATATGTTTATTATTTGAAATTATTATAATCAACTTAACACCTATATGGTAATCTATAAATCAAAAGACATTTTTTATTTCATAAAAATCAATATAATGATTCCATAAGATTATATATAATATATTATTTAATTATTATAAGTAAATTCATATTTAGTGGCCTAAAAAACAATAACTAAATTTTTTTAACAGTAAAATACTAGTGTATTTATAACAAAACATGGGTATATTTTTTATTTTTTAATATTTAATTATGAAATAAATTAGGATTTGTTTTTCATTATGAGATTTTATAATAATTTTCAACTAATAAATCCATTTCTCTTCACTCAAAATCCTTTGATCATGGTTCTCCTATATATATATATATCTCAAGTCTTTATCGAAGAGATTAATAAGGCTTTCTGGGTTTCACTATGAATTTATATGAATATCTAAGAAAGATAATCATTCCATTCATATATGACATTAAAATTTATAATTCATTAATAATAATAAAATTTAAAATTAAATTTCCTTTTCATTTTTTCATGTTAATAAATTTATGTACTCTTCATTTTAGTTATTTTGTTTATGAGTTTCCATTATTTTTTATAATTTACTTAAAATAAAAAAATTATAAAAATATTTTAATCTCCCTATATAGGGAAGTTGAGGGCATATTATTTAAATATTAAATTCCATAAAAGGGGGGGGGGTAACTCATTCAATGTAAATACCAATTGTAAGAACAAATTTATCATAATTTTTCCACTAAGGCCTTTATTATATCTTGACCTTGTATTCTCCATCAAATATAATATATTTGATTATTATATTTATAATACATTAATAAAATAAATTTATGAAGTTATTTAAAAACATATAGTCAATGTGATGCCTTGGACATTTACTTATAGTTATTGTTCCACAAGCTCATACATTACATACTCACATTTATAACAATTATAAAATACTAGATAGAATTATCATTAATTGAAATGTCAATAATGACTAAATCTTCACTTATATCCTAGGGATATTTTCAATATTACATCCATATATAAATTGGAGAAAATAAAATATAATAAATCCTTTTTTCTTTATATCAAATTTATAATTTTACCATTATATCTGAAAAAAATTATTACATAATGAGTCTTCATCATCCCCAACCAAAAATGATTCACTTGTGTTATCATTATAATCATGTCACATGTATTTCATTTATTCATCACCAAGAAAAATGTAAACATGATAAGGGGTGGGCTCAAAATCTCAGTATGGGAAAACACGAAAATGAGGAATTTATGAAATAAATATTACTGCAGGAATAAGTAAACAACCTTATTCTATAATAAACATGAAACTGATATCATTATTTATAGTTGAAAATTAATGAACACATAGATATCAATAATATAGATCTCATATTGAAAGAATATATAATTTTTATCATAAAAAATTATTATAAGTACTTATGAAAATACATTTACATGACATTGAGACCATTGTAAAATGTTACTAGTGAATTAGGAAGTTATAAATTGAATACACCAAACTATACTTACTTGTGATACCTATCGATGAATCATTGGGATATATAATTATTTTCCCTTCCCCTCACCTAATTATGAATAACGAGTTTTCCCAAAGATCCAGTAAAACATTTCAAATCATTATTGAAGGAAACTCTTGTTAAATAAAACATTTTTATCTATATAATTAATGATATATGATATCAATACACAATCAACCCACATTAGTAGTCGAAAATCTATCAATAATATCAATACATTACCCCATCTAAAATTGAATAACATGGTCATTAATTATCCTTAAAAATAGGTTGGATTGTAAAAAATTAAATTGTCCACATGCAAAAATAATCTATATTAGAATTCCAATACATTTTCCAATGTCAATAGATCAACATTGTTTCAAGGTGAAAATCAACCAATCTAAATGATATAAAATGTAATGTTCATATCTTATAGATTAACTAGTATACATGTCATGGACCAACCTGAGTCGACCCTAAATTGATCACCTGAGACGGTCTGTGAAAAGGCCCGAGAGGTTTTCCCGATCCTCCTAGGCTGGTGACAAGCTCTAGGGCATCAAAAGAGAGATAGAGAGAACTATTTCTCCCCGTGAAAATTAATAATGTAGTGGAAATAAAGTAGAAAAATTCAATGTAAATAAACATCACGAAAAGAAATAATGAAAAACAATAACAAACTAACCTGACCATGACCAAAACTCCTTGCGACCCCGAGAGTCACCCACCAATCCACAACCAACTCTCGCCCACAGTAAGCAAGCTCGATTCGAACTTGCAACAGAAACTAAAAATAGGGAAACACTATAGGCATGAGTATTATAACTCAATAGGCATGGCCAAAAAACTATTCCAAATGAAATTCTTTTAAATAGAGAATTTACCAATTTCAGGTTTGAAATAAATTTTATAAAATATTGGTTTCCACACACACTTTCATTTCTAAAAAAAGAAATAGTTCATTGACTGTTTTAACATAAATAAAGTTTAATATTTGATGGAAAAGGTTGAATTAAATTTTAAAACATTTTCACAAAAGATTTATAAATCCAAATTCCAGTTGTTAGTCGGGAGTAAAAACACACACAAAACACAACACCAAATACGGGTAATGGGAAAATAGAAAACGGGGACCAGAAACTAAACTAATCCCTTGAATCATCTTAAACATACAAATAAGAACTATAGAAAACTTGTGATAAACCAAGGAGCTCCTTAACAATCCAGAACGTACTATACATGTGACTCATCTTGAAGGCATACCCTGTTCGATGATGTCATAACACCCTAACACTCGGTGCTGCCCTACTTGGCCTAACAGAGGGGACCAATCGCATAGAAAAGAAAAGTCCATACGAAGGGCCACTAGCCAGTGTGTAATATAAACTATTGTAGAAATCATTTTCAGAAGATTCACTTACTATGCCAGGTACCCATGTCAACATGTCTAATAAAATGGGGTGAGTCAGCAATGTGAATTAGGTAACCAACCACAATGCACGAGCATCACACATAGCTTAGATAACCAATGTACATAATAAGATCACCCCTAAGTCACCTCGAATAATGTTTTTCAAAATAATTTATTTTATCAATGTGCCAAATGGGCATTATGAAACATTTAAAAGAAACACCATTTCTCCAAAGAAACCAAAACATTTGTTCATGCGTCAAATGAAAACATTGACCAAAAATCTCAAACCACACCTAAAAATCCATGAATTATGTTCAAAGGAAAAATGGGAATTCATTCACAATTGTTCATCAATTCATCTAGAAAATATTTTAGGTGTCGTGTATAAAATAAACAACATCATTTACATCATGTAATTATTCCAAAAATTATTATCTAATACTATTTCTCATTTATTGAAAATTAATGAAATATCAAGACATTAATAAATTATAAATTAAAAATGACTGCAGTGGGGGACCTACCTCAACTCGTAATCCAAGCACGATGACGCGACCCACCTCGAGCGTGCGAATAAGCACGTGCAAGCTGACCACAGAAATTTCATGGATATACCTACCAAAATGTTGCAGCAACTGAAAAATGACTTGAAACACAGAAACAATGACTTAAAATAATTCAAGACAACAAAAATCACAAAAACTCACCTAAACACCAAAGTTGGTGAGATGGTGCAAACCCAAACCCCTCACCTTAGGTGGTGGATGCTATTCGTGTGCCCAATTGAGAACATGGCGCAGAAATGGTCATGAGAATAGAGGTGGAATGAGAGCTGACGGAACTAGTCATCCCGCCATAGAAGGTCGGTGACGGGTTGCAAGGGGCCACCAAAGTCACTGGTAGGGGTGTGCTGCAGGGAAGGGTTTGCAACCAGTTGGAGGGTGTGCGATTAGTTGAAAAGTGTGCGACAGGAGAGAACTGGCTAGTTGGAGTAGCGCGACAGATGAAACAGGGCTGCACATACCAGTCAGGAGGTTCGATGGCCTGAATAAGTGGCTAGTAGGGATGAAGGGCCATCGACAAGGGTGATGTCAGAGACGATGGTCGAAGGGTGTGTGGTTGGAGGTCGCGGCAACAGGTGTTCCCAAAAATGGAGCAGAAGCCGAAAGGGGAGGCAACAAGGCGGGTTGTCACTACCGGAAAGGGTGGAAGACAACAGAGCGGACAGGGGGCGTGTGCTCGAGGGAGGGAGGTCTGGTCGAGCGGAGTGGCTGGACGGAACACAGGAGGGCACTAGGCAGCTGGCAATGCGTAGGAGGAGGTCCTGGGCGTAGAGGTTGGGTAGTGAACTGGGGCACCAAAAATAGCCAGAGGGCAGGGGGGCTGGTCATGGGTTGGTGTGTCGACGTTGTAGGAAAGGAGGGTCAGGTGGACGGTGGTGTGTAGGAGGAGGACGCTAGTTTAGCTGGACCAGGGGCTTGCAGTGGTTCTGTTCGCATGGAACCAAGGAAGAAGCATAAGGTCGCGGCTGATGGGGAGCTGCTCGGTTGGGGGAGGCAGCACCAGAGATTGTCGGAGAGTAGGGGGAAGGCGTTGGATCATGGAAGAAGGGGGTAGCAGAACGAGGAGGGGTGGGGCACTACAGGAGATGACGAACCGGGGGAGGCACACTGGCTCGGGCAGAAGGAATGTGTTTTGAGAAACCTCGTTGAAGAAAAAAAATAGAAGAAAAATAAACATTAATTAATAAAATTAATAATATGTAAAATATATTAATAATAATAAGTAAATAAAAATAAAAATAAAAATATTATTATTAATAAACATAATAATAAAAATAATAAAAATAACATTAACAAAAATATAATATTAATAAAACATTTCTTTTACTAATAAAATTTCTTTAATAATAATAATAATAATAATAATAATTAATAATACTAGTAATCATAATGATCATAATAATAAATTTAACAATTTTAGTTTTTATATAAAATTTGTCGTTAATAAATTTAATAACAATACTGGTAATATTTAATTATAATAATTTGATTTTATTAATAAAAATTTTATTTGAATAACGCAACTGCGTGGTCCGCGTGCGCCTCTAGCGACTTTGCATGAACCATGCATGACCTTTTCTCCGAACCAGTAGCTGTCTGCATGGTCTCTGTTAACCATGAAGTTCATATAAACTAATCTAAAACCCAACTCAGAAATCCCATAAAAAATAAAATAATAATTAGACAGATTGGGGTGTGACAATTATCATCACCATAATGCTTTCCACACCAAAAATTCCATAACAAGATCAAGACCCAATGATTGAACTCTTTAAGTGTCACTCAACCCAAAATGTATAAGATCCTCTAATGCATCATTCCAAACAAACACAGAAATCCCTTGACATGATACTTATTCTTAAAACACGAACAATATAACCACCACTAAAACAAAACCCAAAACTAATCTCTTATACTGAAATGTGGAGCCTCGTACGGACAACCCACGATAGGAAACAAGCCAAACTGAATTCAACAAGACCTGCAATGGGTCTCCCATCCATAAGGACTGACGAGATTAACCGAACTTGATAGCTTCCCCCACGGACCAGAAACCCCACCATATGGGTAGGGGAGGGAAGGGCCAAACCTATAGAGCATCAAAACTACTTTTACTACTACCTCAACAATGTCACACCCTCAAATGAACACATACAACAATACAATAAAGACCAAGATTAAACTGAGGCCCTTCATCACCACTGGTGTTTTCTTGACTATGCGCGCAGGTTCACTCTGAGAACTATGGATGGAGCACTGATGATTAAAGCATCTCCTGCATCACAGACATGCTACAAAAATTCCAAGTCATACCACACAAACCAGATATTTAATATAGGATCAACCACTAGAATAATGGTATCAAAGAGGTTCGTCAAGAACCATTCTTACAAATGAAGCAAAAGAAAAAACACATTACACTAGCAGAGATGAACACTACCTCCAAGGAACACTACAATGAGAAAACTCCAAACTGACCCCAGAACATCGTCCTACTTCTGCTGACGGGCGGAGATGACCTTTAACGAGAAAAATCATTCTACAACATCCTTCACGTAAACACCTCGACAGAATTGTTGCATGTGACCCAAATGTACACAGGTGTGGAAGGGTCTCGGAGCACTCAAGCACATCAGCCTATTGTGACCCTACTTACCACACTGGTGATAGATCAAGGTATTGCTTTGTGAGGAAGATGACTGAAGTTATGAAGGCCTCTTGATTCCTCTACCAGTTCCACCGGCATCGGGCTGCTTCTCATTCTTCTTATCATTATCTTCTGCACTGCATCCCAAGGCCAGAGGAGGATTCAACACCTCATGTTCTTCTACTAATTCAACTTCATCCAGGAAATCTTGTCTTACCATGTCAGGGAAGGTGATTACATTGTACTCTTCCTCCGATTTCAGCTCAGGATGTAATCTAGGCTTAAAATGTCGAGATTTCATGGGATCATTTCCAACATACCCTCGTTCATATGGATCCATGTATAGGAAATGACAAAATAATTCCAATACCGATCAAACACCTTGTTGAATACAACAAAACTTCATCCTCTTCCTATCCTTTATTACCTCAGTGATGTATTTTTGAATGAATGACGACTTGATGAACTCCCAAGTGAGATATTCTTTAGGAATGCTTCGATACAAATACTTCCACCACCTCCAGGTTGGATCTTCAACCATAAAGTTATCCAACTTTACCATCAATGACTTAGACGGTATGATAGAACATAAGTTCCTCTCAAAAATCCATAGCCACTCCCCCACATCAAGATGATATGCTTGTCCATAAAAGAGGGGAGGTTTCGAATTCCAAAACTCAAGGACGTAGTCAATGGATGAAAAAATAAAGGATTTTATATGGATGCACCACCTGAAGCTGTACCTTCGGCATCCATCAAACATTCATGGGGGCAAACACTAAGGAATACGAAAACAGGGAGTGAGATCAAAACATGGTCATTACCAATTTAAATTCAACTTTTCACAATTCCGAAATATAGAGCCTTACAACAATTTTTTATAATTAAAGAAGACCCTAAAAATTCACTAGGGGAAACAAGTGTCGATGGTTGAATCATACAAATGGCTAGCTGCTATACGCTAGCCACACCACCTTTATAGAGAGTATTCTAGGATATGTCCCTATCTCCACAAGGCTTGCCAGACCATGTGAGCTCATAGAGGTCACTTTCCTGACTTCCATTTCATTTCCCAATACAAAAAAACATAATAATCAAGGACATAAACAAACCCAAACATCCAATGGTAGCCTGAAGTTTGGAGCAATCAAGGGTTCATGACTTCCTTCTCGTCCGTACTCCTTGAGTCCTGGAAATTCTAGTCCTTCTATCATGAAAACCCCATGTAACAATGGGCGCTCTAAAAAACAACGTCTTCTCAAGATCCAACCTCCTCTAGTACCATTTTGTGATGAACCATTTAGATTACACACTGCCTATTGGCACTTAGTACATATTTTTCTCTACAAGGGGATTAGGCCCCTCAGTTAGGCCAGGTAGGGAAACACTAAGCGTTAGGGAATTATTACGTCACTGAGTAGGGCATGCCTTCATGATAAGTCACATGTATATTACGTTCTGTATTGTTCATGAGATCTTAGGTTTGACCCATGTTTTCTTTTGTTCTTATTAGTATGTGGCGGACAATTTCGGGGCATAGATTGTTTTTTGGTCCCCATTTTATAATTTCCCATTTCCCTTATTGTGTGTTTTGTGTTCTTGTGTGTTTTTACTCCTGTCTAACAACTAAAATTTGGATTTCTAAATCATTCACAAAATGTTTTTAAATGTAAATCACCTTATACCTTCAAATATTAAACTTATATTTAATTTTAAAAGGGAAATGGACTGTTACATGTTTCAAAAATGAACGTGTGTGTGGAAACCAATATGTTATATAATTTAGTTCAAACCTATAATTGGAAAAATTTATATTTAAAGGTAGTGCATTGGGAATAGTTTTTTGGGAACACCTAATGAGTTTTAATACTCACTCCTATAGTGTTTTAATTTTTTTGCATTTCTATTGCAGGTTTGACACGAGAATTAATGCCATGGGAGAGAGTTGGTTGTGGATTGGTGAGTGACTCTGAGGGTCATGAGGAGTTTTGGTCATGGTCAGGCTAGTTTGTTGTTGTTGGTTGTTCATTATTTTTGTTTTTTAACATTGTGTTGTTCTATTTTATTTCCACTGCTTTATTTATTTTCATGTGGTGAAATCATTCCATCTTGCACTATTTTGATCCCATAGTGCTAATCTCCAGCCCAGGAGGATTTGGAACACCTCTCAGGCCATGTCGTAGACCAGCTCAGGTGATCAGTTCAGGGTCGACCCTGGTAGCTTCGTCATAATACATCTAAATAAATACTAGATTAAAATGATCTTAATCTATAAAAATAAATAAACTGTATGGTATCAAATGGATATAACCCCATTATTCCAAAGGAATATTTGTAGGATGTGAAATAAATGAAAAAACATCCTTGAAATAAATTATTTGAATTGTATTACAAGAGAATGGGTCAATAATAATTTTTTATATTATGATTTCAGTCCTCCGAATGATAAAAAAATATGTATCTTGATACCTAAAACTCGTTAAGTTAAATTAATTTAAAAATTATAAGGGAAATAGAAGATAAACCATAAACAGTTTTTTAGATTTTTTTTTTAATTTACATAAAATAAAAATGAACATTTTTATTACAATGGTATCTTTTGAAATGGTGATTTTAAAGATCTTTAAAAAACTAATTTTAAAAATAATCCCCCATAATGGAGCCCTAAGAAAAAAATATTGTTTATGTTGTATAAATGGAAAGAGGAATAAAAAACATGTGAATGTTAAATAAATATACTAAAATTGTTATTTTTAAAATACCATTATTTTAAACTCACATTATATGAAGAGTAATAACACATTAATTTGTATTAAAACATAATTTTCAAAAATAGGATTATAAAATATCATATAAATAAATTTAATTGTGGTAAAAACTATGAATAATAATAAAATACATAGAAAAATAACAAAGCTCATGGAAATGACACCTACATTATCAATATCCCCAATGGGAAACATACTCCACCAAGCCAATAATACAAAAAAGGGGCTTAAATGATGAAAAATTAAATAAGGAGTAAATACCAAATAATTTAATATAGTGATGAATGTAACCAACTTATACGAAATATGTTCAAGTAAATTATCATAATAGGGTGATTTAAAATTATGATACAAATTAATCTTATGGCTAGGGTAACACTTGTATCAAAAGATAGTTGATGAAATGAACATGATTTGTCTTAGTATAACCATTTTTTTAGAATAAAAAATATATATTGAAAAATCATGTGATAGTAAATCAATAGAACTATGAAGTGCAGTATATTGTCACCATTCAACTGTTCTAGTTTCTGGTTCTCTAAAAATGTGTAATGTTGCACTCGGGTCGAATCCTTAGATAAAATACTTTTAATAGTTGATGGTTTTGAATTGATTGTATTTTCAAAGGGGGTTTGTTTTCATAGATTAAATAAAGTGATTTATTTTTAATGTTTGACCTAAAAATTTAATGGTGATTTAGGTTAGTTAATCATTTGGGATTTATGATTTTGATAACCTTCAACTCTGCTTTATAATTCATTAAATAAACACCCACTTTACAAGATGACTTTGATTTAAATTCCCATGTTTTAAGGCCTTAATCCAAGTCTTAAAATAACTGAGGGTTTTAATATTAATCATATATTATTTATATTAGTGTATATATGTTTCTAATAATACATATAAAGAAAATATTAAACAAAACAATTCATTAATCAATGACATGTTAAGTCAAACATACACAATGTTAATTTGAAGAATATTCATCGAGAAAGTAATCTCAATAAATTAACATTCGTAAACTTTGACTCACCCCAATTAGATATTTACACATCAATTGAGATTACTATTAATTTGGTTTCTTATATTTATGATAACAAAATATAATGATAAGAAAAATAAAGGGATAATAAAAGAGTAGTGCCTTGAACACACACAAAAAGGTGAAGTTACTGTTAAATACAGAATTTAATTTGTATGAGATAGAGAAGGAAGGAATGGGTTTCAACTTTATTTAAACTATTTTATGTCCTTTAATATTTAAACATGGACGTTTTTTAAATAAATATATTAAGGAAAAGCAATAATAATTAAAATAGAAATGAAATTGAAAATAGCTAATGCGAATACAAATAAAAAAGATAACAGTAGAACAGGAATGAAAAAAGTGGGGGAAGGGTCACTAATGAGAAAACATGAGTATGAAATGTACTCCCAATAATTTCGAAAATATGTTGTCGGGACAATGTATGATCCTATATTCTGAAATTTCAAACCTATTTTTGGAGAATAGGGGTTGTATTTATAGCCCATGGAGGTGGAAAATTTACGTTCAATGTTTTCCATCCACTTTCACTACCAATTAAATAAATTATACATCTGAATATTGAAAAATATTATTATTAAAAAATTTAGATATTAATGTTGATATTTGACTCCCAAAGTTAGGTCTCATTTGGACTTATGGAGCCAAGGTTATCATGGTAATAATAAACAATGTTAAACTATCCATTTCTATCCACACTTTTCTGAAATTCATAATGTGAATGGGTTTTTGGATAGAAGTATTGGATAAATTTCAAACACTTTCTTCGGAAACATTTTACACCAAAATCTCTTCTACCATACTATAGATTCTCAGCTCGAATGGATTTCTCTATGAGGATAAATTTCAATATTGTTGTTCGAATTTTAATTACCAAATAGAATGATGGGATGGATTTAAATGCATCTGTTGGGACCCTTGTTAATGGATTTGGGCCTTGAAATTTTTACACAATACAAATGGTATTGTTTTAAGATGTTATTAGGAGAATAAAAAATTCTAGAATTTTTTATTGATCCTAGTAATTCAATATTCAGTGATGGCCTATTTTCATCGCATATTCTATAGGCCTTATTGTGTGGTCCATATGACCTTTAAAATAGAATAATTGGAAAATAATTCATTCTAATGATATGTTTTTAATTGAATAAGTAATCCTAAAAAACAAGAACCATGAAATTTTGATATGCAGGGTGAGAGTTATAATTAAAATAGATAAATAACTTAATTTAACTACTTCAAATAGTACTCAAAATTCATAATTAGTATTAAAACATGAGTATCACACACCAATTATGAACTTTTACCTTAAATTTACTAAATGTAGTATAAAAAAGTTATTAACAAATGAATAACATAAACACCTCCACAATTATTTCTTGTGAATCTCCCCATGTGCAACAAATAATAAACCATAACAATGTTATTCTCACTATACAGAAAATATTAATTTTCTTTTCCAAAATTAGGGAAGGTTTTGTCCATTTCACTCATTCATATTGAACTCCACAAAACAAATTTCCTAAAAAATGTTCAAAAAAAATTAATTTTTCATGCTCAAATTTAGAAATAGAAATTGTGGACACGTAAATCTCAAACCTCTCGAGCTGATAAAAATTTATTTCTTTCGGTACACTCATTCAACAAACAAAAGTGAAAATCATAGATTTTGAAATAGATATCAACTTCTATTCTCCATCCCATAATGCACAAGAATAAATAGGTCGTCTAGAGGGATTTTCTGTGGCTGTGAGAGGGTAGAAATTTAATGACCAATAGAGAGAAGAAGAGGGGTAAAACACCAGTATGGGTAAAAAATCAATATTTTTGTGAAATAAAGTATGGAAGGAAATGGAAACACATATTTACAAGGGCTAGATTATGTGATGAAAGATTTAAAGGAGGAAAAAAATGAAGGAGATGAAAAGAAAACATATTTACAAAACAAAAAACTTCTTCCAATGAAATAAGTATTCCTTTTTTTCTCTTTTTTCATTTTTCTGAAAGTGGAACTTGAAAAAAATATCTCACTCATCTCAAAACCCATGATTTATCTCCTCATAACACTAATTTTAATAGTAATAAAAATACTAACGGTTTTGTAAGAGCGATTTTTGACCTACCCAAGACACACCATATTTTCATTGTTATTTTTTATGTTTCAACATATTTTGAACACTTTTCAATAAAATTTACATAATAACATAAATGGATGTCCATTCACAAAAACTCACTGAATTTCCCCCTCAATAAAATGGAGTATTCCACTCAAGAATTTGATAACACATTGAAAATCAATAAATTGTAAGCAAAAAATGAAATCCATTCCCCCCACACATATGTTTCAAAAAATAATACAATGTAAATCTATGTTGATGTTGGGTGGGATAAGGTATTGGGATTTTAATGTGGCTATGAATGAAAATGTATTAATAGTATCAGAGTTATTTTCAAAAGAAGGATTAATGTAAGGGTATTGGGATGCTAATTTTCTATTTTTATTCTAATGATGTTCAAAAAATGACACTATTATATTAATGGAATCCAATGTAGTAAATTCATCTCGAAGGTCTACAAACTCATGACTTGTAATCGGGGATGAAAAAACCCATGTTGAAAATATTCTTATTGGTGGCATTAGAATGAAATATAATGTTGTTCTTCACTGTTGAGGAAAATCATTTTCCAAATAAAATAATGGGCATTAAAAATGTGTTGGTTTGACATAAGATTCATTATCCAAAATTATGAAGAAAATAGATTTTTTTGGAGACAAAAACACATCTTTTCACTCACCAAAATGGTTGGACAAAATTTCAAAATTGGATGGTGAGTATGTATGACTCTTTTTTTATTTTTTTCATTTTTTCATTTTTTTGTTTTTTTAAAATACACACCCACATAAAACGTGAATGATAGAAAGAAAAAAAGTTAGATGATAAAAGTGGTAAAAAATAAAAAATGGGGAATAAGATTAAAAAAGGAGATTGAGAGAGAGAGATAGAAGAAGGAAGAATTGATAATGTTGGAGTTCAAGTGAAATAGGTGCCCCTGGTTTGGATTTGGTGGCTCTCCATCTCCATCCAGTGGAGGGTCAATGGAAGTTGATATGGTTCCTAAGATGTGTGTCCTCTAATTGTGATTCTTCAATAGATGTCAATTAATTATGAGTGTCCTTTTGTAAGATGGGTCTTCGACCTGCACTTTACCAAATGGGTAAGCATGAGAAGTAATAAAATAATCTCCCCATTTAGAATTATGTTTACCTGGTTGAAGTTGAAATCTAGAGTTAAAGATCAATACCATTTCTCCTTCATGGAATACCATTCTTAGGATGTATTTTTCATGGATTACCATTTCCTTCTTTTGGTATGGATTGGAATTCTCATAAGAATTATGTTGAAGAACATACAATTCAGTCAACTGAAACAATAAGTCTTCAAGAGATTTTTCATAATCAAAATTATAAGTTTTCAGTGACCAAATTGAATTTTTTTTAATTAAACTAGGAAATGACATGTTTTAAAAAAAATATAGTAAAAGTAGATATCCCAAGGGGTGTTTTAAAATAAGTTTGATAAGCACAAAGTGCTTCAATATGTCTCTCCGGACAGTCTTTTCTTATTAGATTAACAATAATTGGAAGCACTATTTTCACTTTTCTATTAGAATTCTCATCCATGCCATTTGATAAGGGTGATATATAGTTGATATCTTTTTTACAACACCATTATGTTTCAAAAGAGATTCCATGGTTCTATTACAAAAATGGGTTCCTAAGTCACTGATCAAGGCATGGGGAGTTCCAAATCAATGGAAGATGTGGGATTTTAGGAACTGACTAATAGTATGTGAGTCATCCTTTCTTATGGGTATGGCCTCTACCCACCAAGAAACATAATAAACCACAAAACAAGGAATTACAATCCATTTTATTTGGGTAATTTTTCCAAGAAATTTATTCACTAAACATGAAATATCTAACATAACATTAAGGGATTTGGGGGGATTTCATTTCTTTTGGAAATTGTGCCAATCATTTTCCAAGTGTGACAATATTAATATAACTCATGTGAGTCCATGAATAGTAAAGGCCAAAATAATATAGAGTATAGGAAATTTCGGGAGGTACTTTGTGGTCCAATGATCCCACCTTCGGGAAGTGAGTGACATTATTCTAAAATAGAGGAATGTTTATCATCATCAAGACATCTCCAAATCACCATGTCATCCCCTATTTTTCAATGATTATTTTCTTCCCAAAAATAGTATTTCGAATCACTTTTTAACATTTTTTTCCTTTTGAAATCATATCATGAAAAACATTAGAAACCTTGTAATTTACAAATGGTGAATTCCATGGTGACTTTGGAGTGAGAGATAAAAGGTGGATTTTGGGGAATTCATGATCAATGATTTCTGAATGAGAAGAACTAGAAACTCCACTCAGGTTATCAACCACATGATTTTATTTTACTATTCTATATTTTATTACAAGATCATACTATTGGAACATTATAATCTATCTTCTTATCCTAGTTTTGGAATCACTTTTCTTGAGTAATAATGTTATAGTATAATGGTCTATGAAGATGATGATTCTATCACCTAAGAGATAGGGTTGGAATTTAACTTAGGCAAAAACCACTGGTAAATGTTCTTTTTTAGTCACAGTGTAGTGATATTGAGTTTATTCCATTGTTCTTTAGTAATGTTATATTACATGAGGAATTCTTTCTCTTCTTTGACAAAGAACAACCCCAAAAACTCTATCAGAAGCATCACACATCAAATCAATGGGAAATGAAAAATCTGTGGGATGGATTTTTTGGGAATATGGAATATATATTTTTAGTTTACTGACTTCTCTCTTGAAAACCTCATCAAAATGGAATGTGATAACATTTTATAGAAACCAATTGAGTGAGAGAGAAATTATATTAATGTTATGGATGAATCACCGATAGGAACCAGCAAGACCGAGGAATGAATGGATGTCTCAAATTGGGCTGGGTTTGGGAACTGATTGGATCACATCCATTTTGGTAGGAATAAATTCAATACCCTATTTTATAACTATATTCCATATAAAAAACCTATTTTCGACCATAAACTAGAATTTTTCAAAATTTAACACAAGGTTACACTTGACAAACATTTGAAGGACTAGAAACAGTGAATTCATAAAAGATTCAAAGGACTTATCATAATGGGTAATATCAACCATGAAGACTTATATTCAATGTTCCATGAATTCAGAAAAGATAATCATTATAAACCTCTAGAATGTATCAAGAGTATTGAAAAGTCCAAAAGTCATTCTCTTATTTACATATGTTCCAAAAAGGGTAAGTGAATGTATTCTTTTCATTGTCTTGAGGTGTGATTGGGATATTAAAATAGCTGGTGTACCCATCATGAAAGCAATAATGTGACTTTCTAGATACTTTTAGTAGAATATGATCTTGTAATGGAAGAGGGTAGTGATATTTTCTTCTTTTAATATTCAAATTTCTTATAGTCGATGGGCACGTGCCATTTATTATTCACTCGTGTTTTGAATACCTCCACATTTTCATTTTTGACAGCAGTTATCCCACACTTATTAGGTACTACATGAATTGGAATAACTCATCCACTCTCAAAAATTGGATACATAATACCATATTGAAGAATCTTGGTGATCACTTACCTAACTACCTCATGTATGAGTGAATTGTGTCTTCTTTTTGGTTGTTTAATTGGTTTAGATGATTTATCAAAGTGGATGGGATGCATTAAAAGGGAATGGTTGATTCTCTTTATGTCATCTAGGGTATAACTTTAGGCTTTTTGTTTTCCTCTAAAACCGGAATAGGATTCAGCTCCTCAGTTTCATTAAGGGAATATTATATAATGACTGGAGAAGAGTGATCATAGAAAATAAATTCATATTTTAGGTGTCTAAGATGAGGATTAATATCATTCTCATCATTCATTTGTGGGTTAGACAACTCTGTAATAGTGTATGGGACTTCAGTTCCTTCTCCTTAATTTTCCTAAACACTATCTATGGTGGAAGAATAGAGATCGGATTTGAGATTAGATTCAAGAAAGTTTTCTAGATTCTCTTGATTGATGAAGTCTATGAATGGGAGTTCAACATCAACTTCACCATTTATGACTTAGTTAATCATGGTATAAATTTCAAAAGTTTTTTTCTCGTTATAACATGATGAAAATTATGTAATGGGGTTCAATTGACTCTAAAAAGTTTCCTCAGAAGCATGGATTGATCATGACGGGTGATCATGGGATGGGTATCGCATAGTGTGGGAAACGATGAACTTGACTAGTTGGTCCCCAAATTCCTTAGATAAGATTCCTGAATGGAAATCAATCTATGTTCATGCAGTCATTAGGAATAGTCTTCCAAGAATTAGGTGAGATCATGAATAGTTCTTCTACCCTTCCATGTCATGGACAGAGAAATTGGCAGGGAAAATAAGATCGTGCACACAAACAAGGACATCCTTTATTGTACCCTTAGGACTAGTAGTGAATTAATTAGCTAATTGAATTACAAAACCTATTAGATGTATGTGGATAAGAACAAGGGTAGAGAAGATGGATTCGAGAATGAAATTAATTGAGTCTCTTAGGTCAATACATGTATCATCAAATATGGAACTGCTAATTTTCAATGAAACCATAAAGGTCCTGTGATCTTTGAATTTTATGGGAATAAATTACTACGTGGAAACATTTTTTATGTTCCTACGATTTCTATTATAGGTAAAAAAATAGTTATGAAACATGGAGTACTTAGGGATTTATTTTTGGCCTATATGAGGGGAATTCCAACTTCAACATGTCTAAAAATGTCGATAATTTCAAGATCCAGATCAAAGGAAAACCCTGGCATTGAAACGAAATGATGAAAATGAAAATGGGTTCCTACATGGAATGGAAGAAGGTGAGGGAATGGATTTAGATTAATTTTATAATTTCTTTTTATTTTCATTTTAGGGACATTATTTAAAGGGGAGTTGGATGACTCATCTTGAGGCATAGAAATTTTCCTTCCTGATCTAACTTTAATTGCACTTACGTTACACTTGGGGTTGGGTAAAGGTTGTTCTAGGTGTTGGGGAGAATTTTATTATTGTTTCCAGCTTATAAGGGAGAAAATTTGAGCTATTTGGGTTTCAATATTTTTATGTCTTGAACGGGTGATAGAGGCAAGATATTACACTATACTCTTCCATGGTTTCTAAAAGAAGGGGCTTGAATAAAATTGGGATTCCCTTGATTTTAATCTTGGGAAAGCAATTGTTTTGGTTTGGGAATTGAGAAGGCCCATTATGATATTTGAATCTAAGAGGAGAAAGAGGAGGATTGATCCTTTGAGGTTGAGGAATGAAAGGGTATGGTTGTTTGAAGTTAACAACACCATGACCATATTAGAAATGGTCGGGGTTTTGAGGAGGGAATTGAGAGGAATGAGAAATGGGATTACCATACCTCAATCCTTGGTTTACGTTAAAAGATACAACCTTAGAGATGGTGTGGAAAATGTTTCTAATGAAATGACCTGATTGTTGACAGTTTGTGTTCCTCTGAGAATATGCACCATTTAGCTCCATTAGTCTAGATTAATCACTAGAATCCTATTGAAGTTATGGACATGTGTCTATTGGATGAGATGAGGAGCTATAGATTTCACAAATTTTTAATGGTTTAGGGAATTGGGATTTTGGAGAATATGAGGTTGATAATTTGACCACCACATCTAGTTGTCGCTCATTAACTATAAGTTCTCTTATCCACTAGGTCATATTGTTTGGCTCTATAGATTGACTATCATGGTCTTGTTTGAATTGAGAATTTGCATGAGTATGGAATTGTTGTGTGTTGGCTACCATGTTTCTCATAAAATATATTTTAGTTGTGGTAGTTTTATCAAAAATAGAACCACCACTTGTGGCATCAATGAGAGTTATCTCCCCAAACAATAACCCCTTGTAGAAGTAATTGATCAAGACATGGATAGGGATGTTGGTGGTGTGGGAAGGTCGCCACAATATATTTGAATCTCTCCCAGTATTCATTGAATGAATCATTTGGGAATTTTCAGATACCACTTATTTTTTTTTTGGATAGAATTAGTACAAGAAGAATAAGGGAATATTTCATTGAAAAGTAACTTCATGTCATTACATATTCCTATAGAACTAGGAGGGAGGTAGTAGAGCCTTGACATGGCTGTTTCAGCTATGGAGAAATGGAATTCTCGACGTTTGATTTATTCCTTGTAAACCACTTGGGGATTCCTTGTAGAAAACACTAATTGGAACTCTTTAAGAGAAGATGTGGATCGTCACTAGCTAGCCCGAGGAATTGAGGAAGAAGATTAATCAAAACTGATTTGAGTTCAAATTCAGCCTCTATGTTTGGATATTGAATTCCAAGGGGTTGGTAATTAATATGAGGGGAATTAAGTTTATTAATAGTTTTTCCCCTACGATTATCTATATCTAATTCAATTGGTTGTACAAGGACAAGTTATTGAATGATTTGACTATCCCTAATGTTCATCCAATGTTGGTGAAGAGTTCAAAAAATTTCATGGCCAAACAAATATAAGAGTTTTTTTGAGAGTGTATAGAGAATTATAATATATTTTTAATGAAATATGATGATGGGTTTTTCTTTTTGGTCTTTTAGTTAATGATTTTTATGAGAACCTGGGGTTTTCTTTGTTTTTTTTAATTTTTTTTCTTTGTTTTCATTTTTTTTACCATAAGTAAAAATTAATGACTATATAATGAAAAATCCTAAAAAACGAAACCATTTGAAGTGTGGTCGATGTTCACCTATCAACCGTCCAAGGTTCTGGTGCTCTGCTAAGGTGCAAAGAACCACTCGGTTCGAATCATCAGTGATGATACTTTTTAAAGAAGATTTTTTTAATTGATTGTATTTTTTTCGTGGGTTTGATTACAGAGCATAAATGAAGTGAAAAATGGTAAATGTTTGATTTAACAAATTAATAATGATTGAGTTCAGTTCATTATTAGAGAGTTAGGATATTGTTATCTTAGAGCTATGCTTTATATTTCATTAAATTAACACCCACATCACAAGATGACTTTGATCAGAATTCCCAAGTGTCAAGGCTTTAATAAAATCCTTAAAATTACATAGGGATCTAATATTAGTTATTGATTTTTATGGTAGTGTATTTATGGTTCTAATATTCCATGTAAACCACATGTTAAACAAAACAATTCATTAATACATGATATGTCATGTCCAACATACACAATGTTAATTTGATGAATATTCATTGAGAAAATACTCTCAATCACTTAACATCACTAATTTTGACTCACAACAATGAAATATTTATTAATACATTCAATTAATTAGTAATATGGTTTATTATATTTATGAATATAAATTATTAAGAGAATAAAACAAATGAGATAAGAAAATATTTGTGCGCTGAACACACACAAAAAATGGTGAAGTTAATGTTAAATATATAATTTAGTTTTAATTAGAAAGTGAAAGAGGGGAGGTGTTATAACTTGATTTAAAATATTTTAAGACCATTAAAATTAAATAATAGAGTGTGTATTATTAAAAGATAATATGAAGTAGAAAATTCTATTAAAATTGAAATGAAATTGAAAACTACTAATATGATTACAAATAAAAATTAAACAAAAGAACACGAAAGAAAAGAGAGAAAAAAGGGTCCCTCAAGTGAAAACATGAGTATTGAAGGTCATCCCAATAATTTGGAAAACATTATTTCGTGCTAATGAAATCTACACTCTTCTGAAATTCCAACACACACAAGGAGAATAGGGGGTTGTATTTATAGCCCAAGAGGAGGACAGTTTGGATTCCAAATCTTCTCCTCCAATTGAATCGTCAATTAGATAAATTATACAGATCAATATGGAGACACATTCTTCTTATAAGTTGTAAATTTAAATGACTAAAGTCAGCACTCAAAATTTGGTGGCATTTTTAGTTGTGTATCCAATGTTATGGTGGTTTTAATAAACAATGTTAAACTGGCCATTTCAACACATGATTTTTCAATATCCATAATGTGAATGGGTTTGGAACAATAATATTCCATAAATTTCTAAAATTTTCTTGAAAACATTTCTTCACCTAAATCTCAAATTTCACACCACAAAATATCATCTTGAATGGATGTCTCTATTAGAAGAAATGTCAATAATGGTGTGATGATTTTATTGCTCGTACTTAATGTTGTGATAGATTTTAAATACATTGATTGGTCCCCTAGTTAGTGGAGTAGAACCTTGAAATTGTTATCACATATGAATATTATTGTCCCCCATATTTTGGTAATGAATCAAATATTTTTTTACATTTGGATGTTTCCTAGTAATTCAATCTTCATCTCTGGTCTATTTGCAACACAAATATAGTTTTCCTTCTTATGTGGTCGATATGACCCTTAAAATGGGATAATTTAACAATTACTCCTTATAATGATATGTTTGAAATTGAATAATAAATCCTAATAAATAACAATGCAATTTGGATATGCAGGGTGAGCATTATTGTAAGAATAGTAAACCGACTTATCTTGATTACTTCAAATAATTCTCCAAAATTATATTTTTGTTTATAAAATGTCTATCTCACTCCATTTATATAGTTTTACATGAAATTTACTAAATTTAGTATACAAAAAAGTATTAATATACGAATATCTTCAAGTTCCCTACAATTATTCTTGTTCGTGTCCTCATGTGCAGTAAATATTAAAACATAACAAAATTATTCTCACACACGAAAAAATATTAATTTTTTTCAAAAATCATGGGAGGTTTAGACCATTTCAAACATAAAAATTTCACTCCACCATAAATAATTCAAGAAAAAATGTTTAAAAACAATTCAATTTTCATGATAAAATATATAAATGGAAAATGTGGACACACACAATTCACACCTCTCAAGATGATAAAAAATTATTTCTAGGGGTTCACAAATTCAAAAACGAAAAGTGAAATTCTATGTTTTTGAAATAGATCATAGAATACTTTTATTATAAAAAATTTCACAAAATCCAAGAGGTATTTTGAAAGGTTTTCATGTATCTATGGGATTGTAGGAATTTAATGTCCATGAGAGAGGAGAAGAGGGGTAAAACATCAGTATGGGTAAAAAACTGCACAATTTTTGGGAGATGAAACATGGATAGAAATAGAATCACATATTTACAACTGAATGATTGTGTGATGAATGAAAAAAAGAGGATAAATTTTAAGGGGATGTTAAGATAACATATTTACAAAACAAAAAACTTCTCCCAATAAAATAAGTGCTCTTTTTTTTATTTTTTTCCTTTTTTTTCAAATGTTGAACTTGAAAAAAATCTCAAACTCATCTCCAAACCCAAGATTGATCTCCTCATGAAAATAATTGTAATTTTTATAAAAAGATCAAAATATTAAGAAGAATTATTTTTGACTTGACCTAGGTAGAACCTTTTTTAACACTTTTCATAGAAATATACAAAATTACACAAATGAAAGTCCATTCCCCAAAACTCACTGAATTTCCACAACATTTAAATGAATTCTTGCCCTCAAGAATATGATAACATATTGAAAATCAATAAAACGACACCCTAAAAAGATATCCATTCCCACACACATAACATTCAATAAATAATGAAATCTTAAAACCTGAAGATGTTGAGTGGGATAAGGTATTGGACTTGTAATGTGGCTATCAAAGAAAATATTTTCATTGGATCAAATAGTCTTTCAAAAGAATGATTAATGTAATGGTAATGGGAGGATATTTTGATGTTTTGATTCCCATGAGGTTTATAAAATTCCTCTATTATCGTAAAACAAACACAATTAGAAAATTCATCTTGAATGTCCAAAAAATTAGGACTCCCAATTGGGGGTGAAAGAACACTTGTTGAAAACATGGCTAGTGGTGGCCTTTGCATCAAAATATAATGTTGTTCCTCAAGTTTAGGAAAAATAATTTTCCAAATCATAAATTTTTCGTAAAATTTTTTATGGTTTTCAAATAATATTATTTATCCAAAATTAGGACGAAAATAAAAAAAAAATTGAGATGAAAGAAATTTTTTTGACTCACCTAAATAGTTGAAGAAAATTTCAAAAATTGATAGTGAGAATTTATTAATCATTTTTTATCATTTTTGTTGTTTTTTTTGTTTTTTAGTGTGTTTAATATAAACACCCACAAAAAAGAGAATGATAGAATGATGAAAAGATGATTGTTGATTAAAGTGGAAAAGAAATGAAAAATAGAGGAAGAAGAAGAAAGGGGGGGGAGTGAGAGAGTTAGAGGAAGAAGATAGAAAGAGTGAGTTAAAGGGAAAGATGTACCCCTAGTTTGTATTTGGTGGGTCGATGTCTCCATCCAGTGGTTTGAGGGTATATTTTATTGATATTATGAAAGGCTTGTTGGTTCTCAGGATATTGTTCCTCACATGATGGGACATTGACTGATGTTCGTTAACTGTGACTCCCATTTTGGATGATGGATCTCTGACTTTCACTGCAACAAATGGGTAAACATGAGAAATAATAAATGGACATTCCCAACATTAAATAAACTAAACTAGGTGAAGTTGAAATCAATATTTGAAGAGGAATACCTTTTCACATTCATGGAATTACATTATCATGTGTATTATTCATGGAATACCTTAGCCATTTCTTTGTACAGATTGGAATTCTCATAAGAATCAAGTATAAGCTCCTCCAATTCAGTCAAAAGAAACAATCTTTCTTCACCAGATTTTTTGCAAAAAAAATATATGCTTTCATATCCCAAAATGAATTATGTTGGATTTAAACAGGAAAACGAAATGTTTTACCAAAAACTATCCCAATAGGAGACATCCCAATTGATATTTTATAAACATTTTTATAATCCCAAAGTGCATCAACAAGTTTCTCAGACCAGTATTTTTTGTTGGGCTTAAAAATTACCTCAAACACACTTTTAACTTATTTATTAGAAAGTTCCGCCATTCAATTTGTTTTGGGTTGATGTTTTGTTGATGATTTATGTAGACCACAATTCTTTTTCAAATGAGATTACATGGTTCTATTAGAAATAGGTTCCTAATTCATTAATCTAGTCATGGGGAGTTCCAAATCTCTGGAATGTGTGGGATTAATGAACACACTAATAGTATTTTAATACTCTTTTAAAATGGGTATGGTCTCTACCCACCAAGAAGCATAATCCACTACAAGAAGAATGTATGAAAATCAACTGGAAGGGGGAATGATCCCATGAAATTGATGCCCAAACATCGAAGATCTTAGAGAATATTAAGGTATTTTAGGGCATTTTATTTTATTTGTATATTGTGCCAATCTTTTAGAAAGTGGTTCATAATTTTGAGAACTCATGTGAGTTCTTGAAGAGTGAAGGCCAAAGGAATCCAGAGTCTAGGATCTTTCAGGAGGTCCTTTGTGGTCCAAAGTGTCCAGCTTCAGGATGTGATTCATAGAATTTTATGATGGAGTAATGTTCATCATTATCTACATGTCTCTTAACTACCGTGTCATCCCGAGTTTTCATATTTTTATTTTCTTTTAAAAAATTGTATTTTGAATAACTTTTCAACTTCATTTTTTTTCTTTCGAAAAAATTTCAAGAAAAAATAGGAAATCAAGTAATTTTTATTTGGCTCATACCTTAGTTACTTTGGAGTGTGAGATGAAATGTGCTTAGTGGGGAATTCAGGATCAATGATTTAAAAATGAGAAGAATTAGAAACTCTACTCAGGTGATCAGCCACAAGGTTTTCTTTTCCTAGTATATCATTGATTTCAAGGTCAGGCTCTTCGAACATTATGATCTGTCTTGTTATCCTAGGTTTGTAATTACATTTCTTGAGTATGATCATTGTAGAAGAATGGTCTAAAAAAGTGAATATTTTGGCACCTACAAGGTAGGGTCAGAATTTATCTAAATCAAAAACCACTTATAAAAGTTCTATTTTAGTCATAGTGTAGTGGGATTGAGTTTCATTCAATGTTTTTGAGACATAATAGGCGAGATGAGGAATTTTTATATTCTATGACCAAGAACAACCACTATGTCTCTATCAAAATCATCACACAACAACTAAAAGGGTAATAAAAAATCTAGGGGTTGAATTATTAGGGACGATGTAAGAGTGGTTTTGAGTTCAATGAAGTCTCTCTTTCAAACCTCATAGAAATTGAATGTTATATGATTTTGGAGCAACCAAGTGAGTGAGAGGTAAATCCTAGTGAATTTATAGATGAATTGAAAATAGAAACCGGAATGACTGAGGAATGAATGGATGTTTCAAATAGAGGTGGGCTCAGGAAGTGAATGGATCACTAAAATGTTCACAAGATCAACCTCAATACCATATTTTGAAACTATTTTTCAAAGAGAAATCCCATTTGAAACCAGGGAGTGACATTTTTCAAAATTTTAAACAAGGATACCCTTGAAACACTTTTAAAGGACTAGAGAGAGTGAATTCATGCTATATTCAAATTACCCACCATTAATGGTAATGATATCCATGAGGACACCAATGTAGTATTCAATGAATTTAGAAAAGATACTCACCATAAGCCTTTGGAATGATGTATGAGAATTGAAAATGGAAAAACTTATTCTCTTATATGCATATGTTTAAATTGGGAAAGTGAAATTAGTCTTTTCTTGGTCTTGAGGTTCTATTGGGATATAAAAATAGCATGTGTATCCATCAATAAAACAGTAATGCGACTTTACTACTAATTGTTCAAGAATTTGATCAATGAAAGCGATAGAGGAGTGATCTTTTCTTTTACAACATTATGTTTTCTATAGTCGATGCACACACTCCATTTATTCTTCAATCGAGTTGTGACTACCTTTCCATGTTCATTTATGCCAATATTTACCCCACCATTCATAGGTACAAGTTGAATTGGACTAACCCATTCACTTTTGGAAATTTGGGAGATAATTCCATCTTAAAGAATCTTGGTGATCTCTATTCAAACTACCTCAAATATTAGTGGATTCAGTCTTCTTAGTGGTTTTCTTATTATATTGGATGATTCCTCAAGATGGTTGTGAAATATAAAAATGGTAGGGTTGATTCTTAGTATTTCATCTAGGGTCTAACCGATGGCCTTTTTTCCTCTAACACTAGAACAAGTTTTAAATCAACTGTTTCAGTATGTGTAGTAGAGATAATGACAAGATAAGGGTGAAAATGAAAAAGGAATGAATATTTCAGGTGTTTAGGAAGAGGTTTCAAATCAGTCCCATCTTTCACTTGTGGGTTAGATAACTCGGGAATAGAGGAAGGGACTTCAGTTGCTCCTAATTCATTTTCCTTAATAAGTTTCAAGGTGAAACAATAGATATAAGAGTTGAGATAGGATTCAATAGTGTTTTCAAGATCCTCTATATAGGTGGATTATATGAATTAGAGGTCAAAAACAACTTCCACATTTATTACATGGTTAATCATGGTACATATATCACAAGCTTTTATCTCATTAAAATAGGATGAACATGATGTAATGGGGTTCAATTGACTCTCAGAAGTGTCCTCAGAAGCATGGATTGATAATGGAGTGTGATCCTCAAATGGGTATGGCATTTCATGGAAAATTATGAACTTGACTATTTTGTTACTAAATTCCATGGATAAGATTCCTGAATGGACATAAATCTTGGTTCTTACTATCATTAAGAATTCTCTTCCTAGAATTAGAGGAGAAACATAAGAATTTTTATCACCATCCATGTCAATGACACATAAATCAGTAGGTAAGATAAGATCATTCACCCGAACTAGTACAACCACGATTATACCCTTAGGACTAGCATTTATTCAATTGGTCAGTTGAATGAAAAAACTCGTTAGATATAAAAGTCCATGAAAAATTATGGATAAGATCGATTTGGGCATGAAATTAATTGAGTCTCCTAAGTCTATTATTGCATCATTGAAGTTGGAACATCCAATTTGGAATGGAACTATAATGGTCCCTGGATCTTTTCACATTAAGGGAATAGACTGCTATGTGGAATGTTTTTAAGGTCATATGTTTCCTTTAATGGGTGAAAAATTTCTTAATAAACATGGAATAAATAGGGATTTTTTTATGGAATCTAATAGGGTAACATAGAATTCATCACATCTAAACATGTAGAGCATTTTTGGGTCTGGATCAAAGGACTTCCTTTGCTTTGAAAGAGCTTGAGAAAAAAGAATTGGGTTCTAATGTAAAATGGAAGGAGGTGAGGGAATATATTTCTTTTCTGTTATGAATTCTTATTTCTTTTGATTTTTCGGGTAAACATTTTAATTGGGAGTTGGAGGAATCATCATGAGGTATCAAAATTTTCTATCCTAATCTAAGTAGAATTACACTTACATTAGACTTGGAGTTGGCTAATGGTTAAGATATGGGTTGGGATGAATTTATTTATTATTTCTATCTCAGGTGGGATTCAATATTTGAATTTTGGTTTTAAATATTGTTAATGATTTAACTTGTGAAGGAAGCATCATCTTCCAATGAAGATTCCCCTGATTTTATGGGAGAAGAGGTTTGTACTAAATTGGTGTTGCCTTTATTTTTGTTCTTGGGAAAGATATTGTCTTAGTTTGGTAATCGGGACGACTCATTAGGATAGTGGAATCCAAGAGGAGAAAGATATGGACTGATCCTTTTAGGTTGAGGTAAAAAAGGGTAAGGTTGTTGGAAGATACCACCACCATAAACATATTGGAATAGGTTCGGGTTTTCAGGAGGTGATTTGGGAGGGATAATAAATGAGATTATCATACCTCTATCCTTATTTGAAGGTACAAGATAAGGGCTCAGAGTGGGGTTGGAATAAGTTTCTAATGAATGGACCAGATTGTTGAGGGTTGGTGTTCCTCGAATCATATGTTGCATTGAGCTCCATTGGTCTAGATGAATTAGAGGGATCCTATTTATGTTTTTGATGTGTGTTAGTTGGATTAGATGAGGAGCTTTAGATTCCAAAATTCTTGATATGTCTATAGAATAGATATTGCGGAGAAGATGAGGTTGGGTTTTTGGCTACCACAACTAGATTTTCCACAAAACCTATTTGTTCTCTCATTCACTCGGCCATATTATTAGGATATATCGATTGAATATCTTAGGCTTGACTAACATGAGCTTGTTCTTGAGTAAGTAATTTTTGTGTGTTTGTAGTGATGTTTCTTATGAGATCTTTTGTATATGCGGGAGTTTTAGAAACAAGAGAACCACCCCTCACATCATCAATGATGGTTATATCCATATCTAATAACCCTTCATTGATGTATGGGATCAAGATTTGGTTAAAGGTTTTTGTGGTGTGGGAAGGTTTCCACATGATTTATTAACCCATATCATTATTCATGGAGTGAAACATTTGGTAATTGTCGCATGCCACTTATTTCATTTCAGATATAAGTAGTTCAAGAATTAGAAAAAATATGAAAACTATCTTCATGTAATTCCAAGTGGTTTTGGAACTAGGATGGAGGTAGTGGATCCCGGACCTGACACATTCATCTATAGAGAAAGGTAAGGCTTAGAGTTTTATTTGCTCCTCAGAAACCCCTTGAGGATTAATGGTAGAGAAATCCCCTTGTAATCTTTAAGATGATTATGTGGATCCTCACTAGTTTGACAGTGAAAATGAGGAAGAAGATTAATCAACCCCTATTTTGGTTTGAATTCATAATATATGTTTGGATATTGAAACCCATAGGGTTGGTAATTCATATTAGGGGATGAAATATTTTAAGGGTTTCTCCTATAGGGTTGTCCATATCTAATAAAATCGGATGTACAAGGACATGTACTTGAATGATTTTATTATCCCTATTGTTCCTCCTATGTTGGGAAAGAGTTCTATCAATTTTAGGGTCAAACAAATCCAAGAGATTGATTGGGATGCTATATGGAATTTATAAATATTTTTATAGAAATAGAAAGATGGTAATTTCATTTTTTTCCTATTTATGTTTTTATGAGAACATGAGATTTTCATTATGTTAATTTTATAATTTTGTTTTTGTAAAATCTAATTTGTTTTGTTTTTTTAATTAACAAAAAATAATTACTAGTTAATGCACCAACCCTGGAAATGTAACCTTTTTAATTGTGGTATATTAACACCTATTGACCATCGAATGGTATGATTCTCTTCTAATGGGTATAGCAGTAGTCGGGTTGAATCCTCAATGAGGATTCATTTTATAGTCAATTATTTTTAATTTATTATATTTTTATTAGGGGGGGTCAGATATTATATGAAGTTATTGATAATTAATTTTTTATTTAACTATTTAATAATTATTGTGTGTATTTCATCATTATGAAGTTATGATTTTGATATCCTTGATCTCTACTTTATATTTCCTTAAATTAACACTCACTTCACAAGAAGACTTTGATCCGAATTCTAAAGGGTTAAGGTTTTAATCCTATATTTAACATAGTTTAGGGATCTAATTTTAATTAGAGCTTGTTTATGGTATTGTATTTATAGTACCAATAATCCACGTAAACTATAGATTAAAAAATCATTAATCCTTGACATGTTATGTCCAACATAAAAAAAATTAATTTGATGAATATTCATCGACAAAATACTCTTGATCACTTATCATCCCTAAATTTTGACTCACTATAATAAGAGATTTAATCAGACATTGGGTTGATTAATAATATTGTTTATTATATTTATGATGATGAATTAATAATAGAAAAAAAATAAAGGGATAAGAAAAGAGTAGTGCGCTGAACAAACACAAAAACAATGAAACAAATGTAAAATATAGAATTTTTATTAAAGGATAAAGAGAAAGAGGGAAGGAGTTTCAAATTTATTTAAATTTTTTTTAAATTTTTTTTTAGAACATATTCTGTATGATTAATATAGTATATGAAAAAGAAACATTCATTATAATTGAAATGAAATTGATAATCATTTATGCGATTAAAAATAAAAAAGAAATCACAATAACATGAATGCAAAGAGGGGAGGAAGGGTGTTTCAATAGAAAACATGATTAGGGAAGGCCATCCCCAGGTTTTTTAAAAACATTCATCCTGCCAATGTATTCTCATATCTTATGAAATTCCAACACCATGAAATGAGAAGAGATGGTTGTATTTATATCCCATGGAGGTGGACTATTTGAATTCCAAATCTTCCCCTCCATTTGTATCGCCTATTTTTCAAATTAGATAACCTATTATAGAGAAATATTATTTTTCAATGTTTTATATATTAATGTTGAAATTACAATATAAATATGTGGGGGAATTTTGACTTAAGGAGCCAATTTTTGTCGGTTTTCATGATAAATTTTAAATTGTCCATTTCTATCCATGCTTTTTTGATGTCCATAATGTGAATGGGTTTTTGAATAAGAAGATTCCATAAATATTGAAAACATTTTTAATACAATTCATCCACCTAAATCACTTCGTTCACAATAAAAAATATCAGGTCTAAAGGATATCTTTATATGAGAAAAGTCAATATTTGTGTGTTGATTTTAATTCCTGGATAGAATGATCTGTTGGATTTAAATGTTTCAGTTGGGACCCTTGTTTGTGGAGTTGGACCTTGAAATTTTTATCAAATATTAATGGTATTTTGTAGAGACCCATTATTTATATACATGTACATTACATTACCTTTAAATAATATTAATACATAACAAAAAATATCACCCATGGTCCTTAATAGTTTAGTGTCTTTGGTAACTCGGAACATAATCTTCTAATAATTGTTAAAGATCATCAACATCTCCCATAAATATATTCCCCTTTTGTTTTTTTACCTAAAACCATCTTTATATCCTGGGGAAAAGAAAACATATAAAGGGTGAGCTTGAATGCTCAGTAAGGGTACGAATAGAGAAAATAAAACCAACCATATACATTTGAACCTAATAACATGAACATAATGTTTAAACATCAAAATATTGAGCAATGAAATTAATCATGGTTGTATGCATGGCATAGATCATAACAGGACATCAATCATGATAAAATAGCACGGTAATAAAACATGTTATTGTGGAAAACCATTTATCACATGATATGATTTCCATAGTAGCCAAGGAATTGCTTCCAAGACAATCATAGTGGAAAATTCCCATTACTAAACCAGGTTTACTTATCGTTCCATCCATGTCTATCTCATGAGATATAAATCTTTACCCAATGAATTGGAGGGAGATATAGGTCCCACCCATCTCATAATGAAATCATTCTTACGTGTGCCACACAAAAAAACATAAATCATTCATCATAACCCAATGAATAAAATGGGATTCATAAACATCATCCCATCATAACATAATCCATATAAAAAAATGGATATCATTTAATAATAATAAAGAATAAAACAATTTAAATAATAGATACATTATAATTGAAACATAATCATACTAAATAATGTCATCCATTATGGGAAATAGTTTTCATAAAACACTTGAAATGAATTCTTGAGGAAAACTTCATTTCTTCTTCAAAATCATTTTTTTCTCAAAATGCCATGAAATTTTAAAAGAAAAGTATTTAATTGAAGATAATAAAGAAATAAATTATAATAATATTCATAGAAATAGGGCATTATGAAACTATAAAAATATATTCGTGTCATATAAGTTAAAAAACATTCTCCTTATACATTTAACGGATAGTCAAAAATTACATTGTATGGTAAACAAAAGAAAGATTCCATCCAAACTACATAGTAAAATTAAAAAAGGGGTAAACATGACATTAAACATACTTGGATGAATAGTAAAAATTTTATGAAATCATTTGGAGAAAATAGAGACATTGATGATAAACATAACCCCAGTAAATACTTACGAGTAAAAAATCATGGATAAGAACGAGATTGGAATAATTATCCCTTACCTTATGTCCAATTTCTTCTGTATTCTTCCGAGACTCTTTTATAGTGGGTTTAAACATATTATTAACTTGTAACAGAACCATTATAATATTTATTATATCATATATGATTCACTTATGACTTTATATTACCCGTTCACTTGTCAATTCCATGTCAATGCAGCGTTTGGGGTAAAATCGTTTCATATGATTATGTAGATCATGATTACTTACTTACATATTGTAGAAAATGATTTATATATATTAATAATATAATAGATTGATAAATGGAATGAAATACAACATTCATGGAGACGGTTGGCCGTATGTACGCATGAACGATGTTTTCATTTCCATATTTACTTGAATGGAAGTAAGTAGATGTCATATATATATACACACATAAATTCAATAGAATTATTATGTCATATATTTCATTATTATTCAATATATATATACTTTATAATTATTCTGGAATGGTTAACATGAATAATGAATCTCATCGCGTCGTGGAGACGGTAATCCGTACATACGCACGAGCGATGATATCGTTCCCATATTTATTGAATGGTATTGAAGTGGATGATGGAATATCTCAGAATTAATATCCTTTTATAAAAATGATATATATTTATTCTTTACACCATTATACCCATCCATGTAAGGTGGTGGTGGAAAACAAATTACCCCACGGCGTGGAGACGGTATTACGTACGTACGCACACGCGGTGATTTCATTTTCCATAGGATAGATAGAAGGTGAAATAAGGTCTTTTCATATTTATAATATCATATCAGTATAGTAATGATACTGATGTTATTAATTTATAATTAAAAAAATAAAAAATAGAAAGTAGAAGGAGAAATAAATTTGAAAAAATCGGTAAAGGATATTACCTCTTCTTCGACGCACCACTTCTAAACTTCTTATTAGGGCACTAAAGATGGTCTTTGATGAAGATCAAGACCTCTAGAATTTTACTATGGAATTGGAGATGAGAAATGGATAGGGTGTGGCCGAGATTTAAGGATAAAAATAAAGTGAAGAGAAGAGAGAGGAGGTTCCCTTTTATAAGAGAGGATAGTGTCACTTTTGGAAACCTCTAAAATATAAATTTTTAATAAAATAAAAACCTACCTAAAAACCTAAAAAATGACTCAAATTCGAATATGAGATGATATAGGGTTATAATATCATTAGACAATAAAATTTCTACATGTTGGGAATTTATTTTAAAACTTATCAACTTGATTTATCCTTATTTAGTCTATTTAATTTTCATTGTGCTAATAATATTCTAAATTTTATGATGTTATGAATATTTACTTATGTATTGTGAATTTTCCATAATTTGATACTTTATGATATTTTATACCATATAAATTTCAATTTATTATTTTTAAATATTTTTTTGATTTTTTAAACAATTTAATAATATAATATATCAGTAGTGCCAATTTTGAGACAATTCATTTTTAGGAATTTAAATAAACTCCACACATAAGAAATTCTCAAACAAAAATATTTAATAGATTCTTAACATGTCATATTTATCTATAAAATTCTTGGATCAAAGTAAATAGTTCATATATTATTTATTTACATATTTTTAAAAACAATTTATTTGAGATTTCATTCAATAAAATAATTTATACATCACTATTCTGTCATCATCAATGATAATTATATAACCCATAAAAAATTTAAATAAATTAACATGATGTAGATAATTATATTATATTTCTAGAGACTATTTATGTGTGATGTTTTATGAAGTTTATCACTAATTTAAAATTGTTACACTTATAAGATATAAGAGAGTGTCATGTTGTCACTTTCTTTGGTTTTAATAATAATTATATCTTTTTCATTGACAAAAAACATGAAATGAATATATTATGACCCTTGTGTGATATGGGTCAACTTTTATACATCCAAATGAATTATGTAAGGTGTTAGGGTAATTTTATAATCTTATTTTTACCCTTAATTTCCCGATTTACCTTTAATTGTAGTAAATAAAATTTACAGTTGTTAATATTCATAATGTCTAAAAATAAAAAGTATCCTATTAAAATAATTTGGACATACTGATTCCAAATATGATATCCATTTTTTAAAATTCAAAACATAGAAGTTTTAGTAATTAATTTAATATTAATTTCGTTGTTAAGAAAAATGGTTTTAAAAGTTAAAACAACACAAAAGCTTGAAATGTTTTTACAAATGAATTCAGTGTATAATTTATGATAATTACTTACATTATATTAAATGGTAAAAATATATTCAACTTATAATTTAAAACCATTCAATATTATAATTTAACCATATAATTTATCTCGATGAAAAAAGTTTTTAAATAAAATTTAGCTTATTTTTACTATTAATCAAAATATGAAGGTTATCAAAATAATGTCAAAATTTTATCTGAAGAAAATTTTTATATCCTGATTCCAAAGAATTAGTTTTATTCATCAAATTGAACTTATAAACAAGTAAAAACTATATTTATAGTGGGTTCACCATCAAAAGGCGGCAAAACTACATTTTTTTTAAAATACATATTTTTCCCAAAACAAATTATATTGTTCTCATACCATGTCTTAGATAATGTGTAAGATTAATGATAATGTTATAAAATTCAAAATGTGGTTAATACTATTCCTAATGACTAGTTCATAATAATATTATTACAATATATCGTTGTTTAGTGAAACTCAGTATTGTGTACAACACACACTATTGACGACGGTCACTCTTGCGTGCAACACAAGCCAAGAACAGTGTTTGCATATACTACAAGATAATATGGTGTTTTTTATAGAGCAAGATAATAATGGTGTAGCGTTTAATACAAAAAATCAATGAAATTAAAAAGAGTATTTCTCAAAAAAATATCAGGGTGTTACATTCTACCCGCTTTAAAATGAATTTCACCCTCGAAATTCATCGGGGTTATAAATGGTTTAATACAAGAATGTTTCTTTCATAGAAACCCACATCATAAAAAAGAATAGAAAAACTTAATTTTAAAAAATAATGTATCAAATGGAAAGGTTTCCCTAATTAACTCATTACTGGGCTTCCCCATATGAGAACATAAGTGAAAATATCGATATGGAAGAGAAATCTAACCATCAAGTTCTGATGGAGTGTAGTAGAGAACATGGCTATGAAAAAGCCAACAATCACAAAGCCATAAATTTGTGATGATCTAAGGTACCATCTAATTCATCATATATAAGGGTACTAGGACATAGTTTTTGGTTTTGAAGATCATTTCTCTATAGTTGATAAATTTTTGCATAAGGATAAATACTTACTTGATTTCAGTGTAATTTCATCGTTGGTCATTCCATGAACAGTTTCCACTTCATCTCTTATTTAAAGAAATGAAGTTGAATTTTTCATTCTTGAAGTGTTATAAGATCATGCAATATAATGATATGTTATTTCATATGCCTCAAAAATTTAGAAAAAGTTATTAAATATACTTAAGTCCATCTATGGTTAGATTAACCGTATATGATTCCAAAAATAGACTTATACTTCAACTATCATACCTAATAATAAAATAAAACTAATTTCTACTAACCATGGAATTTCTGTAGGGCAGTGGTAGGCGATAAAGTCCTATCGCACTTCGTTTGTGGGTTCAATTCCCGCATCCTAGTCGGAAGCGATGAGTTGTCACCCGTCCTACAGGTTGTCCTTTTTCTAAAACTATACTATTATAACATTTCAGAAATAATATCGAAATAAAAGATTATCCTTAAATAATACTATTTGATTTCCAACTTAATCCATTCCAATCTCTAGCCTTATCAAAAATAATTCTGTCCAAACTCATAGTATAAAGAATATGATTACTAGAAAGGTCATATAACAAGCATGTGAATACCATCATTTATCCCCCATATATCATAAGATATATCGTGTTGGTCATATTCCAAACATTTGAATACCTTAATCTAGTCCTCTCAAGAAAAATGAATACCCATTGAATCTTAGTAAATACATGAATGTTGTCAAAAGTTAACTCTTTCAACATACCAAAATCCCAAAATTTCTATATATTCAAACCATGATGTCACTTTTCCCTTATATCAGTCATGATCTCATTAAAACTACCAAACATATTATTTTCTCCTTATCACTTCATTATGTGCATATTATATTCATTCCAAAAATATTTCAATCACTTTTAATGCTTACCGGTACCATATAATTATTAAAAACAATAGTAACCTGATACATAGATATTCCATAATTCCATGATACTATAAATGAGATTCGAAAACACTATTTTGGAATCCTGTTACATATACAATTAATCATTCCACCACTTCGTTTTCATATTCAAAATCACCAATAGTGATCACATGTGACTTCCCTTTTTTCCTTTTCCTTAAGAGGTTGTTGATGTCGTCCATCAATAACCATTGGATTAGGGCATTTGTTAGCATAATGGCCCATTTCCTTGCACTTGTAGCATTGATGTGTTGGTGGTGCGTTCTCTGTAGTCTTTTCTTTATTCACAACATTAGATACCTTTTTCCCATTACTTCGACACTAAAATAATCGATGACCTTATTTTAAACACATAAAACATTTTCTAGTCCCTTTAAGATAATCTCCACAATGCTTCTTTCCACACTTTTAGAATAACGAAACATTCATCTTCTTTTCCCCATTGTTTTGTGATTTTTCCTTGAACTCCATCATTTGATTCATGTCAAAACCATGAGATGGATATGTTACACCACCTTCCAGTTCTACCATGATTTCACAATGCACAATTTCTGCATAGCTATGGATGTCTCTTATGGAAGATTCCCTTCGAAGACATGGTTTTATGCCACTGAAGAATTGGTCAACTTTACTTTCAGGTTGGATGATATAGCCTTATGCATACCGTACATGCCCTATAAAATTCACCTTGTATATACCAACAAATTCATCATCATTTTTCTTAATCTCAAGGGACTCCTTTTCCATAATTGTTCTAAAAATATGAGGGAAGTACTTATTGAAAAACAAATTCTTGAACTCATCTCATTCCATGGATTCAATTTCATCTTGGTGCCCTATATTCTTAATTAGAGTCCACCACTGGTCTGATTCACCATCTTTACAATAAACAACCAAAATGCCTTTTTCATGATCCTAATAGTTTATTATGGAAAATATATTTTCAATGGTACTGACCCATTGTTCAGCAACAAGTGGATCAAAAGACCCATGGAAATAAGGTGGATGCTACCTCATAAAGGACTCAATAGAATATTGTTATTTTCTCAGCTGATTTGGATGTACATAATGGTTCATTGCTTGTGTAAGTATGGAAATACGATTTTTCACTCCATTTCCAATAACATTTGATTGTTCAAGAGGAAAATAATTTCAATGCCCAGTGTGTTGATAATTAACATGGTTCTTTTGGGTTCCATCCATTATCTAAAACCTAAAAAGAATAGCGAGGGAGGAAAAATCATACAAGGAAAGGAATATAATAAATGGGGTTTACCTTCAATCTCTAACTTCATAGGTTTTATCATAGTTTATTCATGATCATTATCTTAATTCATGGATTATAACCTATAAGTATACTTGACCTTAGGGACATCCCCATCCATACCTTAGAAATATCTCTAGAGATCTCACTTAAGTTTTCACATCCTAGTTTCCAAAGGTTTACTAAACCGTTCCTCCAATACCAAATGTAGAGACCCAATCTTAAATTACATGGAAATTACATAACTTTGGTGGAATACTGAATACATAACAAAAAAAGACTCCCAAGGACCATAATAGTTTAGTGTCTTTGAAAAATAGGAACATAATCTTCTAATCATGGTGAAAGATATTCAATATCTCCCATAAAGATATTCAACTTTTTTTCTTACCGAAAACCTTTCTTTATATCCTGTGGAAAAGAAAACATATAAATGGTGAGATCAAATGCTCAGTAAGGGTAAGCATTCAGAAAATAAATCATAGCATATACATTTTAGCTTCAAAACATGAACATAAAGTTTAAACAGAAAAATATTGATCAATGACATAAAATAAGGTAGTACGTAAGGCAGAGATCAGAATGGAACATTAATCATGATAAAATAGCTTGGGAATAAAACATGTAATTGTGGAAAACCATCAAGCACATGATATTAATTCCATAGTAGCCAAGGAATTCCTTCCAAGACAATCATAGTGGACACAGTCCATTACTGAACCAGGTTTACTTGTCGTTCCATCCATGTCTATCTCATGAGATATAAATCTTTAACCAATCCATTAGAGGGAGATATAGGTACCAAAAATCTCATAATGAAATCATTCTTACGTGTGACACAAAATAATCATTCATCATTCATCAAAACCCCAAGAATAAAATGGGTTTCATAAAATTCATCCCATCATAACATAATCCATATAAAACAAATGGATATCATTTCATCATAATAAAAATCAAACCATGTAAATAATAGATACATTATACTTGAAACATAATCATACTATATAATGTAATCGTAGATTGGAAATAGTTTTGATAAAACACTTGAAATGAATTCATGAGGAAAATAACCTTTCTTCTTCAAAATCATTTTCTTTTCTCAAAATTCAATACAATTTTAAAATAATGAAAATTTGTTGAAAATAATAATGAAATATTTTAGAGGATTCTTCATTGAAATAAGGCTTCATAAAATAGTAAAAATCCATTCATGTCGTATATGTTAACAAACATTTTCCTTGTACTTTTGTAGAAAAGTCAAAAAGTACCTCATATGGTAAACAGAAGAAAGATTCCTTCCATACTACATAGTAAAAGTAAAAAGGGGGTAATAATGGCATTAAAAATACATGAAAGAATAGTAAAAAATTTATGAACATATTTTGAGAAAACATGTGTCACGACCCGCCCTTGGGGCCCGTGCTGTGACTACCCCAAGCCCGCCTTCCCTAGGCCAGGGGCTGGCGACTAGCACCAAGGCATAAATCCCGATAAACAGGGAAGGCATTGCCCTTATAAAGTAAACATGCACCACAGAGTAAACAAGCGGAAAAGTAAACACTAAGTAAAAACTATATCAAGCTGTGCTGAAAGTAAAAGGGGCCGGAAATACAAGCCCAACTGTAAAGTACAACTGAAAGGGGAAAACAACAACTGAAAAGAAAAGCTGCAATGCCGAGCCGTCCTCTGGAAGTCCCACCTGAAAGGTGGGTACAAATAGCCTCTACTGCTCCTCGGGTCCACCTGACTACTCTGAGTACGTCCCGCCCAGTGGTCCACATCCAGGTACTGTCCTGCTCCGCAAGCCTCCACCACGATCAGCGCTGTCCGTCGTCTGCAACCAACACAATGTAGTGCAGGCATAGCCCGTGCAGGGGTGAGTATAAGCTACTCAGTAGGGACCCCGAGACCCCCGAAGGTCTCCCAGAATCCACCAAGGATAAACCACAAAGGAAAGATACAATCATGGAGTAAAAACCGACACTACTTAGGTATATTCCCATACATATACCTAAGTCATCAATTCCCGTTCGGCTCCAACATCCGAGCCCAAGCACAACCCAGTCCACACATGAAAGCAAAACGTAAACCCACACAGGATAGCACAACACAATACACGAAGGAGAGAAAAAGTAATCCACATAGGATAGGTCAACACAATCCGCAACAGAGAGTAACACAGGATTCAGCTCACACAGGTATACTTCTTGTATAACGATAAAGATGATCTCTGATCCATCTAAGTCGTTGAACCCACAAAGGATCGAAAGGTACTAACCCCCGCAATGACCCACACAGGATCGGACCCACACAAGATCAATAGGTAACTATCCCCCGCAAAGACCCACACAGGATCGGTCCCACACAGGACCTGTAGGCGCTGGCTCACACAGAACCGCTGAGTGCTGACCCACATAGGATCGGATCCACACAGGATCTGTAGCACTGATCCACGTAGGATCGGTGAGTGCAGTAGTTGTCGCAGTCCACTGAGGATCCTTGCAAAGTTATCGTCGCAGTCCACTGAGGATCTCTGCACAGCCGTCGTCGTAGTCACAGTAGCAGTCGCAGCCAGCTCTAGGGTTCCCGCACACAGCAAGCTCGTTCGGGAGGGTCCGCTCCACGAGCCGAGAGGCTGATACATCAACTGACACAAAGTCCGAAGTTGATGTATCCAAAAGTTAGGTATCATCAACAAGAACTCAATGTCGCAGACGGCGCGTCAATCGGACGCCCGGTCTGAGAGTTATTGGCTTTTTCGTCCCAGGGGCCCGGTTGGTTTTTAAGGCAAAACCAACCCGACCGTACTCCACCTGCATCAAAAACTTGGGAGGTGTGGGCCAAAATATCAGTCTCACTTAGAGGAATTCAACAAAGTCAACGGCACATCAATCGGACGTCCGAAACTCAAGATATGAGTGTTTCCGCTACGAGGGCCCTATTGGTTTCGTGTACAAACCAACCCGGCCGAACACCAAGTATTCCGAAACCTTGAGTGCGATATACCAAAACGACCGTCTCGGTCCAAGGATCGTGTTTCCGCTGACGGCGTGTCGTTCGGAGGCCCGAAGCTCAAGTTACGGGCAAAAGACCGAAAACGGTCCAAAGACGGGGGGTCTGGGCCCGGGCCGAGCCGGCCCGACCCCCCCCCCCCCCCCCCCCCCCCGCCCCTGGGTCGGCCGAACTGGGTCAACCCAACCCGGTACGACCCAGCTGGACTCGGTCTGGTCTGGCCAGGGCGTGGCCTGGCCCGGCTCGGCTCGGCCGAGCGGCCGAGCAGCGTTGGGGGCCTGCTGCCCCCGCGTGACAGCACTACAGCCCCCGCGGGGGGCCGCCCTGGTCAACGGACGCGGCAAAGGCCGCATCCCGCATGTGCGCCGGACCCGCGCGACCGCGGGTCCGCTGGCGCCGCCGCTTCAGCCACGGAGGCCTTGTCCGGCGGCGCGCCGGGGCGCCGCCGCCTCCGGCTGCCGGCGCCGCCGGTGGCTTCCGTGGGCCACCGAAGTCGCTACGGTGGTCCGATTATGTTCCCGTCTGCGCCGCTGCTCCTCCCTGGACCCGTTCTTCTCTGCGGAATCATCAAATTTCCTTTGCGGCACGTTCCATCATCGCCCTCCAAATCCGCACAACAACGAAGAATGGCGGAGGGTTGTCGGGCCGTGTTTGTTAGGCCCGCACCCTCCGCGTTAGATAATAACAGTTGGGAGGATTTAATCAACACATAGAAAACATAACCAAGAACACTTTTCTTAAATTAATATTGTTCTTAAGAACCGGGTTCTTCATTTTGAACGGAAAACGATCACGGGAATGTAAAATATTCAATTAAAATCCCTACCTCATCAAGTGTCGCACGCGCGTTCTTCGCGGAATTGATCGTCGCGGAAGGAGGCGATCTTCGCGTCGCGGAAGGCGTCCCATCGCCGCGGAAGGGCGTCGAGTCGTCGTGGAATACGGTGCGCATCGAAGAACTCCGAGGTTCAAGAACATATAGATTTAATTAATAATAATTAAATCCATATTTTTGTTTTAAACCACAAAGAAATTTAAAGAACCGCAATCTCTCACCTCCACGGATGATCGAAGATTTTTGTTGCGGATTAAGGAACGTCGCCGAAGAACGTCACGGGAGAGGAAATGTCGGCGTCGCGGCACACGGTGTCACGTTGTCGATTTCCGCGGGTTCGGCGTTCTTCATCGGAGGCCGGTGTTCTTCGCGTTCTTCGTGTTCTTCACGATGGAGGATGAAGAATTCTTGGTTTCTGTCAAATCCTCTCAACGAGTATTTTTCCAGAAGTCTTGCGTTGGCCTTATTTTATTATTACGCCAACGGATTTCAAACGGGTTAAGAAATGATTAAATTAATTCATATAATTAATTCAACGAATAAAACCACCCAATTAATTGGTGCGTTAAGAATTTAAGAAAACGCGTCAGTTGACTTTCATAATGACGGGTTTTCGCGGGTGCGTTACTTAGTGGAAAAGAAACGGTGGGCTCGTGCGGGCCCCACCTCACAAATATCCTACTGAGGGGTAGGATATTTTTAGATAGCACCCTATTCGCAACCACTCAGCTTAAGTAGCTTTAAGTGGCTTCAAGTGGCTTCCATGTGGCTTAAGTGAAATAAAATAAAGTTTGTCGTACAAATTATTTTATTTCTTAACCTTAAGCCCAAAAATTAAAAACCACACCCGAGAAAACGCAACTCCGAAAAAGGGGTTTCTAAGAAAATACCGATGTTGTGATTCCATCGGTGCCCTCGGAATTTGATTCCGGGCACCGGTTCAAATGTTAGAAAAAAACGTTCGTCCGTTCACTGAACGTACCCGAGCCAAACTTCGGAAAATGATTCCGGGCACACCGGACCTCGGAATCAGGTGCCGTCAGAAACCGCGTTCTTGTAAAATTTAAAAGAAAATTAAGAAAAAAAATTCCTTGAAATTTACGGGTCTTTACATTACTCCAACCTCAGGGCTTTACGTCCCCGTAAAGATACATCATAAACTAGGGAAACAAATGTGGGTACTGAGCACGCATCTGAGCCTCCAACTCCCAAGTGCTCTCCTGCAGGTTCCCGTGCTGCCATCTGATGCGCACTAGAGGAATCGATCGTCCACGTAGGACCCGCTCATGTTGATCCTCAATCTCCACTGGGACCTCTGCAATAGTCGCCCCATCATCCACGTCTAGCTCCCCATGGTCAATGATGTGCGTCGGGTCGTGCACGTATCTCCTCAGCTGAGATACGTGGAAGACGTCGTGCACCCGGTGCAACTGAGGTGGTAGAGCCAGGCGATAATCCACCTCGCCAATCCTGCTGAGGACCTGAAAGGGTCCGATGAAGTGTGGAGACAACTTGCCACCTCGGACAAATCTCTGTAATCCACATCGAGGTGAGACATGCAAGAAGACGTGGTCACCATCCTCAAACTCTAGTGGCCTCCGCCTCCTTTCAGCATAGGACTTCTTCCGGCTCTGAGCTATCCTCATCTGCTCCTGGATGACCGGGACCTTCTCTGTCTTGGCCCAGACAATCTCTGGTCCCACGAGTGATGACTCCCCAGGGTCTGTCCAGCACGAAGGAGATCTACAAGGTCTGCCGTACAACGCCTCGTATGGTGCCATCCCGATGGTGGAGTGGTAGCTGTTGTTGTACGCGAACTCCACCAAGGGTAGGTGGTCCTCCCAGCTACGACCAAAGTCGAGGACACATGCGTGGAGTATGTCCTCGAGAGTCTAAATGGTTCTCTCCGTCTGACCATCCGTCTGAGGGTGAAAGGCGGTGCTCAGACGTAGCCGTGTCCCGAACGCCTCCTGCAACCCCTTCCAAATCCGAGAAGTAAAGCCAGCGTCCCGATCGGAGATGATAGACGATGGCACACTGTGAAGCCGTACAATCTCCTGGACGTAGAGACGCCCCAAGCTCTCCACTGAGCCCTGCTCTCTGATGGGTAAGAAGTGTGCCGACTTGGTGCGCCGGTCAACAATCACCCAAATGGAGTTGTGACCTCTGGATGTGCGTGGAAGTCCAGTCACAAAGTCCATAGATATCCCGTCCCACTTACACTCCGGGACCTCCTAGGGTTGTACCAAGCCTGCTGGTACCTGATGCTCTGCGTTCACCTGCTGACAGGTGAGGTATCGAGAAACGAACTCTGCCACAGCCTTCTTCATGCCCGGCCACCAGTGTTGTCGTCTGAGGTCCTGGTACATCTTCACCACTCCAGGATGTACTGCCAAAGGAGAAGTGTGAAACTCTCTCAGCACCTCCTCCCATAAAGTGACTGGTACCAAGGTAAATCCTCTGAAAAAGACGTCATGCTCCGCTCCAAGGGAGAAACCATCAGGTTCCTGTCCCGAGGATATTTGTGCACGCCGCGTCTCACAGTCATCATCCCCATGTTGTGCCTCTCTAACCTGCTGTAGTAGTGGAGGGGTGACTGTGAGAGACTGAAGGAAGGCTGCTCCGTCCCTATCCACAAAGGATATCTGCAAGGCGGCTAGATGCTCTATCGCCTCCTCAAGTAGCTGGATGCCCATCCTCCTACTAAGAGCGTCGGCTACTACGTTCCCCTTCCCAGGAGTATAGACTATATAAAAGCCATAGTCCTGGAGGAACTCGAGCCATCACCACTGTCTCAGGTTTAGGTACTTCTGAGAGAAGATGTACCTGAGACTCCGGTGGTCAGAAAAGACTGTAAAGAGCTCACCCATCAGATAGTGCCGCCATGTCTTCAGAGCGAAGACCACTGCTGCTAACTCCAGGTCATGGGTAGCGTAGTTATGCTCATGCGGCCTCAACTGACGTGATCCATAGACAATCACGACCCGCTCCTGCATCAGGACACATCTGAGTCCTATCCCTGATGCATCGCAGTAGACTATGTATCCAACTACCTCCTCAGGAAACCTCATGATAGGTGCGCTGGTCAATCTCTGCCTCAGCTCCTGGAAGCTCTGCTGACATCTGTCTGACCACACAATGGGTTTCCCCTTCTTGGTCAAAGCTGATAGTGGCGCCTCAACTCTGGATAAGTCCGGCACAAATCTCTGATAGTATCCGGCTAGACCCAAGAAACTCTGCACCTCCATCATGCTCCTGGGTGGCTCCCAAGCTAGCACTGCCTCGATCTTCGCGGGATCCACTGCAACTCCCACCTCAGAAATGACGTTCCCCTAGAAGTGGACCTCACGTAACCAGAACTGGCACTTCGAGAGCTTTCCATAAACCTGGTGCTCTCGGAGTGTGTCTAGTACAACCCGCAAGTGGTAGGCGTGCTCCTCCTCCGTGGTCGAGTGCACCAAAATGTCGTCGATGAAGACCACGGAAAATCGATCGAGGTATGGCTGGAAGATCCTATTCATGAGGCTCATGAACACTGTTGGAGCATTGGTTACGCCGAATGGCATAACCAAAAACTCATAGTGGCCATACCGACACCTAAAGTTCGTCTTCTGCAAGTCCTCGTCTCGAACTCTGAGCTGATGATAGCCTGACCTGAGGTCTATCTTCGAGAACCACCGTGCTCCCTTGAGCTGATCGAAGAGGTCATCAATCCTCGGTAGCGGATACTTGTTTCTCACTGTCACCTGGTTCAGGCGACGATAGTCGACACACAGTCGCAAGCTCCCATCCGCCTTCATGGCGAACAATATCGGGGAAGCCCAGGGTGAAACACTGGGTCGGATGAACCCCTTTCCCTACAAGTCCTCCAACTGTACCCGCAGCTCTCGAAGCTCAACGGGGGCCATCCGATACGCTGGAGTGGATATCGGGGCTGTCCCGAGGTACAGATCAATATAAAAGTCTACCTCTCTGTGAGGAGGTAGCCCTGGAACGTCATCGGGAAAGACGTCCGCGTACTGATCCACCACTGCAGGAAAACTAGGATTCCGCACATCAACTACTCCAAGGATGAGGCTAGCCAACTGATGAGGGATGGGCTGTACCCTCCTCTGCGAGAGTCCCTCCTGTGCTGCAAAGGCTCCCTTCTCACCGGTGAAGGTGAACCTGCTCCCGTCGGTGCGCACACATCGCACCTTGCGCCTAAAACAGTCAATCTGAGCATGGACTGTAGATAACCAATCCATGCCCAATATGACGTCGTAAGGCCTCGACGCCGCTACAAGAAGATCCCAGCCGAAGATCTCGCCTCCTAGAGTAAGCTCACACTGCCGGCACCAGTGCGTAATCATCGAGTCTGCTCCCGTAGGAGTCTCTAGCCGTAAGGATCAAGCCAACAGCTCTGTCGGAATCTCCGTGCTCCGAACAAGGGCAGCGGCTATGAAAGAGTGACTCGCTCCTGTGTCTATAAGAACTGCAGTAAGGGTGGAATAGACACAGATCGTACCTCGAATCATCTCTGGAGCGCTGTGGTCATAGACCTCAACTTCCTGGAGTTGTGCCTGTCTCTGCCCACCATCTCCCTGTGGTCGAGGCGGACCTCCTGGTGGTGGTGGTGGCAGAGCCTCAAAGCATCGCCCACCACCTTCTGCTCGGCCAACTCCTCTGCCTCGTCCGCCTCCTCCCTTCGGACCGCCACGGTCGACCCTCTGCCTCTGCCTAGGTGGACCCTCCACCGTCTGCTGCTCCTCGGAACGACGGGTCGGGCAGTCATGAGCCATGTGGCCCTGCCCACCGCATGCGTAGCACTACCTGCCTCTCGAATGACTGGCTCCATGCTGTGTGCCCCGCACTGCTGATCCAGTGTCCTGAGATCGTCTACGAGAGGGTCTGGTCTGCCTGGAACCCTGAGTCATCCGTCGGCTACCTGTTGCTGAAGACTCCACTACCTGCCGCCCTGCGGTAGGTCTCGCTGCTGAAGTAGACTCAGCCAGAAAGCTCTCGATCAGAAGGGCTCGCTCTAGTACTCCTGCCTGGGTCGGGATGCTGAGGGAGATCAGCGATTCCCTAATCTTGTGTCTCAAACCCTGCTCAAAGGTCCGGGCCCGGAAGAAGGGGTCCCATACCATGTTGTTCAAGTAGCGAGAAAGATCGGTAATCCTCGCCGCGTACTAGGTGACCGTCAGGATGCCCTGCCGCAACTGAAGAAGCTCTTGGATGCGCACCGCACGGAGGGTGGCCGGGACGAACTCTGAGCGGAAGAGGCTCTCGAAGTCCGTCCAGAGAAGAGATGCCTCATCATGCACCTGGAGCATCAAGCTCCACCATCGGCCCGCTGCTGCGTGCAGTAGGATCACCGCGAGGATCACCATGAGGTCTGCTGGTGTCCTCACTAGCCTGAAAACGCGTACGACCACCTCCAGCCAGTCCTCGGCTGCCTGGGGGTTCATCTCCCCACAAAACCTGGGTGGTCGTTGGCGCTGGAACTCGTGCATAGCTCCGAGGCGACGTGCATCATCAGCGGTCGTGGCGGGGAGCATTGGTAGCTTGGCGGGTAGAGGTACCGCCGGTGCCTCCGCAGTCAAAGGGCCCTGTACCAAGGCCTCGTCGCTCGGTGGGCTGTCGTCGCGCTCCACTCTCGGAACCCTAGCTGGCTGCTGTTGTGGGTCCATCCTGAAAAGCAAAAAAGTGTGCCACGGTCAGAACAGTATACCTGGTGAGCTGATACAAGTAATCACGAATAAAACTTTAAAACACACAAGCAATCAATGTTTTCTTGCATTAAGTCATAAATCAGAAGTCAGGGTCCTGGTGTACGGATACGTCGGCCGCCGCACCAACACTGGACTCCCTGGACTGATAACCACACTCAATACGCTAAACACTATTGCTTCACATAGAAGAAAGATCAGAGTCTGCGGTAGAACCGAACTCCTCTGATACCAATTTGTCACGACCCACCCTCGAGGCCCGTGCCGTGACTACCCCAAGCCCGCCTTCCATAGGCCAGGGGATGGCGAATAGCACTAAGGCGTAAATCCCGATAAACAGGGAAGGCATTGCCTTTATAAAGTAAACAAGCACCACAGAGTAAACAAGTGGAAAAGTAGACACTAAGTAAAAACTGTAACAAGCTGTGCTGAAAGTAAAAGGGGCCGGAAATACAAGACCAACTGTAAAGTACAACTGAAAGGGGAAAACAACAACTGAAAAGAAAAGCCGCAGCACCGAGCCGTCTTCTGGAAGTCCCACCTAAAGGGTGGGTACAGATAGCCTCTACTGCTCCTCGGGTCCACCTGACTGCTCCGAGTACGTCCCGCCTAGTGGTCCACCTCCAGGTACCGTCCTGCTCCGCAAGCCTCCACCATGATCAGCGCTGTCCGTCGTCTGCAACCAACACAACGTAGTGCGGGCATAGCCCGTGCAGGGGTGAGTATAAGATACTCAGTAGGGACCCCGAGACCCCCGATGGTCTCCCAGAATCCACAAAGGATAAACCACAAAGGAAAGATACAATCACGAAGTAACAACCGACACTGCTTAGGTATATTCCCATACATATACCTAAGTCATCAATTCCGGTTCGGCTCCAACATCCGAGCCCAAGCACAACCCAGTCCACACAGGAAAGAAAAACGTAAACCCACACAGGATAGCACAACACAATCCACGAAGGAGAGCAAAAGTAATCCACATAGGATTGCTCAACACAATCCACAAAGGAGAGTAAATAGTAAATCCACACAGGATAGCTCAACACAATCCACAAAGGAGAGTAACACAGGATTCAGCCCACACATGTATACTTCTTGTATGACGATAAAATGATCACTGATCCGTCTAAGTCGTCGGATCCACAAAGGATCGAAAGGTACTAACCCCCGTAATGACCCACACAGGATCGGACCCACACAGGATCAATAGGTAACTAACCCCCGCAAAGACCCACACAGGATCGGGCCCACACAGGACCTGTAGGCTCTTGATCACACAGAACTATTGAGCGCTGAACCACACAGGATCAGATCCACACAGGATCTGTAGCACTGATCCACGTAGGATCACTGAGTGTAGTAGTCGTCGCAGTCCACTAAGGATCCCTGCACAGTCGTCGTCGCAGTCCACTGAGGATCTCTGCACAGTCGTCGTCACAGTCACAGTAGCAGTCGCAGCCAGCTCTAGGGTTCCCGCACATAGCAAGCTCGTTCGGGAGGGTACGTTCCACGAGCCGAGAGGATGATACATAAACTGACACAATTTCCGAAGTTGATGCATCCAAAATTTCCGTATCGTCAATAGGAACTCAATGTCGCAGACGGTGCGTCAATCGGACGCCCGGTCCGAGAGTTATTGGTTTTTTCGTCCCAGGGGCCCGGTTGGTTTTTAAGGCAAAACCAACCCGACCGTAATCCACCGGCGTCCAAACCTCGGGCAGAGTGAGCCAAAAGATCCGTCTCACTTAGAGTAACTAAACAAAGTCGACGGAACGTCAATCAGACGTCCGAAGCTCAAGATATGAGCGTTTCCGCTCCGAGGGCCTTGTTGGTTTCGTGTACGAACCAACCCGGACGAACCCCAAGTATTCTGAAACCTTGAGTGTGATATACCGAAATGACCGTCTCGATCCAAGGATCCTGTTTCCGCTGACGGCACGTCGTTCGGAGGCCCATAGCTCATGTTACGGGCAAAAGACCGAAAACAATCCGAAGACGGGGGGTCTGGGCCCGAGCCGAGCCGGCCCGACCCCCCCTGGGTCGGCCAAACCGGGTCGACCCGACCCGACTGGACCTAGTCCGGTCCGGCCAGGGCGCGGTCCGGCCCGGCCGGCCGGCCCGGCTCGGCTCGGTCGAGCGACCGAGCAGCGCGGGGGGCTCGCTGCCCCCGCGTGACAGAATCGCGGCCCCCGCGTGGGGCTGCCCTGTTCAACGGACGCGGCAAAGGCCGCGTCCCGCGTGTGCGCCGGACCCGCGCTGCCGCGGGTTTGTTGGCGCCGCTGCCGCCGCGGCTTCAGCCGCGCCGCCGGTGGCTTCCGCGGGCCACTGGAGTCGCTCCGGTGATCCGATTCCGTTCCTGTCTGCGCCGCTGCTCCTCCCAGGACCCGTTCTTCTCTACGGAATCATCAAATTTCCTTTGCGGCATGTTCCGTCGTCACCCGCCAAATCTGCACAACAACGAAGAACGACGGAGGGTTTTCGGGCCGTTTTTGTTTGGCCCACACCCTCTGTGTTAGATAATAACAGTTGGGAGGATTTAATCGACACATAGAAAACATAACCAAGAACAATTTTCTTAAATTAAGATTGTTCTTAAGAACCGAGTTCTTCATTTTGAAGGGAAAACGATCACGGGAATGTAAAACATTCAAATAAAATCCCTACCTCGTCAAGTGTCGCAAGCGCATTCTTCGTGGAATTGATCGCCGTAGAAGGAGGCGATCGTCACGTCGCAGAAGGCGTCGTGCAGTCACGGAAGGGTGTCGCGTCGTCGCGGAATATGGTGCGCGTCGATGAACTCCGAGGTTCAAGAACAAATAGATTTAATTAATAATAATTAAATCCATATTGTTGTTTTAAACCACAAGGAAGTTTAAAGAACCGCAATCTCTCTCCTCAACGGATGATCGAAGATTTTTGTTGTGGATTAAGGAACGTCACCGAAGAATGTCGCGGGAGAGGAAACGTCGGCATCGCGGCACACGACGTAGCGTTGTCGATTTCCGTGGGTTCGGCGTTCTTCATCGGAGGTCGGCGTTTTTCGCGTTCTTTACATTCTTCACGAAGGAGGATGAAGAATTCTTGGTTTCTGTCAAATCCTCTCAACGAGTATTTTTCCAGAAGTTTTGCGTTGGTCTTATTTTATTATTACGCCAACGGAATTCAAACAGGTTAAGAAACGATTAAATTAATTCATAGAATTAATTCAACGAATAAAACCTCCCAATTAATTGGTGCATTAAGAATTTAAGAAAACGCGTCAGTTGACTTTCATAATGACGGGTTTTCGCGGGTGCGTTACTTAGCGGAAAAGAAACGGTGGGCTCGTGCGGTCCCCACCTCACAAATATCATACCGAGGGGGTATGATATTTTTGGATAGCACCCCATCTGCAACAACTCAGCTTAAGTAGCTTTAAGTGTCTTGAAGTGGCTTTCAAGTGGCTTAAGTGAAATAAAATAAAGTTTGTCGTACAAATTATTTTATTTCTTAACCTTAAGCCCAAAAATTAAAAAACCACACCAGAGCAAACGCAACTCCGAAAGAGGCGTTTCTAAGAAAATACCGGTGCTGCGATTCCATCGGTGCCCTCAGAATTTGATTCCGGGCACCGGTTCAAAAGATAGAAAAACCCACTCGTCCGTTCACTGAACGTACCCGAGCCAAACTTCGGAAAATGATTACGGGCACATCGGACCTCAGAATCAGATACCATCAGAAATTGCGTTCTTGTAAAATTCCAAAGAAAATTAAGAAAAAAATATCCTTGAAATTTACGGGTCTTTACAACATGGACATGGATGATAAACATAACCCCTGTAAATACTTACGAATAAATAATCTTGGATAACAACGAGATTGGAATAATTATCCCTTACATTATGTCCAATTTCTTCCGTATTCTTCTGAGACTCTTCTATAGTGGATTTAAACATATTATTAACTTTGATAGAACCATAATAATATTTATGATATGATATATGATTCACTTATGACTTTATATTACCCGTTCACTTATCAATTCTGTGTTAAAGCAGCATTTTGGGTAAAATCGTTTTATTTAGCATCCGTGTTTTGACTTGTAATTATTTATATGATTACTTAGATCATGATTACTTACTTCCAGATTGTAAAACATGATTTACATATATTAATAATATAATATATTGATAAATGGAATGAAATACACCATTCATGGAGACGGTAGGCCGTATGTACGCATGAATGATGTTTTCCTTTCCATATTAAATTGAATGGAAGTAAGTAGATGTCATATATATATATATATACACATAAATCCAGTAGAATTATTATGTCATATATTTTATTATTATTCAATATATATATAATTCATAATCATTCTTCAATTGTTAACATGAAAAATGAATCTCATCGCGTCGTGGAGATGGTAATCCGTACGTATGCACGAGCGATGATATCGTTCCCATAATTATTGAATGGTATTTAAGTGGATGATGGAATATCACAAAATTAGTATCTTGTTATAAAAATAATATATTGTTATTCTTTAAACCATTATACCCATCCATGCAAGGTGGTGGTGGAAGACAGATTACACGACGGCGTGGAGACGGTATTCCGTACGTACGTACACGTGGTGATTTCATTTTCCGTAGGATGGATAGAAGGTGAAATAAGGTTTTACCATATTTATAATAACATATCAGTATATTATTGAAACTGATGTTATTACTTTATAATGAAAAAAATAAAAAAGAGAATGTAGAAGGAGAAATAAATTTGAAAGAATCGGTAAAGGATATTACCTCTTCATCGACGCACCTCTTCTAAACATACTATTAGGGCACTAAAGTTGGTCTATGAAGAATACCAATACCTCTAGAATGTTACTATGTAATTGGAGAAGAGAAATGGATAGGTTTTGGCCAAGCACGAAGGCTCAAAATTAAGTGAACAGAAGAGAGAGGAGGTGCCCTTTTATAAGAGAGGATAGGGGCACTTTTGGAAACCTCTACAATATTAATTTATAATAAACTCAAAACCCACCTAAAACCTCCAAAATGACTCAAATTAGAATATGAGATGATATAGGGTTATAATATCATTATAAAATGAAATTTAGACATGTTGGGAATTTATTTTAAACCTTATCAACATGATTTATCCTTATTAAATCTATTTAATTTTATTTGTGGTAATAATATTCTAAATTTTATGTTGTCATGAATATTTACTTATGTGTTTTGAATTTTCCATAATTGGATACATTATGAAATTTTAGACCATATAAATTTTAGTTTATAATTTTTATATATTTTTGTGATTTTTTAAACAATTTAATAATATAATATATCAATAGTGTCAATTATGAGACTATTCATTCATTTGAATTTAAACAAACTCCAAACAGAAGATATTATCAAACAAAAATATTTAATATATTCTTAAAATGTCATATTTAACAATAATATTCATGGATCACAGTAAATAGTTTATATATTAATTATTTCTATATTTTTAAAATCAATTTATTTGATATTTCATTCAATAAAATAATTTATACGTCACTATTCTGTCATCATCAATGATAATTATTCAATCCCTAAAAATGAAAAATAAATTCACATGATGTAGATAATTATATTATATTTCTTGAGACTATTTATGTGTGGTGTTTTATGAAGTTTATCATGAAATTAAAATTATTACACTTATAAGATATAAGAGACTGACATGTTGTCATTTTCTTTGGTTTTAATAATAATTATATCATTTTCATTGTCAAAAGACCATGAAATGAATATATTCTGACTCTTATGTGATATGGGTCGACTTTAATACATCCAAATGAATTTTTTAAGGTGTTAGGGTAATTTTATAATCTTATTTTTACCCTTAATTACCTGATTTACCTTTAACTCTAGTAAATAATATTTACCGTAGTTACTATTCGTAATGTCTAAAAATAAAAAGTATCCAATTACAATAATTTGGACATACAGATTCTAAATATGAAATCCATTTTTCAAAATTCAAAACATATAAGTTCTAGTAATTAATATAAAATTAATCTCGTTGTTAAGAAAACTGGTTTTAAAAGTTTAAACATTGAAAAATATTGAAATATTTTTACCTATGAACTGAGTGTATAATTTACGATAATGACTTAAATTATATTAAATGGAAAAAATGTATTCTAATTCTAATTTAAAACCATTCAGTATTATAATTTAACCATATAATTTATCTCAATTAAAATTTGTTTTTAATAAAAATTTAGCGTATTTTTACTATTCATCAAATTATGAAGGTTATCAAAATAATGTCAAAAATCTATCCAAAGAAAATTTTTATATCCCAATTCAAAAGAATTAGTTTTATTTGTAAAATTGAACTTATAAACAGGTCAAAACTAGATTTACAGTGGGTGCGCCAACAAAAGGCGACAAAACTGCATTTTTTGATAAATAATTATTTTACCCAAAAAAATTATATTGTTCTCATACTGTGTTCTTGATAATGTGTAAGATGAATAATGATGTTCTAAAATTAAAAATGTGGTTAATAATATTCCTAATGGCTAGTTCATAATAATATTATAACAATATATCGTTGTTTAGTGAAACGCAATATTGCGTACAACACACGCTATTGAGGATGGCCACTCTTGCATGCAACACAATCCAAGAATAGTGTTTTCCTATAATAAATGCTAATATGGTGTTTTTTATAGATCAAGATAATATTGGTGTAGCGTACAACACAAGAAATCAATGAAATTAAAATGAATATTTCTCAAAAAATATCAGGGTGTTATATTCTACCCGCCTTAAAATGAATTTCACCCTCGAAATTCGTCGGGGTTATAAATGGTTTACTACATGAATTTTTCTTTCATAGAAACCCACATCGTAAAAAGGAATACCAAAACATAATTTTAAAAAATAATTTAAAAAACATAAAGGTTACCCAAATTAACTCATTACTAGGCTTCCACATAAGAGAACATATGTGAAAATATGGATATGGAAGAGAAATCTAACCATCATGTTCTGATGGAGAGTAGTAGAGAACATGGCTATGAAAAATCCAACAATCACAAAGACATAAATTTGTGATGATCTAAGGTAACATCTAATTCATCATATATAAGGGTATTAGGGCAATGTTTTTGGTTTTGAAGATTATTTCTCTATAGTTGATGTATTTTTGCATAAGGATAAATACTTACTAGATTTCTGTGTAATGTCATCGTTGGTCATTCCATGAACAATTTCTGCTTCATCTTTTATTTAAAGAAATTAAGTTGAAATTGTCATTCTTGAAGTGTTAGAAGATCAGGCGATATAATGATAGGTTATTCCATCGGCCTCAAAAAGTTAGAAAAAGTTATTATATATACATAAGGCCATCTGTGGTTAGATTAACCGTATATGATTCCAAAAATGGACTTATACTTCAAATATCATAGCTCATAACAAAATAAAACTAATTTCTACTAACCAGGGACTTTCTGTAGTCCAGTGGTAGGCAAGAAAGGCCTACCGCGCTTCAGTTGTGGGTTTGATTCCCACATCCTTGTCCGACACGATGAGTTGTTTCCCATCCTACGGGTTGTCCTTTTTATAAAAATATACTATTATTACATTCTAGAAATAATATTTAAACAAATGTATAGACTTAAATAATACTATTTGATGTCCAACTTAATCCATTCCAATCTCTAGGATTATTAAACATACTTATGTCCAAGCTCATAGTATAAAGAAAATGATTACTAGAAATGTCATATAACAAACATGTGAATACCATCATTAATCCCCCATATATGATAAGATATATCGTGTTGGTCATATTCCAAACATGTGAATACCTTAATCAGGTCTTCTCAAGAAAAATTAATACCCATTGAACCTTAGTAAAAACATGAATGCTGTCAGAAGTTAACTCTTTCAACATACAAAAATCCCAAATTTTCAATATATTCAAACCATGATATCACTTTGTCCTTATATCAGTCATAAGCTCATTAATACTATCAAACAAATTATTTTCTCCTTATCCCTTCATTGTGTGCATATTATATTCTTTCCAAAAATATTTTAATCACTTTTAATGCTTACTAGTACCATATAATTGTTGAAAATAGCAGTAAACTGATACATAGATATTCCATAATTCCATGATACTATAAATGAGATTCCACAACACTATTTTGGAATCCCGTTACATATAAAATTAATCATTCCACCACTTCGTTTTCATATTCAAAATCACCAATAGTGATCTCATGTGACTCCCTTTTTCCTTTTCCTTAAGAGGTTGTTGATGTCGATCATCATTAACTATTGGATTAGTGCATTGGTTAGCATAATGCCTCATTTCCATGCACTTGTAGCATTGAAGTGTTGGTGGTGCGTTCTCTGTAGTCTTTTCTTTATTCAAATCATTAGATACCATTTTCCCATTACTTTGACACCCAACTACTCGATGAACTTCTTTTACAAACTTAAAACATTTTTTAGTCCCTTAAAGACAATATCCACCAAGCTTCATTCCACAATTTGAGAATAAAGAAACATTCATCTTCTTTTCCCCATTGTTTGGAGATTTTTCCTTGAACTCCATCATTTGTTTTTTGTCAAAACCATGAGATGGATATGTTACCCCAACTTCTAGTTCTACCATGATTTCACAACACACAATTTCTTCATAGATACAGAGGTCTCTTATAGCTAATTCCCTTTGAAGACTTGGTTTTAAGCCACTGAAGAATCAATCAACATTACCTTTAGGTTGAATGATAAATCCAGATGCATACCTTGCATGCCTTGTAAAATTCACCTTGTATATACCAACAGATTCACCATCCTTTTTCTTAAGCTCAAGGTAATCTTTTTCCATCGTTGTTCAAAGAATAAGAGGTAAGTACTTATTGAAAAACATGTTCTTGAACTCATCCCATTCCATGGATTCAATTTCATCTTGGTGCCCTGTATTCTTAATTATAGTCCACCACTGGTCTGCTTCACCTTAAAAATGGTAAACATACAAAATGACTTTTTCCTGATCTGAACTTTTATGTATGGAAAATATCTTTTCAATGGTACTGATCCATTATGCAGCAACAAGTGGATCAAAAGACCCATTGAAAGAAGGTGGATGTTGCCTCATGAAGGAATCAATAGAATATTGTTCTTTTCTCTACTGATTTGGAAGTACAGAATGGTTCATAGCTTGTGTAAGTATGGAAATAAACTTTTTCACTCCATTTCCCATAACATTTGATTGTTCAATAGGACAATCATTCCATTCCCCAGTGTGTTGGTCATTAACACGGTTCCTTCGGGTTACAACCATTTTCTAAAACATGAAAAGAATAGTGTGAGATGAAAAATCATACAAGGAAAAGAATATAATAAAGGGGGAGTAACTTCAATATCTAAAATCATAGGTGATATCATAGTTTATTCATGATCTTTATCTTAATTCTAGGATTGTAACTTATATGTATACTTTACCTTAGGGACATCCCTAGACATACCTTAGAAATATCTCTAGATATCTCACTAAAGTTTTCACATCCTAGTTTCCAAAGGATAGCTAAACCTTTCCTCTGATACCAAATGTAGAGACCCAAGATTAATGTATATAGACATTACATAACATTTGTAGAATACTTAATACATAAAAAAAAGACTTCCAAGGACCGTAATAGTTTAGTTTCTTTGGAAACTCGGAACATAATCTTCTAATCATGGTGAAAGATATTCAATATCTCCCAAAAAGATATTCCCCTTTTTTCTTACCTAAAACCTTTCATTATAGACTGGGGAAAAGAAAACATATAAAGGGTGAGCTCGAATGCTCAGTAAGGGTAGGCATTGAAAAAATAAAACAAACCATATACATTTTAACTTAAAAACTTGAACATAATGTTTTACCTACAAAATCCTAAGAAATGACATAAAACATGGCAGTATGTATGGAAGAGATAAGAATGCAACATTAATAATGATAAAATAGCATCGAAATAAAACATGTAATTATGTAAAACCATTAATCACATGATATGATTTCCATATTATCCAAGGAATTGCTTCCAAGACCATCTTTGTGGACAATGTCCATTACTGAACTGGATTTACTTGTCATTCCAGCCATGTCTATCTCATGAGATATAAATCATTACCCAATCCATTAGATGGAGATATAGGTCCCACACATCTCCTAATGAAATCATTCTTATGCGTGACACAAAATAAACATAAATCATTCATCAAATCCCTAAGAATAAAATGGGTTTCATAAACTTCATCCCAACATAACATAATCCATATAAAAAAATGGATATCATTTCATCATAATAAAAATCAAACCATGTAAACAATAAAGGCATTATACTTGAAACATAATCATACAAAATAATGTAATATTGGATGGGAAATAGTTTTGATAAAACACTTGAAATGAATTCTTGACGAAAATAACCTTTCTTCTTTGAAATCATTTTTTTTCAAAATGCCATGAAAATTTAAAAGAATATAATTTCGTTTAAAATAATAATGAAATATTTTAGAAAAAGATTCATAGAAATAAGGTTTCATAAATTAGTAAAAATATGCACATGCTGTATAAGTTAAAAAACATTCTCCTTGTAATTTTGCAGGAAAGTCAAAAAGTACCTCGTATGGTAATGAAAAGAAAGATTCCTTCCATACTACATAGTAAAAGTAAAAAAGGGGTAATCATGGAATTAAAAATACATGTAATAATAGTAAAAATTTTATGAACTTTTTTTGGGAAAACATGGACAAGGATGATAAAAATAACCCCAGTAAATACTTACGAATAAACAATCTTAGATAACAACGATATTGGAATAATTATCCCTTACCTTATGTCCAATTTCTTTCGTATGTATCCCATACTCATTTATAGTGAGATTAAACATATTACTAACTTTTAATAGAACCATAATAATATTTATGATATCATATATGATTCACTTATGTCTTTATAATATCTGTTCATTTGTCAATTCCATGTTAAAGTAGTGTTTTGGGTAAAATCATTTCATTTATCATCCGTGTTTTGACTTGTAATTATTCATATGATTACATAGATCATGATTACTTACTTCCAGAATGTAAAACATGATTAATATATATTCATAATATAATATATCAATTAATTAAATGAAATACACCGTTCATAGAGACTGTAGGTCGTACGTACGCATGAACGTTGTTTTCCTTTCCTTATTTACTTGAATAGAAGTATGCAGATGATATATATAAATATATATATAAATAAATCCAGTAGAATTATTTTGACATATATTTTATTATTATTCAATATATATATTTTATAATAATTCTTTAATGGTTAACATGAAGAAGTAATATCATCGTGTCGTGGAGACGGTATTTCGTACGTACGCACGAGCGATGATATCATTCCCATTAATATTGAATAGTATTGAAGGGAATGATAGAATATCTCAGAATTATTATCATGTTATAATAATTATATATAGTTATTTTTTACACCATTATACAAATATAAGTAAGGTGGTGGTGGAAAATAGAATACCCCATGTCGTGGAGACGGTATTCCGTACATACGCACACACGATGATTTTGTTTTCCGTAGGATGGATAGAAGGTGAAATAGGATTGTTTCATATTTATAATATCATATCAGTATATGAGTGATAATTATGTTGTTACTTTATTATGAAACAAATAAAAAATAGGAAGTAGAAGGAAAAATAAATTTGAAATAATCGGTAAAGGATGTTACCTCTTCTTCGACACGCCTATTCTAAACCACCTCTTAGGGCACTAAAGATGGTCTTTGAAAAAGATTAAGACCTATAGTGTGTTTATATGGATGTGGATAAGATAAATGGACAGGGTTTGGTAGATATTGAAGGCTCAAAATTAGATGAAGAGAAGATGGAGGAGATGCCCTTTTATAAGAGAGGAGAGGGGTATTTTTGGGAACCACTAAAATTTTTATTTATAATAAACTCTAAACCCACCTAAAAACCTTCAAAATGTCTCAAATTCTACGTTGAGATGAGATAGGGTTATAATAGAATCAACCAATATAATTTAGACATGTTGGGAATTTATTTTAAACCTTATCTACTTGATTTATCCTTATTTAATATATTTAATTCTATTTGTGGTAATAATATTCCAAATTTTAAATTGTTATGAATATTTACTTATGTCTTCTGATTTATCCATAATTGGGAACATTATAAAATTTTCGACCATATAAATTTCAATTTATATTTTTTAAAAAAAAATTTGTGATTTTTAAACAATTTAATAATATAAAATATAAATAGTGTCAATTTTGACACAATTCATTTGTTTGAATTTAAATAAAATCCAAACAGACGATATATTTGAATCAAAATATTTAATAGATTTATAACATGTCATATATTTCTAGAAAATTCGTGGAGAACATTAAATAGTTCCTATAATATTAATTTTAATATTTATAATACCATTTATTTGATATTTCATTCAATAAAATAATTTATACATCACTATTGTGTCATCATTAATGATAATTATTTAATTCCAAAAAATTATAAATAAATTCAAATGATGTAGATAATTTTATTATATTTTTGGAGACTAGTTATGTTTGATGTTTTATGTAGTTTATCACTAATGTAAAATTATAACACTTATAATATATAAGAGAGTGACATGTTGTCACTTTCTTTGGTATTAATAATAATTACATCATTTTTATCGTCAAAAGTACATGAAATAAATCTATTCTGACCCTATGTTGATATGGGTATACTTTTATTCATCCAATAGAATTTTGGATGGTTTTAGGGTGATTTCATAATCTTATTTTTACCCTTAATTACCCGATTTACCTTTAACTCTAGTAAATAAAATTTACTGTGGTTATTATTCATAATGTCTAAAAATAAAAATGTAGCCTATTAACATAATTTGCACCTAATAATTCCAAATATGAAATCCATTTTTCAAAATTCCATACACATTAGTTTCGGGAATTAATTTAAAAATAATCACGTTGTTAATAAAACGGGTTTTAAAAGTTAAAATGTTGCAAAAGATTGAAATGTTTTTACCTATGAATTCAGTGTAAATTTAATTCTAATGAATTAAATTATATTAAATGGAAAAAATATATTCTACTTATACTTAAAAACAATTCAATATTATTATTTAACTATATAATTCATATTGATGAAAAAAGTTGTTTTTAATTAATATTTATTGTATTTTTACTATTCATCAAAATATGAAGGTTATCCGAATAATGTCAAAATTTTATCCAAAGTAAATTTTTATACCCTGATTCCCAGGAAGAAGTTTTATTTTTCAAATTGAACTTATAAACCAATAAAAAACAAGATTTACAGTGGGTTGCGCCATCAAAACGCGACAATGCTTCATTTTAAAAAAATACTTATTTTACCAGAAAGAATTATTTTCTTCTCATACAATGTTCTAGATAATGTGTAAGATGAATTATAATGTTATAAAATTCAAAATTTTGTTAATAGTATTCATATTGGATAGTTCATGATAATATTATAACAATATATCATTGTTTAATGAAACTCAATATAGCGTACAACACACGCTACTGAGGAAGGTCACTCTTGAGTGAAACAATAGCCAAGAGTAGTGTTTGTGTAAACTAAAAGCTAATACGGTGTTTCATATAGTGCAAGATAATCTTGGTGTATAGTACAAAATAAGACATCAATGAAATTAAAATGAATATTTCTCATAAAATCTCTGGGTGTTACATATTTTATCCCAAATTTTTGGGTAGAATAAATGATTTCGAACTTATGGATTGAGCCCAATAATTCAATCTTCATGGATGGTCCTTTTTCTTCATAGATTCTATGGGCTTTATTGTGTGGTTCATATTAACCTTCAAATATCAAAATTGGAAAATAATTACTTCTAATTATATCTTTTAAATTTAATTATAAATCCTAAAAAGAATATACATAAAATATGGATAAGAAAGGTGATAGTTTTAATTATAATGATAAACTAACTTAACTGGACTACTTCAACTAATTATCAAGAATTATATTTAGTAATAAAACATGACTATCTCAGACCAATTATGATATTTTACATGATATTTACTAAAAGGAGTATAAAATAATTTATGAATAAATGAATAACATCATACTCCCGAAAAAAGATATATAGTGAATAACATGTAACATTCCTAAATGAATTAGAGTTAAGACTGATAAAACTATTTCAGATTAAGTAACACATTAATAAACACCACATTAATAGTGATCTTGTAATTGAACATAAATTTAAAAAATTAAAGCATAAATTATGAAATGATATCTGAAATAAGAAATATATACCCCACATAAATAAAATTAGGTTTGTTGTACCAAACATGACTCATTGTGAGGAATTTGTATTGAAAACTATTACCTTGGTCCTAATTCATTTTGTACATTCACCAAACATATAAAATAATTAAATTAATATTATTACATACATACCCAAGAACCTTGTTCATAACTAAAATCATTTGAAATACTCTTTTATAATCATTATATACATATAAATATTTTTTAGTTTGATTTAATTTTCAACAGTGAGGGTAATTAATCATTATCACTTAGAAGGATATTAGTAAAAGAAATTTTATTATTCAATATTTTTAAAAATTTCGCAATTCAATGATAAATAAAGGTACAAGAATTTATTTCTCATGATAATTTAGAAATATATAATTCCATTTCATTGTATTTCTTGTTATAATCCACAACGATGAAATCAGTGAGGGGAATGTTTTAGTTTTTCTTAATGAATGATTGGTGATTTATTAATTAATTGTGTAAAAAATCATATAACATTATTAGAAACAAAAAAATTATTTATATTTTATTAACCCTGAAAATAAGTTATTATAATCAACCATGATATTACGGAATAAAATTGTTCAATCAGGTGGTTAGACTAAACCAAACTTAAAACTATAATGATTAATGGATGATTATGATGGGGGTTAGATGTAATGTCATTATAGTAGAACCACGATGATTTTATTTATTATTAATTATTTTGATAGTTTAAAATTTAATCGAAGTAAGAGAATTAATAATAAATATAAAAATATTATGTAGTATGAATAAAAGTGTTCCCTCTAAATCGGCTTTTTATAGAGAATTAAAGTTATAATAGTCATTTATTTATAATATTAATTTAATAATTCATAATTTTTATTTATATAGTATAAATAATAACATAAAACACATTTATATTTCCAAATACCATTTATACATCAACAATTTTTATGTGGTGATGAAAAAAAGTTTTATTCATGGAGGCGGTAGTCCGTACATGCGCAAAAGAAACATTTTTATTTTCTTGATTGAATGACAGGTGAATTGATAATTTTTATAAAAAATATATAAAAGATTTAAGTATATAATTTATATTAATATAATTAAATACAAATGGTAGAATTTCATTCAGGATGATTGATGGGAATATAAATAATAAAAGAAAAAGGGAAATTAATATATATATTGATAATTGGGAAGTTTCCATGAAATATCCTTTGTAAATGATGTAATTGATGTAGTTTATTGAAGAGGGGGGATAAAAAATGTATATATGGGATCTATAAGAAGTATATTGGTTTTTGTATTTGGGTAATTTATAAATTATTGTGTTGATTTAAGTTAGAGGAATTGATCAACTTTTACTCGTGAAAATAGGGGAAAATATTTGGAAGATAATTTTAGGTAATGGATATGAATGAAATTGTATTATAGTTATGAGATTTCGGTAGAGATATTGTAGTTGATAAATTTTGGTAAGACATTCATACCAAACAATGATTTCTAGATGGTGTGTGTGTCATTTTATATATTATAAAATCTGAGATACCTCATATACTCATTTTTCTTTTTATTAATATTAAATAAAAATAAACCATCTTAATTATCTTATTACTAAAAAAATATGAACCTTGTTACCGAATATTTTAGATGTATTTGGGATCCATCTAACATAATTCAAATTCTAAATAATATAAGATTGAGTTTTATATCAAAACATAAAATATAGAGGAAAATTATAGAAAAATTCTATTTTTGAATTATTCTTTTATCCTTATTTTTTATTAATTAAATGATATTTTATATTAGTTTTTGTTTTTAAACATATTCTTAGAGTTAGAGTCAAATTATTTTTATATAAAACTATTTTAATTGATAAAAACTAAATAAATATTCCAATAATAATTCTTTGAAAAAAATTATTTTACTTTTAACTCAGTAGTTATTATTTATCCTAAGTATCTTATTTTCAAAAAAGAAAATGTTAATTTAATATTGAAATGATTTATATATAATTGTTTTGAAAGTAAATTCTATTTTATCAAATAAAATTAATATGTTTAGGGAAAATTACTTTTGACATTTTCATGTATAAAAACTATTTTCTTGAAAAAGAACCCAAAAAAATATTCTTATGAAAATATTGTAATGATTAATCAAAAAATTATGATCATTGTTTGAAATAAATATTAAAAAAATTTATAATTATCTATTTAATTAAAATTGTAAAATATAATGGATAAATATTCATATCCAAATATATATTTTTGAAATGTTTACTATACTTTACTCTTACTTCCTATCAATTACTAATTAATTTATAGGTACATTATTATTTCTATTGTAAATATATTTTATTATTATATATTCTTAATATACATAGTTTAACAAAATTAATCACCACTTATCAACAAATATATTTTAAAGCATAATAAGATTTTATTTCTTGATTTTGGTATACTAATTTATTTTTTTCATATTAAAAGTAGCTCATATGTTCTTTATATAATTATTTTATATTGCACTTACATATATTCATTTCTATTTATTCAGCATCTAGGTTTTTAATGGGCATACTTATGTACTTATAATTTATCAAAAAATATCTTGATTTTATTTATGTATGGTGTTACAGGTGGAGAAATATAAAAAAATGTTTATCTTATTCAATCTATTATATATTAATTTATTAGGGTATTAGATTCTCACACACGTAAATAATCACATCCTGGAAATTTTAATTATTATTAGTTGAAGAAATTAGGTGTGGGTATTCCTAAAATATTCATACATCAGGGTATAAAATAAAATAATCCATCTATTATACTCTCTTATGACATATTAATTTACTTATATTTCATGAAATGATATATCTATTCATAAAATCATATCAACGAGTATCTATATATCCTATTCATTTATTCACTATGATATAACTTTCTTAAAACAATATGAATATCTAAGTAACTAAACCATAGAAAATTTGTATATTTCTCTGAAAATTAAAACTATACTTAACCCACAAATTCTAATAACTAATATTTTATAATGTCACACACTATTCACTATATATCATAATCCCCAAACTGGGATGAACTTATCAAAAAATATCATGAATCAATAATCAATCACTCAGTTTCCAATTACAATCTAGATTACTTATTCAAAATAAAACCACTCTTTGAAATCTCAAAATCCGGGGTATATTAATATTAATATTTTCCATACATTTATCTTGGATTCTCAATTAGTTTTCCCAAAAAATATAACCTTTTAATAAAAGTGCTTTTCACCATTATTGATACCATTTATTGTATTTTCAATACATTTAATGAAAAAATAATAATGATAAATACATATATTATTCACATAATCCTCATAAAAATTACAATACACAAGAATATATTTTATAACTATCACTTATTAATTAGAATAGATAAAAGCTTCATGATTGAAAAATTATCAATCTCACTACCTTTTGTAAGACCATAAAACTCTCTATTTCAATCTTGATAGGAAAATAATAATATTTAATTGTATTTTATTATTCTCTCCAATTATGTTATAAGACATTGTCATTAATATCATCATACTTTTCTATAACCCATTTTCATAGTCATGTTTCAACAAAAAATCTAAACCTCCAAAATATGAATATGAAAAAATCAATCCAAATATTTCTACCCTTATGACACATTATTTAATAAATTATACTTTAGGATCAACCTTTGATTATATGTTATAAATCATTAATTATCAATGTTTATTCTTCTATTAGGTTTTCTATACAAAATATATTTAAATCCCATATAACATTTCATAAGAAGATTTTTAATTAACAAAATCATATCCCATGGTTGTGTAAATTTAGGTGTGTAGAGTGGAATCTTTGTGACACAATTCAAAAATTACTCAATAGAAATAGTTTTATAATATTTATATAGGCCATAAAACAATTAATATAGCATATAAAATTTTTTCTATGAACTGTGGGATATATTTTCATCAGTAGAGTGTTATACCCATGGTTTTATTTGAAACCATTGTTATTGACCCAGAAAAAATTTGATTACCCATTCTTTTTAGTAAACCATTACAATAGATGTAAACTAGTTTTTTGTGTATCCAAGGGTATAGAATGGTATACAAAAGAGATATATAATAATGGTTTACAGAACAATTGATATAGCTTCCTCTCCTAATAATACATTTCAAGTGCATCCATCCCCTATTTTGGAAAGTGTAAAAAAATAAAAAAAATATTACATATTTAATGATGTAAAATTATTATATATATATATATATATATATTTATATATATCATTTAACCATGATGTTACCAAATAATTTCATACCATTTATAATCATATAAAATGCATATAAAAACAAAATAATCAATTAGTTCAAGTCAACAAAACCACATCCATGCATTTGTTTCTTTTCTGTTATCACAATATTAGAGGGGACCAATATCTATATCGTCACCACAAATTGTATCATAATTATCAAAAATTCCTTTGATGCAAAATCATCTTCATTATCATCAGCTCGACCACCACTACGAGCCTCATTGACATGACTCGGTGCATCATATAAATGTTTTGATGTTTCCGTAAATGAATCAAAATCATCATCATCCTCTGATGGATTTGATGGACATATAACTAAAATAGATTCCAGGAACTATTTAGTGACTAGTTTATCTATTTCACACTCATGTATTTCTATTTTTTGTCCTCAAATTCTTTTGTATTGGAATTTTTTATATTGGTGTTGGGAAATATTTTAGAGGTGGTTGATGATGGCCAATACATAGTGGGAATGATTCTTTTCAAGTTCCAACTACAGACTCTCCTATAGAGTTTTTTAACAAATATATATCTCAAATGATCATTTGGACTGGTGTTATCATGATATTTCTCATTGGGTGCCTCTCGATAACACTTTGGAAAATATAAATAACATTTATAATTAGGAATTGAGTGTCAAATTTTTTAATATAAATAAAAGTATTGAAATATTTTATTTTGTATATGAATTTACAAAACTTCCATATTTTATCCTCATACATAGGAAAATAAATTCCTCTGAAGGAACACATCCATAGAAGTACAATGTTTTTTAAATAAAATTAAATTGATTACTATAATAGTACATAATTGGATAATATGAAATTGATAAAAAAGGAAAAAAATCAATTTTGACGGCAATTGAGATCAATCATATAATCACATCAAAATAAAACATTCTCATATTATATTATGTTATAGTGGATAGTCAATATATGGAATTAAAATAAATTATCATATTTTATTAATCTACAAGATAATGAATCTAAATAAGATTATGTGAAATTCAGGTTCTAATGTGGAACATAGAAAGTGGAAAGAAATATTTGATTATTAATACATGTGAGAAACGCATTTCAATTTATCCAATTTAAGATGTAAATGATTTAAAAAAATGTTGATTGAATTAAAATTTATTATTTTCATAAAATATATACAATGAAGAATAGTGTAGAAGGAACAAATATTATTAATTAATATGATGTTAACTAAAACCATACTAGGGCATTTCAATCTATATATTATAGAATAATGTCGTGAATGAGGATATTAAAGTATTATACAACTATAAATGATGCATGATTTTGATATAATAAATACCATTGTCGATGGAGATGATATAAGATGGATATTGGATAAAGGGGATTCGTTTATTGGTGGAGGCATGGACAGAGGGAGAAATTTGGATCTCTAGGAGGCTAGGACGTACTAGTGGAGGTCCAAATGGAGGGTCCTTTTAGATTGTTATAGTATTGACATATATGCATAATAATTGAACCATTTTTATACTAATGATGTGGAATTTTTCATCAAAATTATATGGATAAAATTTTCTCAATTTTAAGAATAATTTTCTCTACTTATAGAGGTCTTTATCTGCAATTTTTCAATTATAATGGATCAAAATTATAAGAAGTTATTCAGGTAAATCTATATCAATGATGTTAATGTACATAATATATTTATAATATAAAGTATTTTTTTAACACATAATGGATATATATCTGTTACATGGAATACAATAGTTGCTGGGTGGGGAAAAATCAAGACGATTAGAGAATTAAACTTGTTCCATAAATTTGAAATATGTGTGTTGATATTAAGAGACATCGGTGGAGAAGTAAAAAACGAATATAAAAAAAATTTGATATTATTTTCGAATTTTGGATCTGATCTGGAATCTGTAATCCAATCCATTTAATATTATATGTATAATAGATATATAGAACTATGTATTTGGATCAATTCCAAAAAAATATGAAGCAATCTATTGACCATTTAACTCCTCTTACTGTATGCAATTTTATTATTTACTATATTTTTGAAAAAATTTATATATTAAGAGACTCATTGTAAAATTTTAGTTTGAATATTATATTCCATGAACAATATAATAGTGCACTTTATAATTTTTTTATTTGTACACCTTAGAGAGAGATTCAAGAAACAAGAAAATGAATTTTAATTTTAACATTAAATTGGGTATAGGAACTCTTTTTCAATCATATGATACTCATTATATTTTTCAGTATTATAGTTATTTTTTGTTATATGGAGATATTTGAGTTATTTGAAAATAATTTATAATTGTGTTTTATTGTATGTAATGGATGGAAAATGGGGTTGTTCAAATAATATCATGACCAATGAAAATATTATATTCTATGATTATAAATTAAATATAAAAAAGAGATATGACATCATTTTATGAAAGTATACACAATGAATGTTGAAAAAAAATAATGGAAATTTCATTACGTTCATATGATTACTTCATATGTTTAACCAAGATAAAAAAATACTAATTTTATTTTTAAAGGAACATGTTTTAGACTTCATAATGTTTTATTAAATATTTTTTAATCATATAGATATTTGTAAGGAACATTTTCATACCTCGTATGGTTTCTTATTGAACATAAAATTGTTGAAAATGAACAACAGAGGTTTCATTGATAGAAATTTGGTGGTTGTCTCCAAGAGTTCATAAGGGTCTTCACATTTATGAATACATCATTGATCAACTTTGAATTGTTTAGACAAGGTAAATTTTACTGTTTTTATACTTTTTTAAAAACATATACAATCTCGGAATCATCTATATAAGGTTTCTTGAGTTTGAGTGTTTTCCAAATCCTATAAAAGAGGATACATTCTGTAAATCCTTGTAAATGTGAACATTAATTCCAGTGTAGAATGAATTAAAATTTATATAATTTTTATAGTTATTTATAGATAATATTTTAAGTCATATTTCATCGTAAATGGAGAAATTTTAAATGTTTTTTGGGGTGAATTAAAAAAAATATCTATTGGATGGAAGGAAAATATCAAGATGAAAATAAAATCATTTAATTTAAATATTTAAAATATCCAAAAATTTATAAAAAGGATTCAATAACTTTTTTCGGGAGATATAAAAACACTGATCCCCCTCTCAGTGTTCGTCTCCCTCCATGTGATCATAATTATTTCATTATAAAACTCAATTGGTAAAATAATTTACATGGTTACTCCAATTTTCTTGTATTGTTGTTCTCCCCAATGAGTGAATATATATCATATAGTTCCTTATCATTTTGTTTTTTCAATATATCCTGGAAAATAAAATTTAACAAAATTAAAAAGAAATAAATTTTTAATACATACTATTAATTTATAAGAATACTTTAAACTCATTATTCTTCCAATATACAATAATTTCTGGGTATTTGGTTACTTTAATGTTGTTGAATATATGTACACCATCTAACTCAGAGCAGACCATACTCTTCTAACCAGTATAGAACTCATGCTCATATAATCAACATAACTATATATGTTCTATCAACAATATGACCTTACTATCTATATCATCAGTAATGAAAAACCAACAATGTGATAAAAATATTAATTCATATAAAAAAATAATATATATATATATATATATTTAATAGTTTTTCTAACACATATCTTCACCCATGAATTCTACATCATTACATTACCTATATTCCACCAATATTCTAGTTTCACTAGAAGGATATCACTATACTTTGATTAGGATGAAATGAAGAAACTAAATTTTCTGTCATTTTTATATATCAATTTATTTTTTATCATTGTAATCAACCATTATTTTTTTGATGATTCAAGGATTCATGCATACAAGTTATTTCACTTCACCAATTATAATATCCAACTTGATAATAGAAATCAGAAAACATAGACTTAATTCATAGTACAAATGGAAATAAATTACGTGATATAATTTAAAAAAATTACAAAATCATGATCCATGATGATTAGTAGGGTCAAATTGATCTATGTGAAATTTTGAATTAGTAGCTTATGAAATATTTACATTTTCCAATGTATGTACTAGGTCAATACATATAGTGAAGTGGAATATAAAGGATCACAATCATCAAATTGTGGACATGTAGTACAAAATAAAGGTATCATAGATATGGATTCATAATGCTTGAATGATTTGGGATAAGTCATGGGATATGAATGTGGTATATGTGGAAAAATACCTAGTGTTAGTGTAGACATGGTATGATATGTTGAACCTAAATATTATGATTATAGAGGAATAGGGAGAATATCCTTGAAGGCTTGTGTAGAGGGAGAAAAAGGGTGTTACTTTTGATGTAAGATGGAATGTATTGGTATAAATGTGTATGATGGGGATCTATGTTACTATTGGATCACCCCATCTGAAACCCCTATGACCAGGACGAGGATAGATCATCTCTTGTTAATAATAAATTTCCTAAAACATTGATAACAAAAAATAAGATGACATTAAATTTAATGAAGAATAAATAAATTAAATTTATAATACTCTCTAAGGGAAACATGGGAGGCATAACTAGTACATGCAATAGTCATCCATTATCAAATGGTATATATCATTGAATTTATCGAATATATTTCAGAATCTCTATAAATATTTATTATACATTTTTAGAAACTGTTTTAAAATACTCAATATAAAGTATATAAGTAAAATAAGACATAAACAATATCATAACATGTTTCTTGTAATGATAATTTAAACCCATGTAATTAATTTTTAAAAAATACATTTTAATAAAATTTTATTGAATTTAAATAATTCTAATTAAATGTGATGCAGAAAAACTAAAGGAATATACCATTCAAAATAGAAACCAAATTAAAGTAATTAATGTATTACAACCCTGAGGAACTCCTATTAATATAAAAGAAATAAAATTTGAAAATATTTGATATCATCTAAATATTACCCACATATAAGTGGGTTTCATCATCAATTCTCACCATCAGGAATTTTATGAAATTAAATATATTATTTTGGTCAACACCAATTGGGACATAATGGTGAAAATTTAGCCCCCACCATTATAAAAAATTATCCTTGGAATTACATAAATAATGAAATCATTATCAGGTATCAGATAATATTTCAAAAAAAACAAATTTTTTTCATTTATCCCAAAATATGTGGTTCATTGATATATAAGAACTAATTCATTTCAATAAATCTAAATCTATAGTAATCAATAAAAAACAATGTCACATCATTGAATAAAACCATTTAAATTTTATCATAATGAATTTAGAAGGAGAATCATTATACAATAACAATATTTCCTCAAAAAATCCATAATAATATCCATTTCATATCAAGGACAAATATCAGATGCTGTGGAATTGTAACACCTCTATTCTTCGAAAAGAGTAACTTTTAATCGATACCGTGCACATCACGTAACGCAAAACATGAAAGGGAGTATAGTTTCTCAAGACATTAGAATATATTTAATTTTTTAAATAAATTTAATCTATGATATATATTACAATGTACACAACACTGAGTTATCATGGGTAACATGAAACTAGGAATTTATTCAAATGACTATAATTACATAATAGATTTATTTTTACGGAACAACATTATATTAGTAATATATTATTATTTTGTATAATAATATATAACCTAGATATTAAATAGGTGGTTATGAATAGTTTTAAATTACATATGAGAATATATATATTATATATCCAAAAAATTAATTTTATGTTCATACAATATATTTCATAGTGATAAGATAAGAGAAAACTCAATATTACGCATAAGAACCAATATTTTTTTAAAGATAATTTTACAGAATTTTAATGGTGAAACTATTTTAAATCCAATTATTGAATATTCATGAATTATTTATTTGGAACAAAAATTAAATTTTTAAATATATAGAGAAATATTATCTTAGGGATAATTTTTGATACATTTCATTTAAGATTCAAATTTAGAGGAATAATAAAAATACAGAATCTTAAATCAAAACAAAATTTTCACCTTATTTATTAATAAGGTTAAATTATATTTTTGATTGGTTTTTATGATTAATTAGCTAAATTTTATATCAATTTATACAATTTAGTCCATTTTAATCAACATCACACAGAAATTGGATATTAAAACATTCAATATTTTTGAAAATTTTATCTCTAAAAACTAGCATTGTCATTCTGTCCACTGGGATTGTTTTCAATTGATTTATACCACATATATGGAATGAAATTGGAAAAAATTATTCCCTATTTGGAATAGAAATAATTTATATTATCTAATCAGGTTTAATTTTTTTTTTCACCAGAAATATTTGCCAATGTGATTAAAATTAATTACATCAATTAAGATAAGCATTTCAAAAAGTAATTTTTTGTATATATTTTAAACCTATACACCCTTTAATTAAATTTTTTTCATTATTGGGTATATCTTACAAGGATAAACCTTTTATGGAATTCCCTTTTCAAAAATTTACATCAAGTCCACTCCTCCTCCGCTATAAATAGTCACCCACCCCTCACACTTATAAACACCTCTCAATCACTTTGGATCTCCAAATATCTGCTCAAATAATATCCAAAAATCCCACCGTTAATCCTAGAATCATTATATTTGGATGAAATATGAAATATAATTTGTTTTAGTGTAAAATAAATTTTTTTACCTAAATATGATGTAACATTCTTCTTTGATAACTTTTTGTTTATTTATTTCCCAAACAAATAAATTTTTTCCACAGTTATATAATAATTTCTGTATCATCAAAATACTTATATTTTTGTATTAAAAGAGTTATACCTTCACTTTCACACTCATCCATTAAAATGGGATACAAAATAATCCTTTGGGTGTACTTCAAACTATGACCTCGCAAACCAATGTCATCCATTATTCCCTTCACCAATTTCCATGGTTGGAATAATGAGGGATTTAGAGTTTATTAGGTAATATATGATAATTATAATTTATTTCTTCATATATAATTCTTATAAAACACATAACTTCATACTATATAATTTTTTGGAGATATGGTAAGATAGTTTATGGACATGTGGACTACCGCCTCCTTAAATCAATTTGATTTGTTTACACTGTACATGGAATGTATAAAGGATGGATTAAATGAAACTTTATAAAAAATATGACATAAATATGTTACAGTAATAATAATATACAAATAAAAATATATCATTTATTTTTCATTATTTTAAATATTTAAAAGAAATTGATGTAGCGTTCATGCGTATATATGGCCCACCATCACCATTAATGGTGAATACCATTTCCTATATCCATATATCATGTATTTTAATAAATAAATATGTACTAAATATATATTATAATTAAATCATTTTTTAATTTGTCATATTATAAAATCATAACCCACATAAGAAGAAGAATATTACAAAGTCAAAACATGTATAAAAACTAGGAAAATAATGGTGAAAATAATGAAATATTGTTAACAAATTGGTAATAAGATATTAGTAGTAGATATTATATGATATTAGGAATATGATTATGGTTCGGGTATAACATATTAACATGTTTTATTCCCTTATACATGTGTTTAACTGACGTTCACCAAAAAATGAAACACAAGGTAAGGGATTCCTCTATCACTATTTCATCCTTGATAAATACATCATTATCAAAAAAACTTATTTTATAAAGGGGTATTACTACATGTTTGACATTTAATATCATGAATAATTCAATCTTAATGATATTTTTATTTTTATTTTTAATTATTTCATCTTAGGATATTAGAACATAAAATGACTAGGTGTGAATGAAATTTCATAACTCGATTAATTTTTCATTCTTTTATACTACTTCCTATTTTTCATTGTTGTTCAATGATTATATGTATAATGACATTGAATGATTATTTATTTTTCCCATTTTTTTGGATTTGTAGTTTATACACATAATGAATTCATTGATCAATTCTCACCTCAACGTTTTGATATTTTTTTGGGTTTATACCACAATCTCATTTCCATTAAGATTACATATGATTGTATTTCCATTAAAGAAAATTATTTTGATAATTATATAATAAATTCTTTTATATTCTTGTCTAATTATTATTCATGAAATGTTTTATTTAATAGAACCATTTTTATTCTTTTTATTACTCAAAATGATTTGTAAAATATTTGTAGGAAAACTAGACCCCTTTTGTCTGTTTAGTAAGAAAACCATTTTTTTATAAAAAACATTTCCTCTAAAAAGTTTTTCAGAATTTTTTTTATCATTTTCAAAATTATTTATTAAATTATTTTTTATAATTTTTCCATTAATTTTTTTTAAAGTAATCTACTTGTATCTTCCCAAATAAGGAACTTTTCTAAACTTTTTACCTTACAAAAGTTATATCCTTTTTAACATGTATACCATATACAAATTTACCCACCTTTTTTTCTTTTATGATTCATTTTAATGTTTATAAGGTTTATTTTCATGGAAATGTTTTTAGAATTTATTTTCTGAGAAATGGATTTTCAAAAAAAAATTCAATATGAAAAGGTTATCTTCCTAAATATATTTTTTAAAAATGTAATTTTATAATATTTCCAATCAATAATGATAAATACACTTTATTCAGCACCATTATTGATATTTTTCATTGATACCATCCTTATTCTTACTATGTATCATTTATAATTAATTCATCCGAGGATATTATTGAAATTTGCATCCATGATTCATTTTTTTCGTTCCCTTGAAATAACCAATTTCATGTGATCATTGAATATTAAATTCATTTAAATATCCTTATCATTTATCATGGATATTATTATTGAGTGAACCATATACCATTTTTACATATGATTTTTTCATTGCCATTTATTTTATTATTTTGAAAAATATTGATAAATTTGTATCATTTACTCAATATAGATATTTCACAAGGCAAGTTTTTTATGTATTAAATATATTATTAGATATTTATGTAATTCTATGAAAATGTATGAAACACGATGGTGACCCGTTAATATAATCCCATGAAGCATCATTAATTTAATTAGAAGAAATCAGTTGGAGGAAAACCATTTGAGTTTGTTTCTAAATCATTGTAGTTTTAATCTATGATTTGAATTGTTTTAAAAGTATTATGCTATACCAAAATTTTTACATCCTTTATGGTAATGGAAAAATTTACTTGTGAAACATGTTGTCCAATAATTAATCATTTATTTAATATAAATTAGGTAATTATTATCAATGATATTTTTTATTCGACGTTATCTATGGCTGCATTTCATTCTCATCTCATGAATTAAATGGCATGTGTTTTCATTTTTTTACATTTAAATATTATTTACTCACATAAATATTGGTTTTTGATTAAATGGATTGTGTTCTCATTTATTTACCTTTCCATATTTATTATTCCCATTGATTCAATATTGCATCTATTGTACTCTAGATTTATGGATCATTTGAGCTCACTGTTATTTTGATTCCTTTCCCCAAGATTCCATGAAGTGTACTAAAAAATATATTAATTTATATACTAGATGAAATATTGTTATCTTTAAAAGAAAATATCTATTTTTGATATTATTTTAATCATTTGTAATTCAACAAACATGTATGTATCTAGTTTACCAAGAATAATAAGTTGTTAAGTCCTTTAAAACATGATTTAATTATATGTTTTTTCAATATAATAGTAGCATGACACCATCGTTGAGCTTTCTAGGGTCAGGTCACTATATCTATAATATTTTGTTGTGCAAATTAACACAATTCAATTATATTGTGTTATCATATTCACCATTCATTCAGTTATAATAAATTTATACCCATTAATAATTAATGATTTGTATTTATGAATAAAATATTTGAGACCAATTTCAAATTACCTTAATTCTTGAGAGAGTTATTCAATAGGAAAAATCAATACATAAAAATATATAAAAATAATAAAATTAAATAAATATCTTTATTTTATGATGGATAAATTAATGGTTAAACATTTGATTTCAACAAATCCAAAAACTCTTTTCTAATAATGGCATCCCAACTTCCCAAAGGAAAATATTGATAAACAATAATTATAATTGTTTTATGTTCCCTATATAAAATTATGATAAAAAATTCAGGTTATATGTGAAATTAAATGGGATGATATAACCTAAAATTATTGAAAGTAAATACTTTATAGAATTATCAAATAAACTATTGTTAAAAAAGGATATGTGATGTTCCATATCATTATATCTAGAGAGAAATGTTTCAAACTTATATAACCAAAGAAATAATCAAATTTAGGGAATAGATATAAATGGGTGCACAATGTCCCCATAATTATCTTCTTCATTTTTTCTCAGTTACTTATTTTTCTCATATCATGAAATTATAATTAATAAAATACATACCTTCTGGAGAAAATTAACTTATAACAATTGAATATTTCAATAATTCATACTTGAGACATAAGATATGAATGGGAACAAATTTATTTTGGTAGAATAAATCCTTCTAAAATAAATGGGATCCCAAGATTTATTTTATTTGGAAGATGGTATGTTAATGGCATATAGAAAGTGAAAATAATGGAGAAAAATTTTCTACACTTCAAAAAACATTAATGGTTCTTCATACTATATTATTTTCAATAAATATTTTGATAAACATTTTGAAAATATTCTACAAAAAAAAGTAATCAGAGAATAATTTTTACCCATACATTGTTGGTTTGTAAATTATGGACTACTATTGGAATCAATTCATAATGGGGGATATGATAATCTAGAGTTTTTTAGAATTTTAGTTTCAACCCTCTTCCATTGAATCATTTAAATATCTTTCTTGAGTATAACGAATAATGATATTCTTCAAAACATTGAAAATTTATTTTTTATGAGTGTTTCATCACATAATAATCATAAGGAATGTTAAATTAATTTTTATACAAAAAAGACACAGTTCAAGTCAAATGTCACAATACAAAAAGCACCGCATAGATCGTAAGTCATATTCAGTATTTACCCCTATTTATATAAGAATTAAAAGTTGTATTTTAGATATATTTTCTAAATGGTTATTACCTATATAAAAATATGTAAACAATTGTTTAAAAAATATTGAAAATCCAAAAAAAACTTTTATTTCCCAAATTTTATGTTGATTTAAGGCCAACATTCTTCTTAATTTTATATTACATATAACCTTTCAATAATAATTAAACTAACATATTTAAATTCATAAATAAAATTAGTTCCTTGAAAACATAGTGGTGTTTTTGCAGTGTTAACACTATTATCAAACATCTAGATATTCTTCATGTATTAATGATACATTATAATGAAATGTTGATGCCCCATGAAATTGAATCAATTATGATATTTAAGTATTCTAGATCATGTACTCCTTATGAATATTAGATATGATAGTTTTACTTTGGTACTCCAACAAAACATCATTTCATAAGTTTGGAAATAAATTATACTCCACATAAGGTCCATACACATCTAAAATAATTTTTTAAGAGGCATTTAATGTGCACACACCCATAATAAAAATATTTTAAACACATTTACTAAAGTTTTATAGTAGATTCGTATATAATTACCAGGATAAAAATGTCTAGATATTAGTATACACAAAAAATATAATTCTTTTTTTAATACAAATCCATGGAGGATTATCACAAACTTGAATAAAAACGGACTGCATTCCATGAGATGAAATAATCCTAATAAACTGATTAAAACTAACATTGGATCGACCCAACCTAACACTACGCACCTCAACTACGAAATAAGGATATTATGCATAAAATATACTATAAACTAATCCATATGTTGGATATAAAAACTCATCATTATCATTAATTATGTCAGCATTATCTCATCACTTAACAGTTGAGATTTCAACAAAAATGAATAGATTTTTAATCCTAATAATAAAAGGAATGTGCCACATGAATATATGTTAAACATGAGATGGTGTCCCATATTAATTTGTCTTCCATTTAGATTTACCAAATTCATCGTATAAATCGAGGTCATTAGTTTCCTCTAAAAATAAATTGCAATCACTCAAAAAATAATTAATTTTAATAATATAAAAGAGAAGTTGGATAAATAAAATATGTTATATATAATTATTTTATGGAATATCTCAATCATTAGGATGTATATCTTTCAAAAATTTAATAATATAAATAAAAATATTATTAAAAATACCATACAAGGTTTTTCTATGATATAGGCACATTAAAAAGGGAAACATTTTCATTTTAGTATATTCCTAATATACTAGGGTCCTTGTATCATATTTTAATTTTTGTACCTCTCTTAACATCATAATTTTATTTCATCTCCTCATTTTTGTTCATATCATTGTTTTCTAGCACTATAATTCTATATTTCTAAAGATATTGATCAAATAGAAACTAATCAAAATTCAAATACTACCAACCACATATTTATTTTCAATCATGAATAATTGAATATTTTTTCAGCTCTCCAATGTGATACCAAACATAATAGTAATTTTGAAATAAAAAATTTATTTTATAGTAGATAACTTCTTCCCTATATAACCAAGGTCATCCAAAAATATTAAAACATAGAAAATATATATTACAACTATCAGAATCCATGTAAAATGAAAAATCTAAAAAAATTTCCTATTTTGTTTTTTGAAAATTAGTTGAAATTTGATCTTAATGGTATATACATCTTCAATCCATAAAATTATTGGAAAAGAAATATTAAAATAGAAAGGTGAAACATAATTAAAAAATTTATTATTGTCAATTTTAAAAATAAATTCATCTAAGAATACAAGTAGTCATCCAAACAAAGAATAATGGAAATAACTTATTGTATTACTGATATATATAATTACTGAACAAATCAAAGTATAAGACAAAAAATAGGAATGAGCTATTACATAATCCAATCAAATTAAATTGGGTCTATATACACATAGATTGTGCATTTATTTTGATAAGGATAACTTCTACTATGAATGCAATAAATATTCCATTCATAACCATTATAACATAATCCATTATTTAATTGTTTGATATAAAACTATTAAACAAATATATTAGTTTTCATATATAAATAGAATCCCCAAATAAGTAACTTTTCTGCATCAATTTGAATACATTCAAGTTTTCCACTATTAATTCATGCATTCCAATCAGTTTCAATTTTTTTTTGAAATGTGGACATATTAAAGTATCATATTTATTTTATAAGGAGTAAAATAGTTATATAAATTAAATGATAATGAGGATTGTTAATATCAAGATAAAAGGATCAAATATTCATTCATATAGATTAAACATTGGGATATATGAAAATAAAAATTTCAAATAAAACATCCCCATATAACTAATGAACATGATTATAAAAAACGAAAATAAGTTTTAAATTCTATTTCATGTAGATAAGTCGTGGATATAAATGCAAGATGAATTATTTATCAACAATAAAATCAATATGAAATTTATGTATCCAAAAATTATTATGAAATATAATATTTTGTGATAATAATTAGATAATATAAAGGAATATTAATAGAATATATCATAATAATGTTTCAAAATAAGGATCGTGGGTATGTACCAAAAGCGATAAGGTGGGGAATCAATATAATCTTTTAAAGAATCATTTCATTGTACTATATTTCCTTGGTATATTCATTTATCCATAGTTCATTTTATATGGGAGATCCATATCATTTCAGTGCATTTTCATCGGAGCACCTTGTCTTAATGGATTAGTTTTGATGGGAGAATCACATCCCCAAATTATTTACTCCTTGAGATTGACATCTCTATGTAAATCTCTACATAATAATTTAAATCACATCAAACCCAATTTCAAATACATGACCAACCATGTATCTATCCTAGATTCCAACAAATTATTCATGTTACCTTCTAAAAATTATTCTATATAATAACATGACATATAATAATACCATATTATGTTAATAAATAACAAAAAATGTTACTTTATTAAGTAATTAGTTAATATATATTAAAATAATTATATCCGAGTTATTTAAAAGTATTTGATAATTAAATTAAAAAATAATAACATATATGAATTAAAATCACATTTATTATACAATATTATAAATAAATATCTAAAATAATATGTTTTCAGTTAAATGGGAAGAAATGTGACCACACAGAATCTCACGTTGGTTTTGATAGATAAATAAAGTGAAATCTATATGTGGAAAATGAGATAAAAGATCTAATACTCACTAATCTTATTTTGGAGAAGGGATAAATAAACAACATGAATAAGGGGATATCTATAGGGGTTAAGTTTGGAAAATATGTTTTCTGTGTGAGGGGGGATTTGGGATCATGGGTTGGGAGGGAAGGAGTGGAGTCTAGGGTTTTTGTGATGAGTTTATATTAACTATTTATTAAAAACATTTTTTATAGTTTAGTCTATACAAACTGTTTGAAAACCCATCATTATAGGCTAATAGATAGCAATGGTATATACAATCCATTGGTATATACTATTTTAAGGTACACTATACCAATGTTTATTATAAATAGTTGGATTAATTTCATGTGGATAACCATATTTTCCTGTTGTGATGTTCACAAGGTCATGATTGGGTTAGTAACTAACATGTTTTCTTGAAGGTTATTAACCCTAGGAACATCTGTACATGAACCAGATCTAATTTCTAGTATCCATATAGTTATATACCTTCTAGAGAACTATATACTCTTGATATGATCCAAAATGCAGGATTTCGTCCTGTACATAGAATTATTCATCCGAATTTCACTAAAGATCACACATCTAATCCCCAAATAAAATGTGATTTATTAATATTATAGAAAATAATAAATGTTCTTGAAGGGTTATATAAACATTTGAAATTATGATCAACCATAACATATCAACCATTAAATTATCCTCAAGAAAAAGAATAACTATTAATGTTTCTTAAAAATTTCTTTTGATATAAAAAATGGTTCCCCTAACCCACACTCTCGGATATGGTTCTATAAACACATACTCTACATAAACACATTTGTAAAAAAGTAAAATCCTGGATATATCCATCCTAGATTACAAAAAAATATTAACTCATCACATACATAACCAATGGTTCATTCATATATAGAGATTTAGAAAACAAGGAAAGGAATATACTAATAAATCCCATGTTAATTATGTCAAATGGAAAATTTTTCTATTAGTTGAAAAACTATTGAATCCCGAATTAGACTTCAAAATATCTCAAAAATTATATCTTATATGTTATACTTTTAAACATATCATGTGTAATAAGTTTCATAATAACCTTGTGAAATGGAAACATAAAAGGAGTGACCTCAAACACCTAGTAAGGGAAGGAATACAACTAAGGAAATCATGTAATAAAAATAAAATAAATATAATTTTAGGAATAGGTAATCAACATGAATCCATAATCAACATGAAACTGAGAACATTAAATATCCATTATAATGATTGAAAAAAATTGGTATCAATAATATTGATCTCATACAAATGTAATGAATAAAGTAATACATATAAACCATTTTGTCAAGGACTTGTTCCAAGACAATTTTTTTTCAGGCCATAGTCAAGAAGTATTTCTGAACAAGGAAAACATACACCGAATACCCAAACATTATTTTCATCTGTATAAATTTTTATCCATTCAGGGAATATGTAATTTTCATCCCGATAAAAATTGTGTCTAATTTAAACTCATTCTCTATAATATTTGACAAAAATTTTCATATCATTACCTATGGAATGTATTAGTAAATGAGAAATGGTTATCTATATAATAGAATATGAAAAATAACATCACAAAATAATCATTTGTGAATAGTCAATACTCATCTAGAATATCAATGCCTTTTCCTTATGCTAAAAATTGTTATGACATGGTCATAACCCATCTAAATAAATAATGTGGATGGTAACTAAATACATAGTTAACTTACCATTAATCATCCATATTGAAATGATAATACCTTTTCCCATGTTAATAGAATAACATTACTTATAGGTGAACATTATCCAATATGTATTATATAAAATTTGATGTTCATGTCGTATAGAGTAATGACTATATAGTAATCTCAATTTTAGAATAACATGATCATAATATATCGAGAGAAATTTTGTGGAATATTTTAAAGGATCATAACCCTATTTAAATAATGGCAACTTATAAAAATGTTTAAATGGATGAGAAATATCCTTATAAAATAATTATCAGAATCTGATCAAAGAAGGAGTAGTATAGAATTGAATCGCAAGATACCATTAGTTCAATCCCCAAATTGATAACACATATATATATTATGAAACATAATCCTCATTAGGATAAATTAATTTGAATATTATAAAGGAGGTGGATGATTAAACATAAAATATCTTTTAAAACAATTAACATTATCATGAAATTCATATATACATCTATATTTCAAAGAACAAATTTGAAATGGTATCCTAAAATATTATTAAAAATATTAATTTTTAAAATAATAACTATTAAAGGTTAATTTAAACAGATTAAATTTTATATATCCTAAATGAGGAGTGGAATATAAGACATGTGAATGTTAATGGTAAACCCCTATTTATAAGTTTAAAAATAACATTTTAAAAACAGAAATTGTATGAAGAGTAATATAAAATTAATTTATATTAATGCATTATTTTCTCAAAGAGAATTATATAATAAAATATTATAAAATATTTGTTTCTTATAACCCAAACATAGAAGAAAAAATTTCATGGTGATATAATATAAGTCAATTAATGTTGGCTTTATTAATCTATATCCCTTAAAATAAACATACTCCATACATCATAAAATAATTGAAAATGGTTTTATATGGTAAAACATTAATCAATGAGTGAATACCACATATTAATATAATTTAAAAAAATGTACCCAATAATTATGAAATAAGATCACGTGGCTTATCATAACTCAATTAATGAAAACTGAGTTACCAACACTCTTACGACAAGGGTAAATCCTGAATAAAATATAATTTGAAGAAATAAACTCTATTTAGTTGGTTAATATGATAAATTAAAAGGAAACAATTTATAGAACATTAAAGTAATAGTAAAATAATATAACATATAAATGAAACATTTTTAAAAAAAATATAACATGTATCCATGATTTAGAATTGAGACTAAGAAAACTCTTGCAGCTTTAATAACAATTTAATGAAAACCCCATTAAAGATGGGACATGTTGTTTAACATCCAAAAAAATTATCAAATGATAACTCATGATATGATATCTCAAATAGTAATTATATATACCAAATAAATGAAATTATATTTATAATAAAAAACCTGTCACAAATAGAGAAATTTGATATGAAAAATGTTATCTCAGTCCTAATTCATTATAAATATAAATGAACATTTGGAATAATTAAATTTTTTATTAAATAGATACCCAAGAAAAGTTTTTATAACTATAACCATTCATAATCATCATTTAAAATCATTATAAAGATATAAATATGGGTTATTTATTACATATTTCATATTCGGGTGTTAGTAATTGTTATAACATTGAACTAGTTTCCTAAGAATGCTTTTGATATTTTTTTATTAATAAATTTATCCACACAAGATAAATAAAGGTAATGGAATTGTTTTTATATTATATTTTATATATCTATAATTTCATTTCATGGTATTATTCGTAATTATTCACGAGATTGAAATCAATAATGATTAGGGTTTAGGATTTCTTAATGAATGAATGGTTATTTCTTAATTAACAAGTTCAATAATCATATAACCTTAAAATAATATTTTAAAACATTTACATCCTATCATAGAATAAAATAATTTCTCTGAGCCATCTATGATATAAATTCATAGTATTGTTCGAGTATGGAGTTATACTTACCCAAACAAAAAACAAACAAGATTAATGGATGATTATGAGGTGGTTTAGTTGTAAAGAAATTATAAAAAATTATAGTTAAATTATTTTGGGTTTATTTCTGTTGTACATGAAATTTAAATCTCATCAATGGGGAAATAATGGATACGAAAAATTAATATATTATGAAAAAATATATTTTCCTTTAATTATTATTGTTTCAGATAGTTAATGTTACATCGATCGCTTATATATAATATTAATTGTACAATTACTAATGAATATTTGTTGAATATAAATAATTAAATAAAAAAATATTTATTCACTAATCTTTTTTCTATACTAATCCTTGAAGTGCAGTGGTAAAAAAAATTATGTCATTTATGGAGACAATAGTCCTCTCACATGCATGAAAAATCATTTTTTTATTTAATTGATGTGGAATAGATAATGGTTATATTGTAAATATGATATTTTTTTTTATTATTTATTATAATTTCAAAACATCCTTATAGATGGAATGGGTCTATAGTAGGGTGGATGGGAATTAAACAAAATAAATGTAAAATGATAAATGATACATATAGTGAGAATTTATATCTTCTTCTCAAGAAAACATTGTAAATGAAGTGATTGAGGAACATTTTTGAGGACATGGGCTTCCAAAAATGTATTAGGGCTCTAGAATAAATAAATTGGAAATATTTTCTTGTTAATTTTGATCTATCGATGTGGATTGATTTGTGGGGAATTGAGATCCTTTTATATTTGAAAAATATGGAAAAATATTTGTAAAATAATCTTAGGTAATGGAAAAGAATATAATTTCACTAGAGATTGGTGATTTAGGAGGGGAGATTGTAGGTAACATATTTTATAATTGAAAAATATGGAAAAATATTTGGAAAAGAATGATGTGTAACTTATAAAAATGGAATTTAATGTGATTTTGGTGAGATATGAGGGGACATGGTAGGTTACACATTTGGGTTTGACTTTCATGCATAAAAATTAATTATAGAAGTTATTGGATACCTTCTAATTATTAAAAATATTAGATACCTAATTTAACCATTTACACTTATTAATCTTGTTCAGAACTTTTCTATGGAAATTATATTTTTTATAGAAATATAATATTAAACATTTTTACCAAATTTTTAATTATAAATTGACACCCAATTAACATTATTCAATTTTTACATATGAGAACGTTAAATTTTAAATTATTACATAAGATCTAATAATAACCATTTAGAAATAAAAAAATTAATATATATTTTGTGTTTTAACCTTATTTCCTATTAATAAAATAAGTGCTTATATGTTTTTATGTGTTTACATATCATGTTATCCATGTTGGTAAATGTGTGTTAACCTAATTTATTTTGATAAAAATTATATAACTCTTATAAAATTACTTATTTAATAATAACCCTTTCAATGTCACTATGGTAAGTAATGATTATACTCTGTGATTAATTTTCAATGAATAAAATATGAATGACATATTTATGTTATTTGGATATTTTAAATCTAAATATAAATTCCATTATATTAAATATGTGTATGGAAAAATAATTTTATCATTTTCTAGAAAAATCATAATTTTTTAGAAAAATCTAAAAAAACAATGTTAAGAAAATTTTATTATGTTGAATTAAAAATTTCTGCTCATTTTGAGAAATTTTTTATTAAAAAATTCAGTAATTCAATATTTAAATAAAATCCTAAAATATATTAGTGAAGTTATTAGGATGGATAATATATATTTAAAATGTTAGTTATTTTTTGTTTCTAATTTTTATTAATTAGTAATTATTATTTTAGAAATATATTATTTATATTATAAATATATCTTATTATTATCTAAAAATGTACTTAATTTCTTGATGTAAAGAACAAATTCTTGAAAAGTGAATTTTTAAGCATAAAATTACTTTAATTATGTTTTCATACTAATTGAATTTCATTCATATTAATAGTATCCATTACTTTTAATATGAATTAACATCATAAAATTTTTCCTCATATTTATTTTAATTAATTGAAATACATGATTGTTAATGTTTATACTTAAATATTTATATTTTTTATAAATATGGAATGGTTTCATTATTTTTGATGTTGCATGTGGAGAAAGTTGTGGAATATATTTACATAGATAAGGTAATCATATAAGATGATTTCCTAAGAGAAATTATTTACATTTCATTATATTATATGATTCCATATGGATAACATTTTTAAACCATAATTTATTTACAACTCATAATTAAATATTTATAATTCAAGAAAAACTTTTTACAGAAAAGGGGGAATCCAACAAAATTTATAATAACAAAAGACTCAAACCCCATATGAAATAACTAGTTCTTTCATGAAAAAATTGGGATATTTGAATGGTTTCCTCTATAAAGCCTCCATTAATGGATGTTGCATTCAAATCAAAATTTTACTTGATTAGAACATCAAAAATGTAAGGATAAATCGGACCAGGTCTACACGTGTTCCTCTATGATGATTTCCCATTATTAAAGCCACATATCGAAGTCAAATTCTACTTTTCAATAAAATTAGCTTATTCCTCATTCATATAATCCATTAGTGGTCCGTTAAACATTCTATGGGTATCAACCTTTTAGATATTTATCATTATGGAATCCTCTAACATCTCTTCTTTAGACTAAAGGATAAACTTGTTGAATTTTTAACTATCAATTAACTCCATATGTCCACCGTTTGGAAATCTATAATTTGAGTCCAAAATATGGTATGAGGTGAATAACCTTCCATTGTGAGTTTACGTCAATGGTTTTTGGTACATACTCCTACCACCTTGGTCCTCCTTACCCTTATCACTAGAATTGGAACCGTTATTTCCAAATAGACCATGTTTTTAAATAACATTCTCTACATGCATTGATTCACCAGGCCATGATTCTTCCCTGTGTTTTATTCTTTAACCTAAAAATCTGTCACACATTATTTTTTATAAGATTCATTAGTCTTGTCATGTCCTTATGTTCTTCCCATTGATGAGTGAGATGTTTCCAAATACAATTTTAAATTACATTCTATTTATTGAACAAGACCCATACTCCTAATTATGTGGGATTCCTATTCATAATCATTCATTTTTTAGGATTATATTTTCTTGTATCTTGGTTTTCTTTTTCCCACCCTTTTCACGTTTCAATATTGGAATGTATGTTTTCTATCCTCTCCATGATCAACATTCTATTTTCCACTTCCATTTAATAACATGAAACTATTCTTGATTTGTATTGATATAGATGTATTATGATGTCTACATGACCTCCACCTAAATGAATCTATACCATTAAGGCCTAAGTGATCATGATTCAAAGATATTAGGCTTCAATTGATATGATTTTTACTGTAAATAGCATTTATAGCATCTGTTTTACTATTCTCATACAACTAATTTCCCTCACATCAAGCCTTTACAGTTTCTATACAATATGGGGAGACAATTATAGGGATAGTACCAGAATCCCATAATCCATGGAAAGATGACTTGTTAACCCCAAAATCATGCATGGTGTTAGAAAATATTCACTTGGCCTTCATATCAAATTACATATGACCTAAATAATTCAGAAGTGGATCAACATTATAGGCATCTCAGTAATCCAAAATATCTACTAAGGGGGTAGGGATAGGAAAATTCCCAATCGACCTAAGAGCCATAATAACCCATCCAAGATACTCTTATCATCCTTTTTTATCATGATGAGAACAAATAGGCTCAGTATTTCTAAGAATAGAATTAATATTTTCAAGATTCAAAGATCACTGCCTGTTTTTAGTGAAATTATAACATAATCATGATCCAAAACCATCCCTAGTGGGTCTAGAAACATCAACCTCGACACATATTCTATTCGAGATCGGGTTATAGGAAATATTTTTCTACTATGCAAGCATAGCAATTCCAAACAATATTGACTATCATGTTGTTAAGTGAAGGTTTTTAAAACTGAAGTGGATTTCCAGGGAAGCATTCCCACAAAATGATTACTAGAGAATATATTTTAATATAGAATTCAAAATATCAGCTTAAGAGATAGAAACTAGATTTGTTACAACACTGTGGATATTTTCAGTATGCCATGATCAAATCCACCATCAATAAAAAATGAATAATATTATTCCCCTTTTTAATTATGTGAGCATTCTCCTGATCATGTATTCCACAAGAATCAATCAAAGATTGGTTAAATTATTTGACTGGTGGATGGTGCAAACTAAATCGTGACGCCAAGGTGAATATCAAGAGAGGTGAGGCTTTTGTGAACTTTAGGAGTTAAAAGGTAAAGATGATGTGGTGTATAAATATGATTAGGGTCATTGGGAATTACCCGAAATTATGAAAGTGTGGGAAAAAATATGGATTTTATAATTGGATAATGGTAGGATTTCTAGATATATATAAATATTATGATATTCCCCCAACCCTTTTATGGGGGCGGGGATCGAATAGGCAACTAGAACTACCTTGGGCATCTTATAATTGAGGATTTGAGTGTAAAACCAAGACATTTTCTGTAGATTTCTCAGACACTTTGTTCCTTGTGTTGTGTTCTTTTCATATTGGTTTTACATTTGGGTGTGATTGGCTGAGAATTTTAGAAAAATGGATGAGAGATGACAGCTCATTGATGGTGCACAATATTCCCTAACCATGCACATTCACCCATAAAACTCTGAAACCCTGGATAGAGTAATTTTTAATCTTGGAAGATGGTTTTTCAAACCATGAACCCTAAAATAAGAAATAGTACACTACCTTAGAGGAGGCACATGAATAGGAACACGAGCAGGGGAAGTCGTCTTCCCCATGAAAAAAAATATGCATACAGGTCTTTAATCCCCCGAAAATTGTTAAAATATTTCCCAAACCCACATCTCATACTGATGAACTCCCCAGACCAACCCAAAAAATATTACATCAATTAAAAATCCTTTCACTGGTATTCTAGGGTAATATCACCTCCATTATTAGTGATTCAAAGTTGGTAAAAAGATCTGCACCACTTCATGGTTTGGATATAAACTATTTTCTACATAATTATTATGTTCAATTGATTATTTCTATTGGGAGATGGTTCATTAAAAAATTATGGTATGTAGTCTATAATTAAAATCCCAATGTTTTGAATTAAATTATTTGTATGTAATTGTAGAATTTATATTTGATTTTTCAGAATTGAGTTCTTTAATTATTTAATTAATTTTTGGAATTAATTAAATTAGGAGATGTAAAATTGGGGATTTTTGGAATTATAGAATTGAGAGAATTAATATGTGTCATAATTATGAGATATTAATATTGATTATTTAGGATAATTAATTTTAGAATTAATTATGAGACAATAAGATTGTTGATTTGATATAATTAATTGATGAATTAATTTTAATAGATTGATATTATTAATTTGGATAACTAATTATAGAATTAGTTATGAGATACAGAGATAATAGGGTTCAGATAATTAATTTATGAATTAAATATAATATATTGATATTTTGAATTGATACAAAATTTTTTTTAAATAATTATGTGTAAGTGAAAAATTAAATTTTTATTTAATTAAATAGATTGATGTGAATAATTGATCGGGGGCTTAATTAAGTGGAATCACATGATGGCTAATTATTGAATTAGTATTAATATTGAGATTATTAATTAATTTGAGAATTAATTAATTATATTGGTATGTTTGACTAATAGTTGATTTATTAATGGAATTGATGTGGATAATTAATTTTTGAAACAATTATGTGTTGATGAAGGGTAACATGATCATTCAATTGTGATGTTATGAATGGTAACATGGTCAATTAGCTATAAAATAATGAATGGGAACATGGTCACTCAATTATATAAGGTATGGATGGTAACATGTGAATTCAATTACGAATAAAATAATGGTAACACGATCCTTCTATTTTGTGATGTATGAAAGGTAACATGGGCATTAATGTATATATTGAAGAATGGAGAAATTTAAATTCTAATATACGATATCGCATGGACAAGATTCAGGATCTGGACTGAGCTGGAGAAGGTTTTGAGGTATGAGTGTATAGAGGTACCAGAGGGTTTAGGTGGTTAAATAATGGTTAATTCATAATGTGATAATTATTCACTTATGTAGTGTAACAATTTATTTATATTTATACATAGACTATTATTTGAATGGCTATTTTTCTAGATGACTTTTGTGGTGGCCCACTAAGATGTACTCACACCATACATTGGATTCTTGATCAGAAACAGAATATAATTAATGACTATAGGATAGGTTAATGTAAAAGGCCTAATTATATGTTGGTACCAAAATGTGTTCATAGAGAAGAATATGCAAAGACCACATCAATGCCAAAGGGGCTTCTTCATGAAGCACATTCCCAAATCCCTTCATCATCGCGGCCTTTGAAGAGTCACTCAGCATTGTGGCCAATTCAAAGCCATGGCCACCTCTACAATCACCATAGAGTAATGTGGATGAAGAATATGTGGTTATGATGAAATTTAGAGAAAGGTTCGCACCGCAGAAAGAACATGATCACCTCTGTGATCCCATAGAACATGATAGAAGCCACTGCGAGCACCGCATATGGAATTAATGTGGCCTTTGAGCTGAGGAGAGAATGATGGTCAACTACATGGTGAAGAAAAAATTGACACAATGTGATTCTGATGGAAAAGAACAAAGGGCTTCTCAACATGCTTTCATAGCATTGTGATGCCTATAATTTTAAAATATGATGCTTCCCTCTGACCCAAAGGATGGATACCCTATCCTTTTACCTCCCATCTCTTAAATATTGATGAAACCACTTATCTACAAAGCATTGAGAAAATTTTTCTCTTCATGGTACTTTATAATTGTGAAATACCTTTCGCTTATCTCAAATACAACTCATCTTCAAGCAGGGATTCCCTTCATAGATCCCATGGACCATCGCAAAGGGCGGATCTCCATAAGGAAACCGGGGTCTTCACAAAGAACTCATGCTATGTGATGTACCTTCTATGAACATCTGGACCCCATAATAAATTCGGATCACTGTGCTTTGTGAAGCCCAACACTTCGTAGTGTTGCGTAATTCAAGTCACCCATGCTCCCCGAAGTCTTACTCCGCAAAATCACATGATCTTCATGAAGTACCCATTATATTCACGTATACCCCATGCCTAGGATATCCCACTCTACATTGAAAATCTTGTAGCTTCACGGATTCTCTCTACTCTGTAAAGTAGTAGAGCTTCTCAAGGTCCCTTCTGAGGGACCCTTTTTATTCACAAATCATTCTCTCATACAAACCTCTAGGTTTTTATGAATTGATTTCACAGTCCCATGGGAAGTGATTTATATTACTTTTCTTAGCCTCATATTTCTTTAAAATGACACAGTAAAGGCTATTGCTTCTTCATAGATCCAAGATAACATGATCCCCTCAATAGATCACTCCACAACCCAGTCTCCAAATAGTATTGCCAGTGCCTTCCCTCAACCATTTCTTAAAGCGTGCCGGTTATGTATATCCTAGCGGTGAGGAATGAAATTTCATATTTAGAGCTATAGGACATTAAACATCCAAGAATAATAATCCTCAGCATATGATATTAAAATGTAGCCTTTACCCACACAATATACATGGGGTGCCCCATCATAGACATTTTCGATGCCCACTTGACTATATGGGGGTGAGATCATCCTCACATAGAATGAAATACTCCTTTCATGGAATGATATCTATCTACAAGGGAGGAAAACCAACTTGGTATAAGACCCTGTCATTTTTTATAGGAGGTATAATCCTTTATAATCCTCTATTCATTCATTCGTGAAGGCCAGATGAGATATTTTAACATGGGCCTTTGTTACCCCCATCCTACTCCCTTTGGTCTTTATCGCCATCAGTCCTCCATCTTGATGTAATTCAAAATATCCATCTCCCAAGGCCTCTAACAAAGTGTAGCTCCCTATTTCCTCTTTGGGCCATTCACCACGCGTAAGCCCATCCATATTCTTCACAGATACATCTTTCACTATGTGATTTTCATGTATTTTCTACCTCTTGTTTCTCACAGAAAGAATGAATCCCATGGGATTAGAGTAATCATCAACCATGGAATCTTCCTTAGGATTCCTTATCATGTAACCCTCATGCACTACCCTAATCTACATAGACATAAATCATTTCCCTCTCTAGAAAAGTAAAGTAGAATGCCTCACTGTGGGTCAAGCCCATCACCCATCGGTCCTGACCACTTCACGTCGGTTCACCCTTTTCCTGAAAGATGTTACAATATATGCTAGTTTTTTACCATGCAACATTAAATTGTACCCATTTGAACTATATGGGTTATGATCCTTGTCTGCTATAAAGGGTACATAGTATGCCTCCCTAAAGATCAATCCACATCTACAGTAAGCTGTTATATTCCCCTTTTTTGTGATCCAACTCTCTAGTCCCCTTGGTTGTTAGATAATGATTAGGTTGCTAACCACGTGTAAACCCCAGAATACTCTTCGGGTGGGTGTCCTCTGTGAACTCCCTGATTCTATGCCTCACCCCAAACTACGTGGGATTTTATCCCTTTATCCAAGATATGGTACATAGAAATCCTCTCTGAGGTTCAGCCCCACACACTAGTTAACCCATTAGAACTATGTGGATTATGATCCTTGACTCCGAGAAAGGGTGCATAGGAAACCTCACTGAGGCTCAACCCCAAACACTGGTAAACCCATTCAAACTATATGGGTTTTGATCCCTATTGCCTAGATAGGGTATAAAGGAAGCCTCCTTGAGGATCAACCACAAACACTGGTAGACTTTAGTGTCCCCTTTGTTAGGACCAACATCCTTGGTCCATCCCTTTGTGGTGTTAGAGAAACCCTTGGGCCGCTAACCACACATAAGCCCCCTCTTGTTAGTGGGTCTATTTTTTGTGTGTACACCCAGATTCCATCACTCCATCTTGAACTATGAGGACATTGATTCACTAACATGGGGATAATTAGGTATCATCCCTGATATTCAAGCCCATCATCCATGACACATCATTGTCTCTCCCTTGAGACTTGAATTTTAGGAAGGTCATGCCCCAACTTGGGGGTTCCACTTCCTTCTATTCGCATCCATTTTTCAATTCTCATGAGTTGCCTCATCAGGCTTCCCATCACCACAAAAAACTACTTGTAATTTTAATCCCATCCATAGGGATATGTAGGAATCCTCCTTAATTATCATGCTTAACATCGTTATCATATTATAATTGGTTCCATCTCCACCCACAATATCATTTGATACTCTATCCATATCCATCATAGTTATTTATCGGGCAGCCGCATCGCGATGAAATCTTTCCATCCACTCAGGATGATTACCACACATAAGCCCCACACAGTACATAACCATACAACCAGGATTTAAATCTTGTGATGGGATGTTATCCACACGTATGCCCCCAAATGGCTTTGTGTCGTCGTCCTCTGTGTAATACCTAATTCACCACCCCTTTGAACTACACGACTTTTTATCCCTATATCTCAAGATAGGGTACATGGTAAAAATACATGAGGTTCAATCCCAACCAATGGTAAAACTTGGCATTCATTCCATTGGGACCCAAGCATCCTCAGATCTACTTTCATTGGACATTTTGATCCAATCATCGAATAAACCCCTCATGTGCTCCCTATTGGGGATGTACCCATATGATCCACTCTAATAAGTGTTTGAATCGGTCTGGTCTGTCTCCGCTGGAATTTAAACTCATGGTAGACATTTTTTCAAACATGGAAAGATGAGGAAAACCTAAGGGACATGCCTATGGAATACAGTTCCTCACACTCGAAGTGGGATTCCTCGAGCTTCGACTACCTCAAGAAGCCTTGTCATAAGGTTATGAAACCCATATGCATCATTGATTCAACGAAATGACATGCTAGTGACGTAGAAAATGACTACTCCCCTGGTCAAAAGATTCTACCATAACATGAAATCATTCAATGTCCTAATAGAAGTAGTGTAATTAATTGGAATCCATGATGATATGGAACCAGGGAAGAGTTTCATGAACGACGTCTTATTCTATATGGGATTCCATGACTACGTAATGAGTTCTGAGGGGGAATAAAATGAAGGAGATACTGATATACCATCATCCCATTCGATCAAAGATCAAATGTATCAGAATAAATGGTAGAGGCATCCCACCTTTAGAAAGAAGGAATTTGGGGAAATGGAACAACACGTCCTCCACGAATAAATACATTCCCTGAAGAAAGTGTGAAAAACTGAAATGTTGAACTTGACATGAAGTTCTTCTCATCAATGTGGATATTAGTTGTGTTTGAGACATTAGTGGAAAAGTGTGCCACCAGATCCAGTTATCTTGTGCCGGGTCTCACTATGAAAATAGTGGGCTTGGCATGAAACTGGCGAGAGATTGGGGATGTTGAATTTTGGACATCCAAGTCTGCAACATTGTCATCATGAATCCTTCTTACCAATCATGGGATATGGAATGTCATTGTGGAAGTGGACATCAATTTTCTCATTTAAGCATTAATAGTTGAATCACACAACTTTGCAGGACCCAAGATGCTAGGACAGGAAACCGATCACCACTCACCCACCGACGTAGGTTCCATGGAAACCCCAATACAGAAATCATGCCCTGCTCTATCTATTCTATGATGACCTCCACATCCATGGATGTTGGGATCCCACACCACTTCTCACCATCTAAACATGTTCAGAGGAGGGAGATCAACGACCTCATTTGGTGGTATGAGCAAGAAAGGATTATCCCAACATGGGATATGGACCGATATGACCTAGATATTCTGCATCACACCATTTCCATCTCTCCAAAGTACCATTATAGGAGCCACTACTCCCCACTCTAGCCTATAACTAATTCGGAATCCTTTTCCACAATGCTTTAACATCTTGCTCCCTTATGCTAATGAGGTGAGATAAGTCTGGGACAACTCAGCTATGATCCATTACATGGGGATTCCATGTATGGCTCCCACTAGTCCAAGTTAAGGCTGCCTCCCATCCCCATAGGTTTAGGGGCTGGTGAGTTATGAAAACGAACCATCATCCCTAGTCCGGTTATCACAACGCCAATTTCTGGTGTAAGTTGATGAGGATGCATGTAAGGGGGAATCATCATCAATGGCTATAGTGGACCATTCCACCAGTGAAACATACCATAAATGCCCTATTTATACTGAGTAGGGGCACTTATATGCCTGGCCCCATATCGAGGCCCCAACCGCCCCACTTCCATGCTGGGACGACTCTCTTGGTCGCGGATAAAGGTAGCGCCCATCGCTGGTCGATCCGTATCAATGTAATCCATCACGGAGGCCATCCCCATGCCACCATCAGTGAGAGTGAATTTCCTCCCTGCTCTCAAACATGGTGTTGAGGGCCACCACATTCCACAATAAATCTGAGAGAAGTCCCTCCCTGCTACATTCACATCCAACACAGATGTTTCTTCTGCACATGTGATCCCAGGTATGGAGTAATTCCTCCTGTCACAGATCGCCGATGTGAAGATCCTCCTCACCTGGACAAGAATCAATGTGGGGGTCTTTCCCATATTCTTACCACAACATATGAAGGCCTTAATAATCCCAGTAATTAGTTATGTGGGAGTCTTCCCTGCTTTATTGGAATCCAAGATGGAGGTTTTCCCCATGTTCAGTTTGACCAGTATGATGGCCATCCTTGTACCATCATTGATTGGAAAAACTCATATGGAGGTATATACCATGTTCTCCCCTACTTAAATGGAGGTCCTACCCACTCAAAAACCTCCGACAGGGATCCACTCTACACGTCAACTGGTGGAAACGGAGGCCCTCCCTGTGTTCCTTTTGACAATTTCCCAAGTGCACCTCGCACCCCGACTCACCCATGTGGAAGTCCTCTCCACCCCAACACCAGTTCGGCCAAAGTTCATCCTCATTTTGAAAAACTACCATGTCATGAAGTACCATCCTAGAGGTAGGAGAGTGGGTTACCACAACCGAAGGATGAATACTGAGAATTTTAAGACCACGATTAAACACATCTTCTTTTTAGACTCTGAGGTTGAGTGTGATTTGGTAATGGATCCCTCACCTCGATCCTCCATGTCCGGGGCTAGGATATGAACATGGTGTATAAGGATCATCATTCTAGAACATGAGGTCCATTGGATTCCTCCCTATTTCAGATGATAGATACAGGAGGAGGAATATTCAGCCTCCTTATTTGGCCTTTCAATGCAACCCTCCCTATTTTCAATAAGATCATTATATACCTCAACCAGAAGTCTCAGAGAGTTATTCTGGGGACCGATAGAGGAAAAACAACATCATGACCCACCATTAGTAACTATTTACCCTACACAGTAAGTGGTGGATTCTAGTATGTCTTAACAGGATGTGGTGGCACAGTCGTTGCATTCTTATAATGACATTATACGATGTGCAAGCTTGTCATCTCGCTCTCCATATTCTCCCCGATTTAGCCTACCATCTTACTAGTCCACTTCAATGCCATTACTGGTCTATCTACCTCCCCTAGTTGATGAATGGGTTATCTAAGGGCTGGATCTTGAGAATGTGTTGATGACCTTGTTTTACATCCTTGTAGTGGACCATTTCCAAGAGATGTTTTGTCCAATTTCCACCACAATCTTTAGTGTGCTGAAATCCCTTACCCCGGAAGATATTGTGTGGTTTCTCTAAACCCCTAGGAGATGCACTTCAGTCTCTATTAATGTCCAGTGGCTTACCCCATGATCTAAGAACACTTGGAATATATTGGAAAGCAATGTCGAATGGTCGACATGGTTGTGATCCCGATGGAACAACGTCCTGGGTCGCCTAGTCACCATCAGACCCTCCATCAATGATGTGTCTAGAGCATTCATGTGATTTGTAGGATTACCAAGGAAGCTTCCCCTGACATTTAGATCAACATTTGGGTGTAATGTGATGCCATTCATTTTAGTTCTATCTTGTAATAGTCTAACTTGCCAAGAAATATTGAGGATTTTCCTTTACGCGTAGTATCGGTTAACATAGAAACCCTATCAGAGGGAGAGAATGAGAAAAAAATCCTAGAAGATGACTTACCCCTAGGGGTTCCACACTTATTCGATCTGTAGGTAAGGTTTAATCACAAATATATAAATTTATGGGGCCTTATTCCACCTTCCAAGTCATTATCCCTCTATCATAATCCCAATAAGGGCAAAGAGCATCTTGGGGCCGTCAAACCCACTTACCCATATGGAGTAGTGAAGAAGACATAATATGATCTAAAAAGGGAACATTTAAATAATTGATTGTAGAGAATAATAATATGTTCAATGACCTTTTGGATGAATGTGTTGGGGAACAGTGACCAAAGAATAGTAATCCAAGACCAGGGTAGCAGATGCAGGTACACCCTCCCCCCGACAAGTTTCCTCCGGGTGATCCTGACCACCCTACCCACATATATTGTATAGATGCAAGATTTTATGGTAATATTGTGTGATATGTATCTCCAAATACACCATAATTTTATGATATCCCTCCTCGGGACCCATCTCATGTCCCCCCACTAGCTCTGTAAGTAATTCCCCTAACAGTCCTGCATGTCATCCCACCAGCTTCCCCATGAGCCGCATGGCCTTCTTATCATGTTGATGAACCTGTAAATGCTCTAGTTGGCAGGGATCCTCATCATTAATGGAATCCCAGCCCATTTGATTCAATGGTTTTCCTCATTTCCTACCTCGAGGATTTGAAAACCTGAGAGGTGGAAATCCGGCATAATGGGAAGTCGTATCTGGCATGGGTCGATGATATGTCGGCACTCCCATTTTTCATAAATCCTAAATTTCCCCCTATAATGGTATTGGTGATCCTCTAAAGAATATATCCCACTTCATCTCATGGTGTGGACCCCTACTGGGAACTCCAGCACAACAGGATGCCACCAATATTTGGTTCTTCGTACAAACATTGGAAGGGATTGCCTCTGTCTAGTATATCTATATAACCATTGGGTCAGTGGATGGTTGGGAGGGTCTTCATTGGAATTTTATTTACCAATTATTCTCCACCACCTAGATGATTATTATTTAAGACATCTTCAAGTCTGAGTAGAGGCCAAACAAATCACATCTTGAATTTTGTCGCCTAGTGGAAATGCCTCTCCTACTCCCTTGAAATGCCACTGAATTAGGAACTTATACTGAAATTGAAGGTGGGAAATGTCAAAACTAAATTAGTTCCCTCTCTCATCAGGAAGAATTACCTTGGTGGATTTTTTGATTTCTCTGAAAAAGCCCAGTCTCTAGAGGAAGAATTGTAGTAGGCCAAGCAAGTGCACCGATTTCCACCTGTAGTTTGTGTGAGAAGAGATGCGTGGGGTGATGCTGTAGTGTAATCACACGTAGATTCCCCAAGAAGATATAGTTATTACCTGTGGAGCCACCTCCATAGACTCTTAGAGGCCTGCCACCTCAGGTATAGCCTCTGTTCATGCAGCGCCCACCTCATAATTAGCAGGAACCCACACATAATGTATCGATGCAACCTAGTCAATACAATCAAGTTCCACCTCCTCAATAGGCTCTTCCAACCCCTATTCAGGGCCAAGCTCCTATAACCACCTTCTCATATAGAAGTAACCAGTTCTACTCAATTAATGAGTATTGGGTCCCCAATTTTTTCGAAAGTTCCTTGGAACAGTGGACTGTATGGTTTTTGGAAAGTAGGAGGCCTGAAGTGGCAGACCTAACTAATCACCCCAATTAAATCCCCTATCACCAGATCATGGGGAACACACTCGTGAATTACTATATGTTTAATGATTGGATCCAAGACCAGGATTACACCAATGTATTCATGTTAGGTCCGGCCCTGGCATAGTTGGAATGCATATTCCTAAATCCTGACAACGATAGTGAAAACGAAGGTGAGTGGAAGTAGGTTCCTAAATTTGGGTCTCAAAAATACGATGACTGGATGGATCGTATGGTAGTTTCCCAAGACCATGGTATTATTCGAGAACATTCGAATCGTCCAGAGCCTTCAGAATTCACCAAGTCATCTATCACCACTACTTCTTAGTAAACATCTCAATCTTCCTCTCACTAGAAGGGAATGAATTTGTGAGGTAAGGGAAAGAAATTTCCCCCACCAATGCCATCATCATCCGATACTCTTAGAAATTTCCTTACAGTAGAGTTGATGAATATCCCCAGAATCCACCCATGGGGGGAGTATTAATTAATTGATAATCCTGGGTATGATTTGGTTAACACCATGGAGCTGGTAAACCCCAACATGATTCCTGATGACGAGGAGATCCGGACAGATCCTCCGACCATCCCCAGCCGACAGCAAAATTGACGGAGCCACAATTATATGAGTCTGTAAGACACATTTCTCAGTACTTCCAGCTAGGTTGTGCATGCCATAGAAACTAGAAAATAGTCCTAGTGTAGAGCTCTGCATGCACTCCCTTATTATCTTGTTTAATCAGATCCACCCTTACCTCTGTTGGTGTTACTCATTCAGGTGGAGCCACCATGACCATGCTACGATCATCCACGTTCAGTTGCAGATTGGACTCAGTCATCTATCCCTAATCTGGTAGTCACTCCCCATGTTTTTAATAGTGAGCAATGCGATATCTCTAGTATTAATCAACCACTATATCAAGAAAAGGTATCTTCATACCTCCGGCCACAGAAGGATCTCTTGCCAGTAGATGTTCAAACATGGCATGAAAGTAAGATATTTTTTCCACCTTTCTAGAATTCCTATGATTCTCTCCATCCTTATGGATTTTTTTAGGTCATAGGATATGCACAAAGACCTTGTCGAGGATTTAAGAAGCCCCCTATATTTTGAGAAGGATGTAGCATCCACAAAAGCCTTACATTCTGAGGCTATGGTGGATACTGAATGTCAAGCCACTATCTCTTTCTCTAGAGAAGATGAAGGATCTTCCATACATTGGAATATCTTCCCACTATACATCACTAGCCATCTCAGGGGTGTGGAGGTCTGTCATTTCCTTGTCGGCACCGGGTCAGGGATCAACATCATCCAGACCTGGACACTCCGAATGATGGGGTTGTCTAAGGATGATTTGATCTTCTCTAACCTAAAAATTCAAGGTTATGAAAGGATAGAATAGAAACTATTTGGAAAGATATTCCTAAAGATAGGGAATCACATTACCAACTCTAATGGAAGTTAGATGATCACCTAGTATTCCAATACAAATCTAGATCAGGTAATCCCAGATCCCCCCTAATCCCACAAGGTATCGAGATATCCACCCCGTGGAAATTACAAGACATCCAAATTGTTGTTTCTCCAGGATGAGATAAAACAGCTAAAGGTGATGCACAACTATTGATTTTATATCATCATGTGTGGCCCCTTGGGCTGAATGCCAAATAGGATCATGTCAACAAATTGAATCACTATGGTCTTGGCAGTACATGAGATACCTGATGCGTTGTCCACTGCCACTCATGCTGGAACCATTGTCCCATTGAGATCTATCAACTCAGAATAATTTCCTCACAACATGGATTCCTTGTCCATGAATGAAGAGGATGCTTTAGAGGATTATCCTCCCACATTCGAAGAGGGTGCCTCCACCATGGTCGATGAATTGGGACAGTAGAACCTCGGTAACCAGAAGGATCTGAAACCCACATCGATTAGTGATGTTATTCCCATAGAAGGGAAACTATGATACGAGGACTTAATAAAATAGAATTGTGATGTATTTTCTTGGTGTTATGTTGAGATTTCAGAACTGGTCCATCATGACACCTTCCACTGCCTCATTCTTTTAGAAAATCGTCACAGGTTCAAACAACCTACCAGAAAATGCATCCTTCTCATGGTGCTATGGTCAGGGCTGAGGTTGATAAGCTCATCTGAGCTAAAACCGTAAAGGGGGTCCATAACCCCAGATTTTTAGTGACCATTTTTCCCATAAGAAAGAAGAACGACCAGATCCGAGTCTGCATCATCGTTTTGGATCTCAATTTTTACTACCTGAAGGATGACTTTCTCCTTCATACGACAGAACTTTTGAATGATTACACAGAGGGTTTCTAGGCTCACTCATTCATTGATGGGTATTTTGGTTATAACCAAATTTTAATGGCCTAGAGGATGAAGTGTCTACAGCCTTTAGAAAACCACAAGGTACATTCTTCAACCAGCTAATTCCATTTTGTCTATATAATGCAGAGGCCAGCTATCAACGTTCCTTGTATTTCATATGTATGCTGATCCTTGGGACATTAGTGGTATGCTATGTGGATGACATGTTGGTGATATATTTCTTCTATAGGAACCATATCAAAAATCCTGAGAAAGTGTTCAACATATTCTGTTCTTTCCATTTAATGATGAACCCATTGATGTGCCCCTTCGGGGTCACCTCTACAAAGTTTCTTAGCATCGTTATCAGATATAGAGGCATTAATATCAATCCAGAGAAAATCAAGGCCATTAGTCCTAAGTCTCCACTGAGAAACATTTGGGAGCATCGAGGCTTTGAAGGACACTTAGCCTATATACTCCGATTCATTTCCAATCTTGTTGGAAAGTGTAATCCCTTTTCCGAGAACATGATGAAATGTACCGATTATCAGTTGGATGTGGAGTGTCAGGCTTTTTTTAGGAGATCATGTAGTACCTATTACGACATCTAGTTATGATGACACCCATTTCTGGAAAGCTACTGTTTTTTTATGTGACCACTCTAAAAGGATCTCTTAGCACCCTTCTCGCCCAAAAAAATAATGATGGAATGGTGAACAGTTTATTCTATCAGAGCCGCATGCTCTTAGATACAGAGACCAGATACTCCTATATTGAGAAGAGATTCCTCATGATAGTATTCGAAGTGTTGATATTGTGACATTACTTACATCACCATGAGATACAGTTAGTGTCCCGAGTGGACCCGCTAAAGTACATTTTGAACCACCCTATGTGGATAGGACTTCTACTTAATGGGAAGTTATCCTATAGCATTTCGACATCAAGTTTGTACCTCAAAATGATATTAAGAGATATGAATTTTCATACTTTCTTTCTTCCTATCCGGCTCCCATGGAGAAGTCTCTGGATAATTAAATTATAGATTAAGTAATCCACTTATTGAATCAAACCATTATCTGTTTGAAAATTCATTTTTATGGTGCTTCCCGAATCCCTACTAGTATAATTCTAAAAGACACCTAACTTAATAGAGAGGTCCTGGGTGTTGTCTTCATCACGCTGGTGTAGGCTGTTTTACCTAATTCATTCCTATTTTCAGATTATTGTACCAACAATGAGGCAGAGTACCATGCTCTCATTACTGGTCTTGAGCAGGACCACGAGATTGATGATCCCCACATACATGTGAAAGGGGGCACCGAAAAAGTCATCAAGAAGATCAACGGTGACAATGTCGTCAGGAAGACAAAGCTCCTACCACTTTTAGAATGCACCCTCCATATGATGGCCAAGTTCCCATGTCATCCAAAAGTTACTCATGACCCTCGGTCCTAGAATAGTCGACTTGACTCCTTGGCCTGCATGGCCACATCTCTTACAGGGCCTGATTAGGAAGATTTGATTATCCATGTGATCCATTGGAGAGTAATCTCTCCCATTTCTCTAGATGATGATGATATCCAACAGGTAATCCACCTTACCATCAGTGCCTCCACATCAAGACCCCCATGCCCTCTAAATGTGGTTTTGGATGTACCTCCTAACTGGAGGACCCCCTTTATCGAGTATCTATAGCAAATTAATCTTCTAGTAGATTGAGGAATGTGTGAGTTAATCTGGTTATGTTCATGGCATTTCAACCTACAGAGTGGTCCCAGTCTTGAGAAGATCCTTTAGAGCCATGTGTTTTATGGGATTTTCCTATTTTTAATAAAAGGATGTGAGATATCTCATGTCATGCAATAAGTTCATGTCGTTTCTTGTAGCAGTCTTCAAGAAGGGTCGAATCTCTCTCATCCGATCCGATGATTGGGGTATTTTTGGACTGCTAGGATCTATGACTGTATCGATTATTCCAATAGATACCATGGATGCCAAAAACCAAAATATTTTGTGGATTGGAGGACAAAACCACTCCACACAACCAATTACTCTTGGCCTATTATGGTCTGCGGTGTTGATATCATGGGACCATACCCACTAGCAACAACTCACTGGTGTATGCTCATCCTAACAACTATGGGTTTTTTTCGAAGTGGGCAGAGGAAGTACCGCTCTAGGAGGACATGACATGTTCTATAAATAATTTTTTGAACTCCAATATCATCTAAAAATTAAGATTTCCTCATGTCATCATCACTGATAATGGTACCATCCTTCGGGCAGCCAAACTGAAGAAGTTGTATTCTATTTACAACATCTATTCTAATTATACCTTCCGATATCATGTACAATAAAATGGGAATATGAAGTAATTAAACAAACCCATCTATAAAATTTTTCAGAATATGGTCGGTCAGAACAAAAAGAGCTGGTTGGACATACTCACCAACGCTCTTTGGGATTATTGGATGAAGACTTGTAATTTCACTCAGGTGACCCCATATTCCATTCTGTATAGAACAGATGTAGTAATTCCCATTGAGATTAAGTTTCATGCATTACTCACAACATTCTATGATAGGTATACATAATATAAGGTTTCCAAAATCCATTTGGATGAACTAGAAGAACTTGAAGAGAATAGGATTTGTGCACTACACAATCTGGAGAGGCATCAGAACAATATAGAAATAGAATTCAACAAGAAAGTGTGCTTCCACTCTTTCTTACAAGGTTTTATGGTATTGGCCCTAAGAATGAAATTGATACCATGTAGGAATCAACCCAAACTAGAGCCTAGAAGGGAAAGACCATAAATAATTCACATGGTTTACCCCAATAGTGTGTACTCCTAATATACTATGTATAGTGTGAATATCACTCCTCCCACCATTTCCAAATTCCTCAAGAAAAACTTTTCATGTGTAAGCCATGATCCCACATGACAACTGTTCCATCTTTAATACACGATGTTAAGCTATGTAATCCGTCTAGGATGATGGTGTAAAACTACCCAACACCCATCACGTATGTCATTAAATGGCCTTTTCATCCTTCATGACGTTAAACTGCAATAAGAAGATATACCATTATTGTATGATCTCTATGACCATAATATAAGATCTACAACATCTTGATATATTACAGTCTCACATGATCTTAATCTATTCAGTCTTCCCTACACGCCGTTAAACTGTGTAATCTGTCCAGGATAAAGGATTTAAAACTACCCAACTCCCATCCTACACGATGTTGAACTACTTTTTCATCCTACGTGACATTAAACTACGAGCTACAAATATACTATTACGATCTGAGATCTATGACCATAAACTAAGATCTATAACTTCCTAATCTTTTATGGTCCCATAAGACCTTAAACTATTTTGTCTTCAACACAAGATACTAAAATATTTAATCCATCCAGGATAAAGGTCATAAAACTACCCAACACCTGTCCTACCTGATGTAAACTGCTCAGTCATCCTACATGATGTTAAACAGTGCCCGGTAGATTTACTATTTCGATGAGATCTCTATGAACAAAAACAAAGCCTATAATGCCTTGTTCTTTTATGGTCCCACATGAACATAAATTTTTCCATATTCATCGCACTATGTTAAACTACATAACCCATCCAGGCTGAGGAATGTAAAACTACCCAAAACCTATCTTGCATGATGTTAAATTGCTTCATCATCTTGCATGATGTTAAACTACGAGTGGTAGGAATACTGTTATTGTTCGATCTCTATGACCATAAACTATAATCTATAACGTCTTGATATTTTATGGCCCAACATGACCTTAAACTGGTCTGTCTTCCCCACATGCCATTATACCGCGTAATCCGTCTAGGCAGAAGGACGTAAAACTAACCAGCACCTGTCTTGCCTGACGTTAAACTGCTCTTTCATCCACCTTGAAATGAAACTACGGGTGATAGATATACAATTGCGGTTTGATCTCAATGAAAATAAACAACGATCTATAACATCATGATCATTTATTATACCACATGACCATAAACTATTCAATCTTCACCACACAACATTAAAATGTGTAATCCGTGAAGAATAAAGGAGGTAAAACACCCCACCACCCATCATGCATGACGTTAAACAACTTTTTCATCCTGCATGATGTTAAACTGTGAGCTGTAGTTATACCATTGCGGCTAGAGATCTATGACCATAAAGTAAGATCAATAACATCCTGATCTTTTGTGGTCCCACTGGACCTTAAACTATTCAATCTTCACCGAATTACGTTAAACTGCATAATTCGTGTATGCGGAAGGACATAAAACTACCCCACACTAATGATTCACAATGTTAAACTACAATTTCTTCATTCCTGACATTAAACTAGGAGTAGAAGATATACCATTATGGAATGAGCTATATGACCATAAACTAAAATATATAATTTCTCGGACATTTACAGTCTGACATGACCTAGACTATTCCTTCTTCATTGCACGATGTAAAACAATGTAATCTGTCTTTATTGAAGGATGTAAGACTAACCAACACCTGTACAGTATGATGTTAATATGCTTTATCATCTTTCATGATGTTAAACGGTGAGCGGCAGATATAACATTACAGTCTGAGCTATATGACCATAAACTAATATCTATAACGTTTAATCTTTTACAGTCATGCATGACATTAAATTGTTCTATCTTCACCACAAGATTAAAAAATGTGTAATCCATCCAAGATGATGGGCGTAAAACTACCCAACACCCATCCCAAATGATACTACCTTTCTTTGTTATCCTGCATGATGTTAAACTGCGAGCAGACATTTTGTCTGTGGGACCATCCCCAAACTATATTATATCCCCTTTGGTATGGTCTCGTAGCCTGGATGAATCTCAAAACACTTGGTGTGGTGTGGGCCTTGTTTTTCTTCATTAATGTTAGGTTTATCATGAAAGCACCATGTATCTCCTTCCTTAGAGATCCCCACCTCCTTCGTCCTTAAATAATGATGTAAAACTACACGAACATATTCACACTTCACACATCCCCTTTATTTGGGTCCCCATTAACATTCATATCTGAAAGGACCCCCAAAAAACATATATTATCATCCTCAGTGATATCCTACCATATCAGGCCAACATCGTGAAGGATTTTGGATGATAATTTGATACATGTGTTTCATAGCAAATATGGTCCACGGTCGATGCTCATTTGTTGTTCCCATTTTAGGTCACACAATATTGATGTTGTGTTTCGAACATGGTCAACATCTATCCTCCATCATTATCACCACCCATATATGTCCCAAATATTGGGTACAGTGATTCACTTTTTCCAACTGTCCCATCCAACATTAGTGTTCCTCGAGCAGGAATATAGTTCTTGTTGGGGTTGACCATGCCAGATCTCTTCATTCAATGTCATACCCTTTTATTCTAGAGAGAACCTGATCCCATTCCTTGTTTCCCACACTTATCATTACTCACACTAGAAAAGGAGAATTGGAAAAGAAATATCCTTATAAAGCGTCACATAATCATGGACTTTAGATCTATGAAATTGAAATAATAACCCCCATCCTCACCGCATGACATTAAAATATGTGATTCATCCACGTTGAATGATGTAAACCTACTCATCACTCGTCCCACATGACGATAAACTTCAAACTGGCTTAAAAATTTAATTTGTAGCCCAACCTCAGGTCCCTCGACCTTTCCAGCACCATGGTCCTTGTTCTATCATAGGATTGTGTGGTGGGGTATGGACTCTATGTCCCCGTTCATGCTGGGATATTTATTTCCCAAACAACACAGATACCCTTAAGACACCCCTCCTTCATATATCATTGTTCTTGCTAGAGGTTAAACAGTATAGGCACCACCACACTTTATGAATCCCATCATTTGGGTTTCCATCATCTTTCACATTGAAAAGGACCCAAGAACATAATTGATTCTATGACTTTGTGATCTCTTACCATCTTGGGACAATGTTCTTGAATATTTTAGATAACAATTTCATACATGTCTTGCATTATGAATATGGTCAGCAATCAACGCTCATTTGTTGTTCCAACTCCATGTCATGATATAGATACATTGTTGGGAACATGTTTAGTAGTTATCCTTAAAAACAATTTCCATTATGTGGTCCCCAGAATTAGAGGCATGGTGATTCACCCTTTCCACCCATCTGTCCCATGCACATGAAATTATAATGGGAATCTACGGTCTGAGCCCTATGACCATAAACTAAGATCTATCACTTCCTTTCCACATGATGTTATACTTTCCAACATATTATAGAATTATGTATGTCTTTATTCCCATCCCCATGAGATAAATAGTATAATCTATACATTTTGTCATTAGGTCCAGCCCCGAGTCGTCTATTCTTTCTCTTGGCCACTTCGCCTGAGTTCTCGTTGGGAATTATGAATGGTGTTTCATACATGGACTTAAGTCCTCATTGATGTTTGGTTATTCACCAAGCCATACATACACCTTTCTTCCCACATGTTGTCAAAATGAAACCTGAGAACTACATATGGATTCATTCACATATTCATGGGAAACCTATGAACACCCATACATTTCGTCATCAGGTCTATCCTAACTTCATAGAAACCCTCTATCTATTCTGGTCATATAGACTATGTCCTCCGAGAGGGTTATGTGGTGTGGTTTGGTCTTATGTTCTAATTCATATTGAGTGTGAAATAGCCACACCACGTACAACCCTCAAGAAATCTCTCTATACCCCTTTCCTCAACTCATTTACTCACATATTATGCTCTCAAATTGGTCTCTTTGACACTCTTTGGCAATTCACCAACGTTCCCAAGAGAACTCTTCTTCATGACCTAGAGTACTAGATTCTAAATAGACATGATTTTCCCTTGCTTTCATTCTTAAGGTCCCCTTTATTTGGGATTTCATTATCTTTCACATTTGAAAGGTCCCTTGAATAACATGGATGATGGAACTCAGCGCTATTCTTCCATCTCAGTATAATTCCCCCAAATATTTTGAAAGAAAATTTATAAAATTCCCACATTGTGAATGTGTTCGGTAGTCAATGCTCAATTTTTTGTTCCCATTTCTTGTCACGTGATATGGATGTTGTGTTTTGAACATGGTTAATAGTCATCCTCTATTAATACGCCGCCCCCATTAGGCCTTAAATATTGGTTGTGTTATTCCCGTACTTTTCCAATCCATCACGTCCAAGTGGGATTTTGACACACTTGGTGATATCCCTCAAAGTGAGTTTGCATGTTAAGAGGGAGATTCCATGGTGTGGTGACATTCGCGGCTTTGCACCATCACCCCTTTCCCTCTATTTTATATGTTGCAAATATATTATACACCCTAGTTTCCCACATAGAGTGTGGATCCTGTGGGATTAGGGATTTGGTCAAGGTTTATTCCGACATGGAAGAGTGTCACCCCCTAATGGTCTGAGCTCTATGACCTCAAACTATGTTCTCAGCATGTCCTTGTTGCATGACGTCAAACTGCACAGAACATTCAAAACTATGTATGAAATGATTCCCATATTTATGGGGTACGTAGGAATGCTCAAAAATTTCTTCATCTGGTCCATCTAATGGTCTACTAATTTTCTATTCTCTTTGGCCTTTTTCCAAGAATCATATAGGATTTTTTGGTGTGGATTATGTGGGCTTATATCCACATTCACATCAGGATTGCAATAGCACGACCACATACTCCATTTTTAGGAGATAATCTATCCTTCCTCTCCTGCCTGTCATACCACATGATGTTAAAATTCACTTCCATAACTACTTATGGATTGATTATCATACACATGGGATATATATGAATACACATAATTTTTTTTCTTCTAGACCAGCCCCATATCCTTCGATCTTTTCTGGCCCCTTGTCCTGAGGATTCCCCCCTTGGGGTTGCGTGCAATGTGATGTGTACTGGTGTCCTCATTTTAATCTGGTATTTTTTTGACCCCATGTGCATTCCCTTTGTGTCTATTTCTTCTGTGGGAGTCTAATTCATGAGATGCTAAACAATACTCCTTGGTCTCACATTATTTTATACCATTGCAATTTTGCAGCGTAATGTTAAAATACAATGTTTGGTCCTATCATAAGACCTTATACTATGACATTATTTCCGTGGACACATGAAGAAAAACGACACCACATTGTTGTTTCCTAAAGAATAAACAACATCTCTCACGATCCACTTATTTTTTTCATGGGTCAGACCCGCAAGACAATATTTCCCTGGAACTGGTACCCTACCATTCCATGTATGAGAACTATTTGTGGCTTGATTCTCATCCTCATGGAATATGTAGGAACTCACATACATAACATCTTAGGGTCCACACATAGGTATCTCAAATACTACCCACTTTTGGGCCATGTTGGCCCGAACTCTATCAGAAGCATGTAGTGTAGTGAGTACCTTTGGATCCCTCATTAACATTGGGGATTTCAACATCCACACCAATTTTTCTCTTTTGTTATTCTCATCCTAGTCTGAGTTCTGTGACCATAAACCAAGATGGTCCTACGAGATCCACAAATGGATTGATTCCTAGCCTCATGGTATCCATCGGAACACCCGAAAGTTTATTCTTCAGCTCCAGCCCTAGAAATGTTTCACGAGATAGAAGGTCTCTTTATTCCTCACTCACGTATGATATTTGTACTTCTCCACCATACAAACATTTCATTAAACTATGTCTGACCTTATAATTGGAGTTTTTAACCCCAATACCCTTTTTCTTGGAAATGGATTCAACTCCCTCTATATGAAACATCTCATTGGAAAACTCGAATGCATGTTTTCAAAGAACCCAATGTGTGGAATTTTGTATGAAAATTCTATAGTTTCATGTCCACGCCTCATGAGCTAATTATTTGGATTCCCATCTTCTTCCATGTTTGAAGGGAAACCCTTTTCGGGTGGGTCTCAGGCCTCATTAGCTTACCTACATTCTTATAAAAACTCCCCAAAAGAACTGAGAAATTTTTTTGCGTTAGGTCTCAAATTTCTAACATGGTCAGCATTCAACCCTCATTTGACTATCCCTATTCGTGGATGACAAGAAACCAATGCTATGTTTTGATAATGGTCAATAGTTATCATGTATTTTCATGCCACTATCATTGTGATCCAGATCTCTAGAATCATGATTCACATATTTCCACTCCATTTTGTTCATGTGGAATTCTAGAACACTCAGTTTTATCCCTCCATGTATCAATTTGCGTTATGTAGGCAGGTTGATAAAACAAAGATGTCATTCAACTAGCATTATATTCCCCCTAATGTGTGCCTTGTGTACCAGAAAAGCCACATCATCACTCCTTGTTTCCCACATTGAGCACCACTCACTTGGGCTTAGTGGTTTTGGTATGATGTGTACTGGTGTTGGTGAACCGTTCATGCATTTCATCCTACAAGAAGATAAAATTACAATTGAAGAACTAAGTATGTCTTGATTCCAATACTAATGGGGTACGTAGAAATTCACGAGTGCTTCCCCTGGGTTCTAGCCCCAAGTTATACCGCCTCTAGTGTATGGTCTGAAAAATTCCACTAGGAATACATGGTGTGGTGTGTACGGCTTTGTACATATTCACATCGAGTTTCCGGTTATAGCATCACATACCCCTTTAGGATAAATTTCTACCCTCATCATTACCGTATTACGGTAAACTATGCAAGTCTTTCATAAGTACGTATGTATTGATAACATTCCTAGTAGGATACGTAGTGATATTGGGATGTCTAGTTCCCAAATCCGGCCATATGCTTTTAAACACTCTATACGGTCATTTTTGCCTCATCCCCGCTTTAAGGAATGTCCATTGCCTCTTTCTTCACTGTACAATGTTAAAGTATGTGCATATCATCCAAATTTGGATGACGTAAAACTATGGTCCACTCTAGGATCTATCTAGATAGATCATTTCAGTAAATGAATATGATCCCTAATTAGACATATGTGCACACCTAATGAGTTTTCATCACGGTGTCACTTTGTCAAAAGTGATGGAATCCAATCAAACAAACCATCACTCCACCCTCCAAGCTTTGAATGCCCTTTATTTGAATCCTCGTCTTCTTTAATTCCTAATGGAACCCCCAAATAGTACGAATTCTCAGCCAATGGCTCAACTACTTTCCTGGGCTAATCTTTCGAATGACTAAGGGGTAAAATTTCTGGCCATCCCCAATGTTTCAAACATGGTCAGTGGTCGTCCCTCATTTTTTATCCCCATTCCAGGCTAACACAATCGGGATACTATGTTTCAAACATGGTCAATAGCTATATTTCAGTGCCACACAATCCCCACAGTGTTCCAAATTTTTTATATCATGATTCACACTTTCCACTTTCCTTTGTTCGGATTTATTCTGACACCCATGGTGTTACCTCGCTTGTCCACTAGAGCACATTGGAAAATGAAAATTCCACTGCTCGGATAACATTATTCTTTATTTAGGCATCCTTCTTTTTTCTTGGAAATCTGGATAGGTTTTCCAGACTCTAGATACCCAGATCTGGGTTGACGCTCTAATGTTCATGAGTATTAACGATGTGGTCACCGATGTTTTCTCATATCAGTCATGACCCACATGAGATTAAGGATTGATTTCCAGATATTTAAAAAATATGATGGTAATGCATAAAACCAAAATAAATATGGGCACTCATGCTTTAAACCATTATAAACTATGTTTGTGTGTTCACACAAATTATAGTGCCCTAGGATTGGCCCCTTCAATACATATGTTGAAATTTTTATTGTAGCATCTGAACTCCGCAACTATTTGGCTGGTAGCATCCAGGATCTATTATTGCTTGTTAAGATATCATTACTCCTTGATGGAAATTTGGTATAAATAATTTTCCTTAATCTAGGACTGATCCTCATCAGATAGAATAATATAAATCTCCTCAGAGTCTCACCTCATCCATTCTTCTGCCTATCACAAATTGGCCTTCAGTTGTGATACGATGCCAAATTGTGCACCGAGGAAAGTAGTGTACACATTATTCTTCACCCTAAACTATTATATCTCATTTTTATCCTTTTGGAGACTCTTTATGATCATGTAATTCCTCCACTTCTATCCCACAATAAGGCCATGGTCAAGTTCCCGTATTTTATTTCCCATGAAGTCTCGAATGAGAATATGAAGACACTGGGAATCCACTCCTCAAGCACATAGATATAATTGTCAGGAATGGTGGATCCACATATGGTCTATCCATTATGATTGTGGGGTCTCCCAAATTATGCTCTGGATCAGCTTCCATGACCCGTGATAGATGACCTTGTTATCCGCTTCATCAGAAGTTGTATAATCTCAATCCTTGGGGTTAGCAGGATCATATGTGGGGAATTCCTCCAGGAGGTCATCAAAAAGATCTTCATCTGGTGTCTGATTGGATAGGTAAGGTCTCATGTTGTCTAATTTATCCTCATCATTATACTCCACCTCGATAACTACATGTTCCACCCTGTTGATGGTCCCACCTACGATTGAGAGCATTGTGGATTGGTTAGTATGGGTGTCCTCTTCCATGACCGATGATGTTCCCCTAGGAAAGCTAGATCCAAGAGCTCTGGAAATCCCTACCAATGTGGCCTATGATGTTGGAATAACTATTCATTTGACAATACACAAATCTCAGTTGTCTTAATTCAATAGAGGATAGTCACAGATTTTATGATGAAGACATACAGATATGAAACAGTCAGTCATTCCCCTATGTTTTTTCAATTGAGACCTCAAGGTTTGGCCCTACGTATATGGAGGGAAAATCCATATACTCTGGGAGAACCACCCTAGGTGTCGCAGCCCCACTGGGTGTGGTAATCATCATCGCCATAGGTTAAGTTCTTGAAGACGCATCCACTATAGCATGGGAGTGTGTATTGCATTTGAGACCCTCCAGCATAGGTCAAGTGTTAGTTAGTAAGGCCTAAGTGACCTAAATAAGAACCATATAAAAAAGGTTTAGGGTTTACCTCAAGGGCTTCTGCAAACTCTTCCAACATAGAATTTTTAACATCACCTTCCTCCGGAGGGCTCCCTCTGTCAGCCTCTTCCCCCCAGGAGGAATCTTTGGATTCATCTGGTTGGTGGAAGTGCTCCTTCAATTCAATAGAAAATTGATTTAGATAGAGAGTTCTATTGAGAAGCACTCTAACTCAATCCATAATTGGTAATGAACCACCACAAGTGTCCACAAATTCCTCCAGCTCGACGTTGTACTACTCCCCATCCTCCTAAAATACCGCAAAGCCATACCTGGCATGAACAATCCATAAAAAATCCATCCAGCGATGGTTTATATTGTGCCACATCTGGGGAGGATTAATAATTGTCATTTAACATCCCATATATCCCAAGACTCTAGGAAAATAGTGTCCTCGGGCTTTCTTATATGGCATAGTCATGTCCTCGGATCTTGAGTAGGTATCTTTTGGAACCCCTAGGCAGCCTCCCTTCTGGTTGACTTTGTGCCTCTGGGACCAACAGGTTCTCTGCCACTGATTCCTTCCTCTAGATCGGTGTAGGCCTCACCACTAATGTGGAACCTCCACAATTGGATGTTCTTGAAACCTTCTAGCCCTGAATTGAAGGTTTATGTGGTAGCCCATCATTAGCACAGACAGTTCGTCACTTCAACATCACCCACTGGTAGGCTGCCTCCCAACTCTTGGCATATTTTTTCACTTTCCCATAGGTATATGTGGGTAGAGGAAGCTCAATCAGTATCTTCCCATCCTCCCATGTGAACACCTGCCACATTTTCATCATCACACTTGAATGGTCCTCATAGAACACTCCCATGTAGATCGGCATGGGGAGCCTCGGCATGCTTCACAACTACTTCATGAAGCGGTGTTGGGTGTACGTCACATAGAGAGGCTCGTGGTCAACCCACACCCTTAAGACTATGTCCTGAAAATCTAATATGTATGACTGATCCTCCACTATTACCGGATCATCCTTAATGAACACACATGTTGAAAATGGGAACAGATGGAAGTAGAACTCATCCTCCTTCGAGACTCGGCTTAGCACCAACTGTGGGTTCAACTTAGTCAATAAACTCTCCACCGCATTCAGAATTGATAGTGAGAAGTCTAACCCATGTGGTGAAATGGGTTTGGGTATTCATAGGCTCCAATATGTACCTCTATCCACCCATAAAGATGATGGAGCTGCCCAAAAACCCTATGTGTCTTCTTACCCTCACTGATATGCCATAGAAATTTTTACAGCTTAGCCAGTATTAGGATCCCAAGATTTATTCACTCCACCATTGCCAACATGGAATCCTTAATAAATGTGATTGGATGTACTGCCAGGTTTTTTTTCTTTACAGGTTGTATCTAGCTGTAAGTGAGTGCCAAAATGAACACATCCAACCTAACCACCAGTTTCTTCTCAGTGATGAAACTGAACCCCCATGTCTTCCACTGGATATCATCTAATAAACTTCAGAATGATTTTTTTTCTATGTTGGACCCCCTTCGGGAAAGTGGGAGGCCACATAGAAAACATCCAATCTAAAGAGGAATGTAGGAATCAACTGAACCACAATATAAGTGGACATCCCTCACCATCCACTTGTCCTATCCTAGCACGTAGTCTATCAGTACATTTTCTAGTGGCAGAATCTACTCTGGGTCCTCCCACGTATTTGAAGTAGGTATGATCTCGTCATACACCACCCCCAATATCATAATCCCTGAGATTTTTTTATGGTCCCAAAGGATGATTCTAAACTCCCCAGGGTGAAAATTAAAAGTGTTGGTCCTTGATGACCACCTTCTCGAAAAATCTGTCATCATATGCTTCGGCTATAAGAAGTTGAATTGGGAGTCACATGCCACCTCATATAGGACTAAATGCCTTAGGGTAGCACCAAAATCCTCCGTGGAGTCACATACCAATTAATCCAATGCCCATCCATCCACAAAATATGTTTCCTAGCATAGATCCCACTCATTGGTACACCCCTTCTCTGTGCTCCCAAACGCCTCCATCAAAATGGTGTTGTACTACGGGGGAGATTCCTCTTGAATCAATACCTTTCCATAAACATTGTTGACATGGATATACAAATAGTTGAAATTGATGGGTGTTTGATCCTCCCATGTATGACCATAGTCCACCCTGGACCACTGGCGTTGGCATGGCGTACTCTTAAACCAATAGTCTTGCTCGTCCCTTCTTGCTTCAGGAATGAGAACATCATTTCTTAGACCAAAGAAATGCAGTTTATTATATAGGGGGAAGTTCTTTTGGTTGTTGGAAAATAGCTTCAATAGGGATTCATGGTCCTAATGACTCAACACACATTCACCAATTCCCTGGTTATTAGCCTTCTCTCCCATCCAAGAAGCTTATGGAAGGTCTCCTTGGAGGCTCCTCAGTGATCCATTCCATCAAAAAACATTAAATGTTTTCATTCAGGGACTCCAATATCAATCATGGATATCAATCACAGAGCATGATCATAGAGACAAGTCATAGAGCCTTTCCAAATACCTCACAGGCACAAGCCGCAGAGAGCACGATCGCAGAGTCTAAAGACTCACTATGTACCATAGAGAAATGAGGGCTCTATTTGTAAAGAGTGGTCATAGAGAATATATAGATTCCTAAATTTTGATCCAAGCACTAAAAGAGAGAAAATAACTTTGGAAATAATAGAGTTCATCCTCCCATATTTATATGCAAAGCCCTCCAAGATTCGTTGCGCGCCTGGCCATAGTGAGATTCGCAGCATTATCAACCCATAAATTGACTATCTGCATTGCAATCTTGCTTCATGATTTCCCTAAAATTTACTGATCTATCCTCATATTTTGAAACCAATTTTCTCTTCAGCTTGATGTTTTATGGCGGAATTTTTTGATGCCAAAATGTGTGCATTTAAAAGAAAATGAAAATAGCACATCATTTCAAAAGGGCCTGCTTTGCAAAGCAGATTTGCAGATCCCTCCCGCATCACAGGCTTCATATATCCCCTTAGCACCGTGGCTGGTGAAAACCCAAGACTACCTCTATGTTCGGCATAGAGTAAAGAGGTATATGATTCAGGATTATGAGACAATTAATGGAAAGCTTCACGATGTGGTGCGTACATGATTTCCTCTACGATCCCTTAGAAATTGACAGAAGCCATTGTGTGCACCACAGAGGAAATTAATGAGACCTCTACCTCGAGGAGGGGATGACAGTCGACTCTAGGTTTAAAGAAATTGACGTAATCTTCTTCTGATGGAAACTAACAAGGGGCTTCCCAACACACTGTCTGAGCTCTATGCCACATCACGCCTATAAATACCCGGATTTCCACTAACCCAAAGTTCAAATACCCCAAAATTTCACCTTCTCATATCTCATGTCAAAAAAATCATTTTTTCTTTGAATCATTGAAAAAATGAACTCTTTGTGGTACTTGAGAAATTTCAAATCCATTTCTCTTAGCTCAAATACAACCCCTATTCAAGTAGGGATTCCCTTCATGAAGTCTATAGTACATCGTAATGGAAGGATCTATCTAAGGGAACTCATGGTCTTTGCAAAGCACTCATGCTTCGTGATGTTCATTCTATGAGCATGTGTACCCCCTGCTAAAGCCAGATCACTATGATTCGAGATTTATATCGCTTCACATTTTCACACATTTCAAGGCACCCATGCTCCATGAATTCCTGATCTGTGAATGCACTTTCACTTCGTGAAGAACCCATTATATGCATGCATACCCCATGCCTAGGCTATACCACTGAACTTCATGAAGAATGCCCATTTTCGGGGTCTCTCCACTCTATGAAGCACCAATGATTCACAAGGTCCCATCATGTGGGCACTTTTTTTTACAAACTCTTCTCTGGTATGGACCTCAAGGTTTATACGAAGTGATTTCAAGGTCCCTGGTGTGTTGAGTCATATTTCATTGCTTATTCTCGGGATTCTTCGCATAGTCATGATAACGACTATTGATTCTTCTTATAGACATGCTAACGTGAGCCCCATAATGGATCACTCCACAACCCCATTTCCATAAAGCATTTCCACTTCCTTCCCTTTACGAAGGGTTAGAGTGTGCTGGTTATGTATGTCATGGGAGTTAGGAGTGAATCCTCATCGTCTAGGCTAAAAGATCTAAAAATTCCCATCACCGTCATCCTCAGCACCTGATGTTAAACTATTTCCCCACACTTGGAAATATACATTGGGTGCCCCATCTTCGACATTTTCCACACCCACTGGTCTCCAAGAGAGTGAGATCTTCCTCACATGGAATGAGATCCTCCTTGCATGGAATAACATTTGTACGTTGTGGAGGGCAACCAACGTGGTGAAAGCCCCTATCCTGTCTTTTAGGAGGAAGCATCCTTTCTCATCTTCTCTTCTTCAGTGAACAAAGGCCAGAGAAGATATGGGAATAGGGACCTTTGTTACCCCATCCCTCTTCTTTTGGACATTATCACCATCAGGCCTCCATCCTGGATTATGTCCCAATCTCCATGTCCCTGGGTAGTTATCCAAGTGTAAGCATGTGTTTCTTTTTTGGGCCTCTAACCATGTTTATGCCCTGCTCTATTCCTCATAGACGCACTGTTCGCGATGAGATTTTCAGGTCTTTTACACATCGTGTTTCTCAAACTGAGAATGATTTAATTACTCTTAGAGTAAGCATCGACCATGTCATCATCCTCATTTCACCTATGTGTGTAAGCTCCATTCCCCATCCCAAACTACGTGGACATTGAGCATTCCCTTTTATAGGAAAGGTACCTATGAAGCCTCTATGAGGTTCAAGACTTTCACCCAACAGTCTTGACAATTTAACATCTTTTCTCCCCTATCTAGAATGATGTTAAAATATTTTCCCCTTTTAATCCCACACGACATTATACTACAACCATTCTAATTACACGGGTATTGATCCTTGTCTTCTAGACATGGTACATTTGAATCCTCCTCGAGGATCAATGAAAATCTAATGTAATCCCTTGTATTCCACTTTATTGTTATCCAACTCTCAGGTCCACCCCTAGGAAATATATCAAGATCTAGGTGCTCATCTAGTGTAAGCCCTGGGATCATCTTTGGGACATTGTTCTGTGTGCACAACTCAATATTATACCACACCCCGAACTATGATGGCTTTGATCCCTGTATCCTAGTCATGGTATGTAAGAAACCTCCCTATGGTTCAACCACAAATACTAGTAAACCCATTCAAACTTTGTGGGGTTTGATCCCTATTTAAAATATAGGGTAAGTAGGAACCATCCCTAAGGTTCAACCCCAAACACTGCTAAACCCATTCAAACTATTTGGGTTTTGATCACTGTATCATAGACATGGTACATAGGAAGCCTCCATGAGGTTCAACCCCAAACACCGTTAAAATTCAAAATCCAATTTTTCAGGAGCCACATCATTGGTTCATACCATAGTGGAATTAGACCAACACTCAAGCCGCTAACCATTCATAATCCCCAGAATGATTTCTGGTCACTTTCCTTTTTGTAGACCCCGATTCCATCACCCCATCCTGAACAACATGGGATTTGATTCCTCGACATAAGGATAATTATGTATCCTCATCAATTTTTCAATCCCATCATCCATGTCTCATCCTGGTCTTTCCCTTTATCCTTTGTGTTTTTGGAAGGTCATGCACTAACCCGAAGGTTCCACGTCCTCCAGGTCCCATCCAAGTGTCCATTCTCATAGGCCACCTCATCAGGCATCCCATCACCCCACTAAAAATTGTGGGCAATGAATCCCTACAATGGTGATATATAGGAACCCCCCTAAGTCTCAATCCCAATATCTTCATTATCATAACGTTTGTTCCATCCCCACCCACTATATCCTTTGATAATCCATTTTTATCCATCCTGATTCTTACCCAGGTTGCCACATCCCGGTGAAATCATACCATCCACTTAGGTAGATAACCACGCATAAGACCCAAAAAATCCATAACCATCCAAAAAAGTGTTTCCCTCCTACGATGGGTAGTTATAAATGTGTAATCCCTACAATTCCTCTGGTTTTTATCCTTTTGTACACCCTGATTCATCAGCAATTTGAACTACGTGGGTTTTGATCCTTGTCTCTCGAGAGAGGGTAGGCGGGAAACCACAGTAAGGTTCAATCCTAGCCAACGGTCACCCCTGTCATCCCCTTTATAAGGACCCAAGTATCCTCATATCTGTCTTCCTTGGATGTTTTGATCCAATCCTCTAGTAAACCCCTCAGGTGCTTCTTCTTTAAAATGTACCAATATAATTCACTTTTATCAGTGTTTCGATCATTTCAGTCAATATATGAAAGATGTTAACATAACGGAATACCTTATGTCAAAAATGGGAAGCTAAAGAAAACCTCAGGTACATGCCTATGGAATATAATTTCCAACACTAAAAATGGGATTCCTCGAGCTTCCACACCCTCGAGAATCCATATCATAAGGGGATGAAAACCAGACGCATCAGTATTTTAGCGTCCAAACAAACCAGTGATGTCCAACGTGAATACTCCCCTGATCGAATGTTTCTACCCATGACTTGACCAATTGGAATGTCCTGAAAGAAGCAGTGTAATTGAGTGATGTTTATGAAGATATGACATTAGAGAAGAGTTTCATGAACAATGTCTTAATATTTATGGGATAACCAGACTAGCTAACAAGTTCTGATGAGGAATCCAGGGATGGAGAGATCGATATCCCATTATCCCATTTCAATAGAGGTAAAAATGTTTCTGAATAAGCATCAGATGTTACCCCTATTAGATATTCAAAATGTGGGGCAACAACACTATGTGTCCTCAATGAGTGGTTGAACCCCCTGACGAAAGCATCAGAAACATTATATAACTGGTTTTGAATGGATTTGGGATGAGAGAACCGGACATAGTTCAGGACCCTATTGATATTTATCAGTATCGTTCCTTTTTAGATTCATTTTTACACATGGAATGTACTATGGCATGACACATTTATTGTTTGGTTTTGAATTTGTATTTATTTCTTTATATATCTTGTCATATTGGTATCTTTTTTTGTTATCAATATATATTTGGTTGTTTATTTTTTTCTAGTATTATACTCTAACAATAATAGAATTTTTCCCCATAAATTACAGTAGAACCTCATAGATATTTGGAAGACTCTATCTTACAGGGTGGCATTCATGAAGTCACATAGCAGTCTGACTCGAGGCACTAGTTTGTGGAACCCAGGTTGGGATGTTATAATGTGGCATCAAAGGAGTTTTGTTTTCTTTTTCATATGTATTATAATTTAAAAATGGTAGACACGAGACTTTTATGAGTAATTATAATTCCCTAGCATTAAACATTACATTATCTTGAGTTCAATCATGAATTCAACATTAAGGATCAAATCATGTTTAGATTTTCTGAGAATTAGGACATAACTATTACATTACATCTCAAATATTACAAAGTAGACACTTCTACTATATTAATGTTTTTAAAAATTAATAAAACTCATGAAATAAAACAATAATAATTTTATTAAAAAAATTTCTTAAAATATTAGTTTCTCTCACCCTTCCTTGTACCCTGTAAATAAAATTTCAACAACATTGGATGAGCATAAAAACTCAGTAAGGGTTATAAAATAAGGAAAAAAATTATACTATAAATACATACAAATCAATGAAATCATACTTTTCACTCATAAAACTTAATCTCTTTAATATATCGCATGAAATAAAAAGATTTATGAATAACTCATATAAATCATAAATAATAATGCTAACTTGTGGCATCCAAAACATACATACATTGTTGCTTTCAGATTTATATATGGAGTAACGTTTGGATAAACCACCACCGTATATTCCCGAAATCTCTTAGTAGAAACATTAATGTTTACCTCCATCACTTTACCGAATGAATTGGAGAGCTATCTCGGGATCACCCACCCTCGGTTTATCACGGAACCAATCATATATGTAAATAATTCCCATTAACCATAACATAATCATAAATCATAAAATAAGTATAAAGTAATGAAAAAATATCAAAATTGCAATAAAAAATATCATGTCAAGATCTTTACATAATCAATTATTTCTCAAATAAAATAAAATTACCATAAACCTAAAATTGTATATGGTATTTAATTTCCAATAATAAACATTATATCTTGTTAAAGAATCCAAATATAAAATAATTATTAGAGTGGTGGAAATGTCGTTGTTGCCACATGCATTAAAAAGATACATTCTTTTTCACATTTAGTAAAATGCATCACAAAAAAAGATTCCTTTTGAAACCAATTGAATTAAATTAATATAAAAATGGTATAAATACACATTTTATAAAAGAAGGATGTGTATTAATCTAAATATGCATCAGTGAAAGGAAATTGAGATGAATTGCCTTACCTTGAGTTTTACTTGTCTTGTTTGTTATTTAACTCTAGGAATAATAAATTTATGTTAATTTCTACTTTCTTAGGAACCTATTTTATGTTTATTATTAAATTAATATCACTTAATAACTTTTTATAACAATTATATAATTATTCAGGTTCATATTAGTTGTTTTGTTGATATTCAGTACGTGAGTCAAAAATGAACTTGATATATTTACAAATTGTCGATGCAGTAAACTTTCCTTTATCTGTAGAATACTATTCATGATTTAAATATAATATATATATCCAGTATATATAAATATATATGTGTGTTTTTTTTTAATATTCCATAAAATTTTCAGAAAATAAATTAATTTCACTATTCATGGGGACGGTAAGCCGTACGTACGCATGAACGCCACTGTCATTTATTTTTCATATCAATGAAATGAAAAATAAATCATACAAAATTATATTATAATTATATTATAATATCATATGTTATATATGTTACATTATTTCATTAATTTCATACATTATGCATTCCATGTATGGTATGAATGAATCGTATCACTTTTAGGGGGCGGTGGTCCATAATTCCTCAATTAAAACAATTGTAATTACACATTATGGAAAGAATAATGGTATTTTGTAGATAAAAATAGAGTTTCATATAGACAACATAAATATAATATATATCACATAATAATACAATGTCATCATAAAGGCCACCATGAGAGGTGGTAGGGGAAATTGAACAACAGTCATTTCATGAGGTTGTAGATCCCCGCGCACAGAAACAATATGTTTGTCTCCATAAGATGAAGGTGTGTGTAAGGGTAGTTTGAATAATTATCATAAAAAATACAAGTATATATATTATAATGGTGTTGTTATGTAATAAAATAATAATAATAGCATATGGATTAGGTAAAGGAAAATATAGGAAAGGAACTTGGAAAAAGTTGTTACCTCTAAATCGGGGAACTTCTTTTTATTTGAGCCAAAAGGATTTCTTGAATTTCCTTCATTGCAAGGTAAGGCTTATAAGAGTTAGGGAGGGATGTTGGGAGACTATTTTTTCAGAATTTCTTTGAGCTAAGGGGTTGTAGAGGTGCGAGTTATGTGGGTAGTGGTGTCGGCCTTTTATAAGGGGAGGAGGGGCACATTAGAAAAGTTTAAAAATATTAATTTATTTTAAACTAAATTTAAATTAAAAATTGTCCAAAACATAGTTAATTTGAATATAATATGATTTTATTTAAAATATCCATCAACCAATAATTTTTAGACAAGTTTGGAATATTTTTTATCCTAATCGTTTTGGATTAACCATTATTTTACCCTTTAAATCTTATTGTATTATCTTTTTATTTGCACAAAATGGGTTATTTTAATTAACAGATAAAATAAAAAGGCCGCAAAAAGTAATTTATTACATATTTGTACTTTTATTAAATAATTTTAATAATATTATAATTTTAGTATTTTAATATCATTTAATAAACTATTTTATGTTTTATGTTATGAATTATGTCGATTTTTTGACACTATTCATACTTGATTTTAAAAAAAAATCATAAAAATATAATTCCATAAAAAAAGGAATTAAATAAAATATAATATGTAAATATAATCCATTAATTTAGTTTATGGAATAAAAATAATAAATTTCATTTATTTTAATATTTATAATATCATTTATTTGAATTCATTCTTAATGAGTCACACATTGCATCATCATTGTCTCATAATTAAATTTATTTATTAAATTTAAAAAAATTATAAATAATCTATCATGAGGTAGAAAGTATTTTCTTCTTTATAATTAATATTTATATTCTAATAGAAAACATATATTACGCCAAATTAAAATAGTTTTAGTGAATGATACATGTTTATGTCATATTTCTCTATACTTTAACTTAATTCTTAAAAAATGTCATTTTCACAACAATATGGCTCTATGGGGTCCCCAAATCCACCCAATGATTCCGAGGGTTCTAAATATCTCATAAACTAGTATTAGGACATGTGTTAGTGTAGTCTAATATTATTATAATATTATTTTTTACCATTACTTAATAGATTTACACTTTAACCATGGTAACTAAAATAATTTCTGATGTTACTATTTATATTTTCTAAAAATAAAAGGAACCTATTTACAAAATTTGAACCTTAGTATTACAAATATGCAATAAATTTTTCAAAATTCAAAATAAAGTTGTTTACCTGATTAATTTAAAATTAATTCCCATTTTCAAAACCAAAAAAGTAGTTTTTTAAGAAGTACTAACTATCGAAAGAGTGACATGTGTTTATGTACAATTTAAATGGAAAATTACATCAAATTACCAAAATTATATTTAATGACAAAAAAATCTAATTATACTTTAAAATAAATTAAAATTACAATCTAACTATAGTAATAAATTTGATTAAAAAGCAGTTTTGACTTACAAATACGGTATTTTTTAATATTCATTAAATATTTATCTTTATCCGAAAATTAATAAAACTTTATCCAATGTAAATTTTTATATACCTATTCTAAATAAGAAGTTTAATTTTTCAAATATAAAATTTAAAAGTGACAAAAAATATATTTTAAAAGGTTTTTCCTCAAAATACGGGAGAATGTATTTTTAGAAAAATACCACTTTTATTTGAAAAATTGAATTTGTTCTCATATCATATAGAGAAAACATATAAAATGAATTTAAAACATTAAATTGAATATATATCAAATATTATTCATTAAATATAAATCCTTAAAGAGTGATATGATTTTATAAACACAATTATTCTCTTTTAAAAAGGTTTTCATAAAAACATATCCACTATATTCAATTGGTTTTTATTTCCATTTCTAATAAATTTCGTAACAAGTTAATCATTATTTAAAAATTTGTGAACCAAATTTTAAAATTTGTTAATACTATTTATTCCATCCATTCCAATAACTTGGTGTTAGCTAAAAATTAAAATAACAGTATTATTATCTTATTTTTTTAGTATAACTAGAAGTTGTGTGAAACATAATATTTCAAAGAAACCTGTTATTGCATGTTGAGTATGCCCTCAAAAAAATTGTCCCATTTAACATAAAATTAATATATTATTAATAAATATTAATATAAATGAAATACTATTATTTTATAAATACCTAAGTCATTACATCTTTCCCCCTTTTGGAAATTTCATCCTTTCAATATAAAAATTGGGCTCCGAAACATCATTGAAAATCCCACATCCGAAAAAAGAGTCAATAAAATAATAATTTAAAAGAAATAAAGAGAAGTTCAAAGATTACCCAAGATATCACATACTACGGTTCCATGTAGGATAACATGGATATGGAAGAAAAACTAAGTGTCATGTTCTAATCAAGGGAGACCAAAAACATGATCATGATAAATTTAACAACTAGAAAGACACAAACAGGTGATGGGTTAAACAGTATCTGATTTCATAGTTGGAAAAGTAATCAGAAAAAATTCCTTATTGTATTTTTCTTAATTTTGAAGAATTATTTTTATCATGTAATAATAACATAAAGAAACATACTTAAATGTCATGTAGAGATTCATTATTTAATAAATATCTACCACAAACTCATATTTTCTCCAAACGATGATTATTCAAGATGACTCAGTCACACATGAAGCACTATAATCAAATTATAAAAAACAAAATAATCCTTGAATGATTATCTATCTATTAATCATGTCTTGAAAAACTAACCAAAACCAAAATTGTTAGTACAATATCCGATAATCCTTAAAAAAGATAATTCATAATAATAATATACAGTACTATTAATCTCCAAAATTCAACAAACGATACCCCAAAGTTCAACATGGACCATTAAATAAAAAATTGTCTTTAAAATTCATCAAAGTAATATAAACTACAGATGAAACCCAAAAATTGAAATGAATTTGATCACACAGCCTTCCACGATAAATCATAACATTTATCTCCAAATAACATCGACTACTCTAAAATTTCCATACGTAAATAAAATAAACCTAATAACATATTCTCCATGATAGGTTAAGAATTCATATAAATAACAAAAATCTCAATTTGCCTCTAATATAAACACAGATTCTTCTAAAATAAAATTTCTATAATTATTCCTCAAATAAAACCCCATAGTATTATATATTATGTAGCAATATTGTGTTACAAAAAGAGCGAACATCTTCCAAAATAACATTTATCACCTAAAAAACAAATAATTTTCCTATACAAAGGATACCCATTTTATAAAAAATAAGTACCCAAAAAAGAACTTATTCTTGATCCTTAAAATAAACTAAACTAAAGAGAATAATTCATACTACCCAAGGGCTTCATGTGGTCCAATGTTAGTCTATGCACCCTCATCGCCATTCAATTGTGGGTTCGATTCCCATAGACATTATGGACATGATGGGTTGTCACCCTTCCGACGAGTTTTCCAATCCAAAAAAATATATAATTCTGAAAACACTCCAAAAAATTTATAAAACCTTCATAAATAAAAATAAATTATTTTAACCTCAAAGGTTATCTCATACCTCTCATTTTTCATTCCAAAATGTCATAATCCTTAATTGGATAAAATTAAAGGATCATATAAACCCTAATGTCTATTTATATCAATATCCATAACAAAAAAAAGATAATTCTTCCTTATTTGAATTTTTTTATAAAATGTACATAAGGGTTACAAATACTATAAGTCTTCCAAAGTAATACCATTATTAATACATTTAAACTTATCATCATATGTAGATCCAACATAACTCTTCAATTCCAAAAATGTTGGCATCTTAATCCTCGAACATTCTTCAGGATCCTTTATCTATTTTCCATGTAATTATTTTATACATCATCCTTACAAACAAAATCATGCATAATGACCTAAGATTCAATAATGTTAAAACAGGAGCTCTAAAATAATTTATATCTTTCATAGGACATTTTCAGTCTCCTCATCATCAATTAGATGGGAATTAAGAATTTGTAAACATATATTTGTATGGTCACGCTGATCCCATTCCCAAACATTCTATGTTGGACATCTATTTTCATAGTGACCATGATCACCACATTTAATACATTCTATTGATTCCTTAAAAAGAACTTCTTTCCCTTTCATGGAGTCAATTGAACACTTCCTTTTTTAAATGAATGGTTATTGATTTATGACCTTGATTACCACATATATAACATCTTACTATCACTTTAATGCATTTTCCCAGTTGTTTCCTTCCTCATCCTTGGCACATAGACTTTGATTATACATACCATTATGATTATTAACTGGACATCCATAGGGATTTTTTTCTGGCATATATGAAGGCATAGAAAAACCACCAAGGTTAATGTGGCCAGTCATGACTCTTGATAGTTGGTTAATAATATCCACAAGATTTATCATTACATCTCTAATTTCATTTGGTTTCTAATTCAAGAAAACCATCATAGTTTCCTTTACATCCATTGCAACATTGGTTCCTTCTAGATCCAGCCATTTACCAAAACCAAAAAGGTTAGTGTGAGTATATTAGTAAAATAATCATATACTATATTATGAGGAGGTTAAATAATAAGATATACTTATTCATGTTATCTTAAACTCATTCAATTTATCTAAAATAACTATGTATCTTTCTAATATGATAACAACTTTGGTTATTTAAAACATGTGATTTATGCTTAAATAACACCTTATCTCTAAAGTTTTCTAGACCAACCTATGATTCCCGCTAAAATTCCCTAGCCTTAAATCATAAATAATCTTGAGTTAATTAAAAAATTTTGATATTATTGATCTTTTTAGGTCAGAGTTTTACAGAAGTAGTCCATAACTATTATATTACATCTGAAATATTACAAAGTAGGAAGGTATACTTTATTCAATTTTTTCACAATAATAAAAAACCATTAAAAATATAGAATTCAATTCATGATAAAAATACTCTTTAATTATTCCATTTTCTTACCCTTTTCAAAAACATTGGATGAGAATAAAAATATCATTGAGGGTTATAAAATAATGAAGGAAAATATTAGTCCATCAATACATACAAATAAATGAAATAAAAAATTTAGCTCATAAAATATAATCTATTAAACATATATCATTAAAAAATATGATTTATGAATAACTCATAGATATCATAAATTATAGATCTAACTTGGGGCATCCATAACATACATTCATTATAGCTTTCCCAGCTATATAGGGAGTTACATTTGGAATACCCCTAAAATTATATTCCCAAAATATCTTAAGGGAAACATTAACATTTTCATCAGCCTCATTACAAAATATATTAGAGATAATTATCAGTCTCACCTTCCATCATTTTATCATAGAACCAACAATATATGTAAATAATTCCCAAGAACTATAACATACTCAAAACACTTAAAACAAGTATAAAGGAAAGATAAAAATACCACAATGCAATCAAAATATATCATTACAATATATTGACAATATAATCTATTTATCAAAACCATTTTTAATACAATAATAATTTAAATGGTCATATGGTATTTATTTTCCTTTCAATTTTTTTTAGCTTTTTAAGGTAGCCAAATTTCAAATAAATCTCACGATGGTGGAAAGGTCATTGTCATCACATATGTTAAAAATAAACATTTCTTTTTCCATTTAGTAAAATGATTCATAAAAAAAGATCCCTTTTGAAAAAATTGAATTAAATTAAAAGATAATCGGTATAATTATAGACTGTATAAAAGAACGTTTTGTATAAACCAAAATATTCCACAATGAAAGGAGATTGAGATGAAATCCCTTACCTTATGTCCCATTTGTCCGGTCTATTCATTATATCCCAAAATTATAAATTTAAGATAATTTATAATTTATTTATAACACTTTTTATGTTTATTATTCCTTTCAAATTAGTCAATACATTTTTATAACAATTAAATAATTATTCATGTTCATATCTGTCATTGTGTGGATATTCCGTACTTGAGTCAGAAATGAACTTGATATTATTACAGATTGTCAATGTGGTCAAATGTCCATTATATCTAGAATATTATTTATGATTTAAATTTAATATATAACCAGTATATATATGTATTTATAATGTTCCATAACATTTGAAATTATAAATGAAATGCACTGTTAATGGATATGGTAGCTCATACGTACGCATGAACGCTACTTTCATTTCATTGTCATATTAAATAAATTAAAAAAATGATACATCAGTATACTATAATTATATTATAATATCATATGATATATATGTTACAAAATTTAATTAACTCCTTACTTTATACATTTCTTATACATCATGAATGAGTCATATCATTTTGAGGGGCGATAGTCAGTACTTCCTCAAATATAATAATCATATATAAACATTATGGGATGCCTAAAGATATATTTTAAATAAAAATACATAAGAATGGGGACAATATAGATATAATATATATCATATATAAAAATATATCCATCATAATGGCCACCATTAGAGGTGGTAGGGGAAAATTGGACAATCCTCGTTTCACGGGGTAGTAGTTTGTTGTACACAGAAACAATATGTTCATATCCATTAGATTGAGGTGAGTGTACGTGTAGTTCAAAAACATCTCATAAAAACATTAAATTATATTTAGGATATTTTTTGTTATTTAATGAAATATTAAGAAGAGAATTGGGAGTGGAGGATGAAAATAATGGAAAGGAACTTTGGAGAAGACTTTACCTCTAAATCAGGTAATTTCTTTTGATTTGAGCCAAAAGGCATTCTTGATTTTATTTCGGCCCATGTAAAGAATTATATAGTCAAGTTATGGATGTTGAGATCTTATTTGGGTGGAATTTGTATGAGAAAATGGGCTTTAGAGGTGTGAGATATATGGGTAGAGGTGGTGCTCTATTATAAAAGAGACGTGGGTCACTTTAGGAATGTCCTGAAATATTAATTTCTTATAAATTCCATTCTAATTAGAAGTGGTCCAAATATAATTTTATTCTAATATTAGATGATTTAGGTAAATGTAACCATCATCCAATATTTTTTAGATATTTTTGGTATATCTTGTTATTCGTATCTTTTTTTATCCGATATTTACGCTTTTAAATCTTATAATAATATCTTGTTATTTATGCATTGTGGGTTATTGTAATTACCATATCATATCAAATGACCCGAAAAAGTCATTTAGGATATATCTGGAATTTTCTTAAACATTATATAGAATCTATGATTTTTAGGAACTTAATATCATTTAATAAACTATTTTATGTTTTATGTTATGATTTATGGAAATGTTGGACACTATTCATACTTGACTTTTTTACAAATTCATAACAAACTGATTACATAGAACCAAAAGAATTAAATAAATATAATAAGTAAATATCATCCAAATTTTTTTATGGAATCAATATAGAAAAATAACATTTATTTGTATATTCATTATATCATTTATTTGAATACATTATTAATGAATCAATCTATTCTTCATCATTGTGTCATAATTAAATAAATTTATTTAATGTCTAAAATTTATAGACAAAATAAAATAATGTATAAAATGTATTTAGATTTCTAATAACATTTTATAGTTGAATATATAACTTATATAACCCCTTGTTAAATTTTTTTTAGTAAAAGATACATGTTTATGTTATATTACTCTTTACTTTATATTCTTTCTTATAAAATGTCATTTTAATATCAAAGTGGATACATGGGGTCCTAAAAAAACCCATGGATTCCCATGTTCATACATATCTCATTAAATAGGATTAGGAAATGTGTTAGAGTATTTTAATATTTTTATAATATTAATATTTACCCTTATTTACAAGATTTAACCTTTAACCATTATAAATAAAATAATTACTGATGTTACTTTTCACAATGTCTATAAACAAAAGGTAACTATTTACACAATTTAAAACATTTGATTTGAAATATGGAATCTATTTTTCTAAATTCAAAACACATAAGTTACAGAAATTAATTAAAAATTAATTCTTGTTGTAAAAACAAAAAAGTAGGCTTTTAATAAGTAATAACTATCCAAAAATTAACAGTTGATTATGTCCAATTTCAAAGAGAAATTACTTCCAATGACCAAAATTGGATTAGATGAAAAAATAATAATCCAATTAAACATTAATACAAATACAAATTACAATATTAATCTATAAATAAATTAGATTAAATGGTAGTTTTGACTTGAAAATAAGGTATTTTTCACTATTCATTAAAAAAAGATCTTTAACAGAAAATTACAAAACATTTATCCAAATTAAATTTTGATGTCCGTATTTCAAATAAGATGTTTATTTTGTCAAATATAATATAAAAAAGTGAATGAAACAAGATTTTAAAAGGGTTCTCCATCAAAAGACTGTAAAACTATATTTTTAGAAAAATTCAAATGTTATAGGAAAAATTGAATTTGTTCTCATATAATATTCAAAAAACATATGAGAAAAATAGAAAACAATACATTTCATATATAAAATATATTTTTCATTATAAAAAAACCATAAAGAGTGATATGATTTTATAAACAAAATTATTCTCTTTTAAATAGGTTTTCATAAAATCACATCCTTTGTATTTGATTGGTTTTTATTTCCATTTCTAAAAAAATTGTGACCAATAAATAATTATTTAAACATATATAAAATATATTTCACAATTAATTTTATTCTATTCATTCATGTTATTCCAATGGCTAGGAATTAACTACCATTTAATAAAATAATGTTATTATAATATTTTTCAGTATAACTCAATGTTTTGTGTAACGAAATATTTCAATGAAACCCATTGTTGTGTGTTGAGTACACAATGGAATATTTTCCCCCCTTAATGTAAACATTACATATTATTCATAAATATTAATAGAAATGAAAATGTATCGTTATATAAATACCTAGGTCCTTATAATTATGGATTCTTTATGAGATAAGGCAAGGGAGTAGATAACCCGTGTATGGGGAGAACCCAAGTACACCAAATTGGATTATTGCTATTAATGTTTATTGTTTTTGTTGAATATTATTTCACCTTGGGTGATGCACTTGTGGTGTGATGGACTTATTATTTCTACGAATTTCTATAAATTGACTTGTGGCCTTTTAAGTACCTACTTTTTTGTTTTCAGGCATCATTCTAGGAACACATGATTATTTTTTTACATGAATCTTTATAGGAAGGTTTGTGAAAATGGGTTTTGGGTAAGTTGCTGAACTTGAAATTTTCTTCCTTTATTGTGAAATTTAACTGAAAATGGTGCATAACATGAAATTGAGAAAGGTTGTGAAATTATGAAATATGAGAATAAATAGGTGTCTAAATGAGAAACATTAATATTGGGAATTAGTTTTCCTTTTTTTAACCTTGACCTAGATGTAGGTTGGTTATGTGTAGTGGTAGTTCCTCAGTTTTGACCATGTGTAGGGGTTTGGGGAAATAAATTATTTTGGAATATTTTATTTCCCATAAATGATTACTAATGTGTAATTTTTCATTAGGTGTTTGTTTGGAATTGTAGATATATTCCTCCATGATGATTCGTGTTGAGGGGACAACAAGAGGATATGGAAGGAGATGATCTTCCAATAGTGGGACCTAAGGAATTGAATATGCAGGGATAAGAAGTGGGGGAGATGATCGGAGATAACATTTATTGCTTCCAGTGATTCATGGAAAGTGACCCAAGGTGGGTTGTGAAGAATATTTCTGATATGACGTGGAATTTTCTGTTGCAACACCCTATGACTATTACTAGAGAGGGTGGACCCGAGGGATATGAGTTCTGGGAGGATTCAATCTATATGAAACTTTACAATTTAGATACTCTTACTGAGATATTGGTATAGTTGGATTATTATAAACTATAAGGATAAGTGAAGCCTTGGTGAGAAGTTCAGGCATAGACTGCACAAGATGATGGTATATTATGGAAGTCCTTATTATATAAGTTCTTAGGGAACAACAATCAAAAGATGTTGATGTAGGAGAAATAATATGTGCTCATGATGTTGAAATAGCAATGTATTTCTCTGATGGACTAATTTGGACCATTTACTAACTTGTAGTGCTTCTCTCATATGTTGGAAGGGGATTAGATGACTATGGTGAGTTGTTTCTAGGATAAACATAAATTTTATATTTAGTCATATAATAACCATTTCTTCTATAAAATTTTTAATATTGTTGTCGATCATGCTAACATAGCTGAGGGGAATATAAAGGAGGATTCTATTGAATGACCTATAGTTGTAGTTGGATGATCAGGATGTAAAACTTCTGAATGTAGGAAGAAACACTATGACAATGTTAATTAAGGAAGTGGTAAGAATAGTGAAATTATACAAGGATTGGGTTCTCAGGATTACAATCATGTTTTATGTCACTAGTGTGGTGGGTTGGGACACATCCTAAAATAGTTCCCCTGACCACGAGTAGAGTGACGATATTACGTAAACGTGAGACATCTATAGATGTTTTGCTGGACCTAATGAAAGACCATCAATGAGGGTAAAACTTGGACGAATTAGAATATATAATCAGGATCTTTTAAACTATATCAAGCTGTAATCTAATGTTCTGATGGACGTGGAGGTAGAGGAAGTAAACAATGATCTTCTATGAAAGGGACCCAATAACCATAGTGTAGTGCATATCAAGAGAGTCATACTGCACCATAGAGAATATGGGTAGAATAATTACATGCCATTTTACTTACACTTGTATAGAGTGAGGTTAGACCTTAAAAATGAGAGTAAATATTGATTAATATTATTCTCTATCTAGTCATTTGTTTCTCATAGGTTACTTTCATTCCTTTATTTCTTCTCAACATGTGAATGTTTTCAGCCTTGTGGTTGTGCTTCTAAGTGGGGGGTTGATGATATATTCCCCATTGGAAGTATGGCTGAGAGACATTTACTTGTGATAGGGGTGTTCACTTGAGTTTAGATTGTATCAATTTCTTTGGGATGTATACACCCAATAAAATTCAACCATTCACCTATTTTTTGTATGGACTTATTAGTATAATACAGAGGCAAGTGATATTGTTACTAGGGGAGGGTGAAATTATATCTCCTAAGGGTGACAACTATATTCACTATGGAGAGCTTGATATCCTTGAAAGACGATCATGGAAAATTACTCAGAAACTAGGAGAGCTCACAACACATGTTTTTTGTCTTCTGAGAGATGATGGAGGTGTAATGTAAGATATTTTCACAACTTAAGGGGAATAGTTTCAATACACAGTTTTTGAAGATTTATTAGGGTTTCCACCTAAGAGATATGTGGAATTTAATATTTATTTCATGTTGGGGGCTGAGCTTGTTTTAATTTCACCATTAAAAGGTCACTAAAAGAGATTCAATAAATAATGACTTTTCTAGTGGATTTGGTGTATATGGTGTTTATCCATCTGAGTCCATCACCTTGGTGTTCTCCAGTAAAATTTTCTAATAAGGATAACTGGAAAATACACATTTTTGTTTATTATAATAAGTTTAACCAGGTTATTGTATAGAACCAGTAACCTCATTCAGGTATCGATGATATATTTTACCATTTGATAGGATCTCATGTTTTCTCCAAGATTGAAATAAGATTGGGGTATCATTAGTTAAGAGTTAAAATATAAAATATATCAAGGGCTATTTTTAAGAGCAAGTATGGCCTATGTGAGTTATTTATAATTCCATTTGGGTTAGCAAATGCATTAGTGTTGTTATTTCCATTGATGAATATAATTTTCCATCCCTAAATTGATCATTTTGTTGTAGTGTTTGTGGATGAAAAAGTAGTTTACCCTAAGACTCTAGATGATCATTCCCGACATCTTAAAATCATCATTAGTACACTAAGAGAGAATCATCTATATGCCAAGCTATCTATGTGTCAGTTTGTTTCTTATCAAGTACACTTCATGGGTCACATCATCTAAAAGGAAGGTTTGTTTCTACACCAATATAAGGTTCAGAAATTGGTTTCTTGGTATAATACGAAGAATGTATTCATTATCCACAATATTTGGGGGTTATAAGTTTATTATCATAGATTCATATAGTAGTTTCCTCATTTGGAAGGCCTTAAGTTTGTCACGCTCCCTCCGAATCAGTTGGGGACATTGAGCCGATGGTCGAGGGGGTGCTGTCAGGGGAGGTAGATGTTCCATTGGTAGGAGTACAGGTGGAAGTGAATGAATCTAGAAGAAAGGAGACCATATCAGGGGCTGTGGTGTCTACCCCTCCAGAGGTTTCTGGATTGGCCAACCGGGAGAATGGTAATCATAATGAACTGAGCCTTGATGCTGCAATCAATATACAGGGTCGGGACGTGGATGGGGTATGTAATCTCCAGTATATGGGCAGGGGACATGAGCTTCCGCAGGGCTTGGGTGAGCCCGAGTTGCCAGAACAGAACACCTAAACAAATCTGATTAAGGTTGGGGTGGATGAGACGATTCCTTGTTCCTCAAACTGATTTGCTTTACTAAAAATCCAGATGTTGTAGTGGACCATGCTGGGGAAGATGAACCAATACCTTGCCATCAACAGAATGAAGGTGATATAACTAATTGTGGTATTTCCCATGGAATGATGGTTAGACAGTCTGGTGGTGGTGTGGCTGATTTGGAGGGAGTCAACATGGCTGCATTGGATCAGGTGATTGAGGGGGTTCCAACTCAGAAACATAGTATGAGTTATAAAAAGAGGAAGGGGAAAAAATATTACTCCTTTCTTCCCCCTCCATTGGAGACCCGCTCTACGAAGAAACTACCGGTGACAATGTCCAATGTGGTGAACCAGGCTTTAAGTAAGGGGAACATAGATGAAATGGAAATTTCTACTGGGAAGATAGGGACTAGAAAGGAACCCATCCTTAGTTCCGAGGAGGATATGGTCGAGGAGTTCATGTATGTTGACATTACACAGGAAGAGGCTGACATGATGGGAAGGGCAGTAAGAGTGGAAGTCGATCACGAACAGGCTAAGTGGATTGACAAGCAAGACTTGATCTTAATGAGAGGCTCCAATGACAAGAAAATCTGCAAAGAGGAATATATCCGCACTTGGGACAAAATGGTGAACTATTTGGAAGATGTTATTGGAGAAGATACTGGGGCTAAGGTATGGATAATACATTGGAATCTCTACAGGGATGAAATCAATAATAGGTTAAGGTTGTGTTTTGGTAACATTTCCTTTTCTTATGAGGCTTCGCCCCCGGTTTGACTTGGGAAGTGCAGTCGGGGCTTCCTCATCGGGATAGAGCACTCTACCATTTCCTTGGAAGGTCATTTGGGACATGGCTGATTCGGAGGGATGGAAACATCGGGAGGGACCATGATTGCATGGGATCGCCGAGTGTCCAGCTTAGGGATGGTGGTGTTGTTGTTGCGTGTATGTTGTAGTTCCTACTCTTTCTAGTGTTTTTTGGGTTTGTTTGGCTGTATTGTTGGACTTTTGGTTTCTCACTTTTTCCAAAAAAGTGTTTTCTTAATAAAAAAATAATTGTCAGGATTTCTAGGATCTATATAAGTGCATGAAATTTTCGTTGATCTTGATCCTACATAATCCAGGAAAATATTATATGATTTATTATTACACTTCAAGGATAGGGTATGGAGTAGTGTTGATTAAGAGAGATTGAGTTTTTTCCTACATGTCTCGATAGTTTAGAACCCATGAATGAAACTACCCTACACATAACCTTTATTCGGAAGAAGTTTTTTATCCAATGAAGTGTGGGATTAATTATCTATTGGGTGAAAATATTACTTTTTATATTGATCACGTGAGTTTTAAGTACATATTTTCCATGATATATTTGAATATTCAACATTGAAGGTTCGTTGATTATATGTATATGAATGATTTTGAGCTACGATATACACTCGAGAAAGGAAATGTTTTTTCTAATTCATTAGGTAGGTAAACATAGACTCAATCTATTCAAGGGTCTAGTGATGAGTGGAAAATTAATTCTTTGATAGATGAGACACATGTTTTGGTTCAGGAGGGTGATGATAACATGTCACTCATGGTAGTTCAAGTGGAGTCTTTGATTTTGAGCAACATTATAGATAGGAAGTATAAGGATCCAGAATTTATGTCCTTCAGGGCAATCCTTGATGGTGGCGAGACACCTTTAGACTGGATCATATATGAGGATGATATCATTTATGTCAATAATTAGGTTGTTGTGCCTATGAGAATATGGGAGGAGATTACTCTTGAATATTATTCCTCTAAGTGGGCAATACATCTTGGTGTGACCAAAATTTACAGTGATTTATGATTATTTTTTTGGTGGATTGGCATGAAAAAGTACATATCAGGGTTTGTGACAAGATGCTACACGTGTTAGCAGGTGATGCCCAAGAATCGACAAACTTGTGGTTTGTTGTAGCCATTGATAATTCTATAAATGAATTTGAATGACATTACCATTGAATTTGAGGTGGTTCATCCATGGATGTCTTTAGAAAATGTGTATATTTGGGTGATTATGGATAGGCTGATGAAGGTATCCCATTCCATGACTATAAGGGAAACATAATTAGTGGACAAGTTGGGAGACTTGTATGATTGACAGATAGTACATCGGATTGGGGTCCTATAGTCAATTGTTTAAGACCATGGTTAATTTTTTACTTTGTGCCTATAGAAGGGTTTACAAATTGTGCAATGTATACATGTTTTTTGAGTATATCTTCCAACCCATAGATAGATGAGAAATGAGAGTGAACTATACAGGTTCTTGAAGATAAACTGTGGGAATGTGTTCCTTAAATTGGTTGGTTTTGGGAGAAACGCCTATATTTAGTGGATTTTCTTATACCATCAGTTATAAGGAAAATATTCTAATATAAATATACATGGATCTTCATGGTAGGACATTCATATCACCTCAATGATACATGGACGTCGGTGATTCACTATTATTTGGATTGAGTTTCCAACAAGAGACATCAGAGCTGGTTCACCTTATTTATAAGCGTATGACTATAAATCATTGTAGATATAATTCATATGTTGATAGATGTTGAGAACCCCCTGAGTTTATCAAATGTTATCAAGTATTCCCGCAGCTGTCATATAGATTGGGTCACTATAGGATACAGAGACTGGGAATGTCAATACCTTGGTTTGTTAGACTTTTTGAGGTTGTGAAGAGAATCGAGTTTGGGATGTATAGATTGAATCTTCTATAGAGATATAGTGTCATGAATGGTGTTTTCCATGTGTCAAAAATTCTTTAGAATCACTAATACACTTCTAATGTAAACTATGTGGATGATGTTGAGCATGATAGAGATGCCTCTTTTGGGAAGCATCTGATATGTGTATTGGATCACAGTGAAAAGGTGTTGAGGTAAAATGAAATATAAAGAGTTCGTGTATTGTGGAAACATGTCCATGTTTAGGAGGAAACCTGGGAGTGATAAGAATATTTTAGAGTCCAATGGATCAATATTTTTTACTAAGAAACTTAGAGATACATGGTAGTACAACACGAAAATGAGTTGTTATAAGGTGGGGATATTGTAAAACCCTAAGCATTTTTTTGAGATGAAAAGGGATCATTTATTTGTTATCTTCATCATTCTTTACATTAATTTTTGTTCGGGTTTTACATTGGGGTCTGTTTCGGGGAAAATTTGTGAAATATGGAAGAAAGAGGGAAGTTCACAGTTTTTGGATGGTTTTACATAATCTTTCTCCCTTTCCCATCAAATAGTGCAACCCTAGACATAGGAGTTTTACATGGTTGGATCAAAAATATTAAAACTATGCTTCATAATGGAAGAAATTTTTCACTAACTTATAAGAGTTGAATGGTTAGGGGCGTAGTTAGGGGAAATTGTTCACCCGAAACAACAAACTATGCAGATGGGATTTTCCTACCCCAAAATTTTTAATGTATTTCCCAAACACCTATATTATGCCTTCGAACACCCTAGCTCGATCATTTAATTGATATATCTAAATTCCAAAGCCTCCCATAGGGATTATATTGTCTTATAATATCTATTCTTCTTAATTTAAAGCTCGGTTGGGAAATCTGCAGCTCTTCGGGTTTCAGATCAAGATGGTGTTCTATGCCATTATTTCATTCAAATGAGGATTAATATTGGGTGATTGTTCATAAACAAATTGAGGAAGGTGATCAGTAATTCAAATCCCAATTTTTTTAGTTTAATTACATGTATGTAATTATAGAATTTATATTTCATTTTTATAAATATTATTCCTGATTTAATTAATCATTTTAGTGAATTAATTTATTGAAGATATGTGAAATTAGGGATTTTGGGTATTATATAATTAAGATAATTAGTTGATTAATTATTTATGAGATATTGAGTTTATTGATTTGATATAATTAATTGTATAATTAATTATGAGATACTGATATTGTTTAATTTAAATAATTAATTGATGAATTAAGTATAAGAGATTTTGATTATTGATTTTAATAATTAATTATAGAATTAATTATGAGAAATTGAGATAGTTGGTTTGAGATAATTAATTGATGATTTAATTTTGAGATATTGAATTGTGAATTTAGAGAATTATTTTCTGAATTAATTATTGTTTGATGATTAATTAATTGTTGAGTTAATTAAATATATTAATGTACTGAATTGATTTTAAAATTAAATAAGGGGGATTATGTGTGGAATAAATATTAAATTATTTTTGAGACTGAGATGATTAATTTATTGATGTATTAAATAATGGGATTTATATGTTTGAAAAATTGTTTAATTAGTAATGGAATTGATGTGGATAATTAATTTTTGAATTAATTATGTACTGATGAATGGAAACATGGTCATTCAATTGTGAAGTTATGGATGATAACATGGTCATTTATATGTGAAAAACAGAATTTTAACATCATCATTCATTTATAAAAGGAATGAATGGTAACATGTGACTTCATGTATGAATTAAATAATGGGAACATGTTCTTTATATTTTGTGATGTATGATTTGTATCTTGGGAATTCATGATTTAATTTATGAATGCTAAAAATGGAATATTTAAAAATGATATCGCTCAAACATGTTTCCGACTCCGGTATAAACCTAGAAGGTTTGGTGGTTTGGGTGTCTACAGGATCCAAGATATTTAGGTGGGTAAATATTGATTATTTGATAATGTGTTAATTGTTTACATAATAATTTTAATTATTTAATTATACAAATAAATACAAATTTATTTTAAAGGATATTATTTATGACATTGTTGGGGTGGCCTATTGATTAGTACTCACACCTCACTCATGCTACTTAATCAGTACTCAAATAGATTACATGATTAAAAGATGGGTTAAGGGAAATAGTCATGTGTTAGATAGCTAATTTGGGATAGATTATGGATGAGGTAACCTAACATAGTTTGGGAACAACATGGGGAATTTCAGTTCCATTACTTTTGAGTTTAATTTTTACACATGGCTTGTACATTGGCATGACATATTTACTATTCAGTTTTGACTTTGTATTTCCTAATTTTGTAATCTAGACATATTTTTATCTTTATGGTTTTGGTTATTGTTTCCCTCTGGAATCCGGGGATTACTTCCTTGATTGAAGGTTCAAACAGTCCAATCGGTTTCTAACAGGTTTTTTCGTAGAACTGGAAACATCCAATGATTCCACATCCATTTGGACCTACTTTCCAAAGGTATGCGCTCATTAGTTTGTGGAATGATGAGGCTTAGGAATTTTCACTGGTCAAGAGGATGGGAGGTTGGACTCATCACACCTTTTTGAGGGGAATTATTGTCTACTCCGGGACTCTCTTTATATATTTAAGTTATGTTCATGAATCCTTATTACATTACCAAGTATAAAATAATCTTTCCTTCAGATCTGACAATCAATTATTAAACATGTAGGAAATTTAGATAATATTTTATATGTATTCGAGTTTCTTCATCGATAGATAATCATCTGTATTTGTTAGATATTCTTGGTCAATGGTTTCCTTCGACACATTTATATATAAGTCTCTTGGTCATTATGATTACCATTCTGGTTTTAAGGCCACTGAGTGGGGCACTTGATGTTTATTGTCATTCAGAAGGAAATGGATTATTTCAGAGTTGGGATCGAACCCTCAGATGGGCTACCTACGTATCCTTTGTTTAGAAAAGGAATCAGAACCCATGTAGTTCGAGTAAGGGAGTATGGTGTTTATGATTGATGGCTCAAAGATGGATTTCATAATTAATTTTACACTCTAAGCTCATGTGAGTCATGAACGATGTGAGAAACAAGAGGTATTGGTAAAAACCAGGCAATTGTGCTATGAAATATGCAATCATAAGAAATAATGTGGGGATTATGTATGTATGACTGCCCAGATATATGAAGATTAGGATTTACTTCCGGGAAGAAATCCAGGAACAGGGTCCATAAAGGTATATGTGCTTCATAGATATTTGAATATTCTAATCTTCGGGCTTACTCCTGAAAAGGGGGCCCAAATTAGGAGAGGACTTATGATTGGGTTTTACTCCTGAGAAGGAATCCCATATCAAAGGTAAATTAGGACTGGTTAAGAGAAATTAAGAATGGGGCTTACTCCTGAGAAGGAGGCCTAGGTTAAGGGACTTGAAAAATTAAGGGAATTGGGGCTTACTCCTGAAGAGGATGCCCATATTTGAGACTGGGGCTTACTCCTGAAAAGGAGGCCCAGGTTAAGAGAATTATGGTTGGGAATTACTCCTAAGGAGGATGCCCAAATTAGGGGACTAGGGCTTACTCCTAAAAAGGAGGCCCATATTTAGGGAAATTATGATTGGGGCTTACTCCTGAAAAGGATTCCCGTATTAAAAGAGTTCTGTCATTTTAAATGATGAGCTTGAATGAATGAAATCTCAGTCTTTATTGACATAAAGATGTGTGAATCACTAGATTTTGAGAGATTTTCCACAGAGTTCATTTCAGATAAGGAATCCAAATCAAGAAATCGTGCCATAAATGGCTTTGAAGAGTGCCATGAAGACTGAATCTTGAATAGGATATGTGGAATGGAATAAGAGGGGTTAAATGGGCAAGAAAGGCACCCAAAAAGATAGGGGCACATAAGTCCTGGTAGGAGTGCAAGTACTGCGTGGGCGCGCAAATGTTGGTCGTGCAGGTATACCTGCACGACACATGGGTACTTGCGCATTTGTAAACCAGCATGGTAATACTTGGGTGATCATTGACCAATGCCTTTAGAATTAGCATGAGGTACTTCCAGAATAGATTCATGCAAGTTTTGGTGAGGGAGTAGGGCGACGCGCAAGTATGTTCATTTCCCTTAAGGGTAAAACACCTTAGGCACGCAAGTGTTAGTGAATTCTAACAGGTAGACCTTACTACACTTGTTTAGACCTTCCATTCTAGGTGAAGAATTACCTTTGAAGTGTTCAAAAGACCTAAATAAGAGACTTGGGCGTTCATAGCTCTAAATCCAAATTTTGGAAAAAAAAATAAATCCTTCCCTGAAATGGGGGGCCCACTGGGTCTATTTATAGGCTGGAGAAGACCCCGAGAAGTTAACCTTTTGGTCATGCAAGTCACTTGCGTGACCATTAGGCACCGCGCAAGTGAACTTGCATGACAGTGATGGAACTTGCGCGGCACATGTGCTTTTGAAGCCTTGTTCATGCCTTTGCCGATTTTTGATGTTTTCTTCAAAGGCTGAATCAATTTGTGCTAAGTGATTTCCCTTTACATTCCTTTGGACTCTGTGATGAAAAGAAGCATCAACAGTTATATATTATACTACTATTTATTTATTTCTTATTTTTTACTCTAAAAAAGATCTTATAGGCTCTCCATGAATGGCATTAGAACCTTATTTCTAGTCAGATGCCTCTAGAGTATAGGGGCACCCATGACATCACATAGTGGCCTGACACATGGCATTGGTGTGTGGTACCTATGTCGGGACCTTACAAGGAGAGATGAAGTGATTTTCAATTATCCACACATTATTGAATATTATTCCATTTTCTTATGTTGTTCACTATTTTACATTATATAAAGTATTAAGAATTGAATTTTATCCTATATGGGAAAAAATTGAATAAAATAAGTGAGTAGTGGGACTGGAAATATATATCATCTCTATTCACTAGTGTGTCTTAGAAGACAACTACGATTGAGTTGTGGGACAATCCTGACTTTTTATATAGGAAGTCTTGGAATAATTCCTTCATGATATCTTTAAAATGTATACAATTTTACACTCATTTCATTTTGATAATTATTCAATATATTATCATTGATTATGTAATCATTATTTTTATCACATTTTCATTATAATCCAATATTAATTATTCATTATTGCTATGTATAGTATTCTATCATCATTATGTACATGGATTCTAGGATAGGTTATCCCTTATTTAGCATGAGAACTTTCTTATAAATTTTAAAACATTTTTATAAGGGCGTAAATAATAATTTTTTTATGATATTTTTTGGATAACATAATGTGACAATAAATATATGTTATATAATTGTTCTAGAACTATGTGTTCTTGGTTTTCATAAAATATATGTAATTTATATGTATGTATTTAGTTCCCTAATTTCTAATAAACATCTAATAATTGATATATAATCATATAATGGTTTTATCCATATAATAAAAATTAGCTTCATATTGTGACTAGAGATTAGGGTATAACATGTATAATGATTTGGTATGTGAATCTTATTTTGGGGAAAATCATTAGGATAATTAGTTTTTTTAGTATCCTCTAATAATGAATGAAATTATAATACTGATATAGATATTACATCAATATGTTAGGATGGTATTTTTTTTATCAATAAACCTTTTAAATTCCATGTTTTTAAATGGGGTAAAATGTTAAGAGGTTTTAGTGGTGTATAGTGAAATCATAATTCATTTCTAGGGATGGAATTTAGTATGACATAGGATAAGTAGAAATTATATATATTGATTGTTTTCATTGGAAGACAAGTTTTTTATTTTCAAGGATGAAAATTGTTATAGTGATGGTTTTGAAACTCAATATATTTGTTTGGTGTTGGTGGAATATGGAATGTTCCAAATATAAATCTAATCAAGTCTATTTGAGTTTGAATTTTTTTTAGATTAAGTGGATGGAAATTTTTTGTGTTTTGAATGGTTTATAGCTTGATTATTTTTAAGATTTTGGTTTTCTTGTAGATTTATGTGAGATATATTTTATCATAAATTTGAATATTTTGGCTTCATTAAAGTACATAAACCAACACTAAAACATTATTGGTTGCAACCATCAAAATAAATATGGGTTGGGTAGTGTTGTTTCACTACACCAACATCCATTTGAGGGATAGTGGTTGGTCCCTAAGTGCCTAGTAGTAATGTAATATATAATGGGATTTTAAAAAATAATATTTAATCCTAATGAAAATATTCTATATTGTAACCTTGTTCGATCATTCTTGAAAAAAAACACACTCACACTTTTTCATTTGTGATACGTTTTTAATATTTTTTTAAATAAGTGTAAATGAATTATGAATGATTAATTGAATTTGGATTGTTTTATATGAAATAATATGTAAATAAAATACTATGAAAATCATTTAGAGAAATTATATTTCGATCCTTAGGATGATTACCCAGGTCATTACATCATATTCTTTAGAAATGGATAATCCATTATTTTACTCTTGTTTAGTGATTGGATTTATAATTAAATATAACTCAATTTTATTTGAGGTAAAATGTGATATTCAAAAAAATTTGTCCATAGGCTTCATATTGTAAGATATTTAATGATTGAAAATGAATGTGAAATGGAAAATGGGATGGAAATAATGTTCAAAATCACATTCCATTGAAAATTTTGAGATGGGGGTAGTCCATTTTATTGATCATACAATTCATAAAATTTTTTATTTTAAATTTATTGAAAATGACATAAAAATATAGCATCATCCTTACTTGGGATAACTCAATTCTTATTCCTGTTATTTATACATATGTGGGGTAGAAAATGACCGACTAAAATTTATCATTCATTTCATATGTAATCATACATAATCGTAAAAACTTATATTCTTATGGATAATTTTCTCAAAATATTTTGGCCACTAAATATAGTACAAGAACCACATATCAATAATATTTCATTTTTCTCAAAATATATGAAAAACATTGAGAATTAGTATCATCTCCACTATTAATGTTAAATTATAATTATCATTTATAAGAATTTTTTTTGACTAATTTAATCTTGTTTATTCAAGGTATATAGACCATGATACTCTAATGAGTAGTTCCTTGGAACTATATTTTAGTAGGAATATCCACACTATGTTAATATTTTTTATTTTTTCTTACCCAAGTTTCTTTGGGAGTCTAGAAAAAAAATTTGATTTAACGGAGAGTGGAAAACATATAAATTTATCATTGAAACAATCAATAATAATTTTTAACCGGATCCTAAAATAAAATCTAGATCGATGAGAAAAAATATTACTAATATTATTATTGAAAAAACCATTACATTTATGGGAATTGTAAAGTAGATTATTATATTTGAAAAAATCAGATAGGTCCCAATATAACAATACTAAATTAAGTTTAATTTTATTGATGTGGTAGTTGGTGTACCTAGACCATTGGGATGTGGAAGAATTTTCAAAAAATAAATGGACTTATTAAAGGTACATTTGTATAATTTATGGGGACATTAATTGCATATCAAGAAGAATTAATAGATATCATATTAAAAATTTATTAATTCAACAAACATAGCCAGAATTATCTTTAGATCAAGAGTGACTCCAATTATTCTGTATATTCCTTGAAATCATTCACTCATATGGTTTTATGTCCTATCATTATCGATTTAATTTGATTGACACATGTTATAGTAGGAATTCATGTCATGATTATTGACATTTATTTTGAAGGAAACATGTTAGATAATCATATCTGGAATAAGGTGATAAAAGTGCATGTCTTATTTTAGTCTTTTTCACTATTGAAGTACTTTATATATTTTCATATGCCAAATTTGGTTGGTGATGTGTACACACATCTTCATAACTCTCCTCTATAACCAACAGTGCAATATTTTTTCTTGATTAACTTTCATGGGATTGATTCTCTTGATCCTTTACATGTTTCCTTTTGGATTATTATTATAATTATTATATATTTATTAGTAATAGTGCTATAATTAAATAAGTATAATAGTTTTTATTTTTATTAATAATAATAATAATATTATTATTATTAAAAATAATAATTGTAATATTAATATCAATATTAATATTATTTTATTCTGCTTAATGTAGTTTTCCTTGGATATTTTTCAATGGATTTTTCAATCAATAAAGAGGTTGGATACCCAAATTTGAAATTTTGTTTGGTATGCCCTTATTAATGAAATTAAAATAAATTCTATGTTGTGAAATAAATGTATGAATCATATTGACTCAGGAGGTTTAGGAATATAAAAATTACATTTCTTTAATAAGGCCCTACCAAATAGTTACATAGAAAATATTTGTATCTCTTTAAATGAATCCACTAGATTAATTATACAAAAACATATTAAAAAATATATAGGAAAATAATTTTACATTTTTTTCACAATAAATAATTCTATTAGAAACGTCATTGATTATATTAAATAAGATAACCTCAATATTCTTTCAATAACCATATGTCTAAATTTTTGGAAATCCAAATAGCGTCATAGACTTTTTTCTGATATTTTTTAGAATATGTTTTCCTTAAAGATCCCATTAAATTATATTTTATTATCACCTTGTCATCATTTGGAAAATTATATCCACATAAATATCATTCATATAATTTATAAATATATTTTTTTTTAAAAAAAATACAATCGTATCCAGTGTACTGAATGACAAGGAACCCTAAAATCTAAGATTCATGGAAAGCATCCATCTGGTAATTCTCAATACACTCCAAATTCAAGGTAACATCAAGAATAATTTTACCAACCCTTCTTGGAAAATTCCTTTATTTCATTTATTGAATAATGGTTCCCCAAAAAATATAGAATAAAATCCATGGGTATTTTGGTGACATCAGCTTATATCTAATGAAAAAAAAGTGAAGAATGTTTTCAGAAAGTCTTATTAAATTTATTATTTTTAATGATTTTCTAAATGCATATATCATTTTTATTTCACTGTAATATTTCATCAACCTATGATGTGGAATCAATACTCGAATAATTCAATGACCTTATTTGGATTTATTTGATAATAATAAATTTTATGTTGTTATTTCTTTATTCCACTTTCAAATTTGGAAAATTATAAACAAATATAGTTTTGAAGGAAGACCCACTACCTTTAATGGATTTATCTCCTCCATAAATATTGGAAACTGAATGGAATCCATAATATAGGACGTAATAATTCGTAGAGTATTGTAAGATCTCATCCCAACAATATTACTCAAGATCAATGGTATTCCAAGTAAATGAATCATACTAAATGTGTAATATGGTTTCCCCTAGTCCCCAACATACTAAATTTTTTACATATAATATTCTATTGGGTTCTACTAGAAAATAGTAGTGTATCGGGAACTTTAGATCTTATAAGGGATTCATCAAGGATCAATTCATGACCTTTATTTGTAATTATATTTCCATTGAAGGAATAATTTGTACTGTTATTCATACAATTCTATTCGTCATGAAGATTGGATGCGATAAATAAGGATTTAATTTGATTCTCTTTTGGTTATTAGTATAATTAAATGTAAACCAAGTTTTGTTCCATTAAAAATTTATATGGAATGGATGGAGTGAAATACATATCTAGTAAACATTTAATATGAGGTCTCTCACATTAGTTGGGATCATAATATGGGGTAAATGTTTTTTTAAAGATATAATTGGATATCAATGAATCATTTTTTTCTTGTAATATTGATATTTGGTTTTATTCATATCACATTTCGAAAGAGATTGGGTCAGTATAGTCCTTTTTATTAATTATTTATTCCTTCATTGATTATTATTATAATTTAATTTACTATTTTAGTTTTTTTATTGATAATAAATTTTATAAATTTTTTATTAATACTATTAATAATTATATTTTATAGTCTATAATGTCATGAAAGTATATCAGGTGACCTACAACACCCATATTTAATTAGAATAAACAAATCAAGGTTATTTTTTATCATTATAGTGTTGTGTGTTGATATCATAACCGTTGATTAAATGGTGTAGTGGTATAAAATGATCATGTAATTGAAAATACCATAAGGAAACTTTTTCTTTAGTAGACATCATTGATAAGTAATAAACCACCATATTGGTTTCATGGTAGACATGAGTCACCATCAAATGAAAGTCATCCAATAATTCTTTATATTCAGCCCATTCTATAACATCACAGGTAAATGAAGAATCAGATATTTTTATATTTATTAATATTTGTGATTTAAATATTAATTTTAGCTTAAAAGGTGTTGCTATGTTTGATAGCATACCCGATACGCAACAACGGGTTTCTTTGGAATCTTACGTTGCACACTAATAATATAATATTATTATTTTAAACGGTAGTTAACTTCTATCCGTTTTATTGGAGGGAATGAAAAAAACTAACTATAATATGATTATACGTGTATTTATATTTATCCAATAAAATTTAGTGGCTTAATATATGAAGGAATCTAATTTTAAGCATAATTTACATTAAAGGGCCTATTTACCGCCTTTTAATTGCGAACCCTTTTTAAATCTAGTTTTGGTCACTTTAATACATTCTAATTGACCAAATAAAATCCTTCTTTATAATGGGGACATCAAAATTTACATTGTGCAATTTTTTGGAATTTTTCCGATAAAGTTCATTTTTTTAATGAATAGTGAAAAATATTGTATTTTAATTCAAAAGTGCTTTTTTATTTAATTTATTTATATGGATAGATTATCATTTCAATTGGTTTTAAAGTGAAATTAAAATATATTTTTACCATTTAATCCAATTTTGGTCATTGGAATTAATTTCACTTTGAAATTGGACATAAACAAGTATCAATCTTTTGATAGTTATTGTTTCTTAAAAACACGCTATTTGTTTTAACAGCGGGAATTAATTTTTAAATTAATTAATGCCACATAAATGTTTTTAAATTGGAAAAATAGACATCATTTTTGAATTCGTAATATCAAATATAGCTTAGGCTGAATTTTCTGTATTTTTCAGAAAAACTTCAATTATTGATGAATAGTGACACCACTTAGTGGTAGTTAAAAAAACTGACATTTTCATTTAAATGGAATTTTACCACTTCTGTGAATTGAATTTCAAAAATCCGACATACATGGTTGATATCAAGAAGTAAACTTTGGTTCATTAAGATGAAAATAATTTTTGGTGAATAGTATCTTTTGACTTTCATTTACCCCGGTTAAAGGTAAATAAGGTAATTCAAGGTTAAAAGAATATTATAATAATTCAAAATTTCCTTAACACTTGTCCAAACCTTATTGTTTGAGTCATTAAAGACCATGGGCATCTTTGGGTCGATTTTGGGACCCCATTGATCCATATGGGAGTGAAAATGACAATTTAGATTAATTAATTTAATGTAAAGCCAAAATTGACATTAACAAAAATCGTTTAGTAAATAATTATTATATGGTGATATATAAGTCCTATTTTCGAGTATAAATATTAATTGTAAAGCTAAAAATATTTCCTACATGATATTATAATTTTTTTATAATTTTTAGACCTCTAATAAATTAAGTATTTATGACACAATAATGATGCAGTATTTACCTCATTAATAAATTATTAAAATAAATAATATTATAATGATTTAAATATTATCCAAAACATTTCCAATTCTGATTTTATGATTTTATTTCGGTTATGATTCATCTTTTATTCGACCATAATGATTTTTGGACAATTTGAAACCGAATATCATTATATTATAAAATAATATTTTCACACTTTCCTAAAGAGCCCCTCCTCTCCCTTATAAAACGAGACCACTTCTATGAAATTCCTCACACCTCTCAAGCCATTTGGCTCATCCAAACTCGGCCCAATTAGGATCCCTAAATCCCTATCCTCCTACTAATAGCCTTACCTTAGGCATAAAGCACTTCAAGAAGTCCTTTGGTTTAAACCAAAGGGAGTTACCCAAATTAAAGGTAACAGTTTCTCTTAAATTGTTTTCTTTTATTTTACTTCTCCAACCCCTAAACTATTATTATTTCTTTTATTTTTAACAAAAACAGTATCATAAATATACTAGTATTTTGTTATAATAAGTATTAGAACTACACCTACACACACCTCCATCTAATGGATGAAGAACATAATGTTTCTGTGGATGGCAAACTGACGCCTCATGAAACGATGATTGTTCAATTACATATTTCCGCCTCTCATGGTGGTCATTATGATGGAACTGTATTTATATATTATATATATTATGTTTATTATTTCCTTATACTTATTTACATCCTTTATTATAGCATTCCTTTACTGTTTCCATAGTGGGTAAATACGATAATCTCATTTGAGGAAGTGCGGACTACCGCCCCCTCAAAGTGATGTGATTCGTTAATGCCTTATGTGGGATGTATAAAGGATGTATTTAATGATATTATATATGATATTATACTGGAATTATAATATACCTATGTATCATTATATTTTATTTCCATTAAAATAATAAATAGAAATGAAAGTAGCGTTCATGCGTACGTACGGCTTACCGTCTCCATGAACGGTGCATTTCCTTTCTTACCTCTAAATGTTATGTACTATTATAAATACATGTATATAATGGATATATATGATATATATGATATATAAATCCTGAATCTCATTCTGGATATAATGAACCTTTTACCACATGAACAACATGTAATTATAAGAAGTCCATTTTTGACTCAAGTACCAAATATCGACAAAACGAACATTATTAACTTAAATGATTACATAATGTTTATAACATGGTAATAAGTGATATAAAATGAATAATAAACTTGAAAAGGGTTCTTAATCAAGTAGAAATTAACTTTAGTTTATTATTCAGGATATTAAAGAATGATCGAGTCAAGTCGGACACAAGGTAAGGGATCTGACCTCTCTCTTTCTTTTAAAGTACTCTCTTTTATGTCATTTAATTTATGCTACATATTCTTATGTTGGTGGATGTTATTTTATATTCACCATACTGTAATTTGTATTTTCATATTATGAGATACCCCCTCTTACTCTCATCAATTTATTTTAATAATTTTTATGTGGCGTCGTCAGGCTGCCGAATTTTTGTAAGGGATTTTCTTATCTCACTTTTAATTCTATGAGATTTCCATTGTTCCCCACTTATTCATTACATGTGGTGTATTGTGTACTGCCATTTTATATATATTATCATGATTCTAATTATATACATGGTATTCTGTGATTCATTTTGTGGTTATTAACTTTTTGTCATACGTCTCAGTTGATTAAAACGTGGTAAAGGGTTTCGTCTCACTTTTTATTCTCGTGAGATTCATGTTATACTTGCCACTATTTTCTTTGTGTGGTGTATGTACTACCCATGATTGTACTATTTGTGTAATATACTCTCATTTATGAGTATTTACATCTTCATTTTATGATCCTTCTTTCATGTGGCATATGTTTTGTAAGTTACCAAATCGGTAAGGGACTTCGTCTCAATCTCCTTTTGTTGAGGCATTTTTAGTTTTATACATGACTTTCTTTTATACGATGTATAAAACCTTTTGACTTTTACTTCTATTCAAAAGGAATCTTTTCTCTATGAAGTGTTTTACTAAATGACAAAAAGGAATGTTTCTTTAATTTAAGCGGTGACAACGACCATTCCGCCGCCGCGAGTATTATTTGATCTTTGGCTTCCTTAACAAGCCAGAATGTTTTTAAAAGGAAAAAAATAAGTACCAAATACTCTTTTTACGTATTTTGGTTTTGAAAATTATTTTGAGAATGGATTTATTATTTCAATATCTTGAAATGATATTATATTATTGCGTTGTGGAAATGTTATCTTTCCTTTATGCTTATGTTATGTGTTAAGATCATGTTATGGTTCTTGGGAATTATTTACGTATACGGGTGGTTCCGTGATAAACCTAGGGAGGGTGAGCCTGAGATAGATCACCAATGCATTGGGTAACATTACGGAGGTAAACGTGAATGTTTCTCCTAATAGATTTAGTGAATATACTGTGATGGGTATTCCAAAGTAACTCCCTATGTAGCTATGATGGCTACAATGTAAGTTTGGTATGGATGCCGCAAGTTACCTTCATGATTTATGATTTCGATATGTCTTTCATAAATCTTATGATTTCATGAGGTAATTAAAAGATTTCATGTTTTGTATATATTTATGAACAAATGTTTTCATTAACTATTTTATAACCCTTACTGATACTTTTATGCTCATCCCAAATATTGAAATGTTTTTCACAGGACTTAAAGATGAATAGGGTCAAGGATGGGATCAAGGAAAAGCCATGCTCTCTTTAACATGGAACTAGACCTGAATTTTTTTCAAGAGTTTATATTTTATGAAAAAAAGTGGATTCTGGGTAGAAGTTCCTACTTTGTAATATTTTGAGATGTAATAGTTATGTCCTAATTCCCTAAAACTCTAAACCTGAAAAGATCCTCAATGTGAATTATTCATTTAATTCAATATTATGTAATGTTTAAGTCCATGTCCTTATAGTTGGTATCAGAGGTCGGTTTAGACAACATTAGGGATTATGAGTTTTTGTTAGACACATGGTTAGTCCCTATATCTATTATTTCAGTTAAATCCTTGTTTTATAACTTTTTTCAGGACAAGTAATGTTAGTTACGAATGGAAGGAGAAGGATCTCAAATGGCATTCCTATCTCTTCCTGATGACATGATTGTAATAATTATTGAAAAGTCATGTTCGGATGATTGTGAAACTTTTTCTATCATACAACTCACGTGCAAGCAGTTGTTTGAGATATCAAACACCTCCACTATACCTCGTTATCATCATGGATCATGGGTTGTATTTAGACGAATACTATTTTCACAATATTCTCATATTTTCAAGAAATGAAAATATTATCAAGGTATTTTCAAATATTTTACCTTATCACAAGAATTTGAATCATATTATGATTTTAAAAATGGTGCTGAGTAAGGAGACCCTTGTGCAACCAATTTATATTTTCTTTTAAAATATATTCTCTCAGTACATACTTATGGTATTTTTAAAGGACCAATAATAGAAAGTTTCAACTCAAATTCTGTCCGACTATTTTATAGAAATCATTTTTTATCAGATGTTTTGGAATTATATGTCATACACGATTATTTTCCAAAAATGTTTTTTTGTAAACACCCATATGACCCATGTTGTACAAGGTGTATTTGGATGGAGGAAGCAAATGATTTTTAAGGATCTATAAATCATTTTTGTAATGCATGGGTCTTCTACCTACGTGAATAAGATGAAATGAAACTGAGTGGACGCCATGATCAAGGTATGCAGTTATTCATTTTGGGAATCGTTTTATTTTATCTTATGGTGGTGAAATAAGACTTCAAGAATTAAGATGTTGAGATCGTAATGAATTTGGATGAAAATGAGAGGTATAAGGAAACCATTGAGGTTAAAACATGTTAGGGTTATTTTTGAGTTTTATAAAATGGACAACCCGTAGGATGGGTGACAACTCGTCCCATCCGGCAAGGCTGCAGGAATCGAACCCACAACCGAAGGGTGACAAGGGCGCATCGCCTACCACAAGCCTACTTGAAGTCCCTGGTTAGTTTGACTAATTATTTTTAGTTAGAAGATTTTATGAATCAAGAGTTAGTTGATGTTGGGTTATCTATGGAAATTATTAACCTATCATGGAGGATATGTGATTAGGTTAATTACTTTTCAATATGAGACTTCAAGAGCAACTGATGTTATTTGGAGATAAATGTTAATTTGTACCTTGGAAGACTATGTGATTAAATATTTCAAATATTTGGGTTTCAATCTTAGTTTGGTTTAATTTGATGAATTTAATGGACAAATTGTTTATCGAATGGTCTTCGTTGAACATTGGGTATGGCTAGACAAATTTTAGAGATTAAGAGTAGTTTTTCATTATGTAAAAGTTAATCTTTTTGAGGGATTGTCTGATCATATACTAAAGTTTTTGGTTTTATTTAATATTTAAAGACATGGGAAATATATAGTTCATATTATATGGATTATGTGATTCTCTCGAAGTTGGTTATAGTGCTCTGAATGTGAAAAAAAGTCATCCTGAATATTAATTGTTTGGAGAAAATATGAGTTAGTGTTAGAAATCAAGTAAAAGATGAATGTCTATATGACAAGCAAGTATATTTCCTTATGTTTTTTGTTAGTCTCATTAATAAATTCCTCAACTAAAAGTAACCTTAAAAAAAACCTTGTCCGTTAAATTTTCTTACTGGGGAATCAAAGACTGTTTAACCCATCACAAGTTTGTGATTTTCTGGTGGTTAACTTTCTCCTAAACATATTTTCTATCACTCTCCATCAAAACATGATGATTTGTTTTCTCCTCCATATCCATGTTTTCATGGAATCCTGGTATCTGTTGTCTCGGGTAACCTTTGTACTTCTCTTTATTTATTTTAAAGTGATAGTATTATTCACTCTCTTTCTGATGTGGGGCTTTTAATGAAGTTTCCAAGCCCAATTTTAAAATTGTGAGGATGCAATTCCCAAAAGGGGGGAAGAATGTAACATCCCTGGTAAATGAAGAATAATAGATTTTTATATTTATTAATATTTTTGAATAAATATTAATTTTAGCTTAAAAGGGGTTTCTATGTTTGATAGTGTACCCGATACGCAACAACAAGTTTCTTTGGAATCTTACATTGCACAGTAATAATATAATATTATTATTTTAAACGGTAGTAAAATCCTAGCCATTGTATTGGCGATAATGAAAAAAAACTAACTATAATATGATAATTCATTTATTTATATTTATCCAATAAAAGTTAGAGGCTTAATATATGAATGAATATAATTTTAAGCATAATTTACATTAAAAGGCCGATTTACCGTCTTTTAATGGCGAACCCTTTTTAAATCTAGTTTTGGTCACTTTAATACATTATAATTGACCAAATAAAATCCTTATTTATAATGGGGACATAAAAATTTACTTTGTGCAATTTTTTGTAATTTTTCCGATAAAGTTCATTTTTTAATGAATAGTGAAAAATATTGTATTTTAATTCAAAACTGCTTTTTAATATAATTTATTTATATTGATAGATTATATTTTTAATTGGTTGTAAAGTGAAATTAAAATATATTTTTACCATTTAATCCAATGTTGGTCATTGGAATTAATTTCACTTTGAAATTGGACATAAACAAGTATCAATCTTTTGATAGTTATTATTTCTTAACAAACATGCTATTTGTTTTAACAGCGGGAATTAATTTTTAAACAAATTAATGCCACTTCTATGTTTTGAAATTGGCAAAATAGACATCAATTTTGAATTAGGAATATCAAATATATCTTAGGCTGAAGTTTTGGTATTTTTCTGAAAAACATCAATTTTTGATGAATAGTGACACCACTTAGTGGTAGTTAAAAAAACTGACTTTTTCATTTAAATGGAATTTTACCACTTCTGTGAATTTAATTTCAAAAATCCAACATAAATGGTTGATATCAAGAAGTAAATAGTGGTTCATTAAGATGAAAATAATTTTTTGGTAAATAGTAACTTTTGACTTTTATTTACCGCTGTTAAAGGTAAATAAGGTAATTCAAGGTTAAAAGAATATTATAATAATTCAAAATTACCTTAACACTTCTCCAAACCTTATTGGCTGAGTCATTAATGACCATGGGAATCGTTGGGTCTATTTTTGGACCCCATTGATCCACTTGGGAGTAAAAATGACAATTTAGATTAATTAATTTAATGTAAAGGCAAAATTGACATTAACAAAAATCGTTTAGTAATTAATTTTAATATGGTGATATATAAGTCTTATTTTTGACTATAAATATTAATTCTAAAGCTAAAATTATTTTCTACATGATAGTGTTTTTTTTATAATTTTTAGACCTCGAATAAATTAAATTATTGATTACACAATAATGATGCAGTATTTAACTCATTAATTAATGATTAAAATAAATAAGATTATAATGATTAAAATATTACCCAAAACATGTCCAATTTTAATTGGATTATTTTATTTCGGTTATTAGTCATCTTATCTTCGACCATAATGATTTTTGGACCATTAGAAACCAAATATCATTATATTATAAAATAATATTTTCACACTTTCTTAAAGAGCCCATCCTCTCCCTTATAAAAGGAGACCACTTCTATAAAATTCCTCACACCTCTAAAGCCATTTGGCTCATCCCAAATCTGACCAATTAGGATCCCTACATCACTTTCCTCCTCCTAAATGCCTTACCTTAGGCAGAAGGCACTTCAAGAAGTCCTCTGGTTCAAACCAAAGAGAGTTACCCAAATTAAAGGTAGCAGTTTCTCTTAAATTGTTTTCTTTTATTTTACTTCTCCAACCACTAAACTCTTTTTATTTATTTCATTTGTAACAACACAAATATCCTAAATATACTAGGATGTTTTTATAATAAGGATTATAACTACATTTACACACACCTCCATCTAATGGATGAAGAGCATAATGTTTCTGTGGATGGAAAACTGACGCCTCACGAAACGATGATTGTTCAATTACATCTTACCGCCTCTCATGATGGCCATTATGATGGCACTGTATTTATATATGATATATATTATGTTTATAATTTCATTATTCTTATGTACTTCCATTTTTAAAGCATGCCTTTATTGTTTCCATAGTGGGTAAATACGATAATCTCATTTGGGGAAGTGTGGGCAATCGCCCCCTCAAAGTGATGTGATTCGTTAATGCCTTATGTGGGATGTATAAAGGATGTAGTTAATGATATTATATATGATATTATACTGGAATTATAATATACCTATGTATAATTATGTTTTATTTCCATTAAAATAATAAATAGAAATGAAAGTAGCGTTCATTCGTACGTATGGCTTACCGTCTCCATGAACGATGCATTTCATTTATTACCTCTAAATGTTATGTACTATTATAAATACATGTATATACTGGATATATATGATATATATGATATATAAATCATGAATATCATTCTGGATATAATGAGCCTTTGACCACATGAACAACATGTAATTATAAGAAGTCCATTTTTGACTCAAGTACCAAATATCGACAAAATGAACATTATTAACTTTAATGATTACATAATGTTTATAACATGGTAATAAGTGATATAAAATTAATAATAAACTTGAAAAAGGTTCTTATGCAACCATAAATTAACATTAGTTTATTATTCAGGATATTAAATAATGATTGAGTCAAGTCGGACACAAGGTAATGGATCTGACCTCTCTCTTTCTTTTCAAGTACTCTCTTTTAGGTCATTTCATTTATGCTCCATATTCTTATGTTGGAGGATGTTATTTTATATTCACCATAATATAATTTTTATTTTAATATTATGATAGACCCCCTCTTACTCTCATCAATTCATTTTAATAATTTTTAAGTGGCGTCGTTAGGCTGCCGAATTTTTGTAAGGGATTTTCTTATCTCACTTTTAATTCTGTGATATTCCCATTGTTCGCCACTTATTCATTACATGTGGTGTATTGTGTACTGCCATTTTATATATATTATCATGATTCTCATTATATTCATGGTATTATATGATTCATTTGGTGGTTATTAACTTTTTGTCATTCGACTCAATTGATTACAACGTGGTAAAGGGTTTCATCTCACTTTTTATTCTCATGAGATTCATGCTATACTTTCCACTATTTTCTTTGTGTGGTGTATGTACTTCCCATGATTGTACTCTTTGTGTAATATACTATCATTTATGAGTATTTAAATCTTCATTTTATGATCCTTCTTTCATGTGGCATGTGTTTTGTAAGTTACCAAATCGGTATGGGACTTCGTCTCAATCTCCTTTCATTGAGGCATTTTTAGTTTTACAAATGACTTTATTTTATACGATGTATAAAACCCTTTGAATTTTAATTATACTAAAAAGGAATATTTTCTCTAGGAAGCATTTTACTAAATGACAAAAAGTAATGTTTCTTTAACGTAAGCGGTTACATCAACTTTTCCACCGCCGCGAGTATTATTTGATCTTTGGCTTCCTTAACAAGCCGGAATGTTTTTAAAAGGAAAAAAAATAAATACCAAATACTCTTTTTACGTATTTTGGTATTGAAAATTATTTTGAGAATGGAATTATTATTTAAATATCTTGAAATGATGTTATATTATGGCAATTTGGAAATGTTATCTTTCCTTTATGCTTATGTTATGTGTTAAGATCATGTTATGGTTCTTGGGAATTATTTACGTATACGGGTTGTTCCGTGATAATCCTAGGGTCGGTGAGCCCGAGATAGCTCTCCAATGAATTGGGTAATGTGACGGAGGTAAATGTGAATGTCTCTCCTAAAAGATTTAGGGAATATACTGTGATGGTTATTCCAAAGTGACTCCTTATGTAGTTGTGATGGCTACAATGTAAGTTTGGTATGGATGCCGCAAGTTACCTTCATGATTTATGATTTCTATGTGTCTTTCATAAATCTTATGATTTAATGAGGTAAGTAAAAGAGTTCATGTTTTGTATGTATTTATGAAAAAATGTTTTCATTAACTGTTTTATAACCCTTGCTGAGCCTTTTATGCTCATCCCATGTTTTGAAATGTTTTTCACAGGACTTAAAGATGAATAGGTTCAAGGATGGAATCAAGGAAAAGCCATGCTCTCTTTAACATTGAACTAGACAAGAATTTTTTTCAAGAGTTTAAATTTTATGAAAAAAGTGGATTCTGGGTAGAAGTGCCTACTTTGTAATATTTTGAGATTTAATAGTTATGTCCTAATTCCCTAAAAATATAAACCTGAAAAGATCCTCAATGTGAATTATTCATTTAATTCAATATTATGTAATGTTTAAGGCCAGGTCCTTATACATTCAATATAAAAATACCTTAAGATATTGTAGATTCATTTTTTAACAATATCAAGAACATTCACCAAGTATATTTCAATATAGAGTGAAGTATTACCATATTGTGTAGAATAATTGACAACCAAAATCATGGTCCAAGTCTGCACCACAAATGTAATGTGATTTTATAGTTACTGAGAAAAGAAACCATGCAAGAATACATGAAAAGTTTGAATGATATCACCACACTAATCATTTTATTGAACACTAATATTTTATTCTTCCACATTGATCATTATCGAGTTTATTAATAGAGGTATTCATCTGATTTATTTTTTCCTCGAAGGAATCAATGTCAAAAAGGACACACTATGTATTCATTAGATAAAGAGATCATCATAGGTGTTTCTCATTTCACCAGTTTGATTTCATAAATCTTCTAGAATATAATTATAAATACAAATGAAGATGGTGTTTGAATCATGTAATTTACCATGAAAAATGATGCACTTAATCTGCATCTATGTGGTCTGAATGACTCATGTGATTATAGTAGTTACAATTGTTCATGTCTGGTTAACAAAAATTATACTAGAGATGAAAACCCCAAATAAGATATGGTACTTAAAAGGAGGTTAGTATAGTGGGAAAGATGATGAAAATTTATCTAAAAAATACATTGAGAAACTTTATTCATAGTGTTCGGTTTTACTAACCCCATTAAATAGTGGGAATGTAGAGACTAGTTTTAATCTGGTTGTAGGAAAAAGTTTATCTGTATAGTTCTAGTAAATTATTTTCTTCATGATGATATACATCCATGTTTGTTATATGTTATTCTAATTTATGTTTTTAAACTTTTTTCTAGTGACTCAATCATACATGATTGGAAAAGTTAGAAAAAAAGTAGATTAAATACTCATTCATTCATGACACCATATGACTTTTTCTTGTTCTTCAAACCTAGAGACTTCAATATGTTCAAAGATATACCTTGAAATTATTAATTTATTCTTCTAAAACATGATCAGGGTTGAAAAAATTTATTGTTTAGGTATATTTTTGATAATAGTATATGACTATGAAATAAGGGATTCATGGAATAGGGATCCATACATTAATATTAGAGTTCTTAGAAGAGGTCTATTGGAGGTGTTCCCTTATTTCCTAAAATTATATTTAATTATAGGACAATCTAAGGAGGAAATACTCATAGGAATTAATTCAATAATTATGTTACTAATAAACTCATTTGAATGATTTTAACTACATAGAGTACCCCATGTATAATTTTTAGTCTGGGGGATATTAATGAGGATTAATATTTTCTTCACATTCCTCTTAGAGAAACTATTTTGGTGAATTTCATCCATGATATAATGATGTGTTTCTTCTCATGCGTCCAACAAGTCCGACAAATTTTTTTATTAATCTCTATGACATTTAAATCAAATCATTAGTCCATCTATAAAGATGGAGGGATTAGAGAAACTTATATGTGATTATAATTTTAACCAAAAAAATCCTATAATAATTAAAATATCATTTCCTTCCCATTTACATAGCATTAATGTGATATTAGATGTAATTCCATCATGGATGTGTTCATTAATTATTTTACTAAATGTCGGAATCCCAAGTTCAATTAAATAGAACTCCCCAAATCATCCATTTTACTGAATGAGAATTATATTTTCCATCCCATTACTAATACCATAACTGGATAAGATAAGGTATTTACTCCAATTATTTTCTTACGAAGAAACATCTCATAGTGATTGAAGAAATACGTGATGAAGAAAAAAATATCATCATCACCTTGAGAGAGGAGAAGTATATCATTAGAACAAAATAAGTTGGATGGAGTTATGAGGTAGCTAATATCTTTGATATGATGGATATATTCTTTTTCATCTACTTTTAATAAGAACAAATTGAGGTAAACTTACAGAATTCCAAATAAGAGTACACTAAGAGGGTCATGCTACCTAACAACCCTTAAGCATGAGAAATAACAAATCAGGGAGTTATTGTTAATTTTATTTTATAATATTAATATTAAAATTATTTTATTATTTAGAAATGTAGTTTTATAAATAAATATATATAATAATATATTACTATATTATTATATTACCTTAATAATAATAATATTTTTATTATTATTAATTATTATTATGATAATCATAATAATTATATTTTTATAATATTAATATTATAAACATATTATTATTCATTAATGTGTTTATATTCATAAATATATTATAACTATATAATATGTTATTTATATATTTTAAAATTATTTATATATATGTATTATAATTATAAAATTTCTTCTGTTGGTGGGGTATGTTTGGGGGGATTGTGGTGCATCACAAGGGTGGGACCTCAATCACATTTCATATGTTATGTTGTATAAATATTGGGTAGCTATAACCCACCTGTATTAACTTTAATTATATTTATATTTAATAATTATAATATTTAATTTTTTATAATACTAATATTATTAATATATTATTATTCATTAATGTAGTTTTTTAAATATATTATTATAATTTGGAATTTTTTAGTATATTGATTATAATAATTTATTATCTTAATAATATACTACAATATTATAAAATAATATTAATAATGGTAATAATAATATTTGATATGTTAGAATTTTGTAATTTTTTATAGGGACATTTTTGACATAAAATATTGACTTGGTTAGTATCTTAAATGTTCAACCTATTTTTATGTTGAACATGAATTCCACCACATGATGGAATTTCCCCATCAGTGGAATGGCATTTCTTTCCTACCAAATCCAAGAAAAAGTATTTATTTTACCCTTTCCCTTTCCCAACCTATGTGTGACTCCCTATCCTCAAATCCCAGAGATAGTGCATTACTTAAATACTTTAGCTTGATTATTAGGAATCAAATCTTAAAGGAATAATTAGTTTATCAGTTTTGGAAACACATATTACATACACAATCCATACATTACAATTCAAAACATAAAATACAACACATATAATCCTTTTAAAATGCCAATAATCTCCTAGAATAACCCTGCATATTAGCCATAATACACATCCTCTAATCTTGAGAAAATAAAACATAAAAAATGAGTGATCTCATACGCTTAATAAGGGTATGCATAGAGTAGAGGCTATTATGAGTAAATAAACATAAACCTTATGATAATGTGTATAATTGAAACATAAGCCACCTAAAAATAATCTTGATAATAATATTTCAAGATTAAATCAAATAATTCCTATAAACATTCACATGGATATTCAACTAGTCAAATTATCACAGGTAATATAAATAAATAATCTTATAATGAGGTAATGGATAATATTGGACATCATAAACATACAGTCAAGGATTCATCCATGACACTATACATAAATAGGTAAAAACTCAAACTGGTTTTTCATAGGAGACCTACCAATACATCAAGGGGATAGAGTTGGCCTTGAAATTCACTAATTATGTCTGATGAATTCCTCATATAAAATGGGTGATAAAACATAATCAACATAAACATTCGTATTAAAAAAAATACGAAATGTGGATTCATAAACTATAAACCATGAATGGTATCAACATAGAACATTCATAATCAAACTAAATCATAAACAATTCAAAACAATATGGAAAATTATATCATAATATATCAACATAAATCAAATATAATATCCAACATTGCATGTTCACAAATATGAAAAAAACAATAATAAAATAATTAAAATTTTATTTAGAAATAATCTATTTTATTTTGAAATCATTAATTCAAAATTACTTTATTCATAAAAAAAGTCATTTAATGAAAATATTATTTAATCAAAGTGTCTCATAAAACATTGAAACATTTTAGAGCAATTAAAAAAATAACATTTTATGATATTCTTTTCCTTTTAAATAAATCCTTAAAACTCATTTTAAAAACATGGACATCAATAAGAGATATTTAAATGAATAAATAATCAAAAAATTAAAAATAATTTTTTAGTTAAGGATTACCTCATAAAAAAAATTAAATTATTATTTTTGATAAAATTTTAGGAAACAAGAACATAGATGATAAATATGTCCTGGTAAATACTTACATATAAAAATTACAAATATTGAAGAGATTGTAAAATCAACCCTTACCTTAAGGTTAATACCCTTTGTATGTGTCTAAAAATCTTTTATAATTGGTTCAAATGTATTATTATCTTATAATGGAATCATAATAAAATTTATGATATCATATAAGATTCAATTTTTACTTTATGTTACATATTTATTAATAATTCCATGTAAAATAAATATTTTAGGTAATAAACACTTTGTTTATCTTATGTGTTTTGACATGTTATTCATGATCCTATTACATAGATAATGATTTACTTACTTCTATAATGCAAAAAATATTTAAAGAAAATATATATTTATAATATAAATATTTATTACACATAGTTATGAAATGAAAAACAATTTTCATGGAGATGACATTCCATACATTTGAATGATCCTTGTTTCCATATTCTTTTTGTACTTAATGGAAGCATATAAATGAAATATATTTATATATATTACTCAATTATCGTAATTATTTTATAGTTTTTATATTTAGTGATTATATATCTTATAATCATTCTTGAATGGATAACATGGAAGATGATTCTAATAGATTTGTGGAGACAGTAGGCCATACATATGCAGTAGCGATAATATAATTCATTTAATGGTAAAAGGGGAAGGAATTAGATATTATATTAATTATACATGGTGTGGCCCAACCTACCAAAGTCTATCCTATGACTACCCCATGCCCACCTCTAATAGGTCAAGGGCCACTGGCCAGTGATGATGAGGCATATCCCACAAATGGGATTCATTAGCCTAAAGTACCTGGAAACAAGAACACATCACCAAGACCACATAAAGATGAAATAAAAGACTTCAGAAACAATTCATTCATACCTCTATGTTCTCACAATAGAGTATGACATTATGGCACAAAAAACAGAAAATGTTCCAAAAACAATCCAAATAAAAACTATAAAGTGTCCAACCTACTCTAATAGAGAGGACAAAGTCAAATATATGATCATGGTAAACACCTCGGTCTGTCAATCTCTAGATATGATCCACCCACTCCCTGTCCTCCTAGGACACCATCAAAATGGTCATTATCTTCACAAGGCAGGACACATGTGTGCCAGGTCCATGTAGGGGTGAGTATAAAAATACATAATAACACAACCTGAAATAAATAAAAAAGAAGAACCATGAATACTAAGCAACATAAATGTTATAAAAATGAATTAAAAATAGAAATAATAAATAAGAACCCAAATATAATCAAGAAAAATACCATTCCATAGGATGCCCATAACCAACTATTAGCCACAGATGATTTTTCTTAAAGAAATGTTAGTTTCGGGAGAACTAACTCCACGAGCTGTTGTATCATCAGAGATATTCAAAAATGAGGTCTAACTCAATGGTATCCTCTAAATGAGAACACACTTGTCTATGAGAAATAAGATACACATATTGGGGGTAACTCCAAGAACCAATGGGGGACACCACAAACTCATTTTGTATTAACCCACTACATTCGGTATTATACATAATTGATTACACCAACCCTACCAATGTATCCTAGTAGATTGAGGATCAATGCTCTACTCAGGTAGTTCATGTTGATTCCACAAAATCACACAAAGGAACTATGGATTATATATGATCACACACCAATCCTAAGGATTGATACCATAAATCTATTTGATACTCAGACTCTAGAGGGGTTCAAAATCCAATTATGCAGATGTAATGAAACACTATACCCTTAATGGAAAGGACTAAGGGAATTCACTAAACATATACTAATACTAACATAGAAAAACCACATCCTCATGTACATTTGATGTGACTACATGATGTGTCCCAAGTGGTATATGGCATATCAATCTACCCCAAGTCTGGATCATTTAAAATAACCTCACATAGCAAGTAATCTCTTATACATGATGTGTAGAAGGATATACACCGAGTGTAGAGACACATGATGTCCTACCTATGATTCATGGACCTATTCATGTATTGAAGATGTGATCATGTTCTAGTTTCTGTAAGCTAATCTATGTTTGTATATAAGTAGTGGACATGAAATCTAGCCTTGTACTTTTAACCTTGTCTTTGTACTCTATAGAATACACATCGAGACATCCGAGTAGGGTCACATGCGGTGTGACAGGGGTCACACACTATGTGATCATTATTTCCAACCCAAAATCTTATATTATTATGATGTGGCCCCATACCCCATGTAATACTGGATTATAAGATGTGTATGTCGGGATATTCCAAAATCCATGGTTCTTCCTCCCGCTCACACCTACTTCATTTCTATCTTTCAATATTGATTCAATCAATCTAAAAAATATATATCTAATTTGTTTGAGCCTCACCATTGATGAGTGACATTCTTCAACCATCAAATATGATAAAAAAATTTCTTTTCTTATAAATCATATTCCATGCATGATGCTTAATAATCGGGGGTTTCAAAACTGGAATGATCTATTCACTGCCACAATTACTGCACCACCATTGCACCATACCTGATCTATATCTACAATCTTATCTCATTATGCCATGAATCACATGTACAATGATAAATGTGTTAGTAGGTTGTCAATCTACGAACCAAGGGGTTTCTCTCGATGAATGGTAAAATAGGGCTAAAAGAACAATGAAAAACCTTGAGGAATGAACCTCGACTGTTGTTCAAGTGTGCATTGATTTTTTCTGTAATAATGATAAACCATGAAGAATGAATAATCTTTATAGATCTACCAAATATACTATGTATGAAACCCTTTCCACAAACTGATCAATCTTAAAATCAACCGTTTATTGATTGATTTTCATTCATTACAGAAATTGGGAACATGTAATTGTGAAAATAAAATCCCATGAACAAACTCAAATTGGATTGATTATTAATGTTGAATGCCTATCATGTCACATTCATTTGTGAGTTCCATCTAATATAAGGTTTCATTAATCAATCAATCCATGATTTATCGTAGTTTTCCTAAGGGGGTTCTCTGTAACACCCCGAGATTTTATGAAAAATTTTATTTTAATTTCATTAATATCTTATGTTGTATTCTACACCAAGATTACCTTGCGCTATACGCAACACCGTATTAGCTTGCAGTATACGCAACACTATTCTTGGACCGTGTTACACACAATTTTGATAATAGTTATTCTACGCAACATTGAGTATATATATATATATTAAATGTATAAATGGAATATGGTTGGATTATTTTATACGAAACAACGAAGGATTCTTTCACAACACGCAACCCTGACTTGGCTTGCATTACACACAATCACGACCTTCCTCGATAGCGTGTGTTGTACGCAATACCGGGTTTTAATAAAAAATGTTATATTTTTATAATATTGTCATGAACTATCCATTATGAATATTATTAACTAAATTTTGAATTTTATAACATTATTATTCATCTTACAAATTTCTAGAACATGGTATAAGAACAAAATAAATTTTTCGGGTAAAATAAGTATTTTTCAAAAAATGCAGTTTTGCCGCGTTTGGATGGCGCACCCACTTTAAATCTGGTTTTTGACATGTTTATAAGTTCAATTTGACAAAATAAAATTCTTCTTTGGAATCAAGAAATAAAAATTTACTTTGGATAAAATTTTCATATTATTCTGGTAACTTTCACATTTTAATGAATAGTAAAAACATGCAATATTTTAATTAAAAACAACTTTTTTCATCGTAATATCTTATGTGGTTAAATTATAATATTGAATGGTTTTAAAGTATAAATAGAATATATTTTTACCATTTAATATAATGTATGTCATTATCATTGATTCTACCTTGAATTCGTAAGTTAAATCAATTCAATCTTTTGCAATGTTTTAAACAAAAAACCGTTTTTATTCGACAACGAGATTAATTTTAATTTAATTTCTTCAACTTCTGTGTTTTGAATTTTAAAAAATGGATTCCATATTTGGAATCAGTGGGTCCAAATTATGTTAATAGGATACTTTTTATTTTTGGGAATTATGAATAGTTACTACGGTAAATTTTATTTACCATAGTTAAAGGTAAATCGGGTAATTAAGGGTAAATATAATATTTTAAAATTACCCTAACAAATGTCAAAATCCTATTGTATGACTAAAAAACGACCCATATCACCTAAGGGTCGGATTATATTAATTTAATTAAATTTTGTCAATGAAAATAATTTAATTATTATTAAAACCAAAGAATGTGACAACATGTCACTTTCTTAAATATTATAAGTATAATAATTTTAATATAGTGATAAACTTCATGAAACTTCGAATATGAATAGTCTCGAGAAATATAATACAATTATCTACATCATAGGAATTTATTTTTAATTTTTAGGGATTAAATAATTATCATTTATTATGACAGAAAGATGATGCAGTAATTGTCTTATTAATGAAATATTGACAGAATTGATGTTATAAATGCCCAAATAAATGTAATTTGAGACCTTTCATGACTTACACTAATTTTATAGGTTACTATGATATATTAGTGTTGATTTAATCAACTCTTTTAGAACATATAATTCTGTTATGACTTTCACAAAAATCATATATCAAATAGTGTCAAAATTGACACAAAATAGTTTTTAAAACAAATATTATATTATTAATTGTTATTTTATTCATAAAAATCTAAGGTTCGGCCAAATGACTTAGATAAGATTATATATATTAATAATAAACAACTTGGGGTTATTTTGGCTTGATATAGTAAGTTTATTAACCATATAGTGTATGAAAACAAAAAGACACGGTAAAAGTTAAATTATTTAACTTAGAGTTAAATCTAATTGATAAGGTTAAAATAATAACATAAACTTGTCTAAATCCTATTGGTTGATATGATTTCGACACATCCCCACTTTACCTTCGAAATAAGACCCTTTGGAACCATTATAAACCTATTTTGACTTTAATATAAAATAATATTTTGAGATATTCCTAAGGTGCCCCTCTCCTCCCTTATAAAAGGGCACCTCCTCCCTCTCTTCCTCACACCAATTTGAGCACTCAAGCTCGGCCAACCCCTACCATTTTCTCCTCTACACTTCCCTAGAATAATCCTAGAGGTTCTGGTCTTCTTCAAAGACCAATCTTAGTTCCGTAAGTGGAGGATTCAAAGAGGCGTTCCAAAGAAGAGGTAATATCCATTACCGATCTTTTCAATTTCTTTCTTCTTCAAATTCTTCTTATTTAGTTGTTTCATGATAAAGTAATAACATCAGTATTTATTATATACTTATATGTTATTATAAATATGAAACAACTCTAATTAACCTTCTATCCATCCTACGGAGAAAGGAAATCACCGCGCGTGCGTACGTACGGAATACCGTCTCCACGCCGTGGTGTAATCTATTTTCCGTCACCACCTTAATTGGATGGGTATAATGATATAATGAGTAACTATACATGATTATTGTAAATTTATATTGATACTGAAATAGTATACATACTCTTAAACACAATTCCACGACCATGGGAATGATATCATCGCTCGTGCGTACGTACGGACTACCATCTCCACGACGCGATGAGATTCATTCTCCATGTTAACCATTTAAGAATGATTAAAAATTATATATAAGAAATAATAATGAAATATATGACATTATAAAGCTACTGGATTTATGTATATATGTATATGTATGTCATCTACTTACTTCCATTCAAGACAATAAGGAAAGGCAAACAGCGTTCATGCGTACGTACGGACTACCGTCTCCATGAACGGTGTTTTTCATTTCATTTATCTATCTATTATATATATATATATACTAAATATATATGATATATAAATCATATTTTATATTCTGGAAGTAAGTAAATCATGATATAAGTAATAATAATGTCAAGAACAACAAGTCAAAACACCTACGATAAATGAAACGATTTTACACAAAACGCTTCTTTAACATGGAATTTACAAAAGAACGGGTAATATACAGTCATAAGTGAACCATATATGATATCATAACAATTAATATGATTCTGTAATAAGTAAATGACATTATTTAAATCATTATACAGGAGGTTTGGACACATACGAAGCAAATCGGACCTAAGGTAAGGGAAATATCACAATCTCATTTTTATCCGAGATTGTTTATACTTTGAAATTTATTGGGGTGTATTTTATCATCCACATACATGTTTCATCAATATTTAATATTATTTAAATTCACCTACAATTGTTTAAATCCATTTTTACCCTTCGGTGAGTTTTTAGTAAAAGATATGAAAGGAATCTTTTGTCGTTTTTCGTACGAGGTGCTTTTTTGACTTTTCCGACAAAAGTACGGGAAGAATGTTTTTTTAACTTATACGGAAAGAATGGATTTTTAAAACGTTATTTCCCAGAATCTTCCTTTATAGGTTTTCAAGTTTATTTTTAATCAACTTCTTTTAGTTTATAATTGTATGACATGTTAAGAAAAGAAAAGTGTTTTTGAAGTAGAAAGGATATTTTCCTCAAGAATGGAGTTCAAATGTTTTATCAAAATTATTTTCCATCTAAGATAATATAGGGTTCTATTTTTATCTCTATTATTACATTGATTTGATTATGTTTTGAGGAAATTATTTTTATGAAGTCATTTACCTTATATGATTTGTTTTATGATGTCATGATGTTTCAAGAATTCCATTTTTGTTACATGTGTTATGCGATGATGTATGATTTATGATTATGTGGAACACATAAGAAAGGATTCATTATAAGATGGGTGGGACCTATATCTCCCTCCAATGCATTGGGTAAAGATTTTATATCTCATGATATAGACATGGCTGGAATTGTAGGTTATACCGGTTCAGTGAAACAGGACTGAAACGAGGGTTACTCGATTCAGAAAGGGACTTTTTCCACTAAGATAGTCTTGGAAATGAGTCTTGACTAACAAGAAATGATTCTCTATGATTATGTGTGAATGCCACAAAGTTTCATGTTTAAAGTTATGATTATTGTGATTACATTTCACTTCCATGATTTATCCCATGTTATGAAATTATGATCTCTTTTGCAGGTTAAGATTTCAAATAGTTATGTGCTTGTGTATATGATGTGATTGATATTTCTTTTGTTTACCCTTACTGAGCATTTGAGCTCACCCTTTTATGTTTTCTTTTCCCCAGGATATAAAAAAGGGTTTTAGGTAAAAAAAGGGAAGATATTTATGGGAGATATTGAAGATCTTTCACCACGATTAGAAGATTATGTTCTGAGTTTCCAAAGACACTAAACTATTACGATCCTTGTGTGTGTGTTTTTGTTATGTACCAAGTATTCTGCAAAAGTAATGTAATGTCCATGTACGTCAAGATTCGGGTCTCTACATTCTCCAAGGTTCTCTCTAGATGTCCTATGAAATCTCTAGTTTTATGAATATAACCATATATTTCAAACATAATCATCTATTTAAAGACAAAACCATGCCTACGTCAATGAAAAAAATAAAAACAATTTTGTCAAATAATTTTACTCATTTTATGGTAGTCTAATGTTTTTCACAAATGGCCAATGCACACTACTGTTATATTGTGCCTAGGGTGAAAATGTCAATCGAAACTCAAATATTTCATTAGATTTTTGATTTGGGAATGCTTTTATGAGTTAATCATCCTTTTTAATGAAAACCACACATGAATTATCTTTATTATATTGAATATATTTCAAACATTTATTTTTAGAACACCGTGATTCAGAATCACACGCCTTCTTAGTGCCTAGTCTCAAAAATAATCACTATAATATTTAAAAATAATACCCAAAAAAATTAGATGTTAAATTGTCCCAAAATTAGGGATTATCTTCAAAAAATTCAATATAAGGAATACATAAAGAGATGTGGGTACTAAGCATGAATCTGATCCTCCCTTTCACATGTGCTCTCTTGAATATTTTCATACTGGCACAAGACACGAACCAAAGAAGTCACTCTCTCAACATGGATCCACTCCTTCAAATTATCAATCCCCTTTGGGTAATTCATAGAGTAAACTCCATCCTTGATGTCAATATTATCCAAGTTGATAACATGTGATGGTTCATGCATGTACATCTGTAGTTGTGACATCTGGAAGATGTCATGTACCTAGTCTTATAGGGGATGTAGAGTTAAGAGGTATGCCACCTTCCCAAATCTATGAAGTATCTGAAAAGAACCAATTAATCTTAGATATAACATGCCTCTATGGCCAAATTTCATCAATCTATGTCTAGGAGAGACTCTTATGAACTCATAGTCTCCTTCCTCAAACTCTATAGGACTTCGTTTCCAATCTACATAATTCATGTGATGGCCCTATGTAGTCTTAATCTTCTCTAGATGATCTAAACCTTCTATTTTAAATCTCTCACTAACTCTACACCAATTTGTGCTTTGGCTCATGGATCATTCCATTAAGGTGGTGACCTGTAAGGTCTTCATTACAAATCCTTGAATGGTGGCATACCAATGGTGGAATAACACCTATTTTTGTATGTAAACTCCACCATGGATAGCTGATATCCCCAAATACAGCCAAAATCCATCAACCAATTTCATAGAATATCCTCCCGAACATGAATGGTCTGCTTTCTCTAGATGTTTATTTGGGGGTGAATCATTGTGATGAAATTTAACTATGTTCCAAAAACATTTTTTCATCCCTTCCACAAACAACATGCAATTAGAACATCCCAATTAAAGATGATTATTTATGTAATTCAATGGAGTCAAACTATCTCTGTAATGGCCCAGACCCTCCTGGCCCATTACTTTTCCAAAGTGAGGTTCCACCAAAACGGTGGCACTGTGAGGGTGGCACCATGAGGGTGACACCGTGACGATGACACCGTGTCCCCTCGCCAATCCTTTCGTTCTTTTTCCAGTACCTGACTTTTCCGCTCCCGTAGTGTAAGTTTCGAAGTAAATTAATTCTTTTACTCCTTTTAATGCCCATAATTAATTCCTAAAAATCCCGAGAGCCCTCTGTGTGTAAATTCCCAACCGCGTGGTCAACCCACAACCCCCGCTCCTTACGCAGTTTGGCATTCTCATCTCAACTGTCACAGCTCTTATAAACTAAGGGTTGGTCGTGGTTTCTTCTTTCCTCGATCGCAGCTTTTCACGAACAGCTTCTGGTGCATTGGGCGAGCCGCATCGTTATCCGTAATGTTCTGTGCCTGGCCTAAGCATCAATCATCTATCAACAAGTAGGGAATTTCTTTGTCTCTTCTCCCTTTGGTGTATCATGTGGGGTGGGCATGCTTTTGTTTTCTGTAGAATTGGATAAACCAGACCTAATAATGATAATGAATGGATTATATAAATAAAGAAGGGGGGTTGTGATCGTTGATGCTGTTTTATATTACGAACTTCTTCTTGAATTATGCGGGCTTACGCCTACTAAAAAATCATGACCATTGGTGGTCTTTCTCTATGTATTAATGAACCCCTAGTGATGTTTTAAATTGTTTCTTTATGGTTGTGAACTCCTTCCGTGAAAAGTAAATTGGTTAATTACGTATATTCGGCTAAGTAAATTGGAAGCACCAGGATCGACCCTTCTGTGATAACCCCCAGTTAAGACACATGGAATTAAAATCATGGAGTATGTTAAATCTTATAAATCTGAAAATACAGGCATGACCCTGCTTTGTGTTGGTAGTAGTGGTTTGGTTGTTTTTATTTTATGGGCCGATTGCTGGAGATGTGGGAGGGGATGGGATCCCCTATTCTTTTTATTCTCTTAGTGGTTATGAAATTGGTGATGGGATCCCATGTTGATATGGATTTGGTGGTTTTGAGTTTTAAGACCCGGTGGTTACTTGTTTATATCACGAATTGGGGTGGGATCCTCTGTTGATGAAAAACCTTTTTGGGGAGGGGACACGGGGCAGAGTCTCGGGGTTTTCTTTGGTTCCAGTACTTCGAGGGATCTCACATATTCCTTGTTGTTGTAACATTACAAGAGAACCGAGTGTGAATGTTTAAATTGACATTTGGATGGATTCACTTCCTTGGTTATGCTTATGGTGTTAGTTGCCCAGTAGTGCATGAACTTGTTTGAACGTTTTCACTGAACATGAAACAAGAATGGGACAAATGGGTTTTGTTGGCGAGAGTCGTTACTCAAACTTGAGTGCTGTTGTGATCTGTAGGTTGTTTGAAGAAAAACATAGCTTTGGGCGAGTGCTTGTTACCTATATATATACTTGTAGCTTTGTGTTTCTTATTCGCACCCCACCCAAGTTGAGCACATAGTGTCGAACACCCCCATTTCATGGGGGCGGGTGTTTTCCCAACACTATTCTCAGTGGTTGGTTATTAGCTACTTTTCTGCTCCCTTTCCCGAATAGCCCAAGTATCTTCGGGCAGGCTGTGATTGCCTGAGGTCCATTATTAGCCCAAGAACCTTCAGGCGGGGTAGTGTGATGGTTGGCTAGGTGTGTGCGGCAGGTGGTTTCCCAAGTGTCTTTGGGATGAGGCCCAGGTGTCTTCGGGCGTGGTGGTATTTCTTGTGGCCTAGGTGTTTGCAGGCGTGGTTACGTGTGATAGTTGTGGCCCAGGTGTTTGCGGGCAGGATTCGGCAGTGGGACTGCATGTGGTTGTGGCCCAGGTGTGTGCGGGTGGGTGAGGCAGTGTGACTGTGGTGACAGAATGGCGGGATTGGTTCGATGCATATGATGTCTCAATAACCAGTGGGAAAGTGGCGCGGGGTACCTAAACATCGATGCGCTCTTATTATATATATTACTTGACTTGCGTTATTTGGGGAGTGTGCCTTGGTGAGGCTTGGGTGGATAGTTTACCTTGATAGGTGTTTGGTTTACTTGTTTTCTCATGAGACTTTAGTACGTTCCACCACTTGTGCTTGAGAGTCTTTGGTTTTCCCTACTAAGTGTACTTGTATGCTCACCCTACGTATATAAAACTTGCTTTTAGGTTTCCTGGAGGACTTTGGGGATCGCGCAGGACCATACTAGCTCGGACCTTTGGGGCAGTTGTAGTTGTTGTTCTTTCTTTCTTTGGTACTTACCTTATAGTCACCTTTTGTACTTTGTGGCTCTTACTTTTGGAACATGCATGTGGGAATGGTTTACTTTTGGCTTTACTTTTCTTTAACCATGGTGTTGTTGGGTTTCATCTTCTTATCTCTCGATCCTATAAAACAAAAAGGGTAATTCCTTACACTTGTTTGTAATTTCTATACCCTTGGTTCTAGTCTCCACTCTGGGACCTATTGAAGGTGGGTTTCGGGGGTCATTATATCTCCTTTAACTTAAAGAAGGAAGGGCCTGGCAATCTGCTGACCCTTCCCTTCTTTTGGTGAAGGCAGGTCATGACAGAATGGTATTAGAGGTGATGGTCGAGAGATAGGATGGAGTCTGGTATTAGGCACAGTGAGTATTGCATGGGATGGTAAGGCAACAGTGTTGGGTGACCTTGGTTTGGGAATTAGGCCAGGGAAGACTGGCTAGGACATGGGATTTTAGGGCCCCCCGTGATCCGATGCAAGGACTCTGGACCTACCGAACGACCAAATGAGGCCATGCTGATTGTAGGGTAGAGACCCTAACAAAGGTACATGCATCATAATGACTTGTGTTCTCGTGTTTCTGGGATGTCTTGGGAATTAAGAATAAATTAAAATTTTAAGATGTTTTAAGAACGATATTCTGCACTACGTGGGATTAGGCATTCTTTGTTTACCTTGCAGCTATGGAACCTGGAAGGTGACCACGTGTGGTACAGGTGATCGAGGCCCCATAAACTAGTTTGGCCGATCGGCAGAGAGATGATCGAGAGGAAGAGGATGACTAGTGGCAGAAGATTCTTCGGGACTTCCAGCGATAGACCCTCAAGAAGTACGAGGGCAGCACCTCTTACATAAAGATGGAAGGCTGGCTAGAGGAGCTAGTGATAGCCTTCAGCTTGATTTGGGCCCCGACCGATTAATGGGTTCCTCTGGCCATCATCCAGATGCGGGGAGTGGCACGTCAGTGGTGGATGCATTACCTAGGGGAGAGGAGAGAGGCTGAGGTGGCATGGGCTGATTTCAAGAGGGAGTTCCGGGCAGAATTCCTCTCCTCGACGATGAAGGAAGAAAAGAGAAAGGAGCTACTCTCCCTCCAATAGGGGAGTATGTCCATGAGGGAACTAGGGATCAAGTTCAAGGACCTCCTATGTTTTTCTCTGGACCTCTTTCCCGACGAGGAGTCTTAGGCAAGACGTTTGGAGGAGGCGCTCCGACCCTCCCTCCAGTATGTTGTTACCCCCTTCACACTGCTGACGTACTTGGAGGTCCAGAAGAAGGCCGAAGTGGTGGAGAGGATGCATGCTCTAGGAGTAGTGTCACGAGAGGGGATCCAGCTGGGACCATCGAAGGGGAAGGCTCTCAGCACCAGGCCTCCAGTGTCAGGACCATTCAGGTTCTGACCAGTAGGGAGAAGACCGCAGAAGTTTCAGTTTTGATCTGCCGGTCCTCACCCTTTTACTTCAGGCCCGGGAAAGCGGTGCTTCGTCTGTGGGAGCCCTGGACATCTCTGGAGTCAGTGCCCGGACCGGGTGCAGTTCGGCGATGGCGGATTGCCCCAGCAGCAGCTTACATCCAGACCTTTCCAACAATATCAGCAGGGACAATGAGCTCCTGCTCCTCCGAGGACAGACGTGGGAGGAGGGGGCCGACCTCAGGGCGCTCCTCAGGGACCTCGACCAGGGCATGGTCGGGGAGGTGGCCGACAGCCGAGGGGCATAGGAGCCTGGCATGGACAGCTACACACCGCGGAGGCAGCAGTTCCAACAGGGTTGGAGGTTGTTCGAGGTACGATCAGTTTGTTTAGAACTCTTGATTATGCCTTGTTCGATACCAGATCTTCGCACTCCTTTGTTGCACCCAGTCTAGTCCATGCCATAGGTCTAGATGCCGAGGGAATTCATGTTCCCCAGGTGTTGAGCATAGCAGTTGAAGGTCATACCGACTTGTTGTTTGTTTGTCGAGGATGTAGACTGGTGATAGGGCCACATCAGTCAGTTAGGGATCTTCTTCTACTACAGATACAACCATATGATGTCATCCTAGGCATCGACTGGATATTCTCTGCATGTGCCGTCATCTACTGTTTCTGAGGAAGGGTTGTGTTCTCAGACTTGGGTGGCCAGCGTGTTACCTTCACCAGCGAGCGGGGTAGTCAGAAGGGCAGCATGCGAGAGGAACCCCTCCTCTCCTTGATAGCTGAGCTGTCAGTAGAGTCAGTAGATGATGAGATGGTGGAGGTGCCAGAGGTTGTCTGTGAGTTTATGGAAATCTTTCCTGAGGAGGTGATGACTCTTCCCCCTCGACGTGGTATCGATTTCGGGATAGACCTACAACCCGGCGCTCGTCCGATCTCGATGGATCCTTACCGGATGGCACCTTCAGAGCTAAGAGAGTTGTGAATCAATATTGACGATCTGATGAAAAGGTTTATGTTCGGCCAAGTGCATCACCATGGGGTGCTCCAGTCTTGTTCGCAAAGAAGGTAGATGGTGGTCTCAGGTTGTGCATAGACTACAGGAGGCTGAATCAGGTGATGATCAAGAATCACTACCCTCTTCCGAGGATAGATGATCTTTTCGACCAGCTGAAAGGGGCATGATGGTTCTCGAAGATCGAACTGTGGTCTGGGTACCACCAGTTGAGAGTGAAGGAGGGTGACATCCCGAAGCGGCATTCAGGTGCAGATATGGACACTTCAAGTTCGTAGGCATGCCCTTCAGTGTTACAAACTCCTCGGTTGTGTTCATGGGGCATATGAACTCCATCTTCCAGGAGTACCTAGATCAGTTCGTAGTTGTGTTCATCGACGACATCCTAGTCTACTCAAGATCAGAGGAGGAAAATGCAGATCACCTGAGGATGGTTCTGGAGGTCCTCCGAGATCATCAGCTCTATGGGATGTTGTCAAAATGAATGTTCGGGAAACAAGAAGTGCACTTCCTCGGGAAAGTGGTGTCTGACCAGGGGGTAGCGGTGGACCCATCAAAGGTTGAGGCAGTTGTTTCTTGGGAAGCACCAAAGAATGTGGCAGTGGTCTGTAGTTTCTTCGGGTTGGAAGGTTAGTATCGGAGGTTCGTACCCAACTTCTCTCTAGTTGCAGCCCATTTGACAGCCCTTACCACGAAAGACTAGGTTTTCGTGTGGAGTGAGCAGTGCGAGTCAGCCTTCATCTATCTGATGGAGAAGTTGTTCAGTTCCCCAGTGCTGAGATTGCCAGAAGAAGGGGCAGCGTATGAGGTGTTTTGTGATGCTTGAGGATAGGGTCTGGGATGTGTGTTGATGCAGCAACAAGGGTTGATCTCTTATGAGTCCAGGCAACTACGCCCTCATGAGCGTAATTACGCCACCCACGACCTGGAGCTTGCAGCAGTCGTTTTTGCGCTAAAGTTATGGCAGCACTACCTCATCGGATAACACTTTGTGGTCTTCACGAATGACAAAATCTTGATGTATATCTTCTCCTAGAAGGACCTAAACTTGTGACAACGGGGATGGGTGGAGTTCCTCCAGGATTATGACTTTGAGATCTATTATACTGAGGGAAAGTTCAATGTAGTGGCCGATGCCTTGAGCAAGAGGACGCAGAAGGATGTGGTCCAAGAGACGGCGGATGCCTGGAAGGCGATGGAGGAGTTGGCTGCTTTACACCTAGATGCGAGGATGGATAGTATTAAAGGCTTCCTATATCAGATAAAAGTGCAGTCATCTCTGTTTCTTCAAGTGGAGGAGTCTTAGTGGGGAGACCCGGAGTGCGAAGTGATGCGTGACCGAGTTGACCAGGGAAATGATCTAGAAGGATGGAAAAGGGATGGTCAGAACCAGATGCTTTTCCAGGGAAGGTTGTTTGTTCCGGAGGCAGTGCATGGCAAGGTTCTCAGTGAGTTCCACAACTCACCCCTGGCAGTACACACAGGAGTTTCCAAGATGTACCAGGTACTGAAGAGGCAGTTTTTGTGGCCCAGAGTTAAGAGAGCAGTGGAAGAGTTTATGGCCAAGTGCTTAGTGTGTCAGCAAGTGAAGGTTGAACACCGAGTTCCAGGCGGCCTAATGCAACCTCTAAATGTCCCCGAGTAGAAGTGGGATGAAATCTCGATGGATTTCGTCACGGGACTACCCAAGGTCCAAGGGGGATACGACGCCATCTGGGTGGTAGTGGACAGTTTGACAAAATCGGCTCACTTTCTAGCGATCAGGGAGTCGACTGTAGTGGATACTTTGGCACAAAGTTATATGGACGAGGTGGTGAGGTTGCATGGAGTTCTGAGGTCTATAGTCTCGGATAGGGATGCACGGTTTACCTCGCGAGTTTGGAGAGGATTGCAGCATGATTTTGGCACCCAGCTACGTCTTAGCACTGCTATCCATCCCTAGACAGATGGACAAATCGAGCTCACCATCTGGACCTTGGAGGATATGCTACGGGCATGTGTTCTGGACTCAGGAGGATCATGGGTGCAATAATTGACTCTGGTAGAGTTTTCCTACAATAATAGCTACCACTCTACCATTGTCATGGACCCGCTTGAAGCTTTGTACGAGAGGCCATGTCATTCACATGTGTGTTGGGCTGAAGTAGGAGAGGCAGGCATCCTTGGCCCGTAAGTGGTGCATAGCACGACAGAGAAGGTTCAACTCATACGGGAAATGATGAAGGCATCCTAGGACCAACAGAAGTCGTATGCTGATACCAGGAGGTGGCCCTTAGAGTTTGAGGTTGGAGACCACGTGTTCTTGATGGTCTCCCCTTGGTGTGGGCAGTGGAGGTTCAACAAGGGGAGTAAGCTTCCTCCCAGGTTCATCAGACCCTTCGAAGTTTTTTGGCGGGTCGGAAAAGTGGCTTATCATCTAGTGTTACCACCGCCGCTACTGAGCATACATGATGTCTTCCATGTGTCCCAGCTCCGTCGATATCTGCACGATGATTCACACGTCCTTGATTGGGGTGAGCTGGACATCGAGGACGACGTGACTTTTGTGGAGAGACCAGTGATGATCGAGGATCGCAAGGAGAAGGTGATTCATGGGTGAACCATTCCCTTGGTTCGTGTGGTGTGGAGACATGGTGGGCTTGAGGAGAGTACGTGGGAGGGGGAAGCACAGATGTGTACCCAGTACCTAGAGTTGTTTTATGTTTTGTTCCTTGTTGTACCTGTTGTGGTAGAACGTTTTGTCTTTTGGATATGAAATGTACTCGTTTTCTTTCCTCTGATTGTGTGTGAAAAGCCCTGGATATGGGGGAGGAGAGAACCCGAACCCAAATCAACACACATTAAGGTGGATGCAATTAAGCCCGTGCGGGCAAGTTAGTGCTGGCCAAAGTGGATAATATCTTGACATGGGGGAGGAGACTCCCCAACCCACATGCATGGGCAGTTTGGCATGGTATGTTTCTTGGTTCTTGACAGGGAACTGTTTTTAGTTAGCATTGGTTCACTTCTAAGAGGTATTTATCAAGGTGGTTGTTTGGACCCTCTCTTTCCTTCTTAGGTTGTTTTGATTCTCGGGGGAGAGAATCGTTTTAGAGGTATCTAGTGTAATGGCCCAAACCCTCCTTGCCCATTACATTGCCAAACTGAGGTTCCACAAAAACGGTGGCACTGTGAGGGTGACACCGTGATGGTGGCACCGTGAGGGTGGCACCGTGACAGTGGCACCGTTAGGGTGACACCAGTCACAGTGGCACCGTGAGGGTGGCACCGTGAGGGTGGCACCGTGAGGGTGACACCGTGATGATGTTACCGTGTCCCCTCATTAAGCCTTTCGTTATTTTTCCAGTACCTGACTTTTCCTCTCCCACAACATAAGTTTCGACATAAATTAATTCTTTTACTCCTTTTACAGCCCATAATTAATTCCTAAAAATCCCGAGAGACCTCTGTGTGTAACTACCCAACCGCATGGTCAACCCATGACCCCCGCTCCTTACGCGGTTTGGAATTCTCATCTCAACCATCCTTAGCTCTTATAAACTAAGGGTTATCCATGGTTTCTTCTTTACTCGATCGCAGATTTTTGCGAATAGCTTCTGGTGCATTGGTCGAGCCGCATCGTTATCAGTAAAGTTCCGCGCCCGACCTAAGCATCGATCGTCTATCAACAAGTAGGGAATTTCTTCATTGCCTCTTCCTTTGGTGTATCATGTGGGGTGGGCGTGCTTTTGTTTTCTATAGAATTGGATAAACTATACATAATAAAGATAATGAATGTATTCTATAAATAAATAAGGGGGGTTGTGATTGTTGATGTTGTTTTATATTATGACCTTATTCCTGAATTATGCAGGCTTAAGCCAACTAAAAAATCATGACCGTTGGTGGTCTTTCTCTATGCATTAATGAACCCATGGTGATGTTTTAAATGGCTTCTTTATGGTCGTGAACTCCTGCCAGGAAAAGTAAATTGGTTAATTACATATATTCAGCTAAGTAAATTGGAAGCACCAGGATCGACCCTTCTGTGATAACCCCGGGTTAAGACACATGGAATTGATATCATGGAGTATGTTAAATCTTATAAATCTGAAAATACAGGCATGACCCTGCTTTGTGTTGGTAGTAGTGGTTTGGTTGTTTTTATTTTATGGGCTGATTGCTGGAGATGTGGGAGGGGATGGGATACCCTATTCTTTTTATTCTCTTGGTGGTTATGAAATTGGGGATGGGATCCCCTGTTGATATGGATTCGGTGGTTGTGAGTTTTAAGACCCGGTGGTTACTTGTTTATATCATGAATTGGGGTGGGATCCTCTATTGATGAAAACCCTTTTGGGGAGGGGACACTAGGCAGTGTCTCAGGGTTGTCTTTGGTTCCAGTACTACGGGAGATCTCACTTATTCCTTGTTATTGTAAAATTACAAGAGAACCGAGTGTGAATGTTTAAATTGTTGTTTGGATGTATTCTCTTCCTTGGTTATGCTTATGGTGTTAGTTGCCCAGTAGTGCATGAAATTATTTGAGCGTTATCACTGAACATGAATCAAGAATGGGACAAATGGGTTTTGTTGGTGAGATTCGTGACTCGGACTTGAGTGCTGTTGTGATCTGTAGTCTGTCTGAAGAAAAACCTAGCTTTGGGTGAGTGCTTGTTACCTATATATATACTTGTGGCTTTATGTTTCTTATTCGCGCCCCAACCAAGTTCAGCACTTAGTGCCGAACACCCCCATTTCGTGGTGGAGGGTGTTTTTCGCAACACAATTCTTAGTGGCTGGTTATTAGATCCTTTTCTACTGCGTTTCCCGGATATCCCAAGTATCTTTGGGCAGGCTGTGATGGACTGAGGTCCATTATTAGCCTAATAACATTCGGACGGGGTAGTGTGATGGTTGTCCAGGTGTGTGCGGCAGGTGGTTTCCCATGTGTCTTCGGGATGAGGCCCAGGTGTCTTCGGGCGTGGTGGTAGTTCATGTGGCCTAGGCGTTTGCAGGCGTGGTTATGTGTGACAGTTGTGGCCCAGGTGTTTGCGGGCGGGATTCGGCAGTGGGACTGTGTGTGGTTGTGGCCCCGGTGTGTGCGGCCAGGTGAGGCAGTGGGACTGTGGTGATAGAATGGCGGGATTGTTTCGATGCGTAGGATATCTCAATAACCAGTGAGAAAGTGGCGCGGGGTACCCAAACATCGATGTGCTCTTATTATATATATTACTTGACTGTAATTATTTGGTGAGTGTGTCTTGGTGAGGCTTGGGTGGATAGTTTACCTTGATAGGTTTTTGGTTTACTCCTTTTCTCATGGGACTTTAGTATGTTCCCCCACTTGTGCACGAGAGTCTTTGGTTTTCACTACTAATTTTACTTGTATTCTCACCCTATGTATATAAAAACTGCTTTCAGGTTTCCAGGAGGATTTCGGGGATCACGTGGGACCATACTAGCTTGGACCATTGGGGCAGTTGTTGTTGCTGTTTTTTCTTTCTTTGGTACTTACCTTGTAGTCACCTTTCGTACTTTGTCGCTCTTACATTTGGAACATGCATGTGGGAATGGTTTACTTTTGGCTTTAATTTTCATTTACCTTGGTGTTGTTGGGTTTCATCTTCTTATCTCCTGATCCTATAAAACAAAAAGGGTAATGGCTTCCATTTGTGTGTAATTTCTATACCCTTGGTGCTAGTCGCCACTCCGGGACCTATTGAAGGTGGGTTTCTGGGGTCATTATCTCTCCTTCAACATAAATAAGGAAGGGCCTAGCAATCTGCTGACCCTTCCCTCTTTTTGGTGAAGGCGGGTCGTGAAAATCTCTTATATGTAGAGGCATAATAATATCTCTAATAATCTCTGTTATTAGATTGATATATAGTGGGTTGACTTAGTGATATTGTCTATGATCAGTAAAATCACATCATGTCCCCTGGACATACATGGTAATATTGTCACGAAGTCTAGGGATATATAATCCAACATCTAATTTGGAATCTCAATGGGTGGTGCTAAACTCATTGTATATTGGTGAACAACCTTCACTTTCTCACAAGTATGTAATCAAGAGGAAAACAATACAACTCATTTATTTATCTATGGCCACCAGAAATGTCATCGTATATCGTAGTACATATTTTCCACACCTAAATGTACCTCCAAAGAAGATGTGTGAAACACTCTAAGGAACTCCTCCTACAATGCCTATGATACCATCATCTATCCTCTTACAAGAAAGATAGCCTCCCCACATTCATATTATCCATTATAATCATGCCCAGTGGTTATTCATGTAGATAAGGTCGTAGGGCCAGTTTCCCCGAGAAGTGTCTCCCTGAATCACTCTATTATTGGAGGGTTGAAAACTATAAACTAGAGATATGATTCCCTACCCCAAAAAGTAAAACAGTAACAAGGATAATTTCTTTGACTCCTCCTTTATAAAATGAAAATTTGATCTCCTATTGAGCGCATAATTTACCATGTTTCCCATACCAGGTGTATATAATGTCTCAATGTCATATTCATAGAGAAAATATAGTCATATCCTATCTCTAAGGTTAATATCATTATGTTGGAAGATGTATTTGTGGATCTTCTAGTCAAATTACACGATAAATATCTCACCCATCAGGTAGTGTCACCATATATTCAATACAAAAATTACTACTACTAACTCAAGTTCGTTGGTCACATTTTTCTATTAATGTTGTATCAACATTAATCAACCATTGGTAATAAATACTTGCCTATGAATCCAAACAAAAACAAGTCTGGTCCCTGATGCATCGCAGAACACTACATACCTAATACCCGCCTCATTTAACCTCATAATGGGAGCAATCTTCCACCTATTCTTTATCTATTTAAAGTACCACTTATAGATTTGCATCCACAAGAAAAGATTCCCATTCTTATTTTGGGTTTTAAAGGTTGAATCCACTTTAGACAATTCAAGTAGAAACCTATGATAGTACCCAACCAATACATGGCAGATCCTCACATTGGTAACACTATTGGGTGGCTCCCAAGCCAACACTACCTCAACCTTCATTGGATCCACTAAAACTCCATCCCTTGAGTTAATGTGTCCCATGAAATGAACCTCTCAAATCCAATAATGATGCTTTGAGAGCTTCCAAAAAATCTAGTTCTCTTGGAGTATGTCTAGTACCGTCCTCTACTTTCTCGCGTTCACCTTTGCAAATGCTCAATACATTAGGATGTTTATAATGAATTCTAATGTGAACTATTCAGATAATGGATGAAACATTAAGTTCATTAGCCCCATAAAAAGTTTTGGTAATTTTTTCATGTAAAACAGAATCACCATGTACTCATAGAGACCATATTGAAAACTGAATGTATTCTTTTGGTATATCCTAATTTCGTTCTCACAGCTAGTGAATTTCTAGATCTATGTTCAATATTTAAGAACCATACCAACCCTTTCAAATGATCAAAGATTTCATCGATTTATATTTTTGGACACTTGTTCTTCACAGTCACAAGGTTCAAGTGCTAGTAATCCACCCATATCTTCAATCTCTTATTTGTCTTCTTGGAAAACAACACTGGGTATTCCAAAGGGAAAATCTCGGGTCTCACAATACCCTTCTCTTTCATGTCCTCCAACTACATAGTTATCTCTCAAAACTCTATGGGAGAAATCCAATATGATGGTGTATATATTAGTGTCATATCCGGATGAATGTTTATACAGAGATATAAATCTCGATGGGAAAGAAAACTAGGTAATTATTAAGAAATATGTCCCCATACTCTTCCAGCACTATAGGAAAATGATAAGTCAATACATATAATAATACCATGGAATTTATAGCCAACTAATGTGTAATCAGTTACACCATCCAATGCATGTGTCGACCACGTGCTACATTGGTTTATTTTTCAAAAAGAAAGGAAAACATTATTCTGTGACTACAGACACAACACAACACAACATTTTCCTAAAATAGTAAATTTTGGAATGAAATTTAGAAAGATATTATATACCTATAATGATGTTGTAAGGCATTATTTATGCCATAATTATATCCTAAAAAAAATATTGCCCATAATAATTATGTTGCACATTGGGAATAGGTGTGAAATCACTGAGTAACAACCCTTTATAGTCTCTGATCGAAAGGGTCATGTCAAAATATTAACATGAATATCTATGTATAGAACCAAAGAAGTGGAAATAAAGGAATGGATAGAACCACGATCTTCAATACTTCATTTAATGTTGGAATGACTTAGATCATATCTCTTATCATCCCTAGATCCCTTGGGTCATTGGCCTCTAAAGCTCACAAATGGCCATGTCCCTAACCACTATTTCCCTGAGCCTAGTGTGGACCACCTGGAGGAGGTGGTGTTAATTGGTCAAAACATTGAACAACTCTTTCTTCCATAAGATCCACTCTTCCACATATGCTTCCCTAAAAACTACACTTATCGTACCACTTTATCTATCTCGTTTGTCTTTCAACCATCTCTCGATCAGCTGTACAATGGGTTGGGAAATCTCCGCCAAGATTTCATTGATCATCTTAAGATAAACACATCTTGTTATTATGCTAATTGGAGACACATTGAGAGCCCTACACTACTGACCATGAGTCATGGTATTGCTTCCTGTAGCATGTGACCTTCTTGCATCCCTGTCATGGTCATAGGGTACCTTCTATTTAGGTATCATCAACTAGGTGCCTATGTTATCTCCTAATACTAGTGTCCACCATTACATAAATATTTCTGCCAACTCGGCTCACACAAGAATTCCATTATCGGTAGATGTTCTAATAGATACCTATAATGCCCTAAAGTCCCAGTGTAATACCTTCTCAATGGTCCATGCCCAAATCAAATGGTCTCATACCTTATCCAAGTAGTAAAATGTGATATCCGTGAATCTCACTGTGTACTCTACCATGGTCACACTATCCGGATACATATGAATATTCTTTTGAATGTGTATCAAACGCAACATGGCATGATAGTACACCTCTATGAAGAGACACTTATAGTATATCAAGGTGAGAGTTGTCTCATTATGTTTCTAAGACACCAAACTCCACCATCTCCCTGCATATCCTTGAATATGAATCGCTGCAAGAACTTCCATTTGATAAGTAGTCATCCTCACCTGGTTAAAAATTCTAGAGGCTCCCTATGAACAGAACTTAGAAAAATGGGGGTCTATATCACTCCAAAACCTAGTAGGTTTCTACCTCTAAAACTCATGCAATGCTCTCAGACTACGTGAATTCTCAATTGGGGTTTTTAGTTATATAATATTCTCAAAGGGTTGTGGTAGAGATGGTAAATTACCCAGATGAGATATCATGTGTACAAAACCATGTATCGATGCCTCATCACTAGGAGGATCATCCTTATGATCACATCATGTAATCCTCAATAGTTGTCCCCGTGGAGGCATCCTGAAATAAAACAAGATGTACCACAGTCAAAAGCGTATATCTGGGGAGAAGACTCAAGAAGTACAGGAGAAAAAAACTAAAATTATTTAATTCATGTACCAAAAAAATTTCCCAAATCCAAATATATAAATGCACCAAGTCGAAACGCAGGTGATAAGAGACCCAATGTATGTATTCTTCGGCTACAACACCAATATTGAATCCCTAGCCCGAAATCCAAACTCAATACACTTAACAATATTTCCCCAAACCAATCTCATCGACCCAGATCCAAATGTAGAACCAAATTTCTCTGATACCATTCTATCACAACCCGACCCACCATGGTCCAACCCGTGAATACCCCAATCCTTCCACTAAAAGGCCAGGGGCTGATGACCAGTGATGAGTTGGAATATCCCAAAAATGCGTGGAATTAGCCTAAAGTACATATGCACACAAACACATATCCAAACCCACACAATGATGAATTGTAAAAAAACTGAAAAAATTCATTCATACATCTATGATCCCATAATATATTATGGTTGTGATGTAAGGACAATACAAAAGGGAAAAAACAAGCCCAAGAAAATATTTAAAGAGCCTAACCTAAAATAAGGAGTGGACAAAGTAAAAGTGCATTCCTCATAAACACGTCAGTCGATCAAGCTCAATCTATGCACCAACCACTCTTTATCCTCCCTGTACACTATTTAAAGGGTCGTATTCTACAAAATACACGAAACATGTAGGAAAACCCTATGTAGGGGTGAGTATAAAAATACTCAGTTAGACACTCAGAAAACACTAAACATGAACCACCATGTATAGTAATATCAATAAAGGATATAAAATTTAATGTATAATAGAAACAAGGAAGATGAACCCAGATATATTCAAGAAACACACCACGCCATAAGGTGTCCATAACCAACTATCAACTGTAAGATTCATTATGATGCAATCCACATTCTGAGATAAATCACTCTATGAGAAAAGATACCATCATACATACTCGATGAAATGGTATAACTCATTTATCCCATCCTAAATAGAATGCGATGTTCTATGAAGAATATGATAAACATATATGGGGTAATGCCTAAAACCACTTTGGGACTCCAAGAACCCAATCAGAATCAACCATCTATACAATAGATTATATGTCAATGATTCCACTAACACTAATGATACAACCTTCAAGATAGATAATAAACCCTTTGATTTGGGATTTCATGCAGTTTTCATAAACTCCATTAAGGGAGCTAAAAATAATAGAGTATCTCACTCCAATCTCAAAGAGCTACACCACAACTCTATTCCAAACTCAACCTCAAGAGGGGATCTAAATCACGTGATGTGAATGTTATTCGGTAGTGTAACATATAGTTAATGGACCAATGAAATGAACTCATCCTGTATTGGTCCAATGTATGAAAATAGAGATCCTCAAGAACTATTTAAGAAACTATATAGACTGTCTAAATGTGTATACGATGTGTCAAGCTATTCCACATCCTTTGAAATGCACTATGTTGCATTTGTTGTCAATGAGGTATGTTGTTTTCAAGGAATGAATGAATGGATGTCAAGGAATGTCAAGATGTGAATGACAAAGGATGTGATGGTGATGGTAAGGAAAGGAGAATGGCCATGGTACTAAGATGCATGTCACTTAGGAGATTCACTATGTGACATAGGATGTTGTGGTTGAAACATTCTCTATGCACATCAGACGATTGTTGAACTGGTCTTTAAGTTCTAAGAACTTGTATCAACTGGATACAAAGTCACAACAATGTTTGAAGACCATGCATTGTATTGACAATGCATGAGGAGATGAAGATGATCCATCCACAAGTTCTAAGTGGATGAAGTGGTTTAATGAAGTCCATGCACTATCACTTAGTGCATGTGAATTTGAAGAAGTTCCAATTTGATCTCTGATTAGATCAACAAAGAGAATTGAAGAAGTTATTTGATTTAGGAGTTCGGTTGATGAAGATCCTTGTGAATTCTCTCCTAAGTAGAAAATGAGATGATGAAGAAGAATTATAAATTGAGGAGTTGTTTCTAATCAAGAAGATTAATGTTTGAATTCTCAAGAAGAATAGAGAAGAGGAAGAATGGCTTGAAGGGCTTGGAATTTGGCTTATACTCATAGGAGAACTTTGTATTTGACAAAGTCTTATTCATGCCTTGAAGAGTTGTTTCTAATCAAGAAGATTAATGTTTGAATTCTCAAGAAGAATGGAGAAGAGGAAGAATGGCTTGAAGGGCTTGCCATTTGACTTATACTCATAGGAGAACTTTGTATTTGACAAAGTCTTATTCATGCCTTTTCCAAAAAATATGGCTAGCCATGGGAACCTTGAGGGTTCAACCCCAAGGCATGGGCGCTAGGCACCACACACATGGGGGAACCCGTGGGGCGAGCCCATGGTGGCAGGACGCACCCAAGACACCGCATAGGCGTCTGGGGCACGCCCGAAGGAGCGCGGTAGGGGCACATGAGCGCACCCGCGCGTGTCAAGCAGTGCAGAATGGGCGCTAGGTGCGCGCCCGCAGGCGTGAGTGGGCGCAAGAGCGCGCCCGCAGAGAGAACTCGGTGCGGGGCAGCACTGTGAGGGGAGGATATTCAACTGGCCGTCTCTGGGAGCGGCTGGGTGATAAACCGTGAGAATTCCGCGGCCCGTTTCGATGTGGGACAAAGATTTTTGCCGCGGATTGAATCTGAGCTGCTCGATTGATCGCGCGCCAGATCTCGGCCGCACATCTAATCCGCCGCGGCCCATCCTGATCGCGGCCGTCCAAATCTTCGATCCAACGGCTCCCCATACATCTCCTACCTCGAGCTCGACCGAAGCTCCCCGACGTCTCCCGCTGAACCAGAGGCATCCCGACGACGGATTTTGAGTTCTCGGCTGTCTCTCTCGAAGACGAAGGCACCCTCGTGCTCGTCTGGCCATAACGAACAGTACCATGCACAAAAAGAGAGTTGCATGCAACAAATGAGAAAATTCGATGAAGGCCGAAGGAAAACGAAGTGTCGAGGCCTCGGGGTGTTTGTTTTTTGCATGGGATGGCCAAAACAGAGGCCGTGCATGCGTTCTAAGTCGCATGCACGTAGAGGAGAAAAATATAGAAGGAGAACCCGCGGTGAACCGAGGAGAAAATCAAGATTTGAAAAAATCTTGAAAGATCTGAATACTTCGGGGATTTGAGATTTATCCCACGCGGAAGTTTTGAGGCCTCTCTGCCTATAAAAGGAGAGCCCATGCTCTCGTTTATGCTTGCTGATCCTTTATTAAAAACCCGAAGTCCCGCGGAGCACTTTGTGCCTCGCGAAGCTGAAGCCCCGCGAAATCCAGTTGCGCGGCTGTGTTCCTTTTGTGCATACCTGTGCGAAAGAGGTTGGAGGAGTCCCTTGCGCGCTAAACCTCTTTGCGCGACAAGAAGAGAGGGTTGGGAAGCGCGAACTTACGCGCTCCCTCTGTGCACCGCGACCCCCTGCGCGGTAAGCACTTGCGCGGCAGAGGCCACCCGAGATCCTGCGCACCTTGCACCTTGTGCTTGTGCGTTTGAAGAAGGCAGTGGGGTGTTGCATCTTGCGCGGCCCTTGCCAATGCACCTTGTACGGCTGTGAGGAGAAGAAGGGAGTTCGGGTTGTGAAGTGTATAACACACCTTGTGTGTGTGTGCAAGGAGAACCCAAGACTTGGCCGTGTGTGTGCATAAGGAGGAAGACCACACTATTTGTGTGTGTGCAAAGTGGACAAGAACACCTATGGGCCAAGTGTGTGCAAGTGATGTAGGCCAAGTATCAAGTGTGTGCAAAAGTGAAAGAAGTGTGTGCAAAGAGCAAAGAGGCCTAACCTAGTGTGTGTGCACTAAGTGAAGTGAACACACTTAGAAGAAGGAAGAAAGAGGAGACCCTCACACTAAAGTACAACACACTTGTGGGTGTGTAAAGAAAAAGAACAAAGTGTGAAGATTGTGGAGAAGGTGTGTGCTTAAAATTGACTACACCCTTATTGGGTTTACTGCACCAAGAGAAGAAAGAAGAGGAGTGCATGCATGCATGCATGCACAAGCACGCGTGAACAAAGCCAAATCTGGTTGTGTGCATTTGAGGAGTCCAAGACCAGAAGATCTTGAAGAATCAGAGTTTCCATGCATTCAGTGCATGAAGTTGAATTGAGTGAGACTGTAGCCAAGCTGAAGTGAAAGACATTATTTGGATGAGTTTTCAGTAATTGAGAAGAGCCTGATCAACAGAAGTGATCAGAAGTTGCTGAGCAAGACCAACAGACCTTTTCATAGGTTGTTGAAGTTTCTTGAAGAGAGAGGCCAGGTTATCCTTAGAAGAAGGAGATAAATCCTGAGCAAGACGAGAAGACATGATCAACTCAAGTGATCATAGGTACAGTGCAAGGCCAGCAGTCTTTATCCCAGACTGCTGAGGATACTTGAAGATCTTGAACATAAGAAGAGATACTCGTGCGACTCGAGGAGCCAAGAGAAGACCCTGTGGGACTCAGGGAGAAGAAGTCTTCAGTGGGATTCTGGATCAGGCCAGTGGGACTCTGGTAACACTATGAGACGCAGTATAAAGACCCTCCTGTGGGACTCAGGAGAGATACAGTGGGATGCTGTATCGACCATTTTAATACTAACTGATTATAATGGAGAAACCATGTTGGGGCGTATAACCAACATGGAAAGGACGTAGGCCTTTGGTGCCGAACCTTGTAAATCCTTGTGTCCATTGCCTTTACATTTACTGCATCATTCGAGGAAAGGTGAGAGATACAAGAAGAGTGGATCGAGGCTTTAACCAGCCATAGAGGTTTAATTGATTAAGAATCAATTAGTAAAAAGTTTTAAAGGATCACTAATTCACCCCCTCCCCCTCTCAGTGATTCACACTGATCTGGGCACTTCAATTGGTATCAAAGGGAAGGTTACCTCTAAAAGATCCAAGGGAGTCTTTATGAAGTGTAGATTTGAGGAAATGAGCTACCAGCCTCAAATGGAGATATCTGCCAAGACTCAGAAAAATAGAAAGAAGAAACAGGCAAAGAAGATGAGGAAGAAGGTTATTACAATCAGAGAAACTCCTTCTATGGAAAGAAATGTGAAAGTCACATCATATGACAATTCCTTTTATCATTATTCTGATGAAGCCTGCTCTAGCTGTGATGAAGATGGAAGGAACAATGATCTTCTAAATGCAATCAAATATCTTCAGAAGACAGTCCCCAAGGAAGTGGCAATGTGTATAGCTATAGGCCTCCTTGATCTTCAAGAAGAAAAATTACAGCTAGAAGATGAAGCCAATTCTCTGGAAGTCCAATTGGCTAAAAGGGTTGGCATAACCAACACTCTCAGAAAGCTAGTGAAGGATAAAGATGAAACCATTTCTCTTTGCAATGAAAGATATGAAGACACTGCTGAAGAATTGCAAAGAAGCCTTTCTGAGAAAGAATTCTTTAAAGTAGTAATCCAAGATGTTTTCCATGCACTGGAAAAGAGGCACAAAGTTTCAATGAATGTCAGATATGCTCAACTTGAAGACAAAGTAAACATGGTAAAGGAGTTAGACAATTCATTGCAAGAAATGAAGAAAGTGCATGAAGACCAGATGGAACAGCTGAAAGAAAATTGGGAAGGAAGGCTAAGAACTGTTGAGGATGAGCAGAACTCCCTTAACATGAAATGCTTAGAACTAGAGGTGATATTGAAAAATCTGCAATCACCCAAAGCTGAATCCTCCCAGTCAGCTGAAAGTAGAAATGTTGCTACACAAGTGTGCTTTGAGAAGGATGATTCTAAAAGAAAGACATCCTCTAATTAAAGGTCAATATCTTCTAAAAAGAAGGAACCATCCATACCATCTTGTACTCATGCTTCTAAAATTTTTTCTACTAAAAGTGCAGGATGGAAGAATGAATCCAAACAAGTATGGATGAAGACAGTGAAGAAAGAAAGCTCTCCTGAAGCAGCACAACAAATCAAGACAAGTACCCTACAATCAGAAGGAATCAAAAAGTCAAGATTTGTGGGTCAATGTTGGTGTTGTAACAAGTATGGGCATTGTGCAAAGGATTGTTGGTACAATCCACTGAATGCCAAAGCACAGAGGAAGCCCATGCCTAGGGGGAGCAAGCCAGAGGAAAAGAAGCAGCATCCACCGGTCCAGAGACATCTGTTTACTGCAAATAGATTTGGATTACTTGACAACATCTGGGATGATTGCAAAAGTGGTCAAAAAGATACATGTCAATCTCCAACTGTATCCAGAGCTCAAAAGAAGAAAAGATCACAGAACCTGGCTCAGATTGAAACCTTGGGAAGCAAACAGAAGAAAGGTGACAATGCTCCCAAGAAGATGTTGAAAAAGGAAGAGAAGTCCTTGGATTTGAAATCCAAGAAGGGTGATGCATCCAGAAAGACCACCAAGAAGAAAACATGCTTCTACTGTGGAAAGAAAGGCCATACCATGGATCTTTGTGAACAAGCCATGGAACTGAATAGAAGCAGACTGGACTCAAAAAGACAATCAATCCAGAAGAAGTAGAAGGGATTGATTAAAAACAAGTTGCCTAAGAAAGGTAGCTTGAAAGCATCAAAAGAACCATGTGGAACTTCCAGAACTGAGGCCACACTTCCAAGTGACTTACTAGTCATATGGCCTAATCAGTTGCAACTTTCCAAAGATCTGCAAAGAGCTGAAGATGAAGTTCTGGCAATTGCTAAGGAAAAAAGAAAGAAAAAGATTTCACATGAAGATCAAGTTCTGTGTGTGAGGTGCAATCAAGCTAGACATACTAGTGATAAATGCATGATATTCATTCCAGCTCAGAAGGGATTCTTCAAAAAAATGAAGATTGCACCAGGAGACTCTAGTGCTCAGAAGGCACCTAGAAATACAGGATTCACACACAAAGAAGTTAAAGAGGTGTTGAGATCCACACCAGCACAAACATCATTGAAGATCAAATGTGCATGTGTGAAGAATGGTGAAAATGGGACATCTCGGTTGAGAGAATCTTCTCAACGTTGTTGTTCACATTGATGAACCAAGGAGGTTCCATCTTATTCCCTAATCACTTGTATTTACATGTGCTAACATTGCAGGGAATTGAAGCTGATGATCATTATCATCTGGAGAGTGGTTTGTACAGAATGGAGTGCACCCCTTGAGGGGGAGCCAATCAGAAGAAGATGGGATTCTAAGATTTAATACCATCTTGAGAAAAGTGAAGGTATTACAATCATACTTTCATCCCTTGTTTCTTAATTGTATTCATCATGACAATTAAGGGGGAGTATTGATTGAAGACAAATGGTTCAAAGGGGGAGCTTTATCTTTGCACCTGAACTTTCTAATGAGTTTTGTGAAGTTGTGCAGGATTTAGAAAATTCATTGTTATATCTGAAAAATTTCAAACCCCTAAGCATGATCTCACATGTGTAGAGAATTATGGACAGCTTTGAATTCCTTGGTCATATCACTCTTGTTTTCTACACCGGGTTAGCCCAAGTAGACTTAGAGTTGATTTACTAAAGGTTCTTTGCTAAAGAGAACATGTGACATCATCCCTCTCTCGGTTTTTTTCAAGAAAATACTTTTCAAAGTGAAGAAGATATTTTTTAAGAGAACCACACCACACCTTTGCATTTGATTGCCAATAAGGGGGAGAAAATATTGGCACACATATTGACCCATTCATATGTGCTGAAGAAGTGTATTGACAATAAATACAAAGGGGGAGATTGAAATGCACTGTGTTGTATTTGTTGTCAATGAGGTATGTTGTTGTCAAGGAATGAATGAATGGATGTCAAGGAATGTCAAGATGTGAATGACAAAGGATGTGATGGTGATGGTAAGGAAAGGAGAATGGCCATGGTACTAAGATTCATGTCACTTAGGAGATTCACTATGTGACATAGGATGTTGTGGTTGAAACATTCTCTATGCACATCAGACGATTGTTGAACTGGTCTTTAAGTTCTAAGAACTTGTATCAACTGGATACAAAGTCACAACAATGTTTGAAGACCATGCATTGTATTAACAATGCATGAGGAGATGAAGACCATCCATCCACAAGTTCTAAGTGGATGAAGTGGTTTAATGAAGTCCATGCACTATCACTTAGTGCATGTGAATTTGAAGAAGTTCCAATTTGATCTCTGATTAGATCAACAAAGAGAATTGAAGAAGTTATTTGATTCAGGAGTTCAGTTGATGAAGATCCTTGAGAATTATCTCCTAAGTAGAAAATGAGATGATGAAGAAGAATTATAAATTGAGGAGTTGTTTCTAATCAATAATATTAATGTTTGAATTCTCAAGAAGAATGGAGAAGAGGAAGAATGGCTTGAAGGGCTTGGCATTTGGCTTATACTCATAGGAGAACTTTGTATTTGACAAAGTCTTATTCATGCCTTGAGGAGTTGTTTCTAATCAAGAAGATTAATGTTTGAATTCTCAAGAAGAATGGAGAAGAGGAAGAATGGCTTGAAGGGCTTGGAATTTGGCTTATACTCATAGGAGAACTTTGTATTTGACAAAGTCTTATTCATGCCTTTGCCAAAAAATATGGCTAGCCATGGGCACCTTGAGGGTTCAACCCCAAGGAATGGGCGCTAGGCACCACACACATGGGGGAACCCGTGGGGCGAGCCCAGGGCGGCAGGACGCACCCAAGACACCGCATAGGCGTCTGGGGCATGCCCGAAGGAGCGCGGTAGGGGCGCATGAGCGCACCCGCGAGTGTCAAGCAGTGCAGAATGGGCGCTAGGTGCGCGCCCGCAGGCGTGAGTGGGCGCAAGAGCGCGCCCGCAGAGAGAACTCGGTGCGGGGCGGCACCGAGAGGGGAGGAGAATCAACTGGCCGTCTCTGGGAGCGGCTGGGTGATAAACCGCGAGAATTCCGCAGCCCGTTTCGATGTGGGACAAAGATTTTTTCCGCGGATTGAATCTGAGCCGCTCGATTGATCGCGCGCCAGATCTCGGCCGCACATCAAATCCGCCGCGGCCCATCCTGATCGCGGCCGTCCAAATCTTTGATCCAACGGCTCCCCGTCCATCTCCTAACTCGAGCTCGACCGAAGTTCCCCGGCGTCTCCCGCTGAACCAGAGGCATCCCGACGACGGATTTTGAGTTCTCGATTGTCTCTCTCGAAGTCGAAGGCACCCTCGTGCTCGTCTGGCCATAACGAACAGTACCATGCACAAAAAGAGACTTGCATGCAACAAATGAGAAAATTCGATGAAGGCCGAAGGCAAACGAAGTGCCGAGGCCTCGGGGTGTTCGTGTTTTGCATGGGATGGCCAAAACAGAGGCCATGCATGCGTTCTAAGTCGCATGCACGTAGAGGAGAAAAATATAGAAGGAGAACCCGCGGTGAACCGAGGAGAAAATCAAGATTTTCAAAAATCTTGAAAGATCCGAATACTTCGGGGATTTGAGATTTATCCCACGCGGAAGTTTTGAGGCCTCTCTGCCTATAAAAGGAGAGCCCATGCTCTCGTTTATGCTTGCTGATCCTTTATTAAAAAACGCGAAGTCCCGCGGAGCACTTTGTGCCTCACGAAGCTGAAGCCCCGCGCAATCCACTTGCGTGGCTGTGTTCCTTTTGTGCATACCTGTGCGAAAGAGGTTGGAGGAGTCCCTTGCACGCTAAACCTCTTTGCGCGACAAGAAGAGAGGGTTGGGCAGCGCGAACTTGCCCGCTCCCTCTGTGCACCGCGGCCCCCTGCGCGGTAAGCACTTGCGCGGTAGTGGCCACCCGAGATCTTTCGCACCTTGCACCTTGTGCTTGTGCGTTTGAAGAAGGCAGTGGGGTGTTGCATCTTGCGCGGCCCTTGCCAGTGCACCTTGTGCGGCTGTGAGGAGAAGAAGGGAGTTCGGGTTGTGAAGTGTATAACACACCTTGTGTGTGTGTGCAAGGAGAACCCAAGACTTGGCCGTGTGTGTGCATAAGGAGGAAGACCACACTATTTGTGTGTGTGCAAAGTGGACAAGAACACCTACGGGCCAAGTGTGTGCAAGTGATGTAGGCCAAGTCTCAAGTGTGTGCAAAAGTGAAAGAAGTGTGTGCAAAGAGAAAAGAGGCCGAACCTAGTGTGTGTGCACTAAGTGAAGTGAACACACTTAGAAGAAGGAAGAAAGAGGAGACCCTCACACTAAAGTACAACACACTTGTGAGTGTGTAAACAAAAAGAACAAAGTGTGAAGATTGTGGAGAAGGTGTGTTCTTAAAATTGACTACACCCTTATTGGGTTTACTGCACCAAGAGAAGAAAGAAGAGGAGTGCATGCATGCATGCATGCACATGCACGCGTGAACAAAGCCAAATCTGGTTGTGTGCATTTGAGGAGTCCAAGACCAGAAGATCTTGAAGAATCCGAGTTTCCATGCATTCAGTGCATGAAGTTGAATTGAGTGAGACTAAAGCCAAGCTGAAGTGAAATACATTATTTGGATGAGTTTTCAGTAATTGAGAAGAGCCTGATCAACAGAAGTGATCAGAATTTGCTGAGCAAGAACAACAGACCTTTTCATAGGTAGTTGAAGTTTCTTGAAGAGAGAGGCCAGGTCATCCTTAGAATAAGGAGATAAATCCTGAGCAAGACGAGAAGACCTGATCAACTCAAGTGATCAGAGGTACAGAGCAAGGCCAGCAGTCTTTATCCCAGACTGCTGAGGATACTTGAAGAGCTTGAACATAAGAAGAGCTACTCGTGCGACTCGAGGAGCCAAGAGAAGACCCTGTGGGACTCAGGGAGAAGAAGTCTTCAGTGGGATTCTGGAGCAGGCCAGTGGGACTCTGGTAACACTGTGAGACGCAGTATAAAGACCCTCCTGTGGGACTCAGGAGAGATACAGTGGGATGCTGTATCGACCATTGTAATACTAACCGATTATAATGGAGAAACCATGTTGGGGCGTATAACCAACATGGCAAGGACGTAGGCCTTTGGTGCCGAACCTTGTAAATCCTTGTGTCCAGTGCCTTTACATTTACTGCATCATTCGAGGAAAGGTGAGAGATACAAGAAGAGTGGATCGAGGCTTTAACCAGCCATAGAGGTTTAATTGATTAAGAATCAATTATAAAAAAGTTTTAAAGGATCACTGATTCACCCCCTCCCCCTCTCAGTGATTCACACTGATCTGGGCACTTCATCCTTCATGTGTGGAAGAAACTCACACAACATCTAGTCTCTATATACATGGTGTGTAGAAGGATATAATTAGAGTTTCCATGCATTCAGTGCATGAAGTTGAATTGAGTGAGACTGAAGCCAAGCTGAAGTGAAAGACATTATTTGGCTGAGTTTTTAGTAATTGAGAAGAGCCTGATCAACAGAAGTGATCAGAAGTTGCTGAGCAAGACCAACAGACCTTTTCATAGGTTGTTGAAGTTTCTTGAAGAGAGAGGCCAGGTCATCATTAGAAGAAGGAGATAAATCTTGATCAAGACGAGAATACCTGATCAACTCAAGTGATCAGAGGTACAGAGCAAGGCCAGCAGTCTTTATCCCAGACTGCTGAGGATACTTGAAGAGATTGAACATAAGAAGAGCTACTCGTGCGACTTGAGGAGCCAAGAGAAGACCCTGTGGGAATCAGGGAGAATAAGTCTTCAGTGGGATTCTGGAGCAGGACAGTGGGACTCTGGTAACACTATGAGACGCAGTATAAAGACCCTCCTGTGGGACTCAGGAGAGATACAGTGGGATGCTGTATCGACCATTGTAATACTAACCGATTATAATGGAGAAACCATGTTGGGGCGTATAACCAAAATGGAAAGGACGTAGGCCTTTGGTGCCGAACCTTGTAAATCCTTGTGTCCAGTACCTTTACATTTACTGCATCATTTTAGGAAAGGTGAGAGATACAAGAAGAGTGGATCGAGGCTTTAACCAGCCATAGAGGTTTAATTGATTAAGAATCAATTAGTAAAAAGTTTTAAAGGATCACTGATTCACCCCCTCCCCCTCTCAGTGATTCACACTGATCTGGGCACTTCATCCTTCATGTGTGGAAGAAACTCACACAACATCTAGTCTCTATATACATGGTGTGTAGAAGGATATAAATAGTGTGTGGAGACAAAAGGTATCCTTTCCATGTAATTTTTTTTTCTATATTCCCAAGTCGTGTACATGTACCGGTCTATGTATGCCAAGTATTATGTGTGTATAAGTACATGATGTGGCATATGGATGTGTAATGTTTCCCATTTCTTGTGTAGTATTTAGAGTACACTCCAATTCAACTGAGGGCGATCACAAGCCATGTTATAGGGGTGACACATCGTGTGATCATTATATCCATCCCTAAAATCTAGTTGTCGATGAAGGGACCCACACACTATGTAATCCCAAATTACATGCCATATGTATTGGGATTTTATAGAATCCCTGGTTCTTCCCCCCGATCACACCCGCATCGCTGCAACATTGGAATTCAGCATCAATAAAGCTGAAAAATATTGATCTACACAAGTCGAGGCATATAATCTTCGAGAAACATGCTCTGGCCACAAAATATGTTAGTAAAATGATATGTTCATCTGTATAATCTTCTACGCATGAATCACAGAAATCAAGGCATTCAGAACTAGTCTGATCCATTAACCACCACCATTTTTGTGTCTATATTTTGCCATACCAAGTCTATATCTACAATATCATATCATCATACCATGAATTGTTATCACAACAATCGATCTATTGGTATGGTGTTAAACCATGAACCAATTGGTCACCCACGATGAATCATAAAAGAGGGAGAAAATAACAAAGAACAACCATGTTGAATAAACCTCCTCCAGTGTTCGTGTTATCCTTGATTCATTTCTATAATAAAAATATATGAATAGGATTAAATAATGATGAGAAATATCTCAAATAAAACCTACAGTAAACCCTTCCCTTAAAATGATCGATCTTCAAATCAGTATTTTCAACGATTGATTTGTGTTCATAACATAAATTAAGAATGGGGAATTGGAAAAATTAAAACTCACTATCAACATGATTTTTTTTGATAGATAATGTATAATGGTTGTCATGTCATGTTTTCTAGTCATATTTTCAAATCTGAGGTTTTGTTGATCGATTGATCAATGATCTGTCTTCGTTCACTTGAGAGGATTCTCCAAGGATCTCTCTAGTGGTCCTCCAGCCACTACTGGGTATTGTGGAAAAAAATTAATTTCAAAAATAATATTTTATTTAAATATGAATCCTTCACTACATCAATAAAATGAAATAAGAATATTTTTTTCAAATAATTTTTTTTTAATTTTACCCACACGCCAACTTTTTCATAAATGGTACGTGATGACTAATGTTATGTTGCACCTTGTATAAAAAATAAAATTAATAACTCAACAGTGCCCTTAGATTTATGATCCAGGAGCCCATTAAGAGTTACTTATCTTTTTTAGGAATATCACACTTGTTATTTATTTAACATATTTAATATATTTTAAACAATTTTTCCAGGCACATTTGGCCATGGAATCGCACAACGCCTCAGGGCCTATTCTAAAAAATAATCCATATAATATTTAAAATTAACACATGGATAAAAAAATACCTAAAAATATGTAACATGGATCATTTAATGTTTATTATTTTTATCAGTTATATACATCATTATACCCATCCACATATGTTTTTGATGAAAAACATATTACACCACATTGTGGATATGGTTGATTGTATGTACACACGTGTGGCGATTTATTTTTTTGTAGGATGTATAAAAGGTAGAATATGGTTTCCCCATTATCATAAAAACATCTCATCATATATATTCTACTGGGTTTATTACTTTAGTATTGAAAAAACATAGTAAGAGGAGTGTGAAAAGAAATGAACTTGAATGAGTTGGTAAAAAAATTACAACTTCTTTGATGGACTTCATTTGGATATCCGATTAGAGACACTAGGGGTGGTATTTTTAGCTGACCAATACCTAAAGAACATAGATAATAATTATGGTATGTGAAACTGTTAGGAATTATCTGAGATATAATGCACATAGTTGTGCGAGTAATTTACGTAGTAGGTTCCATTTAATAATTGTGGTGATCGGTACTTTTGGAAAATCTCAATATATTAAATTAATATGAATTAATTTTCTATTAAAAATGGTACTACTGTAGATTATTATTATGATAATGTCAGTATGGGTATAAATATCTATAACAAATAATTTTAAGACATGTTTAAGTCACATTTTTACCCTTATCTCTTATTTTTAGCTCTTTATTAAACTCTTTAACTCTTGCTATGACAACATGGATTTTTAAACATTAAGGATTAATATAGTTACTATAAAATTCCCAAAGATCCATAACCAGACCATTGAGGAAAAATTTATCTTCTTCCCAAATAGTAGACCAAATTTTTGTTTTTTATAAATTTTATATAATTTAATAAAATATTATTTACATTAAAATATTATTTATGCCCATTTTGATAGTACTCATTTATTTCCTTTTAAAAGATATTCTAAAAACATTTTAACATATAAAAAACATATATAATATCATTAACATGTCTAAATTAACTATATAATATAGGGATATCATTACTTTTGTAAAATCATATTTAAATTTATATTTTTAATATCATTTAGTAGATATCTCTTTTAATTAAACAATTATAGCATCATTTATACGAATTAATTTAATAAACGTATTTGTAAACTAAAAATTAAAAGTTAATAATCATGATGAATATATATTTATTTTATTAAAAATTAAAATTTATAGTCAAATTTATCTTCTATATTACCATGTATTAAAAAGGTAATATTTATTAAAAATTGACTATGGGATTTTTAACTAATCATTAAATCAAATATACTAAATTTATTATTCTCATAAAAGTGGATTAAATGTGGTATAATTTCATCACATGTATGATTTTGGTAAAAACTCAGTCATTTAATTTAATTGGGACAAGTGATAGGTTAATTTTATGATATTATTTTTACCCATAACGAGATGATTTAACATTAACCATGGTAAGTAAAATATTACTAAATTTACTATTCATTTCCCAAAAATGAAATAACCTTATTTAAATAATGTGGAACCACTAATTCCAAATATATAATCCATTTATAAAAATTCCAAACACATAATTTTTAGAAATTAATAAGAAATTAATCCGATTGACGTGTGAGAAAACGTTTTACTAATGTTTAAATATGAAAATGATTGGAAAGTTATTATAGCTACATTTAATGTAAAATTGATACCAATGACCATAATTGGATAAAATTATAAAAATAATCTATATATACATTGAAAATAATCAATAATATAATTTAACACTCTAATTTATTTGGATAAAAAATGTTGCTTAAAATTAAAATTTAGTATTGGTTTGTATTCATAAAAACATGAAACTTATAAAAAAATAGCACAAAATTTATCTAAAGTAAATTTTTATATTCCAATTTAACATAATATATTAATTTTTTCGCAAAAAAATTATAAATGTTAGAAATGTTGTATTCAATATTGGTTCCCCATTTAATGGTGGTAAATCCATTTTTATAAAAAAATATTTTTTATCTCTAATATTATGTTTGTTCTTATATTATGCCAATTAAATATATTATATGAATAAAAAACACTATATCTAACATATAACTTAATTATTTTATTAATATAATTCAATAATAGTAATTAATTTAATTTATTAGAAAAAAAATACATTGTGAGAATAATTATAGTTCTTTAATAACATTTCATAACATTCAAATGGTTTCTATATTCCTTTATAAATAATTTATAACCAAAGAATTCATGCATATATTTTCATAATATAGTTAAAAGTATTCAAAACCTCCAACTTAAAAGCTAGGTTTTATATAATTATTATATATAATAATATCTTATTAATATAATGATGTTTTCTAAAACTCAGCATTGTGTACTAAGCATGAAAACTCATTATTTTGTGTAGTCTATTCATAATATGGTGTTTATAAAACCTAAATCTCAAAGAAATTGAGTTCATTTAAGAAGAGACCTATTTTAAAATCATTGGGTGTTACATTCTCCCCACCTTCAATAAATTAAATCCTCACAATTCTGTCTCAGGATTGAAGACTAGGCTTTTTACTTTTCAAAATATCTTTATTGTAATCAACCATCTGAAAAATTAATAATGATACCTCCACTTTAAAATAAATAATGGGTTGTATGAAGGTCACTGTAGAAAACAGATTCTAGGGTTCCATGTAGAAAGTTATGTAAATGGAAGATAAATCTAACATTCATGTTTTAATAGAGAGTTATAAGGAACATGATCATGAAAAAAGATTACAATCACAAATATATATATATACGATGATTTAAGGGACCATTTAATAAATCAGAAAAGAATGTACTAGGTTTAAATTTTTGGTTTTAAGACCCTCTCCCGAGAGTTTAATATTTCCTTTACTTCATATAATAAAAATATAAAGAAAAATACTTTTATGACCGTAGGGTCCTGAAAAATCCGCAAAGGAGAATGTGAATCCCCTTTAATCAAAGGGAGATTCTACCCAATTTCCCCCCCATAGAATTGGTAAAAGGTGTGGAGAATACTCAAAGGATGGCACAAGCTGAACCGGTCCACAAACCGGTCTAATGATAACGGTGCACGACCGGTTCCACGAAGCACCCCCCTCTGCGGACTGTTGTCATTCGCAGAATAGAGGCGGGGATCCTCCATGAGCGTGAAGTAGGATGGGCGCCAAGCTGGTCCCCCGTCACGAACCGCCGTAGTAGTGGACTGCGTTGACTGGCCTGGACCGCATTCGCTGTCGTTCGCAGAATGGAGGCGGAAGCCCTCTGTGGGCGTGAAGCAGGACGGGCACCCACCCGGTTCACCGACACGAACTGCCCCAGCCACGGACCATGTCGACTAGCCCAGACCACATCCACTGTCGTTCGCGAAATGGTGGCAGAACCCTACGCGGATGCGAGGCACTCCCTGAGCTAGTTTGGTTCGTGGGGGAGATGCGTTCAATGCCCCGCTGGTTGCGGATTGACGAAGTCATCCATAAACCGGGTTTCCGGTCATGGGCCTCCGCAAAAGGTGTTGCATGACCTTAGATACATCTCTTTCCCCACTCTATAAAATGAGATCTAGGGGGAATAGGAAAAGGGGGAATTTTGAGAGAGGCAATTGGAGATCGATCATATTCGGGTGGAAAGATTTCAAAGGAAGAAGCTTAGGATTTTTTAAATAGCGATGTTACAGTCCGCGAACCAGAACAGGTATGAAGCTGGAAGATAATTAATAAGGAACCGAAAACGCATAACAACTTGGTGAACCACGAACATAAAATAACAAAGAAGAGACGACCAAAAACCATGGCCCCTCTACGGATGTACTCCATACAGACCAGGGAGTTTATTCCCCTTTTCCGATCCATCACACCACGTAGCACCCTCCTAAGTGGGCGAAGCCCCGACCAATGAACCCTCGACTGGAGCCGCCTTCGACCGCGGCTTCTCGCATGGACCCATCCACGTACCAACCTGGTACACGATAGAACCCGAAGCCGCAAACCACCCTAGTTCGCGGGATGCCCACCAAGCCATGAAACACAATGGTTTGTGGAATTCCCATCAATCCGCGGACCACCCTGGTTCACAGACGGCCTCTCTAGCCGCGTAGCACCTCCCTACACGAAGAGATCCACCACTCATACACATGTGTGGCCCGCCAAATCCTTCAGAGTTCCCATTCCTCGAGCCAGATAAAATCCTTCCAATTTGGCCTGATCCTCCGGAACCCCCTCATTGGCCCCTTCATCGGCCCCGAGTCAAGGCCTCCACCAGAGCCACCAGACCCATGTGATGTATCCTTCAGGCACATCAGCACTCCATTTTGAGTTCACATACCCACGGTAAGTGAGGGTGAAAGAGTTTATCCAGCCCTTGAGCGGATTCACAAAGAATTCCTTGCTTCACATTCCCATGGAAATGTGGAGTCCGAGCCCGTGAGTCCCCTTTCTTCCCCTCCACTTATTAGGACTGGGGAACTTCTCCCCTCCCTGGGGCATGGCGGACTACCCATCAGAAGGAAGCCCCCATGCACCTCTGTACTTCCCAACGACTATGGCCAATGAAAGGCGTAGTGGGGAATGGTGCTGCTCTGTTCTTCTTTGGGGCCAAGTCTCTCCCCCACAGCACTTTGTCTCCATGGGTATCCATCTCAGAGTAAGCCCTGGCTGTTTGGGCTGCTCCATGCATAAGTCCTACTCCACTTCCCACAGACGCACCTTTCGTGGCATGATCGTCTGGTCCCTACTGCCACTTGTTTCTCACACCAGGCAAGACTCACGTGGGCGTAGAGTAAGCATAGACCATGATATCCTCTTCTGGGCTGCCTCAAAGTGTAAGTGACGTGCCCACTTGAACTACATGGACTTTGATCCTTGTCTCCTAGGCAGGTTACATAGGACTCCTCCCCGAGGTTCAAGCTAGATCACCATCAGACCCCTGGGTCCACATTCACATCGGTTCTCCGTCACTCCCATTTGAACAACGTCGACATTGATCCCTGTCTCTTAGGGAGGGTATGTAGGAAACCTCCCCAAGGTTTAATTCCAACACCTGGTCGATCTAACCATATTTACGTTGGTTTACCATACAAACCATGGGTAACCTAGTGTGTAATCCCCATACCACACTGAACTACGTGGATTCTGATTCCTCTCATGAGGATACATAGGAAGCCCATATCACGGGTTCGATCCAGAAGCTCAAGTTTTTATCTCCCCCCCTAGATAACAATAAACTCCAGAGTGCTTGGTTTCGAGTCTTTAAATCAGTTTCGTCTCAATGAGTCCAGACTCCTCATGGTCATTAATCCAACGAGGGATGGTAAACCTGTGGCATAAATGATTCTGAACCCCTGTGTCCAGTTGACCATTTCCAACCAGGAGTAATCTGTGGACACTATGCTTGGGTATAAACCAAAGATTCACGAACATATGAATACATCTTAAATCTATAAGGGAGTCCCAGAATAGTAAATAATTACCCCCAAAAGTTTTTAATTAGGCTGACTTCCCATCCTCTCGACCAATGTGAATTCTTAAACATCACTGGTCAAACCACCCAGCAAACACCTGCCTTTGGAAAGCAGGTCCACACATTAATGGATATAGAACCATTGGCCATTTCGAGGTGAAAACGGTGCACCAGATATGAGTGATTATGTAGGACCCAACCTTCTCTAATCAGCCGTCATGTAGTGCACGTTTCTCCCCCACGACTCTGTCGTGCGCAAAGAGGGAAAAAATGGTGAACCCAACATGAATCTTTAACCAATCATGAATGATTTAACCTAATCCAACCATGTTCCCCCTTTATACTCACAAGGAGGGCCAAGAAAGGTCATTAATTATGAATGGGGTCATGAGATGCTTTTTTGACGGGTTTTTTGTTTTTATTTGTTAATACGTTTTACAGGTACCACTCAGAACTCCCTTCGATCCAATGGCATCACGAAGGAACTCACAGGCGCGTGCTTCTAACAACGCAATGACCGGACATCCTCACTAAACGAGGACCCCATCACCTACTCATCTTCTCAACTCTGGGTCTCATATGCATTGATCTGATATTACCATGTGAACGGTTCTCTCCCGACGGGTGGAGGCGGCCATGCATGCCCTCCAATCCGCCAGGACTCGCTGGTCGCCCTCTTAGAAGCGGCCACAAAAGCAGATCTAGACGGCCCCCATTGCCATCTCAAACCATTTCGAGATTCTATCCCCATAATGGGACAACGCATACCTCCCTTATCTTAGGGAGGATGATGAGGTCGACGTTGAAGACTTCATCCCCACTGAATAGGGGTTCCACTCTAAGGCCCCTGCCGGAAGAAGTCATCGCAGTCACGCCGCGACTCAGCATCCTCACGATAAGGAGGATGTATCCCCGAGGATCCATTCCCACTCTCCCTGAGCTTCGGACCTTCGGACCGCCCGACAAGGGCAGCAAACTTACAACCAGGGATCAGTAATCACCCTTGTCCCTGAGGAGGAGCTCCACTTCCCAGTCACGGAGACATATCACGAACAGGCACATACACATGTTCACTCCTCCAAATCCTACCATCCAGACATGGAAGCACCATACGAGTAGGCGCACATCCCCGCCGGGCTCCATCAATCCCGTCGCTCACGTAGGAAGACACCTACATGGCCGACACCTCTCCCTGCCCTGGGTCGTGAAGCCCCCCAACCCGATGTGGTGGCGACCCAACTCCTGCAAGACCAGCTCCTAGTAGATTCTCTCGAAGCCGGCCATCCTAGCAAGGTGGCGATCAACAATTTCCGCCATCCATATGTGGAGGAAATTAATATGTGGGAACATCTCCCGGAAAAAAATAGCCACTGACTCGATATGGTGGGAAACCAACCTATGCAGGGCTAGCTCCTTGCGGGTGCAAGTAAAGTCTTCCATCCCGATGTGGCAGCAAACAGAGAGATAAACTGGCATATCCTAGCCCAGGGGAAGATTAGTTCACCAACCCCGACACAGAATAATTATCAGTACCCACTGACCACCGGAGGACCGGAGCAGGATATTCCTACTCCGATACAGGAATGGGCCTTCATGCCTATTCCATCCAAAGTTGTCTCTCTGCATATCCTGGCTATGATGGAGGAGCAGGAATCGACCCCAGATCATATCTTGTAGACTTTACATAATGTAATATCATCAGTAGAAACAGCAAGGACTTAAGATCGTGAGCCCATCACCCCAATTGAGGCGATTCATCTAAGAGATGAGATAGCCCCCTCAGAGTAGATCTGTATCCCTGCTTCTACCCAGGAGGGTCGTTGACTATATTCCATGATATAATGGAAGCCAGATCAATCAACTTCACTCTTTCCAACCAGAGAACACCCGTCCATCATGGTGGATGCTCTAGATAATGCGTATATTCCTTTTAAAAGTGAAGATGTTCGTCGGTGTATCCCAGCATCATCACGGGACCCCATTAGAAAGGGACCCAAAGGTGGAGGTCGTTATCAATAGCCGAAGGTCCCCGCTACCCGCAAGAAAGTTCCCTGAACGCGCCGAAGGCAGCCGGAAAATAAATAGAGGGTTCATGACTCCGCTCTACTGTAATTTGGGGTTCCCGATGCCGCTACACACATATAGAAGGATCAGAAACATGCCCACCCATTACCATATTATGGGAGTGGAAGTAGCAGTTTCAAAAGTCCTCCCCGTAATGTCGCTACCAGCAGCTCTGAAGGTCCACCCCAGAGCACCTGCGGGGGCCTCCCCCGCAGGCATATAATGGTCGATCATGAGAGCTTCTCTTTTGTTGTGAGTCATGGAAGCCCTCCGCGTGACCAGAAGATCATGAAGAAAGAAGGTCCTCCACTTTCTACGGTCCACCCTGAAGGTCCCCCCCCCCCCCGCGGTATACGCTGCAAACACTCTCCATGCAGTGAGACAAAAGATTATGATATTAGACCTCACTATCATAATAGAAACTGCGGAGGCCCTCCCCTAAGTGACGTCACATCGTGACAAGAAGGCGCTCCACTTGTCATGGCCTGCCCTGAAGGTCATCCCTAAGGGTTACATTGTAACGACACTCCATGCAGCTGGACATCATATCACGATGGTAGTCATCACCACACTGATAACGGAGGTCCTCCCAGTAGATATGTCAAGCAATGAGAAGGACCTCCCCTCATTGCGGTACATTCTAAAGGCCCTCCCCAGGGTGTACCCTACAGTATTCTCCATTCGGAAGCTTTAATGGTAGTCTGTGCCATTTCAGAACCTGTAATGGTAGTCCTCGCCATTGCGGCCGCCATTGCGAAGGTCCTCCCTGCAGTGGCCCCAAGAAACAAGAAGGCCCTTCTCTTGTCACAGTGTGTCTCGAAGGTCCTCCCCATGATTCACATCGAATGTCAAACCATGATGGTCATCCCCACCATGATGGTAATTATTGCGAAGGCCTTCCCCATTACAATGATATGCAGCCAGAAGGTCCTCCTGTTGTTGTGACATGCCTTGGAGGTCCTCCCCAGGGTATGCACTACAAAAGTACTCTATGCAGTGAGGCATAAAGAAGTAATGGTAGTCCTCGCCATTGCGGCCACTATTATGAAGGTTCTCCCCATGATGATGTATCATATCGATAGGAAGGTCCTCCACCTGCCGAATCAAGCACAGAAAAGACCTCGTACGCTGGGGCACTCAGGAGGACGGTATCAAGTGTGTCAGATTCCCAGCTACTCACCAACGACACCCTTCTTCAATTGGGAGACATTCTCGGGCCACATTCATCTTCGGAACCACCTCAGAATCGCCAACATGATAATTCTATACCTACCGGTCCCACTGTCTCTAACCAAACTATTAGTGAGCATCTCAGTTGGGCTGACCAGGTAGAGGAATCACTAGTGGAGGAGTATTCCAACATGTTGTACCGGAGGTAACGATTTTCCAGGGATGATATTCCTGTTATGTTTTGGCCCATGACCACCTCTCAATTTGACATACCTAGAAAGTTATCGGAAGAGTGCGTGCACGACATCCACGACAATATATGAAAAACCCTCCGTTGGATGAAATAATGCTTCGTGCCCTATAATGGGTATGTAGACCACGTAAAGACAACAGGAGACCTCCTACATCACATTAACCAGGAAGCTCTTCCTTCAGCGCGACAACAGCGACCCGAGATGCGTAATGGAAACATGGAGATAACCTACCTCCGTGCGCTGCACCAGTTGGGTCGCCTCATCATTGATTCCCCAACGGGAGTCTATATCAGGGGATGAGGGGAACATAGAGCTCTGCATTTCACTCCACTCCCCACCCAGAAGAACTCGTTTGGCATGGTGTCTTGCAACATCAACACGTCAAGATGACAATCAAGTGGTCTCCCTATTTGTGAAAGGTAATACACCCAACAGAGTCAGGCCTTGACTAAGTCCCAGAAGAATCAGGCCCGACAGGAACAAGCCATTCAGGAACTTCTGAATCAGGCCACCAAGAGCATATAGTAGGCCGCTCTCCTAAGAGATGCCAATCATCGGTCATTGCCTGCCTCCCCAGAAGGGATTGATTCACAGATGAACTCGGCACCAAACCTGATTCACCCCGAATGGGGGCACGTGAGATCAGGCAGGTTGGGATAGCATAAGCCACTACCTCAATCCAGGGTCAACCCCAACCTTCAGGGATGGGGGCATTTTTAACAACAAATTCCCCTGTTAGACCAATAAAAATGCAAAGATACTCAACATCCAAAGAACGGAGCCAACCCCAGCCCTCAGGGCTGGGGGCATTTTTTCCTCCTCAACAACAACCTATCCCACTAGAATCGGTATTCTCTTGTCTAGGGAGGAAATTCAGAAAAGGAGGCTCTTGTACTATCATGTCCTTTGAATCATCATACCCTTTAAGATGGATGCGTACCATAAGGTCGCATCAAAGAACTCTCTGTGTCACCCTTCATCAAGGAGTCTAAAAGTGATCCCGGGACATGAGTCGTAAGACCAGTAAAAGACGTGGGAGATCCTATTCATATTTGGAAGATTTCATCTTCTCCACCCCGCGATATGCATACCTCAATTCCATAGAGGTTAACCCCACTGGTAACACCGAATATGATGCATGTCTAGATGGATCGGAAGACGATGGTTCCGGTCAGGCTGTGACTCACAATGAACCACCACGTGTGCACACCTGGAACTAGAGGGACACTCTAAATATGGTCTCCCCTTTAGCTAACCTTCCTCCATTGACCCAGAGGGATTCCAATAAGGATAATAACAAAGGACTGGTTGCCCTTAACCCACCCCCTTCTCTCGATAAAAACGAGCCACTTACATTCAAATAGAGGTTCACTCGATAGGAAGGGGAAATGAAAGAATTGATGCAGATTAACACCAAGCTACTCTAGGGGAACCATCTTTTTGAAAGTGCGCCCTAATAAAAGACACGTCTTGCACTCCCATTAAGTGCACCTCAAAGACCACGCTTTGCCCCATCAAATGAAGTAGGGTCAGGGCCCCCATCAGGGAAGGCGTCCAGCCCTTCCAACTACCTAAATGTGGGTCTGGATGAATACCAAGACTTCCCTCTACTCAGGAAGCAACCAGGGTGAGTACATCTAAACCCTCTGAAGGGGTCACAAACGACACATGCACCCCTGGTGGAAACCGAGTTGGATACTCAAGAAATGCCTCGGGCAACACCTGCCTAGGATCGGTCCCAACAGGATGTAAACCAAGGTCTCACCAACACCATCAAGGCACTGACAGCTCGATTGGAAGAAATGGAAGGTCGATTCACTCCGATAAAGACAGAGCAGATGCCCTACCTGGATTGGGTGAGCAACACGCCTCCTCCACCCAATTTCGGGAGCCCTGTATTCCCAATCTTCAAGGGATCATGCGATACGGAATAGAATTTGATGCACTACGCATCTTATTGTGACCCTATGTTGGAAACTCTGGAACAAAAAGAAGTAGTGGAACTCAGATGATTCGTACGGACCATGTAAGGATCGGCCTTCGTCTGGTATACGAGCCAGCTAGCCCCATCAATAAAAATCTTGGAAGACCATTGTTAGCAGTTCATATTCCACTTCAGCTCAACGTTTCCTAAAACAATGGTTAGAGAGCTCATGAACTGCAAGTAGAGAGATACCGAGAGGGTCTCGGAGTTAATCTCAAGACGGAAAGGTCTGACCTACTCTATGAATAGGTCAATGCCTCAAGACGAGTTGCTTTCTATATACTTTGATAATCTTCGAGATGATATACGAACACCGCTCATACTAGTGGAGTGCACCATTGGCTTCTGCAATCTCTCGTCCATTTCCCAGAGAATTGAGGACTCCCTACAACGGACCAATTTGAAGTCCTGAATGGCCTCGTAGGCTCCCAAAAAGAGAGTAGTTAGAGCTGAAGTGTCATATGTCACGCTCAAGCTAGCCCCTATTCCTACTCCACCACTCAGGCCTCCACCAAATTGTAAATTTCCCACTGTATATCAACGGCCTCATCTTCCTAAGAGGGAAGATCGGAGATGATTGAAGCGGAACCAGTTTGGGGAACAGAGACGCAAGGTATACTCGTTCTTAGAGGACCAAGTCCGAGACTACTTCATCACCGCCATGAATTTCAACATGATATGCCTCTTGGAGCTGAGGAAACCTGAAGAAGTCACTCGAGATGATAGGCCAGATTACTATCCCTACCATTGAATGTCGGGGCACAATATTCAGGACATCTTCGTCTTCAAAGACCTCCTGCAAAGGATGGTAGAATCCAGGCTGGTCGAGATGGGGCCACCCCCAGCACATGTGACATATATCTCCACCACTGACTCTGATAAAGGGGAGAGGTGGAAGGAAGTCACCAGTCGGAAGGGGAAGAAATTTGATAATTGGATGACTTAGAAGACTATCAATCAATCCCAAGGCATACTCTGAGCTCAATTACAACATCCAGTGTTGCCGCCAACAACCCCTAATTCCGCACAACCGACTATATCAGCCTCACAACTCTCCTCGACTCGGCCATATAGGCGTAATCAAGAAGGGAGGAGACAAGCGCAAGAGGATCAGTCCATGACGAGGCCAAAGTTAGCCCCGAAGATGTCACATTTCATCCCCTCAAACTTGGCTCCATGGGCATTGACCCACCAAATGGCACCATCAATGACAACCGACCGGGTTGACTTGTCAGAAGATGATGAGCCAATTTTTGGTTCCATCAATGTCATCCATCTTATGGAATCATTCCCTGACTAAGGGTATGGTTATGAACCTGATTTCCTGATGGAAAGGGTTGGGAGGTGGAATCGCAGAGGCAGGGGATATCAATGGAGGTGCAGTTGAGGACGAAATCAACCCTACAGTTGGACCTTGGCCCAAACCGTTAATATCGCAGAATCCCATAGGAGAGTCCCTCAATGGAATCAGCTGAAGAATGAATATCCCTCCACCTCTACAAGTGTATGCTCTACCCCCGTAATTCTATGGTACCCATCAGAGGAGGAACAATTGACTAGCCACCTAGTGCGCACAAAAAAACTAGCCGGGCCAAATCCTCAAAATGTGGGAACACTGTTGACATCCGACCACATAGACAGTCCCTCCTCATCACGTATTCTAACTCTCAAACTGCCCGCTAAAACTCTCCTACCAATGGAGAAGAATCGGCAACTTGAACAGAAAAACGACATCCTAAAGCAGCTGGTGTCGGTACCAGCCAAACTGTCAATCTTGGATACCAAGAGTTTTTCAACAGACCTCAAGGAGGCACATAAAGAAGCCTTACTCAGCCCATAGGAGTTTCATTCTGATGTAGCTTCCGAAAAGATTTACTAGATCTATACTGGACCGACTTAATGCAATGTGGTGATTTCCTTCACCGATCTGGATGAAGATTCCCTCATGCAAGGACACATCAAACCAATATATGTGTCTGACACACTAAATGATGTTGATATCACCAAAGTATTTATTGAAAACGGCTCTGGAGTTAACCTCCTTACCTTACTGACACTCCGTAATTTGGGCTACAAGGAAATTGACCTAGTACCCCCAGCCACAACTCTATTAAGTTACTACAATAGTGAGCAGATGCCAATGGTACAAATTAAGCTAAATACCCATTTTGGATACTTTATGGTCAATTCAGAATTCCTGGTCGTTCGGTAGAACACATCATTCAATGCCCTGGTGGGAACGTCATGGATATATAATCACATGTTCATTCCTTCATTCTACCACCAGTTTATTAAGTACTGCGTCAATGGGAAAAGTGAGACATTGCACGCCGACAAGGCCCTTTTTGAGCTTTCCGAGTCTCACTACATTGACACAGGGTTTTACGAGAAAATTAAGAAGAACCCTTCGGTCGATGGTGTCGAATTAATCCCTACTCCAAATAGTCTGGAAATGGTTCCTAATGACCCCCTCAGGAATCTTGGTAGAGACTACGTAGGGCCCATCTACCATATTGAGAACAGGGGTTCAAGTCTGGACACACAGTCAGTTGTCCTCATGACATCAGCCATAATGGCTGAGCATGACAACGCGGGAACGTCCGCCAACCCTCAGATTGGGGGAGAATACTTGAGTGAGGACACCAACAATGCCTCACCTCTGGACTCCCAAGAACCCATGCTGGGAGCTCTCCCCCCTTCAGATCAAGAAGATGAGGATTTGGGAGAAGAAGAGGAGAAAGATCTCAGGGATGCACCTCTCTCATTTGAGGAAGGTATCTCCACCACGGTGGATGAGCTTAGGGAAATAAACCTGGGTACCAAGGAAAACCCAAGGCCCACTCTTGTTAGTGCAACCATGTCCCCCAAAAAGAACGAGGTATATACCTTTTACCTGAAGCAAAACCGGGATGTTATTGCCTAAAATTACACGGAAATGCTGGGACTCGATCCCAAAGTGGCGACGCATCACCTAGGTCATCTAGAAGACCAACGGGGCTATAAATAGGCTGCCAGAAGGACACACCCCTCACATGCTACCAAAATAGAGGCTGAAGTTGATAAGCTCATTAAAGAAGGCTTCATTCGGGAGGTCAAGTACCCCATATGGTTGGCAAACATTGTCCCTATCAAGAAAAAGAATAGACAAATCTGCATTTGCATTGATTTCATATATCTTAATTGGAATTTCCTGAAAGATGATTTCCCGGTCCCAATCACCGAGTTATTAATCGATGCAACGACCGATTATGAGGCTCTATCATTCAGGGGTGGCTATTCTGGGTATAATAAAATCAAGATGGCCCGAGAAGACAAAGAATCCATTGCCTTCAGGGCCCCTCAAGTAATATTCAGTTATAGGGTCTTGCCCTTTGGTCTCAAGAACACTGGAACCACATATCAACATGCCACGCATCATATCTTTAAACCATTCCTGGGGAGATTCGTTGAATGCGACGTGGATGACTTGGTGGTTAAGTCCAAACAGCGCTCAGATCACCTGTCAGACCTTGAGACCATCTTCAACTAACATTGACAACATTTTCAGAAGATGAACCCCTTGAAATGCTCCTTCGGGGTAACCTCAGGGAAATTTTTTGGCTTCGGCGTACGCCATCATGGTATCGAAGACCACCCTGAAAAGACAAAGGCTATCCTCAGCCTACCACCCCCCACCCCCCCCCCCAACCCCCGAAATCTCACCGAGTTGAGAGCATTCCAAGGGCACCTGGCCTACATCAGGCGATTCATAGCCAACCTGGCAGGAAAATGTTTTCCCTTTACCAGGTTAATAAAGAATGGAGTCACGTACCAATGGATAGATGACTACCAAGAGGCGTTCAATAGCCTAAAGAGGTACTTATTAAGCCCACCGGTGCTCATGCCCCCAGTTGAAGGAAGACCTATCATCCTATACATGGCATCCCTAGAGAGGTCGTTGGGAGACTTCCTCACACAAAATAATGACGCCGATAGTGAAAACAGTCCTTATTACCTCAACAGAACCATGATTGATGCTAAGACTAGATACTCAAACATCGAGAAGAGTTGTTTTTTCCTGGGTCTTCGTAGTTCAAAAGATGAAACATTATCTACAGCATCATGAAGTCCATTTGGCCTCATGTATTAACCCGCTCAAGTACATTCTCAGCTGCCTGATGCTGGCCGGGTGCCTATCCCGAGGGGAAGTCATCCTGAAATAGTTTGACATCCAGTTTGTGCCTCAGAAGACCATCAATTCCCAGGCATTAGCAGATTTTCTGGTGGATCACCCTTCAACAAGGACCGCCGCACTGGACGATGTGCTACCTGATGAAGACATCTTCTCGGTTCAAGAGGAGTTCCTAGCATGGGAAATGTACTTCGATAGTGCATCCCGAAGCCCAAATGGGAAGAGGATGGAAGATCCCAAATCTAACAAGGTGGGCTTGGGGATAATAGTCATGTCCCCCGAAAAGGTAGCCTTTCCATATTCCTTCCACATGTTAGAAGGATGTTCGAACAATGAAGCAGAGTATCAATCCCTCATTGCGAGCCTAGAGCACGCACTCCAAGAACAATTACAGAACCTTAAGTTAAGGGTAACTCAGAACCAGTCATCATGAAAGTCAATGGTGACAAGTCTATTAAAAAAGAGGAATGGATTCCCCTGTTTGACCATGTATGAGGGTTAATGGAGGAATTCTCCAGAGAACCAACATTGACGTATATTTCCCGGTCTCAGAATGCCCAGGATGATGCATTAGCTAATGCGGCCACAACCCTAGACGACCCAGACTGGGATGAAATAGTTATCAGTATTGCTCACTGTCTTATGGTGTTTCCATTTGTTCAAGATAAGATGGAAGAAATCAACGAAGTTAGTCATGTCCCTGATCCATATGCTCCCACCACCGAATGGATGACCCCCATTGCAAACTACCTTCAATAGGTAGAACTTCCATTATACAGTGTTGAACGAGAGAAAATACGGAGAAGTAAAATCAACATTCTCCTATATGGCGGTGCAGGTCATCAAGAGGTCCTGTACAAAGTGGCTTCAACGGAATACTCCTCAGATGCATTGATGGAGAAGAAAGCGCTGCCGTCATAACTAAAGTACATTCTAGAGTATGTGGGGCACATCAGCCGGGGTCCATGATTACCCATCAGGTTCTATGACTTGGGTACTATTGGCCCACAGTGGCATGAGATTGCGAGCACTTTACCGCAAAATGCCACTCATGCCATGCTCATGCCAACTTCATACTCCAACCCATGGAGTTACTTCATCAAGACAAGTACTCCTGGCCATTTTCCATCTAGGAAATGGACATCATGGGACCATATCCTCCTACCACAGCCAAATAGCTGAAGTATATCCTCACAGCAACCGACTTATTTTCCAAATGCGCAGAATCTATGTCCCTTAAGGAAGTCGGGGCAAGAAGCATTGTCAGCTTTGTGAAAACCAATATCATCACCAGATTTGGTGTCCCTCATACCATACTAACAGATAACGACACCAACTTCTTCTCTGATGAATTGGAGAAACTATACCAAGAATATGGTATCAAGGCTAACCACTCATCTAGCTTCCATGCAGTGGCCAACAGACAGATAGATGACTTCAAAAAGACCATGTCCAACATTATCCATAAAATGGTGGACCATGAAAAGAAGTGATGGTTGGATAAACTACTCCATGCATTGTGGGCTTACAGAACCACAATCTGCACCGCTACTCAGAATACTCCGTACTCATTAGTATACGGAACATAAGGAGTTCTTCCCATTGAGCTCTAATTTCCCTCGCTCCGTGTTGCCATTTGTGATTAGTTATCCAATAATGAGCAATCAGAAAAGCGGTTAGGTGAATTAGAATAGCTAGACGAGAAGATGTTTCACACTTTTCCCCATTTGGAAGTTTACCAGAACAGGATTACACGAGCCTTCAATAAAAAGGTCTGTCTTCAGTCTTTCTTTGATGGGGAATTGGTGTTAGTCCTCTGGACCCCAATGATACCTGGAATGAAACCTCCAAAGCTAGTGCCCAAGTGGGAGGGACCATATTGTATACATAAGGTCTACTCCAACGGAGCATATGCCCTGATCTCTATGGATGGGCAGTTCACCACCGCTCCTACAAATGCGAGATTCCTGAAAAAGTATTTTACATAGTAATCAAAAGAAGTTATCGTCCAAAATTCGGGACATTAAACTGCCAAGCACTCAATGGTCCAAACTCTATGACCCTAATCTAAGAGTATGCTATCCTCACCGGCATAACTAAAAGCTGTTATCGTCCAAGATGTATGACATTAAATAGCCAAGCACCCAATAGTCCAAACTCTATGTCCCTAAACTAAGAGTTTTTTTTCCTCACCACATGAAGTTAAATAGCACAGATTTCAGAGGAAAACGTTTGGATTGATTCATTCCCTTGTAGGATATATAGCGATGCTATGGTTCCCTATCTAGTCCCATCCACCCCCGGATAAGAAGATTGAAAAATTCCCTTTCCCCCGTGTATGGACTAGACCTGCATGGGGTGTACTCCAAAGTGAACTATGTGAGGCTTAATTCCTTCCCTCGCAGGATATGTAGTGATTCCAGGGTTCCCCATCCTGGCCCAAACACCCCCAAGTAAACGTTAAAAATTCCCTTTCCCTGTATATGGACTAGACCTGCACTGGGTGTATCCATCGTCCTTACCGCACGACGTTAAACTGCACAAATATGAAGATTTAAAAATGCCCCTTCCCCCATGTATGGACTAGACCTGCACGGGGTGTACTCCAAAGAGAGCTATGTGAGGCCTGATTCCTTCCATCACATAAAACATAGTGATGTCGGAATCCCCAATTCTGGCCTAGCCGCTCCCAAATGGAATAAAATTTTAAAAAAATGAAAAACAATGTCCCTTTCCCCCATGTACGGACCAGCCATGCACATGGTGTACTTATTTCAGAGAACTATGTACGGATTTATTCCTGCCTTCACAGGATACGTAGCCATGCCAAGGTTCCCCATACTAGCCTATCCATCCCCAATTAAAAGTTAAAAATTTCCTCTCCCCCATGCACGGACCTACCCTGCACGGGGTGTATTCCTCGTCCCTACCGCACGACGTTAAACTCCACGGATAAGGATAAATGAAAAGAACTACCCCTTCTCCCCCTGTGAATGGACTAAACCTGCACGGGGTGTATTTTCTTTCATATAACTATGTAAGGCTCGATTCCTACCCTCACAGTAAAATTAGTGACACCATAATTCCACACCCTGGCCCAACCACCTCAAATGAAGCCAAAAATACCCCTTCCCCCGTACGTACTAGACCCGCACGGGGTATATTCTACAAAAGAACTACGTACGGCTTGATTCCTGCCCTCGCGGGATACGTAGTTACTCCAGGGTTCCCCATCCTGGCCCAACCATTCAAAAAAAATCTCTCTTCCCCCATGTACGAACCGGATCTGCACGAGGTGTATTCTTCGTCCTCACCGCATGACGTTAAATTGCACGGACTTCAGAGAACTACGTGACGCTTGATTACTTCCCTCCCAGGATAGGTAGTGACGCCAGGGTCCCTCTACCAGAATCAGTCGTCCCGAAACGAAATACAAAAATTCCCTTTTCCCCCATGCACGGACTAACCCTACGCGGGGTGTGCCTCCTTCAGGGAACTACGTGTGGCTTGATCGCTACCCTCATATGATGCGTAGTGACGTCAGGGTTTCCCATCCTGGCCCCGCCATTACCGAATGAGGATTTAAAAAAAATGCCCTCTTCCACTATGTACGGACCAGACCTGCACGGGGCATATTCCTCGTCCTCACCGCAAGACATTAAAAGTGCACAGACATTCTCCACACCGCACGATGTTAAAACTGCACAGACTTCGTCCTCAACGCACGACGTCAAAACTACATGGATTTCGTCCTCACCACATGACGTTAAAACTATACAGACTTTGTCGCGACCCACCCACGATATATGGAGATTCAATACAGAAATACTCTGTGCGCATTTGGATGCATCCCATCCATACATCAAACTCCATGAACTGGATAATTATGGATCATCATAACCATTCACATCCATCGTAAATGGAATGTTATCGACCTGTGGACACCTTTGCATGACTATGCATACCATTCCCTCAGTGGCTCTGCATATTGATATCTCCTATCCCATCTACCAAAGGCAAGATTTCCTCATGCAGTACTCTTCCTAGATTTGTACGCTTACCGGCCTCAGAGCCCCTATACCATATCTCCCGATCCATAAATTTATGGCACAGTGGTTTACAAGTCCATCCCCCCTTTTACATCAAAAGTTTTCCAGGGTATCCCTACCCGGTAAGCCTTTGTATCCTCCCATGGTTCACATGACGACCTGCATCTACAAACATCAAGCCAGGGCTAGGCTACTTTGGCTCAACGTAAAATTATAGTGAAGATGTTTCTTGTATGCTCGGACACCATTATCCCCACGTGCCAAACTCTGTACTGTGAGCACTCTAGAATTTTCATAATCATTCATGGTCTTCATAAGTGGAAGGTCATCGACCCGGGGACACCATTGCATGAATATGCATACCAAGCCCTTAGCGGATCTGCATATTGATTGCCCCTGGCCCGTCTACCAAAGGCAAGATTTCCTTGGGCGGTACCATTCCTAGCACCATATGATTACCGGCCTCCTAGTCCCCACACCACATCTTCTGATCTGAGAATCCTCAGAGTTACACTTTACAACCTCCATCCCCCACCCTTGTTTTGAGTATATCAAAGCATGTTGACTCATTTTTCCTTCAAGTGACTATAGCAATAGTCACCCAATGGTCTGAGCTCTATGACCCCTAAACTAAGAGTACTTCGTCCTTAGCACACGACATTAAACTGCATAGAGTGAAGGTACACCCCCACCTGCAAGATAAATCAGAACATGGAGCTCTCTATGCTTTAATAGAAACCAGGGCCGAATATGCCCGACATGTCGAGATATATTCATACCAAATGACAGACTTTGTGGCTTGGACAATCGTGGATCCTCATTGTAACACCCTGAGATTTTATGAAGAATATTCTTTTAATTTCATTGAAGTCTTGTGTTGTACGCTACACCAAATGGAGATTTCACTACATGAAACCATAACTTGGCTTGCATTACATGCAATCACGACTTTCTTCGATAGCGTGTGTTGTACGCAATATCAGGTTTAACTAAACAATGACATATGGTTATAATATTATTAAAACTAGCCGTTATGAATAGTAATACCCACCTTTTGAAATTTTATAAATTTTATCTTTCCAAATGGAATTCATTTTTGGATTCGGAATATCGAAATTAGCCTAGGGTGAAATTTTGGTATTTCTCTGAAAACATTCAATTTTTGATGAATAGTGAAAACACCGGGTTACTATTTAAAAACCGACTTTTTATTTAAATAATTATTTATTTTATTTAAATTTATTTTAGGTAAAAATTGATACATAATACCTATATATGTTCAATGCAATTAATTGGAGTCATTTTATAATAATTTTAGATATATAAAAATTTTATCGAACATTTCACCGTCTTTTACCCACCTCCTAGGAGAATTTGGAAATTCACATAAAACATAATTTTACCGCTTCTGTGAGTGGAATTTCGAAAATCCGAGAGACACGGTTAATATCAAGGACTAAAATGTGGTTCAATCAGATTAAAATAATTTTTGGTGAATAGTAACTTTTAACTTTTTTATACCGCGGTTAAAAGTATATAGGGTAATTAAGGGTAAAAATGATATTATTATTACCCTAAAACATGTCCTAATACTATTAGACAAGTGTAATTCGACCAAAAACAACCTTAGGAATAAAATATGACCATTTAGGCCCACTTGGATTAGATTAGGACATTTATTATTAATTTATTTAAAGAAGGGTTAAAATAGTTAATATCAATGTTTTATAACGAAATAATTTTTAATATAGAGTTATACATAAGATAAATTAAAATATAAAATTTCATTAGAAAGATAAAAATATTTTCTACATAATGATATTTTATTTGTAATTTTTAGACATTCATTAATTTAATTTATTTATGACACAATGATGATGCAGTAATTATCTTATTAATGAAATATTGACATAATTGATGTTATAAATACCCAAATAAATGTAATTTGAGACTTTTTATGAATTGAAATAATTTTATATGTTAATATGACATGATAGTATTGATTTAATTAACTGTTTGTGAACTAATCATTCTGTTAGGACTTTCACAAAAATCAATTACCAAATAGTGTCAAAATTGACATAAAATAGCTTTTAAAACAAATATTATATTATTAATTGTTATTTTGTTCTTAAAAATCTAAGATTCGGCCAAATAACTTATATAAGGTTATATATATTAATAATAAACAACTTGGGGTTCGTTTGGCTTGTTATATTAAGTTTATTGACTTTATAATTTAAGAAAACAAGAAGACACAGTAAAAGAAAAATTATTTAACTTAAAGTTAAATCTAAATGATAAGGTTAAAATAGAAACCTAAACTTGTCTAAATTATATTGGATGAGAGGATTTCGACCCATCCCCATCTTAGCTTTTAAATAAATCAATTTGGAGCTATTAAAAACCGAATATGACTTTAGAATAAAATAATATTTTTTTGTTTTTCCCAAGGTGCCCCTCTCCTCCCTTATAAAAGGGCACCTCCTCCCTCTCTTCCTCACACCACTTTGAGCCTTCCTGCTCGGCCAACCCCTGAAAAATTATCTTCTACAATTTCCTATAAACACCCTAGAGGTCTTGGCCTTCTTCAAAAACCAATTTTAGTGCCCTAAAAGGAGGTCTCAAAGAGGCGCTTCAAAGAAGAGGTAATGTCCGTTAATGATTCTTTAAACTTTATTTCTTCTTCCACTTCTTGTTCTTTAGTTGTTTCATTATGAAGTAATAACATCAGTATCAATCATATACTGATATGTTATTATAAGTATGAAACAACCCTATTTCACCATCTATCCATCCTACGGAAAACGAAATCACCGCGCGTGCGTACGTACGGAATACCGTCTCTCCGACGTGGTGTAATCTATTTTCCGCCACCACCTTACATGGATGGGTATAATGGTGTAAATAAATAACTATATATCGTTATTATAAATTGATATTGATTCTGTAATGTTATACATACACTTCAATACAATTCCACGATCATGAGAATGATATCATCGCTCGTGCGTACGTACGGACTACCGTCTCCACGAATGCGATGAGATTCATTTTCCATGATAAACCATTCAATAATGATTATAAAGTATATATAATGAATAATAATGAAATATATGACATAATAAATCTAATTTAATTTTTATACATATATATATATATATATATATATATTTCATCTACTTAATTCCATTCAATTCAATTAGGAAACGAAAATAGCGTTCATGCATACGTATAGACTACCGTCTCCATGAACGGTGTATTTCATTCCATTTATCGATCTATTATATATATGTATATTCTGAATATATATTATATATAAATCATGTTTCAAATTCTGGATAAAATTAATCATGATCTAAGTAATCATATGAATAATTACAAGTTAAAACACGAACGACAAATGAAACGATTTTACCCAAAACACTACTTTAACATGAATTTATAAAAGAACGGGTAATACAAGGTCATAAGTGAACCATATATGATATAATAACAATGAATATGATTTGGTAATAAGTTAATTACATTATTTAAATCATTATACATGAGTTTTGGATACGTACAGAGCATATCGGACCTAAGGTAAGGGATAATTATTCCAATCTCATTCTTATCCGAGATTGTTTATTTGTAAATATTTACTGGGGTTATGTTTATTATCCATGTCCATATGTTCTCAAAATGTTTTCATAAAATGTTTAATTTTCATCCATGTATCTTTAAATTCATTCTTACCCTTTTTTTAATTTTACCACATCGTATGGATGGAATATTTCTTTTGTTTACCTTAAGAGGTACTTTTTGACTTTTTAGACAAAAGTACGAGAATAATGTTATTTTTAACTTATAAGGCGTGAATGGATTTTTAAGGTTTCATAATACCACATTTTCACGAAACTTACTCTACAAGATTTTATGACTATTTTCAACAAAATATTTTTCTTTTAAGATTTCATGGAATTTTGTGAAAAGAAAATGATTTTGATGAAGAAAGGATATTTTCCTCCATAAATCATTTCAAGTGTTTTATCAAAATCATTTTCCATCTAAGATAACATTATTTCATATGTGTATGTTTCATGTATAATGTCTTTAGGATTTAACTGGTTTCACATTTATTATGATGAAATATCCATTTGTTTTATATGGATTATGTGATGATGGGATGATGTTTATGAAACCCATTTTATTCTTTGGGTTATGATGAATGTTTTAAGTTTATTTTGTGGCACAAGTAAGAATGATTTCATTATGAGATGGGTGGGAACTATATCTCCCTCCAATGAATTTGGGTAAAGATTTATATCTCATGAGATATACATGGCTGGAACGGCAAGTTAAACCGGTTCAGCAATACAGGAGTGGAACGAGGAGTGAACTCAATTCCGAAAGGGACTTTGTCCACTAAGATGGTCTTGGCAGCAATGCCTTGGCTTCTATAGAAATCATATCATGTTTTTGATGGTTTCCACAATTAAATGTTTTATTCCCATGCTAATTTATCATGATTAATGTTTCTTCTTGATCTATTCCTTATGTACTTCCATGTTTTATGTCTTTTCTCAAGATTTTGATGTTTAGATTTTATGCTCATGTTTTTTTACATTAAAATGTCTAAGGATTGTTTTATGTTCTCTATGCTTACCCTTACTGATCATTTGAGCTCACCCCTTTTATGTTTTATTTTCCCCAGGATATAAATAACGGTTTTAGGTATGAAAAAAAGGGAAGATCTTTATGGGAGATGTTGAAGATCTTTCACCACGATTAGAAGATTATATTTCGAGTTTCCAAAGACACTAAACTATTATGGTCCTTGTGTGTCTGTTTTTTTATGTACTAATTATTCCAAAAAATTAATGTAATGTCCATGTACATCAAGATTTGGGTCTCTACTGTTGGTATCAAAGGAAAGGTTTAGTCATCCTTTGGAAACTAGGATGCAAAAACGTTAGTGAGATCCTTAGATATATTTCTAAGGTATGTCTAGGGATGTCCCTAAGGATAAGTATACGTATAGGATATACTCTTAGAACTATGGTAAAGATCTTAGAATTTAACCTAAGATTCTAGATATTGAGGGTATTCCCCCATTACTGTTTTGTTTTCCCTAGCATGATTTTTTCCTCTCACACTATTCCTTTTGAGTTTTAGAAAATGGCTGGAAACAAGAAGATTCACGATAATGGAGGATATGACAGACAATGGAATGATATTCTTCATGAGCAACCAAATGAAATGGGATTTGGAAGTCCAAACATTGTTATTATGCCTAATCATAAATCTCATAATATGATCAATAATCTCAACTTTGGTAAGTTTCCTAAATCAGATAATAAGAGAAAGATGGAGTTACATGATGATCGTAGAGGAAATAAAGATCAATTTCCCCTATGTAAATCATGTGGGAAGAGGCATCAAGGAGAATGTTTCAAAGGAACTGGAAGATGCTTTGGGTGTGGAAAAGAAGGACACAAAGCCAGTAAGTGCAAATGAAAAGGTTCAGTTAACCCCATGGATGAGGATAATGGTATTGCTATGACATCAACAATGGTTAAATGTTTGAAATGTTGAATGTACAGGCATTATGCAAACCAATTCCCTAAGGTAAAGTCTCATGAAGAGAATCAGTATAGTCGTATGGGTAGTATTTATGTTGATGATGATGAAGAGACTACAAATGATATGTGAGATGAAAGAATTATTGAAGCTCAGTCAATGGTTTAAGAAGGTAGTGGAATGATTACATGTTTATCAAGTGTAATGTTGTATAAGTAATCTCATTGTACTATGGAATACAGAGACATCTAAGGATTGTTACACTGTTGTCTTGCCTTATGTTTTGAAGTGTATGATGAATCGTACCAGTAACCATGATAGGTTATTCAGATATTTTGGGAAAGTAGATGATATGTGCATAATGAAGGGATAATAAAATAATGAGATGTTTGATTGTATTCATGAGCTCATGACGGATATAAGGACTAAGTGATATTATTGTTTGATTATATAGATTTTTTGGGATTTTGGTATGAGGAAAGAGTTACATTTTGACAGTATTTATGTTTTCACTAAGGTTATATGGTAATTAATGTTTCAAGCGAATATATGACTAAGGTATTCTTGTGTTTGTAATGAAACCAACAAGATATATCTTATTATATATGTGAGATAAATGCTTGTATTCACATTCTTGGTAGATAACCTTTTTAGTAATTGTTTTCTTTATACTATGAGCTTGGACCAAAGTATATTAGATGAGCATAATGATTAGAATGAATTATATTGGACATAAGTTAGTATTGTTTAAGTCTAGAACTTTATTTGATATTATTTCTAGAATGTTATAATAGTGTAGTTTTAGAAAAAGGACAACCTCCAGGATGGGTGATGGCCCATCATGTCAGACAAAGCTGTGGGAATCGAACCCACAAATGAAGTGTGACTGGCCTTTATCGCCTACCACTGGCCTACAGGAAGTCCCTGGTTAGTAGAAACTAGTTTTATTTTATTAAGCGGTATGATATATGAATTATAAGTTCATTTTTGGAATCGTATATGATTAACCTTACCATAGATGGACTTATGTATATTTGATAACTTTTTCTATCCTTTTGTTTGAGACAGATGGAATGACCCATCATTCTATCACATGATCTGCTAACACTTCACGAATGACAAATTCAACTTCATTTCATTAAGAGATGAAGTGGAAATTGTCCAAAGAATGACCAACGGTGAGACTATACCAAAATCACGAAAGTATTTATTCTAATTCCAATTTCATCAACTTTAGGGAAATGATCTTGGAAAACAAAAATGTTTTCCTAGTGTCCTTATTTCTGATGAATCAGATGGTACCTTAGATCATCACAAATCTATGGCTTTGTGATTGATGTCTTTTTCAAAGCCATGTTCTCTACCACTCTCCATCAGAACTTGATGGTTAGATTTTTCTTCTATATCCATATTTTCACCTATGTTCTACTATATGGAAACCCAGTGATGAGTTTCTTTGTGTAATCATTACATTTCATACTTTAGTTTTTAAAATTATGTTTTATTATTCCTTTTTACGATGTGGGTTTCTATGAATAGTAAACGATTTATAACCCCAGTGAATTTCGAGGGCGAAATTCATTTTGAGGGGGGTAGAATGTAACACCTCAAAATTTTATGAAGAATATTCTTTTAATTTCGTTGATGTCTTGTGTTGTACACTACACCAAAGGGAGATTTCACTACACACAACCTTGACTTGGCTTGCATTAAATGCAATCGCTACTTTCCTCGATAGCGTGTGTTATACGCAATATCAGGTTTCACTAAAAAATGATATGTGGTTATAATATTATTAAAACTAGCCGTTATGAATAGTAATACCCACTTTCTGAAATTTTATAAATTTTATCTATCAAAATGGACTTCATTTTTGGATTCATAATATTGAAATTAGCCTAGGGGGATATTTTTTGTATTTTTCTTAAAACATTCAATTTTTGATGAATAGTGAAAACACTGGGTTACTATTTAAAAACCAACTTTTTATTTAAATAATTATTTATTTTATTTAAATTTATTTTAGGTCAAAATTTATACATAATACCTATATAAGTTCAATGCAATTCATTTGAGTCATTTTATAATAATTTTAGAAATATAAAAATGTTATCGAACTTTTCACCGTCTTTTACCCACATCCTAGGAGAATTTGGAAATTCACATAAAACATTATTTTACCGCTTCTGTGGGTGGAATTTCGAAAATCTGAGAGACACGGTTAATATCAAGGACTAAAATGTGGTTCAATGAGTTGAAAATAATTTTTGATGAATAGTAACTTGTAACTTTTTTTACCACGGTTAAAAGTAACTAGGGTAATTAAGGTTACAAATGATATTATTATTACCCTAACACATGTCCTAATTCTATTGGAAAAGTTTTATTCGACCAAAAACAACCTTAGGAATTAAATATGACCATTTAGGCCCACTTGGATTAGATTAGGACATTTATTATTAATTTATTTAAAGAAGGGTTAAAATAGTTAAAATAAATGTTTAATAACTAAATTATTTTTAATATAGGATTATACATAAGATAAATTAGACTATAAATATTCATTATAAAGATAAAAATATTTCATACCTAATGATATTTTATTTGTAATTTTTAGACATTATATAATTTAATTTATTTATGACACAATGATGATGTAGTAATTATCTTATTAATTAAATATTGACATAATTGATGTCATAAATACCCAAATAAATGTAATTTGAGACTTGTTATGAATTACAATAATTTTATATGTTAATATGATATGTTAGAATTTATTTAATTAAATTATTTCGAAGTAAACTTTCAGTAATGATTGTCATAAAAATCAATTACAAAATAGTGTCAAAATTGACATAAAATAGTTTTTAAAACAAATATTATATTATTAATTGTTATTTTATTCCTAAAAATATAAGGTTCTGCCAAATGACTTAGATAAGGTTATATATATTAATAATAAACAACTTGGGGTTCGTTTGGCATGTTATTTTATGTTTATTAACCTTATAGTGTAAGAAAACATGAAGACATGGTAAAAGAAAAATTATTTAACTTAAAGTTAAATCTAAATGAAAAGGTTAAAATAGAAACCTAAACTTGTCTAAATTATATTGGATGAAATAATTTCGACTCATACCCACCTTAGATTATAAATAAATCAATTTGGAGCTATTAAAAACTGAATATGACTTTATAATAAAATAATAGTTTTAGTTTTTCCCAAGGTGCCCCTCTCCTCCCTTATAAAAGGGAACCTCTTCCCTCTCTTCCTCACACCACCTTGAGCCTTAAATCTCGGCCAACCCCTTCCAAATTCTCTTCTACACTTCCCTAGAAACATCCTAGAGGTCCTGGTCTTCTTCAAAGACCAATTTTAGTGCCCTAATAGGAGGTCTCAAAGAGGGGCTTCAAAGAAGAGGTAATGTACGTTAACGATTCTTTCAACTTTATTTCTTCTTCCACTTCTTATTCATTAGTTGTTTCATTATGAAGTAATAAAATCATTATCAATAATATATTGATATGTTATTATATGTATGAAACAACCCTGTTTCACAATCTATCCATCCTATGGAAAATGAAATCACCGCGTATGCGTACGTACGGAATACTGACTCCACACAGTGGTGTAATCTATTTTCCGCCACCACCATACATGGATGGGTATAATGGTGTAAATAAATAACTATATATGGTTATTTTAAAGTGATATTGATTCTGTAATATTATACATACACTTCAATACAATTCCACGATCATGGGAATGATATCATCGCTCGTGCGTACGTACGGACTACCGTCTCCACGAATGCGATGAGATTCATTTTCCATGATTAACCATACATGAATGATTATAAAGTATATATAATGAATAATAATTAAATATATGACATAATGAAGCTACTGGATTTATGTATATATGTATATATCATCTACTTAATTCCATTCAATTCAATAAGGAAACGAAAACAGCGTTCATGCGTTCGTACGGACTACCGTCTCCATGAACGATGTATTTTGTTCCATTTATCGATCTATTATATATATGTATATTCTTAATATATATTATATATAAATCTTGTTTTACATTCTGGATGTAAGTAATCCTGATCTAATTAATTGTATGAATAATTACAAGTTAAAACACGAACGACAAGTGAAGCGATGTTACCCAAAATGCTACTTTAACATGAATTTACAAAAGAACGGGTAATATAAAGTCATAAGTGAACCATATATGATATAATAATAATGAATATGACTCTGTAATAAGTCAATGACATTATTTAAATCATTATACATGAGGTTTGGATACGTATGAAGCATATCAGACCTAAGGTAAGGAATAATTATTCCAATCTCATTATTATCCGAGATTGTTTATTCGTAAGTATTTACTGGGGTTATGTTTATTATCAATGTCCATATGTTCTCAAAATTTTTTCATAAAATTTTTACTTTTATTCCATGTTTGTTTAAAGTCATTCTTACCTTTTTTTTTAATTTTACCACATCATATGGAAGGAATATTTCCTTTGTTTACCATACGAGGTACTTTTTGACATTTCCGACAAAAGTACGAGAAGAATGTTATTTTTAACTTATATGGAGTGAATGGATTTGTACTGTTTCATAATGCCTCATTTTCATGAATCTTACTCTACAAGATATTATGACTATTTTCAAAAAAAAATACTTTTCTTTTAAAATTGCATGGAATTTTGTGAAAAGAAAATGATTTTGAAGAATAAAGGATATTTTCCTCAAGAATTCATTTCAAGTGTTTTATGCAAACCATTTTCCATCGAAGATGAAATTATTTCATATTTGTATGTTTCATGTATAATGTCTCTAAGATTTACATGGTTTCACATTTCTTATGTTGAAATATCCATTTGTTTTATATGGATTATGTGATGATGGGATTATGTTTGTGAAACCCATTTTATTCTTTGGGTTATGATGAATATTTTAAGTTTATTTTGTGGCACAAGTAAGAATTATTTCATTATGATATGGGTGGGACCTATATCTCCCTCCAATGCATTGGGTAAAGATTTATATCTCATGAGATATACATGGCTGGAACGGAAAGTTAAATCGGTTCAGCAATACAATAGTGGAACAAGGAGTGGACTCGATTTAGAAAGGGACTTTGTCCACTAAGATGGTCTTGGCAGCAATGCCTTGGCTACTATAGAAATCATATCATGTCCATAATGGTTTCCACAATTAAATGTTTTATTCCCATTCTAATTTATCATGATTAATGTTTCTTCTTGATCTATGCCTTACGTACTTCCATATTTTATGTCATTGCTCAATATTTTGATGTTTAGATTTTATGCTCATGTTTATTTTACATTCAAATGTATAAGGATTGTTTTATGATCTCTATTCTTACCCTTAATGAGCATTTGAGCTCACCCCTTTTATGTTTTCTTTTCCCTAGGATGTAAGGAAAGGTTTTAGGTAAGAAAAAAGGGGATGATCTTTTTGGGAAATGTTGAAGATCATTCACCTTGATTAGAAGATTATATTCTGAGTTTCAAAAGACACTAAACTATTACGGTCCTTGTGCGTGTGTTTTTGTTATGTATTAATTATTCAGAAAAAGTAATGTAATGTCCATGTACGTCATGATTTGGGTCTCTACACTCATAATCATTCATGTCCATCGGAAGTGGAAGGTCATCGACCCAGGGAAACCTCAGAGCCCCCACACCACATCTCCTGATCTAGGAAACCTCAGAGTTACAGTTTACATCCTCCACCCCCACCCTTGGTCAGAGTAAATCAATGCATGTTAACTCAATTATCCTTTGAGTGACTGTAGAAATAGTCAACCAACAGTCCGAGTTCTATGACTGCTAAACTAAGAGTGCTTTGTTATTACCACACATCGTTAAACTACATGGATTAATGGTACACCCCCACCCGCAATATAAATCAGCGTAGGGAGCTCTCAAAGCTTTAACAACAATCATGGCTAAATATGCTAGACATGTCCAGATATTTTCTTACCAAATGACAGACTTCGTGGCCCGGACAATCGCAGATCCTCATAATCATTCATGGCCATAGGATGTGTAAGGTCATCAACCCGGGGACACCATTGAATGACTATGCATACCATGCCCTAATCGGCTCAATATATTGATAGCCCCTGGCCCGTCTACCAGGGGCAAGATTTCCTCAGGCGATACTCTTCCTAGCTCTGTACGATTACCATCATCAGAGCCCCCATATGATTTCTCATGATCCATGAAGCCCCGGAACCACGATTTACACCATCAACCCATTTTCCCCATCTTCATCATTCCGAGATATTCAATCCTAGTTAAATTATGATCAAGAGTTTCATTTGAAACTACATCCTTACCACATGACATTGAACTACAAGAAATATCTTGGCCACTTGGCATAAAACTGCAAAAACCAAGCATTAAACATCCAGAGAAATGCCTCAAATTAAAATCATTTTCACTGGACTTAAAAATGCACCCATCTTCGCTGCATGATGTTAAACTACACATCATCCTTTAATAATGCTCCACATCTTTATTGCATGATGTTAAACTACGCGGAACATCTTGTCCACTTGGCATAAAACTGCAAAGACAAAGCATTAAACATCCAGAGAAATGCATCCAACTTCAAGAATTTTCACTGGTTTTAAAAATTCCCCATCCTTACTGCATAACGTCAAACTACACAATATCCTTTAATAATGTTCCACATCCTTACCACATGACGTTAAACTGCACGGAACATCTTGGCCGCTTGGCATAAAGCTACAAAGACCAAGCATTAAACATCCAGGGAAATGCCTCCAACTACAAGTGTTTTCACTGGTTTAAAAATGCATCCCATCCTCGCTACATGACGTTAAACTTCACAACACCCTTTAACAATGCTCCGCGTCTTTACTTCATGACGTTAAACTACACGGAAGTCATCTTTGCCACATGATGTTAAAATGCATGATCAAACATGTCATGGGTTCAGTAAGGAACAAAGGCTTTTCTCGGTCCCTCAGTGCACAGGTCAGACCTTCACAATCCACCATCTCAGACCAGCGTAAGAAGGAATGACTTCACCCATTCTCGGGAAATGTTTATGAGATTTTTCTACCGTATCCAGGAACCCTCTCCTCATAAAACTATACTATGTACTCAGAAAAATACGAACTCTCATAAACCACCCCAGGTAGTCCTAAATCACAAACATCCTTGAAGTTGTCTGGCTATCATGAGAATTCAATCACTGACCTAAGGATGCATTAACATGACTATGCATACCATTCCCTCAGCGGCTTTGCATATTGATCGCCCCTGGCTCGTCTACCAAAGGCAAGATTTCTTTAGGAACTTCTTCTCTCCATGCGCCTCATGGCCCCTGAGCCGCCATGTCCAATCCAAGATTCGGAAACCCTCTAAGATATAGTTTACCAGCCTCTTTCACTACCCTATATAAGTATGGTGGAACGTCTCTGACGAGATTACCGAGAAACAGGAGAAGCTGCTCCATTTTAGATAATGTCCCAGCTGCATGACTTTAAACTATTCCAAGATCCAACCATCCTTTACTCTAGATAAATGCGTAGGATAGGGAACCTGAGTCCACACTCATAATTGATACATATGTTCTAAAAACCTTTCAGACATCACACACCCTTTCCGAGCCACCCCCGGTAGTTTTCAAAATTCTCCAAGCCACCTATGGTGGTTTCTATAAGCCGCACTTCAATGAAGTCCTATGGCCATCAGAAATGGAGATCCATTGACTTAAGGACACCTTTACAAGACTATATATACCATTCCCTTAGCGGCTCTACATATTGATCTCCCCTGGCCCATCTACCAAAGGAAATATTTCCTTAGGCGATGCTCTTCCCACCTCTGCACGACGATACGGCTACCATGCCTTGAGACATGCCATGCATGTCGCTTGAATCTAAACATGTTCCCCCACATGCGTCTGAAGGATTTCGAGACATATTTTAATCAAGAAAACCTCATTACGTCCCTATCCCCACCATATCTGGTCAAAGTTGTTCTACCTATAACATTAGTAATGATAGTCTTGTCGGAGGGACTTTAAACCGCTCACCAAAAGAGGCACAAAGCCTGTTAGGCCAAAAACCCAAAAAGGGAGACCTAAGAAAAAGTCGGGCCATACCCGCTGGGTCCACATGAATTGGGCCCAGGAAAAATTAGGTTATTAAAAGAAAAGGCAAAAAGTTTGTAGGGTATTTCTACAAAACCCTACCTATAGTCAAACTATGCTCGATGGATCACATGGGCCAGGAAAAAGTTAGAGTTTGTTTCTATTTTCAGGAATTTTGATTAATTTTGATTTAGTGAGATGTTATTTCCGTAACAATTGTTCTAATAACAATCAAATTTTAAAGCAGGGAAAGATTGACAAAGATAGTATTCTGTTTGAACAAGAAGGGAGGACGTCCACAAGGTGGGACCTCTCCCTCATAGCAACAAAAGAGGGGGGATAAGAAAAACAGAGTGTACGACAATGGCTCTGACAATCATAAAGGTGCTTGGATTGCTCCCTCCATCAGACCAGAAACTGTGCAGTGGAGGTTGTTGCGAGTCTGCTCCAGTGCGGCCTTCTTCCTTTCCTCAACCTCAGCCACCAAAAGAGTGTGCCCCACTTTTGTTTGGAGATCGTTGATCCATTTCCTAGTGGATTCAAGGAAACCAGTCAAAACTGACAACTGATCCCTCAGAATCGCTGCCCGTACATCACATTCATGCAGCTCAGTAGATAGGGTGGTCTCCTGATATCGATAGCTTTCCTCCTCTACTATCAGCTGATGGATCATTATCATAGCTTCCTCCAAGTCTCAGGTCCCGTAATGAGAGACATCGAAGTGAGAAAGTTTGTGTTCATTAATGGAAACTTCTTCATGGTCTTTTACAACCTAGAAAGCGAGAAAATGAAACTGTCGATAGTCAATTCCACCTGACCCCAAACCTAGGGAAGAGTTGTCGGAGAATCAGTTTTTATTGCCATCTTGGCCAGAGGAGTTTTGGAAACAATCTCACAAATCTAGGGCCAGGCCCACCAGCGCATTGCTCGGTTGTCCGCCATGACACGAGGATATTTGGTATCCTCGCTAGATAGTACGGGAATGAATTCTGGCATTGCGATCAGTGCAGACATGTGCACACTAGAAGAGGGTTATGAAGCAGGACGGTCTAAAGCTTCTAACCCTGGTTCAGGCTTGGGAATAATTTTTCTAAGTTCGGTATCGGCTGGAAAAACATCGGGAATTGTCTCGCTGGGACACGAAGCCACATGGTCATCCTCAACCACGTCTAAGAGGGTTGGAACCATCTAAACTTTAGCCGCAGGGAGAATGGGAGAGGAAAATCCACTAAGTCACTTTGACTGACGAGCCATCAGCCAGTCCTCCCACAGAGCTGATGGGGAAGGTGCGGTAGCCACAACTACTGCGATGACTCCTGATTTGGGAACCTTCCGGATAGCCTTCCCCAGGATCCCATCAGGATAATTTTTTACCCACATTCTTGTGTACTCTAAGGATTGGTTGGTAGCCACAACTATTCCAGGAAAGGGAATGCTTGTGTCAGATCCCTCTCATGTCAGCATAAACCACAATTGGCAGAGGGTGGCCGGGTGCAGTCCTTGAACCTGAGGAGGGGGAAGGGAAACATGGAGTTTCACACAACCAAACTGACGGGAAAACGGTCGGGGGCATACAACCCGCACAGAGAAACCCCGTCAATCCCTGTGGACAGAAACCCATCCTACAGTGAAATAATGTAAGAACGCTCCTTCAAGCTCCCCATGCAGTTGTCAACCACAACACCAGAAGGGGTGGGGTAGAAAGAAGAAGCAAACTGAGAGAAGTCACTCAGAAGCTTGATGAATTCATAATAACTAAGGCACTTCAAGCAAACCCCAGCTATATCGAGAAAGGTAGGTCAAAAGGTAGAAAGCGGGATGACTGTGTTATGACAATACTAATAACAGTAGCAATGATTCACTATCCAGCCGTATAAGAATTTAAATGGACCACTCAATCAGTAGGGTGACCCGCCCTTCTGCACGTGGTTAAGCAGTTCGTAAATATGAGCCAAAGTGGGCACGACCAAATTGACTAGGTGGCCCTCTACAAACTTGACTGCCGTCATCATGGTGTAAGACCTGACGCCTGGGTTAATATCCCGAGAAGGGAATAGCCACCCGCTCAAAAAAATAGCAAACAGACATGCCAACCTATGCATAGGCGGCACATTGGGGCACACCTCGTAACCCAATGAAAGGTAGTCGCCCGCTTCCAGAACCTCCCAGTAAAAACCTGGTATGGTTTGTGACTGTTGAGAATGATGAGTCCTGGGGTGATTGATCTTCGGCATAGGACCAGTAGTGTTCAAAAATTACCCTATCCATGTGATATGGGGAATAAGAGACCGGGCACGCAAGGACTTACCCAGTGACTGATCTTCCATAACCAGCAGATCCCTCACCAACAAAGGCACTTGTTTGACATCGTCCCCTGCATCAAGAGTGGGAAGAAACACTTCATACATCTCACCAATGATTGGAAGCCCTCCCAATTGGTAGATGTCCAATAAACTAATGTCAACTTCGCCATGGGAAAGGTGGAAAGTATTAGTTCATGAACACTATCAACTGAGCACGTCAAGCAGGATCAAAGATGGTGGGTAAACAACAAACTGGGAGGCCCACACTATGGAGTATAGATTGACTGCTTCTAGTGACTCAGGAGATTCCCAACAATGATGTTGGACCCAGAAGGCCCAAGCCTAGTCATTTGAGAAAATACCACCAGACCGAAGATCCCACCTAGAAATCCTCCCCATGTCAGGGTCCACTCGAGAATGGTTGATTATGGAGGGTTACTATTGAGGAAAACTTCTTGAGAGAAGTCCTGTGGGTACTGATTGCTTTGGGTCCAGACAGAGCCTCTCAAAATAAAACTGTCTTTCATATATGGATCAGATATTATCTCCCCCAATTGGGCGAGGTCCGCCTTAATACACTTCGGCGGCGCTTCCAAGAAAGGTGACGGAAGAACTGAGAAGGTACGGGGGATAGGGATGTAGTATTCAATACTGAAGCCATAAAGTGGATTCTGATTCAATAGTGGATATCCTTGGAGCTCATGAGAGCACAGGTCCTTCAAGAAACCATCGTCAGGAATGATGGACCGACTAGGGTCCTCTTAGATGCTCTCTGCTCTACGAATCATAGCTAGACGTCTCCCTGAACCAATCAGAATAGGCTCGGCAGCAGGCCATGGTGCGGGGCGAGGGGGAACCATATTTTCTCCCTGAATTATAAAAACCAGGAAAATGGTTGGTCCGTAATAATAAAAAACTAGACAAAAATACCATGCAAGTGGCGAAGTAGTCAAGAACACTCTTGACGAGGCCTGCATCAGGCCTCAAAATGTGGTTCACGATGACTGCATCCTAGGAACCAACCCTCTGCAGAAGAGGTCCGTGGTCCTATGGCCCACTGAGCGTTGGCCAGAAAACCGCAAACCAGGTTGCTCCGCAGAATCTTAATCATGGATTTAAATACTTAAGATTCAGAAGACTTATTAAATTTTCAATGTCTGGAAGGTTTTATACCGAGGACCATCAATACCGAGGAGATAGTTCCTACATGGACCGTCGTGACTTACTTTTTAATTAATTAGAAGTGTTAGTTCATGGCAGGGATATTGGTCTGCGGGTGAAGGTGACCGTGAATGAGGAACGGTTCACGGAAGTGGCAGCTGGTTTGTAGACGAGGGGTTTCGTGAAGGAATAAGTATGTGGAGACAAAATAGGAAGAGATCTCTGGTTTTACAAAGATTCTGGTAAAAGACAAAGTAAGGGACCCCATATTTATAGTCGTGGTCCCCTACAGGGTCCACTCCCCTACCGCAATCCATCTAAGTTTTAGGACCACTCTACATCGGAATGGCCTCCGCTTCATTCTGATCGGACCCCATTCCGATGGGGGGCGGGGGGGGGTGTTGGTAGGGTCTCGAAAAATACACAAAGGAGAATGAGAATCCCCTTTAATCCAAGGGATATTCTACCCAATTTCCCCCTAAATAATTCAGGAAAAGTGTGGAGAATATGCAAAGTATGGCACAAGCTGAACCGGTCTGCAGACCGGTTCAATAATAACGGTGCACGGCTGGTTCTGTGAAGCACCCCCCTCCAAGGACTGCTGTCATTTGCAGAACAGAGGTGGGGATCCACCACAGGCGCGATGGAGGATGGGCACCAAGCCAGTCCACCATCATGAACCACCCCTGCAGCAGACCGCGTCGACCGGCCTGAACAGCATCCGCTGTCATTCGTGGAATAGAGGCGGAAGCCCTCCATGGGCGCGAAGTAGGATGGGCGCCAACCTGGTTCACCAACACGAACCACCCCAGCTACGGACCGTGTCGACCGGCCCGGACCACATCCGTTGTCGTTCGTGGAATGGAGGCAGAACCCTGCGCAACGACGAGGCACTCCCCGAGCTAGTTTGGTTTGTGGGGGAGATGTGTTCAATGCCCACCGCGGGTTGCGGATTGACCAAGTCATCCATAAACCGGGTTTCCTATCACGGGCCTCCGCAAATTGTGTCGAATGACCACAAATACATATATTTCCCACTCTATAAAATTCGATCGAGTGAGAGGAGGAAAAGGGGGAATTGGGAGAGAGGCAATTGGAGATCGATTCAATTCAGGTGGAATGATTTCAAAGGAAAGAGCTTAGGATTTCACAAACAGTGAAGTTCCAGTTCGTGAACTAGAATATGTATGAAGATGGAAGTGAATTAATAAGGAACCGAAAACGAATAAAAACTTGGTGAACCAAAAACATAAAATAACAAAGAAGAAAAGACCGCGAACCATGGCCCCTCCACAGATTTACTCCCCATAGACTAGGGAGTTTATGCACCTTTTCTGATCTGTCGCACCGTGTAGTACCCTCCTACGTGGGGAAAGCCCCGACCGATGAACCCCTGACAGATATCGCCTTCGTCCGCTGCTGCTCGCATGGTCCCCTCTGTGTACCAACCTGGTACACCGGCCGAATCCGAAGCAGCGTACCAACCTAGTTCGCGCGATTCCCACCAAGACGCAAAACACCCTGGTTCACGGAATTCCCACCAGTCTGCGGACCACCCTAGTTCACAGACAGCCTCTCTAGCCGCGTAGCACCTCCCTACACGAAGGGCACCACCACTCATACACCTATGTGGCCATCCAGATCCTTCGGAGTTCTCATTCCCCAAGACAGATAAAATCTTTCCAATCTGTCCTGATCCTCCGCAACCCCCTCATTGGCCCATTCATCAGCCTCGAGCTAAGGCCTCCACCAGAGCCACCAAACCCATGTGATGTAACCTTGGGGAGCATCAGCATGCCGTATTGAGTTCACATACCCATGGTAAGAAAGGGAGAAAGGGTTCCTCCGGCCCTTGTGCAGATTTATGAAGAATTCTTGGGTTTACATTCCTACGGTAATGCGGAGTTCGATCCCAGGAGTCCCCTTTCTTCCCCTCCACTTGTTTGGACTGAGGCACTTCTCCCCTCCCCGGGGCATGGCGGACTACCCATTAGAAAGAAGCCCCCGTGAACCTCCGTACTTCCCCAAAACCATGGACAAAGAAGGGCATAATGGGGAAGGGTGCTGCTCTATTCTTCTTTGGGGCCAAGTCCCTCTCCCGCTGTGCTTTTTCACCATGGGAATCCATCTCGGAGTAAGACCCGACTGTTTGGGCTGCCCCATGCATAAGTCCCACTCCACTTCCCCCAGACTCACCTTTGCGACATGATCGTCTGGTCTCTACTGCCTCTTTTTTATCGCACCGAGCATGACTCACGTGGGATTAGAGTAAGAATCGACCATGAAATCCTCTCCAGGGCTGTCGCAGATTTTAAGTCTGATGCCCACCCGAATTATGTGGACTTTGATCCTTGTATCCTACGTAGGGTGCATAGGAAGCCTCCCCAAGGTTCAAGCCCGATCACCATCAGACCCCCAGGTCCACATTCAGGTCGGTTCTCCAACTCCACCATTCGAACTACGTAGACTTTGATCCCTTTCTCCTAGGCAGGGTACGTAAGAAGCCTCCCGGAGGTTCAAGCCCAACACCCGGTCAATCCGACAATCTTTACATTAGTTTACCGCACCAACTGTGGGCAGCTTAGAGTGCAGGCCCTATACCACACTAAACTACGTGGATTCTGATTCCTATCATGAGGATACATAGGAATCCCGTATCACAGGTTTGATCCAGATGCTCAAGTTGTTATCTGTCCCCCTGGATGACAATAAACTCCAGAGTGCATGGTTACGAGGCTTTAAATCAGTATCGTCTCAGTTATTACAGACTCCTAGGGGTCATTAATCCAATGAGGGGTGGTATATCTCGGGTATAAATGATTCTTAACCCCTGCATCCAGCTGACCATTGCCAACCATGAGTAATCCATGGATACAATTATTGGGTATAAACCAATGATTCACGAACATATGAATACGTCTTAAATATATAAGAGAGTCCTAGAATATGAAATAATTCCCCCAAAATGGTGCGATGAGCCCGAATTCCCATCCTCTCGACCAATGTGAGTTCTTAAGCATTGCTGCTCAAACCACCCAGCGAACTCCTGCCTTTAGAAAGTCGGTCCACACATTGATGGATATGGAACCGTTGGGCTTTTCAAGGAGAAAACGGTGCACCCAATATGAGTGATTAAGTAGGACCCAACCTTCTCTAATAAAACATTGGGTAGAGCACGTTTCTCCCCCACAACCCCGTCGTGCGCCGCGAGACAATGAAAAGTAGTGTTTCCACTTTAATCAATTTCTACCGAAAAATCATTTTTCTCTCCACAAAATTCAGAATTATTCTGTTTATCTACATCATATATGGTTCCAAAAATTTACATATACATCATATGTGATATCATTTTAATAAAGAAAACTCTGGTACAATAACCATAACATCGTGTAGGCCAGTGGTAGGTGATCCACCCATATCTCCCTTTAGATGATTGTTCATGTCTCACAACCTTCCCAGATATGAAGGGTTATCTCCCAACCAGTAGGATTTCCTTTTTCTAAAACTATATTACTCTAAAATTAGGAAAATAAACATAATATATATAACATTAATGAATTTTTTACCTGAAACATTAGTATCCAATTTCCATTCCAAACTTCAAACTCATCCAAAATGACTATTTCCTAATATATAGTGAAAAAATATATAAGGAAGTTCACTAAATATCCAAAAAAAATTTAATATCAGGTTTTCTCCAAAAAACATAATTCCGATTTTCTATCACACACCAACATATATGAATATCCGGATCAGATTAAATACTTAATGAAAACCTGCATGCCTATAAATCCATAATAATAATTACTTTAGTGAAATACTTATTGAATTCATTATTATTATGACCAATACATAATTGATAAAATACTAAAATGTAATAATTATTTAATACATGAATCATTATTACCCATTTGTGGATGTATCATAATATTTATCATGATCTATTATCTACTTTTGAGATGTATTATTTTGATTCTTGGGAAATTCTCTTACGCAGTGACCCTTGTCCTTACAGTTGAAGCATTGAAAATTTGAAAATTATTTCCTTCCCTTATAATCATGTGAATGGTGGCCTTTTTCTCCACACTTGAAGAAAAGAAAATTTCATATTAAGCATGTAACATGGTTTCTACATAAATAATTATAACATTTAGAAAAATAATTCTTTCATGTCTTCTCGTTATCTAAAATTTTCCATGTCATTCTCTTATTACTATGTTTCCTTAAAAATTAATAATACATCGTATCTTCTTTCACAATCTTATTAGAAAAAAATTATTATTTCCTCAAAAGTGAAAATTTTTGTAGATCTGTTCTCTTTGAAATATATTCATAATTCTTGAAAATATCTTATCATCTTTATTCTTTAAATCAACTGCATTTTTGAGGTTTCCATTCCATCCTCTAAGAGCCTTTATTTAATAGTGGCATACACATGATTATGTAAGGAATCATAATTCATAATTTCAAAACAAGTAAAACTATTATAATAACTTAAAAATTTTAATCATTGAGAATCTTATAATCATAAACATATTTTATTTGGGGATATAATTACTATTAAATTTTTCATTATGACTTTTATTGAAAATGTGAGTTATGATAGGCATATCCCCAGAGGGTTTCAAACCAGGTGTGTAGTAATGCAAATTGTCATATACTAGGTTACACCAAGTCAATCCTAATGCACCATGTTAGGGTTGTTACTTCTATGTACATCGGTTCCAAAACCGCATCCACTTGTAGTATATAGAAATCAATTTATTTCTAGGAATACCGACATAATCTATACCATAAAAAACATTCTATGACGATTTTTTATATTTATCCTCATAGCCTATATTATGGATATGTTACCTAATAATTGTTTTCTAAAAATATTGTTTCTATGGTTTTACTAGAAATCCACGGATGCCAACTATAACGCCCTGAACCAGAAGCCTCTAGACACTTCATTAATTTATTACATTATCCTGATTACAAGGAATAAAATCCTGAAGGACCAATTATTTTTGAAATTTTTGAAAGGAATATTATATAACTGAACTTTACATTAAAATTTAAAACATAAAATAAAACACAGGTAATCTATTGAGAATTATAATAATTTCCTTGCATAACCCTATATATCAGTCATAATACACATCTTAAAATCTTGGGAAAAGAAGTCATAATAAAGTAGTGATCTCAGATTCTCATTAAGGGGAAGTGTACAACAGAGTCTATTATGTGTAAATAAACATAATACTTAATGAAATGTTTATAATTGAAAAATAAGTCATATAAACATAATCATGAGACTAATATAGAAATAAGGAATAGAATAATTCCAAATAAACATTTAATGGATATTCTACATGTCAAATAATCACATGCAATATCAACAACACACCTCATAAGGAGGGAATTTATAATTATAGCTATAATAACCATACCTTCAAGTCTTCATAGAAGACACTACATAAATGGGTAAAAAACTACGTTGCCTAATGAAAAATACTAATTCATCATAGATAAATAGAGTACATTTCCAATCACTTACAAAGTCCAATGCATTCCTCATATTATAGGGGTGATAAAACAAAATCAAAATAAACCTTTATATTAAAACTATCATATGAAATGAAAATAAATTACCAATAAACCATCATTTGTATCAAAATAGCACATCCATAGTAAAAATAAATCATAAACCATTCAATTAAATATGGTAAATGGTATATTAAGAGATAAAAATCAGTAAAACATAAGATCCAATAGAGGATATCATCATAGTTGAAAATACACTAACAATATACTTAAAATTTCTTTAAAATATACCCTATTTAATTGGAAATCATTTATTCAAAATTCAGTCATTTATAAATGAATAAATTTAAAAAATATATTTTTGAATAAATGTTTCCCCTACCACTCTGAGTCATTTGAGTGAAATTATAAAATTAACACTTGAAAATATTTATTTCCTTGTAAATAAATATATAAAACCCAATTTTAGAACATGGACAAGAATGTGAAAGATTATAAAGATTAAATCATAGAACCATTTAAAATGTGGGTTTTTTAATGATTCAGTTACATAAAACCATAAAAATAATCATTTTTATTTTTATTAAAACATTGACATGGATGATAAATATTTTGGAATAAATACTTACATAGAAAAAATCACAGATAATAATAAGATTTTGAAATTAACCCTTACCTTAGGATTGATTCCCATTTTAAGTGTTTGAAACTCTAGTATAATGAATGTAAACATTTTATTAACTTATTCCAAAATCATAATAATATTTTTTATATCATATATGATTTATTTATGACTATATATTACCCATTTATTAACAATCCATTAGCAAATCAATGTTTTTTCTAAAAACAACTTTGTTTATCTTACATGTTTCTCCATGTTATTCTGGATCATAATACATAGATGAAGATTTACATAATTAAAAATTTAATAAATTGTTTATATATCATATATATTTAGTATATATATATACATATGATATGGAAAACCCCTTTATGGAGATGGTTAGTCATACGTAAAGATGATCGTTATTTTCGTTTTCTTATTGTACTAAATGGAAGAAGGTAAATGACACATATGTATATATATATATATATAAAATTACAATTATTATCTCGTATATTTAATATTTATTAATTATATATATTTTTATAATCATTTAATAAGGGTTAACATGGAAGATGAATCACATCACGTCATGGAGACGGTAGGCCGTATGTACGCACAAGCACTGATATCACTCCCTTAATGGTAAAAGGAAAAGGAATTAGATGGTATATTAATTGTAAATAATAAATATAATATCACTTTTTTAGTTATACCTATTATATCAATAATTATTCCGATCTAAATAATGTGTTGAATAAAATCATTTAACACCATAGTGTGAAGATAGTAGGTTGTATGTATTCACATGTGTTGATTTCACTTTTCATAGGATGGATAAAAGGTGGAATATGGTTTTACCATAATTATAATAAAATCTTATAAATTATATAATACATCATACATAACATTATTATGGAAATAATATAGTAATAGGTGGTAGAATAAGAAATGAACTTGAATTAGTTAGTAAAACAATTACCTCTACTTCAATGGACTTCATTTGGATCTCTTATTAGGGACACTAGCGGTGGACTTTTTAGAAGACTACAACCTCGAAAACAAAAGTAAGAATTTTTTTAGAAGAAATTTTCATTACTTATATTAGCTATAAGTATCAATTATTTGTGAGGAAGTGAGAGAGGAGGTTCCCTTTAAGAATTGTAGTCAGGGTTAATTTTAGAATCTCTTAAAGTAATATGTTAATATAAATAAATTTTCAATTAAAATTGAAAAAAGGGAATTATTTATACAAAATTATGAGTATGGGTCTTAATATCCTTAAATAATAATATTTAAACATGTATAGGTCACATTTTTACCCTTTACTATTAACTAAAACACATAGTTAAATCTATTAACACTTACTATGACAACACATATTTTAAAACTTTAAAGGATAATTTAGTTACTCTAAAATGAAAAAAATTCAATAAATGGAGAATTTATGAGATATTTAACCACATAGCAATGATTTTTATAAATTTTGGATTTTTATTAATATTATATAATTTAATAAAATATTATTTATTTTAAAGTATCATTTATATGAATTTTGATACTATTTAGTATTTGTCTTTTTTAAAATATCATAAAAACCTGATAAATTAACAAAATTAGAATATATCAATTATTTTTGAAAGTATCGAAAAAAATTATTTTATGTCATTAATTATGTCAAATTATATTTCATTTAATATTTTTAATATCATTTATTTGATATTTATAATCATTAAACAATTATTCAACATTAAAAGGAAAGCCTTAATTTAAATCATTTATTCTATAAAATTAAAAAATATATATAATGATGAATATAAATTTATTATATTTCGAATTACTATTTATAGTAGAATTTATCTTCTATATAACCATGTTTTAAAAATAAAATACTTATTAAAAAACCGAGTGTGACATTTTTAACTCATTTTCAAACAAAATATAATAGTTTTTTATTCTCATGAAAGTGTCATAAAAACGGTATAATTTTATCCCAAGGATTATTTTTCTTTAAACCCATTCATACAATTAAATTCGAACATGTGTGAGGGTAATTTTATAATATTATTTTTACCCATAATTACCTAATTTAACCTTAACTATGGTAATTAAAATATTATTAAATTTTACTATACATATACCCAAAATTAAAATAAAAATATATAAAAATTATTGACCAAAATTTTCAAAATATGGAGTCAATTTTAAAAAATTTAAAATACATATATTTTGGTAAATAATTTAAAATTAATATTGTTGACGTGGTGAGAAAATGGGTTATTAAATTTTAAACATACCAAATATTGAAATGTTTTCTAAATTCAATGTAAAATTGATTCCAATGACATATATTGTATTAAAACATAAAAAATTAATATTTTTATACTTTAAAACCTTTCACAATTACCATTTATCACTATTAATTATTTTGAGGAAAAAAGTGGGTTTTAATTAAATTTTAGTATCTATCACTATTCATCAACACGTGAATCTTATTAAAGAAATTCCAAAAAATTATCTAAAATAAATTTATATATTCAAATTTAAAATAAGAATTTTCTTTTTTCAAATATAATTTATTAAAGTGTCCACAATTGGATCTAATATAGATTTTCCATTAAAAGGTGGAAGAAATCTTTTTATAAAAAAATTATAGTTTTTATGTGTTATGTTTGTTTTGTTCTTATCTTATGCCTCTCACATAAATTAGTTGAATATAAAAATTATTTAATTGAATATATAAAAAATAAATTTTATTAATTTTATTCTATAAATGTAATTAATTTAATTTAGTAGGATAAAATGACTAGGCGGGCCCAAAATTAGTTCTTTAAAATGCATTTCTTGTATATTCAGTTGGTTCCAATATTCATTCCAATTAATTTGTAACTGATGAATTCAACAATATTTTTTCATAATTTGGTTAATAATATTCATAAACACCAACTTAATGGACAGTTTATATCTTATAATATTAAATTATAATATACTAATAATATATTATTTTTTGGAATAACATGGTCTTGTGTTTAATGCAAGAAAACACAATGTTGTCTGTAGTATATAATTATTATGGTGTTGCGTACAATGTAAAATACAAAATAAATTTAATTTTGTTAGTATGAGTTATACTATAAAATCACGGGGTGTTAAACAATGGTTCTATCTGAATAAATCAATCCATAGTGTATTGGTCCACATTCCCTATGTGAAATTGATGACCCTCCTAGAAATCCGCTGATAGTCCAACAATACCCTATATTCTTAATTATTAAAAAAATATTAATTTGGATAAGTGGAAAATAAACTATAAAAACTGAGAATATCATTTTCTCATTGATGTTCTTATATTCTGTAGACACTAACCCCATGATTCACCTCATTTCATTATATATAGAGTAAACATGGTAGAGGGATTTAAAAATAAAAATTACTCTATAAGTAAATAGAATAGGGAATTATTTTGATATGGAAATGTGTCACATTCATATTTTAATATGTCCTCCATAAAATCATGATAGTAATTATATTAAAAATTATAACAGAGAATAGGGACCTTGGAATGGGTTTGGTTTTCCTCCAATAAATCAAACACTCAAATAGATTTATATCTTTATGAATAAAGATCTATAATGTAATGGGTAAGAAGTAGTTATTCAAGAAGACTCTGAAAACACGGAATTAATAAAATAAAAAACCCATTTTCATTTTAAATCTTATTATTATTAAATCCAAAAGTCATCCTTTAATGTAAATTTTTATGCTTTCTATGCACTATAATTTAAAATTAAATTCACACTACATGAACATTCACATGATCCCCTTGAAAAACTAATCACTATACCCATTGTTATTTATTTTCATAATAAATCCAATTTTCAATTAAAATATAGTTTAGTGGATAAGTTTTATCTATTAAACATTCAAAATACAGTGATGAAAAAATAAAAAATATTATCAAAGATTGTTTCATTTATGTACTTTAATGTTATTTATCTCAACTAAACACTAGAATTGATATTTTAAAATTCAAACAACTATTATTATTTCCCAATTTATTCCATTGTTTAATTATATAGATCTATATCACATACATCCTCAGTTACAAAACACCATCACATATCCTTCAATGTTATGTTTCAATCATTCATTCTATCTTTTATCGTTTTTATTCCATTTTTACTTATTTTTTCATCATGATATATATGATTTTCACATACACATAACCTATGTTTATATTACATAGAATATGCATTTAAACATTCAATGTTGTGTGAATTTTTATCTTCTTCAGTAACACATATACAACTTAAGAATTCACATATAACAATTATAAGTAATATATCATAATTTAATTGATAAGAACATACTCTTAAATGAATGATTGATATTTAAATTCTCACCTAAAAAACAAAAACAAAAAAAATTAAATATTGGCCAATCATTTTATTTTAAAAAACTAATTAATTTAGTAATTTATATATTGATGCTAAATTAAAAAATAATTTTCAAAACAAAAAAAAATTCTAAAAATTCAAAATCATTTATGAATTCCCATAATACCATTTATTAAAATATAAATTTAATTGAATATTATTATACAACCAAAAATAAGTTTTTTTCCCAAATCCCTACACATATCTTTTTAAGATCCATGGAAAAATAAATAATGATCATAGAAAATGATATTGAAGTTAAATACACAAAGCAATTATCATTGATATATAATGCAAATATTAATCGTCCAAATTTTTTTTAATCATCGATAATTTAATCTTTTAATTTCATATCACCACCATTTTAATTTATTTATTCATTTTTTCCTCTGAAGCACATTTATGTCTACTTTCTTATATAAATCACTCTCTTCAATAAAAGTAATAATATTAATAGTTCTTATATTTATCAAGATCATCCATGTTAGCATAAATCTTATAGTTCATTTTATATATCAAAATAAAAAATAAATAATTTTTTTATTATTAAGGATGTTACAGTATTTCATGAAGGGTGCTGATTATTGGATGACAATGTTAATGAAAAATGACCAAATGATACATTATGGAACTATTGATAAAATAAGTTATTCAAACAATATTCACTCATTTATAGTTCCCCAAAAAAATCCTCTAAATTATAAAACACCAAAATCAATCATTTTCTTAATTTATTTTAAATTAACTAATAAAATATCTCAAATATTACTTTATACTCACTCTTTTCTTCATATAATTTCTAATTTTTTTATATTTTATCTTTTCATCTTTGAGAAATAAAGGGGTCAATTTATTTTTTAAGGGTTTTTGGTAACTATACTACCTATTACAGATAAAAACACTCAATATCATTCCAAATATATTAACTTCCTCTCATGACTAAAAAATGTTAAGCCCAATACTAATAGTTAATTTCGATGGTATACATGAAAATTACATTAGAGATGTGTAGATGAGGTTATTGTTTTTTTTGGTGTTACCTATCAATTTGATCAGGGATTTTAGGGGTTAAAAGTGTTTATATATAAGGGTGATTCCAAATTTTTTAGGAAAGGATATTTAGAAAAATACTTAGTAATTTTTAAATGAAAATTGTTATCTTGAAGTTTGTAATTAGAGTTTTATTCCCATGTTTACATCCACTACCACTAAATTACCTTTTAGTAGGATATTCATATAAAATAAAGAGGATAGGTGGTTGAATCATCTCATTAGAGTCCTATTATCTAGTCTATACATATATATTTATAATTAATAAGTAAAATATTTCAAAAATCAAATTTTTAAATGATAAATTAATTATATTCATCATCGCCTAATTTGGATAAATATATATGAAAAAAAAATTCATATTTAATAATCATCAATAAATATTTTTAGATTAAGATAAATCATATCTTGATCTAGTAAATTTTAATTTTATATTCATTTTTATATGAATTGGTGGTTATAAGATAGTTAAATCCATATATGAGAAAACTATTGCTTCTTAATCTATCCTATAAGGAGTGGGTTACACTATTGTTTAATGCCAAGAAGTATGGGAAAACTTCTTTACATTGGATTTTAGAGTCATTAATATAGGATCAAAATAATGATGTAGATGCTCAAATTACAAGAGGGGGGGTGAATTGTATACTTTAAAAATTCCTTTGAAACCTTTTAAAGTTATTTATTAATAACAATGTTTTCCTTAATCAAAGGAAAGGGATAAGTTTAACAAAGTTAAACTTAAGCAAATTCACAACACCTCTAATACCAAATGAAAACTTGGAAAGAGATTCTGAAAGTTGGTTCCGGAAATTGAAACTTAATAAAAATTACAATATGAGATTCTACCTTAAAGTGTATAGAATCTAAATGAAACAGGGTACAAGTAAGTAAGTATAAGAAAGTTATACTTTCATTACAATAAAATATGCAGCGGAAAATAAACAAGTAGTTGAACTACAAGTAACAAGATATAAGTCTTTTAACACAAAGAGAAGGGTATCCAACAACCTTGGATAAAGGTCCCTTGATTTATACTTTCAAGCAAGTCTGTCTTACCCACACCAAGGTAAGCCCTCGATACGAAGATCAGAGTCTCTGTCTTGCTATCCCCACAAGCCCTCAACTTCACGGTAGTTGGAAACCTCTGTCTTCCTCAGCAAGGAATCCCTCAACTTCAAGGTAGTCGGAACCTCTGTCTTCCTATCCCCGGAAGTCCTCGAATGTAATCACCAATATTCGGAGTCGCACAAAGCTTTGAGAGTTTATAAGAGACTCTCTCTCTAGAAATCACTTCAACAACATGTATGCACAATGTCAAAACAAGTTGTTCATCAGTATCGAGCTATTTCAAAAGGTCGGCCTCCTTCCCAACAGTCATATTTTCCTTAAAAATCGGAGGTCCATGTACATGTGTCACTTAGCCAACGGTTAGTTTTATAACAAAATAGATGACATAGTTTTATTACAAAACAAGTGTAACAGAATGTACGACACCGTTTAAAAACTAACTCAAAAGTTCGGAATGAAGATTTGGAGTGAAGATTCGGAGTGTAAGGAAAATAATAAATAATAGACAGATTAAAACAACGCAAGCAAGATGAATGTTCGGAGTCTAACCAAAAATAATTTTCGGATTCTGAATAAATTCAGAGTGTATAAAACAAATATGATCAGATTCTGTTTAATAGTTGAATTTGGAATGAGAATTCGGAATGAGAATTCGTCATCAGAATTCGTAATGAGAATTCGTCATCAGAATTCGTAATGAGAATTCGTCATCAGAATTCGTAATGAGAATTCGTCATCAGAATTCGTAATGATAATTCATCATTAGAATTTGTATTGAGAATTCGTTGTCGAACTTCATAAGGATTCTTATCCTGAATCTGGTGTAGAACTTAATTAGAGTTCGTATCCGGAGTTCAGAATGAGACTTTATTAAAATTCTCATCTGGATTTCGGAGTGAAGCTTTATTAAAGTTCTTATCCAGAATTCGGATCCTAAAACAGAATACTTCATATCAAAGTTTAAAACAATTTCGAGAAAATAGAAATGAATCCGAATCTCATACTTAAGAAAAATATGGATGAAAATATGATAAGGATAATTTTTCATATAAAAGAGATTTTACTTAAAGATAAGGTGTTTGTGATTTTCAAAACAAGAAGGAATGGAAAAAGTAATAAGGAAAAGCTTATTGACTCAACAATCTCCCCCTTTTTGGAAATCACAAACATCCTTGAAAAAGAAATTCTAAGAAGAAACAAAAACATTAAGGCTTATCTCCCTTTTCTTTAAGTATATTGATGAATACGACTAACTCCCCCTTAGGCTTTAAAACTCTAAGGATCGTACTCTACAGAAAGTTGATCTTGTGTTCCAATAAATTGAAGAGTAATATCTCCTTTAAGTGTGTGATCCCTAAGAAAGTGATGCCTAATATCTATGTATTTTTCACGGGAGTGATGTGAAGGGTTCTTACTAAGGGAAATGGAACTTGTGTTATCACACAAAATTTAAGTTTTAGTTAAACTCAAGCCATAGTCTGTGAGTGTGTGTTGCATCCACAACACTTGAGCACAACAACTTCCATCTTCTACATATTTAGCTTCAGTAGTGGAGAGTGGTACAGAATGTTTCTTCTTGCAGGACCAAGAAACCAATGAATCTCCTAAGAAATGACAAGTTCCGGATGTACTCTTTCTATCCATTCTACATCCACCAAAGTCAGCATCAGAAAAGATTTTTAGAAAAAAATCATTTCCAGATGTATAAAACAATCCTAGATCCATGGTTCCCTTAAGGTAGCGAAAATTCTTTTTACTTCCTTTAAGTGAGATTCCAAAGGATTAGATTGATATCTTGCACATAAGAATACTGAGAACATTAAGTCTGGTCGACTAGCTATCAAGTAAAGTAAACTTCCTATCATACCTCTAAAAGATGTTTGATCTACTGGTTTCCTAGCTTCATCAAGATCTAAAGAGTTTGACGTACCAATGGGAGTACTTATACTTTTAGTGTTTTCATAACCATACTTTTTAAGAAGATCTTTAATATACTTATGTTGAGATATGTAGGTTCCTTCTGGTTTTTGAGAAATTTGAAAACTAAGGAAAAAAGTGAACTCACCCATCATACTCATTTCAAACTCAGATTTCATTAGACTTGCAAAAGAGTCGGTCAAAGATTGCTGAGTTGAACCAAATATGATGTCATCAACATAAATTTGAACAATCAAAACATTTTTCTTATCTATATTTATAAAAATAGTTGGATCTGCATTTCCCTTAACATATTTATTTTGAAGCAAACATCCAGTGAGTCTATCATACCAGGCTCGTGGGGCTTGTTTAAGACCATACAAAGCTTTGGTAAGTCTAAAAACATGATCAGGATGTTTTGTATCTTCAAAGCCAGGAGGTTGTTCAAAAAAAATACTCTTGAACAGAACCGTTAAGAAAAGCACATTTCACATCCATTTGAAAAAGTTTTAAATTAAATAATGATGCAAAGGGAAGTAGAATACGAATAGATTCAAGTCTGGATACTGGAGCATAGGTTTCTTCATAGTCTATTCCCTCTTGCTGATTATAACCTCTAGCAACAAGTCTAGCTTTATTTCTTACTATGACTCCATTTTCATCACATTTATTTCTGAAAACCCATTTTACTCCAATAATAGAAGTTTCTTTAGGTCTTTCAACCAAGGTCCAGACATTATTCCTTTCGAAGTCATTTAGTTCATCTTGCATGGCTTTGATCCAATCATCATCACCTAAAGCTTCATCAGTGCTTTTAGGTTCTAATTGGGAAAGAAATGCTAGATATTCTACTTCATTTTTTAAGGAACTTCTAGTCCTTACAGGTTGATTTACATCACCAATGATACTATCACTGGGATGATTCTTAAGAAACACCTGATTTGGGTTTTATAAAACCTGTTCATCAACATAGGATAGAAAGTCTTCTGGGGTAAATGTTTCAGAAGTATCTTCTTGAACAATTTCCTTATCAGAAGGTTCTTCTATCAAAGGCTGACAATCAGTTTTTGAAAACACATCTGAGGATGTAGGTTGAGGTGGTCTAAAAACAAAACGATCTGACTCATCAAATTTTACATGTACTGTTTCTTGAACAGTACAAGTATTTTTATTAAAAACTCTATAAGCCTTAGAGTTTGTGGAATAGCCTAAGAAAATCCCTTCTTCATATTTTGGTGCGAATTTATGTAGATTATCTTTGGTATTTAGAATAAATACTTTGCAACCAAAAACCTTGAAGTAGGATAGTCTTGGTTTTCTACCATTCCATAACTCATAAGGAGTTCTATTAAGAAAAGGTCTAATCAAAACTTGATTTATAGTATAGCAAGCAGTACTTACAGCTTCAGCCCAGAAATGTTTAGGTATAGAATATTCACTCAAAATGGTTCTAGTTATCTCTTGAAGAATTCTATTTCTTCTTTCAACTACACCATTTTGTTGAGGAGTTATAGGTGCTGAGAAATTGCGAGTAATACCTTTTATACTAAAAAAAGTTTCAAAATCAGAATTTTGAAATTCTCCTCCATGATCACTATGAATAGTTTTCAATGAAAGGTTTTTCTCATTTTTAACTTGATCTCTAAAACTTTTGAAATAAGAAAAATCTTCAGACTTCTTTGCTAGAAAATAGACCCATGTAAATCTAGTATAATCATCAACTAGAACAAATACGTAGTATTTGCCTCCAATACTTCCAGTTTGTGTCAGACCAAAAAGATCAATGTGCACTAACTATAATTCATCGGTTGTTGAGACTTCACCAATTGATTTAAAACTAGATTTATGTTGCTTTCCATATTGACAAGGATCACAAGCTTTAGAAGAATCAAATCTAAGCTCTGGTAGATCCTTAACTAGTTTCTTCTTAGAGAGTTTACAAAGGTTTCTAAGATTACAGTGACCTAGTCTTCTATGCCATAACCATGAATGATCTTCCATTGCACTTAGGCAAGGTAAATCTTGGCTTCTGAGGTCTTCTAGGTTAAAGGTTTAAACATTCTCTTGCCTATTGGATGAGAGAATAAATTCTTCCTTGGAATTGTGAACTAAGCACTTATCATTCCTAAAATTCACAAGGTAACCTTCATCACATAACTGACTTATGCTAATGAGGTTGTGCTTAAGACCCTTAACAAAAAGAACATTTGAAATCAAGGTTTTACCAAGAAGAACAATATTCCCAATACCAACAATCTCTCCCTTAGCATTATCTCTGAAAGTTACCTTTCCTCCTTTCGTTTTGATAATCTTTTCAAAATAGATTTTGTTACCAGTCACGTGCCGGGAACATCCACTTTCCATGTACCATGTATTGTTGCTGGTACTCTCTTTATTTTCCTGAAATGAAGAAGAGAATTAGACTTTCGGAATCCAATGTTGTTTGGATCCGAGATTACTAGACAACAAAATTTTAGGAACCCACATCTTCTTAGAAAATAAAGCTTTGTGAAATCCTAGAGATTGGGTTTTGTTTAAGGAACAATTCTTTGCCTAGTGACCACCACATTGACACTTGGTACAAAATGGGGCACTTTGAGGAAAAAAATAATTGTTACTGAAAATTGGTTTTGCATGGGTACAACCAAATCTGGATTTATTTCTTAAAGGTCGAATTTGGGAATACATTTTATCAAAATTTTCCTTACCATGGGTAAAGTTTGATAAAAACTTCTTTAAGTAAAAAATTTCGGACTTGAGTTTTACAACCATGTTTTTATCCTCAAAATCATTAGTTTTAGCACTAGAGCTGGGCTCGAAAACATTTTTCTTTGAAATTACTTTTTCTAATTCTTTAGAAATTTTGTTCTTCTCAGAACTTACTTCCTCAAAATTTTTTGAAATACTATCAAAATAAGAATTTTTCCTATCAAGATCTGTAGAAAGATCTAATATCTCTTTCGTAAGAATAGAATCCCTAGAGTTTTCCTTATCAAGTTTTTTATTGAGTATGGAATTCTCAATTTCAAGAAGTTCAGCAAACCTAGAGAATTCTTCATAAGGAGGTAAAGTATTTTCTTCATCAAAAGAGGATTCTTCATTAGAAGAGTTATAATACTTACTATCATTATAATTTAAAGAAACATTTGTCAATGATTCAGCATTTCGTACCTTAGCCATAAAACAATGATTATCAATAGGTAATCTGGCTATAAGACCAAGATTCTTCTGTCCTGAAGATTCGTAATCAGAAGATTCATCTAAAGAGTCACCACCACTGGCACTCTAGGTGTCATTATCTTTCAGAACTTTCTTAGCTTTGGCTTTATAATACTTCTTTTTGTTCTTTTCTGAATGCCTTTATTTCCTTTCTTTCTTTTTGAACTAAGGGAAATCTGGTCTAATATGTCCAGCTCTCATTCATTCATGACAAGTAACTTCTCCATCTTTCTTATCTTTCCTTTCCTTTTTCTTATACTTAGATTGGAAATTTCTCTGTCCAACTATCTTGTTCATCCTTCGAGCAAGATTTGCTAATTCATTTTCAGAGACTTCACTCTCACTAGATTCGGATTGGAAAATAACTTTCTTGGGCTTGGATCTGGTTACTCTCTCAGGAGTCTTAGCTTTCATCTGATTTGATGTTGTTGTAAAAGAAATAGTACCATTTCCATTCTTCTTCTTGATGTTGTCGGCATCTCTCTTCATTCTGGTTTCATGTTGGAGAAGAGTTCCAAATAGCTCATCAAGAGAAATTTGAGTGACCTTCCTGTTCTCATCCATAGTTGTTCTTTTGAATTCTCACTCATTGGGCATAATATCAATTATTTTATCCACAAGAGCTTCATCATCTAAACCATTCTCTCCCATAGACTATAGGTTGTTGACGATAGTCATAAATCTCTGTTGAACTTTACATATTGGTTCTCCATAAGGAAAGTTGAAGCCATGATATTCAGCTCTAAGCATAGCTCTCTTAGTCTCAATCACTTTAGAAGTTCCAAAGTGTGTAACATCTAACTTCTTCCAGATACTATTAGCTGCTTCACAAGAAGAAATTTGGCTATATATATTTCTGGTCATTGAACAAAGTAGAGTATTGTGTACCTTATAATTGAGTTGATACTCTTGCTTTTCCTGGTTAGTGAAAGTTTTGACTTTCTTATCAGGAATTTTATAATCACCAGAAAGCAGAACAAAGTTGTCCACTCCAGTATTGATAACAAAAGTCTTCACTCGATCTCTCCAATATTCATAGTCATTTCCATTAAAGATTAGTGGTCTTTTAGGATTTAGATTATCAATAGAACCAACATTAATTCCTGCCATACTTATAATAACCTACGGCACACAAACTTGTTAGTAGAAAAAATTCGTAATAACAAAGTTCGGAATGAGAAAGTTCAGAATGATAAAATGAGCAAGAAAAACTTATACGTGAGTACAAGTATTTCAGAGACCTCCTCTGATACCAATTTTAGGATCAAAATAATGATGTAGATGCTCAAATTACAAGAAGGGGGTGAATTGTATACTTTAAAAATTCCTTTGGAACCTATAAAGTTAGTTATGAATAACAATGTTTTCCTTAAGCAAAGGAAAGGGATATGTTTAACAAAGTTAAACTTAAGAAAATTCACAACACCTCTAATACCAAATGAAAACTTGGAAAGAGATTCCGAAAGTTGGTTCCGGAAATTGAAACATAATAAAAGATTACAATATGAGATTCTACATTAAAGAGTATAGAATCTAAATGAACCAGAGTACAAGTAAGTAAGTATAAGAAAGTTATACTTTCCTTATAATACAATATGCAGTGGAAAATAAACAAGTAGTTGAACTACAAGTAACAAGATATAAGTCTTTTAACCCAAAGAGAAGGGTATCCAACAACCTTGGATAAAGGTCCCTTGATTTATACTTTCAAGAAAGTCTATCTTACCCACACCATGGTAATCCCTCGATACGAATATCGGAGTCTCTGTCTTGCTATCCCCACAAGCCCTCAACTTCAAGGTAGTTGGCAACCTCTGTCTTCCTCAGCAAGGAAGCCCCCAACTTCAAGGTAGTTGGCACCTCTGTCTTCCTATCCCCAGAAGTCCTCGAGTGTAATCACCAACATTCGGAGTCGCACGAAGCTTTGAGAGTTAATAAGAGCCTCTCTCTCTAGAAATCACTTCAACAGCATGTATACACAATGTCAAAACAAGTTTTTCATCAGTATTGAGCTCTTTCAAATGAGCTCCTATTTATAGGTAAGGTCGGCCTCCTTCCCAATGGTCATATTTTCCTTAAAAATCAGAGGGACCTGTACACGTGTCACTTAGCCAACGGTTAGTTTTATAACAGAATAGATGGCATCGTTTTATAACAAAAAAAGAGTAACAGAATGTACGACACTGTTGAAAAACTAACTCAAAAGTTTGGAATGAAGATTCGGAGTGAAGGTTTGGAGTGTAAGGAAAATAATAAAGAGTAGACAGATTAAAACAATGTAAGCAAGATGAATGTTCGGAGTCTAACCAAAAATAATTTTCAGAGTCTGAATAAATTCATAGTGTATAAAACAAAGATGATCAGATTCGTTTTACTAGTTGACTTCAAAATGAGAATTTGGAATGAGAATTCATCATCAGAATTCGTAATGAGAATTCGTCATCAGAATTCGTAATGAGAATTCTTCATCAGAATTCGTAATGAGAATTCATCATTAGAATTCGTAATGAGAATTCGTTGTCGAACTTCATAAGGATTCGTATCCTGAATCTGGTGTAGAACTTAATTAGAGTTCGTATCCGGAGTTCGGAATGAGTCTTTATTACAATTCTCATTTGGATTTCGGAGTGAAAATTTATTACAGTTATTATCTAGAATTCGGATCCTAAAACAGAATACTTCATATCAAAGTTTAAAAAAATTCCGAGAAAATAAAAATGAATCCAAATCTCATACTTAAGAAAAATCTGGATGAAAATATGATAAGGATAATTTTTCATATAAAAGCGATTTTACTTAAAGATAAGGTGTTTGTGATTTTCAAAACAAGAAGGAATGGAAAATTCATAAGGAAAATCTTATTGACTCAACAATTAATGATGGAATATAATTATTATGGAGGTTATTATTGAGATGAAATATGAAAGTTAATCTAGATTTTAGTGTCATCTAAAAATTCAAATGTCAGGAAGTGGTTTAGTAATATCCATAAAACAAATTTCTAATATATAAGGACATTACAACATTGTTGAAATGAAGTCTATAATGGGTTTCCATTATGAACTATTTTGGGGAATCAAAACCGATATAGTTTAATTTTCATAGTTCAAAACCATGTTACATTTGGGTGACTCTCATTCTTCATAAAAATACTTTCAATTTCAATCTGATAAATAATTCATGACATTTATTTTAAGTTATACATTTAGGGAATAAAAATAATCAATGAAAATGAGTCTTAAAATTTCATTCCTGGAATTAATGTGTACTATATAGGTTTATATCAAACTAAAATGGTATGAATTGTGTATTTTGAAGTAATATACCAAATGTATTATTCATTTGTTTATGAAAAGGGTCTAGTATATTTTTCAAACAATATAGTGGTACAAATATTTTTACATCAATATAGAATGATAAAAGACCGTATAGTTCAATATCTTGATTTAATGATGGTTCCTTATTGTTTTTGGATATATCGTAATGATCAATATGTGAATTTTAATGTTATGTGGGGTAGAGCATGTGTTTTTCAATTTAAGGTCCTATGAATTCGACCATGTATGGGAATTTTGTAGTAGTGTCTTGTACTACATATACATTAAAAAAATATTTGGATACTTGAACAATGTGAGGTATATGTTTAGGGATTACACTTAATAAGCACAGTATGTTATTTAATCCAAATAATATGGATACAATAAGATGGAATATAATGTTCATGATTAAAAATTTCACAAATACAACCTATCAATTTTAGGTTTGTTTATTAACTTGTAGAATTTCAATAACATTCATGATGTGGTATCTTGTACACCAAAATATAGAAACAATTGACCCATTTAGTTTGTGTGGCCATATCTAATAAAAATTTAATATCATTTTCATATAATATTGGAGTGGTTTACCAAGGAGGGGTGTTTTAGAGGTGAGGATTTTTAAAAACATATAACGATATGGTCAAAACAATTACTATGCTAGATAGTTGAGGTCAATGGAACCAAATGTATGTAATGAGTGGATTTTTTCTTGGTTTTTGTCCATAAAATATATTTAAGGGGCTAATAGAAGGTACCCTAAAACATATATAAGTGACACCTGGTTGAAGAATTTAGTGAAATTATGCCTTTTTCAATACTAGTTAGGACATGATATTGTAGGGTGATATTTAACAAGTAATAATGATTAAAACATTGAATATTATTATTTAGTTATAGTATTGTAATTCAAGTATTTATCTAGATCTCATTTTCTCATATACCCTAGCATTTCATCCTTAAATTTCATATAAAGGCTCTTTTTCTTCTTTAGGTATTCACAAAGACAGGTGTCCCTATTCTTGATGTGATTTAAATATTAGATTTGCATATATTATACATTACGTATAAAAATGTGATGTTTAATAGGACATTTATAAATAATGGATAATTATTTTCTATATCTACATCAAGGTGCACATTAAGACTCTCTTATAGTGGATGAACATTGGCATGAGTTAAAGATGGAGTTCTGAGATATAAAATAGTACATAGAAATTAAAAAAATACAAATTATCCAAACATTTCCTTTGGCTTCATGAAATTATATTACACAATTTTTGATTTATTAAAAATCAAATACCCCCTATAAATTATTTTTTAATCTATTAAATGGATCAAAATTTGCGGAAAATGATATAAATTATTGCATTTTTATTTTATTTTTTTAAATATTGTTGGTGAATGGTTACTTTTATCCTTATATATAAAAGGACCACCACCAAATGGAGGAACCACTAACATTAGTAAATTATACAGATGAATAAATTTTTTTCTATAAAAAAACCTTTGAAAAAGATATTTTCACGAAATTGAATTTATGATTTAGGTGATGAGTCTCTTCACTATAACCTTTACAAAAAAGTGTACATCAAAGTGATGACTTGTTAGTGAAAGTTTTTAAATATCTAAAATATATTCTTCTCTTCATAATTGAATGTTTTTTACCTGTTGGTTAATTTTCATCCAATTACTGTATTCTATGAAACCATTTATATGGTTATTTTATAGAAATGGATTTTTGAGATACAAGTTAATATATAGATTATGTGAACATGATATGATGGAAAGTTTTGGTAATAAATTTGAACATACCAAAATCAATAAAAGTAAGTATTTGAACCAAATATTGGAATTTTAAATATGTAAAATGTCCTCAGAGATTACCAATTTTTGGATGCACTACAACTATACAGATTTAGACTATAGAATAATATTCCAAGATTATTGTCAATCCATAATTTTAATAAATTGTGGATAACACATAAAATTGGTCTAAAGATATAAAAAACATATTTATCCAAGATATTTTTAAAGTCGAAATCATTATAATTTTCTTTATATTATCAATATTGATAAAATCCATCGAGAATTGCATACATACACATGTATTGGAGTGTAAAACTACAACTCTCTCTGCCAACTTTCCATCAATGAATAATTACATGGTTGGATCACTAGCTATGGAATATGGCTCAAGATACTATTTAATAATGATTACTCAGGAACCTATATGGTTAAAAAAATTATAAAAATATTAAGATATAATTTATGTTGGTTGGGATATTTTAGGTTTTTTGGATCTCCCAAACATATTTTTTGAACCTCATAGACTCACTAAACCCTATTTTGAGTAGGTGGACCCATAAAAAATTTATACACCTTTGTGATGATGAGAAATCATCATACTATGGGATTATTATAGGATCACATGTTCCCCATATATGGGGACATGTAATATAAATTTATTTTTCTATTGGTAATCTCAAAATATGAATAGAGGACCTCAGAAATTGTGTAGGAGCTATTGTATGAGGTAAAAGACACGAAAATCATTGATCATTGTATAAAGAATAATATCTGATTTTTATACCTGGATATAAACCTTCATAAATAATCATCAATGGTCATTTTACTTATGTGACGAATAAAACATTTGAGTCCTTATAGAAATTGGATCACGGGAACTTACTAGCTTGTTTGAAGGGTGATCAATATGAGTAGGGGGGAAACATGATAATTCATAAGGTATATTATCATATATTATTCACATAACTAAACTCTTAGTGGTATGTTTTCTTAGATACTTATCATCTAATTGTGATGTTTTCTATGATTGTGACCAAGAATATTTTTCATAGGGAGGTTTTTTGGGTAAGGAAAGAAATAAACCTAACAGTGCTAGTACGAATGAATATCTACCAATACATTCAAAAAGTATTCCAATGGTTGGACCTACTGAATATATCAATGTTATTTAATATCCTATATGTATATATTGATTCAAAAAAATTCTATATGACTTCCTAAACAGAATAGTCATTCCCCATGTCTATATATGCCAATTTAATAATAGTGCCTTTAAAGATCAACTTTTTTCAATGGAAAACCAAGACACCATTAAGGGTTTGAAGATTTACATAGTAGATAGTGATTTTTAATTTTAGACCATGAAACATATTAATAAATATTTTTGAGATAGGTTGGTGATTTATTTTGAAAAATTTATCCTTTCAAAATCCCTTTTAGATTATTTTAAATACAATATATAATTCTTTTACTATATAAATGTTTCTTTCTAAAATTGATAATATATATTTAATAGAACATATAAAGGAAACTTTGGCAGAATATTTGTGTCTGAAATATCATATTTACCCTAGGAGTACATAATTGTTTTGTATTTTAGGCCATTGGCCAATCCTATTGCAGGTGTATTATTAAAAACACTTAAAACATAATTCTCCCTTACTTAATCCTCTGTAATGTCTATAATTATGGTTATCCACTATAATTCATTAATATAGGAAATGGTTTGAGATATAATTAGATATCTAGAGACTACGTTCTTCAATGGATTGTGAAGGGAGCCTAGTGTGATTGTTGTCTTCAGTGAACATAGATCTGATAAATGATGCAGTGATAATTATTTTTACTATTGTTAGTTATTATTGAAATTATGTCATAATTATTATTATGATACCCCATTATTGATTTTTCTTTATCAATATATCTTATATCTTATATATAAATATATATATTTAATTTTGTTTTCGATTTTTAGAATATATATATATGGGAGATTGAATAAGAATGAGATATGTGGTCGATAGTGGAATGCCCACTCAACTTATCCCCTACTATAATACAAAATTCCCCTTTGTGTCATTTGTTTATTACAATATCTTATAGTGGGGATAATAGGGTGAATAAATTCTCTATCCAATGATCTCAATCTCTATCCCTTTTCCCATCATAGTTAGAAGAAGACCCACCATCCATACCACACTCTGTAGTGGTTTAGTCCTTGTGAAAGTGTGAGGATGTTTCATGGGAATTGGATTCATATATCTATTATGGAAACATTTTTGGGAGGTGAATATAGAACAGTAGAGATGTAACATGTTTTGTTTTTATATCATGAGTTTATATATTATGGAATATTATTACTATGATGGTGAGTATAAATGTTATATAGTGTCCCAAGTAGTAGGGTATCATGGTGGCGGTGATGAAACACATTGATGTAGGGTCGTGGAGGATTCTTGGGTGAACCCAATCCATTAGAACAACCATTTTCATATGTATTCCTTCCCATCACATGGTGAGAAAGGAGATTTTTTGTCATCTTGGCCTATATTTTTAGACCAGGACACACAACCTAGCCTGCCAACCCAATTAGTGTAAGCCCAGTCAACCCAGTGGGATTCCAAACTAGGTTGGGCCACCTAAATAAACCCTAGGAAGCATGATGTATTTTGGTGCTATAAAATCATGTTCTACCCATGAGTTTAGAATGATGTGATCGAATGGAAAACACCTCCCCCTATCTCCCTCTTTGCACCCATGGGCATCCATGTGGCTCACTCTTCATCCACATGGCATTTTTTAGAATATTTCACCATGTATAGATTTCTGAAAAATAAAAATCCAATCCAAATGAGTTTTTCAATGAAGGTTATGATAGTGTGATTCATTTATCACTTAAATTTTATTTAGTATGAGTTCTAGGAAAATGTAAGTATGAGGTACATAATGCCAATTCTAGTGTATATGTGTAATAAGAGGAACTTTCACAAGGTTTGGTAATCCTTGGATATGGATTATTAATAGGATGCGGGTTTCAAATACATTAATGAAGGTCAATAGTCCCTCAAATACTCAGGTTTGGGGGCATGTAATGTTAGGTAATTAGCTCACAACTCTTTTGTGTCGAAGAAGAAAAATATCCCACAAATAGTTGATAGACTTGTGCAATCCAATGATTGATATGATATGATTCGACGAGGCATGGGTAATCTATCTATAGAGTTAGGAACTCCCTCATTCATTGTTCTTATATAATAATATGGGGGTACTCTATTTAGGTATGGTTCCCCCTTAATTAACTTTAATAAATTAATGAGTTGTGGTACACCCAACTCATCCATTGAGATAATAGAGATTGATTGATTGAATTAGTTTATATTCCCATAACTATCATATTGTATAGTTCCTTATCAATCTAGGATATCAAGGGATGGACTATCAAATGTCTCAAGTTCACTACATTTATTTTATATCTGATACATTTAATTTCATTTTATTTATGGGATAGATATTTTTGGTCTTTGCAATTATCCTTTTTCAATTTCTGATTGACCCACTGTGTATGTATATACTCACTCGTGAACGTCTGTTATTCCCACACATGTTAGAAATCATTTAAATAATTGGACATTCATTTGTGATATTATTGAACATGATACATGTGCATCCAGATTATAGTGGTACTCGATTGTGATAGGCGTAGGATGAGTTTGTGTTCAAAAGTTATTAATTAGGGAATCATTTTTGTCTCTCCTTTTGTATGGTCATTTTCTTTTGGAATGTTAGGATATTTGGTTTTCCCCATTAAATTATATAATATCAATTTTTCATACATTTTGGATTATCAGTATGTGTCACCAAAATTTTATATTAAATAGACTTTTTTATTGTTTAGATTAAATTATTATATCCTACCTTTATACATGTGATTGTATAAATATAGATTAGGAAAATGTCAATAATATTTTTTATCTTATTACTCAGTGGTAGTCACTATCCCCTATCCTATTACTATTAGGCATGTGGTGGCACATTGAGGTTATTGTTAGCCAAAGATGGATCACAATGGGTCATGTTGTGTCCAAGTGGAATCAAATTTATTCTTTCTTCGGGTTGATGTTTGGATTTTTGTAGTTTTTTGTGGATTGGTTTACGAGTTTAGGAAAATAGCCTCTATGGGTCTTGAGATTAGCATTCAGGCCTAGGAACCATGCATTATTGTTGTGGTGATAATATCCATTAATAATGGATTTTATTACCTTTCATTTGGATCATAACTCTAGAGAATAGTCCATATTGTATAGAAAAGATATTATATAAATAATATAGTGGTTGTTTATTTTTTCCCATTGTCATTAATAAGTAATATTTCAAGATATTCTTTGATGACCTTCAGTTTTTCTTGTAAAATGTTGGATGTCACATTGTTGACAGCAAACAAGGAACCTAATATAGTGTAGTGATTCATTTTTTCCAATATTTAAAGTCTTTTTTTCTTTGACCAAATAGGAAAAGAATCTTCCTTCAAGAGAACAAATTATGATATTATTCCACTGTATGTGTTCAGAGTATTTCCTCTACATGTTGTGTAACCTATATACCCTCCCCCAACGACGTAGGTGGAATTACAACCACATGTAGAAAAGAAGATGATTCCAATGAGTAGGGATAAGTATGGGAAACATATTAGTGTGATTTATGAGTCATAGTTATAGAACCCACCTTGTTTTTTATGTAAGTATATCCTTTAGTTCGTGGATGGTTAATGTGTGCTACTGAATGTGGTGTTTTACTAACATCAAACACCTACAAATTAGATTTAGGTCCCAGTATACAGTCTTATAGATAGTGTATCATGTTACTAGTTTAGTTTTACTATATAGAACAACAAATAGGGAGAATCTTTTTAGTCAATGATTTAGCATGTATTCCAGGGGGAGTACAACATTGAAATGTTATGAATTTTGCATGTCGAATAGTTTTTAGACCTTTATAAAGTAATCATGTATATCATGGAGTAAATTTAATGGTTAAATTACCTCATGTGTTACTATATATATATGATTCATGTATTATTTCATCATATATAGATGTTTTATATTGGATTTTATATATGAAAAGAGTTAGTGCTATACCATTATATGTTCCCAAATATGGTGGTGTCCCAGTGTGGGATCAAGTTATCATGTTATTTATTTATTGAGGGACAACTAGATTGGATATTGGGAGTAGTTTTATAAGTTAATATTTATCTTATTAGGTAAAAAATTATATTAATTAGGAGAAACAGAATCAATGGAATTCACTTGAAAGTTCATAGTCATGAGGTCTAGTGACAAGTGAGTCATGGAGGGGATCTAACCAACTGAGACATATGATTTTATATGGATTTGGAGAATGATGTCACATGAGAAATTACACCCCAAACCAAAAAAAAGATTATGTTTTTCCTGGAAAATAGTGGATAGGCCAAAGTTTGAGAGGAAACAACACAATAATTGGCCACCCAATATAAATTAAGATGACCCTCATAGAGGTGGAATTGATATAATAATTGATGGTGTACATGGATGATCTATAGGTTGAAATTGATATATTCCACTTGTACCACCTACACCTATACTTGACCCATTCCAAGAAAGAGGAACTATTTGGTAAGAGCATGGTAATATGTCAGTAATTGAGGGGTTTGACCAGTCTAGACTTGACAAGATTCAAGGTATGACTTCTATGAGTGGGAACTCCACTCTGATTTTGCCTCCCAAATATTGGAGGTGGTGGCCTCCGAGAAGGTTCCTCCTCCTACGGTGGAGGGACCTCTGCCATATATCTGAAGTAAAGAGTCCTCATTCATCCCATTCTCCAATATTTATTAGCTTCCTTCATTCCCTCAAAGCTTCTTGAGTCCTACTATGCCAGATCTTCATAATGGATGACCTAATCTCCCAATTTTGGTCATAGAATTTAACAATTCTTCAGCCATCCATAGTCTGACTTTGGTCACATGATTTTCAAAAATAAGACCCATTGTTGATTTTTTTGATATATTTGTGTTCAGTTTCTTTGATTTTCAAGAGAGGGAAACCATATTATTTGTTGGATAGAATGAATATCAGGATCTGACTTGCTTCAAAGGAATACATGATTAAGGCCTAGTTGAGGGATCCCTGTAACTGCAAAAACATGCATTTCAACCTATACGGATGGTCGTATGATTTTCATATGAAGAGAGAGTCACCCTTAGTGGTGATTTGGGTATGATTTCTTAAACTAACTTAACTATTTTAGAATCCAACGATTATTCAAATGCTTGGAAATCTGTTGGGAATATACATGTTCTCTGATATACAAACCAATGATTTTTGTCATCTGGTAAACCCTTGAGTGTTTGTATAGGTTGATGCATCAAGGGTTCCTTTATACATTATTTGGATCACTATAGCTAATGAATTCCGGTGTAAATAGCTAGATTACTATGAATTGTTGTTCCACTATTGTCCTGATTTGAAGCAACTTGGTCACTTGCTGGAGAACTATAGGTGGGGGAATTGAATACTGAAATTCAGAAGAATGTGAGCAATGGTGATCGAGGAAATAATAAGGAAAACACGATTGATGATTCATCGGTTGAAGGGAAAATGGTGGTGGAGTCTGACAAGATATAATCTAATGTTGTGAAAGATGATTTAGGAAATCATTATAATTGTGGTCTTGTCATAATGAAAATATGAAATGCCTCCTCTAAATGTAGTGATCTACCATGCATTGTTCGAGTTTTCCATAATGTTAGTCTCATCTAGGTTGTCTAGTATGGTGGCCTAAATATAGTTAACAATTTTCCTTTGAACACATGTGTTTCTAATGAGGCAAGGTAGATGCAACCTCTTGCTCTGCCTCATGATCTGAATGTCAAATATCTCTTTAGAAAATTGATAGGTGATCTTAATTGAGTGACAGTGTTGTAAAATGGTAATGTAGTTTTCATTCTTGGTCAGTCTGTTCTTGCAGGTGATTCCCAATATTAAATTAATGAGTAATGTCCTGTTGTTTAAACTACATGTGCAATCCATGGTGTGGTTTTAGAAGGAACTAATAAGATGATTGAGTTCTTGGGTTGTTTCTTCATACAGTCCAGTTATTCTAATGCAGCAGACTGAATGTCCTTGGATGGTGATGTTTTATTGGGTACGTAGAATAATACCCTTTTAAGAGGTAGTGCAAATATTCCTAAAAAGGAATCTAAAATAGAGAATGATGGAGGGGGTTTAAGCTTGATTTGGACCACAATTACCTTATGCAATAGGTTTCATGGCCTTCCAGAGGATTATTTGAGTTCTGATTCTGTTATCCCAGGCGGGGGAGATGAGGGTGGTGTGAAGGTATCCCAAGGGTTTGAACATGGCCACTTAGAAGATAAGGATTCAATTCCCAAGAGTAATAGGGGTTTTAGGAAGATGAAGGGGACAAAGGACTCTTCCTAGATACCTCATCCTTCGGATACTCTATCTAAAAAGAATATAAATGAGAAGAAGATGGACATAGGTACTATGAACCATCAGAGGCTAGGGAGATAGGGTCATCAAGCCTTGTTTCTCATTTTATGATCGAAGAAGAAGTGATTGAGTAGGTCTTGTTTCTCAACGCAACTGAGGAGGAGGTATCTAAAATGAAGGGGAGGTCCCTTGAGGTATCTCACAATGAGGAACAATATTAATTGATTGACAGACATGAATCAATTCTATTGGGGGATTTTAGTAGAGGAAAAAATAGTGTTGAGGAGTACATTAAGTCATAGTACCAGCTTGTTTCTGAGTTTGAGAAGTGGATGTTGGTGGTAGTAGACTTATAGGATTCATTTTATATTAAAAATTATTTAGGGTATTTAATTCAGGTAATATCATGTTTCTATTTAATGATTCTCTTTATGTTGGTAGTTTTGGTCTATTGGTTTGAGATGATTGTTTGTGCGTGATGTGCAGTCCTTTGGATATTCTTGTTGTTTGGATTTGTTAGGAAGATTGGTGCTTTTTTCCAGGACTCAACTTGGACCAGCTCTGGAAAAGGATCAAAGCATGAAGTCTTCATCGGTGCATGAGTTTTGTATTTGGATGCTTTAGAAGGTATGTCTTTTCCATAGGTACCATGCACGTGCTCTTCTACATAGGACTACTTGCCGAACGACCCTATGAAGGTGAAGGATTGTCTTCATGAAACATTGGCAGGGGTGGTGCAGGTGAGGTCGTTTCTTATGTTTTTCCTTATCTTCTAGTGTTGTTATGCAATTTTTTAGGAAACTTTTTTGGGTTCTCACTTTTCCTTAAAAGAGTTCAGGTAATAAAAAAATTATTTTTCAGTCTGTGTTTGATAATAAGGGTTTTATAATAAACCCAATGTAAATGAACCTAAAAAATTAGATGCAAATTATTAATAAATTATTAATTATAAAATATTATAGTAAACCATTATATGATATTTCCTTTAGCCGATAAATATTAATAATTATTAATATTGAAAAAGGTCAAATTCAATACAGATCATTTTATTTTTATTTTAATTTTTGTCAAAAACATTATTTTCCCATTTTAAATTTAAAATTTTATAATAATTAATCATTTTTGAACTCCACTCATTATAATTTTCTTAGTATTTAATTTATTATTTTTCTTGAGAAGATTTATTTGGGTAAAAAAGTATTATTTTTACAAAAATTATAATTTTTATGATTTTATCACTATGGAGGAATATCATTGAAGTTTAGAAAAAATTTATGTGAAAAAAAATATTTCATTAATAATATAATTCATCTTTATATATTATTTGTTCTTATAAATTTTATATAAAACATTTATGGAAGAAAATAAAAAGGATTGTTTTATACAAAATGTTTTCAATATCCTCTATGAATAAGGTATTTTAATTATGAGATTTGGTTGAGTATTTATGTTAAATCCTCATACCATCAGTTAAATTTATTATAAATCTATTTCATTCAATAAAAAATTTCTAATAATAATTTTATCTTATATATAATTTTAAAGAAGAAAAACTTCTTTTTTTGAAAACCCAATCTTACGAGATTAAGTGTGTTATTTTGAAATTAACATTTCTAAAAATTAATACTTAACATAATAAAATGATTTTTAAATTAAAAATTAGATGGATAAAATTAGGTAATGGGTTTAAATATATTTTTCATTATTGAAATTAATCACTTCATTTAAATAAAGTGTTACCTTGTAAAATGTTAAAATTGTAAAAGATCATATACAATTAGGAAATTGAAAAAAAAGTTAAAAAAGATATCAATTAGGTGTTTGAGATGATTTTAAACTTTATATTTTCCCACACTACTCATTATTAGGCTTTGAACCCATTTACCCACGAATATTTCCATGTAATTATTAAAAAATAGTGGCTATTTAAAATTGTTCCATTTTCTTCTATTATTAATGGAAAATAATTCAATCTTTCCACTACTCGGATATTATTTAAAAATTTAGTAAAATAACTACCCAAATTTACTATTTTTATGTTATTTATATTACCTAACATCTTTATTCTAATCAAATGTTCCAGAGTCCCTCAAATCAAAGGCCTTAAGAAGAGGATGTTCAAGGTCTCAACATACGTATCACATATTTATTATAATTTATTTATTATTATTTCTATATAAAAACATCCATAAATATATAATAATAATAATAATAATATAATTATCATTACTGTGTTGATAATGTATTATAATAATGGTACGACAATTTTTTATTCTCTATCATCTGCTAAGAAAGTATGAATCGTTATTTGTTCTTGTGCATGAATTACCACCTAAAAGAGTAGGTGCTTTCAATTTTTCTTCCCCACACAATAATGATGGTATTAATGATGGTATTAATGAATAAATATGATTTATGAGACTTATTTATTATTTTAAAATTATCACTTTATATCCACCTTCCCCACTTCTCATTTGTTGTGTAACAAACACAATACTCGGGTGTTGTGCAGTGTACCACTTCCATGAATAAAAGTGTTTTGTTTTCCATCACCTACAAAAATGTATGGTTTTAGTTAATAGTGTATTTTTATAACTGATATATATATATATATAATATTTATAATTTATATTTATTTATATTAAAAAACATATAATTATTATTATAATGTAATATATCAATATTAGAAGATAACCCAAAACAAGTTCATTAATGTTTTCATTTCCAATAAACATGACTAATAATTTCATGTAATAGGGTAATAAAATTATAAGAATTTTTAAGAAATAAATTAAATTATATTTAATTTTTTAAGTGATGATAGTTTTTAGAATATGGATTATTGAAACAACTTTTATGAACCTGTATCAAAATATTCATGATTATTAACACATGATGTTGAAAATAGGTTACACCAATATAACACATGAAGAGAATTGTTTTTATTGGTGTGTATAAATGTAAATGTATATGAATAATGTAATTATATAGGTATTAATATATTTATATTTTTGATAAATGAGTTTAAATCACTACCTTGGAATTAAATAATAATGTTAAGGGACTTGGTAACTCGTATTCTTTCTTTGAGTTATAATTTTTTTAACTTCATTCTCCATTTCCCATCCCATTTATATGATGTTATATTTTATATATTATAGTGAGATATATTATTTTAAAAAAAATAAATATCCATGCATGTTTTTAAATGCATTTAAAAAATCAAAGGTTCTATTTAAAAAAAACATGTAACTATGACATTTATAATGATGAATAAGAAATGTTTTAATAAAAATCCTGTCTTTTTTTATTATCCTCAAAACTATCTTCCTCTATTGGAGTTATTATTCACGTTTCAACCTATGTTATTATTTTATTAATTATTATTTTTAATGATCAATTATTCGTTATCAAGAAATTTAATTCATTCTATTATTTAGATGTTCTAGGAAACCCATTTTTATTTCAACGAGTTCATTATATATTGATATCAAAAATTCAAAAAATACATCTTCTTTATAAAGGTTATATTATATTTTGATGATTTTTTTTCAAGCGGAACAAAAATATATGGATTATTATATGGGTGGGACTAATTTCAACCTCCAATGCATTAATTAAAGGCTTATATACCAAAATATCGAAATTTTATAGCAACAGGTTAGCAATGGTCTTTGTTCAGAAAGGGTGAGTGTAATGATGTTTAGATCTACTTAAAATATTATTATTTAATGATTTGGTGGGTTTCAAAGTAAATAAGGATAATAAATATTTTATTTTTTATTGTTCCATTTTCATTCCTATATCTCATGTCCCATTTTATATGCTTCATGTTTTATATTTATCAATCCATAGTAAAAGTGTTATACATTGAGATGTTATATCTATATTTATTTATTTTTTAACTCGTATTATTTTGTGTCTAATTAAATTGTTTATTTTATCCTTATTCATGATTTTCAATAAATTTTTTAATATTTGAGGGTAAATCCCACTTTATTAAATAGAAAAAAAGAATAAATTTTGAAACTCATAAAAGAGGGAATTTGAAAAGTGCCAAATGGTCCATAGACACATGTACCTATGAGAAACATGACCTACATGCCCTTGTAAGATACATATTAAACAAATACCAAAATAATCATAATGAATAACCAACCCCCCCCCCCCACATTATAATTTAATAGTAGCTATTGTCATATGTATCACCACCGACACCACCCCCAGAATACTTGAGTCGTAAATAAGTATAATGGATCATTAAAAGATCATGTGATATATTTCAGCTCCCTTTCCCAACATTAAATAAGTTAATACATTTTTTAATGTTGTGTCACCCCATGAAAGTATTAGTTTTACACATGTCTATCATACGAATTTAAATATGATTATTTCACATAGAATATTTATGAGTGGATTTAGTTTGCATTGAAATGTTCAGAGAATATAAAATAAGTGTTTCCTTGCCTCTAGTCCCCGAGACACTAAACGTTTAGGGCCTTGTGTTTTGTGACTATTTTCTATGTAATAATTAAACCATTTAATCAATGTGTTACTTATTTATGTTTTTCTTGGTTCACTTTTATTTTCTTCTATTCCACACTTTCTCCCACACTAATATATATTTATTTAAGTCATTAATTTTTTATTGTATCCCTTTTTTAGATATATAAATCATAGTATATTCCATTGAATAACTCATATTAGTAATGGATCCTACAGATAGTGATAATATGCCCACCCAAAGTGGTCAATAGTGAGATATTATGCATAATAGAGGGAAGTTTTCATAATATCTCATAGTTTGTGGAAAACATCTATATCATCTCATCCTTGGTATTGACTATATATCCTCATCGTATATCTAGATGTACTAGTATCATTATGGAATGGTATTATTTCAGGAAAATGTTTTTGGATCTTCTATTTGTATATTGGGACCTTTAGACAAGTTGAGTGGGGCTCATGCATTGGAAGATACACCTGATCACCCATCTGTTAGAATGTATATCTCTATGTGTAGTATACATTTTAAATTATTATATTCATGTGTTCATAGAGGATTATATGCATAATTTTTTTGATTCTGTTCTAGATTTCAACTACATCCCAAAATTGACTTTTGTATTATTTAAACCACAAAACAACAATTATGTCATCTACAACATATTTAATGTAATTTATTGATCTCATAGAGAGGAAGAATTCACTATAGGTCCTTATAATGATAGATTTTATCAGACCTAGTTTTTTACTTTTTGAATCATTACTATTTTTCAGTAGGAAGAAACTTGTGGAAAAAGTGTCATATTATCTATCACAGCTAGAAAGAGGTTACTGAAACGACACAAATACCCTTTGTGGTGTAATAACAACATCTTTATAATTTTAAAGGATCAAAGTGATTATAATTTTTCAATATAAGTACTAACTATCACTATATATTAGTTAGATAAGAGGATATCCGAAAAATAATTATGTGTTTTAAGAGGATATTCACATCTCCGTTCATAATCCTCATGATGAATATCTTCTATAATTACTTATACCATTTCATGATAGTATTAAATAACATCATTGTTGTCTTCTAAAATTAATGGTATGATCATGTGGATCATATAAGGGTTGTTTTAAAATTTTTGTGGGAGAATTAATTTTATTATAAACTCTAAATGCATCATTTTTTTATTCAGGAGGTCTACATCCAAGGGAATGACTACTCAGATGGTGGGGTCATTGAGGACCTAGTAAAGATCATGAAATTTCATTATTGAGAGACAAATTGAAATTTGTTTGTTGTGTTTATCTTTTTTATGTTGGATGGATATTATTAAAGATTCAGGGAGGTAATATCTTGGAATTAATCTTCCACAACCACCTTGAAAGTGTTATCCATTTGTATATTCTTAGACATTCTATAGATATTTCTATGAGATAAAGAATATAGTAATGAGTTTAGATGTTTTAAGTCTTTTAGAGTATTGAGTCAATTATATGGTTTTTTATTCCATTAAAACTAGGAGATGTGTTTTAAGATGTATAGGTGGGGTTGATAGATTATGGGTCTAGATAGTTGAGGCCTTATTAGAAGAACTAAAAAACACATTATTTTAATATCAAACCAGTTGTATTCTCATTATATAATAAAATACATTCATTTACAGATCAATGTTTCATTGTCTATAAATACCATATGATTCTCAGATATAGATTATCACAATGATATCTTTATCTATGGTTGAGGAATGGTTTGGACTTCCATCTAGACTACTGAATCCGGATTATTTACACTCTAAAAATGGGAAACAATATAGATATATAAAATCTCATGCTCTGTTAATGGATAATTCATTTGAGATGTTTTCCTATATATAGATTCACTTAGTGTATGAGAATTATTTATCTTATCTTTGTTCAATGGTGTTTAACTCAACATTTCTTCAAAATTTTATGTATTATATTTGAGAGACATTTATTGGGTGGTCATTCATGACTGATTTCCTCAGTGGATACATTGTATGTATTTTTCAATGGTTGGGAGATGTCATCCTATTTTAGGTGTGAATAGTGGTTCATATAATGTTGAGTTAGAATGTTCTTATGGAACCCGAAACCCAACCCTTGTCTTTGTATCCATGTGTGAAAGAGATGAACCAAAACCATATAATCATTATTATTGGAAAGGCATAAAACATAGTGTTTCTAATTTCATGTCATTGTATCTCACTAGTAAGCATATTATGGAGGTACACTAGGTTCCATTAGTTATGTCTCATCCACATAAGGTTCCAGAGTTGATGTGGGATGTGATGTGCCTTACGAATGGGTGCATTATGAAAAAAAAATTTGCATCAATTTTTAATATATATATATATATATAACTATTGATGGATAATAGATGATAACATCATGAAATCAACGTAGCATTACCCGGATAAAATAAAATGATATTGGAAAAGACACAATTAATTTTTACAATATTTAGTCTCTGTGAGGTTACTTTCTCCTTGAATCATCTATTTTTTTCCTTTTCCACATATGTTCTAGTATAATTTTATAATAAATATCTTGTGGACATGCTAGGAATTATCTATTGGCCTTATGTTTTTCAACACATACATATCATCATGCAGGAAACAACTAACCCCATCTAATAGAAAACATGTCTGAACCAAATAATATGGTTAACCTAATAATGTGTGTTTCTTTTGATACTATTGATAAGATTCCTCTTTGAGAATTAAATATTATTAAAATAGGATTTTCTCCCCAATTAAATAAATTTAAGCAATTATATTTAATAATGAACATAGATAATTCTAGATTTCTCACTTCATATAAAACAATTTTATAGTTTTCTTCTTAGTCTTTATATCACTGAATTAAAGGTATCTTATAATTTTTTAATCTCTTGAACTCTTTCTCTAGTCTCTCTTTGTCAATATTTTTTCGCAGTATCACAAATATTTTATCCTAATAAGGAAATATGTTTATAAAAAAATATTATTTGATCCAAAAAAATCCTCAAGGATTTATCCATGACCTCCTTGAACATTTAGGAATAAGTCTCAATATTTTTATTAATTAAATTAATATAGGTACCATATAACATATATAATGATTTCTTCTTCAATGACCACTAAATTCATACTAAAATAATGAAATAATTTTTATGTGGATATTATAAACATGGAATTGATTATATATTTCCAGTAATCATCATCACGAAGAAATCACAACTTTAAACTCAATTCAGTGAAATTCCATGTTAAAAATCATTTAAAATGGGTTTCTCCACATCCACTAACTATTTTACACATTATCCTCAGAAATCCTTAAAAATTAGTTAGACTATAGTGTTTTGGTTTTAGAAGTCTGACGTTATCATTAATCATTTATGAAAACCAGTGTTTCCAAAAAATATATTAGGTTTTCCCATTTTTTGAGTGGTATATTAGAATGCCACCACAACATCTTCCAGGATATAGTTTCCACCGGCAACCAATTATGAGTGATAATCTTGAACAGACATCTATAGACATACCTCCATGATGAAATATACACTTGAGTTGGGAGTATTTATTTTTATGGGTATTTCCGCAATTCAAAACATTGATCCCGAAGATGTTTTTCAAAACATCAAAAAAAAAGAACAGTACAACCACCATGGCCATGGTGTCTCAACTCCAATGTGTGGATAATTTTTTATTTTAGAATACCTTTCATCTCATTTATTCTAAAAAATATCATAATTAACTTGAATTCCACATCATACTTAAATTTGTATTCATATTTATCTGTTATACTCAATGCTCTATGGAAGAGTATTAAACTCGGATGGTTAACCCAATACCATTCCCACATGTCCTCCACTACAAAGATCACCTAGTTTTGTTTCTCGACACATCTTATACACTATAAGATCGTTTTTCTTGAACATGGTCACTACCTCAAAATTCTAGAGCCCAGTTGTTTTAGAAGGATAAGGATGGAAGAATTACTTATTTATTATTTTTGAAAAGCTTCAAAACTCATTCAAAATAATTTAATTAAATCAATAATCACTATTTGTGATTTTTAATGATTTCGTGTATAGTATTACCATCATATAGATTTGATATAGAGTAGTTCCTCATAATCCACAACACTAAATCATGACTAATGTATTCCTAGTATAACTAAACTAAAGTGAAATACGAAATTCAGTCAGAATTCCATGAACCATGGCATATTTTCCCCTCATCATTTCATATAGAGTTTTTTTAATTTGACCATGACATCTTCCACAACATGGATCTCCACATTTTAAGCTTCGAAACCTATCAAATAATTTTCACTTTCTTATGATAAATGATTCAATGAATTATGGTGTTTAAAAATCCCGTTTTTAGATGAACTGTGTCAGGGACATCAATATTTTTATATTCAGAAACATAAAATCAATTTAATTCGATGAAATAAAAATAATCCAAATATTTTTGAATTATACAATAACATATTCTATAATAAATTAAAACTCTATCAGTCTTATTTATCTATTAATTTGGATTTTTCCAAATGGGATATATATTAGCCTCTTCATATTATTTCCATGATAAATAAATAATCACACAGTTATATGGGTGATCATTGATTGAATCACCATGTTACCCACATCCTTATAATTTAGGATAAGAGATTAATAAAGAGTATATAAGGCTTGTTTTTTTATATTATCATATAATTTCATTGGATACCATGGATGATTGTTCTCTTCCAATAATCTCAATTTATATAATGATTATAGAGGAGATTATTAAAATAATTCAGGGCTCAAAAATTTAGGTGTACGGAATTTAAACATTATACAAATGAAAAATATAAGAGGTTTATTTTGGTTTTTGGGGTCATGTCAAGGGGTTTTTACTTGATTTAGGTTAGATAATGTAATTTCACTTAATAGTATAGGCGTTTGCATATAGTAATACCTATCCCTCCACTTTTGACATGGTTATTTCAAATACCTATATAGGGAACTCTATAGGTCACCCCTATATTATATTAATATTGGAGGGTCATCACAAATGGGGAAAATTTGTTTATTTTTATAATAGAGAAGTTTTTGGTGATCCAAGTGGGATGAAGGAAAGCTTTGAGCTGCTAAAAGTTCTAAATGGGCTGATGATATTATCTATTAGATTTTGATGAGGGGAATAAATCTTCTTAAAGAAATATCCATGATATGGAATAAAATTTTTTAGGGGATATAAGATATCTCTATGGTTCATTAAGACATTCCACATACTACATAGGGTAGGTGGGGTTCTTACTACATATCACTATCCCCACAATTGTACAGGGTGTAAAAAACATTCACATGTTCCAGTTGAGTAGATACATGAATAATCCATATCATACCATCGATGGGGGTGAAATAGACATTAAGGATGATGATTCCATTATATAGTACACTGGGTATGTTTAGTATCAATAGGATATGATCCTTTAAGGATGGGTGATACTTTTCTTGCACTATAAATAGTATCATAAGAACCATCTAGAGAGCTTACGTGAACAAAAGTGTTAAATGTTCTCTCCATACCTTCAATATTCTAGATTATACTGTAATGTTTTAGATGAATACCCCTGACTGTGGCGATGTTATAGAATCCAAAAAAAATTCATTTTTTATATTTAAAATATTTTAGGGAATAATTTTGATATAGGAAACTTATCCTTTTAAAGAAAAATTCATCACTTGAGCATGATTGTGTTATTTGAAATATAATGTATTATTTTTAGTCCACACATATATCTATTTGAAGTTTATTATATCTTTTAAATTTATTAATGAAGACAATTTTTTACACATCTTTTACGTATAGAGTAATTATTGTATCCTAAGGTAAATTTAATTTATGTTTACATTTCTGGCCCCCAAGCATTTCATGTAATCGGGGTTTTACTTCAACATTGACTACATAATGATCCCAAATTTAATACTATTTAATACCTCTATTTTATTTTAACCACCATAATGATTTAATTTTGCTTAATATTTGAGTGATAATAATAGATCTAGAAAAATATTTCTTTATGGGATTCATAATAGAGTCTGGGAGAATTAAAATAATCAATAAAGAATGATCCAGTCATCGAGTTGCAACTCATAATTTATTATATTTATCCTTAATTATAAATTTATGACATATTTATTACTAAGATACATAGTTGTTGAATTTTATTAATCCCCATGTTTTAGATTGTAGTTAGATATTTATTTAACTATTTTTTATAGATATTCACAATGAATTGATAGGAAATTGATGAAGACTGAAATGAGAATCTTACTATGGATTATGAACTAATCCTCTCCCCTATCCAAAATACCACATGCTAATTAATGTGGTGAACAGTCTCTATCCTTGTTTTTTATGATATTTGGGAAGATTGATTCTCCAACCTTGAATTGCATTCCCCTCCATTATTCCCCAATAGATTGGATGAATACCCACTAGTTTTAAATTAGATGAATGTGGCATAGTAATGGTAATGAAGTAAGGAGGAAGACCATGCACATGATCATGACATATACAATTTTATCTTGGTTATAAGGGGAATATGAAACAAAAATGTTGGTTTTTTAATGGGGAAGTGAAGAAGGGTAGATCACTCACCAAAGAGGTTAGTCCTTATGGGTTGACATTATGTGGGATAGTACCCTAGGAAGGATGAAAATAAGGATATAATCAATATGGATGATTGTGTATGTAAAATGGGGATAATAGGTTACCACCCATGATCATATAATTTATAGTGGTCCTAAAATAAATTTCACACCACATGGATGCTGGAGAAACTCATTCTGATGAGCTCAACCCATCAACATTGGCAAGACTATGTTTCCCAAAATGATTTCCCATCTAGCATACACCTTCATAGTTGAGGAATCATCCAAATAAGGTTATGTGTGGAAAACCTAGACTTTTTAGGAGGGAGAACATGCAATTCCTAAAAAACACATGTATGTGCACTACCCAGATATGTATCATGGCACATTTTGGGTGTTTACCTTTTCCCCTCATATGAGAGAAATAATTGGGGTGTAGGTATTCCAATGTTTTGGTATGGGTTTAGAACTCCATTTAATTCAATAAATAATTTTTCCCAAATATTTTGATAGAGATAAGTGTTGATATCATCCACATGACATGATTTGATGGGGTGATGGTTTTATATCTATGAATTCGGGAACTCCCCCATTTGAAATTCTTGATTCTTGAGGAGAAGATTCATGAGTAGTGTTAGGTACTCTATTAATCATTAATTCATTAATGAGTTTAGGGTCCCCCATTAATGATCGAGAGATTAATTAGGTTTATAGATCTTTGTATTTTTGGAGTCCTCATATTTTCATGTTGTATAGTTTCCTATGTAACTAGGCTTTTAAGGGTGATATTTCTATATTTTGTGGGTTATCTACCCTTAAAGAATATATTGGTCATTTATTTTGATTTATTTTTTGCCTTTTACATGACTTGTATTCATATATTTCATGTGTCATTTTTTACTATCCTACTCAATATATATATTCTCTACCCTACATGAGTGTTTCATCCATACATTCCATGTCTTTCGTAGATGTTGGGAATTGAAGTAGTGTACTTGGTCAAAATGGTATTAGAATTTTAGAAGATTAGTTATACAATTTGGTTAATTGAAGATGCTTATTTTTCTTCGTAAATGTGTGTTTGGGATACATTATCTTCTCTAGTTGTATAGGGTGGATTACATTTGGGATATTGGGATCTTTATTTCACCCCCTTTAATTTATATCATTGAAAATTATTTTTAAATTATGTATGATAAGTATTTGTCACATGACATTTACATCATAAACTTTTTGTTATCATCTTTCACATAATAATATATACTATGTAGAGACATGTGATTGTGTATATGTTCATTAGGATGAGTCCTCTCATATTATGAGATATGCTAACACTGTACTTGTCACTAGCCCCTAAACTATTTCATATGGTTGTGGGGTGGCACACTATACTAACAATATCATAGGGGGTTCTTGATAGGTTAGATCATACTAATTAAGAATAAATTTTTTTTTTCTGTATGATTGTGTTCCAACTAGAGTGAGTATTGGAATATTTTTTTAGTATTATGATGAGTGGTTTTACAACATAATGTTATGGTATAGAGTGAAACAAGTTCCTATAAATGGTGATTTTATTTATGAATATTATATGACATACCACTTTTCCCACATCTCTCAGAACCTCCAGATTTTATTCCCCATTTTATTCATTGGGTTCTGGTTATAGAAACATTCAATTATGGCCCCATAGAAATAGTTAATGATTTCCTGGGAGGAAAACCATACTCATATTACTCTACAACCAAATGAATTTACCTTTGAGATATTTTTAGAACATTGTGATGCTTGAATCCAGTCCTACATATTAGTTATATTAATAAATTTAACATTACTAATACAATTCCCTTATATTGTGGGGGAGATAATTGATAGACCATCAATAAGTATAGTGTCTCATATATAGTGATTTATACACCTCACAATGGCCATATTCATTAATAATATGACCCTCTAATATGAATAAATTATTCATGACTAGATATTATTAGAGTGGGGTGAAATAATAAATGATTAGTGGGAGAAATAAACCATTCATGGCTAAATGACATTTTCCATTACATCCCTCCAGTGTCAAAATTCCATAATTATGATTTCTTCGGGAATATATGGGAAATGGCGATGACGTGAGAGGATATCTGGTACACCATCCATGATATAATCAAAAAACCATATATTAGAAATAAAAAATCTAAAAAAGATATAATCTTCAAGGATAATACTTATAAAATAAATTTCCATGTTGATGGAGTTATTACAACTATCATAGTAGTTACACTTACCTCACTAACCCCTAGAATACATCAACAGTTGTTTTCACACATATTTCATGTTCATCAACTATCCCAATCAGATATGGTTGGTTTTTGTGGGTGTGTTTTGGTGGGGATTTTATGGATTTATGATAAAGAGGAAACCACCCAACTTGAATATACAATTAATCCTTGGTAATCTTCCATGACAATCCAAATTCATGATAGATAGTTGTTGTATAATACAAAGAGAGAGTCTTGCGACTTCCACATGAGAATAGAGGGATCATTTGGAGGGTTGTCTCATTTTAAAATTAAAAATGTTATAATATATCACGTTTTTTAAAATTTCACCCCACTATTCAACTATATTAATGAGTAGTGAATTTAAAAATAGTATCATATCCATTAGTAGAAAATGGTTTTAAGAAAATGATTTTTTCTTATGACCAGAAAATTCATGATTCCCATATCTTATACTAAAAGAATATTTTGAAATCTTGTGTTGATACAATTCTCAATGATAAAATGGAAATAAAAATGTGTCTAAAATAAGTTCTGTTGAAATTATTAAAATTTCATTTCTAAACTGCCCCATACTTGAGAAGATGGGATTGTTCTGATATGGGTGATTTTCTAGTGATGATTATGGTATCTACTCCAGTGTTCCCCATTAGTGCCACATCATTACCACATCATTAGTCAATATTGACCATTGAATATAATTTTTTCATATATTTATTTATTATATTCATATTTATATGACTTAAGAGTCGATTCAACAATTTGATAATACTCCAAATACAATGGTACACATTATTTATCCATATTCTACTCTAATTTTCACTAAATATAATATTAATAGATGGATCATCCATGGGAGAGATGATCATTATAACTTATTCATACTATTAAATTTGTTATTATTAAAAATAATATCACCTTTTTATCAAGGTTATATTTGTAATCATTGATTAAAAGTGAGTCAACCATAATTAAACTAAGGAAGAAATGTGGATGATGTTGTAAAGAAAGACGATCAGTCTAATGTGGAAATGAAATAATCATAAAATCTTCCACCGCATTGTTCAAGATACTGGGGAATATAGTCAAGGGAATAAATTTAAAAATATTTTAAATTCAAAAAACCCTAAAAATAATATCATATTATAAATTTAAATTATTAATATTTTACTATTGTGTGTAAAATCTATTTATGGACACACCAGAATGGTCCAAAGCCTAGTAAAAAAATTAATGGATATAAGAAATAATCTGATTAACGATGATTATCAGGAAAACACAGAATTAAAATAAATATTTGTAATTGGGATAAATTTCTTGTCTCCTTAATAACTCATATCCTAGAGTAAAACATACCATGGAAAATGTAATGGATGGAAATTTTAATATGGATGCCTAAAATAAGAATGAATGTTACAACTTGACTGATGTTATCATTGAAGATAGGTGACATAGACAATGGGTAGGTCATCCTGGTAGAGTTAGTATATAATAAATAAATATAATAGAAAGGCCCACAATTAGAAGGATGCTAACACAAAAATACTAACATGGTAAAATGGGGGAAAACAATATCAATAACCACCAATAGTAGATACAAGAAACGTGACGATGTAGTTTCCAATGAAATAAACTATGATGTCAATATTACTATCACTATATATGTTTCAATTTTCAAAAATTATTAATAAGGGACATGTTTCCTTACATCTTTCCAAGACACATAGTGGGTGGTTTATACTACATCATCATACCTCATCAATCCACATCACGATTCCTTCATGAAATATCAAAAGAAAGTATTTTTTATAGTAAATATATGGAATACAATTTTGGTAGAGATATTCAAATTAGGTGGAATACATGACAAGAAATATATTGGAAAAAAAATCAATATGATATATGTTCTCCATGTTTTAAGTCATTGAATCATCCTTTATTGGGAACTACCTTTAAAACACTAACCTATGATAAAATCTTCATAAATGGTGTTTGGATGATAATAAATTGACCCATAATCATTACCTGAGGATTCATATATAGTAATAAATATATAAATCATTTGATGATATTTTTATAAATCCTCTACTTGATCAAGATAGACGCATCATAAATTTTTTAGCATTGGAGACATAGATACAAGAATGGAATATTTCTCTTAAAACTAACAATGAATAATTCCATCAATTTATACATGGATGAATCATTTGATGCTTTAAATTACTAGTATGGGAAGTAAAATATAGTCTCATTTAGGAATACTATATTTAAAAGATCAGATTTCTTTAGTCTAGTGAACAATGAGGTATGTGGTCCCATGGAGGTGGAACCACTATGAGGTAACAAATATTTTATATCATTAATTTGTGATTCATAAAAAAAATGTGTTGTGTTCTTACAAAATAAAAAAGGACCAATTATTATACTAATAAATTATTTTTTATTCCATCATGGATTTTATTAATTCAGAAAACATAGTATAGTAATTATCTAGGGAGATTGATTTATATTTTTAGAGTATGGGTATATTAAATGGGAGGATGGTCCCATTCACTCCAAATAATAAATATGTTAAATACTAGATCCAATAAAAGATCATGGAGAAGGTTTTGAGAATGATGTGTTTCACTGCGCTGCCTAAAATAATATAGAGAGAATTTTTTTATAGTATGCTACCTCATCAGTAGATCTTCAGAAATCTGTTTAAATATCATAATTCTCTAGAAGATATTTTCTAGTAAACTCCCTTATTTACCTCATTTATGATTATTTGAAAGTTTGGAATGTTTACATATATCAAAATAGAATATGTCGAAGTGATACATGGAATATAATACATAAAATTCATCACTTACATCGGTGAAGACATTAAACAAAAGATTTGGGAATTAAAGAAGAATAAGGTTGCCATAAAGTGATATATCCCATTTATGGGGACTGGAAGATCAATGACATATAAAATCCAATAATTTCATAAATAGAATTATATTTGGAAGAAAGGCATGATTCATAAATTATGTCAGAACCACCTACCACTAAAGAAAAAAGGCGTTAGATAACTCTATAGATGTAAATGAATAGGTAGTGAAGGAGGATATTGAGTAGGGGAAGAATCAACCCTCTCTTATAGAAATTATAGAACTATTAAAATATCTAGGATTTGGTAATCCTTATAAACAAAAAACATAGGTTATAAGATCTAATTGTGGATTCACTTCATGAAGTAGTATTTTAGAATCAAAGTACCTATTTCTGACTAATGTGGTGGATCCAAATATATTTTATCCACAAGTTAGTCATCAAGAAAAACTTATGTGGTTCCACATAATAGAATATGAGGTGGATGCATTTATAAAGAACATGATGTCCGATTTTGTAAAATTACCCAAATATATTATGAAAATAACAATTTTATTATTGTTTAGAATGAAGAAGGATGAGAAAAAAGGTGTTCAAGAACAAAGCTTAGTAAGTCATAAAATCATTCCATTAAATTAAATTAGTTTTTTTTATGATATATTCACTCCTTTGTTGACGATTGATTCAATATAATTTTTTTGATTTATTGATTACTGGGTCCTAAATGTTGTGGAGATGAATATGAAAACCACTTTGCCTCATAAATACCTTGCTGAGGATATCTATATGAAGAATAAAAATTATTTATTGATTTCTTAACGACATAAAATTATGAAAAAATTAATTAAAATATTTTACATACTGCAAAAATCTATTAGATATTGGTAATAGGTGTTAGAGTCATTCATAGAGATTCATAAAAACAAGAGGATCTAATAATAAATATATGTTAACTCCATGATTTTTGGGATAGTTACTCTATTTCACTCTAACTTTATATGGATGACATTTTGATCATTTGGATGAATACAACAAAAATAATCCAGTTGATGAAGGAGTTGTCTACTTTTTTATTAGGAAATACATGGGAGTAGCTCATTAAAATTTTGGGATGTATAAATTTTGTGAAAAAAAGTATATTTTATTAAGTTTTTCTCAAGATAAATATGTCAAACATGTTCTAAAATAATTCAAAATGGTTACATTAAAAAGGGTGGTAATTACTCTTCCCATTCATCTAATGTTGAGAATGATTTAATGTACATCATCCAATGAATAAATTAATGTGAGGGAAATGATAACATATTCCTTGATGGTTGGAATCATGTTTTTAATATCAAATGTGTTCAAGGCCAGATATATCCCATATGGTGGCAATCATGAGCCAATTTCTCTCAATTACTAGGAAGTTGTAATGGGTTATCTTCAAGGGGATATTTAGGTATATTAAAGGCACATCGATGTTGTGGTTGTTATATGAGGATGTTTATCCACTATTTGAAGTTAATATATATGAAAATTTGGTTATAGATATTAACATAATGAAATCTAAACTAGGATAAAACTATTTTTTACAAGCGTTGATTTATTATGCTTGTGAAGGGTGAAAAAGTCCACAATTTATTCAAAAATTATGTTTAGTATATTTTCATTTCATATTCTAGTTATGATATCACGTGGTTAGAAAAATGTTATCTAGGATCACAGATTCATCCAAATGGAATAGATAGTTCATTATGATAGTCAAAAATATTTTTTACCTAATAAAGAACTCCATATATCAGTCCATCAGGAATCACATCAACATTCACTATCATTAGATAAATAAGGGGTTGGATCAATATAAGTTGAAACTTATTATGATCAAAATGGTGGAAAACATAATGTATATAATAATAAAATTTAAATATTAGGATAACCTATATCATTAAAGATATTCTAGTGGGATGTAGATATTGGGGGGAATTGATTTGTTTTCTAAATTCTGTGGAATGATCATTAACCCCATTATCTCCTTACACACTTAAATAAATATTTTCAACAGATTGTGAATTTGCAATAACTATTGTATGATTCCATTCATAGTGGGAATTGGTGGGTCTTTTTTATATTTTTTGGAGTTGTTTCAAACATGGATCCCCTCATCCTTCCTATAAAAGTAGGAATTTTGGATAATCTATGATTATCTATATCCGAGCAGAAAAAGAACTTGTATGAAAGATAGGGTCATATGACCTCAATGTTAGAATTAATGGAGGGGTTTGTGGGTTTGGTTTTTATAAACATATTTATTTATAAATAAATTATTTTGATTATTTTTTCACATTTTCTATATGATTAGGGAATGAACACACATATCTCAGGACTATAGATGTTAATCTATTGTATAATTTATTAAACTCCCAAATCTAATTTGGTGTTGGGGATAATGGAGATTATAAATTAATAAGTTGAAATAAAATAGAAATCTAGTTTGGATATTTGGATAGGGAGTCATGTTGAGTGGTCAAAATCATAATATAGATACATTAACCATGATACATTAAAACCAAAGCATCCAATGTTTTTATTTGTTGTGTTCATCATCAGTAAAATCATTTTCTATTCCATATGTTTTACTACTGATAGAGCTTGTGGGGATTTTTACATTAAATTTATGGTATATGGAGGACAATAAGTGAATAATGGGTGTACATGACTTGGGATTCCCAATATATTTTGATTCATCACCAATTCATATTACATAATTTATAGAAGCAATTTATTGTATACTATTGAGTTTCTCAGTGAAAACATGAGTGGACCCATATATAGAGACTCTAATAGTAGTGATTCCATATAAGGTGTAAATAAAGATGATACCCACAATATATAATGGGTTATATGGGTTAGATACTAAAATTGATAATCTATTTTGAATAATTTGGATTGTGTGGATATAGTTTCACATTTAATTCCGGTTTCAAATTCCATAGGGTTGGATCCCACAAAAGCTCATATAATGATCCCTAAATTAGGATAACTATGTATTGTGTAGAAAACTACAACTATTATATTGAACACTTTTATAGTTAGAGACCCATGAAACTATGGTAGGGTATCTAAAGTATGTTGTTATATAATCACACTCTAAACTTAAAGGAGTCTTATCAATGATGTGGATTCATTTTATAAGTGCACCATATATCTTTCTCAAAAATTTAATGAAAAATTTAATTCCAATTTTGACTAATTATATATTATTTCCAATAATCTGGTTTATTATTGTTAAAATTAAAATTCATTGTATTTTTTATGTGGTAATAGATTCTTTTGTTCATGAAATGTTAAGTTTTCTTATGGTTTATATTTAAAAAATTTCATAAAAATGTCTAAAATTATTATATGGTTTGAAATTGAAATATCATGTGTTGAGCCATTTATTTTTAAAAAAAATATAGTTTGACAATTACTGAATATTTAAGAATATATATTTTTCTGGAAATAAATAATCGATTAAATTGAATTGTTATTTGATGAAATTAATAAAAAATATCTTGTCTCAAATTGTAATATTCTATTTTATATAAATTAATAAATATAATTTTTAAATTTGTTAAATTTATTTTTTTAGGATAGCTATGTATAAATGTTATTCAGGATGACTACGTATTGGACACTTAATCATAGGCTTTATAATGGTTAATTATGTATTATTTTTTATATAGTTTACTACTTTACTAAGCTTCATATGTAATCGTTGAACACAAAACTCGGTAACCTAATTAATATTTAGAAAAGTATTATTGTGTGATATTCCTAATTTTTGAGTGAGGAATATGATACAATTATTGTTTAAAAAGATTTACTGATCCATAATCGAGCAATGTGCATTGATTGTGGTCTAATTGAGAGAAACTAATGAATACTGGGAACTATGAAAATATTTGAATCTATCACTAATGTTAAATTTGGTGATGAACTGAATGATATCTAAGAAACTAATATTTAATCCAAATAATCAATAAAAACTATGACCATAAAATTTTAAGGAATTCATTATGATATAGGTCTACAAGATATTGGGTTTATGGTGTTCATGTGACCAAGGAAGTTCGATTAGGTCAAAAGATTCATGATAGTAATTAATCAATAATGGTGGAATGTGGATTAAAACACTATGATAATAATTATATTATATCATTATTGTGAGTTTGAATAATGATTGATGAAAAATTTAATACACTAGTTAACATAAAATAGTAACATTTTAATGTTTTCAAAATATGTAAAAAATTATTTTTCATTATGAAGAAGGAAAATAAAAAAACAACATTTATTCATGTGAATGAGTTCATAAGAAAATATATGTACACATTCATTCAGACATGTGATCACTCAAAATTGTTCTTTGAAAACTCACTTTCATCTCAACATGATAATTTAGTTCATAGACATGTTTTTTTTAATTTAAAACAACAGTTTTCAATTCTATTTGTCACCATGACCTGAATAGAAATGTATATTGGTTTGAGTCTTTTCACTGAATGATTATGATCTAAGCCATTAATATAATCGATCATGATATAATGTAATCATCCATTTGATGTTTGGGTGCGATCTGTTCCATATATTCAGTTGTGTGTGATCCAATATATGGAATAAAAATATAGAAAATTCATGTCTTCCTAAAAAAGGGATCTAATCAATAAAAAATTATTGGATTTTCTTTCTTAATAGTCACTTTAGTCATATAAAATAGATTCTCAATAGAAGGTAAAATTCACTTAAAATAATTTCAAAACCCTCTCTCAAATATATTTTCTTATGAACTCATCCACAAGAATCAAAAGAACATTTTAGTGTGACATAAAAAATTATTTTAATAACTGTCTTGGAATTAAATATTCATTAATGGTTAATATCTACTAATCTCAAGTATATAGTAATGGGTCATAATTTCATCCTAAACAGTATTTGTTTACAACCCATTATACTACAAATTTGGCATGTGAGAAACAACTCTTAAAGAGATTGAAATTTTAACATGCATTGATAAGATCTAAATGGAAATATATAAGGGATTACATTTCAAATTCTTACATAAATATATACAACACTCTAAAATATATATTAAAAATAGTTTTTTAAATAATAATCATGATGATGAAGTAAGATAAAGTTGATGGATGAAATTTCAAGAGGATAAAAGGTGGATGCATATTATAACTAAAGAAATAAAAGTGGTTTCTATTTTATATACACAAAATATTACAAAATATTATTATGATAAAATATAAGTCTCTTAAAAATGAGATAATCAAATAAAAAAAATTCACATGTAGTTGAGACATACTAAAGACATTGTATGAAAACTACTTAGGAATATATAAATATATTTAAATTGTAAAGGATATTTGGATTGAAAATACAACATCAAAGTTAGGGTAATAAATAATTTACAATTGAACATATTTAATTCCCATAAAATGTGATATGTTATATCTATCATATATAATTTAATGAAATTCTTATCATATTAGAACATTTCAATCAAAATAAGTTGAATATGTATAATACCAATGGTTTCACATCCATTAATGATAAACTCCACCGTTCGAAGGAATAATTTTAGTCAACCTCTAAAACAACAGAAAGATTGTATTTAACTCAATTAGTATTATAACTACATAAAAATTGATAACGAATATATAAATATAGAGGATAAAAATGAATTCAAATGTGAAGAATCCAGGGTCCACATGGTGGATTGAATTTTTCCATCTCGTTCAACGAGGGGAATAAAAATCCAAACTATAAATTAAAATGAAAAGTATAATTTAACAAGAATAATGGGGCATTTTATTTTTTTTAAATCCAAGAAAAAATAAGAGGGAATACATTTTACATAAAAATAATGATAAAAAATCATCTAATGAGGACATTGAAAACATTATATATAAAAACTAAATGTGGATGAGGATAACACTTCTTGGTGGATTGATTTTGGTGCTAAATGACATATGTAAAATAAAGAAAATGCATTCGAGATGATATAATCAATTAGATATTGGAGATCACTCTATATGGGGAATAAAATAAGAATAAACATATAATTAAATGGTGTCATTGATCATGAATTAACATAAGGAAAGATCATAATTCTAAATTATGTCATATGTGAGCCTTAATTTCATAAGAATTTATTTGCGGGGATCATTTTAAACAATTGTGTAATTCTTTTTATATTTTATCTAGATAACTTTTTAATACACATGGAAATAATTATTACTATATGAATCATGGATTATACAAATTAAATAAAAAAAATTTCACTTACTCATTAAATACTATTGATTTATAAAATGATCATTTAGGTCACGTTATTTATAAAAATAAATCCCATTTCAAAGATGAAATTATTAAATATAATGAAGAAATGTTTATAAATGTATTACATTCATAAAAACTAATATTATTAGTAAACAATTTATTATTATAGAAAGGAAAAATAATTCTATATAATTAATACATACAGATTTATGTGTTTTTATTATTAAACCCACAATAAATAATATATCTTATTTCTTAACATTAATGTGTTATTATAATAAAATATTTAGTATATATATTTTAGATGATAAAGTTGATGTTATATATAATTTTCATATTTATAAAAATAATCACAAAAATCAATGCTGAATTATAATTAAATGTCTTATATCCATCAACAGAGGTGAATATTGTAGTTTTTCATTTTAATAATCCTAATGGAACATATGTAACGTGATGGATCTCTATACAACATTCCAAAATGTTGTAACCATTAGAAAGAATAGAACCTTAATGGAAATGGGTAGTTCTATTATATATATATTGATTATCCAAAGAGGATTTTTGGGATAGTAATTATTTTCTGTTTTTCACACCTTCAACAAGGTCCCCACTGAATATTATACTATTACTCGATATGAATTATATAAACATAGGAAACAAAATCTAATTTTTTTAATGGTTTGGGTTCATCATAAACTTCTAATTGTACCCCAACCTAAAAAGGAAATTGTGAGATTAATAATGTGTTAATTTTATATTCATATATATATGTGTGTGTGTGTGTGTGTATAGTCACTCAGAATAACAGAGATTCATTTTTTCTGGAACCCAATTATTTAGTAGTTGTTTATGAAGTTATTAAATAAATATAATATATATTTGATTAATAAATTATTACCTACTTACAAATTTATATCCAAATAAACGAGTCTATATAAAATAAAATTTCACCATAGTGTGACATTATTTTGGGGTTTTCTGTTACTAAAAAACAACATATAAAAAAGAAATATGAAAATAATTTATATAAAAACATTTTAGAAGTTACTAATTAATTTACTTTTATAGAAACTCTAATTATTCTTAATATTGAATTGTAACCAAAACATAAAATGATTTTATGTCTTATTAAGAAGCATTTATTTTATAAGAAGCTATAAATAATGAAAATGGATCTATAAAGAGGGAAATAATTGTATATTATTTTATCTTCTACATGTTACCTAATAGATAGGTTTTAAATGGGTATTTAGAAGAAAAATAAAGGCCAATTATATAGTCAAAATTATAATTCCTAATTTGTATAATATTTATTTACTTAATAAGATAGAGATAATTATTTTAATACATATGGTCCAATGGGATTGACTATTTAAATTAGAATTTATCTTGCATTAGATTAAATATTTAATTTTTAAATTATCTTATTAAATGATAAATCTACACTCTAAAATGATGTGTTATTGAAATAAAAATATATGTAACTAGTGTTATTAATAATAGTACCTAGAAAATAAAATAATGTGTTTAAATAAATAAATTCACAATATAATAAAAACAAGATCGAAAAAATATCATGATAAATAAAATGAATTAATTTTATCAAATTTTTATAGTTAATGAAGCTAATAAATATATTTATAGTAAGTTCAAAAATGATTGTGTTGTTATTATTGGTTTAAATGTTGATAAAATGTCAATATTGCATACTAATATAAATCAACAATACGATTCGATGTCTTTTTTTTAAATTATATTTTAATGAATTTGGTGAAGTGAATGTTATATAATGAAATAAAATTGGAATAAATAAGAAATATATTTTACTTTTTAGATCTAATTGAATTGAAATATTCTTAATGATGATTGAAAATTTTGGATTTTCACTAATGTCAATCATGTCTGCTTCTGGGAGAATGTTGATAATAAACCATGTTGGAGATTTTTAATAAATGAAATATAAAAGGGTTAGTGGGTGTCTCATGTATTCCATGACTAGCACATGGATTTATATTACTTATGATTTAGTAAATTTGAGTGATTATATAACTAATTTATGTTATGAATTATAGTGTTTAGTTGAAAGGGTACTATAGTATCTAAATGTTATTATGAATTATAATATCTGTTATAGAGGAAATTAAAGAGTATTGTAATGATTTTCCTATTAAAAAAGGTATTAAAATATAAAATCAGTCTTCTAGGAGTGGTAATATTATATTAATTTTTGGTTAAGTGACATACTAGGAATTGAAGAAACGACCATGAATAATATACTCCAATATGGGTTCTGATATTCATTCTTTAGTAGATGCTGGAATGGAAGGAAAATAGAGAAGATAGTTTTTTTTCAAAAATTACTATGTCTCTTATGAAAATGTATCTTATTTTTATACCTTATGACAGTCAATAAATGTGTTCATGTGAATATGTAAACATTTATAATGGAAAAACTATATAAATTTGTCTTAGATATAACTAAGTGATTTAGTTTAAAAAATATTATTTCATAACTATAAATTTTTTTAGATGAAGACAATTTATTTTGGGGATCCACTAAAAATGATACATTCAATGGATTTTGTTTTCCAAACATCCTTAGGGATGTGAATAAATTCATTGTGAAAATTCAAAATTGGTGGGACCTCAATATAAAATGTGATAAATTGAAGACTCTAAGTTAAATATGGGAAATCACATCAACTGTGTAAGGGAAACATAAAAATTATACCATATACAAGGAGAATGGTGTTTGGTTCCTATAAGAAGTGTTGGATGAGATTAAAAATATAAATTAACAAATGATAGAAAAAATATATAGAAATGTTGGATCATTTTTTTAGTTCTCCTATATAAATATTGGAATGGGGGAGATACAATAAGATTATGGCCTTATATCTCAAACATTCATGAATGAAAATATACATATATCCAATATGTTTTCAGAGAATTGATGAATAACTGAGGTTTTTTGGAATTGTCAATGAATAATTTTAAAAATAGTTATAGTTACATGTTCATGGAAGTTTCCACCTATTTCAAAATTCATCTTTTATTTTTCCATACTTTATAATATGTCAAATAAAGAGACACATTTATTTAAAAAAATCTTAAGTGAGTATGATTTTTTATTTACTAAATATTCTACTTCTTATGTTCAAAAGTGTTCTATTTTCTAAAGGATCTTCCTCAGAAGATGGATCTTATTAGCTTCTACCATAGATTTTGAAATAGGAACATGTGTTCATGACAAGATGATGTTCCTATGTAAATTTAATTTATGTATCAACATGATATATATGTATGATTTGTACAAGTCGTCCATTAGAGACCCTATTTTTTATATTGAAATGTATGTACTGTTATGAAATTCCAGTTTTTCTTGTTTATTTTATTAGTGATATAATTGGTGAGTCAGGAATATTGGATTGTGTATTTACTTCATGAACCTTATTTTGTTTATTTATTTCCATATTTATATAGTTTTAACTGTTCATTGACTGATAGTCAATTTGGTTTGAGTCTGCTAACTCTTTCATTCCGCTGAATGTTAAATAAATTATTACCAGGACACGTATTTTTATTGTTTTTTAGGGTACAGTCTCCCTAATTTTTTTTATACACACTAACTTATAGTAGGAAACATTTTAAGTTTATATAGGCACATCTGAGGCTAAAAGAACACAATCCCATATGACTTTTCAGGTGGCTAATTGGGTAGGGGACGCAACAAATGGTATCAAAGGGATTTCATTTACCTCTTTTTATTGTATTACTATTTTGGTAATGGTAGACTTGAGATTAGGATGTCATCAGAATGGGATTTCAAACTCGTTCTTGAGTGCTTGCAACCACATGTTTGAGGGAAATACTAAGTTTCCATGGATGGGAAATTTTGTTTTATTTTTATCAGTTTATAGTTTATAAGATTTCCACCTTGATTGGTTTATTTGGAATGATAATGTTAAATTTTTGTGATATGAGATCCTTGACCTCGTGAGGTAATGGAGATTTGTAATCATTTCCCGGTAAGGAAATGTGTGTTTGTATGTTTTTTTATTTTTATTGTCATATTTTTTCATATTTATAATTTATAAATGAATTAATTCCTTGTAAAATGAGAATACCATGTTATAAATAGAAATGGCATTGATAAATATTGTACTCTGTCATAATAATGCACTGTAAAATGTGTATCACCTATGCGATTAAATATTTTGTTAGGTGAATTGATTCGATATATGTAATGTGATATTCCATGTGTTATATAAATATATATGAAATTACATATTGTTTGTGGAAATGTCCTAGATATTAAAAGAGTAGAAAGTTATAGTGGCATGAAGGGATTTTGATCACGAGGTTGGGTGACATGGTCATTGGTTTGAGGTGGCATAGTTCGTTAGGTTGGGTGAAGCCTATGGATTATATATCACATAGCTCTATTATGGTTGGTTAAGGAGTCCATTATATTGGGATATCATGTGGCATCGTTGTGATGAGGGAGTATGGGTAGGGAGGATGCAATATATTTTACTTCTATCCATATCTACTGTATATATATATATATGATATATATATATATGTGATGTCTAGTAATTTATGGTATTCAATGAATTCCTCTTAGATGGAAAAGATGGAGCCTCAGGGAGGTGATGAAATTGTACCAAAGGAGTATGAGATGTTTGTGACCCATATGGGAAAAGAAAACCATGTATAGACACAGAGATATGATGAGGTTCAGGTACAAGTTCTAGTATAGTTAGGGAAGCTACAATGTTTCACTAATTTTTGACCATGGATTGATTATATTCTCTAGTCACGCATGGTATAGTTTATCCATGGTATCGATATGGCTTCTCAGGGTGAATAACCATCGATGGCATATCCAAATTAGGAGTTCCAATCACAGCAGCCGCCATTTTTCTAGGGTGATGTAGTTCTATAGGAAGCTATGAACTAGATCATGATCATGTATATTATATTTCATTATCTTGATACACATCCACTAAGGTGATTTAAGCAAGAAACATATATTCTCTGGGACTATCTATGAACTTTTTGATTGTGCAGGTTTTGACGGGAGAAACGAGTGTAATTCCTAAAATGATTTTGAGTCTAGATTATTTGAGAACTATTTCCCATATATGATGAGGGATGAAAGAAATTGGTATTTCGTAAGCCTTTAGTAGTGTGACATTCTCTTCATGGACTAGGCAGCGACATTTACTGAGTTGCTTCACTTCACACCCAGTAATGGTGAGTGATGAAACCAACAAGACGATGTTCTTTTATGATGGTTTATGGTATGCCATTCAGGTGTAGGTAAAAATCATTAGAATGTACTCATTATCCAAAGTATAATACCACACAACCATAAATTAGATAAATCAAATAGATACATTGTACTCATGCTGGGTAGTGATTTTAGGTGAATTATGGGGTGAATTTTCATATCGAAGGAAGCAATGTTGAGATGAGATCTAGTAGGAAATTTAGGCCATGAACATAGCTATACCACCTTGGAGTGGGACTTATATGGGTGGATTCTAGTGTGTGCAAGTAGGACATGTCTGGACTCATTGTGATAATCCTCCAAAAAAGTGATGGGCATATGGTTCTTTCAGAAAAATCAAAAGCTTATGAACGAAGCCTTCCTACTCATTTGGTGATCAGGAAAAGGGTCAGACTAAGGCATCTAACATCGATCCATGATTTCTATTTCCTGTGGGAAGCCGATTCTCAACTTCACGCAATAGTCAGGGTAGATACTATGGGACACATCAATAGGGTCAGTGTATGAGGGTTATAGTTGAACCATAGGTAGGTTAATCTATAGAAATTATTTATATAAGCCATGTTCATGCCTTAGAGCGATCAGGGGATGAGAAGTCTGGTGAAAAAATGATATCAAGAGGTACATAGTGGGTGTGGCTATGATTTATATTTTGTTTTACTTTGGGATGGAGTATTGAGTCATCCTTATATGGGTGATTGATGTGTTCATGTTATATATATGGGATGACCAGACAATGGTCAGTAGGATGGAATCTTATCATATGTGTGAAATGTATATGTGAGGTGTGAGGAACCATGTTCTCTTTTAATAATCATTTGATGAGGGTCTTGATTGAAGTGGTCATTATAGGGGAATCGTTTAAGGTGGTTTAAATGAGGTTCATGGAATTTGGGAAATATTGTGATGTGGTACATGACTGAGGGTCAAGGCACCATGATTGATTTTAGCATCCATAAAGATGTAGGGCTTCATTATCCCATGGGTTCAATGGGAATGAGGTAGGAACTAAAGAGATGCGGGGATATAATGGTTGTAGAGAGAGAAATGGGATAACCTAGTGAGGGTCCAGAGTGATGATGCATCACGAAAAGACCAAGGGTTGAAAAATAGGTCTATGGACCTTTGTGTGATTTGATCATTGGTCGGGATGCTACCCGGATAGGAAATTACAATTTTGGGGAGCCCCCTTTTGGTTATTGTACAATACCTTAAAGATCCGGGTATTTTGGGTTTACATTGAATTTGATGGGGGTTTTAGTACGATCTCCATTATTTTTTATGTCATGGGGATTGTCTATGTTATGGTGGGGAGATTTTAATTTCTCGTTTTTTTTAGTCATGTCAAAAAAACTCAGATTTAATATTTTCAATTACTATCAATATATTTTCCCATGTCATTGATCGGAACTCCATTCTGGGAGATAATTTAGATTTATGTGATATTATTGGATGTTTTTATTAGGTTCCATGAATCCTTGGGTATCCAGAAGTTGTTTTGGGAGTGTCAAAGGCTGGATAGAGTATTTTGGAATAGAAGGCCAGGGTGCACAATTTAGGGTAAACCATGTGGTCCCTTCTAGGTTATTGTGCTACTTATTTTTGAACTATTTCATTGTTTGGGTAATCCATCGGATAAGGTCACATGCACATATGAGTGGATCTATAGTTAGTGAATAGGATTATACATGGTTTTGGAATGGTTAGTACAAACAGTGTGTAATGTCGCATGAGTGCTACTACTAAAGTAGTACCTATTCACTATAGCTCATGTAGTTTATGCATAGTTTGGAAATCTATGTGGCATATACATGGTGTTCGTTTTATATTTTTATTTTTATTTATTTTTTACCCTCTTTGACTTTTCTTATCCCTTTATCACACACTTTATAGGAGATACCTTCATCCTACTCTTCTCTAGTGGTTTTTTTCTCCTATCTCTTCCTCATCCATTGGTTCTTTGATGTGTTATATGCTACCAGACCGAATAGGTGGGGCTATCCACACCCTTTATTCCTTAAAACGTTTTTTAACTAATTGTGTGCGATATATGTCAGAGTTGATTCTATAAATATTTGGGAAATTCAAAAAAAACACATATCTGTTCAAAACTACATTGAATTGGAACTCAATTGTGGATGTCCCTACATCAATGAGTCCAAGGTAGGGGTTTCATATCTTGATTTTTGTTTTCATAGTGTATCAAGGGGTGCGTCTTTCAGCATGAATTTGGGTATTTTGAGTGTGACCAATTTATACATATTTCAATATATGAAAATGGTTTTGTGACCCATGGGATGTCGTTGGGAATGACAAATTATTTTTTTTCATGAGTGATGATGGGTTAGAGGCCATCTTTTCTAAGGGAGGTTCAGTAGGGGTAAAAACCCCTTTTAAATTGAATATTTTTAATTTAAGTTGATTGGTTATTATAGATTGAGGCATTCAAGAACTATATATTGATATGTTAAGGTTGTTTAGATTGTGAAATTCAATGATATAAATTGAATTGCATAATTAAATTTCATTGTCTATTGGAATTATATTTGCAAAATTCCTGAGATGAATGTGATGGGACCTGGGTTTGTGATGGGCTTGGCCTGAGTTTTTGATGGAGTTGACCATTCTAAATTTTGGGGATGTGATCATTGGTTGTGCATGGCCTGGATTTTCTTGGGTTGTTTTGAGCTTCGATTGGGTATCGTAGATGTCAGATTTAGGTAGTGAGGTCATTTAGATGGACATGGCACATGATATTGGATGGAAAGTCCATTAGACAAGTGATAAATGGTCACAAGGGAATGAGGTTCCAATGTTGATTTATCCTATGTTATTTATTTTTTGATTACTGCTAACCCTTGAAGGAAAAGGTACTGAATTGAGTAATGTGCATAGAGGATGACTTTGTTGATGAGGTGGATTTTACCACTAGTGTGGTTAAAGGGACCCATTAAGGATTCTTATGAAATATTTTAGGGGTACATTCCATAGAAATGCATATGGAAAGTGAGGATCCTATAGATTTGAATGTTGAGGTTAATGGTTGGGTGTTGTGGCTTCTCATGATTCATGTCATTGTCCTAGAATTATATTGGAAGAAAAAATCACAATTCCTTGGGACCTCATACCATTGGTCGATAGTGTTTATATTTTGGGGGAAAATATTATTGTGCCTCTATAAGTCAGACTTGGAACTGACGAGTTCTCTGATAAGGGTTATGAGAGACCAAATACTAATGATTTGGGAATACCTTTGTGGAAACAGTACATACTCAGATATAAGGAGTCAGGAGGAATGATGTGTTGGGTTAATTTATTTTAGTTGGAACTAGTGGTTTTACTAGAGGTTGACATCAGGGGTACCATGGGCCATGGTCCAATATCCCACCTTACCTCAATTATTCTGGCATTCACAAATGGATGTTTTGTATTCTTGGTGGATGTTAATATCCATATAAGACTATGTTTACTCTACACATTTTGCTAATTATTTTATTATTATAACACATATGGTTAAACACATATTCTATGTATGAACGATTGGTTGGTATCCTACAGAGACTAGATCTCACACCCTTCATGGGCCCTTCAAAACACGTATAGACTATGAATTTTCATTCTGCTATAAGATCATCCTGAGGAGCTTGATCATAGTAGATTCTTATTAAGATTTTGGAATATGAAAATGAGGTCATTCCAAGCTACAGTTATTATTTCAGTTTCTCTTTTGTTTTAGCATGCTATATAAGTATGAAACATATAGGCATCCCATTGGAATTAAAATTTTCTATACTGACATGTATGGAATATTATGAAAGGATTTATTTTTTTCTTATTATATTATTTCTACAATTGGTGTGTTTGGATTAATGGATAGTTTATTTAATTTACTCTACTTCAGTTATTAATTGATTCTACTATTTATCTAGTATTAACTGTTGTTCCACCAATGGTTGGTCTAGTTTAAGTCTGATGAGTATTTCATTATGTTGTAGGTTAAATGCAATATTACTCAAACAAATATTATTATTATTTATTGACAGTATATTCTCCCCAATATTTTACATTACACCATCGCTTCTAGCTGGCAGACTTTGATGTTCGTGGAGGCTTGCTAGGGGCCAGTGGAACGCCGCATAATAACACTGTTGGGGTTGATAATCTTGTTGGGGATACTACATACTGGTGGCATGTTGTGTCGTTTTCAAATTACCATTCATTTAGTGTGAACTAATCAATTTTTAGGGAGATGTTGACACTACTTATAATACACAATCCTAGTCTTTCTTACCTCTGTAACTAAGGTTTCCATGATCCACCAAATAAATGTGAGTAATATTAATCCTTAAATAAATATAATAAAAAAGAATTAACATATAAAAACATCCATCATATAATATTAAAACACCCTTCATAGAAATGGAAACTTTTCATCAAAAATGTATCTTCCACCTCATTTTATAAAAATTATCATATAACTATCTTGATCAAAGCATAAAAAATAACATGGGGCTCAATATGAAGTATTTTTAATAAAATTTTATAATGGTTATAGATACCTATTTCAAAACAAAATTTAATAAATCAATTTAATATTTTAAAAATGGACCATAAAACATTAAACAATGGTTCAAGACACATAAATCATTTTTTAAACAAATGTGATTCCATACATTGAAAATAATAGTTCTTGGAAAAAATTATTCTTAATTCCATGATAAATATATTAAACACGCCAAAATGAAACCCAATTTTATCTATGATATAAAAACCTATGATGAAAATCAAACCAAATCAATATAACCATAACATGATAGAAAAATACCACAAACATTTACTAATAATCATTACCCTTTTAAAAATATTTATAAAACTCCAAATAAAAATAGGATTACATGAAATGTTACCATTTTGAAAAAAAAAATCAATACCATGATAACATAAAAACCACTATAAAATGTGTTTTTGTGTAAATAAGTCATTAATAAATTTCCAAAAAAACTAATAATTTTTTATACACCATTTTTTCTGAGAAATGACTCACTATCAATTATTAAACTCATTTATATCAACTATAGAATTAAAAAATTAAGGGAAATATTTCTGGAAAGATCAAAACCAACTTTGAACAATATTTTTTTAAATGAAAAACTAGATTAAAAGATATAAAGCACCAATAAATTGTCATAATTTATATATCATAGATACACCTTATTTAAATCAAAGGAATCATGTATCCTTTTAAAAAATTCTAGAATATGTCAAAATTTGAGATTCCTAAATCATATACATCCAAAATAAAAACTTAATGATAACCACAATATCTAGGGGTCGACCAGCATGGCCTCACATGACACAAATAAGAATAAACTAAAAGAAATTAGGATGAAGATGAGAATTATATGATAAAATAACATTAACCCAGAAATAATCTTCATGGAACCAAAACTAAAGACAAATAAATTGATGTTATAGAGACATGATTCCCTCTTAGTTCCCTCTTTTTAATGCCTCATTTGAGTGAGGGGAAAATATTGCTAAATGGTTTTTAATTTAGGGAGGGTAAAATATGAATATCATATTTTAAAACACAAGGATTTTTCACATGGTTTGGATTCACTGTATACCAAACTGTGTGGCAATAGTGCAACCAAAACTATATTAATTCTTTTTTCCATGATATGGAAGAAAATATCACTACAATAGTTGGGAATTTTAGTTTATAACAAGTAAAAAAATTTATAATCATTGATTATTAATATATAGTGAATATAAAATGATCTAGTATACTCACATTATTATCATATTAAAATCAATATACTCACTATATTAATAGATCAATTGATATTTCGTAATTACAGATATAATTAATAAATGCTTATGAAAAATAAACTATCATAATTTTATCTACTTAAAATAAAAAATTTATCCCTTAAAAAATAACAAAACACATAGTACTTATTTATGATTAATGTACCCCTTAAAGAATATTATTAAAAATTTCATTAACCCAAAGACCAAGTTGAATATAGAGACCTAATTTACGGTATCCATGACTATTAATCTATAAAAATTTATAACTTACTAAAATCAGGAATACCTTGATTGTAAACATATCTGTTGGTGTTTATTAATAGGAACTAGAATATTATATATGTCATTTTGTATAAATCCATCAATCAACCCAATTAGAAATTCAACACATCTACAAATTGGAAGATTAAATGTATCTTTTAAATGAGGAATCAAATGATCAATATTGTTGAAAACATAATGAATAAAGTAAAAACAATATGAATATTTTTTCAATGAAATTTCACAAAAACAATCTCTTAAAAGATTCCTATTAAGGAAAAAAAATTGACCACTAAAATCTCAAAATGAAACAATAAATTTATTTTATTCTTGCGATATATTTTATGATCTTTCCCAAGCACATGTGTCATAATTATTTCGTCTATTCCATGAACCATAACACTATTTATATGAAATATTCAAAATATAAAATTCTATAAACCTTGGTTTTAGTAGTGAATGTATCAAAATTAATCTACTATATATCTTTAGATGAACTCCTCATCTTTCTATATCTATTAGTAAATTTTTTGGGATCCTTTACATTACTCAAAGAATCGTGATTTAATCACTCATATTTAAAATTTTTCATGAATCCTGAAACTATCAATATTTTGAAATTCATAAAATTAGTTGATTTTCACATATCCTAGTTCTGTCATTATTTCATAAATACTCATATTTTTTATATTTCATTTAATTATTTTTTATTAAATGTTCATCAGGATAAAAATATCAAATAAAATAACATATATAATATGTGTGTTTATATTTTCAAAAGAGAAAGATCTTCTTTTATTTACCAATTTTCGTATTTCTTAAAAGAACAAACATAAAAAAATAAATTAAAACATTAAAAAATTAATAATAAATAATTCATGGATATCATCTATTTAGATAAAATATCTCCATTTATAAAATAAAACAACCTCTTGATTTTATCATTCAATTCACTACCCTCTTGAAAAAAATTGCCCCCCATAATTTTAAGAAAAGTATATATTGAATATTTTTAAAATTTATCAATTAGTTTTTTATGTTTCAACAACTTCATTGAGGGGAATTAGTTTTCTAATATTTTCATCCCTTAGTGATTTTTTTGTATAAAATAGGAAAATGAAGACAAATAAAAGAAAAAATGTTAAATAAACCCCTTTAAATATGTTGGAATATTTGATCTATCATGTAATTTCCTAAACTTACACTCCCAGATCAAGTGGGGATATACCACTGTATTTAAATATATTATTATATATAAATTATTACAAACCTATATATATCTTAAATTAATTCCAAAATATTAACATTACATATCTTAATAGATACGTAATCCAAATAATGGGAGGTTGAGTGTCTTTAAGGATAAGGTTTATAAGAAAATTATTTTACGATAATTATGAAAATTTATCTATAATAAAAACAAACTAAAATATATTATAGACTACCCATAATGTAATATCATCTACATAACCAAGGAAATGAAAAAATAATAAAGGGGTGATCTAAAAATTATGGTAATAAAAAAACTCATCAACATTATATTAAGGGATATATCATAATAAAATAATTAAACATGAGAAATGGAGAAATAAAAAATTAAAATATCATGTAAGAATAATATATTTCAATAAGGAATTATAGATGTCTATATAATCTCAAATGAACAAGCATATACCATATAAAAATTGTGAAATTTTAGGAGACAATAATCATGATAAAAGTAGTATAAAAAATAAAAAAACATATGCACAAGATTAAATGGTGTTATGAGGATAACTAATAGTTATCAACTTTTATATTTGAAGAAATTCATGTATACCGACCATATAGGTTTGGGAACAAACCCAAAAATGTTCACCTAGTTGTCTGTGAACAAATCCATGTATGCTCACCATTTATATTATTGAAAACTATCGAAGCATAACCATAATATGAGTTGTGAAAAAATCTAAAACACCTTGAAATTTCAATATAAGAACATAGTTTTTATAGATTTTGTGACCCATAGCATCAATCTTTTACAACTAATAAAAAATATTTATTTAAATATAATCTCTTCTATAGATTATAGAACACAGAATTCAAATTCCAAATGAATTGTATCATTTTATTCCATTATAACCAAGATAATAAATTGGTAGGTATGAATATTAATAACTAAATTATGGGAGTCATGGTTATATATATTTTTATAAATATAATGATAATCATTTAAAAGGAAACTTTTTGACAAAATATGTTTTCCAAAAAAACAATTTTCATCTAAAATAGGAATTAGTCGCACAGTGTGCACATAATTCAAAAATAATTTCTGACATATAAAAAAACTATTTTGATATACAAAATTTGGTTTTGAAATCATCATATAAAAATTATATTTTGGTTTATTTTTGGATTTTATTGAAATATATAATTTTTCAATGAATATTGAAAATTCAGAATTTAATTTCAAAACTGTCTTTTCAATTAAATTATTTATAAAGATAAATTATATTTTAAATTTAATTTAAAGTAAATTTTGTAAAAATTTACATAAATTAATCCAATCTTTTTTATCTTAATCATATTCTATCATAATGTTAACATAAGAACCATGTAAACTTTTGAACATGTTCTCTTTGAAAACCCACTTTCTCATCAAGACTTAGAGATTAAATTAAAATTAAAATGAAACAATTATTTTAATTTAATTTTATAGAATGGATTCAATGTTTTTAATCATATTAATTAATATTGGGTAATAATTTAAACATAATTTTTGGAAATTATAAATAATAATAAATGTAAAAATTAATTACCAATGTTTTGGTTAAAAGCTCTGTTTTTTAAAGTACATGGGTTTATCTTTGAATTAATTTTCAATACACATTGGATCATTATATGATAAAATGGAAAAAATATATTAATTTGGTAAAAATTATATAAAAATGTTAATTTTATTTTGGTATTAATGATTTAACTACCTAGGTTTAAAAACTAATTATCGTGTTGGAAAATAAAGTGGTAAATAAGTAATAAACAGAAAGGAAAAGGAATGACAAGAATAAAACATGAAATTTATTGTGTAGTGGATGGTATTCTCGATCATATCTAAAATAAATTCAATTTTTATCAATTTTTCGAGTCATGTGATGTGGGAGTGAGCTCCCATTATTGAATACTTTTGCTATTAACAAAAATGAAACTGCTCTTTAAATATAAAAAGGAATTCACTCCCATCATTTATTCACTCCTCTTTGTCTATTTGTATCAACAAAACCTACCAAAATAACATCTAAAAGACTTTTTTATAACACTATCGGACTTATATTGGCATTAAATGTGTTTTATGAAGTATTTTTTATGAAAACCTAAGGAGGATACCCAATGAAAAATTAAAATTCATTAGCAATATTTCTTATTTTATTTATTCCTCGAACACCTTCAATTAAAATTAAATCATTGTTATATACAAATATTAGTATCCAAAATAAAATCATAATTTATAGTTTATTTTAATAACAAAAACCATACCCACATTCATAGAATTGGTTAAAAAAATAGCCTTCCTGTGTGTGGTGGACCACCACCTTTTGAAATGATGTTATTCAATTTTTTCTTACCACCTATCACAGTTTGGTATGATGATGAATATAAAGTAATAATATGATATATATATATATATATAAGATAAATATACCTCTTGATAAATTATATCATATATAAATTTTTACTTTTCATTCCATATGGGATACAATAATGTTGCTCGTGTGTATAGGGAATTCCACCTCACGAAGCGATCAATGTGGTTCATCATTCACAAACTCTTTACATTTAATGTAATGAGGATAAAGATAATTAATATATTTCATATAAATGAAATATTTATGAGTTTAATGAATTAGTTATCATTATAGAAATATAATATTTCATTTTATTTCTTACCTCTTCACTCACTTAAATATGATAACATCATTTGTGTTTGTGTGGACTACTACCTTCACGAATCAATGTGACATTACATTTATCACCACACCACTTGAATGATATATGTAACTATATTTTAGAAAATAATATAGAAATTTTATTTTTTTAATAATTCAATACTGATAAATCATTTCATACCATTATTCCCTATTGATCATTCAAAAATGGAATCATTACTCCTTCATACATACGGCCTATCGTCTTCATCATCAAAATGTACTTAATTTTTCATAACCATATTTCATAATTGTTTTTTGATGTATAATTGTTGTATAAATATAATAATTTTATAATTATTATTATTTTGAATATTAATGAACAATATTATATATTCAATAACAGGATCATTCATGATGAAACAAAAATGTGAAAATAAGGAAATTAACACACGAAATAATGAAAATGATGAAAAAGAATTAACGAAAAACTAAGAAGATGGTATAAAAGGCTTATATAAGATATTTTAAATATTAATAATGTTATTTTAATACTATATAAAATGTTATAAACCACTATATAAGAGGTTGAATCACTTCTATCCAAATGTAATTGTGGGGTGAAGGATTTTTTCTGAATATCATTTCATTGAGGCGTGTATTAATTTTATATAGCTAATTTCATTTATATTGTGTATATAATACCCCTATTACATGTAATATCATGAATACTAAATTATTTAAAGAATTTATAGTGTCAATTTGAATTATTTCATCTAATGGTATTTTAATTTTATTTTCCCATATTGAAAATAATTCCATTACTCAATTTATTTTTAATGGGTTATAATACTCATTCATTGTGTTTGATAATTTAAGGATATTAGTTTAATGAATTCTTACTGTTTATTTTTTTATTTACAATTATTTTTTGGAAATAAACTTAATACACAAAATTTATTCCTTTATTAATCTTTACACCAATGTTATGATGTTGGTAAGGGTTTATTTCAAACTCTGAATTTATCTCGGATTATTTGTAGTTTAATTTCCATTGAATGAAATTAGATTACCAATATTTAATTAACCATTTCATTTTCTTATCCCTTATTTATTCATTAATTTTTCAACTAATATTTTCATTTTTATACTAATAGTGCATAATATAATTTAGAAAATGTTTTTATGAAAATATGGATTCACTTCTATCTTCGGTTAGATAAAGATTTTATTCTAAAGCCATGTTTAAGAAAAAATATTTTAAAATTTGTTTTAGCTTTTTCAAATTGATTTAACAAAAAAAGTATACGTTTTCACTTTTTACAATAAAAACTAAATGTAATCATCATGGAATTATAAAAAAAATCCCATTTGGATTTTACTTAAAATGAGAGAGCAATCGTTTTTTTAACATGTACGATGTGAATAGAATGTCTAGCCATCTTGGAAACTCAATTTTTTTAAATATTAATTTATATGATTGGAATATTTTTTTCAATGAAAATTTTTGTCATAATGATTTTATAAATTTTAGTATAAAATTTTTTCTTTCAAAATTAAAATGATATTTTCATCAAAAAATGTTTTTAAAGATATTTGTTTGGTTATTTATATTTTTGAATGAAAAAAACCCTTCATCATTTATTCAATTGGTATATTATGTATTGATAATAACATCATTATTCCTCTGGTTGATCTATGATCATTTTTTTCAAGTAAAATATTAACATTCACTTCCTTGATAATTTTTTTGTCCCTAACTATACCATGAAATATTCACAATTCTATGATCATTGTATATAAAATTTCCCCAAAATATATATACTATTTATCATGGAGATCTTAATTCATTAATCATTATATCTTTTCTACATCTAGTGTTTTATAGTGAAATATATTTTTTTATCTTGTGAAAGACTGATAAATTGTTCTTTTTTACTCAATAAATATATTTGAAGATGTGAATCATTGTTCATGAATAAAATTAATTACTCAATATTTGAGGAATGCATTCGACCCACATTGATGGGTGGATCCCTGTATTATACAACCCATTACTACATCAGTAGTTATCATAAGAAAATAATAAATATCACATTAAATGGGATTCTACCTAAAGTTACAAACCATCTTGTGGATGTTCTCAAAGGTATTGTTATAATGAATCTTGTGATCATGGAATTAGAAAATTAAGAATTTACTTCCATTAGAATTATGTAATTATTATACATGACATTTTCACAATTATATTATCTCTATAAGAAAATAATTATCTAATTATTTATTAAATTACATGTGTTTCTAGCTCTTTTCCGTTCTATATTGTTTATTCCATTTTAAATAATTATAGTCACACTATTAATTTAATTGAATTTTCTTTAGGACATTTTCCTTGACATATTAACTTTTATCCATGATATTTTTCCTTTCATGTTATCTATGAATGCAAATAATTATCAGTTAATTGATTACATGGAATTTCTATTCAGTTATATACCTTTAGATGTTTATTATGATTATTGATTCATAATTTCTTCCGATTTATATTACCGTTACTGAGAATTTGATCTCTTCCTTATTTTTTCCCCTTTACAAAGGAATCCATGAAGTGTATTGTGATTTGTGGGAAAGGAAATTCTATAGGTAAGAATGTTATTCCTAAAATCAAATTGTTTTAATATGTGTATCCTAATGTAATACATGAATCAAGTGTATATCCAGTTTAACAAGAATACAAAACTATATAGTCATTCGAGATGTGGTTCTATGTTTCTTATTTAATAGTAATAATGATGATAATAGATCAAGGCTATTGGGGTTGAAGATTCTATATTTGGTATTAAAGTATGTTTAGTAGAAACCTTGGGAACTACATTTTTGAAGTCATATATTAAGTATCATAACCCTTTGAAAAATTACGAGGATATGTATTAAAACTTCATAATGTTTTCTATGAAATATATTATGTTATTTTCCATTGTAATCGATCCTAGTTTAGGTACTACAAGTGGACATGGTTTCAGCTTAGATATCCATAAAGGAAAAAAATCTGAACAGGTTTATTAGGCTTGACCAGATTGTTAAATGGTGCATGACAATATGCCTTATTGTGTTCCAAGATTGAAAATCCTAGGTAATATCCTTATGATAATTCTCATTTTATTTAGAAACTATTATGAAGGATTTTGTTAAATGATGAAAGTTAATATCCCAGGTTAAAGAAAATTCTTATGAGAATTAAAAAAATGTTTTTTAAATGAATGGATAATTTAATTTTGTGTAAAGGAGAAGGTAATAAGGTAAATAATTGCTGAGGAAAAAATGAAGAGTTTGATGGAAGGAAATAAATCGCATCCTAGGGATCCATTTATTGTTTTCTTCTAACATTTTGGAATCCTGGGTAACATTAAGGTAGATACCCTCTTCTAAAGGATAAACCCTATAGGAAGGATAGAAATATATGGTTATAAAATAGAAGATGTATTTATGTATTGGGGTATAAGAATAAAATTTTATAAATATATAAAATTTTTATTTTTTTAATAATCATAAAACATTTCAGGATTATATTACATGTTAGAAGAATATATTACTTCAATAATTTAAGAGTTATGAATACCATCATATATCAATTGTAACGCCCCGACCCCTGCTACCCAGAGTCGGTGCATTACTTCGTAACATTGGCATGATCACAAAAGATCAAGTCTCGAAATACCGATTAGTTTAGTAGCCTTGGAAACACTAGATACATTCATAAGTCTTACATTACATCATAAAGTGAAAAACTAATAACAAAGTCTTCATAGTCCACACTCATATCCTCTTATAACTATCCCTGCAGGTCATTCCTAAAATAATTCTTCACATCCTAGAAAATATTAAAACATTGAAAGGGGTGAGCTCAGATGCTCGATAAGGATAACAATATTGCGGAAGCTTTCATAAATAATCATTAACAATTAAGGTAATGTATAAATAAAACAAAAGCCTTTTAAAGATGAACTTCAACATAATATGGCGAATGTAAAATGAGATAATGCCATTCACTTCTTCACATGGATATTCTACTGGTCTAATAATCACATGAAATATCTATAACCACTTTCATAATGAGGGAATGTATAATTCCATACATTCTGAAACATTTTGTCAAGGCCTCGGCCAAGACGTCTAAAATGACTAAGGCCTCGGCCAAAACCATAAATCAAATTGGGAAAGGGCCTCGGCCAATTCCACGTCTAGTTGTCTCATGAGACCTACCGATGCATCGAGGAGCTATAGCGGGCTCCACCCGTCACTTATTAGGTCCAATACATTCCTCATATGAATAGGTTTAAACATAACATAAATATTCGTATTAAAACTAGCATACGAAACGTCAACAATTTCTCCATAAACTATGGATGGTATAAAAATAACACATCCACAGTCAAATATTTCACAAAATGTTCAATGGGAGTTTTGTATCATAAATCAATTTCAATTAAACTTAAAACCCATCAAAGGATGTTGACATGGATGAAATCAAAGCTATTTGAGAGAAATATCTCTCTCTTTTTTTTGAAATCATTTAAAAGTCCCATAATTATAGAATAATACATTTACTTTGAAAATATTCTTATAAGATTGTAAGGGAAGCTTCGACGAAGTTATAATGGCGGAAAATAGCAGCACCCGCCGTATAAGTTAAAAAAACATTCTTACCTTAAATTTGTCAAAAAGGTCAAAAAGTACATTGTTTGGAAAACGACGGTAAGATTACATTAAAAAACGTATAAGGGTATAAATGAATTTAACCCATTTTCCATTTAATAGTAAAATTTTTTTGAAAGACATTTTTAAGAAACATGGATGTGGATGATAACGAGGTCCCAGTAGATAATTATGTATAAACAACCTTGGATAATGAAGAGGTTGTGAAGTAAACCCTTACCTCGTGTCCGACTTGATCAAACCGTTCTTTGACCTCCTGAATAATAAACTAGAGTTAATATCTTCCTTATTAAGAACCATTTTCAATTTCATTATCCATTTTATTTCACTTATTAAAATGTTATGAACGTTATGTAATTATTTAAGTTAATAACTGTCATTTTTTCGATCTCTGGTACTTGTGTCAACAATAAACTTCTTATAATTACAAGTTGTTCATGTGGTGAAATATCCATTATATCCAGAATTATATTCATTATGTAGATATCATATATATCATATATATCCAGTATATACATTCATTCATAATATTACGTAACATTTAGAGGTAAGAAATGAAATGCACCGTTCATGGAGACACTAAGCCGTATGTACGCATGAACGCTACTTTCATTTCTATTTTGTATTTAATGTAATGTAATCATAATGATATAAATGTATAATATAATTTCAGTATAATATAGCATATAATACCATTTACTCCATCCTTTATACATCCCACATATGGTATTAACGATTCAAATCACTTTTAGGGGGCGGTAGTCTGCACTTCCTAAAATGAAATTATCGCGTTTACCCATAATGGAAATCATAAAGTATGCCATAAATGAGAAATACAGAAGCATAAGTAAAACATAAACATATTATATATCATATGTAAATATAGTGACATCTTAATGGCCACCTTTGAAGGTGTTATATGAGTGTTGAACAATCATCGTTTCGTGAGGCAGAAATTCGCCATCCACAGAAACCGTATATTCTTTAACCATTAGATGTAGGTGTGTGTAAGTGTAGACAGAATACATATTATAACAACATCCTAGTATATTTAGGATACTGGTGTTGTTACAAAAGAAATGAATAAAAAGAGTTTATGGGGTTGGAGAAGAAAAATAAAACAAAATAACATAAGAGAAGACATTACCTTTAAATCAGGTAACTCTTTTTATTGGAGCCAAAGTATTCCTTGGGAAGAGTTCTTCAAAAAGTGAAGCTTATAGGAGTAAGTTAGGAATGTTGGGAGAGTATTTGGGCAGAGGTTGGAAGAGACAAATGGCTTGAAGGTGTGAATAAGGTGGGAGTGGTGGGGGCCTTTTATAAGTGGAGAGGAGGGGCACTTTTAGAAAGTAATGAAATGTTATTCTATTATACAATTCTTTTCGGATTCTAAAGGTCCCAAACTTGTATAATTATAGGCTAAGGTGATAAGGGTTCGCCGTATCCTCATCCAATAGGCTTTGGACAAGTGTAAGCCTTGGATTTTACATTATCTTCCCATTTTATTTAAATCGTTAAATAATGAGATCATCGCAGCATCATAATGATGTCATAAATAATTTAATTTATTTAATGTCTAAAAATTATAAAAAAAATACTATGATGTAGGAAATCTTTTTATCTTTCCAATGACTATTTATAGTCAAACATATGACTTGTATAACCCCATGTAAAAATTGTTTTAGTAAAACATTTCATGTTTGTGTCATTTTTTACTTTAACATTAAATAAATATATATTAATGTAATTTTCCATCCAAAGTGGCTCCATGGGGTCCCCAAGTTGACCCATGGATTGTCTTGGTCGGCCATGACTCATCCAATAGGAGTAGGACAAGTTTCAAGCTCATCTCATATTATTGAAATATTATTTTTACCTTAAACTACACTAATTCCTCTAATCGCGATTAAGAACTTAAAAGTTACTATTCACCAAAAAATTATTTTATTCTCATTGAACCAAATTTTACTTCTTAATGACAAACATGTATGTCGTATTTTATAAAATCAAATCATAGAAGTGGTAATATTTCATTTAAATGAAAAATCAGTTATTTAACTACCACTTAGTGGTTTCACTATTCATCAAAAATTGAAGTTTTTCAGAACAATGCCAAAATTTCACCCTAAGCTATAATTGATATTCAGAATTCAAAAATGATGTCTATTTTAAAAAATTCCAAACATATAAGTTTCATTAATTAATTTTATAATTAATTCCCGCTGTCAGAACAAATATCGTGTTTTTAAGAAACAATTTATATCAAAAGATTGGAAATTGTTTATGTCCAATTTCAATGTTAAATTAATTATAATGACCACCATTGGATAAAATGGTAAAAATATATTATAATTATACTTTAAAACCACTAAATAGTATAATTTATCACTATTAATTATTTTGATTAAAAAGTTGTTTTTAAGTAATTTTCACTATTCATAAAAAATTAGAAGTTCTCAGAAAAATACCAAAAATTCAACATAGGATAATTTCGATATTAGGAATAAAAAAATGAATTCATTTTTGAAATATAAAATTTTTATAATTTTAAAAAGTGGTTATTACTATTCATAACGGCTACTTTGATTAGTCGCGGTGTTTTAGAACCCGAAGTTGCGTACAATGCAAGTTATTGCATTGTTGAATGAGAAGCGTACCGTGGAAGCTCGGGGTGTTACATTCTCCCCTCCTTAAATAAATTGTGTCCTCTCAATTTGAAATTTTTCATTGAAAATAAAAGGTTGAAAATAGAAAATATCTTTGTGGAAAACCCACATCGAAAATAAGATTAATAAAATTTAGCCTTAATAAGAGAGAAAGGGAAATGAAAAAGTCACCACCTAATTATGATCTCGATTAGGAGAACATTGGTGGAAATTAGAGACATATAATTGGAGGAAAAACTTAAATATTTGTACGGAGTGATTGAGGTCATCAATCACAATCAACTGTCAAAATGAGGGCCTCAAAGCCTTCAATCTATGTTGATTTAAAATATCATCAGTTCAACAAGACATAAGGTATTAGGATAACACATTTTTTTGTTTTAATATCCCTTTACTAAAGTTTAAGAATTAATTCATTCACTGAATAAGAGATAGGTATATATATATGTATGCTTGACAATTAGAGTTTCAACCATCAACTCATCTTTCACTCAAAAAGATAATAGAACCCAAAAATATTATACTTATCCTAGTTGTATAAGGTTCCAAATGTTAACACATACCATTTAGATTAGTAAAATTATTTTGTAATAACCAGGGACTTCCTGTAGGCTGGTGGTAGGAAATAAAGGCCTGTCGCACTATGATTGTGGGTTCGATTCCTGCAGCTTTGTCCGACGCGACGGGTTATGCCCGACCCTGCAGGTTGTCCTTTTCCTAAAACTATAGTATCATAATATTCCAAAAAAATCTTCATAAAATTTTTAACCTTAAGAAATACTATCCAAAGATCAACTTAATCCACTCCAACCTTTATAGTTATTCAAAATACCTCTGTTCAGACTTTCTCTAAAAGGTCTCTTAATTCCAAAATCAATTTATCAGATTCCCTAAACAAAGTAAAGTTTCTCTTATTGTCACATACTAAAAATATAATTACCTTCATCATATTAAAACCTTACTGAAATCAACAAGTACTGCAGTACAATCCTTATATATATATCACATTATTCTAATAACCAGAATATAATCCATGAGTCCAAAAGCACCAATACATTAGTTATTCTGCTTCAACTGTAGTAACAGCATAAGATTGTCCTTGATCCCTTGGACTTTTCTGAGGTAAGTTTCCCTGACGCTTAGGACATTCATTTGCATAATGACCCATTTCTCTACAATTGTAGCATTCAACTTTGATAGCCACTTTCTTTCCCTTGCAATCACGTGCCTGGTGACCTTTTTCTCCACATTTATAACAAACTCTCATTCCTTTTAGGCAAGTACCAGGGTGATTCTTCCCACAATTATCACATAATGGAAAATCCTTCTTTCCCTTTTTCCCTTTATATGTCTCTTGTTCCACCGTTCTCTTCTTCTCTTGCTTTACTTTGTTGTCATAAGACATAGAGAATTCCTTTTCTGTCTTGATAGCACACGAGACAATATCTTCGTATGATGAGAAGGATTGCGATACTAAAGCTCGACGGAGAAATGGTTTTAACCCATCAAAGAAACGATCATTCTTATTCCTTGGGTTAAGTATATAATCTGCAGCATACCTCGCTATCCTTGTAAAGTTGGCCTCATACTTTGTGACATTCTCATCCTCCTTCTACCTCAGACTCAGAAATTGCCTTTCCATATCTTCTCGATGGTCACGAGGAAAGTATTTTTCTAAGAAAATCTATTTGAACTCCCTCCATTCCATATTCGATATGTCATCATCTTCCTTTGTGTTTTGAATCAGTGACCACCACTGATCGGCATCTCCAGTGAGGCGGTAAACTGCCATGACAACCTTCTCCCTTTCGCTACTCCCCAAGGCATGGAATATTTTCTCTAAGGAGTTTATCCATTGCTCAGCTACTAATGGATTTATACCCCCATTAAATTTTGGTGGTTGTTTCCTCATGAAGCGGTCTAACATTGATCCTCCACGTTGCGGATCAGGGTGCTCTATACGAGTAAGGTTATTATTCATAACCTGAGTGAGTTGTCCCAGTATGTTAATAAGTTGATCAGCACCAGTTGTATCTCCAGCTCCACAATAATTATCTTGAGCAGGAGGGCAATCCCTACACGGAGTGCGTGCATTGATACAGTTTCCATTCCTTCCACTAGGCGCCATTTCTAAACAATGGCATAAACTAGATTAGTTTATGAATAAAAATACATAATTCCATACTTGTAAAATACTTAACATAAATTGAACTATTTATGGATATAATCCATAATCATAAAAAGGTTTTATTTGAGGAAGTATATACTCATAACCATTCATAGTGGTTTGTAAAGAAAATGGGAATTATCCTAAGCATATCCCCCGGGAGTGTCGTAACCAAGAGTGCAGCAAGGCCCGTTGTCGTGCACCAGTTCCCGTTCGAGTCTAGCTCAAAGCGGTGTTTTCGGGTTTTACCCCTAGGTACATATGTGCCAGAGCTGCCTCTACCTGCTCGTATCCAGACATGGATGTATTGCTCGGAAAACTCACAACATCTCTACAATACCAAAATTCTAGGAAGTTCTTCTATACTAATCCTCAAAGTCTATCTTCGGGCTATGTGCTCTAATCAGAGTTTATCTAAATCTAGATTCCAAGGTTAGTACTAAATTTCCTCTTATACCAACTGTAACGCCCCGACCCCTGCTACCCAGAGTCGGTGCATTACTTCTTAACATTGGCATGATCACAAAAGATCAAGTCTCGAAAGACCGATTAGTTTAGTAGCCTTGGAAACACTAGATACATTCATAAGTCTTACATTACATCATAAAGTGAAAAACTAATAACAAAGTCTTCATAGTCCACACTCATATCCTCTTCTGACTATCCCTGCAAGTCATTCCTAAAATAATTCTTCACATCCTGGAAAATATTAAAACATTGAAAGGGGTGAGCTCAGATGCTCAGTAAGGATAACAATATTGTGGAAGCTTTCATAAATAATCATTAACAATTAAGGCAATGTATAAATAAAACAAAAGCCTTTTAAAGATGAACTTCAACATAATATGGGGAATGTAAAATGAGATAATGCCATTCACTTCTTCACATGGATATTCTACTGGTCTAATAATCACATGAAATATCAATAACCACTTTCATAATGAGGGAATGTATAAGGCCAGACATTCTGAAACATTTTGTCAAGGCCTCGGCCAAGATGTCTAAAATGATTAAGGCCTCGGCCAAAACCATAAATCAAATTGGGAAAGGGCCTCGGCCAATTCCACGTCTAGTTGTCTCATGAGACCTACTGATGCATCGAGGAGCTATAGCGGGCTCCACCCGTCACTTATTAGGTCCAATACATTCCTCATATGAATAGGTTTAAACATAACATAAATATTCGTATTAAAACTAGCATACGAAACGTCAACAATTTCTCCATAAACTATGGATGGTATAAAAATAACACATCCACAGTCAAATATTTCACAAAATGTTCAACGGGAGTTTTGTATCATAAATCAATTTCAATTAAACTTAAAACACATCAAAGGATATTGACATGGATGAAATCAAAGCTATTTGAGAGAAATATCTCTCTCTCTTTTTTGAAATCATTTAAAAGTCCCATAATTATAGAATAATACATTTACTTTGAAAATATTCTTATAATATTGTAAGGGAAGCTTCGACGAAGTTATAATGGCGGAAAATAGCCGCACCCGCCGTATAAGTTAAAAAAACATTCTTACCTTAAATTTGTCAAAAAGGTCAAAAAGTACATTGTTTGGAAAACGACGGTAAGATTCCATTAAAAAACGTATAAGGGTATAAATGACTTTAACCCATTTTCCATTTAATAGTAAAAATGTTTTGAAAGACTTTTTTAAGAAACATGGATGTAGATGATAACGAGGTCCCAGTAGATAATTATGTATAAACAACCTTGGATAATGAAGAGGTTGTGAAGTAAACCCTTACCTCGTGTCCGACTTGATCAAACCGTTATTTAACCTCCTGAATAAAAAACTAGAGTTAATATCTTCCTTATTAAGAACCATTTTCAATTTCATTATCCTTTTTATTTCACTTTTTACAATGTTATGAACGTTATGTAATTATTTAAGTTAATAACTGTCGTTTTGTCGATCTTTGGTACTTGTGTCAACAATAAACTTCTTATAATTACAAGTTGTTCATGTGGTGAAATATCCATTATATCCAGAATTATATTCATTATGTAGATATCATATATATCATATATATCCATTATATACATTCATTCATAATATTACGTAACATTTAGAGGTAAGAAATGAAATGCACCGTTCATGGAGACGGTAAGCCGTACGTACGCATGAACGCTACTTTCATTTCTATTTCGTATTTAATGTAATGAAATCATAATGATATAAATTTATAATATAATTCCAGTATAATATATCATATAATACCATTTACTCCATCCTTTATACATCCCACATATGGTATTAACGATTCAAATCACTTTTAGGGGGCGGTAGTCCGCACTTCCTAAAATGAAATTATCGCGTTTACCCATAATGGAAATCATAAAGTATGACATAAATGAGAAATACAGAAGCATAAGTAAAACATAAACATATTATATATCATATGTAAATATAGTGACATCTTAATGGCCACCTTTTAAGGTGTTATATGAGTGTTGAACAATCATCATTTCGTGAGGCAGAAATTCGCCATCCACAGAAACCGTATGTTCTTTAACCATTAGATGTAGGTGTGTGTAAGTGTAGCCTGAATAATTCTTATAACAACATCCTAGTATATTTAGGATACTGGTGTTGTTACAAAAGAAATGAATAAAAAGAGTTTATGGGGTTGGAGAAGAAAAATAAAACAAAATAACATAAGAGAAGACATTACCTTTAAATCGGGTAACTCTTTTGATTGGAGCCAAAGGATTCCTTGGGAAGCGTTCTTCCCAAATTGAGGCTTCTAGGAGTAAGTGAGGGATTTTGGGAGAGTATTTGGGCAGAGTTTGGAAGATCCAAATGGCTTGATGGTGTGAATAAGGTGGGAGTGGTGGGGGCCTTTTATAAGTGGAGAGGAGGGGCACTTTTGGAAAGTAATGAAATGTTATTCTATTATACAATTCTTTTCAGATTCTAAAGGTCCCACACTTGTATAATTCGAGGATAAGGTGATAAGGGTTCGAAATATCCTCATCCAATAGGCTTTGTACAAGTGTAAGCCTTGGATTTTACATTATCTTCTCATTTTATTTAAATCGTTAAATAATGAGGTCATCGCAGCATCATAATGATGTCATAAATAATTTAATTTATTTAATGTCTAAAAATTATATAAAAAAATACTAAGATGTAGGAAATCTTTTTAGATTTCCAATTACTATTTATAGTCAAACATATGACTTGTATAACCCCATGTAAAAATTGTTTTAGTAAAACATTTCATGTTTGTGTCATTTTTTACTTTAACATTAAATAAATATATATTAATGTCATTTTCCAACCAAAGTGGCTCCATGGGGTCCCCAAGTTGACCCATGGGTTGTCTCGGTCTTCCATGACTCATCCAATAGGAGTAGGACAAGTGTCAAGCTCATCTCATATTATTGAAACATTATTTTTACCGTAAACTACACTAATTACCTCTAATCGTGATTAAGAACATAAAAGTTACTATTCACCAAAAAATTATTTTAATCTCATTGAACCAAATTTTACTTCTTAATGACAACCATGTATGTAGGATTTTTGAAAATCAAATCATAGAAGTGGTAATATTTCATTTAAATGAAAAATCAGTTATTTAACTACCACTTAGTGGTTTCACTATTCATCAAAAATTGAAGTTTTTCAGAACAATGCCAAAATTTCACCCTAAGCTATAATTGATATTCCGAATTCAAAAATGATTTCTATTTTAAAAAATTCCAAACATATAATTTTCATTAATTAATTTTATAATTAATTCCCGCTGTCACAACAAATAGCGTGTTTTTAAGAAACAATTTGTATCAAAAGATTGGAAATTGTTCATGTCCAATTTCAATGTTAAATTAATTCTAATGACCACCATTGGATAAAATGGTAAAAATATATTCTAATTATACTTTAAAACCACTAAATAGTATAATTTATCACTATGAATTATTTTGATTAAAAAGTTGTTTTTAAGTAATTTTCACTATTCATAAAAAATTAGAAGTTCTCAGAAAAATACCAAAAATTCAACATAGGCTAATTTCGATATTAGGAATAAAAAAATGAAGTCATTTTTGAAATATAAAATTTCTATAATTTTAAAAAGTGGTTATTACTATTCATAACGGCTACTTTGATTAGTCGCGGTGTTTTAGAACCCGAAGTTGCGTACAATGCAAGCTATTGCATTGTTGAATGAGAAGCGTATCGTGGAAGCTCAGGGTGTTACATCAATCATATGTTGAATGTACTAAAGGATCCTTATTTGGATTAATGTCATGGGAGTATACATAGATTTAATATATATTGGGAGAAATATATGGAAAGGTTATGTTTTAGTGGGAAATTTTAATTTAAAAATAATTTACATACATTTTATAGACATATGTTTGAAGGTATTGATAACATTTAGGTTTAATATGATAATTAAGGACATTTTAAAAATATTTAAACAATATTATTATAATTTGATTAAAAAAAATCTTTTAAATTGGAAATCATAGTAAGAATGTTTTTTAATGACTAATCTTATTTAATGGATAATAATTACATTTCATTCTCAGAATGATAAAGGAATTATAATAATATAATTTTGAAAAATGTAAGCTTTCATACATGGTCACAAAACATATAATTTGGAACGTAAATGTATATTGAAACCACAAAAAATTAATTATAAGGTTTTAACACCTACCAATGACTTAGGTTATATCCTGTTTATATTTTACTAGATAAAGTTTTTTAAAAATAAATAGTAATGATGATCTATTGGTGTTACTATTGAGGTTTATTGAAAAACAATTTATATTGGATATCTTATTCTCCTATTTTGGCTCAAGAAATAGTTAGAGAAATTTGGAAATACATTTCACAATTTTTTTGATCCTCTGATCACATAAAAGTGAATTTTATTACATTTAGTATTACAAAATTAATTTTTGGTTATTCATTTATAGGATTAGGTTATTAATTGTAAATTGGTCTAAGCACATCCAAAGGATGAAATTGTGATAATGAAATAGAAACATTTCAAGTAAGTATATTTTCTTTTTTATCTTAGAGGGTAAAAGAATTCCTCAACTATAGGAAAAAAGATATTAAAATACATTATTATTATCATCATTTTTAGGATATTAATTTCGTTTTTCTCACCACTTTGGTTTATAGATTTAAATTCATTATCCTTATTTGGATGATTCACTTTTTCATGTACAATAACCTCTATCACGTTCTTTTATTCCTTGGGTGTTAGTATTCACTTCTATGTCCCTAGTTTCATTTCCCACCACTTTTCTCCTGCTTGTAAAGGTACTTATTTGATTATTATATATGAAATTTTTATATCCCTATTTCTATTATTAACAATATTTTCTATTAACCCTTATTACAATATGGATTTTTCATTAATGGAATTCCAAATGTCAAAAGTTTGATTACTCAAATCAATTTTATATTTGATAGGATGAAATTTACTTTAGTTGGGGAGAATTTGACACCCTAGTAAATAAAAATAGTAACATTGTTTTATAGTTTCATTATAATGGAATGCTGAGGGTAAAAAATATATGAAATAAATTTCATAAAATTTATATATATTTGATAGATTGCAGAATAAGAAACCCCAACTATAAATGAATGACAATATAGTTTCTTATCTTAATCTCTACATTAAATTGGAAGTTGTAAACATTAATAACTAAATTATTATAATTATGGTTATATAATTTTTTCAATAATAGAAAAATCATTTCATAGAAAAAGAACTATTTTCTGAGAAATAGTATTTTATAAAAACTGATTAATCTCCCTTTGTGCACATAAATCTATTTTTTCAATTTTATATAATTTATGTTTCAATATAAAAATATTTTTTAAAATAATCATAATATAGTATCATATGGTGGATTTTTTATATTTCATTTTTCGATGAGTATTGAAAATACTAAATTTTAATTAAAAAATATCTTTTAATTTAAATTATTTATAAAGATAAATAATATTTTATATTCGTTTTAATGTAAAATTTGATTAATTATATATAAATTATTCTAATTTAGGTCATTGGAATCATTTTTCATGTATAATTATTATATAACAACATCGTTAACTTTTGAACATTTTCTCTTTGAAAACTCCCTTTCTTGTTGCATCTATGTGACTCATTTTAAATTAAATAATTCCAAATATGTGAAATTAATTTCATTAATTGGATTTCATATTTATAATTGGAATAATTAATAATTTTTCAATTTCAAATTTTTTATTCTTCATGATAATTATAGAATGAAATAAAAATTAATTACAAAAGTTAAGGTTAAAGGCCTATTTTTTCACCACACATGTGCTTGTATTAAATTTTATTTCCAAAAAATTGTAATTTTTATTTAGTAAACTATATTAAATATTTATAAATACTAGGAATCAATTATCTAATATATTTCATTTTACTTTTATCTTAAATATTTAATTACATGGGAGAAAACCAAAATTACCATAGTTGAAATTATAGTGGTAAAAAGGGAGTAAACATAAAATAAAATGGAATGAAATGTATATAAAATTTGTTATTTTGTCTATAAGAGGTTTTTCTCATTAATATAATCCCTAAACACAATTATTTATCATTTTTTCCAATGAGGTGAGGTTGACCTCCCATTATAGAATACTTTTGGGTATTTTCAAACATGTCACTCATCTTCAATTATAAAACGGAAATCACTCCCCCCACTAATTCACACCTATAAATCCATTTATCGGGAACAAAATCATACCAAACCACTAATAAAACTCAGTAATTTCATATAATTTATAAGGCCCCAGCCTTAAACCTTACTTAATATTGAGTTATTACATGATTACACATTGAGGATCTTTTCAGGTTTAGAGTTTTAGAGAATTAGATCGTGAAACTTGCATTACATTCCACATTTAAACAAAGTGGTTACATAAAAGGCAGTATTCATTCTTCCCATCAACGGAAACATATTTAAAATAAAACATGGATTCTTTCTTAACACATCCTTGACACTATCATCACATCATGTACCCTTCCCTTTACCTGCGAAAAACATTTCAAAAACATGGGATGAGCATAAAAAGCTCAGTAAGGGATATAAAAATATGGAAAGGAAACATGAGTACATGTATACATAAGAATGAAATCATACTTTACCCATAAAACATAGGCATATCAAATCATGAATAAATCATAGAAATCATAAGACATAAAAGGTAACTTGAGGAATTCATAACATTCTTACGTTGGTAGTAACCCTCTTGGTTACGTTTGGAATACCCATCACAGTATATTCCCTAAATCTCTTCGGAGAAACCTTAACGTTTCACTCCTTCGCGTTACCCAATGCATTGGGGAGCTATATCGGGCTCACCCGCCCTTAGTTTATCATGGAACCACCCGTTTTCATAACAATGCCCAAGAACCATAACATAAATGTATCACATAAAACATGCATAAAGGAAACAAAAAATTTCCACATTTCAATCACAATATTACATTTTATTATTTTGAAATAATGAATCCATACAAAAAGAAACCATTTCCAAAACCATTTAAAACATTTAATAAAGAGAATTTTGAATGAAAGTGTCCCATACCACCTTGAAGATTTTAACATTTTAAACCATTAATATCCATATAAATAAATCCTTAAAACCATTTTGAAAACATGGATATTAATAAGAAAAAATCATTAAAACATTTTAAGCGATATTTTTGTTAAAGGGTTTTTACCAAAATTAGAGACACTTGAATACAATAATTGAGGAATAACATTTAATCAGAACTTTATAATATCATGAGAATAAATGGATTCATGATATAATATTTCAAAGGACAGTATATACACCATATAAGAGTTAATTGGTGCATAACAACAATGAAGTCTCAATAGAGATATAAAATGTGATGAAATCCCTTATAAAGAAGGTATCCTTAAATTAAGGATAAATCAATCTCAAAATTATGTGTGAAAAATATAAATACACCCAATATAATTGGATATTAAGTATAAAACAATAAAAGTTCATTCACACATATTAAAAGGATGACATATTCAATAACTACATGTTGAACCCAAAGAAATCGAAATTGGGTTAAAAAGTTCCCTTGGTAAAATTCGATAGCCTAACGGCGTCACTTCAAAAATTCAGAAAATGAGTTGATGAGAGATAAAAAGGGGATCTCATCACTTGGACATAAAATTTACATCAATCAGGATATAGAAGAACATATCCCAACATAATAGTATGTGAATTAAAAGACATAACAAACGAAGTCTTTTTAAAATGAGGAGGGTGAAAGGTTCCCTTACCGACTTGGGTAACTTTCGAAAAGTACACCCCATTGAAGAAGTGTCATACAATGAATATGTAAATACCAATAAATGGAATTATATTACAAAATTAGTGTAATAATGGTCAGTACATAAACCACTCAATGGAAATTGTGGCAATGTAGCATAAATCTCACGGGAATAAAAGTGAGATGAAAAATCTCTTACGAAAACTCGGCAGCCTAACGACGCCACATAAAACTTCCAAAATGGATTTATGAAAGGAAATAGGGTCTCTCATCATATGAAAATAATAATTACAGTAGGAGTAATATAAAAGAACATCACAATCATAAGAAATATGAGCTTTAAAGTAATGACATAAAAGAGTGTACTTAAAAAGAAAGAGAGGTGTATGATCCCTTACCTCGGGTCCGACTTGACTCGATCGTTCTTTAATCTCCTGAATAATAAACTTGAGTTAATTTATACTTCCTTAAGAACCTTTTTCAAGTTCATTATTCCTTTTATATCACTTATTACCATGTCATAAACATTATGTAATCATTTATGTTAATAATATTTTTTTTTGCCGATATTTGGTTCTTAAGTCGAAAGTGGAATTCTTAAAATTACATGTTGTTCGTGTGGCCAAATGTTTATTATATCCATAATTGTATTCATGATTTAGATATCATATATGTCATATATATCCAGTACATTCATGCATTTATAACATTACATAATCATTTAGAGGTATGAAATGAAATGCACCGTTCATGGAGACGGTAAGCCATACGTACGCATAAACGCTACTTTCATTTATATTTGGTATTTTATAGAATGTAATAATAATTATTTAAAGGTATATTATAATTCCAGTATAATATCATATATAATATCATAGTTCCATCCTTTATACGTCCCACATATGGTATTTAACGAATCAAATCACTTTGAGGGGGCGGTAGTCCGCACTTCCTTAAATGAAGATATCGCGTTTACCCATAATGAAACCATAATGGTATGCCCAAAATGAAAAAAAACAGAAGATTAAGGAAAAAATAAACATATTATATATCATATAAAAATGGTGACATCATAATGGCCACCTTTGAAGGTGTTAATTGAGTATTGAACAATCATCGTTTCGGGAGGCAGAATTTCTCCATCCACGGAAACCGTATGTTCTTTAACCATTTGATGTAGTTGTGTGAGAGTGTAGCTCGAATAAATCTTATAACAACATCCTATTATATTGAAGATACTTGTTTTGTTACAAAATAAGTAAATAAAAAGAGTTTAGGGGCTTGGAGAAGCAAAATAAAACAAATGAACATGAGAGAATGAATTACCTTTAAAAGTGTAACTCCTTTTGATTTGAGCCTAAAGGCTTCCTTTGAAAAGATTCTACCCATAGTGAATCCTCTAGGATGAGGAGAGGGATGTGTAGAGAGTAAATGGGTAGGGTTTGTCCGAGCCAAAGGCTTGATGAGTGTGTTAAATGAGGTAGAGGTGGGGGCCTTTTATAAGAGGAGAGGAGGGCCACTTTTGGAATGTAAGAAATATTACTTTATTTGAAAATGGGTTTCGGTTTTAAAAGGTCCCACATTGTTATAATTCGTGGATAAGGTGATAAGGGTTCGAAATACACCCATCCAATAAGTTTTCGACATGTGTAGGTCATATATTTTACATTATCTTCTCATTTTATTTAAATCATCAGATAATGATGTCATCGCTGCATCATTATGATGTCATAAATAATTTAATTTATTTAAAGTATAAAAATTATAAAAAAATTACTATGATGTAGGAAATATTTTTAGCTTTCCAATTACTATTTATAATAAAAAATCTTACTTGTATAACCCCACTTAAAAATTGTTTTAGTAAAACATATCTTGTTTGTGTCATTTTTACTTTTACATTAAATAAAAAGTTATTTATGTCATTTCTCAACCAAAGTGGCTCCATGGGGTCCCCAAGTTGACCCATGGCTTGTCTTGGTCGGCCATTACACATCCAATGAGGTTAGGACATGTGTCAAGTTCATTTCATATTATTAAAACATTATTTTTACCTTAAACTACACTAATTACCTCTAATCGCGATTAAAAACTTAATAAGTTACTATTCACCAAAAAATTATTTGTATCCCATTGAACCACATTTTACTTCTTAATGAAAACCATATATTTCGGATTTTTGAAATTAAAAACACAAAGATGGTAAAATTTCATTTAAATGGAAAAATCAGTTTTTATAAGTACCACTTAGTGGTGTCACTATTCATCAAAAATTGATGTTTTTCAGAAAAATCCCAAAAATTCACCCTAAGCTATATTTGATATTATGAATTAAAAAATGAAGTCTATTTTACAAAATTCAAAAAATATAAGTCACAATAATTAATTTAATAATTAATTCCCGCTGTCAGAGCAAATAACGGGTTTTTATGAAACAATAAGTATCAAAAGATTGACACTGGTTTAAGTCTGTTTTCAAAGTGAAATTAATTCCAACGACCACTATTGGATTTAATGGTAAAAATATATTCTAATTTAACTTTAAAACCAATTCAAAATATAATCTAATCATATAAATAAATTAGATTAAAAAAAGGTTTTGAATTAAAATACAACATTTTACACTATTCATTAAAAAAATGAACTTTATCGGAAAGATACCAAAAATTTACACAAAGTAAATTTTGATGTCCCAATTCTTAAGAAGAGTTTTATTTGGTCCAAAAGGATGTATAAGAGTGAACAAAACTATATTTAATGACAATTCACCATCAAAAGGCGATAAGTGAACCTTTAGTGAAAACTGGGGCATATACGCCTAAAAATGAATTCTTTCCATATTTTAAGCCTTTATCTTTTATTGGATAAATGTAAGAACATTTAAAAAAACATATATAATCATATTTTAGTTATTTCTATACATTCCCGCCAATACAACGGCTACATGTTAACTAACATTTAAAATAATATTATATTATTATTAGAGTGCAACGTAAGATTCCCAAGAAACTCTTTGTTGCGTGTTGGGTACGCCATCGAGCATAGCGTCCCCTTTAAAGTCATATTAATATTTTATTCACAAATATGGATAAATATGAAAATGTCATATTCTTTATTTACCTAGGGTGTTACATCCTTCCCCCCTTTTGGGAATTGCGTCCTCGCAATTTTAAAATTGGGCTTGGAAACATCCTTGAAAGTCCCACATCGGAAGAAGAGTCGGTAAAACAATCACTTTAAAATAATGAAAGATAAGTACAAAGGTCACCCGAGTTAACCCATACTAGGATTCCAAGTATTAAAACATGGACATGGAGGAGAAAACATAGGGTCATGTTCTGATGAAGAGTGATAGAAAACATGTTTAGGAGAAAGTTAACAATAAGAAAATCACAAACTTATGATGGGTTAAACGGCGTTGGGTTCCCCAGTAGGAAAAGTTAATAGACAACATTTTTGTTTTAAGTTACTTTTTATTGGGGAATTTATTCATAAGGAAAAATAATCACTTATCATGTTGACTTTCAACTTTTATTAGATTCCTTACACAAACTCATATTTCCTCCAAAAAGCGAGTATTTAGGAAGACTTGTTCACATTAAGAGTACTATAATCAACTTTTAGAGAATCACCTAATCCACAAAAGAGAACTATATACTTCCCATGTCTTTAGACTTTAACCAAAACCAAAACCAAAAAGGCTAGTACAAGATCAGATAATCCAGAAAAGGATATCCCTTTATAAAAAGAAAATCTATTCTTAATCTCAAAATTTGTCCAACAAAACCCAAAGTTCAACGAGGAGAATCCGATAAACAATTTTTCCATAAAATTATTCAAAGTAAACCAATATAAGATTGAAACCCAAATATTTGAAGGATTTAGTCACATTGTCTTCCATGTTAAATCGTAACATTTATCTACAAACAACATCAGTTGCTCCTAAAGTCTCGTATTGAAAAGTAATTAACCTAATCACATATCCTCCATGATAGGTTAATAATTTTCATAAATAACCCAAAATCAACTTACTCTTAATTCATAAAATCATATAAATAGAAAGAATCAGTCAAACTAACTAGGGACTTCACGTAGTCCAGTGGTATGCGATAAATACAAGTCGCACTTTGGTTGTGGGTTCGATTCCCGTAGCTTTGTCCGACACGACAGGTAGTCACATGGTCTACGTGTTGTCCTTTTTCCAGAACTATATAATACTAAAATCATTCTCCAAAAAGGGATAAAATCATCAAAAATAACCATAACATAATTTAACCTCAATTTTATCTCATGCCTTTCACTTCAATCATAAAATATAGTAACCCATAATTACCTCAAAAGTAAGGATCATATTAACCCAAATGGTTCTTTATAACTATGTCCACAAAAGAAAAGATAACTATTAATTGAATAAAATTTTCCTATATTAAACATCAGGGTTACACATAATATAAAAAGTCTTCTAATGTAACCCCATCATCAAAAGAGACTTAATACTCTTAAGAATTTCACCATAACCCTTGAAGACCTTATATGTTGACATCTTACTCATTCGACATTCTTCATGATCCATTATCCATTCCTTTCCAACTTATTCCGAAATACCTCTTTCCTACAAACAAAATCATGAATCATATCCTAAGATTCCAAAATAGGAAAACAATAGTCATGAAATAGTACATACCTTTGATTGGTCATTGTCAGTTTCTTCATCCTCAATCGGAATGGCATTAGGTATTTGTAAACGAATATTGGTATGCTCTTGGTGACCCCATTCACGAAACTTCTTCATAGGACATGTGTTTTCATAATGACCATGCACACCACATTTAAAACATTCAATTGATCCCTCAGAAAGAACTTCTTTCCCTTTCCTTGAGTCAACTGGATGCTTCCTTTTTCCATGGTAGGTTTTTTCTTTATGACCTTCATTTACACATCTATAGCATATTTATTTCCCTTTGAAACATTTTCCTAGGTGTTTCTTTCCACATCTTTGACACATAGGTTTTTGAACACACTTACCTTTATGATTATTACCTGTACATCCGTACGGATTTGTTTCTTGCATATATGATGCCTTAGAGAAATCTCCAAGGTTTAGGTGGTCAATCATGACTCCAGATAGTTGGTTGAGGATAATCACAAGAGTTCTCATTGCAGCTCCCATATCATTCAGTTGCTTGCTCAAAAAACTGTCACAGTTTCCTTCACATCCACTGTTACTTTGGTGCCTGCTAGATCCAACCATTTACTAAAACCAAAAAGGTCAGTGTGAGTATATCAACAAAACCATCATGTACTAATGAGTAAGATAAACACTAATATATACTTACTCATTCACTTTATCTAAAACTAGGACTCTTTCTGAAATCCTAACCATTATGGTAATGTCACTTATGCTTAAAGAATACCCTAACCTCTAAAGTTATCTAAACCGACCTTTGATACCAACTATAAGGCCCCAGCCTTAAACCTTACTTAATCTTGATTTGTTACAAGATTACACATTGATGATCTTTTCAGGTTTAGAGTTTTAGAGAATTAGATCATGAAACTTGCATTACATTCCACATTTAAACAAAGTGGTTACATAAAAGGCAGTATTCATTCTTCCCATCAACGGGAACATATTTAAAATAAAACATGGATTCTTTCTTAACACATCCTTGACACTATCATAACATCATGTACCCTTCCCTTGACCTGTGAAAAACATTTCAAAAACTTGGGATGAGCATAAAAAGCTCAGTAAGGGATATAAAAATATGGAAAGGAAACATGAGTACATGTATACATAAGAATGAAATCATACTTTACCCATAAAACATAGGCATATCAAATCATGAATAAATCATAGAAATCATAAGACATAAAAGGTAACTTGAGGCATTCATAACATTCTTACGTAGGGATTAACCCTCTTGGTTACGTTTGGAATACCCATCACAATATATTCCCTAAATCTCTTCGGAGAAACCTTAACGTTTCACTCCTTCGCGTTACCCAATGCATTGGAGAGCTATATCGGGCTCACCCACCCTTAGTTTATCACGGAACCACCCATTTTCATAACAATTCCCAAGAACCATAACATAAACGTATCACATAAAACATGCATAAAAGAAACAAAGCATTTCCACATTTCAATCACAATATTACATTTTAGTATGTTGAAATAATGAATCCATACAAAAAGAAACCATTTCCAAAACCATTTAAAACATTTAATAAGGAGAATTTTGAATCAAAGTGTCCCATACCACCTTGAATATTTTAACATTTTAAACCATTAATATCCATATAAATAAATCCTTAAAACCATTTTGAAAACATGGATATTAATAAGAAAAAATCATTAAAACATTTTAAGCGATATTTTGGTTAAAGGGTTTTTACCAAAATTAGAGACACTTGAATACAATAATTGAGGAATAACATTTAATCAGAACTTTATAATATCATGAGAATAAATGGATTCATGATATAATATTCCAAAGGACAGTATATACACCATATAAGAGTGAATTGGTGCATAACAACAATGAAGTCTCAATAGAGATGTAAAATGTGATGAAATCCCTTATAAAGAAGGTATCCTTAAATTAAGTTTAAATCAATCTCAAAATTATGTGTGACAAATATAAATACACCCAATATAATTAGATATTATGTAGAAAACAATAAAAGGTCATTCACACATATTAAAAGGATGACATATTCAATAACTACATGTTGAACCCAAAGAAATCAAAATTGGGTTAAGAAGTTCCCTTGGTAAAATTCGATAGCCTAACGGCGTCACTTCAAAAATTCAGAAAATGAGTTGACGAGAGATAAAAATGGAATCTCATCACTTGGACATAAAATTTACATCAATCAGGATATATAAGAACATATCCCAACATAATAGTATGTGAAATAAAAGACATAACAACCGAAGTCTTTTAAAATGAGGAGGGTGAAAGGTTCCCTTACCGACTTGGGTAACTTTCGAAAAGTACAACCCATTGAAGAAGTGTCATAGAATGAATATGTAAATACCCATAAATGGAATTATATTACAAAAGGAGTGTAATAATTGGAAGTACATAAACCACTCAAAGGAAATTGTGGCAATGTAGCATAAATCTCACTGGAATAAAAGTGAGATGAAAAATCTCTTACGAAAACTCGGCAGCCTAACGACGCCACATAAAACTTCCAAAATGGATTTATGAGAGGAAATAGGGTCTCTCATCATATGAAAATAATAAGTATAGTAGGATTAATATAAAAGAACATCCCAATCATAAGAAATATGAGCTTGAAAGGAATGACATAAAAGAGTGTACTTAAAAAGAAAGAGAGGTGTATGATCCCTTACCTCGGGTCTGACTTGACTCGATCATTCTTTAATCTCCTGAATAATAAACTTGAGTTAATTTCTACTTCCTTAAGAACCTTTTTAAAGTTCATTATTCCTTTTATATCACTTATTACCATGTCATAAACATTATGTAATCATTTAAGTTAATAATATTTTTTTTCTGATATTTGGTTCTTAAGTCGAAAGTGGACTTCTTAAAATTACATGTTGTTCGTGTGGCCAAATGTTTATTATATCCAGAATTGTATTCATGATGTATATATCATATATGTCATATATATCCAGTACATTCATGCATTTATAACATTACATAATCATTTAGAGGTAAGAAATGAAATGCACCGTTCATGGAGACGGTAAGCCGTACGTACGCATGAACGCTACTTTCATTTCTATTTCGTATTTTATAGAATTTAATAATAATGATATAAAGTTATATTATAATTCCAGTATAATATCATATATAATATCATAGTTCCATCCTTTATACGTCCCACATATGGTATTTAACGAATCAAATCACTTTGAGGGGGCGGTAGTCCGCACTTCCTTAAATGAAGATATCGTGTTTACCCATAATGGAAACCATAATGGTATGCCCAAAATGAAAAAAAACAGAAGCTTAAGGAAAAAATAAACATATTATATATCATGTAAAAATAGTGACATCATAATGGCCACCTTTGAAGGTGTTAAATGAGTATTGAACAATCATCGTTTCGGGAGGCAGAATTTCGCCATCCACGGAAACTGTATGTTCTTTAACCATTTTATGTAGTTGTGTGAGAGTGTAGCTTAAATAAATCTCATAACAACATCCTAGTATATTGAAGATACTGGTGTTGTTAAAAAATAAGTAAATAAAAAGAGTTTATGGGGTTGGAGAAGCAAAATAAAACAAATGAACATGAGAGAATGAATTACCTTTAAAAGTCTAACTCCTTTTGATTTGAGCCTAAAGGCTTCCTTTGAAAGGATTCTGCCCAAAGGGAATCCTATAGGATTAGTAGAAGTATGTGGAGAGAGTAAATGGGCAGGGGTTGGCCGAGAAAAAGGCTTGAATAGTGTGTGAAATGAGGTAGAGGTGGGGGCCTTTTATAAGAGGAGAGGAGGGGCACTTTTGGAAAGTAAGAAATATTACTTTATTTGAAAATGTGTTTCGGTTTTAAAAGGTCCCACATTGTTATAATTCGTGGATAAGGTGATAAGGGTTCCAAATCCACCCATCCGATAATTTTTTGACATGTGTAGGTCATAGAGTTTACATTATCTTCTCATTTTATTTAAATCGTCAGATAATGATGTCATCGCTGCATCATTATGATGTCATAAATAATTTAATTTATTTAAAGTCTAAAAATTATAAAAAAATTACTATGATGTAGGAAATATTTTTATCTTTCCAATTACTATTTATAATAAAAAATCTGACTTGTATAACCCCACTTAAAAATTGTTTTAGTAAAACATATCATGTTTGTGTCATTTTTACTTTTACATTAAATAAAAAGTTATTTATGTCATTTCCCAACCAAAGTGGCTCCATGGGGTCCCCAAGTTGACCCATGGCTTTTCTTGGTCGGCCATTACACATCCAATGAGGTTAGTACATGTTTCAAGTTCATTTCATATTATTAAAACATTATTTTTTCCTTAAACTACACTAATTACCTCTAATCGCGATTAAAAACTTAATAAGTTACTATTCACCAAAAAATTATTTGTATCCCATTGAACCACATTTTAATTCTTAATGAAAACCATGTATGTCGGATTTTTGAAATTCAAAACACAAAGATGGTAAAATTTCATTTAAACGGAAAAATCAGTTTTTATAAGTACCACTTAGTGGTGTCACTATTCATCAAAAATTGATGTTTTTCAGAAAAATCCCAAAAATTCACCCTAATCTATATTTGATATTCTGAATTCAAAAATGAATTCTATTTTACAAAATTCAAAACATATAAGTAACATTAATTAATTTAATAATTAATTCCCGTTGTCAGAGCAAATAACGTGTTTTTATGAAATAATAAGTATCAAAAGATTGACACTGGTTTAAGTCTGTTTTCAAAGTGAAATTAATTCCAACGACCACTATTGGATTTAATGGTAAAAATATATTATAATTTCACTTTAAAACCAATTCAAAAGATAATCTAATCATATAAATAAATTAGATTAAAAAGAGGTTTTGAATTAAAATACAACATTTTACCCTATTCATTAAAAAAAATGAACTTTATCGTAAAGATACCAAAAATTTACACAAATTAAATTTTGATGTCCCAATTCTTAAGAAGAGTTTTATTTGGTCCAAAAGGATGTATAAGAGTGAACAAAACTATATTTAATGACGGTTCACCATCAAAAGGCGATAAGTGAACGTTTAGTGAAAACTGGGGCATATACGCCTAAAAATGAATTCTTTCCATATTTTAAGCCTTTATATTTTATTGGATAAATGTAAAAACATTTAAAAAAACATATATAATCATATTTTAGTTATTTCTATACATTCCCGCCAATACAACGGCTACATGTAAACTAACATTTAAAATAATATTATATTATTATTAGAGTGCAACGTAAGATTCCCAAGAAACTCTTTGTTGTGTGTTGGGTACGCCATCGAGCATAGCGTCCCCTTTAAAGTCATATTAATATTTAATTCAATAATATGGAAAAATATGAAAATGTCATATTCTTTATTTACCTGGGGTGTTACATAATTAATATTATTATCAGCTAAATTCCAAAATAAGAAGGATTTTTGACAAAACCTAAAGAGGATACAGGAAAAATAGGTGATCTTCTTCGACGAGTGTTTTTATTTCATTTCTTCCTCCATATTCTTAAAATATTATAAAAAATTTATATATATATACTATTATATCTTGAATATACTTATATATTTTAATTTTAATTTCATGCCCTAGAACCATAGCCACTTCTATCAAATGTGTTACAAAATGATCATTCATGGGAACATTAGACTACCACCTCTTGAACTGATGAAATTCGATTTTCCATTACCACCTCTCAAAGTTCTGTATGATGGAGGATCTAATGTATGTATATGATATATACAACATAATTATACCTATTAATTCATTTAATTATATAAATACCTTTATAATTTTTATTATGTTGGGGATACGATAACGCCGCTCCTGTGGACAGTGAACTATCACCTCATGAAGTGATGAGATATTCCTTTCACTAACACTTTACAGAGAAGATAATGAGGATAAAATTAATGAATATTTTTAATATGCATTTAATATTTGTGATTTTAATGGAATATTTAACAATAATATATGTTAATATATCATTTAATTTCTTACATTTTTACTCATTTATAGATGATTACATCGTTCGTTTACTTGTGGACAACCTCCATCACTAAGTGATTCAACTCTCTTTTCATAAACAGAAAACATGGATGAAATATGTAAATATATTTCAAAAATATTATTTTAATTATTTTATTATAATCATTAAGTAATGATAAAACATTACATTCCAAATTTCCCCAATTATCATTTAAAAATCGGTTTGTTACTCATGTGTATGTTTGACAGACCATCTAAATGATTGTAATGTACTACATTTTTCATGTCCAAATTTCATGATATGTCTTAAAATTATAATTTATCTATAAATAATATAATTATTCCATGATTATTATTCTTTATATTATGTAACTTTAAATTATGTTCTAGAACCATATCTTTTATCACGAAACATGCATAAGAAAACAAGGCAATTAACACCATAAAACAATGAAAATAATAAAAAATTAATTAATTAATGGGAGATAATATGTCATAAAAGGATCGTATATGATATTATTATATGTTATAATATTTCTTATACTACTATACATAACTTCATATCTTGTTCAACCAAAATTAATTGTGAGTTAATGGATTTCATCTCAATTTCATTTCATTGATGCGTAATTTAATGTTAGGCATCTAATTTATTTTATATATTATATATATTTCCACTTTGAAATTTTATATCATTAATAATTAATTTTTTATAGTATTTTTTATTTCAAATTGAATTATTACATCTAATTGGATTTAAATTAATAGTTTTTAAGTGGTATATAATTGAATAAATCAATTTTCTTTCATCATGATATATTACTCATTCATTGTCATTAATATTCTATGACTATTTGTTTAATGAATTTCTTAATATCTATTGTATTAATTATTACAATTTTATGTGTATTTAAATTTTATACACTTATTTAATTCATTTATTAATCCTCACATCATTTTTGTGACCATTTAAATGGTTTATTTCACAATCATGTTTTAATTTTGTTAATTTATCCTTGAATTCCCATTGAAAAAGATTACGTGATCATTGATAAATAAAATATTTAATTTTATTATCCTATTCTTTCATGAAATTTTCAACTAATAGTCACTCCTTTCTACTTAAAATAATTTATTTTTTTGAAGAAAATCTTAACATTCTTTCTCTCTTCGGTCAAAAATCTATTTTCATCCAAAATAAATTTCTCTGATAGAATATTTAATAAATGTTTTAACCCTTTTTAAAGGATTTATTAATATTAGATTTACCAATTTTTAGTTTTTAAATTATTTTAAGGATTCATAAAGTATTTTTTAAAACAATATCCCTTTGTAATTTACTGAACAATTCCTGAAAATTATATTTTTATTTGATTATCAAAAACCGTTTTTAGGGTGAGCGGGAAACGGGCCATATAACAGAGTACCAGATCACCAAAATCAAAAAATAGAAAAGATGAAATACACCCTCATAAGAAATTCTAAATCTCATTGCCACTCCAGGGTGCCTCAGGACATAGATCCTCAATCTGCGAGCTTCCACGAGCCACGCCCCCGACATCGACCCGCCTCTCATCATCTTCATCACATTCGTCAAGGATCTACGATGAGAACCCACCAGGAACCCCCAGCCGAAGACCTTCGTCAACATCGTCATGTCGTCGTCGCCCGTAACACCATAATGAAGAGGAAGGATCAAACAACATAGAATTACAGAAAGACCATAATTGAAACTCATTGCTTCATCAAACCACCCTCAGAGAAGTACCAACCACATCAAACAGAACCATCATTAACTCGTCATAGAAGAAAACTCAAACAGACTCCACCAAATCCATAAACAAGTGATATCCAAGACCATTGTGCCAAAATAGGACACCTCCATCAATACCCTAAACCGGCTGCTTGATCTCACAACCCAAAGAAACAAGACGACCACTGCGCTGCTCCAACTCGGAGAGATTAGGGGAGTCCCGAAACCAGAGGAGAGAAACAAATGAACCAAGACATGATGAAATTTCGGCAGAACCTTGTCTTGACACTGTCGCATCTCCATCACCTTCATCACAACATCACGAGCATCACCGACATAAAATGAAACTCATACGCGAAAACAAAAACCCTAAAACACGAAAAAGGCCATCGATGAAGAGTTGTGCTAGACATGCTGACGGCCACTGCACCCCACATCCCAAATTCTCAACATTTCTACCACTCTCAATCTTATTTTTACTCTATATGGTTTATGATCATTTTTACTAAGGAGATTATTGACATTCACATCCTTTATTTATTTTTTTAGTCATTAAGTTTCCCTTGAACTATTCACTTTCCCGTAACAATTGGGCATTATGTTTCCACTCAATATCAATATTATTTATCATCTATATGATAATTGACAAAAAATTTATATCATTTTATCATATTCTATTCTATAGTGACTGTATTTTTTTCTAGAGAAATATTAATGACTATATATTATATACTCTATAAGAACATTTTATGAGAATTCACATTTTCCATCAACTAAATCTATTATTCAATACTCGAGAAATGATTTCGGATTACAATGATAGGTAAAAACTAAATTATATATCCTCTTTATTCATTGGTATTTCTCAAGAGAAAAATATATAATCTATAATTAAAATACTTTCAACATGTAGTTTTAAACAACCTTATAAAAGGTCGTGACGGCTGAGGTATCATGATTCCTAAGATCATTGATTCTAATAATTATGAATTTTCATCATTAATAATTCAGTTTTTATTATCCATGATATTATTATAATGATATTTTCTCAAGATTAATTTCATTATTTGTTTATTGATTAAATGTAGTGTGTTTAAATTATTTAACGTTTCATATTTATTATGCATTATTTAATTATTATATTCATGTTATGAATTAAATTTCATGTCTTTTTAGTCATTTACCTTACAATATTTATTTTTATCCCTAATATTATTTCATTTATATTATCTTTGGATGCACATCCTTCTCATATTATTGATTACTTGAAATGTGTGTTTAGTTATTTACCATACTATATTTAATATTCTCTTTGATTCAGCATTTCATCCGTTATACATAAGGTTTATTGATCATTTTAGATCACCCATATTTTCTTCCATTCCCAAAAATTATATGAAGTGTAAAATAATTTATTTGAAAGAATATTCTATATAGAATACTGTTATTCTAAAAATTATTTATATTTTTTCAAAAATAATACAAGAATCAGGTATTATATTGTTTACAAAGATTACTAAATTATTTTAACCATATGGATGTGATTATTAATATCTTATGTTAGTTTTCTATGTTAGACGCCATCTTTGGTCTTCTAGGGATGGAGTATTTAAAAAATAAATGTTTTCATCTCTTTATTTCTTGTTAACAATCCAAGAATTTCAAACTAATATGTCTTAACAAAATCAGGGTATCTCCACCCTTTTTGTTTGTGAACAAATCCATGCATTTCCCCACAATAAAAAGGGTTCAAATACATATATTTCACCCCATTATGTTAGTGAACAAATCCAATAATGTTCACCATATAAGTTGTGAAAAAATATAACTGTGTCAAAAAATTTTGTTTTTGAGAAAATCCAAGAATGTCGACACATCATTATCTCATGAGATATGAAACCATAACCAATGAATGGGTGGGTGATATAATACCCCACCTATCAATCATCTATAGATATGTGTTCCACATAAAAATAATAATTCATAACATCGCTAAAACCTCATTGAAATAAAAATTTGTTTAATAAAATTTCTATTTGGTATCACCAAAATTTAAATAATGAATGTAAATGATTGATATCGAAAATTAAATCAACCCAATATAGAATTTATTAAAAACATTTAGATGGTGATTTAGGAAAAATAATTTCCAATAAAAATTATTCATTATTAAATAAGAAAATATAATAGAATACTTTTTAGATAAACAACATATAAAAAAAGAAATAAATCCTTTAAAAAAGTTTTCATTTTTTAAATAAAACTTTTACATTTTAAATATATAAGAACATTTTATTTTCTTTTAAAAAAAATAAATTGTAAAAATTGTTTAGAAAACTATTTTAAAACATATAATGTATTATTGGTAAATTGGAATTCTCATTTAGTGAGATAAACCATCGAAGCGTATTTAGAAAGTGTTTTTACTATACTCATAAAACATAAATTTACGAGCCATATTATAAGGTCATTTTTTAAATGGTGAAGTGATAAATTTTTTGAAATTTTAATTTTAAAACTAGTATTCATTAAGGGATCCATGAAAATTATATAGATTTTTTTCTATAGGTAATTTATTGTGGAATTTAAAACAATAGATTTTGATTTGATGGAAACCCTTTTTAGTATATTGAAATAACATTTTTGAGAAATCATATCATATAAAGGGTAATAGTTTTTAAAAAAAAGATAAAAATAGAAAATTTATGATGAAATGATGTATTATAATTGTCCTGGATTTTCATAAATACATAAGAGTATAACAGTTTGGAGTATTTCAATACAAGGTACACAATATTTTAATTTCATAAATGGTTTTCAACATCTCCCATAAGTATCTTCCCCATTAGTAATCTTTACTAACATACCCAACATAAAACCATTCATCATAACCTGGGGAATGAAATCATAAGAATGGGTGGTCTCAGATTCTTTGTACGGGTAATAAAGCCATACATCAATGATCATATAATCTCTACATGATGATATGGGTATGCGAACATGATGTTAACATTTAAAAACCAATCCCATCATATAAATGATCATAATATTGAGTTTTTAAATAATTTTTGGTACTTTATTGAACATGAATTATAAATTAATAAAATAACATGTGTCATGAGAGAATAATATTAAAATATTCCATATATTTGTGGGTACACATAAACATATGATATATTATGTCAATGTTTTTTTCCAAAAAAATCATAACATGTCTGTATTTGGATGTTCACCTATGTTCCTTCATCATCATTAGTATTACTACCCATGTACCCTATCATTCATGCAGTGGTTAACCACCTGTGTATAATATATTTTGATCTTGGGATAACCACCTGTATAGGATATCAAATGGGTTTGGCATAAACACATGTGCACCCTCTATTTTAGTATTGGTCTAACTACCTATTTACCCTCATTTTCAGGATTAGTCTAACCACTTGTGAAACCTATTAACACATAGAACAATAATCATAAAAATTGATTTAGAGGTATTTATTTTCACCACCCGTCACATGTGGAAAGTCATATATACATATTACCTAAGTATATAAAACCTTAATCATGTCAGAATCAATGAATATAAATTAATTCAAAACCATTAATAATTTCAATATATTATCACCCATTAAAATGGAATGGGTTTCAAAAACATCAGGTCATAAACAACAAAAACATTCAGGGAAGGAATACGATTGATTTCCTTGGATCATATTTCGAAGAATTAATAAGTAACATCAGAGGATGTCATCTTTGATTGAAAATTATTCTGAATGATCAGATGGATCATTTCCTTTAGAACATATCAATTCCAATTAGAAAACACTTTTTAAAACATAAAATATTTTCAAATTCATTTTATATGGAAAGTCAATTTAAATATCATTTAAAATAATTTCGTGATGAAAATATCCATTCCACATAAATAACTAATTTAAAACCATAAAAACATTATCAAAATCAGTTTCATTGAAAATATACTTCAAATCATATAATGTCGGTTTTGAAACATTGATTGATCATGATAGTGGAAAATTATGTTCATGTTGTACATGTTAATACAATGAATGCTTTTATATTTTTGGTTTACGCTTAATGGAAATTTTTTTAAAAAATAATGATTATATTAAAAACATTTTTAAAAATAAAACAAGGATATATGTACATTTAATAAATAATTTGGATTATTTTGATAACATTTTTTTAGAATAATTTTATAAAACATGGGTTTGGAAGGAAACCCAGTTTTCTACCAAAGGAGATAAATATAGATGTCTTTTATTTTTAAATATCTTTTGAACTCTTGAGTACATAAAGAGAGGAAAATGAATGGAAACAATTATTCTCTTGGAATATTTTGAAGATATTGAAATTAATGATTTACTTATAATATTATTTATAATATTTTATCATCACAAACACAATCATAAACAATCTTGATAAATAATGACTTTATAACATAAAATATTTACCACTTTGGTAACATTGAATCGTACTCCCAATTAAAGAATAACCTTAAACTGAATATAAAATATAATTATACTAAATTAATTCATGATATTACATGTAAAAGGGAATATATATATAAATCTAATAAATGAATGTGGATTCATAACCTAATATATTTCACAAAGAATTAAAATTTAGGAAAAAAATCGTTACCTCTGTTGTAACTATTTAACCATAAAACCCATGAAAGTGATATAATAAAATAGATATGTAAAAAAAATATTCAGGATTATAATAATAAAATAAATTCCTGGAAAGTATATACACCTCATAAAATAAATATGTGGCGGGCATGGCTTGTGTCTCATAGAAGTAAAAAAAGTGAGGTAGAGAACCCTAAAATTAAGTCTCAACATCCATCATACAAGTTATAACCTCACTGATAATAAATATTTGTTTATTAATTACATATTAAATAATAATAATTATATATAATATATTATTTACTGATGACCTTTAATTTCCTATTTATTATCAATTATATGTGAAATTCACATTTCTGGAAATAACTACTTTTCTTTTCTTGAATGTTTTGATTAGTTTTTTATGAAAATTTTACTATGATCATGGTTCCGTAATTTAAATATTTTTAATAAAAATATAAATATTAAATATATTTAATATATATTCAATATATATTTATTTATATAAATCAATAAAATTTATAAATATAAAACGAAATACACTTTTCATGGGGAAGGTTGTCCATACATTCACATGAATGTTGATTCTATTTACTCAATCGATTTAATGAAATGAATGTAAATGATATATTACCATTCAATGATTATTTATATGTAAAATATATCACATATTTTCATTAAACCCACCATTCTTACCTTCCATATAGATCATAAACATATTACATCACTTTGTGAGATAAAAGACCATCGTACACATGAGCGACGTAATCGTATAACCATAAATTATAAATTAACAAAGAATATGTGATATTTTATTTAAAAGATTGGGGCCAAAGCCTCATTTTATTATTAAAGAAAATAAAAGACCTTTTTTAACTGGGTAGAGAGAGACCCATTACATAGCCTGAAGGCCCATTGGGCCTGTAGCCCATTACATAGCATGTATGCCCAAATCATTGGCCTAAGGCCCATTCTGTGAATAGTAACTTGGCTGCTACTGTACCTGCCGCTGCTACAGTGCCCTGCTGCTACTACAGTGCCCACCGATGTACAGTACCACCACTGCTATAGTACGGCTACAGTACTTCTGTAGTAACCTATGCCCCATGGGTTTTGATCCCCCATTTTTCATGTAGGATTGTGGGGGTTCTTACCACTAATCCAAACCCCAACTACAACAAAGTGTATGTGATATAATAATATAAAATGTATAATAATATCATATAGATATATATTATAAAAATTTAATAAATCATTATATCCATCCATGAATGGTGTTTATGGGAAATGAATGGCATCGGTTCATGAGGAGGTAGTCTTCCATTCATACTGATTGTTATGTTTTCATTTTTAAAAAAAATTTGTAGAAAAAGATTGAAACCTCCATGTTAAACCAATATCATAAAACATTAATTTAGATAAAAAAGTTATTAAAATATATAATGAACTTATTAGACATGATCCCCCTATATAAATTTAAAACAATATTTGTTACCTTTTTATCTGGTTCATTTATGATAATGTATTTGAATTGATTGGCAAATATGTCCCAAGTTGCATGAACTCCTCCAGTGTTATATCCTTATCTTTGAAGCCTATGGTTAGAATTTGGTGTTTTCTTTTTATCTAGTAACCCTAATCCTTCATTTTTGTGCACATTAATTGGTATCCCATTCATCCTTTCTCCATCCTCATTATAAGCATGGATAATCAAACCCTTCTCCCGAATATCTTCATCAAAGTTAATAATAAGATCCCTTTATTTTTTTCATGGCCTCTTCCTCTAATACACACTTTGATCCATATGTGTTCTCCAAAGATACATAACCAATTTCATACTCCTCTCCAAATTTCACTGTATCACCACACAGTGTATCATTATGAACCTCTAAACCTTCATTAATCTAACATCGTTCTCCCACCATATTAACCCACTTCCCTAGAACATGATCCTAACAGTCACCACATTCAACCATTTAACTTCCACCTGCCAAATTCATGATATAATCCTTCACCTGTTCATACATAAATGGATCACTCTCCATTAACATGGCACTAAATGTTTTATCGAATCCTTTCTCCATTGGTCTATAAAGTTATGAGTAATCTTAATATACCATGCATTTCTCCCTCTTACTCACAATGTAGATACATGTGTCAATGTTTTCTTTATATCCCTTATTCCTCCTTGGGATTTTATGAACTCTATTAGATCTTCCCCTTGAAATATCATCTCTTATTTGACTATAACTCCCCACCCCTACTCAATACATGAGTAGCACCATAAACCATTTTTATGTAATAATAACTAAAATCAGTGTTTTGTGAAATGAAAGATATAAAAATTTTGAAATTAAATTCAAAAAATATATTTTATAACATATTATGATATTAAATTATACCCATCCCCCACTAAAATAAATATCACTCATGAAATTAAACTCAGTTATCAAAGGATTAACATTTAAAAATTCTTTTATAAAATCCCACCTCATAAAAATAAATACTAATGCTTCCCTAAAAAGGAAAATTCTAAATCATAAAGAAAAAAATAGGTAACACATAACTAGGTTTTGACATAGTGATAACATTGGTGTGATGTTAAAATGTAGATATGGAAGAGAAAATTACAACACAAGGACTAGTGAAAAATGATAAAGATGATTTCTAAGAGAAATATAACAACTACATAGCCATAAATATTTTTTGTGTAAAATTTATATTGGTCCATTAGAAATAATGTTAGCACGAAATTTTTTTCTTAAGATCCTTTACCAAATTTTATGGAATTTTTATTATCATGGTAAAGAACATTATAAAATATACTTACTTGATTTCTTTCCATTACATAATCACAATATCATCAATCTGTTATGCCTCAATCATTTTCCACTTCCTATCATAATATGATAAATAAATAAGTGTTTTTAATTCCCGAAGCACGAATAGATCGTATGGTAAATAAAATAATGATAATTCATTAATTCTATCTATATTTATCATCAAAAGAAAAATAGTTCTCACAAGTTATACAATATGGATAAATATTCATATATATAAATAAATAATTGATATCCAAAAAAAATTGTGTTCAATATAAAACATTGCTTAAATTATTATCTATAATACTCTTCCAAATTCAAAAAAATGAATAAGATCACCATTATCCCAAAAAACTTATTATTAATCCATAAAATATCCATATGAATATCACAATTTTAATACACAAAAATATGTGAGAACCATGGTCCAATAATCCTGATAAATATGAAAATAACATGAATTACCATAAATCTATAATGAGATAAAATTATTTTAAAAACTATCTATATCCTTAATCCTAAATTTAAACAACGTAGTATTAAATATTCACCATGAATCCAAAACTTATTAAAAGAAAACCATTTGTTATAAAATCTCAATTTGGTTCAAATGAAATAAATACAATCCAAATGAAATTATACATATCAATCGAATCTTTATCCAAACTAATACCATTTCATTAACATCAGGAACATATTAAGGGTCATCTTCCCTTAATCATCTGTTCGTTATAAAATATACCATTTATATTAAATCAGTTTTATAGGTAATCAGTATAATTCAGAATATTATTGGAATTTCATAATGATGAAATTATAAAAATAATCCTTATATATATTATGATTCATATCACACAACTATTATCACAAACCTTCTCTAATACTCTGGTACCCTTTCACCAAATCCCGGTCAGATATGGCCCGAATGGTATTCTCAATCCCAGTGGATTAGTGACTAGAATCTAGCATCATATAAAAAAATTGTGAATTAATATTCAATAAAACAATGAAATATAACAATAAATAAGTAAGTATATCAACACTCCTCATTGATAAAATAGAAAAATAAAATAGGTAAAACATTAACAATGGAGATATATAAACAATTCAATGTAAATCACAATGTAAACTAGGAAAAATATTTTAAACACCATATATCAATTGTAAAATAGCTCTACCAATCACCTTCATAACTCTAATTTCCAAAAGATCAAGGACATCCACCACGTTCATGTGTTAGTGTCCCTTTTCCCAAACCTGACATAAAAAATTCTACAAAAAGTCAAATGAAAATTTTGGGAGTCAGCAATAAATCATAGTAGGGTCTCAACAAGTGTTCCATACTAATTGAGATAATAATAATCTAATCATGATTTCAATTTATATAAAACTAGAAATTATTTATAATGTCAATTTCATATTTAAAAAAATATGCTTCGACATAAATAGATGTGAAAATTTTCAATCATTTCTTAAATTTTTTTTATATAAAATCATATATATAAAAATGTTTCATGAGTAAAAAACTTCTATAAGAAATGAAATATATAAAAAAATACACACAATAATAACCATGGCCATTATTTCTTATGTATGTTAGTTTGTAGTTATTGGATCCCCAAACTTCACAAATAATTGGTCATAGAAAAAAATGTGTTTAAACAGACCTCTAGCTCATAAATAATGGGAATCATCAACATCCTATCAGGGATAATCATGTAAAATAAGGTTTTCTTAGAGTAATAATCCTCTATACATTTATAAGGGATAAATATTATAACATTATTTTCCCAAATATCCCACTAACTAACCATTCTCACATGTTCTCAATAAATCAATAAATAATATACAAATCATCTAACGTCAAATCGATCATCATTAATTAAATTTAACAATTTTATTTTTTAATACGTTAATTCAATTTCAATCCTAATATATGGGTTATTCATCATTTAATTTCTTTTCCATACAAAAACTATTATAGGTTTTATTCATTTATATTTAAGAAATTTTTTCTACAAATAATTCTCAAATCATTTCTTTAATTCCAACATTTTTAAAGTCTACCACACAATTCCAATTTAAGTGGAATTAGATATTTTCTTAAAATAAATTCCATTTCAAATTCCAATTTCAAATAATATAACATTAAGTTATTATTAATAAATTTAAATTTACTTTAGATAATTATGAAATTCATGGTTTCAATTGCGTGGAAATCCCAAATGGAACCACCTACCATTAATCACAATAATCAAACAATCAACACTCATAATGGGGCCAGAAATGATGATTAAAGGAGGGAAATATATATTCATTGAATATATAATCAAGATCCATAAAACATGATATTTGATACATCAATGATGTGAGGATATATTAATATCTACATTATAGAGAAGGGGATATTGTAATAAACTATATGATATGATATCACTTACCTAGAGGAGATCAATTGAGATGAAAACCAATTTGATTCACCAAAAAAAATATTTTGGTTACGAAAAAACTATCTATAGAGAAGATTATAATAAAAGGAAAATGTATTAGTTATGAGTGGGGTGATTAGGTAAATAAACTAGGGGGTTCGGTATTTTAATATTAATTCTTAGAACATAAAAATATCATATGTAATGTTATTAAGATGGGGAACACGATTAGGGGAAACTTTTCACCCGACGTACACCCATACTATTTTGGGTGCACGATTTCCCTTTGGTGGGCACATGAATTGGGAATCCTTGTTCCAATGGTACATTCCACACTATCCAAATGTTCATAGTTTTTACTGGGGGATGTATGGTTTGGGAAAAGAATGTTACAACCTTGAACATACCAATAACATCTGAAAAAAATTGAAATTCATTTGGAACAACCCAAAACAAGTCTCAACACAAAGGGGATCAAAACAAGGGTTGAGTAATACCTAAAATAGTGTAACATAATGTTACCACCTACCAACAATAAAAATATTCTATCATTAAAAACATTGTCAATATGATTCCCTATCAAAGAGGGAGTCCCTTACATTCCCACATCTCATGAAAATTAGAATGTGCTTCTATAACACCAAAAGGAAAGTTATCATCCACCCATAAGGTATATTTGTATTATAATAAATAATCATGAATAGATGTTCATTTATTGGTAAATTAGGATGAACATCAAGATTCTCCCACCTCAATACATTAGATAGATCAGAAATATACTTCTAAAGATGTGATACATGGAAAAAATTATGTATCAATGTCAAATACAGTTGAAGTAAAAATTCTAAGACACTTTCCACACATGTTAAATAAACTCAAAAGGTACCGCAAACAAGGTTAATTATTCCCCTATTTTGTAAGATGTTGGGGACCCAATTAATGGGAATCTCTCAAGAACACATGATCTCCAAAAAAAATCCAATGGTCAACTATGATGGTTAGCAAAAGATTCATATTTTCTATGTGTCGTCACCATTATCTAAAGAATCAAGTGAATCCTCTTTTTCATATATTATATTGAACGTATCCCAACCAAGGAATCTTCACCAATCTCCAACCCACATAATAGATACTTACACGGGTATCTATACAAGTCCTCAAAGGGAACCATATGAATGAAAGAATATTAACTGATATTATAAGAAACTCAACATGTCCCATATTGTTATCTCAATATACAAAAAAATTGATGAGGCGATCATACAGAAACTCTCGAAGTATTTAATACCTAGTTATATCATTCCATACTTATACATATAATATGTCATTCCCAAGCTCACCCAAGATCAGATTTACTATAGTAGGAATCTCTAAAAAAATAATATACATGGGGATATCTATTAGAGTCTATTAATGACGGAACACCAAGAATCCTAAAAACCTCCTATACATATAAGATTCATAATTCATCCACATTGTATGACTCAAATATGGGATAATATGAGTCTTTTTTGTTAGTTAATCGATCAAAACCCATATGAAGTTGTTTTTATGAGAGTAATGAGGAAAACCCGCAATGAATTTCATTGAAATCTCTAACAACATCCATGACAGTACTGGAAGGGGATGGAGAAAACATTAAGGTTTCTAGTGTTCATTAATGACATGTTTCCATGTTTAATGATGTGAAATAGAGTCTGTGATGTCGTACCTTATAAATGGATTCCCAAATCATCATCAAAATTCATAAAACATATTCTTGGTTTCATAGTTCACTAACCACAAGGAATTATGGAAATATGAATAAATAATATTTCTCAAGGGAAAAAACAACATACAAGTTACAAAAACATAGAACACGCATCATAGAGAAAGTCAACTCTGTGAAAGAATCCCCACACTAAATATAGTTCCTAATTTCATGAAATTAATTATCCTGATACCAATCCGGATAGATCATCTCAAGAAGAGAGGTGTTAAACTGAACACAGTCAAAAAGATTCTAGGACTCGTTATCATTGACTCCAAAATAAAGTACTGTAAAGAGAGCTATAAAATTACGTTTTTTGATGATTTAATCATGGAATGTTTCAAAATATATTTTCTCAAATCCACATAAATGAATTTATTTTCTCCCGATGTACATGTTATGAATAAATCAGTTAACTATAAGTAATCCACCTAATAACACTAAAATATATTCAAATATTTTTTAAAGAATATATAAGTCAGGTTTTTATAATCATAATTAGTGGTAATACTATCTCTAAAATGGTAATGTCACCAGCCATTAAGGTTATGCATATTATCTGTGAGTTTGAGATCTTAGGATGTATAATTATCCTCATGTTTCATATGATTTATATCTTCATAAGAAATGCCAATATCACAATGTATAAAATTAAAACCCAAGCCCTGATATGATGTATAACAAAAACCCACACATCTCTACCCTACCTCTAGAAGAGTCCACACTAGTGTAGAAGCCGTATAACATTTCATCTCAATAGATGAACCCTAAAATTTTATATTGAAAAAAAAATTATCCACTTTGAGTGATGGTTTTCCTCATAGAAGCTATCATTTAGAAATGCGTAAAAAATATATTATAATATTACACTAAAGGGAATAATATTTGAATTATGAAATCATTTCATGGTTTTTCCCATATCATAAAATCTTTCTTACATCTTAGGATCCAAAAAAATACCATGTTCTGAGGCCACATGTCCCAATAACATCACTTCACGATTCATTAAACAACATTTCAGAAGATTTTTATAAATTTGGTTATCTATCAAAATTTACAACACCATCCTCCGATGATTCACATGATTCTCCAATGTTTTTTAGTAAACCAGGATGTTATCCTGGAAGACCACCCTGAATGAATTGAGATACCCATTGAATTTTGTTTCCATGAATTCCATAAAAGATTCTAGGGAATTGGTTAGACGAAATGGAATGAAAAGGAACTAAAAATATTCATTCCTAGTCCATAATATGGTTTTCAAAATTATCAATTCTTTTATTCTTAATGGGTGATAACTTCACCAAAGATAAAAAATCAATATCCACTTCTTCCCTTCTAGCTAGTCAAATAGATCATCTATCAGAGAAAATAATTACTTGTTCTCTTTCGCAACTCAGTTTATCTTTTAGTAATCAACACATAGACAAAGTGAACTATCATATATCATAGAAAATAGAACATATACCACCCTAGGTGACACACTGTGACATATAAAACCATTCTCAATAAAATAATCAATGATGTTAATTAATTATTAATTTATATATTATTTCATACTGTATGAAGAAATACATACTATTTGAGTACTATGTACTTAAGCAATAGAAAACTCAACCTCTCTTATCTATATAAAACAAGATAAATTAGGTAGAAAATTGATGGGGAATTTGATAAAAATGGAAGGATATCATCACAAAAATATTCTTCCTCCTCATGAAAAGAAAACAATGATATTACCCATAACAACTTTGGAAATAAATGTTTTTCTCGTCTTTTCTAAAGCCTCATTATCCCTAAATGACATGGAGCACCCCCATATGTTGAAACAAAGGAGACCTGTCGATGATTACAATCAATTTGTGCCTTATTAACTATGATACCATAAATACCAAAAATTAAATCAATTGGTTTAATTTTTTAAATATTAAAATCTTTAGTAAATTCTATCATTGAAAAAGAGAAGACATATATATGATAATAGAGACTTTAATCTCTCTTAATTTCAAGGGGCTTAGTAATATAAATCATATAAGATAAAACCTATATAGGAAGGGTTAAAAAGTCAATAAATTGGTCAATATGAATGAGTGAGATGAACAGATATCTAATAAATCAATCACCAGGGATGAATTTATAGTGATGGTAATTGTCAAAGTCGTTGGACCGTTTTTAACTTCTTATAGAGAATCTTCAGCTACATAAAGAAGCTTCATTACATATTATTATGGTTAGAATACCTTTATTCTTGAATCATCTTATACAACTGTAGTACATTTAGGTATTGATGAGACCATGAAACAACATGGGGTGTAGAAGATATTACATAAATTATATAAGTAAACATAGAATACACAAGAACTAATGATCTTTGGTTCCTTAGTGAAACCCTATTTTGAATTACTATCCTTCCCACACTACAAGCAAGTGAAATGTAATTTTCTAGGTATTTCATGAGGTTTGGAAGAACCATAAGGTTGAGATATACCACAAGACTCATCCCACTTCCTCTTTCCTTTAATGTAACACATATAACTACCACTAGGTGAAAAAGGGATTACATCAACCAAATCATACAAGCCAATTGAAGATTAGACATCAATTCTCTCTCTAGTATATTAGTATAAGAAGTCAAATTTATAATTATAATCATGGATAAAATATCATCTCGATGTACCACCTTAAAACATCATTCCATTATCTTCTCACTATTTAAAATCATGATAGAATACTACACAAAATCAATAACTCAGTCTTCATATTGAGTTATAGTCTTATCATGTTACTAATGATTAAAAAATCCATATAATTTTCTAAAAAAACATAATATAGCTATAACTTTTCAATTAAAATGACCTTGAAGTATTTACACTACATTCCTTCATGATTATTCATGGCCATTATCGATTCCCACAATATAATACTTTTTCTTTATATCATTAAGGTAGCACAAATTAGAATATTTGAATAACGAATTTCCAAGAACTAAAAAATATGATCAATTCCATTCAACCAATCCTCAACATATTGTGGATCCTTAGATCCATTAAAATATTGTGGAATATAGTGAAGATACACTTGTTCATGATCTCTATAATCATCCCTTTGAGTTTATACAATTGTAACTTGAACTAGAACATGGGTATCCATCTTTCCTAAAGCATAGATATCATAAACCACTATCTAAAATAGATTTTGGTCATCTATGGGGTTTTATTTCCAAGATTCATATCAAGATCCATCTATGTGTGGGTTCAAAAAAAAATTCATAGGCATGATGTTACACACCATCAAAAGACATCAAGAAGAATGTTAATCATAGAAATTCAGATTAAAAAACTAAAATAAAATTCAAAATTATAGGAAATTAAAAATAATCTAATAAAAAAGGGAAATACTAAAACCAAATCAAAATAATCATCATAGACCCATTTCCCCACCACCCATTATTACTTATGGCTATTTATGACAATATATGGCAAGAAAATTCTTATAACTACCTCCCATGTCTCATCAATCCTACCTCATGTCTACTATGAAAACCCAAATGAAACATTAAATAAAATAAAATATTCTTATCATGCACCATTAATAAAACTTTTTTATGTACAATCCAAGATACTTACAAACTGGAACACCCAATATGGATCTATCATAGACTGAATGATATTACCAATCCCTATAGGTTTCTGACTACCACTAAGAATCATATGAGAAAATACAGGGAATGGGTTTTCCATAAATAAATTTAAGATAACGTGATACAAGTTGGTAAATCAATACTCCTCAAGGATAAAGTTCCCGAAGTAAAATAAGTAAATTAGTACACAAGAATATAGATGAAATTCTAAGAGAATGGTCAGCATCACCACTCCTTGTTCCAAATAAAAAAACATCTACCGCCTCAAAGTGTTTCTTCCCCTTTTCATGGACCTTGAATAAGAAAAACATCAAATGAATAAAGGGAAAGGTAGGTTGGGTTCCATTATTCCCAATAGGTTATCACTAAGTGTTTTACAATATATTCCATAAAAATAAAACAATCATTCTGTCAATTTATATTAAATTGGATATATCATAATATAATATTTCCATAATTATAAGAAAATATGATTCACTTTTACTATATTGAAAAAAATTAAAAAAGTTATTAAATAAACATTTTATATAAATGAATTTATATAAATAATTTTTCATGACTAAATTATTTCTATTCTCAATGGAATATAGAATCAAAATATACATAAAAAGCACATTGGTCATCTTTCTGGGAATATGTTAGTTACTGTATATTTTATCCACATACATCTTAAATCAGTGATCATTGTCAAACATGTATGTGCTTGTCCCTCAGGCTTAGTAAAAATAGTACTCATCAAAATCACATCAGGGATAATCATTAAAAACAATGATATTTTTTAAATATTTCTTTAGAAATAAATTTCGTGGGGATCAAGATCCAAGTGTTATTTTACCAATCCCCCCTAAATACCCAAACATTCGTGTTTTCAATCAAAATATAAATAATGGGAAAATCATCTTATTTCAAATCAATCATCATTAAAATTGAATTGCCCAATTTTCAGTTTCAAGATTCCATTTCAATTTCAAATCCAAAATAGGAGTTTTTAATCATTTCCCGACATTTCGATAAAAAGAAATCAATTTTTAAAAATTTAAATTTATTCTTTTTTTTAAACAATTATAAATTCATATTTCACTCCCATCATTTTAGAAATCTATCCCACAATTCCAATTCCATTTAAATTTGGGATTTTTCTCAAATTCTCTTCCATATATGATTATAAATTAACATCGTATCATATTCGGGATTTATAAATCAATTAAAATATATTTCATTGAAATAAAAAATTAAAGAATTCAAGTACAATACAAATATTAAATGGAAACAGCTACCTTTAATCACAAAAATCAAATGATGAACACCTAGAACTTGAAATCCAATTATGATCAAAGGTGAAGAACATCTATGAACTGAATATATAATAAAGTTTCTTAAAAAGTGAAATTATATCCATTAACAATGTGATTACCTATTAATCTGTATTAATGATATAATGGATGATTGGATTGTACTATATTTTAGGATATCATCTTACCAGATGGAGATCAATCAAGATGAACACCACATTGATCATCCAAAAATGGGTTAATAGGAGCCAAAATCTCTTTTAGATATACGTTTCAACTAATGAAAACATTTTAATCCCAATTTTGGTGATTAGGTACATAACCCATGTGTACCATTTAGTAAAATTAATTTTTGGAACATAAAATTTTTTTGTGCATATTAATTTGAATAAATTTCCTGGTAAAGAAAAAACTATGCCCTAGTTGTGAACCCCTACTATTGGGTTTCATAGATCCCCATATATGGCCACATGGTTTGGAAAAAAATTATATTTACATTAATTCCCCACTTTCATTTTTTCCATGGTTTTCATTTTGGGATCACAGTTTTGGAAAAATGGGTTCTAGTAGTGCACATCCCAATAAACTAACAAAAATTTAAAAAATCTCTTATAATAACCCCAAAACTAGTCTTGAATAAAATAGGATAAACACAAGTGTCAAGGACCACATGAAATATGAAAAAATGATATTAAAATTATTTTATTGCAATACATAAACATTTATATTATTATACCCAATCCTTAGGACATTAACTAGACTTTATAGACTTATTCATTTATAATTCTTTCATTTCATGTTTTGTTCATTGTTTATTCATCATTAATAGAAAAATCATTACTCATAAAACTGTTCTAATTATATTGATATTTTTTTCCATTATGATATCAATTTTCATATTGCCCATGATATCTTATTATTAAAAATTCAATATTTGATGATACCTTAGAGAAAATGTTATTCTCATCCCCTATATGAACAAAACAATTAATTTTTTATATGAAATTACTTTCCCTATGTCCTTATTTTCCAAACCAAAGTCATTTATTCATCCAAATGAGAAATTCAATTTAGTGATTATTCCTATATTCTAGACTTATAAGAAGATTAATCTTAATTCTTCTATGCTCACCACTATACAAAGTATTAGGGAACTCTTTCGTTATTTGTTTAGTGATCCTGGGAAGTAGTTAAGTTTCACATTGTTAATTATGTTCTGTGATAATTGATTAAGAATAATCCCAATATCCATCACCCTATTCATCATCCCATTTCACTAATCATCAATAAATTGTCTATAACATTCAATGTAAAACCAGTTCATTATTTTCTCCTCCATTGTTAGAAACCATAAATCATAGTGAGAGAAACACTAATCATGGTGGAAAGAAATACAATCTGAAAATTAATTTATATAATGTATAAATTAGTATATATTCATATAAATAAATAAAATATTTGGTTTAACCTAGTTTATCCATGATCATCATCTATTTAAATCCTTTGTGATGGTTCATAAATATTATGTGATTGAGAAAAGAATATACCCTAGGATTGTCACGCAAGTTGAGTAGTAAATCCTATTGTCAAGTATTGTGTAATGTTCAAGTAAATCCCAACATTCCATTTTCAAAGTTATTACTCCTTGGAAACTATATCCCAAAAACACATCCATTTTTTTATATAGTTAGTGATGTATTTCTAGTAAACCACTTTTCATTTTTTTCCATAACATTGTACATTTTTTACTAATGATCATCCTAAGGGTTCTCACATAATTTATCTCATCCTAGTATCCAAAGGTCAACAAGAACTACCCTTTAATAACAAATATAACTACTAAACATTTTCATAAATAGATATTTCATATTTTTAGATTAATATTCTATATATTAAAAAACCACATGCATGAGGAATATTATATATTATTCAGTTTAGGGATTAAGTAAAATGTATTCTAATTTTATGAATGATATTAAACATTACCCATTATGATATTCCCCTTTATTACTCTTCACAATCATACCCATATTAAAACAGATATTCATAACTTGGGATAATAAATCATAAGAAAGTGTGAGCTTAGATTGAATATAATGAAAATACAGTTAGATATAAATAATTACAAGAGAATGACATCTGTATAACAGTGTGAGAATATTATATTAACATTTGGAAACCATAACATGCATATATAATGTCGTTATTTTGAGACATTATATAAATCATGGGATTTAATGAGACAATAATCATAAAATAATCAAAGAAAATGATCCATGAAATTCACATAAGTCAAATATTTGTGGAATATACATAAATATAGAAAATCACATTTCAAGGATTACTTTAATTACATTCATAAATTTTTGGGAAAATCGCCAATGTACATACTTCATTCTTAGGATCACCACATATGTAATTTGTCTCTATGGCTTGGGCTAACCACCTTTGAACCCAAACTTTCAGTCTATGTCTAACCACCCATGTACCCTCTATTCTCATAGAACATTAATCATTACCCAATGCATTGGAGGGAGATATAGGTCCCACCTTACACATGATGAAAATCATATATACATGTGGAACAAGATCATAACACATTATTCATAAAAAATTCATTAAATGAAATGGATCTCATAATAAATTCATCTTTTCATCGTATCATAAATATTAGGAATGGAATAGGTTTTAAAAACATATTTTCATAAAGATATAACTCGTTTATAGAATGAATAATAAAGGAATCTTTGGATCATATCCATAGTAAAGCATAAGTAACTAAAAATAATGTCATATTAGATGAACTTTTATTTAGAAATATCACTCACAACATTTCTTGAAAAAAATTATTATTTCCACATGAAAAGGCTTTTTAAAACATATACCATTTTGAAATCCATTTTCAAATATAATATTTACATATTATCTAAAATCAAATCTTGAGGAAAATATCTTTCCCACATGAAAAAACCATTTTTAAAGCATAAAAAATTTCAATGTACCTTTATTTTAGAATAACCATTGAAACATACAACGTTATTTTTTTTAAAAATGCTTGCTTATGATTGCAGAAATATTTTTTCTTATCATACACCTAAAAATAAAAATTTTATTCACTTTTTAAGTAAAAAATGAAATGTGCATTTTTTGTAAAATGAAATGAATATTCCATTAAATGATATTAAACAAAAAACATGTGAATAATGTTTTTTAATCATTTGGATAATATTAAAAAAATAATTTTATAAAAGATGGTTTTTGAAGGAAATTATGATTTTTACCTAAGAGGTAAATAATTCATATTTTTCATTAAACAATATTACTAAATCTTGAGTACATGAAATGAGAAAATTAAGGGAAAAAATTCATTCATATGAAAAAACTATAGGATAGTAAAATTCACTTGTTTCATTATATATTGGTCATAATAGTTTATCATTAGAAACATAATCATAAAAAATCCCAATAAACAATGTGATTGTAATGAGAAATATTTTTGACATTGGTAACATTGATTAGTAATACCTATAAAAGAATAAAAATAAATGAAAGTTAAAATATAATGTGAATAAATAATATCATAATAGGAAATGTGATATGGGATTTATATAAACCTCATAAAATAATTTTGGTGTATAATGTAACATATTTCTCATAGAATGATAATTGAGACAAAAAGAAATTGTTTCATTGTAAAATTTCATACCGTAAACCACATGAACGATAGATTCAACAATAGATATTTAAATCAATGTAATTTTCAGGAGAATAATAAAAAATATTCTATATTAAATATGTAACAAAATTAAATATGTGGTGAATATGTAATATATCTCACAGATGTAAAAAAGTGGGATGACCATCCATTAACATATGTCTCCAATTTCCTTATTCATGTTAAAAACTCATGTATCTAAATATGAGATTATTATTAATATATAATAGAATCATAATCATAAATATAATTCCATATATTATTTATTTATGACCTTTAATTATCTTTTTATTAAAAATTCTATGTTAACTCCGCGTTTCAGGAAATTGATTTGTTCCTTTTTCTATATGTTTTGATTTGTTGTTTGTAATCACTTTACTTTAATAAAGGTTCCATAATATAAATTTTTTTATCCAAGATATAAATATAATTTATATTCATTGTATATTTATTTATATTAATTTATAAATGATAGTGATACCAAAATAAATACACCATTCGTGGAGATAGTGGGTTGTATGTACGCATGACCACTATTTCAATATTCTCAATGGATTAAATGAAATAAATAAGTGTATTATATTACCCCAAAATAATAATTTTTATTTATTATATGTTTCATAATTCCATTAAAAACATCTTTTTTACCTTCCATGTAATACGTGAACGATTCACGTCGCTTCTCGATGAAGTAATCTGTTATGCACCTCAGCCACATTATCATATTCCAATAAAATGATGGGAGGGAAGTTATTTGTGATAATATAATCATAGAAGTATAATATTATCATAAATATAATGTATAAACATTTAATAAGTCATTATATCCATCCTTTGGAGGTGATTATTGAAAATGAATGAAATTGGATTTTTTTGAGGTAGTCCAATATACACACCAATGATGATTTCATAACCCATTTAATGGGAGAGGATAGAGATTTAGGTTATTAAATTAGAATAATAACATATAATTATATGTATTAATTTTTTTATGTTTATTTAATAATGGCTTAATATTAATATAATGAGGTGGAAGAAGAAATAAAAGAAACTTCTCAGTTAGGGATGTTGCCTCTGCTTTGGGGTAATTATTTTTTTCAGGCCCAATAATACTTCAAAGGTTATATTTATGACCAAAATCTAGATTTTAGGATGATATGAGTGAGGTAATGAATTTATATGGTTATTTATCTTCTAAACTAATGTTTTTTTATGTGTAAATTAGATAGGGGATGGGTGGCCTTTTATAAGTGTGAGAGAAGACACCACTTTAATTTTTTAAAACAAAGAATTCCACCAATTTTTTTAGCATTCAAAAATGGATCTAAAATTGATTATTATTTAAAATATATTTTTTTTTAATTAATATGTAGATAAATATGGTTTTATACATATTTTGAGCCATTTTTATCCATTTTATTTTTTGTTTATCCACCCCTAATAAAACCATTTGGACCATAACAATGGTCAATAATTTCTATGATTTCCCTTTTAATTATGGTAAAAAATCATTTTGCAATATTAGAATATAAATTATTATAATTAAAAATATGAAAATAATTTTACATATTAAATTCGTTTAATTAAAAAAATTAAACAAAAAATATGGATGCGGTAAAGAAGTTTGTTTTCTGGAAGAGTATTTTTCATGAACAATATGCTTTTATATTAACATTATGTCTAATAATAATCATTATATTAATACAAATTAAAAATTATTTCCATATAATATATAAATTTCATTTAAATCATTCCTCATTTGGTAATATTATAATTAATTAAGATTTAGAAATATTATGCACATTACAACAGTTTTCAAATGAAACCAAACACGTCTTTTAAACCAAAAAATAAAACTATACTATGATCCAATATAAGGAAGAATAAAAGATTAATTAAGTGGATTATATATATGTAAATAATAATTATGTTAATTAAAATCATAATGGGGAAATTAAATTACATAATTTTTTAAACGATATGATTGTATTTCAAAAATATGTATTTTTCATTATTCCAAACAAAATGACAAATTTTGACCTGAAGTTATTTTCAATATAATGATTTCAAAATTAATTTAATTTTATCAAATAGAGTGTTTAAAATATCATTAAATTAATTATAATATTTCCCTATGAAAAATAGTAAACACTTTTTTTTAAAACATACTTTTTATGATTATAATTACATTACTAAAAATTCATTGATTATTTAAAAAAAATTAATTAAAAATCATAATCAGTAGAAAATTTATATATATTTATATATTTCATAAATTATTTAATAGTTTTAATAATCACCTATTTAATTTGTATTTAATAATTTTTATAATTAAAATAAAATTAGTTCTTGGTTCGCTAAAGCTCAATGGTGTGTGTCTTACAAGATTTGAAAAACCTAGTAATGTGTGTAATGAAATATAAACACTATGTTTCCTATAATAAAAGCTATTTAAAATTCTAAAATTATTATAAAACCCATTTTTTAAAATATTTCTATATTATATATACCACATAATTGGTTTTCTAGAAATAAAGGAGAACATTATTTTTAGAAGAAAATATGGATAGGAAGTGACTCCCTAATTAATGCGAATAGAAATTATTCTCAATATTGGCATACTATTTGAGGGAAAAAAATTTCAAATTAAAATAATTTTTAAAAAAATTATTTCTCCACATAGAGGAATAGATATTATTGATATATACAATATAGGGTTAGAAGCCACCATGTTTGGGAGAAAAAATTCCAGGAAGACAACTTATAACTCAAAATAGGGAGTTAAGTTACCAAATACCCATTCAACATTGATATATTTTGAATCCAAAAAAATAAAACATTTAATTTGGGATGGTTTTTTAATATTCTAAATTGAATGAAAATTATGAAAAATATATAAATGTGACCAATATATACACCTTATAATGAAAAAATGGTGAAGTGAAATCATATATCAATGAAGAGAATTTGATATACTAAAACCCTTATATCCTTTTATCCATTGAATTGAAATTAATTTAAATATGGGAAATGATACACATCAAAAAAATACATGAATTACATGAATTTGTTAAAATAAATCCATTAAGAATTAATAATAACATTTCATATATATTAATCTTCATAATATAAAATATGTCTCATGAAAATAAATTTGAAATAAAGAACTCATTACCTTTAATTCTCAACATTCAATGAAGTGGTTATATTTCTTGTTTAATTAATAAATATCATAATAACCTATTTCATAACTTTATTGATAAATATAATATTTTAAAATTTTATTAATAATTTTTATCCATATATAAATTAGTTTATTTATTTGTTTTCAATATTATGGGTGAGTAATCTAGTTCATATCGAGTTACATTCATCATTGTTGTGTTGTAATTCATTTATTCACCAAAATTTAATCATTTTCAGAGTATAAAGGGTACTTGAATTGATTATTTTTAACTATTAATAATTTTAGAATAAAATTATTTGGGACTATTTATTAATGTCCTTAATGATGAAATTCGTTATGTGTATGTTTTATAGATTTTTAATGAATGAATGTTTGGATCCTAATTATTCAGTTTCATATTAATGATTATATATAAAAGAAAAATAAAATAATTATTTTCGTATTTCTATCATATATTATCATAAATTATTTTATAATATAAATCCATGATATGACGATATTTCATTGTGAATTAGGTCGTCATACTGACCAAAATATTAACATACCATAATTATATGACGATTATGAGGTTACACAGTTGTAATATAATTATTCTGGAAGAATGAAGATATTTTATTAGGTTATATTAAGTTGATAAAAAATAATTTATTATATTTATATGATTATTGTATGGATACAATAATATTATGTAGTATGATTAAAATGTTTTATCTTTCAGTAGGATAAATTTACATGAAAGAATTTACAAAGATTGATTATTTCTTATATAATAAATAGGTCAAATTTTTTTACTAGAATCACAATAATTTAATAAACCTACCATTTTTTCATTAAATTTTACATTATGACTATCTATTTAAGGTATTTAAGGAAATATAAACATGACATTCATGGAGGCGATAATCTGTTTGTACGCATGAATTTTGTTTTCAATTTCATTGAATTAAAATGGGAAATGAAGATACTAGTTATTCAAAAAGTGAAACAAAATTAATTATACTATATATAAATAACAATTAATGTAATATTTTTCAAAATTTATTTGATGAGAAATATATTAAAGGAACAATATTATATAAAATCCAATAAACTCTGTGAACATGTGATTTCTTTTAGAAATCACCTGAGAAATGGTGGACTTGAGATTAATTATTGGTTCCAAAAAATTATAAATGTGAGAAGGGATTATATGTTGTAAAAATATAAATATTTTTTGTTATAAAATTAAAGCTGATAGTATATCATGAATTGTTGGAAGTGACCCCATTTTATAATTAATGATAAATGTTATTTTTTAAATACACCGTAGTTTCATCAATGGAATGAAAATATTCCAATTTAAAATGATCCAAAAGTGGGAAATTATACAATATAATTTATTTTATTTTATATAATCCAATAAAAAATAAATTTTTTAGACAAATATTAATAGTATTATGATTTTACACATAGATTCATAACACTCAAAAATAATAATTTGTTTGAATGTTGGTTAATTTTTTAAGTTGGTAATTATTTTTACTGGTAAAAATTAATATTATCTTTATTACATAATTGTAAATGTATTATATCAATAAATAATTAAATTAATAAAATAAAATATATATTGTTTAGAAAAGTTAATTTCAAAATAAATACATATTTAACATAATATTTTTTATAAAAGGTGTATTTTAGCTTAAAATTTATATATTTTATAAAATTATAAATTTTCGTTATTTTCATGGGTTAATTTTGGATCTCATAAATTATTATTTTTTATTTCCCAAATCAGGCCAAAATAAAAATTTATCAAAATTATATTTATTTAAAACAAAATATGAAACAACTTTTTGTAGGAAAATACCACTTAACTCAATAAAATTATTATCATAGTTTTTCTAAATTTTCTAAATTAATTTTCTAATGTGTAATTGTACTCATTGAATAAATTTTAGATCATTATTTTTTTCATATTTTTTAAATTTCTACATGATTTTTGATAATTTCATAAATGATAAGGTTATAGAAAAACTGTATTTAACTACATGATTAAAAATAAATTGTTTTAGATAAATCCTAAAAAAATCAAGATAAGCTAATTCAGAAATATTGGATTCAAAAATGATGATAAATTTTTTGTATTGAAATTATAAAATTTATATATATTCCTTTTATATAAAAATAAAAAATATAAATCAAATATTCTTTTACTGAAAAATGACTTTTCTTAAAACATAATTATTCCTCATATTATCAATTTTTAATTTAAAGAATAATATTTTATAAGTGTTGAATTTATTTTATAAGTATAGAAATCAAACCCTTTAAAAAAGTTATTTTATAATATTAATTCCTCTTAATATTTATTTATATTAATTACTTATCACCTAAATTTAAGCAATTTTGGTTGTGTAGAATCTTTAAATTTATTTTTATTTTTTATTCTCATAATTTATCAATAATATTCATCTAATTTTCATAATTCATTTTAGTTTCGTGTTTCATGGGGCTAAATCTAGGGAACATAGTATTATTTTAGAAATGTATATATATATATATTTTTTAAAATATATATTAATTATATCCCTTGTAAAAATTGCATTATCTCAATTCTAATTATCAATTAATAATAAAAATAATATGGGTATTCATATGATATGTATGGTTCAAGATAAAATTTCAATTTAGGAATCAACCTCACTATATTATGATTGATTAGGAAACTCATCATTTACCAATTACTAAAAAAATGTCATGATTTTCATTTTTCTTAGTATTTTATTCCAAATAAGCTTCCTTAATTGGCTAAAATGACATAGGTGATTCTGGAGACGAACCTCTAATAGCGTCATTATCAGGATCCTAATTCTACCCAAATATTAAATCCAAAGTGGTTATCATACTATCCAATAAAATCAAATCAAATGATATTGAGTATATTAAATATCAGTCCTAAGATGTATTCTCAATGACACCTTTATTTCAATAAATGATACTTTGGGGTCAACTATGGTATAATTACATCAACTTATAACTTTTTCAGTTTGAAATAGGTTTTCTATGGTCATATTCAAATTTGGTTATCTCATATACTGTAAATATATGCTCAAATACTTCATAGTGTATCATAAAGATAATGAAAACAACAAAACATATCCCCAATAAGTGTATAGCCTGGTGTATAGTCTTAGAACCACTCATCTTGAACCATGTGGAGATGATGTCGACACTCAACCAGCATTTTTTTGGGTGAATACTTCTATTTTCATCTATTCTATGACCACATCCACATTTTAATATCCATAAAAGGGAGGTATAAGCTAAGAAAATCATAAATCTATAATGTTACATAGGTTTCTAAAGGTTATCCTTAACTCAATGCCATTAATTTTTTATCACTAATGAAATTTTATCTTAATCCCATAAATATCTATAATGATCTTAAAAATCACTATACACTACTCTAATACCAACTATAAATCCCCAATCCTACACTAACTTGTCCATTTATAAAACCTCATTATATAAAATAATATATATGATTAAAAGGGATGTGGACCTATCATTGTTTTACATAATTTCATTAATCTAAACATTACATTTACTCAAAAACACATAATTCCAAGATCATTAGACATAAGGTCTTTGAGGATCAGATATATAAGAAACATAACTTTTGATACATTTGATCATTTATCTATAATTGAACCGAACTATACTTACTTATAGACTTCTAAAAACTTATTAATTTCTTCATTACCTTGGGAAATGAAACATTAAAAGAGGTGTGCTCAACCCCTCAGTAAGGAAAAAAGTAATCAATATGTCCTCTATTGTTATATCATAATATATTGGGAAATCATGATCATATTATAAATATCATACTAACCAAACAAGGAATAACAAGAGTTTTCTTTAAAGAATTATTACAATTCATACAAACACAAATGAACAAATATATTCCATATCGTACTGGTGTTAAATATGGAGATAGTAATATTGAACCATGAATTATAATAATGACATATAACATAAGCATGTGAAAACATCATATTGTCTGTAAACCTAATCGTGATAACCCTTAATGTTATGATAAAAATCCAATAATTTCCACCTATAATTTTTAATGAAAAATATAATAATTTCAACCATGTACATTTTGAACAAATCTAAGTATGCACACCTTTTCTGTTTGTTAAAAAACATTATCCTTTCCACTATGTATGTTATGAAAAAAGTATAAGTATTTCCACAATTTATATTTTGTGAAAAAAAATCTTATGTTCCTTTCTATTGTTAATTTAGCCATACTAATTTTTTTTGAAAATGTATTTTTAACACCAATGAGAATTGTTTTTGTAATTTTTCGATACTTAATGGATCTTAAGTACAATGACTAAGTAAAATGAAAATTTCACTAAGGAAAAATTTTAAAAATGTGATGTTTCCATATAAAATAGAATTTATTAAATATTTATAAAAACTATCTATGGTATTTGGAGTTGAGGAACTATGTTACAATAAATACTTATTTTGCATAAGATGACTGAAGGAAGAAATCCAAAAGGTGTAACAATTTCATGTACAATGGAGAATTATGAGTTGCTAGAGAAACATAGGAAACATTCATTATAAAGGATAATAAATTTTTCTTATGATTTACTTGTGAATGTTAGGATTCATTCCTAAGGTGTTTATAATTAATGATGAAAATATTTCCTTACATAATGTTAATAGATGTTGTGTTAACCATCATGTTCCAAACATCATCAATATTCTCATGATCCATGCTTAAGTACAAAGGGGGAGATAAGGGATTCCAGACTAATTATAACTGATCAAAGAAACCATTAACAAATTACAAGATTGATCTGATCATATGGAGAATATGATTAATGAAATCAACATTCTACAGTTCTATTAAATAGTTTCACGATGTTACTAATCTTACTAAGTATTATTCTATTGGAAGAATGTTTAGTAAAAAATTCATACTATAGAGTTTGAATATATTTTATAAATGGGAGAGAAGATCCATGAAGAGTTCAATTATTGATCTATGATGCTTTATTTTTTGATGTACCATATTCAATGTACAATTTCGTGAAGATTAAAACAACAAGCTGATAGAAATATATAAAGGCCAATAACCTGAGTGTACTAGAAAAATAGTTCAAATGATGTTTCTAGGTGGATGAAAATCAGATTATAATATGTAAGAAGATAAATATTATGAATTCTATGAGTGAAATAATAATGGAAAGGCATCATATCAATCCCATAAGATGATAATCCATTATATCATGTATTTTTATACATTATTTTCCATAATATGTGATGAAGATATCATAAAGATGTTTAAAAATTTCATCAGGTGGAATGATGATGAGTTTGATTGGATGTGTATGGTCATAAAGATGTATGGAGAAGCTGATATGATCATTTGATTTCAATTAGAATATTATCAGTGATGTCATATTGATTAGAGGATTGGTAAGTTCATCATTAAAATATAGTGGCTAATTTTGGAATCCAACGATATATGTTTTTGAGTAAAGATAATTGGTTAAAAATATAATTATAGAGATGAGAATTATATAAATAAAAATATGTTATTTGATAGAAGATTCTACAAAGATGTACCAGACAATTTTTTTTAACTGAGTATGAAGTTCTAGCTAACATAGGGTAACTAGATTGTGGTAATCCAATACATCTAGAAAATCATGTCAGACAAAAATATCTGAGTCCATTGGACATAAGAATCATTTGGTGTTCACTGAATTAATTTTTCGATGTCATCAAGAGGATTAATGATAATTCTTTAATTTTAGGGTTATGATTTCACCAATAAAACATTTAACAATAATATAATTTATTTGATTTATTTTACCTATAAATTACAGGAATGGATTTTAATTTTGATCAGTATAAAAATCATTGATTAAACATATATGATCCCATCATGTGAATAAATTAAATCATGTTCATTATAAAAAAATTGGTAATGCAATGTATATCATTGGAATATATAGAGTTTTTTAAAAAGATGTTTAGAGTTTACCATACCAAATAAATCAGTGGAATAAAATCTTGAGTTCATCATATAGAGATGTTCAAATGCACTATAAGGAGAATATATTGAAGAGGCATGAGACATAAATATATTAGATTAATATTTTTCATATTTACATAATATTTATTGTAACACCCAAAGATTTCACGGAACACTTCTCTTTGAATAATACAATAGCGTGTGTTGTACGCAACTTCGAGTTCTAACACACACCACAACCAATCAAACTAGCCGTTATGAATAGTAATACCCACTTTTTAAAATTTTATAAATTTTACCTTTCAAAATGGACTTCATATTTGAATTACGAATATCAAAATTATCCTAGGGTGAATTTTTGGTATTTTTTTGAAAACATTCAATTTTTGAAAAAAACACTGAGTTATAATTTAAAAACGAATTTTTATTTAAATAATTATTTATTTTATTTAAATATAATTAATGTAAAAATATATATATAATACCTATATAAGTTGAAGGTAATTAATTGGAGTTAGTTTATAATAATTTTAGATATATTAAAATTTTATTGAACTTTTCACCGTCTTTTACCCACCTCCTAGGAGAATTTGGAAATTCACGTAAAACTTAATTTTACTATTTCTGTGTGTGGAATTTCTAAAATCCAAGAGACACGGTTAATATCATGGAGTAAAATGTGGTTCAATAAGATAACAATAATTTTTGGTGAATAGTAACTTGTTACTTTTATTTGCCACGGTTAAAAGTAAATAGGGTAAATAAGGGTAAAAATGATATTAATATTACCCTAACACATGTCCTAATTCTATTGGACTTGTGTATCTAGACCAAAGAACAACCTTAGGAATAAAATATTATCAGTTTGGTCCACTTGGATTAGATTTGGACATTTATTATTATTTAATTCAAAGAAGAGTTAAAAGAGTTAAAATCAAAGTTTAATTACTAAAACATTTTTAATATAGGGTTATGCATAAGATAAATTAGATTAAAAATATTCATTAGAAAGATAAAAATATTTCCTATATAAAGGTATTTTATTTATAATTTTTAGACAATAAATAATTTAATTTATTTATGACTCAATGGTGATGCAGTAATTACCTATTTAATTAAATTATAAAATAATTGATATTACAAATATCAAAATAAATGTAATTTGAGACTTTATAATAATTTAAATAATTTTATAGGTTTACATTAATTTTTAGTATTTATTGAATTAAGTTTTTTCTAAGTAATCATGTTGTTATGATTTTCACAAAAATCAAATACCAAATAGTGTCAAAATTGAAATAAAAGAGTTTTTAAAAAAAATATTATATTATTATTTGATATTCAATTCCTAAAAATATAAGGTTAGGCCAAGAAACTTATATAATTATAGGTGTATCATTAATGAATCACTTGGGGTTCTCTTGTATGTATTTAGTATGTTTACTAACTATATAATATTAAAATACAAAGTGACATGGTAAATGTCAAACTAATTAACTAAGCGTTAAAACAAAAAGATAAGGTTAATATAGTGACCCAAACCTATATAAAATCTATTGGTTGAAAGTATTTCGACCCATACCCACATTATCCTTTAAATAATCCACTTTGGAGGCATTTGAAATCGAATATGAATTTATTATAAATTAATACTTTAAGTTTTTCATAAAGAGCCCCTCCTCCCCCTTATAAAAGGACACCGCTTCGAACCAATTATTCATATCTTAAAAGCCTTTTTTTCGGCCAACCTCTTCCCAAATACCCTCTCAACTATCCTCCATTAATCCTAGAGGCCTTCCTTTTATCAGAATGCTAACCCAAGGAGCTCTTTTGATCAAATGAAAAGGAAGAACCTGAATAAGAGGTAATGTTTTCACCACCCTCTTTCAAGTTCCTTTCTTCTTCAAATTCTTCTTTCCTTTTTATTTCCATTATAAAATAATAACTCCAGTATATTCTATATACTGTGATTTTATTATAAATATGGTACAAACACATTCATTATTCTATCTATCCTTTGAATGACATGTCACCATATGTGCGTACGTAAGGCATACCGGTGCCACGTCATGGTGTAATTGTTATTCAAAACATTGTTATTTGGATGGGTATGATAAGGAAGTGTAATTGATGTAAATAATTAATATAACATGATAATGATTCTGTATATATGATATTCCATCCAATTATATATTATTTTAATATCAAAAGAATGATATTGTCGCTCGTGCGTACGTACGGACTACCTTCTCCGTGAACACAATCAGATTAATTACCCATCATATCCATGAAAGCATAATTATCATATTATGATTAAAAATAATGTTTAAGGACATGATATCATTCTGTATATGGATACTATACATCATATCCATAACAAACATGACTTATGTAACAAAACATATAAAATAAAACGAGTAAGTTAACGCCCGAAACAACGGAAATACAAAGATATTACTAACAAAGAAATGTTAAATTATCATATATGATATCATATTAATGTATATGATTATTTAATAATTTAATAACAATTATTTTACCATTATACAGAAGGTTAACCTACCCTCGACCAAGGAAAAGTATGAGGTAAGGGTTTATTTCACAATCTCTTCATTATCTGAGGTTGTTTATACGTAATTATCTAATAGGACCTCTTTATCATCCACATCCATGTTTCTTAAAAATGTATTTCAAAATAGTCTTCCTATTTTACAGAATATGGGTTAATTTCATTTATACCCTTGTATTACTTTTTATAAGAAGTTTATAAAGGAATCATTCCATCGTTTTCCAAACAAGGTCCTTTTTAAACTTTTTGACATAATTAAGGTAAGAATGTATTTTTTAACTTATACGGTGGGTGATGCTATTTTATGCCATTATAAAATCGTTGAAGATTCCATTACAAGCTTATAAGAATATTTTCAAAGTAAATGTTTTATTTTATAATTATGTGACATTTAAATGATTTTAAAAACAGGAGATATTTCTCTCAAATAGTTTTGATTTCATATATGTCAACATCCATTGATGGATTTTAAGCTTATTTGAATTTGATTTATTATGATACAAAACTTCCATATTGTATTGAAGGTTTTGTGATATATTTGATTTTGGATGTGTTTTTTTTATACCATTCATGGTTTATGGAGAATGTATTCACATTTCATATGCTAGTTTTAATACGAATGTTCATGTTATGTTTAAACATGTTCATATGAGGAATGCATTGGACTTAATAAGTTACAGGTGGAGCCCACTATAGCTCCTAAATGCATCGGTGGATCTCATGAGAAAAACTAGTGTCTTGGCACAAGTCCTTGACAAAATCTTATTTGTAGTCTTAGCACAAAGCCTTGACTATGTGATTATGATAGTCTGGCATTAAGAATTCCATCATTATGAAAGTGGTTATTGATATTGCATGTGATTATTCGATGAGTAGAATATCCATGTGAATAAGTAAATTGAATTATTTCATTTTATTTATTCCATATTATGCTGAAGTTCATGTTTAAAAGGATTTTGTTTTAGTTATACATTTCCTTAAATGTTTAATCTTATTTATGAAAGTTTCTACTATATTGTTATCCTTACTGGGCATTTCAGCTCACCCCTTTCTATGTTTTAATTTTCCCATGATGTGAAGAAGTATTTTATGAATGATCTATAGGGATAGTATGAGGGGATATGAGTGTGTTCTATGGAAACAATATGTTGTTATAGTTTTTCACTTTATGATGTAATGTAAACTTATGAATGTATCTGGTGATTCCAAGGGTACTAAACTAATAGGTATTTCGAGACTTGATCTTTTGTGATCATGCCAATGTTATGTAATAATGCACCAACTCTGGGTAACTGGGGTCAGGGAATTATAGTAGGTATTAGAGGAAGTTTAGTATAAACCTTGGAAGCTAGATTTAGATAAACTCTGATTAGAGAACATATACCTAAGATGGACTTTGTGGATTAGTATAGAAAAATTTCCTAGAATTTTTGTATTATATAGATTTTGTGAGTTTTCTGAGCAATACATCCCTGTCTGGATATGAGCAGGTTGAGGCGGCTCTGGCATAGATGTACCTAGGGGTAAAACCTAAAAACACTGCTTTGAGCTTGACTCGAACGGGAACTGGTGCATGACAACGGGTCTTGTTGCACTCTTAGTTACAACACTCCTGGGGGATATGCTTAGGATAATTCTCATTTTCTTTATAAAACAATATGAAGGGTTTATGAGTATAAATCTCTTCAAAGAAAACACTTTTGATTATGGATTATATCCATAAACTGTTAAATTTACGTTAGGTATTTTACATGTTTGGAATTATGAATTGTGATTCATAAACTGACCTAGTGTATGACATTGTTTAGAAATGGTGCCCAATAGAAGGAATGAGGACTCCAACAATACGTATGATCCAAATAGTAAGAAGTATTATATCATTCATGGTATTAATCCAATATTAAGAAGATAGATAGTCTGTTATGTATTCTCAACATATGAAAAAAAGAGTTTCATGTGTTAATAAGATAAGTAACGAAATCTCTGAGTCATATGGCTTTGATGGGAGGCAAGAGACGAAAATGATGGAAGAGAGAAAGATGGATAAAGGGAAGAGGGAAAAGAATAATTTTCCCATATGTGATAACTGTGGGATGAAACACCCTAGAACTTGCCTGAAGGGAATGATAGTTTGTTATATGTTTTGAGAAAAAGGAAACCAAGTACGTGACTGCAAGGGTAAGAAAAAGGTTTCAAATGTACAATGCTTCATCTGTAAGAAGTTGGAACACTACGCGAACCAATGTCCAAATCATCAGAGTATGCCCCAAATGATGATATTGGATAATAATAAAGTTATGATACTACCTCAAATGAAGAAGAATGACTAGTATTCTTATTTTTTTATTGTAAGATTATTTCATTTGAGTGTTGTATCAACAATATATTAGTTATATGAATTATGGAGATAAATAAGGATTATACTGTAGAACTATTTTATTGTGGATTTGAGATTATATGGTTATATGAAAAGTGAAATAATAGTAAGCTACACTTTTTATAAAATACATGGTTGAAGAAAAGGTTTTCATTAATATTGTCCCGATAATGAGGTAGTGATTCTAAAATAAGAGATTGTTGATTTGAATAATTATATTGGATATTCTTGACTACCTTAAAACGGATAAATGATTTTTCATCGTTGGAGTTTACAACATTTTGGGATAAAATGATTATATACATTATTCTATAGAGAATATGGGATCATGAATGTAAACAATAAGGTTTTATGGTATTACAAGATGTTACCTTGTTTTAAAATAATACGTGATGATGGTGTTCACATGTTATTACATGGAAAAAAGGATCTTCATTGTGTTTGAATTCCTTATAAATTTTGGACTGTGAGTTTGGATAGTAGTATTTTGGATAAGTCTAAAGGTTGGAATGGATTATGTTTGAAAGGTTATTTTATGATTTTAATAAAAGGGCAACACGCAGACCGTGTGACAACCCGTCGCGTCGGACAAAGCTGCGGGAATTGAACCCACAACTGTAGTGCAATTGGGATTTATCACCCACCACTGGACTACGTGAATTCCCTAGATTGTATAATGTAGTTTCTTTTTTTAAAGGTTCTGATATGTGAATTATAAATTCATTATATTTGGAACCCTATTCGATTAGGATAAGTAGAGTATTTTTTGAGTTGTATTATGTTTTGTAGTGAAAAATGATTTTGTGGTAGAAATTTATTAATGGATAAAACTCTTATTATAAAGTAAGTATATCTCTTTATGATCTTATCCAATCTCATAAATAAATTCCTCAACATTAAGTAAAGGAACTTAGAACAAAAATGTTTTCCTAGATGGTACCTTAGATCATCACAAATTTATGGCTTTGTGATTGTTGGACTTTTCATAGCCATGTTCTTTACCACTCTCTATCAGATATTAGTGGTGATATTTCTATTCCATATCCATGTTTCCCAACATGGAACCCTAGTTTGTGTTATTTTCGGTAACCTTCATACTTACCACTCATTATTTTATATAGAGGCCTCATTAATCCATTTTTTGATTGGGGATTTCAACTCTGATATTTTGAAATGTCAACCCCAAGTTTCCAATACCGAGCATAAATTGTGAGAACGTAAAACAAAATTTTACCACTTCTGTGAGTGGAATTTATAAAATCTCAGATACATAGTTAATATCATGTAGTAAATTGTGGTTCAATAAGATAAAAATAATTTTTGGTGAATAGTAACTTTTTACTTTTATTTACCACGGTTAAAAGTAAATAGGGTAATTAAGGGTAAAAATGATATTAATATTACCCTAACACATGTCCTAATTCTATTAGACAAGTGTATCTTGACCAAAAACAACCTTTAGAATAAAATATTATCATTTAGGTCCACTTGTATTAGATTAGAAAATTTATTATTATTTAATTCAAAGAAGAGTTAAAAGAGTTAAAATCAAGGTTTAATTACTAAAACATGTTTAATATAGGGTTATACATAAGATAAATTCGATTATAAATATTTATTAGAAATATAAAAATATTTCCTACATAATGGTATTTTATTTATAAATTTTAGACATTAAAAAATTTAATTTAATCATGACACAATGATGATTCATTAACTACCGTATTAATGAAGTAAAAAAATAATTGATATTATAAATATAAAAATAAATGTAATTTGATACTTTTTATGAATTACACTAATTATATTGGTCAATATGACATGTTAGTATTGATTTAATTACGTTTTTTTGAAGTAATAATGTGGTTATGATTTTCACAAAAATCAAATACCAAATAGTGTCAAAATTGACATAAAAGAGTTTTTAAAACAAATATTATATTATTAATTGATAATCAATTTATAAAAATATATGGTCCCACCAAGAGACTTATATAATGGTATTTGTATAAGTAATGAACAACTTGGGGTTATTTGGATGTATATAGTATGTTTATAAACTATATAATATAAAAATACAAAGTGACATGGTAAATGTCAAACTAATTAACTAAGCATTAAAATTAAAAGATATGGTTAATATAGTGACCCAAACCTGTCTAAAATCTATTCATTGAAAGTATTTAGACCCATACCCACCATAACCTTTAAATAATCTACTTTTTAGCCATTAGAAACTGAATATTAATTTATTATAAATTAATACTTTATGTTTTTCCTAAAGAGACCCTCCTCTGCCTTATAAAAGGAAACCACTTCTAACCAATTCGTCATACCTTCAAAGCCTTTTGGTTCGGCTAAAATCTGCCAAAATACCCTCTCAACTACCCTCCCTTAATCTTATATTCCTTCCTTTAGTCATAAAGCCAACCCAAGGATCCCTTTTGATCAAATCAAAAGGAAGAACCCGAAGAAGAGATAATGTTTTCCCCACCCTCTTTCAAGTTCCTTTCTTCTTCAACTTCTACTTTCTTTGTTATTTAGATTATAAAATAATAACTTTAGTATCTTCTATATACTGTGATGTTATTATAAATATGGTACAACCATATTCAGTATTCTATCCATCCTTTGAATGACATGTCACCATATGTGCGTACGTACGTCATACCGTCTCCACGTCGTGGTGTAATTGTTATTCAAAACATTATTTTTAAGATGGGTATGATAAGGATGTGTAATTGATGTAAATAATAAATAGAAAATGATAATTATTCTGTATATATGATATAACATCCAATTATATATTATTTTAATATCAAAAGAATGATATTTTCTCTCCTGCGAACGTACCGACTACCTTCTCCACGAACTCGATGAGATTCATTCCTCATCATATCCATGCATGTATAATTATCATTTGAGGATTAGAAATAATTTTTAAGGACTAGATATCATTATATATATGAATAAGATACAACCTATCAATAAAAAACATGACTTATGTAACAAAACATATAAAAGAAAACAAGTAAGTTAACACCCAAAACAACTATAATACAATGATATTACTAACAAAGCAATGTTAAAAGATAATATATGATATCATATTAATGTATATGAATCTTCAATAATTTAATAAAATTTATTTCACCATTATACAGGAGGTTAACCTACCCTCGACCAAGGAAAAGTACAAGGTAAGGGCTTATTTCACAATCTCTTCTTTATCCGAGATTGTTTATACGTAATTATCTACTGGGACCTCTTTATCATCCACATCCATGTTTCTTAAAAATGTATTTCAAAAAATTCTTACTATTTTACAGAATATGGGTTAAAGTCATTTATACCCTTGTTTTAATTTTTATAAGAATTTTATAAAGGAATCTTTCCGTCATTTTCCAAACAAGGTCAATTTTAAACTTTTCGACAGAATTAAGGTAAGAATGTCTTTTTTAACATATACAGTGGGTGCATCTATTTTTTTCCATTATAAATTCATCTAAGCTTCCCTTACATGCTTATAAGAATATTTTCCAAGTGAATGTTTTATTTTATAATTGTTTTACTTTTAAATGATTAAAAAATGATATATTTCACTCAAATAGTTTTGATTTCATCTATGTCAACATCCATTGATGGATTTTAATCTTATTTGATGGTGATTTATTATGATACAAAACTTCCATATTGTATTGAAGGTTTTGTGATATGTTTGAATGTGGATGTGTTATTTTTATATGATTCATGGTTTATGGAGAAAGTATTGACATTTAGTATGCTAGTTTTAATATGAATGTTTATGTTATGTTTAAACCTGTTCATATGAGGAATGAATTGGAATTAATAAGTGACCAGTGGAGCCTGCTATAGCTCCTCGATGCATCGGTGGGTCTCATGAGACAAGCTAGTGTCATGGAACAAGGCCTTGACAAAATCATATTTTTATTCTTGGCAAAAGGCCTTGACTATGTGGTTATGAAAGTATGGCATTATGCATTCCGTCATAATGAAAGTGGTTATTGATATTGCATATGATTATTCAACTAGTAAAATATCCATGTGAATAAGTAAATGGCATTATTTAACTTTATTTCTCCCATATTATGCTGAAGATCAAAATTAAAAGGCTTTTCTTTTAGTTATACATCGCCTTAAAAGTTTATGGTTATTTATGAAATTTTCCGCTATATTGTTAGCCTTACCGGGAATTTGAGGTTACCCCTTTCTATGTTTTATTTTTTCCTGGATGTTAAGAAGTAATTTATGAATGACCTACAGGGATTGTATGAGGGGATATGAGTGTGGTCTATGGACACAATATGTTGCTGTAGTTTTTCTCTTTATGATGTAATGTAAAATTATGAATGTATCTAGTGATTCCAAGGCTACTAAACCAATTGTTCTTTTGAGACTTTATCTTTTGAGATCATGCCAATGTTATGTAATAATGCACTGACTCTGGGTAACTGGGGTCGGGGTGTTACATTTATAAATACGTTTATAATGATGATTTTTAATCTATTATTTTAATTATTATTTTTATTTTTATGGTGTTGGAAGTACGAATATATTTCTTAACACATTTTCTAAATAAGTTCTAAGAGATAGATTTAGTACATAGCTTTTAAAAAGATTTATGAATTTTCTAGAATAAATTAGTGGCATCTAGTGAAGTTAAATTTTGGTAGTGATTCTGTAATTGAGTTTTTGTTGAGTGGGAAAAAATTTGACTTCCATTATTTTCTCCAAAGTGATAATTTATATAAAGTAGTGTAAGAATTTAATGGGAAAATGATTGATATGAATAAAGAAAAAAAGTGGTGAAATTTTCAATGCAGTTTGAGATTCCAAGTAAATAACAACTTGGTTGAGGAAGAATTACACTAGAAAAAAGATTTTTGGGAAGAGGCACTAGATAGATGTTATAGAAAGTGGTTCTAGATAGATTTATTCTATTCATAGGTTCAACAAGCATAGTTTTCTTATTTGACGCACTAGTCAGGGACCATTTTAGTGATGGTTTATCATTTAAAGGCATGTATTGTAGAGGTTCACTAGATGGATGTATACTAGATGGAAATTGAGGCACACCAAATAGATGCATAGCAGATATGGATTTCAGAATACTGGGTAGAGTCATACTAAATGATCATAACTGTTAATGGATAGATAAATCAGATAGATAATTTTTAGGAAAAAGTGTTTTTATCCACCAACATGGTATATCTTAAATTACATCAGAACAATAAGAAAATTGTCTATCTAATAGAAGTTAATATAATTACCCACTAGAAGGAAAAATGATTCTAATTGGATTTATATTATTTTATTCAGTTTATTTATAAGGTAAATAATATCTTTACTAAGGGGATTATCTATCATTAGGAGTTAGGCTCTCATATTTATAATGAACAACATAAAAATACATGTGTGTTGTTTACAATATATCATTTCCATATCATAAGGTAAATTAGTGAGGCCAGGGTTCTGAACATCCATATATCTTAATTGATAAATTTTTTGATCAACTCAATTAAATAACGTATTTATGTTGAATATAAGTGGTAAAATTTTGTCACCGCTGATTTTCACCCCCAGGTTGACAGCATGATAAACCTAAGAATCTGAATTTTTATTAGACGGAATGTTACCTCTATTTGGATCTACATGTTTTTTCCCAAGTTGTATTTAACTATTTTTTATGAAGTTTAACATTTAAGATATTTATTAATGTTTTCTCTATAAAATAATAAATCTTAACTAATTTTTAAGTGTATATAAGAATTTTTTGGTCGTAGAAACTATAAGGTATTATCTAAGTCAATGAAAACTAAATAAATAATTTATCTAAGAAAAAGCATAAGTATCCCTATTATATAGGAAAAAATGAGGATCCACCACTACTATAAAATAAATTTCGAGGTAAAAAATCTTGTGAATCTAAATAAATTTAACTGGTAAAATGCTCATACATATTTTATATAGATTTTGAGCCAGAAAAATCAATTGGAGATTTTTTATGAAATCATAGATTCCATGACATACTTCCCTGTTATAATTATTACATATATACATTTTTATATCAAAGATTAAAATTTAAATCTCAACGATAAAATAGGAACTAGATGTAATGGAGGAAGCATTAACAAATAAGCTTCAAGAATGTACATCTCTTACTGAACTCACAGAAGGAAATAAAGAAAATGAGTCATGATCTAAATAAAAATTCAACAATATGAAGAAGGCTTGTATAAAAGTTTCTATGATTATTTTTTTATTATTGAAGTTCTTAATGAAGGGTTCAATGAATCAAAAACAATTTTTGATGATAATTACTCTCAATTAAAATATAAAGATATTAGATTAATATAGATTAAATAATTAGAAAATAATGAGATTAAATTTGTAATAGCCTAGACAATGACTCGTTAAGGAGTTTTCCAATAACATTGTTCCATCAAACGATTCCACCAAAATAGTGGCATAGCTTATAAGAACGCACAAAAATGTTTGCACCGTGAGGGTGGAAATGTGATGGTGGCGTCGTAACGGTCGCACACCAAAATGGTGGCACCGTTGAAGGTGGCACTGTGATGGTGGCACCGTGACAGTGGCACCATGAGGGTTTCACCGTGACGGTAGCACTGTAATGGATGTGCCATCATGTCCGCACACTGAAATGGTGCCACTACTTATGATGGGACAGTGACGGTGGCACCGTGATGGTGGCACCGTGACCGTGACACCACTTACGGTGTCTCACCAAACTATGTCCCACCCTTTCTTATTTTCCTAGATTCACTCCCACAACATATCTTCTGATATAAGATTATTTCACTACCCCATTAAAATCCATTAAAAATTCATAAATGATATCGAAAACCCCCAAGTATCTAGATGACCCCTGACTTAACAAAACATGTGGATTTTTCCTCAGTGCCACACCCTTTTCCTGTACATTTAGTTTTACCCCTATTATGCAGATTTTCCTCTAATTAAAGGAAATCCTTTAACTCACAACCATTATGGACACATCTCCAATTAGAATTATTAAATAAAAATTAATTCCATCATGTGTAACCACCCAATCACATGGTAAAACCACAATCCACTTTTAAATCCGTTCAATATTTTCATATCCCATTACACTAGGATCTCGCCTTTTTCCCATGGGAATTCCTTCTTCTTCTTGGATGTTAACTTTTCATTTCAATGGTGTGTTTGGATTCTCCCTTCCCAAGGATAGTGGTGCGCCTATTATAGAGCCTTTACTACACACTCTTGGAGCCCCCGAAGTTTCTACCATATAATTCATGCATCCCCATTTCTTTGCACGTGGAGAGAAACTTCAATCATTAATCATCAAAGTAGGGTTTTTCCTTCGTCTCTCTTACTGTGTATCATGCAGGGTGGCTATGATGATGTTTCCTTGGGTTATGGATGAAACCAAATATTAACGAAGATAATAAACGGAATTTTTAAGAATGATGGGGTATGTTTAATGATGTTTTTGTACTCTTTTATCAGTTCATATATCTTGTGAATTGAATGGACTTGTGTCCACTATAAATTGTTGTCGTTGGTGGTCATTTTTTGATCACCAATGGACCTCTTTTTTATAGTTAATTATGCGATGATTAAATAGATATATCATGGAAATTTGATAATCATGTAAACTTGGTTGATTAAATGGATGTCTTGTGAACAAGAATCCTTGTGTGATCAACCCGATTAACTAAACGAAAATAAATAACTCAATTAATGGTGTGATTGAATCTGGAAACTCTCTTTCTATGTCTTGGTATTATGTGTAATTTTTGTGCTTGATTCATGGGGGTGACATGGATGGGGATGGGATCCTCTGTTGTGTTTTAGTTTTTGGTTTCTGGATTTGAGGTCGTGTGGGGCCTTTTAGTGGGTCATGGAATAGTTCCAATGCATCGATGGATCTCACGAATCCATTTTGTTTTTGTGAATTTATAAGAGAATCGGGTGTGAGTGCTTAATTTGGTGTTTGACTATGTTTTTTGTTCCTTGGATTGTGTCTATTCTTGTTAGTTTCTCGGTAGTGAAGAATAATTTAAATGGATATACTTGTATATGAAAAGAAGGATGGGTTCAATGTGGAATTTTTTTCCATTAATGATTTGTGACTCAGTTGTGGTTGTGGTGCTTCTTATGAATGAATAATATTGAGGGTGTTTGTGTATGGGATGGTTTTGGAACCCCTAGGTTGGGAAGAGTTCTTGTTTACCTATAAGTATAATTTAGTTCTTATTTTTTTATACTCTACCCAACCAATATGATCACTTTGTGGAGAACACCACCATTTCATGTTAGAGGCTGTGTTTTCCAACATTCCTATGAGTGGCTGGTTATTAGATCATTTCTGCTCCCTTTCCCAAGTATCCCAAGACTCTTCGTGCGTGCAGTGATGGCCTGAGGTCCATTATAGCTCAAGATACTTTGTGTAGGGTACATTGTGGTGGTTGGCCCAGGTGTGAGTGGGAATGTTGTTTCCCAAGTGTCTTCATGATGAGACCCATGTGTCTTCGGGCGTGGATGTAGTTGTTCGGGCCTAGGTGTCTTCCGGCGTGGCAGTAGTTGTTCTGGCATAGGTGTCTGTGTGTGTGGTTACGTATGGTTGTGGCCCAAGTGTTTGTGTGTAGGATGTGTTCTTGTGGTATCCTAGTTGTGTGTGGGTGGGGTATGGTAATGGGACTATGGTGAGAATGGCGGGGAAGGTCTGACGCATAGGGTGCCTTCAATAACTAGTGGGATTTTTTTGCAAGGTACCCAAACATCGATGTCTTATTACTATTATTTTACATGATATGCTTTATTTGGGGAGTGTGCCTTGGTGAGGTTTTTGTGGATATTTTTATTACAAGGTCCTTTGGTTTTCACATTTTCTCACGAGGAATTAGAATGCCTCCCCACATGTGCCGAAGAGATTTTGGTTTTCCCTACTGAGTATACTAGTATACTCACCCTATGTATAAAAAACAGCTTTCATGTTTCCATGAGGACTCTGAGGACCATGTCGGACCCTATTATCTCGGCCGTAGAGAGCATTGACATTGTTGTTTTTCTTTTCACTTGGTACTTACCTTTGTACATTTTCTTCTACTTATATCACATTATTCTTGGAACATGTATATGAGAATGGATTGATTTGGATTTACTTTTATATTCGATCTTTGGTGTTTTTTGGGATTTACTATCTTAGCTCCCAATCCTACTAAATAAAAAGGGTAATTCCTTCCATATTACATGTGATTATATACCCTAGAATCTAGTTTCCACTCCGGGGCCTATTGAAGGTGGGACTCGGGGGGTCATTATCTTCCCTTCAACTTGAGGAAGGAAAGGTTTGGTAATCTATTGTCCCCTCCCTCAACTTGGTGAAGGTAGGTTGTGACAGAATGGTAACAAAGGCATGGTAGTTTTAGAGATAATATGTATTTCAGATTTCGGAACTGTGGATTTTATGGGATGGTAGAGAAATATTGTTAGGAAATCATGGCGCATGAAATAGGACATTGAAGACTGTCTAGGATGCATGATATTATGTCCCCCATGATCTGATGCAAGGAAATTGGACCTACCATACGAGCAAGGGAGGCTGCACTGATTGCAGGGTAGAGAACCTAAGAAAGGTACAAGCCAAATAATGACTTGTGTTCTTATCTATCTTGGGTATATAAGGGATCTAAAATAAATGAAGTGTTTAAGGGGAATTTAAAATCATTCTTCTTCACTACTCGGGTTTAAGAATTAATTGTGTACCTTGCAGCTATGGCACCCATATGGTGACCACGGGTAGTACGGGTAATCGAGGGCCAAGAGGCTGATTTGACTGATTAGAAGAGGGTTGATCGAGAGGAGGTGGATGATCAGTGGCAGAGGACTCTTCATTCAATTCGGCGGCAGACCCTCGAGAAGTACGAGGGCAGCGTCTCAGACATGGAGACAAAGAGCTCGCTTGAGGAACTCAAGATAGCTTTCATCATAATCTGGGATCCTACTGAGTACTGTGTTCCCCTAACTATAAGCCCGATTCGATGAGCATCACTTCAGTTGTGGACACTATACCTTGGGGAGAAGAGGGAGGCTGATGTTTTGTTGACTGACTTCGAGAGAGAGTTTAGGGTGGAATTCCTCTCTTCCAAAATGAATGATGAGAAGATGCAGCAGTAAATCTCCCTTCATCAGAAGAGTATGTCCGTGAGAGAGTTGGGGATCATGTTCAAGGATCTCATTCTCTATTCTTCGGTCCTCTTTCTGTATGAGGAGTCTCGGGTGAGTTATTTAGAGGAGGCACTCCGAAATTCTCTTCAGTATGTTGTTACCCCTTCATTCTACCGACATAATTGGAGGTCCAGAAGAAAGTTGATGTGGTGTAGAGGATGTACATGCTGGTAGGTGTGGCCGGTGAAGGTATCCATTTGGGATAATCAAAGGATAAGGCCTTCAGCAGCGGCCTCTAGCATTCAGGCCCTCTACGTTTTGGCCAGTGGGGAACAGGCCCCAGCTGTTCCAGTTTTGATATCCTAGACCCCAACCTATCTTTTTGGGCCAAGGACTGACATGCTTCATTTTTTTTTGTCATGGGAACCATCGTAATAACTTCCCAGACTGAGTATAGTACAGTGGTGTTGGGATGGTTTAGTGCCCACCTTAGCAGCAATAGTTCTAGTTAGGCCCTTTCAGTAGAAACAGTAGTGACAGCGAGCTCCCATTCATCCAGCAGCAGACATTGTGGGATGAGGCCGACCTCAGGGAACTCCTCAGGGACCTCGACCAGGGAATGGTTAGAGAGTGTCCTACATCCTAGGGTTAGAGGTCTTGGGCGTGGGGAGTTGCACACTACAAAGTTAGTAGTTCCGCCATGTCCAAATGTTGTTCGAGGTACGATCTTCTTGATTATTAATCTTGCTGGTGCCTTGTCTGATTCAAGAGCTTCACAATCTTTTTTTTCACCCAGTATATCCCATGATTTGGGTCTAGACACAAAGACACTTTCCATACCCCTAGTTTTGAGTACACCATTCGTAGGTTAGACCAGCTTGTCTCCTATTTGATGAGGATGTAGACTGATGTTTGGACCACATTAGTCTTGTGGGGACCTTATTATTCTGCAGATGTTGCCATATGATGTCATTTTAGGCCTCAAATGGTTTTTCTCCGTGTGTAACATTATCGACTACCTCTTGAGAAGGGTTGTGTTTTCATATATGTGCAGCCGACATGTGACTTCCATCAGTGAGAGAGGTTTCTAGGAGGGTAGTCGGTGAGTGAAATCCTTTCTTTCCTTGTTGGATGATCCATTAGTGGAATCAGAAATGATGGAAGCTTCATGGATTGTAAGTGAGTTCATGGAAGTCTTCCCTGAGGAGATCATAACTCTACCCCCTTGACATGATGTTGAGTTCAGGATAGACTTGAAACCCGGTGCCTACCCAACTTCGATGGCTCCCTATCAGATGGAACCTTCTGAGTTACAGTAGTAACAAATTTAGATTGACTATTTGATGAATAAGGGATTTATCTGACCAAGCGCGACACCATGGGGGGCTCCAGTCTTGTTCGTGAAGAAGGTCATTGGTGGTCTCAAGATGTGCATAGACTACCGAAGACTGAACTAGGTAACAGTCAAGAACTATTACCCACTCTCAAATATAAGCGACATTTCTAATCAGTTGAAGGTGGAAGGATGGATATCCAAGATTTACCTGCAGTTAGGTTATCACCAGTTGAGGCTGAAGGAGGGTGACATCTTGGTGAGTGCCTTCAGGTGAAAATATGGGTACTTTGATATTGGGGTCATGTCGTTCGGCATTACGAACACACCAGCCGTGTTCATAGGGACCATGAACCCCATCTTCCAAGAATATTTGGACCAGTTCAAAGTCATGTTTATTTACAACATCCTAATCTAGTCCATACCAAAAAAGGATCATGTGGAGCATCTGAGGATAGTTTTAGAGGTCCTCCGATAGCACCAGCTCTATGGGAAGTTGTCCAAGTGTATGTTCCGGACACGAGAAGTGCACTTCCTTGGAAATGTGGTGTCCGAGCAGGGGATAGTTGTGGACCCATAAAAGGATGAGATGGTTATTTCATGGGCAACACCCAAGAATGTTACAGAGGTTCGTAGTTTCCTGGGTCTGGCAGGCTATAACTGAAGGTTCGTTCCAGACTTCTACTGAGTTGCAACTCCTTTAATAGCTTTGACCAGAAAGGAAAAGGCCTTCATGTGGAGTTAACAGTGTCAAAAAACCTTTAGTTATCTGAAGGGGATGATGGTTAGTTCCCTACTGCTGAGTTGTCTAGAATAAGGGGTGATGTTTGAGGTGTTCTATGATGCTTCTGGCCAATGCATGGGGTGTGTACTGATGAAATAAATTGTAGTGATCTCTTATGGGTCTAGGGAATAATGTTTCCATGAGCGTAACTATGCTTTCCATGACATAGATCTCATAGTTGTTGTGTTTGATCTAATGTTATGCTGGAACTGCCTCTTCGAGGTGCTCTTTGTGGTCTTCAAAGATCATAAGAGTTTGAGGAATATCTTCTCCCAGTATGACCTAAACAAGTGGAAATAGAGGTGGATGGAGTTTATTTTGGACTGGGACATCGAAATCTCTTAAACTAATGGTACAAGGATAGTGTTCATCGATTCCATGAGTCAGAAGACGCAGAAGGATGTGGTTCGAGAGTCGGCAGATGCATGGAAGGCGATGGAGAAGTTGGCTTCCATACACATGGATGCAAGTGTGGAGGATGGAAGAGGTGTCTGTTCCAAATGACAATGCAGTCTTCTTTGTTGTAGCAGGTGGAGAAGTATTAGTGGGGGGACATAGAGACTAAAGTGTTGCGTGATCGATTTATCCAGGGAGATCCTCTAGGTGGATGGTCGGAAGATGGGTAGAATCAGATGTTTTCATGGGATTTTTTTTCATCCTGAAGGAAATTAACAAGAGAGTTCTTGGAGATATCCACCACTAACCCCTTGTGGTGAACCCAAAAGTTTCGTAGATGTACTGGGGCTTGTGGGGTCAGTTTCAGCGTCCCGGGGTGAAGAGGACAGTGGTCGTGTTTTTGGCGAAGAGCCTCATGTGTCAGCAGGTGAAGGCTGAACAATGCATCCCAGGGGGTCTGTTAAACCCATTAGCTGTCCCCAAGTGGATGTGGGACGACATCTCAATGGTTTTCATCCCATGACTAGCCAGATCTTAGGGGGATTCTAATGACATTTGGGTAGTGGTGGACCAGATGATGAAATCATAACACTTCTTGGAAATTAAGGAGTCGAGTGTAGTGGATTCCCTAGTACAATGGTACGTGAATGATATGGTGAGGTTTCATAGAGTTCCGAGGTCCATACTCTCTGATCAGGATACTCGGTTTACCTCACGGATCTAGAAATGTTTTCAACATGCATTTCAAACCTGGCTATGCCTCACCACTGCTTTCCACCCCTAAACAGATGGGAAGATAGAGCGCAGCATCCAATCGTTGGAGGATTTTCTACGGGCCTATGTTTTAGACTTTGGGGGATCGTGGGTATGACACATTCCTCTGGTAGTGATTTCCTACAATAATATCAATCACTCTAACATTGGAATGGCTTTATTCGAAGCTTTGTATGGGAGGTTGTGTCACTCACCCATGTGCTAGATAGTGATCATGGAAGCAGGTGTTATTGTAATGGATGTGGTGAAAAGTATGATGGAGAAGGTTCAGCTTATATGAGAGAGGATGAAGGCAGACCAGGACCAGAAAAATTTGAATGCTGGTAATAGGAGGCAACCGTTGGAGTTTGAGGTCAGGGAACACGTGTTCTTGATGGTCTCCAATCATCATTGGAAATGGAGGTTTTGAAGGTTGAGTAAGCTTTCTCCCATGTTCATTGGACCCTTCAAGGTGTTGTGGCGGCTCGGCGAAGTAGCTTATCATCTAGCAGTACCACCGCCGCTACAGAGAGTACACGACATCTTCTATGTGTCTTCGCTCCGCCGGTATCTACATGATGATTTTGATATCCTCAAATAGAAATAGATGGATATCAAAGATGATGTGACATTTTTAGAGTGACCAATTATGATCAAAGGTCATGAGGATGAGGTGCTTCATGGATAAACCATTCCCTTGGTTCATGTGTTATGGAGGAATGGTGGCCTCAAGGGGAGTACGTGGTAGCGGGAGGCAGATATGTGATCCCAACACCCAAAGATGTTTTGAGTTTTGTTTTGTTTTGTTTCGTACTTTTTTGTGATGTATTTTTTAACCTTGTTAACTATGAAATTTTCTGTTTTCCTTGTTCTATGAATGCGTGGGAAGAGTCCTGACTGTGGGGAATGGAGGACCTAATACCTAATCAAGATGAATTAGATTGGATGTGATTAAACATGTGCGGGCGAGTCTGTGTCATCTAAAGTGGATAGTATCTTGACATGGGGGAATAGACTCCCTAATCCATATGTCTAGACAGTGACACCATTATATATTATGTGGTTACATGAGGGAGAGGTGTTCCTAGATGTCGAGGAGGTTTTCTCCTAAGAGGTATATTTTGAGATGGTTGTTCGAACCCCTCTCTTTTCTTCAAGAAATTTTTTAATTGTTGAGGGATAGAATAGTTCAAGAGGTATCACATGTAATGTCCCGAAAAGTGACTCATTAAGGAGTGTGCCAAAAATTCGGTTCCATCAAATTGTTCCACGGAAATGGTGGAACCATTCACGTTTACACACAGAAACGATAGCACTGCTAACAGTGGCACCGATTGCGGTGGCACCATTTCAGTGTGCAATCGTTATGGTGCCACCATCACGGTTCCACCCTCACAATCACACCTTCACAGTCACCCACCTACACGGTGGTACCATGATGGTGGTGTCAAGAATATAGCACCATCACGGTCAAACACCTAATCAGTGGCACTGGTGACAGTGGCACTTTGAGGGTGGTACAGTGACGGTGGAACCATAACCATGGCACCGCTTACGGTGTCTCACCAAATGGTTTCCCACCCTTATTTCTTTTTCTACTTCCACTCCTGAAATGTATCTTTTGAAGTAATTGTGTTTTAATACCCATTTTAAATCCATTAAAACCCTTAAATGATATCTAAAATCCCCCAGGAGCCGAGTGACCCATGACTTACCAAAGCTTGTGGATTTTTCCTTAGTTCCACACCCTTTTTACTATACATTGAGTTCCACCCCTGTTACACATGTTTTCATCTAGTTAAAGGAAATTGATTAACTCAAATCTGTTATGGCTACCTCTCTGATGAGAATTATTAAATTAAAATTAACTCCATCTTGTATAACCACCCAACCATGTGGTGAAACCACGATCCACCTTTATAACCGTTCATGATTTTCATATTCTGTAACTCTAGGATCTTGAATTTTTTCACACCGTAATTCCTTCTTCGGCTTGGCTGGTCCCTTTTTCTTTCCTTGGTGCCTTTGGATTCCCCCTTCTTGAGGCTAGTGGTGCGCATGTGCTAGAGCCATTCCTTCCCACTCGTGGAGCTACTAGAGTTTCTCCCCTGCATGTCGTGCATCCCCAATTCATGGTGTGTTGAGAGAAACATCGAACCTTGATCATCCACATAGGGTTATTCCTTTGTCTCTCTTATTTTGTATCATGAGGGGTGGGTATGATAATGTTACCTTCATGGATGGAAAAAAAACTTCAACAAAGATAATAAGTGAACTTTTATTGAATGAAGGGGTGTGTTTAATGATATGTATATACTATTTAATAAATTCTTATATATATTGAATTGTAAGGGCTTATGTTCACTAAAAATTGTGGTAGTCGGTGGTCCTTTGTTGTGCACTAATGAACCACTATTTTCGGGTTAATTCTGCAATAATTATATTCTTGTAACATGGAAATTGTTTAATCACGTAATCTTGGTCGATTAAATGGATGTCTAGTGAATAATAATCCTTGTGTGATCACCCCTATTAATAAAATGTAAATAAGTAACTAAATTAATAGTGTTATTGGAATCAGAAACTCCCATTATCTGTCTTGGTAATATTTGGGGTTAGTGTTCATGATTCTTATAGGGTGATGTGGATGGGTATTAGATCCTCAGTTGTTGTGCAGTTGTTGGTTTATGGATCTGAGGCTAATTGGGGCCATATGGTGGGGCTTGGTTTGGTTCCAGTACTACATGGGATCTTTCAGATCCCTTTTTTGTTGTGACTTTACAAGAGAACCGGGAGTTAATGCTTAATTCAGTGTTTGGCTATGTTTTTTCCTTCTTGGATTCTAGCTATGCCTATTAGTTGCCTGGTAGTGATTAATTATTTAAATGGAGTCTCTTGAATATGAAAACAAGGATGTGTTTAAGGCAAAAAAAAAATTGGGACTGAGTTGTGACTTGGTTGTGATTATGGTGATTCTAATGAATGAATAGTAATGAGGGTGTTTTTGTATGGGATGGTTTTGGAACCCCTAGGTTAGGAGGAGTGCTTGTATAACTATATGTATAATTTAGTTCTTATGTTTCTTATTTGCTCCCCACACATGTTGAGAACTTTGTTCCGATCAACCCCACTTCTTCGGGAGGGTGTTTTTCCAAACATTCCTATGAGTGGCTAGTTATTAGCTCCTTTTTAATCCCTTTCCCAAGTATCCCAAGACACTTCGAACGGGATTTTAAGGAATGAGGTCCATTATATATGAATATTATTCAAGAGGGGTACATTGTGATGGTTATCCCCAGTGTGTAGGAGCAGGATGTTTCCCATGTGACATTTTGAGGAGGCCATGGTGTCTTCGGGCATGGCAGTACTTGTTCGGGCCCCAGGTTCTTTGGGTGTGGCGGAAGTTGTTCTGGACTAGGTATCTACAGTCATGGTTATGTATTGTTGTGTCTGAGGAGTTTTCTAGAAGGATGTGTGGATGTGGTAGCCCAGGTGTGTGTGGGTGGGGTAAAGTAGTGGGTCTGCAGTGAAAATGGTGGGGATGGTCTGACGAGTATGATGTCTTCAATAACCAGTGGGAATGTGGGGTGGGGTACTCAGACATTGATGTGTTATTACTATTACATTACTTGACTAGCATTATTTGGGGAGTGTGCCTTTGTGAGGTTTTGTGGATAGTTTTCCTACTAGGTGCTTTGGATATCTCCTTTTCCCATGGGGCATTAGAATGCCTCCCCACTTGTAAATCAGAGCTTTTGTTTTCTTCTACTGAGTATACCTATATACTCACCCAACGTATATAAAACTACTTTCAGGTTTCCATAACGACTTCAAGGACCGTGCTAGACCCTATTAGTATAAATGTTGGTACCGTTGATGTTGTTGTTTTACATTTCTTTTGGGTAATTCTGGTTGGAGTTTTTCTTTTACATTTAGCACTTTATTATTGGAACATGCATATAGGAATGGAATGTTTTTGTTTTACTTTTATATTCTAGCAATAGTGTTTTTTGAGATTTACTAACTTATCTCCCAGTCCTACCAAATAAAAAGGGTAATTCCTTCCATATTACATGTGATTTAATATCATTGGTTCTTGTCTCCACTCTGAGGCATATTGAAGGCAGGTCTCATGGGTCATTATCTCTCATTAAACACGAGGAAGGAAGGTTTGGGAAATCTTTTGTCCCTTCCCTCATCTTGGTGAAGGCTGGTCATGAAAAACTTTTTTGTAGAAATTGTTTTCAAGAAACATGTTTGTGACACCGACACCATACTCAATGAGCATAAGGAACAACAAGTAACATCCTAAGAAGAAATTTACACTCATGCAGAAAAATATTTAATATGGTGTTTTTGTGAAGAGTGAATATTAAGAAAATTCAAGAAAGGCCTCCATGCACAATAAGATAAGCACAAAGATATTATAAACATTAAGAATGATCAACTAGTGATCAAGGAAAATTGAGTGAAGTAAATTTATCTTTCTATGATTGAGGTATATATGAAGAATAAAGAAAAATATACAAGTTATATTTTTAATGAGAACATAATGTGAGAATTCATGAAAATCACAATAGTGCATTAAATATAATGTTTTGTGATCAAGATTTGACACTAAGAAACATGGAATATACTCAAGGGAAATGTGCATTTAATTATTTGATCACAATATCTACTGATTTTTATGTGGAATATGTTACTTGAGAAAACTCTCTATCCAATATTAATAATAATTTAAAAGTAACTGAAGTATCATATTTCGATAAGATGATAAAAAATGTAACTCCACATTATGTTGAATCTGTAATCACTGAATCCTTTGTTATTAGTGAATTTTATATTTCAAAAAAATTAGTGAAGAATGTTTTGAATCCTACCCACTATAAAAGGGAGGATTTTACAAAAGAAAGTTTAATGATTCCCCATATACTTTTTATGAAGGAAAAAATTAAATATAAAAATGATACAAGTTTATAATGATATTTTTGGAAGGCAGATTATAACAGAACAGAGGAATCATATACTTATTAGTTAAAATTGTATTCGTTGAAATATAAGTCACATGTCTATAAATTTTTTTTTACAATATTCAATAGTATGTAGAATAAAGAAATACAACATTAAGGGGGAATGTGATTAGAAATTTTAACTCTGATATGTATACTGAACCATTAAAAAATAGGAATGATATTCTAACATCCATCATATTTGAATATCATGAATACTTTTATAGATGTTGTGGAAAAAAAATTATATGATGAAAATTTGAGGATTACTTCTACTGGACACAATACAAACACTATTTATGGAAATACGCCACAAAATATGAATAAAAATGCCTAGAATAAGGATTGTAAATCTACCATATGGGGACAATATAAAGAAGATAAGAATATTAGTACACCCCAGAAGAATGATATAGACGACATAAAATACAATAAAATATTCTACTTAGGTGGAATAAAATGTCACTTAATTGATATTTGTAATAATTCCATTAATGTACCAAATGGTTAAAAGAATATTAAGAAAAATTGTTAAACAATTCAAAAATAACATGAGTGTATTGGAATAGTTGAAGTTATCTCCAATGAATAGATAGTTTATAATAAGAATTTATCTCTAAATTGAATCTTACGCAAAGATAATAAGTTGTGTGGATTATATATGTCGGTTATCTACACTCATAAAAATGGCATTATAATTCTAACAAGATAGAAAAAATTAGTCAATAAAATTCACCTATCCTTGGTAATAAAAATTGGAGTTGTAATGAATGTATCATGAAAGAATAAATTTGAATATATTACAAATGATTAAACGGTTTTATACCAAGATTAGATGAAGTAAGGAATGAGGTTATAAGAATAAGAAATTATAAAAAGTTCATTATCCTTTGGAATAAAGATAAGTGGACGCAGCCACTAAATTTTGATATAAATGGTTAGAAGAATAAATCTATTCCACCCAAGATGAATAATACATAGAAACATAAGGGTGATTGCAAGATGGAAAGTGATATAATAAGATACTGGTTTTGAAACATATCTCAATAATGTTTCTCTATATAATGATTTATGGAAGATCCTCTTTATTTTTAAATACAATCCAATATGCATACATTAAAAAATACCATTTATGGTGATAGTGTTTAATGGGATCTAGGAAATATGAAGACGAATTATTTTTTCTATAATCTTTACTACATGGATTTGATATTCATTGTTAGCAACCAATGTGTTACAAAATCATATACAAAAAATATATATAATTGAAGGTTTATATCATTCAATAGGTACATTATCTATTCACCCATTTTCATATAAAATATTAAGTACAAATTTAAATGGGATATTTTAATTTTTTTTCAAAAATTATGGATTCATTAACCTGGATAGGGGGAGAAACATGATCAATTTTATGATTAATTTTTTAATATTATTGGAAATAATTCCTCCAATTGTCTTTATAAATTTTTAGGGTTGTCATGTTCTTAACAAATTAGGTTGACAACTTTATTTGTGATGTTATAGAATGACTATTGAAAAGGTATGTTGAAAAAAATATGAGGTAGAATTATAAAATGTTCAATATGTTTTTCAAAAAGTTATCTGTAGAAATTGATGGTGTTTCTGAATTTTTCAAATTTTTTGGACCCATAAATTCAGAGGAATGGATAAGTTTCATAAAAGATTATTTTTTTGGATTAATTCATGAAAATATGAAAAAGTCATGAATCTTTTGAAATATTTTTTTTGAAATATTGGCCATTAGAGGATGAATGATTTTTAATGGTATTAATTTTTGTAAACGTGTTCTGTTATGTGAACATGTCATGATTTTCTTAAGTGTATAAAAATAGAATCTTTCACAGAATTTTCCTTAAAATAGAATATTTCATTATTATAGTTCATAGTTTTGAAAAAAAAATCTTTTCATGATTAAATGTTTCATGAAGTTGTAGAAAATTATACAAATATGTGACTACCACCTCCATTGAATATAGGAAGCATTACTAAAAATTAAAAAGTAAATAAATTTATGAAATATTTTTGGGATGGAATTTCTTTCACGAGTTATTCATATGAACATAAAATTATTTATAAATTTAAGTATCAAAAAATCTTAGAAACCTTGAAAAATGGTTTTCATATTTTCAAAAGGATAACATTTTCACAAGTAGTTATTATTTTTACAGAAGTAGTGTAAGGGTTTCAGAAAACTAAATATTATGTGACCTAGGAGTAATTTCCCAAAAATGCGTGTGGTGTATTTGTATTTATCAAATATTTGAAATTTGAGCTTCATAGAGGACTGAATAAGGTTTATAATATATTGATTCACATGATCAACATAAGATACTTTGGATGGAGTATTGGGAAAACTTTTTTTGAGAAAGAACTGTGATTTTAGTATGAGATTGGTAAAAACTATGTGAGATAGTGATTTGGATCAAAACCAATATCAGTCATTTTATTTACTGAATTTTGAAAAATAAAAAGACATTTTTATGTACTTATCATATGTTACCCAATGTGGTTATATAATGTAAAATTTATTTGACTCATGAATGTTTCCATTTTTTCATACACATTGCTAAGAGAAGGGGAGAGAAGTGTGTTTTGTTTAATGATGAAAAATGTTACAAAATGGGGGATAGATTTAATCCATTATATTTTTATTCACCCACTCCCATATTAATTTATTTATCTGATTATATCCAACATTGTTTTTGTTAATATAGATGCATGAAGGTATGTTGAATGATATTCTGATAAACCAATCCCTGAAAGAGTATTTTGTATATGTTGGAATCACCTAAAATTGTAATAAAAAAATTAATTATAGTGATAACAACTGTTATTTTCTACACCAATCATGGGTTATGTAGATCTAGAACTATTTTATTTAGAAAATATTTCCTTATGAAAATTGATTCATTCCTTTTCCCAATAGGTACACGTTTACATTCAACTTATTGTTAAAAAATAAGAGAAGAATAAGATATGTGAATAATGTTACTCCCTAACTAGAGATGTTTCTTTTCATAAATTCAATAATTTTAACTTTTAGAGGGATATAACATTATTCCTTTTGTTACTATAATAGAAGAAGTGGACCATGAATTTATTTTCAATTTCAGGATGAAAAATTTAATTGACTTTAAAGACACATGAATATTGGAAAAAAAATAAAAAGGGGGATTGAAGTTCCTATTTGATGATAATATTTTTTCATTTTATATGTTTTAAATAGGTTTTTGTAATGATAAAATGGTATTTATGGTAAAGTTTCCATTGTTAATTCCTTACACAGTCAATGAGGATGTCAAAAACATGGATCTTATTGAATGTTTATAGAATATATCTACCTCCATATATAGGAGGATGTTTTTATGATGCAGAATCATTATCTATGATATTAGTATATAAATAAATATATACTAGATAATAATTTAATTGAAGAATACTCATGAAGGATGAAATCTCAATGTTAAAACCATCATATGTACAATGGTGAATTATGAGTTCCTAGAGAAGATTAAGATGTTTTACTTTTTGATGATTAGATAGTTTTCTTATTAGATCCTTTTGGACATTAGGAAAGTTTTTTAATGAGTTTATAAAGAAGGATAATAAAGTTAACATACTTAATTAAAGATGATATAACTCCAATATTCTATTCTGAACATCATGATGGTTCTCATGATACAATTCTTAGTCAAAAGGGGGGATCGAGGTTTCCAAAGTGATGTTAACCGATCATCACTACTAAATTTATAATACTAGACTAACGTGATAGGAGGATAAATATTTTTATAAATTATACATTATAAATATTTTGTAAATATTCGTATAATGTTTTTGTATGGTCCATGTTTTATGTTATCGTATGACATATTATAATGAATCCTACAGTAATTAAATTTTACATATTTATACAAAGGGATGAAAGGACCTATATGAAGTAAAAATTTGATATATATTATTTGAGTTGTTTTTCTACCATTTTCAAACTAAAATGTGGAGAAGATTGAAATTCTATTCAAATAGACAATGTTTTATGCCTAATGGAATTATTCTACAAGAAAAATATTTTTCAATAAGTTTATAATAAGATAAATATTATATTATAAATTGTGTGATGATTGATGTTTCCAATTCATGGAGTTCACAACAGATGGATGGACATCAGATGACTCTATTAGATAATTATCCATTAAAAGATGATTTTTTTGATATAGGATTTATTGTTGCATGTGGGGAAGATTTTCGAAAAATAAATTCAAATATCATCAGGAGGATAGGTTCTGAGTTTAATGGGTTGATATTGTCAGAGAGATTCACTTAATAAGTCAATGTGATTTTATGAATTTCAATAACACATTATTCTATGAATCCATACCAATTAGATTAATATGAAGTGGAATGGCCAAAGACAGTGGTTTATTTTTGATGAAAATAGTATGAGTTTCTCAAGTCAAGTGATTCGGTCAAATATCTATTGGATGGATGAGCATGAGATAAAAAAGCACATCATCACTAGATGGATGATTCAATAAATATTTACTAGACCTCATTTTTTGTGAACCAATTATGATGTTCAAGCTATGGTAGGGAGATCTGATGCAGACATTACATAAAATCTTGAAGATCAATCTAGATAATAATATGTGAGTCCAAAAAACAAATGAGTCATTAAAACTACAGTAGATGAAAGTTTTGATGCCATCGGGAATATAATTGATAAGTCACCAACATTAGGGTTGTGATTTCATTAATCAATCATTTAAAAATATCCAAATTAGGTTGAGTTTTTTTAACCAGAAATAACATATAGTCTAATCAATTGTAATAAATATTATGACAATTAGTTGAATATATGTGATCCCATCGAATGGGGAAATGATCTGATGTTAATTAGACACGAAGTTTTTAATGCATTAGATAGAGGAGGAATATTAGGAACATTGTATGAAGTTTTAAAGAGTTCATCAGACTGAATCAAACAGTATAAGAAAATATTGAATCCATTTAATGAAAATGTATAATGGAAGTAGATGGAGAACATCATTGAAAAGGAATAAGACAAATTTTTGTTAGGTGAATTTTTTAGAATCATTACAAATATTTTTAATTCTATTGAAAATAAAAATGTTGAAGTGAGTATTTTAATATTTATTTATCTTGCCTTTGATAAAAATGATTGAAGAGTATCATTAATTAAAAATTTAAGGATGATTTCTTTTAGATAGATACCACTGGGTTTTTAATAAGATTCATGTATGTTCTAGAATATTGTATTGGATTATAATAATGTTGAAATTAAAGGTGGATTCAATTTTTTGAGTTTTCATTGAGATAAAACATATTTTAGATTCTATATTTTTTCTAAATTGAGAACGTATATAAAGTGGTGAATGTTTTCTATAGAAAAATAATTTTCATATACCTAAATGGGTATAGTGGTTATTATTTTAGAGAAGTTGTAGTTTCATAACATGGAAACTCTTCATAAACAAATTTACCAGATAGATCTATATAGATAATAAGTACCTAATAAGGGTTATGATCAAATTTACAAGATATATTATTTATGGTCACAGGTTAAAAAGATTGATACTATCGATTAGAGGCACTAGACAAAGATGATTTGATTTTATGTGCATCGATTGAAGATGCAGAGTTTAGAGGTGGACCAGATGGAGACATGTTGGATAATTATTGAGGCATGATAGATGGATACACATTATATGGCGATTAAGTTTCATCAGATGGATTCATTTTTTGATGAAAACAAAGCTCATCGAATGGATTTTTTATGGATTGAGACATCTGATGAAGAGTTGTTCATATGATGTTTTGGTGAGAAGTATACTTTTTATCTTACAAGGGATCAGGGATATATGAACACTTTGTAACTAATAGGATTTAGTGTAATTACTTATATGTATATATAAGTAGTGTAACAAGATTTGATTCATTGTATTAACAGTATATATAAGTTAAATAATCAATGGACTGATTGTTGTCACTATAATAGGGATATATATTCTTACATAGATATTGTACCTTGTAAAAATACACGTATATTATTTACTTTATATCATCTTCATATCATATGGGTGTGTGGTGAGGATGAATTTCTAAATATTTATTCCACTTAACAAATATTAGATATTATATCTACTTAATAAAAAAATTGTTTAAGTTGAATAAAACTAGTAAAATTTGGTCACCCCTAATATATCCCCCCATCTTGAACGGGACTGCAAGTCCTACTTAGGAATCATGAAATATAATCATGTCCACCTAGAATATTTTGAAAAACCCCACATATTTACCCCATTTATGATTATTAACAAATACAAGCATAGACTCCCTATATATTTTAAAAAATTCATATATTCACACCATTAATGTTATAGAAAAAAAATCCAATATTTTCTACCATATTTGTAATATAAAATCCATGTATGTCCCAATTTTATGTTTGTGAATAAATCAATGAATTTCCACCCTATATTTTGTGAAAAAAATCATATATTTTAACATTTTATGCTTGTTAAAAAATCCACGCATATTCAATCATCGTTATATATTAAGATATACAACCATAACCTATAGATTAGAGGGAGATAGGGGACACAACCCATCATTCATCCATAAATATTATTGAAACATAAAAACAATCCATTTTATACTTCATTATGAACCCATTGAAATGAAAATTGATTTCATAACATTACCCTATATAATAACTAAATAGGAAATCAATAATGTAAATGGTTGACACCCAAAACAAAATCATCCCAAGAGAGTATTTAATTTTAAATTTTAGTGGTTGATTCATGGAAAAAATTATATGGAATATAAATACCTTAGATAAAAAGTGTAATATGGAAGAAAAAATGTAATCAAATAATTCAATTTCAAAAGACGGAGAAATATCCTTTAAAAATTATGAATTCTTATACAAATCAAAATTTAACTTTATAAAAATAAAATAATATTTTCTTTTCAATTAAAAAACTTCAAGGGTTAAAATCATTCGGAAACCCATTTTATACCATGTAAATTAATATTTTTAATGGATAACTATAAATCAGAATATGAAACCATAAATGAGTCTTTAGAAAAAAATAACCATACTCAAAAAAGATGATATGAAGGAACATATAGAAATGTAATTTTATGAATGGTGAAAGATAAATATTTTGAAAACAATTACTTTTAAAGAATATATTGAAAAATAGAGCCTTAAAGTTATATAATGATATTTTTAAATACAATGAATAATTGAATATAAAATGTTTGTTTTTTAAGGGATGGAAAATGAGTAAAATATGTTTGAAATGTTATTTTGGAAAACTCACAACATATACAATGGTAAAAATATATTTTTGAAAATTTTAATTGGCATATGTATTGGACACAAAATATTACACATAATTAGGTTCCCAAATATAAATTTAAATATTTACAGGAAAAGAAAATATGCACAAGGTGGAGGAACATCCATTAAGGGGGATGAGAATTATTTTAAAAATTGTTATACTTTTTGATGAAGAAATGAAAAAAGTTAAATTATTTGAACTAAAATTTTTCCATCTAAAGATAAATATTAATTATTATAAATTAAAATCATATTTTGGAAGAAACCAACTTTTTATAAAACATCATAAAAACGATATAGTATAACCCAACAAATGGTGTAATGTTAATAAGGACCCTTATATCATTAGTATCTTCTGAATTCAAATACCATTAAGGATAAAAGGTGGGATGGGTTTATTAAATCTGTTTTATTGAATGAAATTTATGAATAAATTAAATACATTGATATTATATAAATCATTATTAGAGACAACTAGTGAATATGAATCATATCTTAATAAAGAATAATTATGATGAAAAAAATCCTTATAAAATAGATATCAAATGAATCAAAATAAATTAAATTATAAAAACAATATAGATATCAAAAAAGTTTTAATTACATTTATATGGTATAATACATCAATTAGTCAGTAATCACACCATATCAGTGATATTATGGTGAAAAATAAGAAATATGTATCAAAATATAAATTTGAAACAATGAAACCCTTACCATAATTCCCAATATTCAAAAAAGTGCATGGATTTCCTGTATAAAAAATATAGAATACTCACTTATTTTGGAACAATTATACGGCCTATAAATTTTTAAAAATGTATTTTATAATTTTTCTCGATATGTATACTAAATAGTTAATATCTATTTCTAATAATGGGTGTGAGCAATCTTGATCATTATGTACTAGTTTAATACTAGAAGTTCTTTAATCCATTATTATATCAAATTTCACAATTACTAAATCATAAATGGTTGTTGACATAATGATTTATAATGATTTATAATTTTATACCACCAATCTATCATAGTTTTTCTCATGGAACATAATGATGAAATTGACGATGATCAAGTTTCAGTGACTTTTAGTGAATGGATGCTGGTATCATAATTAATGATTTCTATATTATTCTTAACATTGTATAAAGAATAAAATAATAATATAATTATTTATATTATAAAACATCAGTAATTCATTTATCATTTCCATCTATGATATTATTTTATATCTTCATTCAATTATGTAGTTAGACTTATCTCAACATTAACATACAATATTTAATGGATGATTATGAATTGATTTAGATGTAATATAACTACACTAAGGGAATTATTATATTTTATTAGGTTTTATCAAGGTGATAAATAAGAATTTATGAGAATTTTAAAATGAGGTTATGTGTTTTAAACTATTACATAGAATATGAAAATTTTTCTTCTTCTTATTAAATTTTTTTTAGAAGATTGAATTTACAAAGAACATTTGGTGCTCATATTATTAGTATTTTTTATATTTTTTTATACGGTAGTCCACATGTACAGATGAAAGGTGTTTTCATTTTCCTTAAGAGGAAAAAGATAGGTGTAGATTATAGTTAATACAAAAATTTAAAACATTCAGTATAGTATAAATATTTAATTCATCTTATAATATTATGTATCTTATATTTTAAATCTAAATATATAATGAAAAAAAACAATAATGAACATTTAGGACTTTTGTTCAAAACATATAATTTATATTGGAAATATCCATTAAAAAGAAGGCCATAGGAAAAAATAGTTGTGACCATAGGTATATTAAAATTATAGAGTCTTCTAGGAGTATACAAATGTTTGAGTTTCATTATTAAATTTGAATGGATAATAATAAAATTAACAAGTGGAAGTGATACCATTTAATAATTTATAAAGAATGGAATTTTATTAAATACACCTTAGTTTTAGACAATGGAAATACACTATACCCAGGAAAAAAACTAAAAATGTGGGTAATTTGGGTTTTTATTATAAGATAACATTTATATTCCTATAAAAAATAATTTTTTGTATATATATGAGTTATTTTATTCTTTTCCCCTTAGTGTTTAACTTTTACAATAATTATTGTTTACTATGTCAACTAATATTTATCCTAGATAATTTATTTTAATGAAAAATGAAGATTATATTTATTAAATAATTTAAATATTATGATATATATTAAGGAATTATTTTTATGAAAAATTTTATGGTTCAGAAATTATGATTCCAATATAAATGCCCAAAGCACGTAATAAATGTTTTTAAGAAATCTGTGTTTTTAAGTGTAAAATTTATGTATTGTATAAAATTTTAAATGATATTTTTTTCATCATATAAAATGGTTTTTCATAAAATAAAATAATATTTTTTTATCTTCTAAATAATTACAAAATTAGATTTTTACAAAATAATATTTACTTAAAATAAATGAACGAAAATAGTATTTTTATTAAAAAATATCACTTAATTCCTTAATATGAAAAAAATAGGTTTTAAAAATATAAATTCTTATTTTTAAATGAATAAATTTACACCATTGATAAATTTAGTATTATGATAAAATCTCTTCATGATATAGTCATAAATTCTACAGTTCCATCATAAACTATATTTCTCACTATTCCACTAACGATAAATTGTTTTAGAAAAAAACTAAAATTCAACCCTAATCTATATTTTCATTTATGGATTAAAAAATAAATTCAATTCTTAAAAATTAATTTTTTAAATTTTTAAATCTATTTTTAAAATGAAAATAAAAAACAGGAAGAAAAACACATTTTATTCAAAAAAAATTAATCATTAAATGTTCATAATATTATTAGATTTAAATTAAATTGAAAAAAAATTGAATTCAATCAATAAAATATATTTGGATAAAATATAAAACATTAAAAAAATAGTTATTTGAGATTGAATATTCATTTTTAATAGTAAATCATATTAATTATTTATCCCATAGGTTTATGATATTTTAATTTATTATTATCATTTTATTTACTAGATATTGTAATATTCCTTTATTTTCATAATAATATTCATCTAATATGTCAAGAAATTTTTTGCTCACTATTTCATGTGGAGAAAGCAATTGAATATTCATTTAATTCAGAAAATTATATATTTTTTTCAAATAAAGGCATTGTAGAGAAGCTTTCATTCACGTGTGATTCATAAAATAACATTTCATACACATTTTTTATAAAAAAATCACATATCAATGAAGTTATAAACATTAAAAGATATGTGAATTCCATTCAATGATAATAGTTTAAACCTAATATACAATTTTCAAAATTTTACCACATAAAGTGATTTGAGATTTAACATTTCAAAATATATTATTAAATAAAATTATTTAATTTTGTTTCACATTTTTTGATTTATTGTGGTCCCATCATATATCTTGAATTTTTGTTCAAACATGTCATCTTAAGTCATTGTCTTCTAATTTATAACATCTAACAATTCCTCTTGAGATCAAATATTCAGAATATTTTTCTCTTCATCTTTTAGTCATGAATTATGCATCAAAAAACAAAGATTATGAGCAGCCTCTAGTTGTTTTAATTCAATAATAGAAACTAAACTTTCATCGTTGTTATCTATTATTTCATTCATTAGAACATCAATATATTTATAATTATTTAAAATAAAAGAACAATTCAAATATAAAGTGTCACATTGATCATTGATTTGATTTGTATCATTGTCATGTACTTCATATAATTTTTTAATTCAATTAACTTATGATCATGATGGTCACATTGCTCACGAATATTATTCACCCTTCCCTTAACTTTAGTAACATATAATCATGGAAAGAAGTTGTGTGACATTACATTTGACTAAACATTATTCATATTCCATAAATGTGTCAGTAAAATTTTAATATTTTTTTACAATATTATATATATAATCAAACTTAAATTCAATATTTTCAGTTCCTATACTAATAAAATAATCTTAATAACTATTTGATTTATCATCCGGATGATTATTCTCTTGATCTATTATTAGATCATTCAGTTCATTATATTTCTTAGGTGTAAACTCCTCGATAACAATTTATTATAAAATATTACCTCATACATTCCAATTTTTTTATTTAAAATTTCATCCAATGATGTATTTTCTCTTCCAATATATGAGATTGATGATGATGATCTTTAACATTATGATTTTTAGTCAAATAATTTATAATAATTGGATGAATTTTATACTGAAAAACTATGTATAGAAGATTATAATCTATAAAAAATTTCATAGCCTCAGCATCATACATGTATAGTGGATTTATGAATATTTCCCTTTTGAATGTTTCCCTATTGGGGTGGATTCTACATCTATAGTAATACATGGAATATCTAATTAAATAATTTTTTATCTTCTTATTGTTAAACCTTAAATTAAATGATGAATTCAGTAAAAAAAATTTGGATAGTTCACCATCCTCAAAATGATATTTGTATACCTAAGAAGATATCTTATGATGATTATAATTTTTTTCATTTTTTCCTTCAAAATATTTCTTTTTCTTCAATGGTCTTTCATCAATAACATGCTCTTGAATATTTGTGGTTAGAAGAATAGTTCTACAAATATTACTTTTCTTTACATTTAGTTAATACTAATTATTTCGTTCTATTCAACTAGAAAATAATAAATATTATATCATAAGTAACTAATCTCAACATTATCTAATCCAAAATACTTCTTATCAGCTACTCTTTCTTCTTTTTTCTTCTTTATTTCCTATAAGAACATATTTTTTCACACATTTATGGATAATTTTAAATTTGATATAATTATTTATTATAAATTTATTATGAATTACCTATGATGATACAAAGGTTTGGAGGGTGTTTGAGGATTTTTTGGATCTCATAACCATGTCTTGTGGAGAAAATCACTAGGCCACACTATTAGTAAGCACAGTGAGACCCAGCCTGCACAATATCTCCTAACTGTTTGGGGATGTACTTTAGGGTGAATTAGGTAATAAAACATTCACTAACCATTCACCAAGGACAACACACAACTAAAAAAACTAAAAAAATGTTTCATATGTTTTTTTCATGGTTTGTATGTGGTTTCTCTAACTGTGCGGCATAATTGTGTTTGTACCCCCTCAGCACAATAGATGGTGCATGATTGGAACATTATTTTACCAACTGTGCATCCAAATCATGTGACTTGTGTTTTTTAAGAAAATTGAAATCAACCTTAATTAAATGTTTAACTCATAATCTCCCTCTACTTTCGTTACAGTAGAAATCACTGTCCTTTTCGCTTTCCATTGATGAAATTTTATAGTTTTTGATCTTAAATCACAATTGGAACTCTTATTTGATCCATGTTTTTCACAAGGAATATACATAAATATATTCTAAATTAATTTTTAGAAATTCCTAATTTATCATTCTCTCAATGAAGTTATCCATATGTATGCCCATATTCCCAATTTTAAGGATTTGTTCTATTATTTGTATATATTTTAATTATGAACAATATAGAGGTTGTATTAGATGAGTAGAGTCGTATGAGTTTGAAATAGTTTGTCTATATCTCATCTCTAACGTTTTTATTTTTATAAATTTTCATGAAAACGTTTCAATTTCATTGGGTGTCAACTATTTAATTCATTTTCATTTTCTATGGTCATTGGAACCATATTTTAAGACTATTATTACTATTTTCATCCAAGATTTGAGGTTACATCCTCAATGTCAACCACCCCATGTAGGTTTCTCTCCATAATTATTCTATTAGTAGTTTATTTAGTCTTTTTTCGATACCACTAGGATTTCCCTTGACTTGACCTTGATAAAGGTAATTTTTTAATTAAATCAAAGCATTGTTAATTGTTAACACATGTATTATTTTCCCCTAACCAAAAAAAAGTTAAGCGCTTCAACTAGATCAATAAATCTTAAATAGAATTGGAACTTTTATTAAGTATATAAATTGGGATAATTAAATGTAATTGAAATATTTTCTTCCACATTAATATCACAACTTTACATGAATAATGGAAGGCAGTGGAATGAATCTAGAAAACTAATTATCTATTATAGGAATTAATTAAATTGTTTAATTCCCTATTAGCCACACCATTGAAATACAATGACTTGAATACACTATTTTAAGAAACGACATGATTATTACATGGAATTAAATAATTAAATGAATTTATTATAAGGCTACTATTGAATATTGGAATTGACATTATTTCAGGAGTGGTCATACACAAGCTAACGTTGTATTCTTAATGGAATGCCTTGAGAAATTTTTGATTTCATTCTAATTTATGGATTGTGGTTGTCAAGGGTGAGACCTACCTCATAACTCAATCTTTTTCTAGAAATGGATGCCTGGTATGACACCATAGGATCCCTCCATTATCATTATAGGACCCATTTGATACAGTACTTGAATCTAGTGTTCTATTTATAGACATGATTCACATTGGATACACCTGTGGGCCTAGTCATTTCTTATCCCATTATAGTTGATTATTACTAATGTCCTCTATTGTTAATTTTTCATATCTTCTCCTAATGTTCCATATATTATACTGCTTCCACTATTTACATGTAATATTATTCTGCAATTATTATACACTCTGTTAATGAAGTCATTGTATCCCCAAAGACACAACCAAGGACCTCAATACTAGCCTAAAGCCTCTTTAATTCTAGGAGATGTAGTTGAGGCCTAGTGACTGAATGGTATCAGGGAACCTCTAAGTGACATTCATGCCTGGGATGTCAAAATTTGGTATCATAGGTTTCATTCAATCTATACCTATTAGAGACAATGGATATGATGTTATTCACTCTTGGGATTTTTTATAAGTCATTCGTTTTTATAGCTAACCCATGTTCCAAATAAATACCGAGTTCTCTAAAAAAATGATTTCCTATTTTTTTAAATTGTAGTTTTTCTCATTTTACCTTAGGTGACTGACATGTTTTGTGATGGTTATTATTCTAACTAAATATTTTTTCCATACTTGGCCTGGTGATATAAGGGAATAGATCATTGTTATATATATCATTATAGGCATTTGGGATTCACATTCCATGTATATTCCATATCATATAGGATTATTTAATTACATTCAATTCATGTTTTTCTATTGAATGTTCAGTAATTTTAAGTTAGTTATATTATGCTTGTTTTCTCTTTGGTTGTGATTGAGTGATTTTCAGTTTCATTTCATGAGGTGTATGGACCCTCGTACCTTTTAATGGGTAGTTTACAAAGTCAATCCATCGTATATAACCTGTTACAATCGAAGACCAGATGTATACTGGGATAGATTGAAATTAAATGTGTGTCACATTTAATGATAAGTTGTATTGGCCCTAATTCACTAGAAGTGATAATCCTTTTTTAATTCGACGTTGATATAAGTTTATAATAAAATAAAACATAAAAATGAAAACATTTATTATAAATTGAAATTGTTTCCATTAAGTTATTAGGTAAATTATTGTTGAACCTTCATCTACTAGAACGCCTATATTTTAAACATGAACACTTACAAATACCAGACCATCTAAGTGCATAGTTAGTGTTGTATACCATAGGTATTGATCCCTTTTTCATACATTCTAAATCTAATAGTTCTTATGTATTCTTCGAATATTTTTCTAAGGGGTATTATTGGAATTTTTAAGAAAATTTAACGATGGATTATTCATTTCATGCGATTGGAGGGTGGTGATGAACATTCTCCAGACATGGTGGTACTCAAGATACCAGTGTTGTTTTTATGGGTTCCACATGAGGCACCACCTATTGTACCATTTATGTTTACTGATGCTAAACTTCATAATAATTTCCTATATCTAATGCAATCTAGGAAATGTGATCTTTGACTTACACCTATAAATACTGATCTGACCTAGGAATTCCAGTCCCAATATCATCCTACCATGTTGGGGGAATGTGGAACATAGGATATAGATTCCTGGATGTAATTGACCATAACTATCATGGAGCACCTATATATGCCTCCGGAGTAGCGGGTCTTTATTACTAATTATATGTTTAGTGATTCATAAAAGCATTCGTCAGATGTAATTACCCAGGATGGTCACCATCAAGGAATGGTGTGAGATGATTTCTAGGAATATTTATATGACCACTTCATTCCTCATATATTGAGGGCTAGCTGAGCCAAAGTTTTCTTGCATCTATAGTCGGTTGCTCTATAATTTATGGAGTATTCAATATAGTTTACGGAGTTACAAAAATTTTCATTGTTTCTAAACCGTGTTGAGATTTTTAGTACTATACACATTGAGGATAGGCTCTAGTATTACATTCATACTCAGGTGAATGTTTTTATCCATCCTATTTTTTGTATGATTGGAAATCTGGATCTTAATATTGAGTGTAACCTGAGAGAATTTGATAGTATGGGGAATATATGATCAATTTCAAGGTAAGATAATAGTTATTTGGGTAGAAAAAGTGATCCCTTAAGGCATTTTGTTATATTAGTGGTGGTCAGAGTAATTTCACTGGAAGCTCCATTATACGCCATTAGTGTAGATGATAGAGGAATATGGCGCCTATGTGTGATCAATAACCCCTGGAGTGAGGGGCTTGCAAACATATGGGGAACCGCAAGAGATTATCTCAGAAATATACATTAGATTCTAATAGATGGGGTTGTACACTAGCTCCACTGTGAGGATAAGGTTCTATTCATCCACAACAGGTGGGAATTTGAGTATCATAGATAGTCCTGGTCGAGGTGGATGTAATGCTCATAGTATATGTACTTCATATTATCAGCAGTGTAAGTAGTGTTTTCATGGTTAGGGTACTCCATTTGTAACACATAGCAATGGATGAGGTCTGTTTCAAGTATTACATCAGATCCTGGAGGATCAGGGTGCAGGACCATCTACATTATGATGTACTATTCTAGTATCCACTATTATATTATCTGTTTTTTAACAAGTGATTCACACTGCTTCATCTCATATTCTCTCCTTGAATGTATTAGAATAGAAATATAATATTACTGTGGTGTAATGACCTTGGATATATAGTTGTGAGTATGTTCAGAGGGAATAAACCAATGCAGGGTCTATCCCCTTGAGTTTGTAAGTTACTTTTTCGAGTTGGAAAAATTTTCTCTTGAGATGATAAGCTTTGATTTCATTCTCATGATGGATTGACTGGTTCTGTTCAACACAATTATTGATTTCTATTATTATGGTGTATCATTTATATCACAATAGGGAATCATTTATCTACAAAAGGGTGATTGGGATGTCCAGTCTAGTAGTACTGGACTAGAGCATCATGGTCTTGATTGAGTGGTTGCCTTATTTTTTAGTCTCTTCATGGAGGATTAGGGTCTATAATAGGATGAAATCCCTCTAGTATAAGATCATTTTAGGGATTTATTTCATGATTATTATTTTGTATTTCCTTTAGATATAGATTTAGAGTTTACGATTCATCTCATTTAGGGAGTACATCCAGTGTCCATTCCTCCATATAGGATGGCACATATGGAGCACTCGGAGCTCAAGTGGCAGTTGGAGGATCTATCTGACAAATGTTTTATATAGACTATAACATCCTATTATGGTTCACCCATTCTTTTAACTATGAATTTGGATGGGAACCTTTATTTATATTCATGAATTACCTATGGTCGAACTAGCATACTATAATGAAACTATATTAACTGCCTCGAATAGACGATTTCTTTGACTTGTACTAAGGAGTTATGGTGTTTTCTTAGATAGACAATAGGTTGGGCTATCATCAAATGTGGGACAAGACATTATACATACCTGATACATATTTTCACAGTATTTATGGTATTTATGAGTACCATTTTATGAAATTTGGTCTTCTCATTGTGCCTTTAATTTTTATGGTTTTGATTATTATGGTTTTCCACCCCTATATGGATTCATTGGTTGTAGTCTTTGTGAATGAAATCATGGTGTATTATTAATCTCTTAGTGTCCATTATAAGCACGTTCAGATCAATTTGAGTACACTGGGAGAGCATTGAATTTAGGGAAGTCTTTCTTTGTACCACTAATATATCAAAAAATTTACATACTTTAGACATCTTATCTCAAAATTAGGAGTCTCTATTGACCCATATAAGGTGAGGGATGTGTTTTGGTATGATCATTCCAAAAAAGTCATTGATATATGGAGTTTCATGGGGATGATTGTATATTATAATCATTTTATATAGGACATACCACATGTTTTATCAACTCTTGGTGTTCTTTCAAAGAATCTTTCTATGTTCTGGTGGTTAGAAGTGTGTGATAAATACATTTAGGATCTGAAAGTAAGGCTTGTCTTGGAACCTATTCTGATACATCCAGATCCCAGTAGAGGTTATATAGTGTTCTGTGATGATTTTTTAATCAACCTGGGTAAAATGATAATTCAATTGGATAGAGTCATTATGTATGGATCTCAATAGTTTAGTCCTCAAGAGAGAAATTACCTGACTCGTGACATAGATATAGCTGCAGTTGTTCATGACTTATGTTTCTGGAGATACATTCGGATGGGTGAGAGATTTTTAATGTATATAGGCCAAAATATCCTAAATTATATCTTTATATAGTCTAAAATGAATCACATAATGTGTTTGTGTCTTGAATATCTTCTGTAATTTGATTTTGAGCTTACCTATATTCCTGTAAAGGGAAATACAGTTGTTGATTCCCTATGTCAGAAAACTCAGGAATAAGCCATATGGGAAACCCGTGATGAATGGAAATTTATATCCCTCCTTTCTGAGCTATATATACAGTATCATGATAGTCAAAAGTAGTCCAACCTCACAACCATGACATTTACCAACTCCATCTTTGAGAAGATGAAGAGTAGGAAATTTTTAGATCCTAAAGACTCATTTACCTATGAGAGTGTTTTAGGATATGACTAAACATTTTATTAGTTTGTGGGCAGAAACAGTATCCTATGACTACATGAACTAGTATATCATCCTATAGATATGAGTGAGGAGCTGATGCGGGAGTCCCACTCTTTTCAGTGGGTAGTTCATCCAGGCATCATCAAAATGTATCAAGGTATGGAATGTTAGTATTGGTGGTCCAGGATGAAATTTATTATAGTAGGATTTATCACTATGTGTTCCACCTTTCAGCTAGTGAATGTGGAGAACCAATGACCTGTAATATTTTTACATCCACATCGAGTTATGTAATGTAAATAGGAATATGTTTTTTATGGATTTTGTAGTCATATTACCAATTTCACCTCATGGTAGTGATGCATTTGGGGAGTCATTGATCGACAGAAGAAAGTAGACCACTTCGAAAATATCCGACATAATTTATCTATTGATGAGATGTGAAAATTGAATGTTCGTGAGATCAATTAACTTTATTGGGTTCTTCATGCTATCATTTATAATAATAATTATCTCTTAACATCATGCTTTATCAAGGGTTAATTAATGATATGGATACATAGATACTTCTGATCATATCTGTTCACCCTTAAATAGATGAAAAGTCAGAACCAATTATATAGAGTCATGGAGACATTATCTGATCTTGAATCCTTGATTTTAAAGGTTATTGGGAGAATTATATCCCACTCATCATGTTCTCTAATAAATATAACATTCAACATATGATTTAGAATTATTTTTTTGAGGACTTGTATGGTAGGTCGTTTCATTCACCAATATTCTACTATGTGGTAGGATACATAGCCCTTCTAGGTACCCAACACATTGAAGAGACATCAGAGAAGGTTCAATTAATAAGGAAGAGTTTTCTACTTCTCAATCTAGAATAAAATCATATACTGATCTCAATCGACGACCTCTATAGAATTAGGTTGATGGTCATTTTTTCCAACGATTATCGCCCTATCTCAGAAATATATGGATATAGAGGAAAGGGAACCTATATCCTAGTTATTTAGTTATATTTTATATTATGGAAATATTCAAGATGATAGCCTATCAATTTCTATTACCGCATAGGTATCATTCCATGAACGACGACTTCCACATTTCACAACATCATCATTATCATATTGAACCATCTCATAAATTTGGTCCTGATGAATTTTTGTTATATTTTGATGCTTTATTTTAATAGTATCCTATATGTATCATTTAAATGAGCATAAAATATCTCTACGGTTACTCTATCCCTTTAGTACATGTGCTATGGAAGAACTACAATGTACATGATTAGACATGGGAGCTAGAGGCCGACATACATTCCTGGTGGCCAGTGTTGTTCTCAAATGATGTTTTTCCTACCATGGAAGGTAAACATGGTGACATGTTCATTTATGGGGAAGACTATAAGAACAAAAAATTTCACTCGGTTATGGATCCTTTCAAAATTAATCCTGTTCATTATTTCGACCTAATAAGGTTTCACTGTGAGGTAAGAATGGTTTTGGGGTGTTTGAGACTTGTTCATAGCATTGAAACCTTCACGGAAAAAGAAAATAATTGGGCCTCATGGTTATTAGGAAATTTGTGACCAAGCCTCTATGGTCACTCCAACCCAAGTGTGGATGGATAGTGGAGAGAATCAGGGTTCACATTTTTCCCTAACTATGCGCTAGGGGGTGTACACCTATGCAAAAAGTGCATACATTTTTGTACAAGTATTTTTCATGGTTGGCCCATGGTTTATCTAACCATGTGGCCTAATAAAGATAGTTACCCCTTATCATAGAAGGTGGTGCATTTTTTGGATCACGGTTTGAGAAACCAGGCAGCCAAACTGTGCGACTCATGTTTTTGGGAAACCACACTAAATTTACCTTAATGAAATGTTTTAACTCAACATATCCCTCTATTTTATTTCTAAAAGACACTCACTCCTTTTTCACTTTTTGTTATATTTTAGTTTTTCATCCCATCTAACCATCTGAACACTAATTATATCCCCATTATTCAGGTTGGATACACTTCGGTAAGTTCTCGATTAATTTTTAGTCATTCTTAATTTATCATTCTCTTGATGATGTTATTGATATTTGGGATTCCATGAAATATTTTTAAGGTCTTGATTTATTAATTAGTTATATTTTAATCCAAGACATTCTAAACGTTGATATTGGATGAGGAGTGTTATACGAGTACATGTTGGGTGGTCTATAACTCATCCCTCATGTTTTTTCATTTTAGAAATTGTATTTTTGACATCAATTTCATCTAGTGTTTCTTATTTAATTCTTATGGCATGATTGTAGTAATTAAACCATATGCTAATACTCATGTTATGAATTTTATCCATCATTGGAATTTATGTTCTCAACTCCCTCCACCTTGGGTAGAATATTTTCCATAAATTTTCTTTTATTAGTTTATTTATTCCATCTACATCACTATCTATTTGTGCCATGACTTAACCATGACAATAATAATAATTTTATTAAATAAATGGATTGATAATGGTATCAACATGTATTTTTATTAATTGACATTCCTATGGAATTTATTTTCACTCGATAAATCATTATTAAATGGTATTGGAATGTATATTTTGTATATGAATTTTCCTACATAAATGTAATTGAAATACTTGGTTGCACATCTGTATCACTATCTTCCATGTATAAATGAAGGAATTGAGATCAGCCTAGAAATTTTATTTTGAATTATACGATGTAATTAAATGGTTTCACACCCTACTATCCTTGAAACACTAATGAAGTGAAACAACTTGATCCAAATGTTCATTCAAATGACATGATTATTACAAGTTCTTATTTAATTAAATTTATTGATTTTATGGTTCCTATTTTATATGTACCTTGACCTGATTATAGGAGTGTTTAGGCTCGAGATAGACATGGACTTTTAAGGAAATTCTTTGAGCACTCATGGATGTCATTCTGATTCAAGAATTCCAATTACCAAGTTTGGGACCCCCCATAGAACCTAATCATTGTCTATCAGTTGATTCCCAGTATGACATTATATTATCCCTCCATTTGCATTATTGGATTCCTTGGATACACTCTATGGATCCAGTGTGTCTTATAATAGTATAAGGTGTTTAGGATATACCTTGGTCCTAGTAATTTCATATCATATTTCACCTAATATGATTTCCTTAGACTCTATTAGATTACATTATTGGGGAATACCTCGAACAATTCCCCTGGGATTACAACCATATCACTATAACTAGGTTATAGGCTACTACTGACTTTGCTCAACCCCTGAGGTCATGAATGCCTTTGGAATTACATTGGATCCCATTAATTGTCAATAATATTACATGATTCCTTTTTAAATCTTTGATCTATCACTATCTTTATCTTTTTAGGATGTAATTGATGGTTAGACATCAGGATAAAAAATATATATACACTAGAAAATAAATAATAAATTGAATGATAACATTTTTAGACATCAGTTGAGGCCGAAGAAGTTACTTTATTATTCACATTAATATACTACTTTAATTTTATATATTCATTATATTATGCTATTTTAGTTTATATTTCATGGACTAGATGTTATATATGATGTTGTTGGTGGCCAAATGAAATTTTTTTCACACGCAATCTGGGAAACAATTATTATCATGGATGATTAGATGTATGCATGTGTTGATAAAGGGAAGAATCCATCCTTGGACATTATTGAATGATTTCTTTCTTAGGATGGGGCTTGGTAGTAGATGGCTGAGCTAGAGCCTGAGATATTGGAATAGTTTTTTGGTGTTCTGTTGTATATTTATTATAGAATGTATTTACTTCATCCTTTTATCCATGTTTTCTAGTTTTATAATGATTCAACTTGTATCATCATATTTTTTATATGATTCAGCTTCTAGATATAGTGTATTATTACATGTTTCATTTGTTTCTTGTTATTAATGTCTTATTATATTATGTTGTTTTTTATACGGTTTCTGCTATTGACATATTATCTTATTAAAGCACTATGAAACACTTAGATAATGATGGTATTGTCTCCCCATGGACACTCCCATGTCCACCACTACTAGTCAGTAGAATCTTGTGTTTGGGGAGATGTGATTGAGTCCTATTGAAACATCAGGCATGGGGAACCTCTGAGTGGAATCTTGGTTCAATCCATTATATTAATAATTGGTTGGAATTTATTAGAGGTATTGAAAATAACATGGCCATTATTTTTAACACTTTTGAGTGAATTCAATTACAAAATGATCATTATAAAATAAGTATATTAAAGTAATGCACAATAGCAAGGCCTCTTGAAACATATATTAATAACATTGTTTATGGATGACCTCATATAACACTAATGTGGGATATATATTTTGGATATGATAACCTATTTCATATAATATATTGGAATACATGGATGTTACTCAGGATATGGATTATTTGGGCCACATCGTAAATGATCATTTGGATCTTCCCAAGTCTTTATCAGGTTTTCTTTGGATGGGCCCTGTGGGCTCGATGAAGAGGCCTAATCCATGGGCCCTAGGTTTCTATCCCATATTGGTCTATATTTTACCAGGATACCTTATAAGAGTTCCTTGTAATCAATGTGGAATCCTTACTCAATGACCATGGGTCCTAACCCATGTTGCTTTGAAACATGATTATTTTTATATACAGTTGTTTCATAATTCATGATATGTCATCATAGGTTACAGTTGATTATTACACTTGAATACATTTATATTTTTTTATTTAATAGTCTGATAACAATTTGTATTATTGATTAAATTTTATTACTTTGTAATTTACATTTCTTTTTTTTTCAGTATACCTTCACACTAATTCATCTTCTATGCATAGACAATTTTTTTTATAAAAACTCTTGGTGGTTCCCTACTAATTATATCTCAAAAACTATTTACGATGCCATTGGGTACTCGGGTGGAATTCAAGGATGTAGGTAGGGATAGGGAAAATCATAATACTATCAAAACATGATATTCTATGATAGGATGGAGTATGGAAGATATGGACTGAGTCTATACTCATAATTCCAGAAGAGATAGATAATGTTTTTTGTTTGTATTTTATAGCATGTAATTTATTATTTCTACTTTTTATCCTTTTAATTCCCCTTAATTTTATCACATGACATGATAATCATTCTGTATATGATCTTTGGTTTGAATTTTACTAGTTCTTATATGTTTTGATGATTTTAATTTTTGTAGATGGTTTTTTGTTGTCATTTGACTGGATCATTATTTATTATTATGCCATTATGATCTACTCTCATCATGAGCCTATAGTATTCCCACTATTATACTTTAGATCCATGTTTCTAGTTGTCATCCTCTGATGCATGCGTAGGATCATTGAAAATCTAGTTCATTTTTTATAATCAATTGAGCCATGTAGGGATGTCAAAAATGGTATCATAGGTTTCTTTTGATTACCTTATTATTTTGGGATGGTAAAAAAGAACCTATAACATGTTGGTATTTTATAAGGAGCCATGCCCAGGTGTCACTTACCCATATATAGAGAAAATTCGAAATACCTATTTTGGTACATTATGTTATTGATTATGCATATTTTAATTTTATAGAATTCACCATTGGTAGAAACACATTATATTTTGTGTCTATTAGTATAAATATTATGGATTCACACTTACCCATGGCCTGGTATTGGAATGAGGCATCAATCTCATGAATCATTATAGGAACATGATTGTTATTGTTCCTGAATATTCCTTGAAATTTTTGTTTTGCTGGGATAATTTCCAAATTAATGTTATAAGTTACTCAATTTCCGTACCTATGTAATTGTATTAACCTTTCATGAAGATAATGGTTAAATAATTGTTAAGTAATGTTTCATCGTCAAACTAAATAGTTATTTCCTATATAGATTCATTGTATCACCTTTACTAAACAATTATTAAATTTTTGAGCAATGTATCTATGGGTATAATAGCTAAAATTTTAGTTAGTAGTGATTAGATAGAAGATAATTTCAATTTATAAAAATTGTACTTTTATAAATTATGAATTTAGATCCATTAAATTGATCTATTATCATGCACTTGACAAATTCAGATGTCGAATGTAAGAGTCTAGTTCTAGTTAAATGACATGGAAATTTATATTTATAAAGTAACTATTCTACAAATTTTGAATGGTGACTCATCTGAGTAGAAAATTATATACATGAATGGGTACGAAATACTAATCCATAAAAAAGAGTTAAATGAATGGTCACCATTAAATACCGATGAAAATTTTGACATAAATGGTGTTTTCTTCTATAACATGCAATTTATACACTATATATATGAACCCTTTACTAATATAAGAATATTTGACCCTGACCAGACCTTATTAGTGACGCATCAGAATCAATGAAGATACTTTTTTGGAAAGATAATAATATATGGTAAACTTGGGAAGCCCCACCACATAGTTCGATGATGGTGAATCTTCCTTATTCTAGGTGTTTTCTCGATCATGAAATCATTCAATCCGGAATTGGAGAGGTCTTTCACACCTCTTACTAAAGATAGTGATGTGGGATTTTCCTTGAATTTTATCTGAAATGAGGTTTAATTAGCATAAGCTCTCACTGGACGTTCTTCGTTTGAACCTAACAGGAAACCTATTTTTACGTGCTCGAGAGATGGATCCATTATCATGGTGGAAAATCTATAATCCCTTAAGAAAATAATGGATCTCTATATGTATTTGGTTAAAGGTAGGGTTTCTCATTAGAAAGGTATGAAGTCCTGATCTTATGATGATATGAAGAATAAAATTTCATATTGCTAGGGTTTCACGTTATAGAGTCCCATTACTATCAGAAGGTGATATTTCCATGTTATTCTAGGTAAAAAAGTTGATCTAGATGCTCTCTGGTGAATTGTGAATCTAAATCTCAACCATGGTTTCTTTCTAATCTTGTACTAGGATAAAAAATTTAACCCTATCAAGCAGCAACATTTTGTGGTGCATGTCTAGACAATAATCCACAAACATCCTTGGGTTCACGGGAACCTTTAAATTCTCAAGGATCTGGAATTTGGTATTGGAACACCCTTAAAGTATAATCAACACACCATAAAAGAAGTCCTTCATCTCTATGTGTGGGTTCTAATAGATATTGACATGGAATCATCACCTCCTAAGTCCATCCATTTTACTATAAGTGAACACCAAATAGAGATTACATATGAGCTTGAGAACCTTTAACAGTTTTTTGATCACTGTAAAATGGTAGGTAATATAGTTAAAAATGTTTTGTACTGCAAAAATTGGTTTGACTAGATCCAACCACCATGGCTTTGAGGGAAGTATCACGAGGGAAAAGGTAAAACATGACTGTAAAATTGGTAAAATTCTATCCTCAATCTAGGAAAATAAGGAACAACCAATACGAATGGGAACACAATCCCTTCCTGGGATAACCTTGTTGAGGAAGAGGAGAAGCATTATAAACATTTGTGGAACCAATGAAATTCATCCCCTAGAATCATGAAGCCCAATCATGAATAAGATGAATAAATCATGGATTACTCCAGAAATATCTTTGGTGTTTCTATTTGAATGAAAATTAAAGAATATCTTCTGAACATTTTTACATGTAATATTAATTCCCATCATGTGATAACATAGCCTATATCAGAGTAAATAGTTCATGAAATGAGGCAGTAGTCAGTGGACCATTATCCAACCCTGGATAATTCTCCAATCGAAGGAACTGCTATCATGAATCATGAAATAATAGAAATTAGGGACTATTCCACAATTACAACTGAGATGAAAATTCTAGAAGTCGGGAACTCATTAGTTGGGAAGGAGCCATGGGAACATGAACAAGACATGGAAGAAATTCATGTTAATGGCACTTCTACCCAAAATTTGGAGCCAAATACTGATCAAACCTGCACTCAGAGGAAATGTAATGTTCCCAAAAAGAACAAAATTAGAGGCCACAATTTCAATAATAGGGACTAACATATTGTCTCATTGATTAGATAAAAATGAAATGGTGTCTCACCCACAATCCAAAATCACAATGAGGAATATTTTCTGGAACTGTTTGGGAATAATCATTCCAAACAATAAAAGTTCCATTACGATCTATTCAGGATGGTAAAAACCTAAAATCATAGCTATATTTATAGTAATGATTAACTCTCTAAATTTTGGAAAAAATTTATGAGTAAAGGATATTCCATTTTGGGTACCAACCAGGCTGTGTCCAGTTCCGATGGGATCAAGATTTATGTTCATTATTGTGATTCACGTTCTATTATAATACATAAAGATGATCAGGTTATTACCTGATGCTTTATCGTGTCTGGCTAGAAAATGTTTTCTTTGATTTTTTGTTCTCACTACATCAATATTGAAAGGATAATCTTATGGGATATTTTAAATCAGATGTCAATTAAAATTATGGATAAATGGATCATAATATGTGACATTAATTATATTCTCCATGAGTATGAGAATATTGGTCATGGGATAAATGCTACCTCTAAGAAAGAATTTATATAATTTCTAGAAGATTCAAGTCTGGCTGCAATCAACCTTGTTGGTGAAAAATTCATATGCTATAATAGGCATCTTGGTGGACTAAGGTCTAGTATAATTGATATAAAATTTCTTAATAAGGAATTAGTTACTGTTTTTAAATCTATTACATGTGTTAATCTGGCCAAGAATAACTCTGACCATCATCCCATTTGGGATAGTTTTCATTGAAATGATATAAATCATTTAGTTCCTTTTAGATTTTATAATGATTGGGATTCACATAAAAATTGGTCAAAGTTAGTTTACGAGACATGAGACTTGAAGACGTGAAATTAAAATCACCTATTTTATATCTCAAAGCTTAAAATGATTAAAATAAAGATGAAAGAATGGATCAAAGAATAATTCAGTACATTGGATATTGAAATTTGTGGTATGGAATACATTTTTCATGACATTCAATAATTTATTATTAATGGTTACTTTTTCGGTGACATGAAAAAATAATGTGAAACATCCACTAGTCTTAATAATCACATCAGACATAGAAAATAAATTAGGAAAGACATTTTCAAAGTCACACAGATCTTTGATGGGGATAGAAACACTATTTTAATTAATTTACTATAAAGTGTTCGAAGGGAAAATATGTCTATCGCCTTACTAAAGGATGCAGATTGAATTCTAGAGGAAATAATTTATCTCTCAAATAATAATGTCTCATTTTAAGTGAATATCTTCAATGGACCCCCAAAGAGTGAAATTCTAAGGGAAAACATCATCCCAAATGAGATTACAGAGTAAGACTACTTAATCCTTACCTCCCAGCCAATGAATTTTTAAATTAGAGAGGTTGTATCTGGACTATATGGAGAGAGATCCACGAGACCAAATGGGTGTACCAATTAATTTTTCCATACCCACCAAAACATTATACAGAATGAGTTATTCTGTCTTGTTAATCATTTCTTCAAGGATGGGTCTTCCACTCAGGGGTTTAATGCTTGGTTTATTGCCATCATTCCCAATGTTTAAAATGCCAGCGAGATATGTAAATTCAATATGGTTTCACTCATCAATACTATTTACAAATTTGTTACAAATTTTATTGAAAATAGGTTTTCTCATGTCTCAGAAAAAAGAATATTATGAAACAAATTTGAGTTAGTGAAAGAAAGGAATATTTAATAATATATTCATACTACCTCGGATTGTGTCATCCTACATAGAAAAGCCAAAAAAGGAGGAAATATAGCATTAAATCATAAAATCAAAAAGTCCATTGACACATTAGAATGGAGCTTTATAGGCATGGTTTTGAATAGATTAGGATTAAATGTGAAATTTATACACTGGATCAAGGTTCTTCTTGAATCAACCCACATCTCCATACTTATCAATGGGTCCCCAAAATGATACTTCACATGCCCCAAGTTGTGATACATGGGGAAACAATTTAATCCATCATATTTACAATTTTGGGGGATTACCTTAGTTGGATTATTCTTCACATGGTGAAAAGGCGTGACATGGAAACTATCAGTGTAGCTAGAGGTGTCGCTGCCCCCTCCCACTTACTTTTTTCTGATGGCATTTCCATTTTACATAGGGGATAGGAGGAATATCAACATGATCAAAAATTATCTACAGTATTATGAAAATGTCTCAGGACAAGATGTTGACTAGAAAAAATCTTTTATATACTTTGATAATAATATCACATCCTCAAATAAGACATGTATAATCAATGAAATGGGAATAATAGTGGGAGTGTTGTTGTTTTATTAACATGTTTTCCATTTTTATGGGGAAAACCTCGTAAATAAAACTTTTCAAATGAAGACGAATATATCGAAAGAGATCTTGCCTCTTATAAAGGAATGTCCTTGTTGATGGAAGGACACATCTACCTTGTTAATCATGTTGTAATCTAAATGTTTGTCTACTTGTTTATGTTGTATATTTGGCCTCTCTATGACTTTAGAATGATACACACCATGATGAAAAACTTCATCTGGAGTGACAGTATCTTGGAAAGGAAGATCATCACTTCCCCATGGAAGAAATGTTGCATGCCATGAAATCATAGTGGACTTGACATCAAGAACCTAAAATTCATCCATAAATACTTGTATGAAAAATTCATGGGGATACTAATTAATAACATATATACTGCCCAGGATTTTCAGAAAACCATATTCCTTGACAAAATGCTTCCAGGAAGGTGGAAATATCTTGAATCCTCTATCTTGACTATACTAAAGATCACAATTTAAAAAATCATCACATATTCTAAATGGATAGTCAGTATGAATTCTTACATTAGTTTCTAGTATGACAAATTTATAGGTCCCCATCTCATAGAGAAATCAAACACTAAGGTACAAAACATAGATCAAACCATAATTATTAGAGATAAGTTAGAAAATATGGACATGGCCTCGAATGGAATTACCTCCATAGTATCCAAACATGAATTGGTTAATGAAGAATATTTTCTCATATGGGAGGGGTCTTTAAATGGTCCTCTGGACTCAAAAATATTCTATAAACATATGTTTCATAGTGAAAATCAGGGGATTTGTAACTTATATAGGAAATAGATGATACCCTAAAGATTGACAGTTCTATAAAGGTTGACTCTCAATAAACATCCAGTGGATTCCATCCTACAATGAATTGGGATATACTTGTGTTCTAAATGTGTCTTATTACATCAATATAGATATGAAGTGTATCACTTATTTCAGAGCTATAAAATTTCATTTTCATTATGGAAGTCCATCCTCAAAATTCTGGAAATCCAGTCCCCCCATATAGATTATATTCCTAATGTTTGGCTGATATCCACACCATTTATATTTTCAAGCAGCTCGCGGTTTTATTTGGAGTGGCATGTGCCAAGGTTCTGCACTACATTTGAGAGGAAGGAACAAATCCCTTTATAGCCAAACCCAATTCAATGTTGGATGTGCAATTGAGAATATTTATTATACTATATAAAATTCTAGAAACCTACTCATAGAAAAGTATAGAAATTATGGTGGTGACCTCATAGTCCTTAGGAAACATAACATTTCTCGAAACTAACCTAATCCCGCAACACTTTTAACATTTTTTGGATGCACCCTTTACTAGATGTATAAAATGCAACACGGGTGGGTCTTCTAGGAGTAACCCTAGTCCTTCATGATACATTTCAATATTAATAGACAACAATGGGTATGTTGTGGAGTGTATTCATGTTTCTAGTGGTCATTTTACCACACTGTAATTGAAAATAATGGGCCTTGTTATTTATATCGATATTTATCATCAAATATAATAGATATGTATCTAGATTTAATGTTATTCTACTACTATAGCTAAATCATTAAGGATGTGTCAGATTCACTTATCATGGAGGCTATCAAAAAAATGGGAGAACTGACTTGAAAAACTCTCTTCCATGAACTACTTCATCACCCACACCTTTTAAGAAAAAACTATATTACTGATGGGCTTGAAATCAAATGGTTCCCTATAAAAAGATATCTTTACTCGAAAACTATTCATAATGAAATTTTCCCTATTTTCTTTCTGGAAAATTGTAAAATTCCATTATTTCAACTCCTGTAACTTTCCATTGATTTAATCTTGGAGCCTTAGTGACTAATTTTATCAATCAAAATAAATCCTCATTAGTGAGTAGTAGGTTCTGTCTCTTGAAATACTTATGGTCATTACATCACCAAAAGCCAAATTTTGAAGCAGTGATACGAGTGTGACTTTTATATTTGAAGGCTCATATATTTCCTCTTTGCATGTTTATGATTCATATCATTAATATGTCCTTTCAAATGTTTGTTCTTAGAATTTTTAGAAAAATAACCCCATAATGGCCTCATGATATGTGAGAGGGGTAGGGGATATCATCCATCAAAGGAAGTGGACACTAATCCACTAGTAATACATTATTTAGTTTCACTAGAGTATCCTTCAATTGTACATGACTAAGATACTGACACCTAGTTTTGAGAGGGATTTCTATAGATTATTGAGGCCATGTAGGGTGCCTCACGACCTTCCACTAAAATGGATCTGTTTTTGTGGGAATTTCAATAGCATCATCGAACCATGTTTTAGGGCGACGGAAAACCATAGGTTGTGGAGTGCTGGATGGAGTACATGTTATTTTTTTTATCATGAGATTCCTCCCAAAAGAAGGTTCAATTGCACATATTATATGATACAAGATTCAAATAATAGATGGTGGGATGTTTTGGCCCACACATATCAGCAACAGGATATGGTATGGATGGATTTCCTAATATCCTTCTTTGATTATTTCTTTCTAGAGTCCCTAAGGGCTGACAAAGAAATATATTGTTGCACCTAGGTCATGGAATAGAATCTATCATGGATTATTAATATCATTTTATTGAGAATATTTATTTCACACCATTTTTCCTTAGTGGAAATCTCCCTCAAGACATGCATGTTGAGGATGGTATTGTTTACACCAAATAATATTAAGTGATCATGTTATTTTTTATGTTCATCAATAAGATACTGAAACATTCCACGATTAATGAGCATAATTTCAATGATTCTAGATGTATGGGGAACAACAGTTCATCCCATTTCCATAGGAGTAGTACACCTATTAGTAGGAATCATTATATTGAAATTTCTTCAAGAGGAAACAATTTTCATAGTCTACTCAAGGGTAGCCACATAATATATCATTAGCATAGAAGGAAGGTTCGTTTTGATCCTCATAGTGGTATTACCAAAATTGGGTATAGAGACCATCTTAAGGTGGTCAATCTATATAGATTTTATTGCATCATTCCACTAACTTTTATTGTAAGAGTATCTACAATAAGTCCAACTTCAAGCAAAGGATCTACACCCCCACATCAGGCAGGGTGTTGGAGTACTATCGGTTAATCAGTTTGAGGAGGTGGTCATGGCTGAGGGAGCCAACCCTGTGATTTTCAGCACCATAAATGGTGACCCACTTAGTATAGTTAGGAAATATCTTAGGGTTGTATATGGGTCTAGATATTATCATTATAGAAAACACAATAAGAGTATATTTTCAGTCCACCTATAGTTTGAGGTATAATTATGGTATCCCATTCTCTAGTTTCTACATTATTTGATATATTTCATTTCCAATCCTTTATATCTATGACTATCATAGTGATACTTTTGAACATGATTCAATACTTTTGTAGGGTAATGAAACTCAATACGCTGTTGGATATTCAATTAGAGAGTGTATTAAAATGTAAATATCCCATGTGAGGTAGGTTTTTATGATTTTTTATGAGAACTCATTTTCCTAAAGATAACCAGTTTTGAAATCATACATTGGATGGAATTGTTTGTTCCTTATCATTACAATGTTGGTTTTTATGACTGCAGGGTTTACATTACATCACCCGATGATGGTGGCTATATTCAAAATGTTGACTGGGGTGTCTATGGAGATGATATAGACTAGGGAATCATGGGTGGGGTGGAGTGATATATTAGATTGATATGTTTTAAATGAATGATTAGAATATAACTTGTGCATATTTCCCTTTTTATTTGATCAATTTAGGGATGTATCCTAGAGATCATTTATGATCTACCTCTTAAGATGTGTTAGATTTTACTATCGATATAGTTCTAGGATATGAACTAATATCCATTACTCTTTATAGGATTTATACTAGGGAATTATAAGAGATCAGGATTCGATGAGATTAATTGGAATCAATTGTTTTTATAATGTCCATTACATCACTATGTAGTCGACATGATATTTTCTCTAAGAAGGCAGATGTGACCCTTGGTCTGTGTGATGATCATCAGTTGAAACAAATTATGGTTAAGAACTAGTATCCATTTCCTTGTATATATGACCTCTTCAACCAACATTGAGAATTGAGGGTTTTCTTCTAGACTAATTTAATGTCTGGAATCCATCAGTTATGGGTAAAATAATCTGACATAAATCTTATATCATTTTGTTGTATACATGGTTTTTATATGTATTTGGTTATTGAATTATTGTTTATAAATGTTACAGTATTATTAATGACTTCGATGAATAGGTTATTCCACTCATATATAGATTCATTTGTGATAGTCTTCATGGAAGACCTCTTAGTGAAAAGACATACTTGAAAAAAACATGTCGAAAATCTTATTATCGTTTTAAGAACACTATGTTAGCTTTCTTTGTATACTAATCTTGAGAAGATCTACAACTAGAATGATAAAGTTCAATTTTGGGTCACATCTCAATGATAGGAGTATCATCTTACTAAAATAATGTGAGAGATAAAGTATGATGAGAGAGTCCCAAGAATGTTATTGATGTAGAGATTTCTTCGGGATAGATGGTTGTTACAAGAAATTCAATTATGATACCTCACAACTCGATGCACCTATTATGGACTTGAAAAATAAGGATGTGATATTATTTTGGATAAATTCATGAGGGGAATTATTTTAGAATTTCAAATGGATATTGAATTCAATTTATTTCTTGATTCTCCATATCCTATAAGAGGTTTTATGGTTTATTATTTTTCATAAATCATTGATATGTGAGCTATTACAATGCTAGAAAAGTTTTTCATATCATAAAAATATCATTAGTTGAGGTTTACTAGGTTAAATTAACCAAAAACATATCTCAAAATAGAAATTATTTTTCATTCGTTGAGTTATTGGAGGAGCTATTTTTTGGGAGAGCATTTTTTGTTATACAAGGACCATAAAATCCCCCAATTATACATTTTCATAGAATGACACTAATCTCAAAAAAAATATGGTTACAATACATATAATAATTTGACCGTGATCATCATTGGATACTCAGAAAAGGATGTGTATTGGCCGATAATTTGAGTAAGAAGACTTAAAAGAAGGCATATCATGAGGCAAGTAGTGAGTGGTAGTTAATGGCCCTCTTTTCTAAGATGCATCTAGAAGTACATGACCAAAATGGAACATCTATACAGGAAAAACTATTAGTGATCTATACACTTCAGTATTGGTGGAAGATGAGGTCTATATCTGATCTCAAGTGCGTAGTCCTATCAGAGAGAATCTAAACTGAGGATATTCTTCCTGATTGAAATATTAATGTGGATGAGATCATGCGCATTCAAGGGCATGTGTGGGTGAAAGTAGATATCCAAGTGGAATTTATGTAAGAGTCCCATTCCTCTTCATTGGAGGTAAATAAAGACCATATAATGATGTACTAAAGTATATGATTCCATTAATGGTGTTAGGGTATCAATTAAGAGATAGCTAGTTTCATTACATGGTTTTCCACTATTTAGTAGTTGAAGGTAGAACACAAATGGCCAGTTTGACTTCACCAGTCACTTCCAATTTTTGTGTGGAAATGGAATGATTTCACTATGGATTTTGTGAAATGATTACATAGGTCCCCTCAAGGATGTGATGTAATGTTTTTGATCATATATTGGTTGAATAATGTATCTAACTTCATATATATCCTACATACATTTAAAATGGATGAAATCAGGATGCTTTATGTTAATGTGGTTATATGCCCTTATGGGGTTCTATGCACTATCATATCAGAATGAGAGACTGTCTTTACATCATGGTTCTTGTAGGGGATGTAGAGGGAAATATGTTCATTGGTATTAATGTGTACATTCTATCTCTAAAAAATGGTCAGTCCAAGCATATGATTCAGGTTCTAGAGGACATGCCCCGGGCATGTGTCTATGATTTTTTGTGTTTATTGGAAAAACATAAACCTCTTTATGAGATTTGTTATAATAATTTTTTATATTACTATAGATATAGATCCTTATGATTCCCCATATGGAATGTTTTATCATTCATTTTTATGCTGGTTAGAGGCAGGAGAGGCAGCACTATGGGGACCTTGTCTCAGATAGGAGACATCAAATAACGAACATGTTATCAAGAAGTGTATGGATATAAGTAAATCTAGGAAACAGTATTATGTCTTTTGTCACCATTGACCACTAGAGTGTTATGTGGGGGTTGATTATGTGTAATTCATTCATCTATATTTAATTATTGATACATTTAGATACTGTGTTAGATTTCACCTCGTTATGTTAGGATTTTCATGATTTTGGAGAGATTCATGTCAGTATCCTATCAGTTGTAGTTACCATATAGGTATAGAGTCATTCATGAGGTCTTCCAAATATCATGGAATTTCTAATATTATTAATAATGATATCATATTAATCAAAATTATGAGGTTGAGTTAGAGTTACATGTTTACTTTGAGTATCATCCTATACATATTTTTGATCATATCATGATGGGTCTCTGAGGAAGTTCAGTTCCTCTAGTATGGGTGCTATTGAATAAGGTTGTTTTCAAGATGATATATGGGAGTGAGAGGCTGATGTATGTGCTCAGTGTCTAGAGTTATTATTATTTTAAATCCTACCACCATTGGAAGGGGAACATCATTATGATTTTTTTAAGGATATATTTTTGAAAACTAGTTTTTCTTATAGGGTGTGAATTCTTTAATGTTTACTTCGATTATTTTTTTCATGATTATAGATGTTCTGATGATTTTATTGAATGGTTTGGTAGATTATGGGGCTTCTTTTGAGCCCATGGATTTTTTAAGAATGTAAAGTAGAGGAATATGTGTGGCGCCTGATTTTTATTAACCATGTAGCTTAATATACAACCCTGTATGTGGAGGATCATTATTGGGTGTACCATGTGATGTATGATTAACAACCATGAGATGATCTTCAGATAAATTTAATAGGATATACACATGGGTTGGGAATTTTATTTCAAACCATGAACCAGGATAATGCAATTAGACCCAGATAGTCAGTGTGCCCACACAGTTAAGCGCACAGTTTTTCAAACCCTGTGACTAACCTTCTGAAAATGGGATGTGACTTTAAAAGATGTGGTTCTATGTTATTTCATTGTTTGGAAACCATTATTCACCTATAAGAAGTGTTAAATTACCAAATTTCCCATTGGTCATTTTACATTTTATCCACTCTTTTTCTTCTACCATGCATAGTTACTCCATCACTCTTGTTGGATCCTTCTCCTACCATCCTAATAATTTGGATAACTTCTTCACTTGGGATTGGATTCAAACCCCATTCATTGCATTAGATCCCCCTCAGTAGGTGATTCAACCCACCTTCTTCCTTTCTTCTATTATATCACTATATGGAATGATATTTTCATGCAAGTTAATATTTCTAATATTTAGGTTATTTTTATATATCATTGATTTGTTCCATTTTATACTTCATTAGAGTCCAATATCATATGAGGAATAGACTCCCATCTATGTTAAGTGGTCTATACATTCTTCTATTAATGATCTTCTGTTTTTATAACATTCATTTCTCAATGTCGAATGCCGAATATTCTAAAAATTTCTCCTAATTTAATAAATCTCAAACTTAAATGTTTACAATCTGATAAATACATGTAAGGACACAAATATTCTTGGTTAACGGCTTCCAAACTCATCCTAAATATTAATTATGTCTGATTCTTGAAATCTTACATGTTAAATCCATCTCATTCGGTGTATCAGTATTTCCACATATGATTGGAAGCCAAATATGAATTAATTTATCTTTTAAATTTTCAATAGCATGTTTAGAACCTTTTCATTTATAAATGAAATGGATATAAAATTATTAAACTGTTAATTGTCAAACAAAAGGATAAATTCTCAATCTTGTGTATCATAGTGAGATTATTTATAATTGAGCCAAGGACGTTAACATGGCCTTCCGTGTATCAATTATAAGTGAACTCAATTATGAATTAAATGTAGTAAATGAAATTTATTAAAAGCATGGATACTTATATGGTTCTTAAATCCATTATATAAATAGTTTCATGGAATTGATTTAGAGAATGTACACTAACATTATTATTCATTCCCATAAATAAATAATTAGATGCAATTGATTAGAGTAATGGACACTAACATAGCCCTTATTTTTATATCTAGTGTGTGAATTAAATTCTGATGTGATCACTATAAAATCTATAGGTTAATTGTATAGACACTAGAATGTCTTCTTGAACCATATACAAATTCTATTGATTGTGGATAACCTAGTATGGGACCAATGAGGTTTATTATGGTATGGAACATATGACCCATTATATTATATATTTGTTTCTATTGATTTACATTGGATCTAGATATATAGACCACCTCATACATGCTACTGGGGCACCACCCAAGTCTTTACCGAATTTTATATGGATGTGCTATGTGGACTCAATGAGGATACCCCATCCCTGGGCCCTAAGATCATGTCCCATGTAAGAATATATTATACGACGTTAAATTGGATGAGTTCCTTGGATATGAGGTGGACTCCGTGGTCAATGACCCTATGTCCAAGCCCATGAAGGTCTGAAACATGATTATTTGTTAATGTTTTAGTTTCATGACACAATTTATGATAGAATAAGATATAGTTGAGGATTAAAACATTATATAGTTAACATTAATTCATTGACTTCTCAGTAACAACATGTATTATTGATTATACTGTATTACATTCTCATTTTATATTCTTATTCATGTATCATGCACATTGATTCAACAAATGTGAATAGGATGGATTTATTATAGAAACAATTGGAGGTAAATTACTAAGAATATCTCACACCATGTTCAGGTCATTGATGGGTACTCATACTGAATTCATTAATATAGGAAAGGATAATCGAATTTTCTATTCTATGGATACATGATAGTTTTTTCTAGGATATAGAATGGGAGTAGATGGAAGAGCCTATTTATGTGGTGCTAGTGTGTGTATCTTGTTTAATTTTATTCATTTTTTTATAGAATGTTATATATTCTTGCAACTCTTCATCCCATGTATTCCCATTTCATGTATAGAATGACATTATAATCATTCCCTATATGATATTTGGTATGTAATTTACTAATTATTACATGTTTGTATGATTTACCATTCCATTGTTGGTTATTTATTATGAATCATCTAGTATTCAGTTTATTATTACGAAATTTTTTACACTCATGTCATAAGGGTATACTCTCCCCACCATTCCACATTGTACCATCACTACTATTTGGTAGCCTTTAGCAAATGTGGAGGTGCACTTTTGGCCTCGTAACCCACGGTTTTGTTACTATTATTTTGTGATCTGGGTTGGGGCATTATAATTCATCTCTTCAATATTTTAAATGATGTTTCATCTATTGATATTCTCTTTACCAATCATTCATTTTACTTTTCTGAGGTGAATTATTAGATAGAGGATAATCTAGATCTTAGTTCTTCACCTTTTCAACCACAATAACTTCAACAGATTTTTACAAATTAGAAGAAGATGGTAATGATGAATTCTCAACAAATTTTTCTTCCTAAGAGTCATAAATCAATCTCATCGTTTATTTTATCTTAGTATTAATATTTTTTTCCATTGATATTTCAAGATAATACTTTTTTCATTTTATAAACTTAAAATAGCTTCAAAATAACCCTATTTAAAAATTGCAAATACAATAGGATCAGTAGCATTAATATTCCTTTCTAGATAGCTACAGAATAAAAACATGTGAGTTTTTCATGATTGAAATTTTGTAAATTCACAAGAAACTCCGGTAAATAGAGATCATATATTTTAATATACTTTAATATTTTTCTCTAGATAAAGGAATAAATCACACACTTAAACATGATTTAATATTTTGGTGGTTGTTGTGTGATATTATATTCTTTGTCCTTTAAAATAAATAAATTATTCTCATTATTAGTTTTTTTAATGAATCTATGAGATTCTAGATGTTTGTGAGGTAAAATATTATTTATCCTTATAGTGATACTAAATGTAATTCAAAAAATATATCATGTTTTAGAGTAAACATATGGTCATATAAAAAAATTTCCTTTTAACACAATCAGTACTAAAAAATATTGTGGTTATATAAAACTCTCTAATTAGCATGATATAAAAAATTTAAATTATTTAGTTGGAAGAACCAATGAATTCAATTTATGATATCCAATTTCATCTTTCATCATGAAATCATACATTTCAAAATTTTATGGACCAATCATCATTTCTATAAAAATATCTCTTATTATAAGAACGTTGGAAGATTCTATAGCACAATCAGAATATGAATAGTGATTTTGGAAATTTGAAATAGGTTATATAAAACTCCATAATGAATGTGTCTATGTAAACTCATTCCCAAACCTTGATATATATTTCTGATAAATAAAAAACCAGTGGATATTATTGATCCAATTTTAAGGGTTACTTCAGAAAAAAAAATCTCATGTGAATTGTTTGTTAAAAATTATTTATTTATTCCGTATTGTTGATTTATCTTTTTTAAAAATGAAATTTTATTTTTTTTCATTAACTAATAAGCATAGAAAATTCAAACTCATGAAAAAAATTCAAAATATAGTGAGTTTTAGGAATAATAGATACATTTATCTAGAAGAAATCTTCCATTAAAGTGCATTGATCTTCCTCTATCAAATATAGTTTTAGATAAATTATAATTAATAAATTATAAATTTCCCCGAACTATAAAGTGATTTTTTAGAAGATAAAAGAACTATTATTTAGAAGTAATTAGTGTTATACATAAATCTAGTACATAAAACTAATATTGAAACTTACTAAAACATGAAGCATATTAAAAATGAAACTCTGATAAACAAAAAAATAAATACCAAGCATTGAATATAGTTAGTTAGGAAATGGTGTATAATAACCTCATATCATCAGTATTCTTTCCATAGTAGATAGACCTTTTTAGGTACATTGTTACTGTAAAATATTATTTTTTCCACTCATATATTCTTTAACTTATGGTGTTAATAAGTAGTAATTTTTTTGAAAAATTCTCAAGAACATCAAAATAATTATATTTGATCAATGGATTTTTTTACATCCAATTTCTTCCTCTTATAAATTTTCTATAATTGAACATTAATTATAATAAAATTGGTTTTTTTAGACTAAACCAAAAATGGATTTACAATATAGACTAGTCGATGTTATATTAGGTCTCAATTATCTAAAAATTATATCAAATTATTTTCATGCAAATGTAAACATAGTTAATAACTTATTTAGACATTAAATTTATAAATTTAGATTTAAAATATTGATATCATGATAATTATATTGTAAATTTATTTATTTTTTCATAGAAAATTTCCTCTTCCTATCAACTAACATAATATTTCTTTCTGTAATATTAACATTTAATTTTACCTTTCATCTCAGAAGTAATATTTTAAATCTTTTCCTTTAACATATCCAACATAGATACATGATTTATATTCAAATTATTAAATTTTTATAATTCAAATGATAATTTATTAAACTCTTTATATTTTCCAACTATATTATATTTATGGTTATTGTACTCTTTAGTTAGCTTAGAAAAATGTTTCTAAACTGTTCCACATTCTTCCTTTAGTCTCTTATCACGCTTCTCAATACTGTAAAAAACATTTCATGTATTCAATATTATGAGAATTAAAATCTTCTTTAATATCAATTTCTACTATTTCATCAAAAAAATGAAGATCAAAATTTAATCTTATAAGTGCTTAATGAGTCATTTGTCCCCTAAAATACATATCAAAATTTTCAATTTCAGCATAAAAACAATAATTATTCAACCTGTTTCACTCTCTTTTAAGGAATTATAATAAGAAATATCTCCATTAATAATACCCCATGAAACCATATATTTTATTCTCTTTTTTCATTTCTTATTTATTTATTTATTTCAATATTTTTTCTTTCCATTTTAATTCAAGATAATATGGTCAAATATGACCTAGTTTTCTTATGAAATAGGATTTTTTAATCCTTTGTATCATATATATTATTTTTTTCCTTCTTGTAATCCATTCCAAAAATATTATTACACATGTAATTATTAATTATTCTATAAAATTCATGAATTTCACCATCACATTCATCAGTAAAACTATTAACACGAGGTGTACTTTCAATGTCATTAAACCCATTATAAATTGATGTTCTAGGGGATATAATAGCAAACACATTATTCATCCTTTTTTATATATCTCACATTAATCTATTCTCATATTGTATTAGAGTTATAATTAATCCACCATGAATTATTTTAGTGATATGATTTATCTCATATATATGTATCCCTTTAGATTCTCATTCTTTGGGAAAAATATTTATAACATTCTCATCAAATAGATAATTCAAAAATTACATTTCTTTAAGGTATTATTGACTTTTCACAATTTTCATAAATATCTAAAGCATCTGAGAAACTGTTTCCCCATGAAGAAAATAAAAGCAATTACAACCATCCCTTATTGTAGATCACATGATCTTAAGAACATTAGAAGATCCATAGTGAGTAACTTTTAGCTTCATTTCATTGTTCAAATAATTTGACAATAAGATACATAACTCTAAATATTTATTTGGATAAAACATGAATAATTATTTCTAACTCAAAAACTCACTAAAAATTATCTATTTATTCTATTGATAAATTTGAAACTTCTTTATCCAAAATTTTATAGCTTCCAGTGGGCAAAAGAAAATTATTGATACAAGAATTACAAACGTATTTTTTTATATGTTCTCACCAATAGTCTAAATCATTTCCATTAAAAATTTGTGCTCTTTTTATATTATCATTTTTCAAACATCAAATTTTCATAATACCTGACATCATATAAATAAAGAAGACAATTTTTCTACAACAAGATTGGGTAATGAAACTGAGAAACTAAAAATCCAGTAAATTGATCGAAAAACTAAATTTTTCGCAGTCTCAGTCTCTAACCATAGAGTACATTTTTGTATACCAGTGGTGGTATATGTTATAGATTTAATTTAAAAAATAGTGGTGAATTTTAGTTTAAAACAAATAAAATGTTTTATCCTCCCCAAGTAATAATAACTATCAAAATCAAATTATTTAATATACCAAAAATACAGTCAACGAAAAATTGAATTTAGAATAGTAGTAATAGTGAAATTAATATTTCACAACAATTAATAAAGGTATTAAACTCAATTGAAAAATAAAATAAAATAATTTCATCAATTCTTAGTTTAATAATTAGCATAGTGAAATAAAAATCATGGAGTAAAGATTTACCAATCGAGTACCTCTTAATGGATATAATTAAAACAACACATTAACCCAAAGCACAAATATAATTTACAGAAAAAATTCAAGGTATCCATATGTATAAACCTATAAAAATTTATGTCCTCCCAAACATGGAAATCCATTGAATTTAAACCAATCAATCATCCTTTTCATTTGTAAACTTAAAGATCTACATTATCATCATGATTAAGGCACTTAATCCACGTGATAAAAAATGCATCGCTTCAACACATAATAAAATAGACTCTAACTTACACACATATAATACCTCAATAATTATTATTGTAATCTAAATAATTAATAAATGAAACACAATATCATTTATAATTACACCTAAAAATAGAATCACACTTTAAAAATCATAAGAAATTACACAATGATCAAAAGATCTCAATGAAACAGATCGTTTTATAGTTTCAAGAAATAAATCAAATATATTTTGGAAATAAATTTCTCATAAGAAGTAATTACAATACATGATATGAATATTTTTTTAAGAATCATTTTAGTGTTCAGATTCCATAAATTGTTTTAGTTGTAAATTAATTGTTATTGGTTTAATGATATTCTTCTAAAGAACTCATCATCTTTTCATATCTACTGATGAAGTTATCAAAACCTGATCTAGAACATGACCATTACATTAAATCATTCAGAATATTTCATTTTTATAAAACATAAATCCATATATATTTTTAAATTCCTAAAATCATCAAATATTAATAAATACCCAAACCGTCGATATTTCATAAATCCTCATATTATTGTAATTTTATTTAATATATTTTCATTACACATTAAAAACAATATAGATAAAATTCTTGTAAAATAATATACATAATGAAGTTTTTATATGATTTTATAAAGGAAAAGTGAGTCTTTAATTCAAGATAACTATGGGGGACACCACACAGATCATCCACACGGTTCTCTCTAACTACGTGACAACTACGTATATAGAATCCCCATATATGGGTAAACCACGTAGTTTATATTGAAATCTAAATGTGTTTTCAAACATTTCTCTAATCATCTGAGGGGTGATAAAACAAAAAGAAAACGTTATATAGCTCAGCTTCAAAATATACCAAAATATTTACCAAATTGAATATATAGAAAACCATAAAGAGTTTAAAGAAATACTCCAAACATTAACAGCTCCCACAAAATCATCAATCATGATTAAAATATAGAAAATTGAAAATTTTGGGTAATAATTGTCACCATCAATACACTTTTTCTCTGAGAAAGTAATTAAATAATTTGGAAAATGACATCATTTTTCTCATATTAAATAAAATAATATATTGAATAAGAAAGATAAGGAAAAATGGAAGATATATTTATCAAACCATCAAGGTCTAAGGGAAACACTGACCAAGAAGAAAATATAAATCAATTAATGATACCAAAAAATTTTATCCCAGTGAAGAATTGTCACACCAATACAAAAAAATGAATTTAAATGCAAGAAAATGTAACCGTTCTTGAAGGGAATTGTCGTGGGTTCTCTAAAAAATGTGTAAATTTGAAGTACTCAGGTGCAACGGAGTGGATGAAGAAAACAATTCATTAAGGATATAATATTTAAAAAAATATATTGAAGTTATTTTCTAGAAAAAATAAAATAAAAAAGCAATTTAAAGGATGGGGTTTTTTAATATTTATAAAATAGAAAGAAGTATGCTGGAAGATTATTGATTTTTTTTGGGTGATTAAGACAACATAATGAGGAGATGTTTCTTATAGAAAATAATTATAAAAGGAGTATTTGACATAAACATACCTCTTCCCTCAAATATTAATCATTTTAATATCAATTTAAGTCCATTTAATTATGATACCCTAATTTTTTAACCCTTAAACCCTATGAAGATTCACATAATAAGAAATATGAAATGAATTATATGTGAGGCTAGCATCAAAACCAGTAATTATAGTAACCTACATTGATTTTAGTTTGAAGAATAAATCATAATTTGTGGTGAATTAGGCCTCACATCCATTTTAAAAGTGATTATTAATTGTGTATATGTAATATATTTGAAATATAAAAATTAAACATTTATTTTTTTGTTTCATTGATTTAGATTGTCCTCTCAGAATTCACACAATTATGAAAATCTTGAGTTTGGTGTTAATTGTTCAATTATGTGAACATTTTAATTTTAGTTAAATAATAAATTCATATATAATATTTTTATAGTTATATTATCTCGCTGATTCAAAAAAACTAAGTGAATAAGGTTAGAGTAAGATCATTAACTAATACAATCCACTCATCCATAGGTGGTGTAGTCATCTGTTGTAACCATAAAAATGTATTTCTTTTAAAAGTGTTTTTAAGGGGTGTAACCCAATCAAATTTATACAATTTATTTCCATCCAAAATTTACTATTAAATAAGAAATAAAATTTAATAAAATATAATAAATATAATAGAAACTAAAATGTTTATTATGAAATCACAAATATTAAAATTTAACGAATAAGAATAAGGATTTGATGATGGGATTTTCATTTAAAGAGAAATACCTAATAAAATGCAAAGATAAATATAGGGAAACCACTTCCCCTCCACCCTAAATATTCTAATTCACATACAAACCCTTATAAGGATGATAATACACATCTATTGATGGTAGGGGAATCTAGGGATCCAAAAAATTATAAGTGGGAATGAGAAATTTTTACAAATATTTTAATTCAACATGAACCTTTTTTTACCACTAAAACACATGAACCAAATTTTATTCCTGAAGTATTCTTTTTTTTTAATTCATTCCTCCATCTTCTTTCCAAAATTTATCCCAATATAATCCCATATGAAGAATATTTGTCCCAAATAGTGAAGTTTTTTCTAATATAGAGAGTTTCATCCAACATCGAATTCATGGACCATTAACATCAATAAAATGCGCAATTGATCTTCAATGATCTAAATACAAGTTCTATCACATTAGGTTAATAATTATGTCACATTATTTCATGTTCAAATAATCCACTGAAAAAAAATTATTAAATATATGTAGTGTAATTTAAAGGTTCCAAACTAGATGTTTCATCAAATATGAAAATGAAATATCTAATCCCAAATATTCTATATAAAATTATATTAATCATAATGGGAAGAAATTATTCCATTTATTATCAAAAAATATTAAATAATTTTTTTTATCCACACGATGACACATACCATTTTTACTAGTCGTAAAACTCACATGTCTTGTATTCCAAATAATTATGAAAAGATTAGAATGTTCATATTTCCAAATCCAAAGTGGAAATATTGGAAATATAAGAATCTTATTAAAATAAAATATAAATAATTTTAATTTCATAGTCTCATAAATTGTGTGAAAACAAAATCCATGTATATTAATTAATATAATAATAGATAAAAATATATGGGTCTACTATGATGTTAATTCCCCATGTGTGTGTGACAAACATTTCATTATCATATATCGGACCTCTATTCAGTATATTCAGGATATGTAAAAAATTTATTATTACTTGGATTAATTCCACTAAACTATTTATATATTGTTTTCCAATAAAATTTCAAGATCCACTCAGTTAAGCATTCTTGAAATTTGATCCTAAATATCTCAAACTAGATATCTTCATATGTTGTACATTTTTTCACTCCCCTCTTTATTACGATAATATTTTTCATTTGATTTTTCAATTTTCTTTTTTTTGTACAACTATAAAATATTTTGAACACACACAGATGTCAATTTAGTACAGTGTTGAAAATTATAAGAAGGCTAATGAACATAGGGATCAACCATTGATATATGATGAAATTGTTATTTTTTACCTTTCATTTCTATAAATTCAATTTAGTATAAAATACTTACCAATCTATGTTATCATGAAATGTTAGGTGGTGAAGTCCAAAAAAAATTACTAAGAACAACTATCATAGTTAATGGTTTCCAAATCGTAATGGTGTTAAAATGAATCAACAAATAATATCACTGATGACACCTATTTTTATAAAAATCATTCATTGATGATGAAATATTTTTCATTATTTTCATGATACTAATTAATATTGAAAATAAATAATTTTACATATGGTCCAAATGTATGTGAACATGTTTAATGGGTTTTTATTGTTTCTATTCTAATTTTTTTAAAAAATATCAAAAGAAAAATCCCTCACCAAACAAAAAAATAAAAAACCAAAATAGTTATTGTAAATTTATTTACCCTAAACCATGATTAAAATAATTTATTTTCCTCAGTGGGAACCAATTTTATTATAAATTCGAATGAAATTTTTAATTTTAAATATGAAAAATAATATAAAGTTGCGAGGGTTTTGGGAATATCGATATTCTCATGTGAGGATGGGAACTAATGGTTTGATGAAATCAATTGCATGGGTGGGAAGTCCCTCAAATAAGTTATTCAAATGATCCTTACTGACTATAAATATTCTTCTTACTTATTCTTGTGTAATATCCACTTCACCATAAGGAAAAAAATATAATATAATATAAGGACCTATCCATTTGGAATGAAAATTAACAAGCATCGGCTTTAGTAATGAATTTTAGAGAGGTAATATATATGCTACATAAAACTACATTTTTTATCATTCTCTCATGATACCCTTTTAATAATTCCTTATAGAGACATGATTTATCATGAAATGATCATTTATTCACCCTAAGCTATTGAATTTGTAGTTTCATTTGGTCTCCAACTTGGGAAAAATCCATGTTTCATTTCTTTATAGCCCAATATACCCAATGTTCAACCACCACTAGAAGATGAAATAAATAACCAAAAACAATATAGATGGGGTACATACCAATGGGGGTTATAAATTATTTCTTATAATCCCAATGTTTATCAACTTAGTACTTGACTGAATCATTCCGATTCAACAACACCATTTTATCAAAAATTTGTTTTGAGTCCTGATTTAAAAACATATCCAATGCATTTTTGGGGGTGGTATGGAGTATAAGTTTTATGGTAAACCCCAGAAATCTAAATGAGGGAAGAAAAATTCAGAATTCATAATTTTTTTACTATTTTCTTTAATGATATCCTTCAGAACTCTAATACTAAAAATAATAATTGATCCTAGATAAAATCCACTACATCATGAAAATCATCAGTCCTAGTGGTATTAGATTCAATCCATTCCAAAAGTAATAAATATCAGCTAGAATGTACAAGAAGAAAAATGATCTAACAAAAACCCTTAAAATCAATTTCCATTAATTCAAATATCTCACATTATAATATTTGTTATAGTGGAATCTCGTGTCTCCTAGAAATGATTCCAGTCTTTTTCAAATGAGAGTATTTCTTATAAAACACAAGGGAACCATGAAACAATGTAAGAAAATATAATATTGGGCCTCTTACCTTCCATGACATCCTTTGGGATCCAAAATGTCCAAAATGAGCAACTTTATGATGAAAATGAAAATAAGGCTCAAAGTCATGATTGGAAACACATCCTCTAATGATTTGGTCACAAATAATGTGACAAAGGTAATCATCATCCCACAAATAAAAATAGACTCACTGTTAAATTTTTCAATATCGTGTTTGTTTATTTTTATAGTAATTTCAATGGAAACCAAGTAATTTCCTAAATATTTTTACCAAGAAAGCATACCAGAAATAACTTAGATATTCTCAATGGAAAATTTTCATTGATGTTGTACATGGATTGCGATGTCATGCTCCATCATGTGAGTTATCCAACTCACATAGTCTGCCACCATGTTCTCTAAACCATTCTTATACCTTTTCTCAATGTCAAACTTATGAGTAAAGAGCATCCAATTAATAATCCGTGGATCCACATATCTTTCCTTTAAGAGGTACCTCAAGGATACATGATTAGAGTAAAAAAACCACTTTAGATCCCAATAAATTTGAGTAGAATCTGTCTAAATAAAACATTATACTAAGAAACTCTTTTCCCACATTGGTGTAATTTAATTAGTCTGTATCCAAAGTCCATGAAGAATAAGCAATCACATGTTACCTACCTTCCACCATTTAATATAATACATCACCAATTGATATGTTTGAATCATCACACAATATCTCAAATGGGAGGTCCCTCCATAGGAATAATATATTTGGGGTTGTGGTGAGACTCTTATATGGACCCTAAATAATACCCTACAAGACTCATCCAACAAAAGTAAATATATTTCTTAAGAAATTATGATAAGGGTATATCTATCTTACTAAAATCCCAGTTGAAGTGTCAATAAATATGGTCATCTCCATGGATTGATCAAACATCACACACACATGTAGGATATGGAAAGGATAAATTAATATCAACCATATTTCTATGAATTTCAATCCCATGTTTGGAAACTTCATGGCCTGATAAAATTATATTCTATACCATAAAATGAAATTTTTCAATGTTTAAAACTAAATTTTTTCAATTCAGCGATGAAACACATTACCTAAACATAAGAAACACACACTAAATAAGGAATCATAATTAGTAAATCATACATAAATACCTCCATGAAGGTGTCAAGTAATTCAAAAAAGGTACTTACCAATAATCTATAAATGGTACTTATGAAATTATAAATTCCAAATTCTATCCTATGATAGGAAAATGTTTTGAACATGTAGGTTAACATTTTCTTCTTTTGGTCCTCCTCTATAATGGGAGCGCAAAATAGAAAGAGAAACCATCCAAGAAGAAAGATTTTATCATAACATCCAATATATAAATCAGTCATTCAATGAATTTATTTGTAATTTTTCTTTAGTAGTGGATTAGTATAGTTTCCTAATATATATTCACACTCTCTAACTATTATGTACTCTCATGGGAAATAACTAATCATTTTCATTCTTTATAATAGCTAACCTGGTATTCTAAAGTACAAACTATATAGGGATAACCCACTTAGATATATAAATGAGGTAAATTATATAAACCGTAAGAACATTTTCCACCTACTTTTTCATAACTTCTAATAGTCTCGGGTTATGTCTTGTTTGTGGTTTTCTAACCGGTTTAGCCCCATCAACCAAAATAATCATATTAATACCATCTAAAGGGATAATACATGTTATTCCTTCTAAGGTTCATCCAATTTCCAAAATATTTTCCCCTAATATATTCAAAAGTATTTTTTACTATTCATATAGGATATCATTATTAATTATCAATATAATTTTTTCATCATTCAATGGGTATAAATATTTTATGTTTAGTGTCAATGTTTTCAGTTTTATTTTGGGTGGGTTCCGTATTGATGGGAATGAAATGTGAAATAACATATATGCACAATTAATATTGGGGTCTAAATATTCATCATAGAAATTAGTGAATAATGAATCACATCTATCTAAAAATTCAACATCCATATCATAATCAAAGATTAAAATCCCAAGACACAGAATAATATTCCACATCAAACATAAAAATGATCATGGTTTGATAATGAGGAATAGGTTTTATAGAAATTTTTCAAATAATAAATCAAAAAATACTCATTATATCTCTATTAATTTAATAATTCTAGGTACAAATAGCACCGCATACAACCTAGTTCCTACAAGCAAGAAGATCTACTTAGGTACCCCAGTGCAATGGTGGCCCGAGTATGGTGTGAGATAATAATCTTAGTAGGTCGGTACCACTGGGGTCTAACCCAATCCAGACAGTGTGTATTTAATTAAACAGTATGCAGGTATAGTAGAAAATAAGTAAGCAGAAAAACATAAAATAACAACACCCATCCAGGTCCCCAAAGGGAACCTGACGGCTCTACTAGCTTCGGCTCGTTGCCGGGATATCAGTCTGATCATGCCACTACAATTACATTTATAAATATTTATATAAGATGGAGTGGGGTAAGCATGCCTCCCACCCATTAGCTGAACATGGAGGGCATGAGGTAAGAATGCCTCTCATCCCTAGTATATAATGGCAAGGTGGTAATAATGTCTCTCATTCCCAAGAGATACTGGCAGTGGTAAGAATGCCTCCCTTCCATCACGTTCATTCAAATCGGCAACAGGAATAAATGCCTCTCATCTGTCACATTCATAACACTAGCATGGGGTATAATTTATTCCCATCAAAACACTTATAGAGTATAGTGGGCATGAGGTAAGAATGCCTCTAGTCCCTGTAAGTCAACTGGAAAGGTGTAAGAATGCCTCCCTTCCAGACATTTACTGTCACACTGGCATGGGGTATAAATGCCTCCAATACAAGTACATATCTCTTTCACTAGGTGGCCTCAGCATGTTCTCACCTTTATTATCATTCTTTATGTGGCATCAGCATGTGCACACTCACAATACAAACATGTATATAGTATACTTCTCATGGAATTGCCTCATAAGAATTCAAAGAATCATATAACATTCACATCAATCATATATCCCACATCCACGTAAAGGGTTACAATCACGTTCATAAAAATATACTTAAGGAAAACCATCTCAAGTATCATTACCACATCATTTATTGTATTCATTACATTGTATACTTATGTAAACTCCTCTTAAGTATCCAAAACAAGACATTAACATAAACACCATAATTATATCATTTCAAGACATATAGGGATTTTCAAATCATAGATAGGAGCTATGGACTACCCGTCCTATGTAAGTCCCATTCACTTCTAGTATAACCATTTCATCTGAAAGGATATGTTTATCATTCATTAATCCTTTGATACCTTCTAAAGGAAACATGCCATAAAGTTTTAAGTCATACCACTATGGTCTTCATCATACTCAATTTGCCTAAACATGGAAAATTGACCCAAACACAAGTATCACATTCATTTCATTCTCTTTTTCTCAACAAGAAAGATCACATACAATGCATTCAAGAGGCCCCACAACAATACAGTAGGAAAGCATAAAAAATCTATCACTACTTTTTATCTTGAAGACATTGCACCTCTGATTGAGGGGTTTTATTATCAAATCGTTGGTTTAGTGATTAAGAAACCATTTTATCTCATTCTTACAATTCACACACATTGTATAGAATCATTCAATCGCAACCAACTTGCAAAATTAAAATACTAAGGCAGTGTAGGAATCCACTCACTGATACTTCACTTTAAATTATAGTCAAGGAGAGGGACCCTACCTCAAGTTGGATCCATCCGTCCACTCCGGCTCTTGGTGCTTTCTAACTAAGATCTGCCTAAGCTCTGGCAACCCGAAACCATTCCCAAAGCCTAACGCACAAGGAAAAACATAACAGGAACTCTTTAAAAACCTAAGACATCAATTTATAGGATGCAAAAACATTAAACGGGCAAACCCCTTACCTCGGAAACAACCCGGTGGACATCGAATCTCACCCAGAGGAGTCCCAATGGACCCTTCGCATCAACCTAGAACAAGGGAAACAAGGAATAGCATGAAATCAAAATCCCACCCTAACACTAGGGTTCGGCCGAATGAAAAATAGGGCAAAGAGGAGCCCTAAAATCGGCCAAGAAGGAGAGGTAAGGAGAGGAGAAGTCTTACTGGGATGATTCGGAGAAGAAACCCCAAGAAACGGTGGAGGAAACTCGATCGAGAGGAGGTCGTTGGAAGGGTGGTCACGCGACGAAGGGGGAGAACCCTGGGTGCTGGGTCGCACAGCTCGGACGAGTGAGGGTGAGTGTGTGTAGACTTAGGCTTTTATTTTATTTAATTTTATTTTATTTTAATTTTAATTAAAACCCTAAAACACACCCGAGTGCATGGTTTGACCCACACGGTTTTCCAAACTGTGCGCAAACCGTGTAGAGTATTCTGCCTCCAAGAGATCTCTCACACGGTCTAGGCACATGGTTGGGGGAAACTGTGCACTGCCCATACGCATGCCACTGCCTCCTCTAATAAGGCCGCATAGTTTGGGTCGTACGGTTTTCCAAACCGTGCACCAACCGTGCGCCCTCTGCAGCACTTTAAAAATAAGGGTTCGGCTCTTCCAAAACCCCTTTGACCACCCGAGAAACTTAACCGGCATTCTCCCATTCCCAAAAAATATTAACAAGGAGGGTCCAAACCTTCAAAATCTCATTCTGAAGCCCGATCATACATTCGACTGGTTCAGCAAAAGAAAAAGATCAATTTCCCCCACTTTTTAACCGGATTCAAAACACGGGTCATTACAACCTTCCCACCTTAGAACTTCTCATCCCCGAGAAGCCATTGAGAAAAATGCACACTCCTCTCGACCTAAATGGGTCATGAAGCTTCATTCAAACGATTGTGTTACATTTCCAAACATCCCATGCACCATCGAACATCCACTTAAGCACATGGCACTTAAGTCGTCAAAACCCGATCCAACGCTCGTTTTCCCACCGAACCAACATGAAAGCTCTTACCTGATCCCATTCCACAAGATACATGATAACATAATCATCTCGTCAAGAAACCAAACAAAGGTACTTCTCACTATATATTTTTCACATTAAACGGCCCAGACTCAAACCACAGCTCCACCACCTTTTGAACTGTCTTTCAAAAGCACCCTCTAAGCGTTCCAACGACGCACCTTGCGTGATTTTGAAATGATCAAATGGTTGATTTCCCCATCATCCCCAAGCCCATGAGAAAAGAGCCAAGCAACTCTAGATGACATTTCAAGAAGATTCCTGACTTAGGCGGTCAGTGCTTCACAAGCTGAACAACGATGCCTTCTCCCAAGGCATCCCGCACTTACCACGAGAATGTTCACTGAAGCTCATTCTCGACTCCCGGTGACGTCTCTAAGATCAAACCACGAGAGGAAGCACACATCCTGCATGAAACACCAAAGGAGAACAACCCAACAAGCTCACCAACCTTCAAAAATTAGAGCGGATAAGACTGACACTCTCTTAGTACATCCAGGATGAAAGCAAGATAGGGGACAAGCTCGTCGCATAGCAGAGTACACTAAGAGGATTGAAAACGAATTCCAGTTATTTATACCCAAAACTAGAAAGGAGATCAGTCGAACCACCCATGGTCGACTCTAAAGTAGAGACTCAGCTTCACCAGACAATGCATCAGGATTTAAACCAACCACGATGCATCTTCCCACACGAGGCATTCGTCGATCAACCTTACCACCAAAACCCAAAAGCATCCGAGAAATACCTGACCATTTTCCAAGATGGTCCTTCTTGGCGTGTTCCTTCTACCCGGGAGGACACGCATTACTCAACTGTAATAATGATTCCCACCTTAAAAGTGTCAACGTCATCAAAAAGGGAAAGACAATCTTCTCACAAGAAGACTTGTTTATAATTTACTGAACAGACGTGTGTCGCTCCTACGAGCCACGATCACCACATCAGAAGTACATGGAATCCAAAGCAACAAGACCGGCGTGTCAACCACCCAAGTCTTCTGAAAATCATCCCGAGCATTGGGACAACCTGATTGTCAAACGCTCAGGTCACTCTACCACGGAGATTACCAGAGACCGTACACAACAGCGCAAGAGATATAGCTAAATGTCGTATTACCCCATTAAACCATTCTCTTGGACAATGACATGTCAAGTAATCCATTACTATGCAAAAAGAAAGGGTCAACGACCAACAAGTCTACCAGCCATGCCCGAGGCATGTTTAACCAACTGATACTGAGAATTACCCAATCCTCAATCCCTTATCAAGGTCAAAAGAATCATGACCACCCATCCGAACAAGGGTGTCATTAGAACTGGAAGTCCTACATGGGAAAACAGTACCCAAACAGTACCAAACATCAGAAAGGTCACCAAAAAAGCCAAAAACATAAGCTCTAAGGGCGCTACCAACCACAGGCTAGCCCCTCACGAAAAAAAGCATCGACCCAAGCCCTTGATCACGCCCAATGAAAGTCATCAGGCTCAAAGCCTAACATTTATCGTCATTGCGAAAAGAAAACAGCCTACGGAAAACGCGTAAGGTTCTATTCCAAGACACTCACAAGAAAGACATAACCTACCCACACACGGGGTCTCAACAGAGGACACCACTACAAGTTCCTTTTTCCAATCCCTTTATATTTATTCACATTTATCATTTAATCAATTTAAAAGATTAAATTCAACACATCAAGTACCCTTTTCTAGACAAAAATTCACTAGGCACTTGTTTATTTTATCAAACTGCTCAAAGCAAAGCATGTAAGTTTTAACAAACTTCCTTTTAACCACGAAACATTTATCAGACCTCTCGTCTCTTATCAGGAAATTTATCATGGTAAATCCCTTTCAAACAATTCAGGTGACCTACGAGGGTCCCAAAAATCCAAAACATATCCGGTCAAAACCAGACAACATTTACACAAACAAGAAATTCACAAGACATTCTTCCATTTTACTCATTATGGGTTGCCCGCTCCCAACTCATGAAGCGCCCATACACTCCATGGGTTGAAATTTGACCCCCATTAAACGAAACAAAGTACATTCCAGAAATAAACACGCTCAAAGAAATCATCCAGTCATACGAGTGGCCACCTACCAATCTGTAAAGCGCCCATACACTTTACAGTTTGGAATTTGGCTCCCCTTAATCGAAACCAATCCCATTTTACAATTAAAACATTAGCAGCCCTTTTTTGGAAATCCAATTACACATGTTACGCTTTCCCAGTTATAAGTCACTCATACACCTTACAACTAAAAATTGGCTCCTGTCGTAACTGCAATCACTTGATTTAGAAAAAGCAACCAATTTCATTTTTTGATCAAAACAACATGTTATCGTAAGCAGTAACACAAAACATGCTATATCACAGAATCATAGAATAACTACCACAGTACCTATCACAACAGTAGGCATCAATAATGCATCCCATATGGCATGGCATGTGATTTCTAACAATGTTCCTATATGATGCATGAGATGGCATACCCTCATATCCTCGGGTTGCAATAGAAACAGATCCCACAATTTCATCAACAGTATCATCATAAATCATGTGTGTCACTCGATGGTAAAATCAAATCAACCATAATGATCAAAATCATTTAAACAACAATTCCATTCGAGGATACTTTGATTTTCCCTATGCATTGGGTGGACAATCCCAGACAGAGCTTATTACCAAATTACAATTTCTTCCTATCCATGTCTAATGTTGCCAAATAGTAAAACAAATAAGAAGAGAAAACTCCTCTAATACCACTTTGCAACATCCCGGCCTAGATCACCATCAAACAGGTGGCCGGACCAGTCGCCACATGGCCTCAAACACGTCTCCCCGTATGCCAGAGGTTGCAGACTAGCAACGAGGGTCTTAGAGGTGATAGTGGGGAGACAGTACCCTCATGTCAGAGTAACGCGGCGGTATCTCAGAATATATAACATTAAATAGTGTAAGTAGTAATAGATAAACATTGAACAAGAACAGCGGAAGACAAATAGTGATCATTTTTATAAAAGGTGTCCAAATCCAGTTTACACGATAAAGGGATGATGAATGATACAATGTGAAAACGGGAAACAATACAGCATTATTTTAATACAATAAAAAAGAATAAAGAAAAAGAAAATATCTTGACAGGCGTTCTCCTGAGCATCCTGAGCTCTCTCTCGGTCCTTTCCTCCTAACTCTATGTACAAATAGGACCGCATACAACTTAGGTCCTGCAAGAAAGAAGGTCTACTTGGGTACCCCAGTGCAATGGCGGCCAGAGTAGGGTGTGAGATAATAATCTATGTAGGCCGGCACCACTGGTGTCTAAACCAATCCAGACAGTGTGTATTTAACTAAACAGTATGCAGGTATAGCAGAAAATAAGTATGCAGAACAACATAAAATAACAACACCCATACAGGTCCCCAAAGGGATCCTGATGGATATACCAGCTTCGGCTCATTGTCCGGATATTAGTATGATCATGCCACTATAGTTACATTTATAATTATTTATAAAAGATGGTGTGGGGTAAGCATGCCTCCCACCCATCAGCTGATGATGGCGGGCACGAGGTAAGAATGCCTCTCGTCCCTAGTATATAATGGCAATGAGGTAAGAAAGCCTCTCATTCCTAGGAGATACTGTTAATGGGTAAGAAGGACTCCCTTCCATCATGTTCATTCAAATCGGCATAATGAATAAATGCCTCTCATCCGTCACATTCATAACACTGGCATGGTGTATAACTGATTCCCATCCAAACGTGTATACAATATAGCGGGCACAAGGTAAGAATTCCTCTTGTCCCTGTAATTCAATTGGAATGGGGTAAGAATGCCTCACTTCCAGACATGTACTGTCACACTGGCATGGGGTATAAATTCCTCCCATCCAAACACATATCTCTTTCACTAGGTGGCCTCAGCATGTGCTCACCTTTATTATCATTCTTTATCTAGCATCAGCATGTGCACACTCATAATAAAAACATGTATATAGTATAAAACTCATGGAATTACCTCATAAGCATTCAATGAATCATACAACATACACATCAATCATATATCCCACATCCACATAAAGGGTTACAGTCACGTTCATACAAATATACTTAAGGCACACCATCTCAAGTATCATTACAACATCATTTATCATATTCATTACATTTTATACTTAAGGAAACTCCTCTTAAGTATCTAAAACAAGACATTAACATAAACACCACAATTATATCATTTCAAGACATATAGGGATTTACCAATCATAAATAGGTGCTATGGACTACCCCTCTTAGGTAAGTCCCATTCACTTATAGTCTAATAATTTCATCTGAAAGGTTATGTTTATCATTCTTTAATCCTTTGATACCTTCTAAAGGAAACATTCCATAAAGTCTTAAGTCATCCCACTATGGTCATCATCATACTCAATTTTCCTAAACATGGAAAATTAACTCAAACACAAGTATGACATTCATTTCATTAGCTTTGTCTCAAAAAGAAAGTTCACATACAATGCATTCAAGAGGACCCACAACAATATAGAAGACAAGAATAAAAAGTCTATTTCTACTTTTTATCTTGTAGATAGCACACCTCTGATAGAGGGGTTTTATTATCAAGTCGTTGGTTTAGTGACCAAGTAACCATTTTATCTCATTCTAGAAATTCACACACTTTGCATAGAAGCATTCAATCACAACAAACTTGAAAATTTTAAATACTAAGGCAGTGTAGTAATCAACTGATAGATACGTCACTTTAAATTAAAGGCAAGGAGAGGGACCCTACCTCAAGGTGGATCCATCCGTCCACTCTAGCTCTTGGTTCTTTCTAACTAAGAGTTGCCTATGCTTTGGCAACCTGAAACCATTGCAAAAGCCTAACTCACATGGAAAAACATAACCGGAACTCTTTAACAACATAAGACATCAATTTCGAGGATTCACAAACATTAAACAGGAAAACTCTTACCTCAAAAACAACCGGGTGGACCGAAACAACCACAATCATCTACTCCCTTGGCGGCGGACATCGAATCTCACCCAAAGGAGTCCCAACAGACCCTTCGCATCAACCTAGAGGAAGAGAAACAAGGAATAGCACAAAATCAAAATCTCACCCTAACCCCTGGGATCAGCTGAACGAAAAATAGGGAAAGAGGAGCCCTAAAATTGGTCAAGAAGGAGAGGGAAGGAGAGGGGAAGTCTTATCACGACAATTCGGAGAAGAAACCCCACGAAACGGAGGAGGAAACTCAATCGAGAGGAGGTCGTAGGAATGATGGTCGCACGACGAAGGGGGAGATCCCTGGGTGCTGGGTCGCGCGGCTTGGATGAGTGAGGGTGAGGGTGTGTAGACTTAGGTATTTATTTTATTTAATTTTCATTTATTTTAATTTTAATTAAAAACCTAAATCACACATGAGCACACAGTTTCACCCGCATGGTTTTCAAAAACCGTGTGCAAACTGTGCGGAGTCTTCTGCCTCCAAGAGATCTCTCGCACGGGCTAGGTGCACGGTTTCGGGAAACCGTGTGTAGCCCGTGTGCACGCCACTGCCTCCTCTAATAAGGTCGCATGATTTGGGCCGCACGGTTTTCCAAACCGTGTTCCAACCGTGCGCTCTCTGCAACACTTTAAAAATAATGGTCTAGTGCTTCCAAAACCCCTTGGGCCACCCGAGAAACTTAACGAGCATTCTACCATGCCCCAAATACATTAAAAAAGAGGGTCCAAATCTTCAGAATCTCATTCTGATGTCTGATAATACATTCGACTGGTTCATCAAAATAAAAATTTCAATTTCCCCCACTTTTTAACCGGATTCAAAATGCGGGTCAATACAATGTGAGAGTCTTGGTGGAAACCCATTTGGTGATGATTGGGGTATTTTTTTGTAAAATGTAATATTTTTCGAAAAGGGGTTTTTTTGTGAGTTTTTAAAATATTGATTTTAAAATTGATAATGGGTTGAATTAGGGAAATTTTTTTATGAAAGATTAATTTCAGGAAATATGCTGTTTGATTGAAATTTGGTTTGGCCTAGAAAATGTTTAAAGGGTGTTTTCAATAAACGGGTGATTTATTGAAGTGATTGGATTGTGTTGGAAATGGTTGTGTACATAATGTGTGGACTACATTTGATTTATTCTTTTTGGTTGGTTAAGTATTATGGATTCCTTTGATTGTTTGTGAATTGGGTGGGAAGTCTAACTCTAAAAGGTGGTGGATTTTGGAGATAATGTCCACCATTATTGATAAGTGGTTGGGAATTACCACTAGTTTGTAAAAGTACTAAATGGGTTTGGATGAGAAGTTCCACATTGGTTGTTTTTAATTGTTGTGTATTGATATTAAAGATGAAAATTTTTGTGATAATGTGGAATGGTGAAATAATTTTTCACTTGGTTGTTTAAATTTCCATTGGTTTGCATGGTTTTGGTATGGTGGATTGGTAAGGGTGTGTTTGGCATATCGGTAATTGTTAAACTATTTGATATTTTATTTAAACTATTTTAAATAGATGTGTAAATGTTTTTATTCTAGTAGTGTGTGTAGGGAAGTCATTTGGAGAAATCCTACTGAATATTATTACTCACCCCTATGTTGGTCCTTTGGTGATTTTGCAAATGTTTTATTCCAGAACAGAGGTAAGAGTGAAACATCTTGATTTTTTAGTGGTTCTTCACGATGATCGCGTGGTTTAATGGTTCTTGGAGAAGGAAGCTTCTTGTAGAGTAGTGGAGTGTTTCTGGGTTTACTTTGAGTCTCATGTGTATTATTATTTTTGGGGATCTGATTTTGGTTTTTTTGTGTGGGTTTTCGGAATTATTATGGATTAGTTGGGTTGTATTATTGTACTATATGGATCAGGATTCTATGTTTACATGCATCATGTAGTTTTTGTTCGTGGAGGCCCGTTTGGTTAGATGGTTGGTTTATCTCAAGGTCGAATCATTACCCAATTTATTCATGGAGCACTTGACATTTATTCGCTGCATTTGGAACCTTGGGAACATTACCTAAGGTGATATATAACATTACTTTATTCTCAAGATAATGAGGACGGGACGTGGCGTTACAAGTTGAATGACTTTTTTCTGTCCATTGGCGTTTATTGTTTGGTCTTGGTGTTGAAATTAGTTCTTGTCCCATTAATTGATTCAGGATGGTATCAAGGTGTAGGATTTTAGGAACATGGCATGTATATTATTAAAGGAGGTATCTAACCCTTTTATTATGAAAAACATGTGACCAAGAAGTTTTGTACATAAATGTTTTGGAGAAACTTATTGGCAATGGATATCCCACTTTCATGGTTGTATCCAATAATATGAGAATGGAATTCATGGTTGAAAAGGATTCCCTCTAGGATGCATAATTCATTTGGCATAACAACATATGTTATGGTATGAATATATGGATGTGTGTTAAATCTAGAAATTAATTCAAATTTTTGGATTTGAAATGTGGATGGTGGTGGTATTTTTAAAATTGGTGTATTTTCAAAACATGGTGGATTTTTTAGAATATTGAAACATCGAAAATGTGAACATATGAAAATCCTGGATTTGATAGTTGATATGTAATTGAATTTGAATCATAAGGCTTTTTTTACCATGGTTGTGGGATATATGGTCGTTTTTTGTTGGTATAAATGTCACGGGTTAGGCGTCTTATAGACCAACTAGAGGAGGTTGCATAAAATATGGTTGTACCTTAGCCATAGGTGAACCAGAAACTAGTGAAGAATAGAGTGAAATCATTCCAAGCTATGGAATTTGGGAACAAAGATGATGAATGAATTCCTTTGTATTATGTGGTCCACTCTCAATGGCAAAATCCACCATTTTTAGGGGTGATTCAGAGACAGAAAGGGTTGAATCATGGATAAATAGAAATAATATGATATTTGAAATCTTGAGAACACTAAAAGAGATGAATGTGACATTATCCAGGTAAATGATAGAAGAACATGCCTATCAGGGTTAGGAGTTGGTGATCCATGCTAGGATGGTCCAAGGTGTGACATTGGGGGGGGGGGGGTCGTAGAGTTGTTTAATAACCAATTATACCCTCATACATTTAGAATTCATAAAATTATGGATTTCTTCTATTTGAAGAAGTAGACCCTTTCAGTAACGGAATATGCGCCTATGTTTATGTACATTTTTTGATTTTAATCTATGGTGGTGGGTAGTACATCATTGAAGTCACAAATTTTTTAACCTATGTTAAAGTAGGAGATTTGTTCCAAGATAGAGGTGTTCTATATAAATGATTATGTTGAAATGGTGAATAGAGATATGGTGGATGAGTGAGATATTTTGGCAGCTATAGGTGGGGGGAGTATGTTGGTACCCATTAGGAATAGTGGGAACTCGAATTTTGGGTTCAAGCAGAATAGAGACACTTATTTCTAGGTTGGAAGTACGACTAATATTCTGATGATCGGATCAGTGAATCTTCCTTTAAAACCTCAGAGTAAGCTAGGATGTTTTCAATGTGACTCTACAGAACACATCCAGTGAGATTGTATTTCATAACCTCGAGTAAATTAGAATTGTTAGTTGATGGGGCTCTTTAGTGGTTTTTCAATAATGCACCGTGGTCAGGTATTCATGACACTCCTCAGGGTATCATGCATTCTATGCCTTGATCAAACGAGGGACATAGAATACTACTCATTAGAAGATATGAGTTTGTCATGGTGATTTTCGAAATACAATGACACCTCATCAGGGTAATAATGAGCATATTTTGGACAGAAATATATTGTTTGGAGTTGAACAAGTTATGATGGATGATCCGTCAGGACCACCCACAGAGCAAGGTACAGTTCTTTTAAATTACACATTGATTCACGCTTTTTTTGATACACGTTCTTCCCATACTTTTCATACTTCACATTCCATTAGTTTTTGGGGCTTAACTGTGGAAATAATTCTTTCATGTTAAAACATAAAACTTCTCTTGGACAAAGAGAGTTCCAAGCCTTCTTATGTATAGAATGTTTCTTAGTAGTGGATAACATTGAAATGACATGGGATTTCTCATTTATCGAGATGGATTCTTATGATATAATATTTTGAATGCATTGGATGGTGATGTTTAAGGAACACATTGATTTCTATGTGAAAACATATCGTTTTTCAATGGAGTATGGCATTGAACACCTCTTTTGAGTGGACAAGAATGAAAAGATATGTGTAATAGATTTTTTTTCACCGGTTGTTAGAATTATCATGTATTAGTTTGTGGTTTTGTCACTTTAATCAGTGGAATGTTCTTAGTAGTGTGTTCTCTTAGTATTAGGGGATTATTTTTTGGATGTCTTTCTTGAAGAATTATCAGGGTTCCCACTCATGACCAAAGTAGAGTTTACAATTAATCTTCTTCCGAGGAACAATCCTATCTCACTTCCATAATATCATATTAAACCAGCATAATTTTGGGAATTAAAATTGTATTTTGAAGATTCAAAAAACAATGGACTCATCCATTCTAGCACGTCTTCGTGGGTAGTGGTGGATTTATATGTTAATATGGCATATGGGACGGCTCTGTGTAGATTATCGTAGACTTAATAAGGTTATGATAAAGAACTAATATCCACATCAATGCATTGCGTATTTTTTTGACCAATTAAGGGATTCTCATTAGTTCTCTAATATTGTTCTGAGTTTATGATATCATCAATTACAGGTGAGGTAGGAGGATATTCCCAAGATAGATTTCATAAGTATACATGGCCATTAGGAGTATTTGGTTATGAACTTTGTTCTAATGAATGCACAAGAAGTGTTCAGGGAATTGATGAATCAGATATCTTAGAGATATATAGATTCTATTATGGTGGTATTTTTTTGATAATATGATGGTTTCTTTAAGAAAAATGGTGGATCGTGAGCATTAGTTAGTGATAGTGTAGGGGATCATGAGTGATCATTAGTGGTATGCCAAATTTTATGATTGTGACTTTTGGATAAAGGAGGTTTGTTTCCTGGGGCATGTTATTTTTAAGAAGGGTTTTTCAGTAAGTCTAAAAAAATAGAGTCTATTGTATCATTGAAACCACTAATGAACATTTTCAAGATACGGAGTATCTTTGGTCTAATTGGATATTTTCTATGTTTTGTTCGTGATTTTTTCAAATTGGCCTCCCCAATTATGGATTTGATGAGGAAGACTGTTCCATTTCAATGGGATGATTAGTGTCATAAATGTTTCAAATAGGTAATGGGTGGCCTTACATCAGCACCAACCATGGTCTTTCTAGAACTAGAGAAAGCGTATGTTGTGTATTGTGACGCATCAAGATTATGGTTGGGGTGTGTTCTCATGTATGGGTATCACTTGGTTGCATATCTATCACATTAGATGAGGTTTCATGATTAGAATTACCCAAAACATGATTTGGAGTGGTGGGTAGTGGTTTATGCTTTAAAAATGTGGTTTCATTACCTCTTCGGAGAAAAATTCATGGTGTTTACCGATCACAAGATTTTAAAGAATATTTTCTCACAAATAGATTTGAACATCAGACAATGGAGATGGATATAATATCACCAAATTTTTGGTATTGACTTAATCTACACATTGGGTAAGGGAAATTCGGTGGCAGATGCATTAATTAGGAAATTGTATGATCATGTGGTAAAATGAGCATCAGATTGGTGGTGGTTGATGTCAGTAAAAGCTGATATGTTAATGGAATGTGATGAATGGGGTAATAGAGCGTTCATATTTCCTATTTGATTAGTTCTTGACTTATTTAGGTTGGTTAAAGAGGCACAAACATCTGATTTTGAGTGTATGTAAATGAGCTTGAAACATAATGGTGGGGAGAACATTGAGGGATGGGAACTAAATGGGAATTCAATTATGTGATTTAAAAATCTGATGATGGTACCATTGTCTAGTGAGGGGGAACATCTTAGGGGTTATAATCATACTAGGTGGTCGATCTATCATGGAATTCAGATTACAAGTATGCCATTGAAAGTGCAATTTTAGTGGGATGGTATGAAAATGGAAGTAGTGGAGTGTGCTTCAAGTTGCTTGAATTGTGAGGAAGTAAAGGCATAACATCAGTGGCTAGTAGAGAGGTTTCAATATTTTCTTATTCCAGTGTGGATGTGGGAATAAATAGTAATGGAGTTTGTGATTTGTCTCCTGAGAATGGCCAAGAAACCCAATTCCATCTAGATGATTTTGGATCAGCTCACAAAGTCGGCCCATTTCATCCCGATTTGTGAATCTCATAAGGTATTGGATCTATCCAAAATCTATATTTGGGAAGTGGTAAATAGGAATTATGTTCTAGTTTCTATTACAATAGATAGAGATCTGTGTTTTACATCTCATTTTTTGAAAATCCTTGCAGCATACCCTTGGGACACAGTTGATAATGATCATGACATATCAACCTCAGATGGATGGTCATATAAGAGGATGATACCATCATTAGAGGATATTATAAGGTATTGTGTGATTAATTTTGGTGGCTCATGGGAGGAGAACAAACAAGTAGTGGAGTTTTCCTATAATAATAGTTATCAGGTGACAATACATGTGGCTCTGTTTGTGGCAATATATGGTCATCCATATTGTTCTACACTATGTTGAGTGGAAATGGGTGAGACATAAATGATTGGACTTAGCGTTTTCTAAGAGAGAATAGAAAGATAAATTTAAATAGAAAGAGGATGGAGACAACTCAATGTTGTCAGAAATTGTATGCATACCTTCATCGACATACTTCATCATTCGAGGTGGGTAATCATGTGTTTTTAGAATCTCTCCTAGGTTGGGACATCATCTACTTAGGAAGTACAGTATGTTGTCTCCGAGGTATATTGGGAATTTTAAGATAAATGAATGGATTGGAGAGGTGGTTTATCAGTAGTCTTTGCAACCACAGTTTAGTGTGGTTCCCAATGTGTTTCGTGTGTCCCAGTTTAAAAAGTATCACTAGATTGTGACCATGTGATTCGTCGAGATCATGTTAAGTTAGAACCAGATTCTTCTTTGGTGCACGTGCCAGTTCGGATTATGGATATGAAAGAGAAAGTCTTTCTTTGTAACATCATCTATTTTTTGGGTGTCTTGGCAGCATGCTCATATTCAAAAGGAGACTTGGGAGAGGTAGAACGAGATGGCTGATCAGTGGAAAAGAAAATGATTTTGAAAAAGAAAGGATATTTTCCTCAAGAATTAAATTTAGGTGTTTTATCCAAACCATTTTCCATCTAAGATGGCATTATTTCATATGTATATGTTTAAAGTATAATGTCTCTATGATTTAAATGGTTTCACTTTTCTTATGATGAAATGATATCCATTTGTTTAATATGGATTATGTTATGATGGGATGATGTTTATGAAACCCATTTTTTCTTTGGGTTATGATAAATGATTTACCTTTATGTTGTGGCACACGTAAGAATGATTTAATTATGAGATGGGTGGGACCTATATCTCCCTCAAATGCATTGGGTAAGATTTATATCTCATGAGATATACATGGGGGGAATGGAAAGTTAATCTGGTTCAGTGATACAGGACTGGAACGAGAAGTGAAATCGATTCAGTAAGGGACTTTGTCCACTAGGATGATCTTGGAAGAAATGCCTTGGCTAATATAGAAATCATAACATGTGATTCATGTTTTCCACAATTACATGTTTTACTCCCATGATATTTTATCATGGTTAATGTTCCTTTTTGATCTATTCCTTATGCACTTCCATGATTTATGTCATTACTCATGATTTTGATGTTTTATGTTCATGTTCTAACGTTCAAATGTATAGGTATTGTTTTATGTTCTCTATGTTTACCCTTACTGAGAATTTTACCTCACCATTTTTATGTTTTCTTTTCCCCAAGATATAATGAATGGTTTTAGTTATGAAAACAAAAGGGTAAGATCTTTATGGGAGATGTTGAAGATATTTCGCCATGATTAGAAGATTATATTCCGAGTTTCCAAAGACACTAAACTATTACAGTCCTTGGGTGTCTATTTTTATTATGTATTAAGTATTCCGTAAAAGAAATGTAATGTCTATGTACGTCATGTTTCGGGTATCTACAGTTGGTATCAGAGAAAATGTTTAGTTAACCTTTGGAAACTAGGATGCGAAATCATTAGTGGAATCCCTATAGATATATCAAAGGTATGTCTAGAGATGTCTCAAAAGTTAAGTATACATATAGGTTATAATCGTAGAATTATGGTAAAGATCTTAGAATTAAACCTAAGATGTTATATATTGAAGGTACTCCCCCTTTATTATGTTGTTTTCCTAGTATTATTTTTTCCTATCACACTATTCTTTTTGGGTTTTAGAAAATGGATGGAAACAGGAAGATTCGTGATAATGGAGGATATGATGGACAATGGAATCATATTCTTCATGAGAAAAAAAATGAAATGGGATTTGGAAGTCCAAACATCATTATTATGCCTAATCAGAAATCTCGTAATATGATCAATAATATCAAATTTGGTTAGTATCGTGACTCATCTAATAAGAGAAAGATGTAGTTTCATGATGATCATAGTGGAAAGATTGCTCAATTTCCCTCATGTAAATCATGTGGGATGATGCATCAAGGAGAATGTTTCAAAGGAACTGGAAGATGATTTGGGTTTTAAAATGGACACAAAGCTAGTAATTGAAAACGAAAAGGTTCAGTTAAATCCATGGACAAGGATAATGGTATTGCTAAGACATCAACAAAGGTTAACTGTTTTAAATGTGGAATGTATGGGCATTATAAAAAAAATGTCCTAAGGGAAAGTCTCATGAAGAGAATCATCATGGTCATATGGGTAGTATTTATGTTGATTATTATGAAGATACTAAAAATTATATATGAGATGAAAGAAGTTTTGAAACTCGGTAAATAGTTTATGAAGGTAGTGGAATTATTGCATGTTTGTTAAGAAAAATATATGGTACAATTGAATAATGACACATATAAGGATTTTTACACTATTCTTTCTTCTAAAGTATCTGAAAGTATATGTTGAATGGTATCGATAACCATGAAAAGTGATTGAAATATTTTTGGAAATCAGATGATATGTGCATAATAAAGGGATAAAGAGATAATTAAATGTTTGATAGTATTAATGAGTTCATATGAGGACAAAGATATATCATGGTTGGATTATATAAAAATTTTGGGATGTGGAATGATTTAACTTTTGACAGCATTCATGTTTTCACTAATGTTAAATGGGTATTCATTTTTTAAGAGAATACATGATTAAATTATTCACATATTTGGAATGTTACCGAAAAGATATATCTTACGATATATGGGAGATAAATGATGGTATTCACATTCTTGGTAGGTGACCATTCAAGTAATTGTATTCTTTATACTATGAGCTTTGGCCAAAGTATTTTGGATAAGCCTAAAGATTGGAATGAATTATTTTAGACATAAGATAGTATTTTTTAAGGCTAGAACTATTTTTGATATTATTTCAGGAATGTTATAATAATTTAGTTTTAGAAAAATGGACAACCTGCAGGACGGGAGACAACCCGTCGAGTCGGACAAGGTTGCGGGAATCGAACCCACAACCGAAGTGCGACAGGCCTTTATCGCCTACCTCTGGCCTACAAGAATTCCCTGGTTAGTAGAATCTACCTTTATTTTATTAAGCGGTATGATAGATGACATATAAGTCCATTTTTTTAATCATATACGATTAACCTCACCATAGATTGACTTATGTATATTTGATAAATTTTTCTAACCTTTTGTTTGGGACCAATGGAATGACCCATCATTCTATCACATGATCTACTAACACTTCATGAATGAAAAATTCAACATCATTTCTTTAAGATATGAAGTGGAAATTGATCATGGAATGACCAACGATGAGATTATACCAAAATCAAGTAAGTATTTCTTCTAATTAAAAATTTTCAACTTTGGGGAAATTATATTGAAAACCCAAAACATTATCTTGGTACCCTTATATCCAATGAATCAGATGGTACCTTAGATCATCACAAATTTATGGCTTTGTGATTTTTGGATTTTTCATAGCCATGTTCACTACCACTCTCTATCAGAACATGATGGTTATATTTCTCTTCCAAATCCATATTTTCACCTATATTCTCTTATGTGGAAACACAGTGATGAGTTACTTTTGGTATCTGTTATGTTTCTGAAGTTCCCTTTTAAAATAATTATTTAGTATTACTTTTTACGATGTGGTTTCTATGAAGGAAACTTTCAAGTAGAAAACCATTTATATCCCTGACGAATTTTGAGGGCGAAATTCATTTTAAGGGGGGTAGAATGTAACAACCTGAGATTTTATGAGATATATTCATTTTAATTTTGTTGATGTATTCTATTGTACACTACACCAAGATTAGATAGTACTATATTCAACACCGTATTATCTTGAAGTATATGAAACACTATTCATGGCTCGTGTTTTACACAATTTCATGTTCATTTCATAGAAGTCATTCTACGCAACATTGAGTGTATATATATATATATATATATATATTCAATGTATAAATGAAATATTGTTGGATTCTGTTATATGCAAAAACAAAGGAATATTGCACTACACGCATCCCTGACTTGGCTTGCATTACACGCAATCAAGACCTTCCTCGATATCGTGTGTTGTACGCAATACCGACTTTCACTAAACAACGATATGTTATTAAAATATTATATAAACTAGCCATTATGAATAGTAATACCCACTTTTTGAAATTTTATAAATTTTATCATTCAAAATGGACTTCATTTTTTGATTTGGAATATTGAAATTATCCTAGTTGAATTTTAGGTATTTTTCTGAAAACTTTTAATTTTTGATGAATAGTGAAAACACTGCGTTATTAGTTACAAAAAAAATTTTATTTAAATAATAATTTATTATATTTAAATTTATTTTTGGTCAAAATAGATACATAATACCCATATAAGTTAAATTTAATTCATTAGAGTCATTTTATAATAATTTTAGATATATAAAAATTTTATTGAACTTTTCACTGTCTTTTACCCACCTCCTAGGTGAATTTACAATTTTATATAAAACTTAATTTTACTGCTTTTGTGAGTGAAATTTCAAAAATCCGAGAGACACGGTTAATATCAATTAGTAAAATGTGGTTCAATAAGATAAAAATAATTTTTGGTAAATAGTAACTTTTCACTTTTATTTACCTCGGTTAAAAGTAAATAGGGTAATTAAGGTTAAAAATAATATTATTATTACACTAACACATGTCCTAATTTTATTGTATAAGTATAATTTGACCAAAAAACCATATACATAAGATATGAACCTCTTTGGTCCACTTGGATTATATTAGGACACTTATTATTATTTTATTTAAAGAAGAGTTAAAAGAGTTAAAATTAATGTTTAATAACTAAAATATTTTAATATAGGGATATACATAAGATAAATTCGACTGTAAATATTAATTATAAAGATAAAACAATTTCCTACATAATGGTGTTTTATCTATATTTTTTAGTCCTTAAATAAATTAATTTATATATGACACAATGATTATGCAGTAATTACCTTATTAATGAAATATTATCATAATTGATATTATAAAAACCCAAATAAATGTAATTTGAGACTTTTTATGAATTACACAAATTTTATAGGTTAATATAATAGATTAGGGTTGGTTATATGAATTCTGTTCAAAGTAATAATGTTGTTATGAATTTAGAAAAAACAAAATACCAAATAGTGTCAAAATTGACATAAAAGAGTTTTTAAAACAAATATTTTATTATTAATTGATATAATGGTCCTAAAAATCTAAGGTTCGTCAACAATAATTATATAATAATATATATGACATTAATGAACTAATTGGGGTTCCATTGGAAGTTTATAGTAAGTTTATTAACCATATAGTGTAAGAATACAAGAAGACACGGTAAAAGTTAAATTATTTAACTCAGAGTTAAATCTAAATGATATAGTTAAAATGGTAGCCTAAACTTGTCTAAAACCTATTGGTTGAGGGTATTTCGACCCATCCCCACCCTACCATCTAAATAAGACACTTTTGAGCCATTATAAACTGAATATGAATTTATTATAAAATAATATTTTAAGTTTTTCCTAAGGTTCCCCTCACCCCTCTTATAAAAGGGAACTCCCCCTTCTCTCTAATTCACACCTCCAAAGCCATTTGTCTTGGCCAAAACCTTCTCAAATACCCTATAAAATATCCTCCATTTATTCTATAGGCATTCCTTTAGTCAGAAATCCAACCTAAGGATACATTTTTGTGAAATCAAAAGGAAAAACCTGAAGAAGAGGTAAATATCTCACCACCTATTTCATGTTTCTTTCTTCTTCCACTTCCTCCTTCATTGTTGTTTCCATTATAGAATAATAACTCAAGTATATTATATATACTGTGATGTTTTTATAAAAATTTTACTACCATATTAGTTATTTTATCCATCCTATGAATGAAAAAGTCACCACACGTGCGTATGAACGGCTTACCGTCTCCACGTCGTGGTGTAGTTTGTTATTCAAACATTTCATCATTTTGATGGGTATAATAATGAGTATAAATGATATCAAAAATAAATATAACCTTATTATGAATCTGTATATATGATATACCATCCAATTATATAATATTCTAATATCAAAAGAATGATAACATCGCTCGTGCGTACGTACGCACTACCGTCTCCACGAACACGATGAGATTCATTTTCCATGATTAACTATTAAAGTGTGATTATAAAGTATATATAATAAATAATCATGAAATATATTACATAATACTAATAATGTATTTATGTACATATATGTTTCATTTACATAATTCCATTCAATTCAATTAGGAAATGAAAACAGCGTGCATGCGTACGTACGACCTACCGTCTCCATGAACAGTGTATTTCATTCCATTTATCGATCTATCATATATATTTATAGGATGAATATATATTCTATTTAAATCATGTTTTAAATTCTGGAATTAATTAAATTTGGATATAATTAAGAACAACAAGTCAAAACACGTACAATAAATGAAACAATTTTACCTGAAACGCTACTTTAACATGGAATTTACAAAAGAACGGTTAATATAAAGTCATAAGTGGACCATATATGATATCATAACAATGAATATGATTCTGTAATAAGTCAATGAAATTATTTAAATCATTACAAAGGAGGTTCAGATACGTACGAAGCATATCGAATCTAAAGTAATGGATAATTTTTCAATCTCATTTGTATCCAAGAGGGCTTATACGTAAGTATTTACTGGGGTTATATTTTTCATCCATGTCCATAAAAATGTTTTTCATAAAGAGTTTAATATTATTCCCTGTATTTTTGAATCCATGTTTACCCCTCTTTTACTTTTACATTATTTTATGGAAGAAATGTTTCTTTTGTTTACCATACGAGGACCTTTTTGACTTTTTTGGAAAAAGTATGAGGAGAATGTTTTTTTAACTTATACGACATGAACGGATTTTTATGGTTTCATAACTCATAATTATCATGATTCTTCATCTTCAATATTTCATGACTATTTTCAAAAAAATCCTTTTCATTTAAAATTTCACGCCATTTTGGGAAAAGAAAATGATTTTTAAGAAGAAATGATATTTTCCTCAAAAATTCATTTCAAGTGTTTTATCAAAACCATTTTCCATATAAGATGAAATTATTTCATATGTGTATGTTTCAAGTATAATGTATCTATAATTTTCATGGTTTATCTTTTCTTATGATGAAATGATATCCATTTTCTTATATGGATTATGTTATGATGGGATGATGTTTATGAAACCCATTTTATTCATTGGGTTATGATAAATGATTTATGTTTATATTGTGGAAAATGTAATAATTATTTCATTATGAGATGGGTGGGACCTATATCTCCCTCCAATGCATTAGGTAAAGATTTATATCTCATGAGATAGACATGGCTGGAACCGCAAGTAAATCTTTTTCAGTGATACAGGAATGGAATGAGGAGTGAACTCAATTCAGTAAGGGACTTTGTCCACTATGATGGTCTTGGCATCAATGCTTTGGATACTATATAAATCATAACATCTGCATAATGGTTTCCATAATTACATATTTTATTCCAAATCTATTTTATCATGGTTAATGTTCCTTTTTGATCTATTCCTTATGCACGGCCAAGATTGATGTCATTACTCGTGATTTTGATGGTTTATGTTCATGTTCTTACATTCAAATGTATAGGTGTTATTTTATGTTCCCTATTTTTAACCTTACTGAGCATTTGAGATCACCCTTTTTAGGTTTTCTTTTCCCTAGGATATAAATAAAGGTTTTAGGCAAGAAAAAAAAGGGGAAGATCTTTATGGGAGATGTTGAAGATCTTTCACCACGATTAGAAGATTATGTTCTGAGTTTTCGAAGACACTAAACTATTACGGTCCTTGGGTGTCTATTTTTCTTATATATTAAGTATTTCGAAAAAGTAATGTAATTTCCATGTACGTCAAGTTTGGGTTCTCTACACACATATATTAATTAGATATCAAATTTTTGTGGGTGTATCCAATGATATTTTCATGGAATGCATGTTAGAAATCACTACCCTCAAGGATAAATATTTCATTTGGTATAATGGAGTATGTTGTGATATGAGTATATTGATGTGTGGAAAATATGAAAATTAATTAAAATGTTTGGATTTTAAATGTGGATGTTTGTGGTATTTTAAAAATCTATTGATTTTCAAAATAGGGTTGATTTTCTAGAATAGTGAAACATGGGAACTATGAACTTCTCGATGTTCTGGTTTTAATAGTGTTTGTGTAATTGAATTTGAATTTTAATCCTTTTCTTGATACAGGTGTGGCACTTATGGTTGTTTTTGTGTTGATATATATTTCACAAGGTCTGGGTTTTAGAGACTAACCAGAGGAGGCTGTAGAAAATATGGTTGTAGCTTGATTGTCAAATTGTTGAGATTTCTGTATTATCTTGTCGATCAATGTGTTTGAAGCTACTTGTTTTTCACTAAATAATGCTTCTACATCCTCATAATCCAAAATAATTATCTCTATAATTGTTTTGACATAATTTATGTATTGGATGTGGTGTTTTTCCCTTGTTTTGTTATACAAGTAGCTAGTAGAAAACTTCTTGAATTTCTCCAAATAATCATATACTATCTCCCATTAGTCATACTTTATTAATGATATCACATTATGAATGGATATGGCCCTTGATAATGGAAAAAATATCTGCAATAAAAGACCCTCCAAATCATCCCAACATGTTATGTATTCCTGTGGTAAATAATATATCCACGTTTTTTCTCTTCCATCAAGTGGGAATGGGAATGCACTTTATTTTATTTGATCTTCAGAGACATTTCTAGGTGTTTTGGTTGATAAAACCAAATTAAATATTTTAAATGTTTTTTTGGATCCTCATTAGAGAGGCTATGTAATTTTGGATGAAGGGGTATCAATCCACATTTTAATTCAAACTCTAATTCAATGTTTTGGTATGCTAGAAAATTTGGATGATAGTTAATGTTTGGAGAATCCATTTACTAAATGGTTTTATTATGTTCTTTTTTATAATAGGTATCCATTGGTTCTAGTTTAATATTTGATATAAATGTTCATTAAATTTGAATGTTCTCACATTGGAGGAATTCACCCACTCGGTGAATATTGAAACATCCTATTCATTGAGATTGTCTAATTTAGTCCCTCAGGATACATTCAAGATTACATTAAATATCTTATATATCCTTGGTATTAGTTCATCTCGTAAATAAAATTAATAATAAATGATGAAAATTATAAAATAAAAAAATATACAATTTTTGAGTTGAAAATCCGAAAACAAAAAAATTGAGAAATTGAGAAAAGTAAAATAAGGAAGAAAGAATATAATAAGAGAATTAAATGAAATTATAAAAAAGTAACTCTAATTAGGTGAATGAATCACATTATAATTTATAATAAATCCAATATGAAAGTCATTTTCATGGGTGTTTTCAAACCATGTGTGAATTTAAATTACTTACATAAATTATAGTGGGTGTCCCAGGTCATTCCTTAAGGGGGAAATATTTAATACAAAATATTAAAGATATTTTTTAAACAAAATTAAAGAAACAAGCTATTAATTAGATCAGATTTTTTTTATTTTTATAAAACAAGAATAATTATGATGGAGGATGATTGTATTTTTTTTGTTTATTTTTATGTGTGATAGAGGAAATGCAAAGAAAATATGTTTCTTTTATAAAATATTTTTAAAATGAGAAATCGATCTAACTATAGCTATTTAATTTCTTATTAATCATTATCATTTAATCAAGCATCCAATTAATTATTATACCCTAATTTTTTTCACACAAAAACACTATGAAAATTAACTTGACCACAATGATGAAATGAATTAAACCCTAGGTTTGGTTCAAAACATACAACCATAGCACACTGCACTGATTTTCATTCCAAGGATATATCAGAGTTATTGGTGAAATAGGGATTATTTAAATACTCTAATTGAATATTTATTGAGTTTATAAAATATACATAATCTTTAAAAATTATTAAAAAAAATTTAGAGATTAATATTGTTCTCTCACAATTCACACAATTTGCTACCTCACGTGTTTTTTATTAATTGTTCAATGTCATAATTAGTTTCATTTAAAGTAAAAACATATATCGTAGATCATAATATATGAATTATAGTACCATATTTATTAAACAAATAAGTGAATAATGTTTTAATTAGATAAATTACTAAGAAAACTAATCTTTTTGGGGTGGTGTAGTCATCATAGAATCATTTTTACTTGTGATGTTTTATAAAAGGGTATAACCCAATAATTTTTATACACATTATTTAAATACCAAAATTTAATGTTATAGAATAATATATTTGAATAACATATAATAAATATAATTGAAGATAATATGTATATTATTAAAACAAAAACATTATAATTGTAGAAGAAGAAGTCTTCGATGAATAGATCATTTCTTAGAGGGATCTTTCGCTTTAATTTCTAGGATAAATGGAGTGAAACCAATTCAACTATTACCTAAATTCCATAATCAATGTAAAACCCCACTAATGTAAAAAAAATTAAATTTATAGAGTATAGGAGAGGCTAGGGATCTCGAACATTACAAGTTTGAAAGTTATATCCGTAAAAATATTTCAATACACATATCAACAATTTTTTGACCATAGAAATGCATGAACCATATATCCTTCCATACGGATGATTTTTTTTGAATTGGTTTCTCAATATTGTTCTAATAAGTTATTTCCCAAATAGTGAAGTGGTTCCCAATCCAATGAGTCTAGTCCAGCATTGAATTTATAGACCATTTACTCTAATTAAATGCATGATCCATCTTGAATGATATAAATGAATGATTTAACCATTTATGTTTAGAATTATATCAAAAAATCCCAAGTTCAAATAATCCACATAAATGTATTTAGGACTAAAAAACTACAGTTCTATTTATAGGGTCAAAACTAGAATTTTAATCAATATCTTAAATGAATGATCTAATCCAAAGTATTCTCTAAATAACTATATATAGCATAATGTGAGTGTTTTATTTCATCAATTATCAATAAAATATTCAATGGAAATGATTTTTATCATGTATTATTGCCATTAATGATAACTCTAACATTGGAGTTCAAATAAAAATAGGATATCCAATAACACCAAAAAAATTTATGGACCATTTTTTCTAGAATAAATTAAATTTACCTTGACATATTTTATTTCACTAGCTAAAAAATTTATATCCCACAACATCTAAATGGAAAAATATACATAAAAAATCAACTCCGCATACGTCACATGCAACACCAACTTGGCATACGTTTCCCACCACATTGAGTTTCTATGGAACATATTTTTATTTTTATAATTATTAAATGAAATAATTATTAAGTTTTAATTAAAAATAGTAATAAAAATAAAAATAAATATTTTCAAAATATTTTCTATAAATGTTTTATATAAATAAATCATATTTATAATGAAGGATATTATTTTTAAAAAATTTATTATATATTTAGAAATATTATGTTCTCTAATGGATTAATCTTAATGTCCTTCTTTCAATAAAAATAAAATTATTTTTAGACATATTTAAAAATTTAATTTCATAAAATAAAAATAATTTTAGAATTTATATTTTTTAAATTAGATTATTCTGATTTTTTGGGGGTTTTCTGAGAAACTTTTTTTGGATGAATAATGAAAAATACTGGATATTAATTTGAAACCACTTCTTTGATAAACTCATTTATAAAGATAAATAAAAAAATTAGTTTTTTTAATATTTAATGTTATTGTATTTTTATAAATTGATCCAATATAGGTCATATTAACCAACTTCACCTTGAAATTGGATAAAAACATAGAAAATGTTTGATGATTTTTCCTTCAAAAACCTCCAATGTTATACAGTTAGTGATATTAAATTTAAATTATTTTCTAGGAGTTATGTTATTATAATTAAGAAAACATGATTCCATATTTTGAATTATAATAAATTAATATATTTAATATAGTAAACTCAGTTATTACTATAAATATTACTGAAAGTAATTAAAATTAATTACAACAATTAAGGTAAAATTAAACATAACAAAGGAACAAACCTTAAACATATGAGCTCAAATGACCTATATAAATTCCCAAACAAATTTTTTTAGAAATTATTATTAATTTAACCTACCATTATTTATTTTTTCTTGTTTTTTATGACATAATTTATGTAAAAATTTGGTTACACCTAACTTTGTTTTAAAAATATTCAAAGTACGTCCCCTCCCTTCCTTATAAAAGGCCACCACATCTACCCATTCTTCACATAAATAAAAACTATTAGGTTAAGACATGATTTTTCTAAAACAAATATAATCATACATAAATTCTTCATTTAATTCTTTATTTTTTTCAAAAAATCATCCAAGGAATCCCTTTGTAGAAAAGAAAAATGAGTTATGAGATTAAGAGGTAACAACCTCTCTCAAGATCATTTCTTCTATTTCCATTCTCTACTATTTAAATTATCATTATTCCATTATTATTTAAAAAATTTATCCTAAATATGATTTTTTTTTATTCTAATGGTTTAACCTACACTTACTCACACATATGTCTAATGGATAATGAACACACTCATAATGTGTACGATGAACTACTAACTCACGAAACGTCGACTATTCGTGTTCCATTACTACCTCACATGCAAGGAATTATGAGGGAAAATGTATTTATATATAACATATATGATATATTTTATATCATTAATATTTCAAAATAATTTTAAACCTCATGTATTTATACTTTACAGTTTCTAAAGTATGATAATTCTGTTTGAGGATGTGTAGATTATCGCTCCCTCAAAGCGATGTGATCCATTCACACAATACATGGAAATTATTAAGGATAGGTTTTGTGAAATTATATGATAAATATTATATAATTATTTTTTGGGGGGGTAAATGGTGACATGAATCGGTCACCCGATACATGGCCCCAAGGAATTTATTAAATCAAAAAGGTTATACAGTTTTTTCCCGAGGTGTAAATAACTTAAACCAAAACAAAGAAAAAAAATAAATATGCATGCTGATAAAATAGAAACAGCTCACACAATAACCAGAGGAATCATGCAGCCATCATGATATCCATTGTAAAATAAGATTAAACCACGCCTTTTCAGTCCAGGGGATACTATATGCAGACTATACGGGTGTGAAGACAGAAGTAGTCTTCATCTTCAAAATCTCATCATAGCAGTCCAATATATTATAAATATAACTGAAAAGAAAATTTCAGCACAACACTATGATGTATAACAATATCCATACCTCACACAACATGATTTTAAGAAAGAAAAGTATCCATAAATAAGGTAGAAACCAAGAGAAAACAAGCAGAAAAACCATCAAGAACAGAGCAGATAAACATATAACAAATCAGAGTTGTTCAGAAAAAATGAAGTCTAACTAAAACCTGTGAAGGAAAATCCAATCATCCAAATAGAATATAGGTACAACAAGGAAAAATCTAACAACATTAATAATAGTTAGCTAGAGAATCTCAAAAAATCCAAAAAAAACTGAACAGCAGGAGGCAGAAGTCATGAAGAGTAGAACACACTACATGCCAGAGCTACATTTTAGAAAAGTACCAAAGGCCAGCAAAATAAAACAGAAAATATGCATCATAAGAAACATGACCCAGTGATCTTCATCCAAACAGCCCAAAGAAATCAAGAAACAAAAATCATTTCCATGGTATTTTCTTAAAATTGAAGTTTGGATCTTTCTCAAATTCCTCACCCACTCTAATAAACATCCTCTTTCTAATATCAAGATAGGCATCAGCAGACGTTTCACCAATATTGGATTTTATAAATGTATTTCTATCATTCTATGCTAACCAAGAGTCAAGTTCCTTTAAGAAATTCACTTCCTCTTCATACTGATAGGCATCCCGATATACAGGATCATTTTCATCATCTTCACTAGAAGAAGTATCTGAATCGGAACAATCAAAATATTGTGAGGATTTAAGAAGTGGTTGAATTGGGATAGGCTGTGGAGGAACCCCAAAATCAGTACTTTTTGCAACTAAGGATCTTGTGATAGTAGTTCTTTCATAATTGTCATTATCTCTATGTTTCCTAGTTTTCCTGGGATTTGGAGTGATGAAATCATCAGAGTCAACAATGGTTTTTTCCCTTTCCGATCATTTAGATGAAAATCCTCCTCCACTTGATAGATATTGTCAACATCCTCCTGAATAGAATCATCATCTTCCCACTATAAAACCTCATTAGTCTAATGACCAACTTCATTAATCACATGACCCTCAGGTATGAAGACCTCTCCTATGGTATGAGGGCTGACATTTTTCCAGGGAAGAAACAGTTAAGGGTTTGGTTTATTCTTGGAGATCAAGGTGACATTATTATTCGTGAGGATTCCCATCTAGTTATTAGTTAACAGTTCTGGAAAAGACTTTTCAACCCACATTGATTTGAAATGTGGCCATAGGTGAGGTGGATGTATTTAAATCCCACATATTTTAGTAGAATGGCCATTTTAAAGCATTTCTTACAAAAATCTAGAGCATTCTCAAACACTACATTCTATATAAATCCATACTCCCCATTTTATATCCAAAATCTTGAGGTTATTTCATGAGAAATATCAATTTCTCTGCATATCCTCACAACCGAGGGGCATGTCAAGTTTAGTGTAGCATTATCAATTTTGAGAGGCTGGCCAAATAGCTGAGCAATAGAGAATAAAGCATTTTGTTTGAATAGGTGCAAAGGAAGACCCAGGAATCCAAGACAAACAGGGACAATGGGGGGTTCAGCATCAAAATCTAAATCAGGCGACCATTTGAATACATTTAAGAAAAAACCCCCAAAATACCACGAACCTCAGGTCCAAAACCTATAGTAGTCATTATCTAGGGAAAACCGAAACAAAATGTGTAATGAATCCAAATTCCCAATTTGAAATTTTTTAAATCCAATGCTTTCCAATGTTTTGTGAAGATAAGCCAAGACACAAGGTAAGGGGGTTTCTAGTCTCACATTTATTCAAGTGAGATTTACACATTATTCGTTGCACATCTATTTTGTGTTGTGATTATAATGACCATTAATATATTCTAAAATTGGTAAAAATAATTTTATGGGTATTTATATATCAATTTTATAATCTCTCTTTTATGTTGTTTATGTTTCAGTAGTTACTAATTCAGAAAAGTAGTTTTGTCTCAATTTTCCTTCTTTGAGAACCATGCCATTAACATCAAGAATCATTTTTTCTAAAATGTTTTCAAATATGATCTTTTGATCTAATTTTAAAGAAAAAATAATTTAAAAATGTTTTATGGTTTTCAATATTCCTTAAAAAGTTTTCATATTATTTCAAATGAAATGGTTTTTGAGTTGTTTTCATGATTCCTTTATAAAGTTTCAAGGAAAAATCTTTTCAAAACATTTTCAAGATCTATTTTTATATTTTCAAATAAAAAATTTTCCAAAATTTTTTCAAATATTTCATTATATGTTCTCATGTTTATTTTCATGAAATTTTATTTCCAAATGTGTTATGTTTAAACTATGATTTTTCAAAGAAGAAATCATATTTTACTGAAGAAATGTTTTCAAAATATCATTACAAGATATTTTACATCTAAGATGGAATCTATTGATGTTACTCATTCCCATATAGAAAATGACCCAACAGACCCATTCATATTCATTCTTTAATGGTTTATCTTATTTGTGGAATTATGTTTATGAAGACCATTTTTCTTACATGGGTTATATGCTTTTGAAACCGGATTTTTTTCATGGGAATGATTTGATGAAATGACTGTAAAACCTATGTCGTTTCCATAGGTTTTGATGCGATGAAAATTTATTTTTACCCATTTCATTTCATTTTATTAATATAGTATTTTTATTAAACCCGTCACATTTTATGGGTGATGATATGATTAATTTTTATTATCATGTTGAATCGGTGTGAATGATTTTATTATGAGATGGGTGCAGCCTATATCTCACTCTGTTTAATTGGGTAATGATTTATATCTCTTTATATACTAATGTGTGTTGTGTTTATGGGATATATCCACTATGGGGTGATGTGGAAACCCAATCCCTTATAAGGAATGGATTGCAGTTGGGGTTGGTAGTATTTACCACCCTGTAGGAGTATTCAAAAGGAAGTTGGAAGATGGGGAAACCCGATCTACTTTTGGAAGATGTGTTAACCTGATACCTTATCAGGAAAGTACTGCAACTAGGGCTGTTAGGGTATCCGTCCTATTTTTTGCATCTCCCATGAAGTGACTTGATATATTTTGGAAAACTGACTTTTCTTATAGAGAATGATATCTCACATTTACGTATTCTATAATTCCATGTATTATTCCTATGATATTGTTTTAGGGATTATGGTCCTTATTTAATAATGATTCATGTATTATGAAATACCATGATTAATTCCATGATTTCTATTTCAGGTCTTATGATATGCAAGGTATGATCATATAATGTTAATATCACATTCACATTCCACTATTCTAATGTTTATGCTTAAATATCTCCCATTATTACCCTTACAAGGCATTTGAGTTCACTCTTTTTTATGTTTTCCTTCCATGGTTATAAATATAGGTATTATGATTGATGTGTCTAATAATCCTTCTAGATATGAAGATCCTAGTGGGAGATAATGTTTCTCACTTACATACTCATGATTATGTTTCTATTTTTCCAAAGGCACTAGACAAGTATGCTATTGGGGCATCTATTTGTATACTGTTTTTGAAATATTCAAAATTTAAGTAATGTTGATGTAAGAAAAATGGGGGGGTCTTTATAGTATGTATCAATGGGAATTTTTTCTTGTCCTTTAGAATCTAGGATGATAAAACCTTACTGATAACCCTAACAACATATCTCTTGATAAGTCAAAGGATAAAGAAAAGTGTATAAAATGTCCACGACTTTTAGTAAAGGTTATAGTGTGTGGTTTTTTTAAAATACATTCATTTCTAGATTCCAAAAGTTTTTGTGGATCTGTAGAGATATACCTAGGATAAATACTCTACCAAGGTGTGTTGGGCCTATCTTGGCATATCCTGGAACATGAAAACAAGTCTTTTTTCACACTTAATTTAACACTCTAGGTGGGTTTTCATTGAGAATTCATAGACTCTTCATGAACCATCATCAAGTATTTAAATAGAAGTTGTCTATGGATACCCTATGATAAACCTATGTAGTCATGGATTAAGGAATATGTCAAAATTTATACATATTATTTGTAAATTTTCATGATTATGTATTTCCTCATTATGGTAATTATTTCCTACACCATAATTTTTCTTTTAGTCAATGGTTGGAACATGAAGGAACCACATTATTTGTGATTCCAATAGATAGTGTAATGATTTTCCTCCTGAGAAACCAAATTCTCTAGGAGTAGTAATGAAAAATCCCATTTATATGCTCACCCAAATCAGTTTATCCTTGAATCCTAGTACAATTACAAATGTAAAAAAAAGAGGGAGAAATAATATTTTTATTACTTTACTAGGAAATTCCCACATTATTTTAGTGTACATTATGATCCAATTTCTACTGAACATCTGATCAGTACCACTAAACAAATAATATCGATTATCACTTATTTTGATCATGATAAAGTCATTATAGATTTTTATCATTTTGAAGGTTATGTAGACCAAAGGTGGGCTCTAATCAATAATACAAGGAATCAAAATAAAATTGAATCCATGGATTGGGTTGAGTTCAATAACATATTATTAAATATGTACTTTCCTCGTGTTCACAAGACATTCAAGTTACAATTATGGAATTATCATACAACCAAAATGTATTGTCGATATAATCTAATTTGGATTAAATACATGTCTCTGAATGGTGTTAGCTATAAGGGTATTCTATTTCTATGATGATATGGTGAATTTTGCAATAAATGTTGAAATGGAGGTTGGATTTATATATCAATCTCAAGGATTTCACATGAAAAGTAATGTGGAGTTCAAAGAAAAAAATAATCACCATGAAGTGAAGAAGTGGAGCCTTCCTTTATTCTCTATGTGTTGAATGAAGCTATTAGGTAATTATCTTATGGGTTTTAATAAGTGTTATATGTGAGGAATATAATTCCATCGGGAAATTTATTATTGCACAGATAAGAAGAAGTCAACCCATGATGAAAATTTTGGTAAATCTACATATAATTATCCACCTAAAAAATAATGCTTTAAGTGTAAGGAGAATGGCCATTATGCTGACGAGTTCCAAACCCAATGGATAATGATGAATATTGACATCATTTACCTCTTAAACAAAGGGACAAGGGGAAATCACATGTGATCAATGTTTTTTTAGGGTTGTGATTATGACATGGTAAAAGGTACACTTATGATCCACACCAGAACATAAAATGTATTATTTTATATTGGATCTACCCACTCTTTCATATATAAGGAATTTTCTAATGGTGTTAAGATTTAGCAGAAATGATTAGATGTGGAATTATTAATGAATATACCTAATGGTATGATAATTTCATCCCATGTCTATGATACCTCTCCATTTGAGTATTTTGGGAATTTGCTTCCTGCAAATATTTTTATTCTTCATTTCGTTAAATCTAATGTCATATTGGTATGGATTGGATTTATCTTCATATATGACACATCAATTATTGATGATGGGAAGTTTTATTTGATACTTAGAACCCTATTATGATCATACATTAATCCGATGAAATGTACTAACTTCCTATATAGATTGAATCCAATGTATTGGTCTTAATTTTTATTCAGAAGAGATTTTTATCTTAAATGGTTGGGTCAAAATTGGGATGGATGATGTTCATACTATCTAGGAATTTTAATTTTTCTTTCCAAAAGAGCTTACAAACATTCCAAAAACTGTGCAGTTCAGTTCTCAATAAAACTCGTAACTTGTTCCACACTAATTTCAATGAATCCTTATAAAATTGCCCCAATTTAGATGTACGAATTGTAGAAGCATCTCCAAGAAAACCATGATAAGGGATTCATTTGACCAAGTGTGTTACCATGGGGTTAACCTAGTCATTTTATGAAAAATAAATATGGATCAATGTTAATCTTCATTTAATATCTATAGTTGAACAAGATCACAATGAAGAACAAGTATCATCTTCCTTGTATTGATGAATTCTTTGATCATCTGTGTAGAGATCAATACATTTCCGTGTTTGAACATCATTCATGATATCAACAATTGAGGTTCAATAAGGGTGATATTTGAATAATGGAATTTCATAAAAGGTATGGACACTAGAAATATATAGTAGTTTTTTTGACTTATTAATGGGCATTATATATTCATGTATTTAATGAATAGATTTTTTAGGGATTGCGTTGATTAGTTTTTGGTATCCTCTATAGATGATATTTTTATATATTAAATGAGAAATGAAGAGAATAAATAAAAAATTATAAAATTAAAAAAGACCCTAAGGAGGGATAATATATTTGAAAAAAATCAATGTGTGAATTTTGGATGAAAAATGTAACATTTTTTGGTCTAATAGTCCCTAGAGATGGTATAGTAGTAGATTCATCAAAGATGAAGGCCATTGAATGTTGGCCTAGACTGACCATGGTAACGAAGAACTATAGTTGTTTGGTTTATATTGATATAATCGATAGGATATGAAAAAAATTTCATGACTATCGAATTCTTTGACTAAGTTAACTCGGTAGGGTGTCATGTTCTGTAGGTCAAATTATTATGATGAAAATTTCATGGAACTGAATATATGGTTGGTAAGTGTACCAATTAATAAATTAACATGTAGTAGAGAAGGGTTGGTAATCATTAGTGATTTATACACGAACGAATTGGGATGTGTTCATATAAAGAATTACATGGTTATTCTTGTGCCTCGCATCAGTTAAAGATTCATGAGAAAAATTACACAACTCAGGTTTTGGAGTTAGCGACAATAATTTTTCAATTAAATATATGGATGCACTATTAGTATTTAAAAATTGTGATATATATACTGATCAAAATAGTATGAAATATATATTCATATAGAAGGAGTTGAAGATGCACCAGAGTAGATCGTTGGATTTAATAAATGATTATTATTGCTCCATATATTACCACCTAGAAAAAGAGAACAAGGTGGCTGATGCTTTGAGTCCAATGGATCATGGTAGTGTATCCATGATGGGGATCCCAAATGATCCAATATATTGTGTATTATCAAATAATGTATATAGGGATCGTGAAGGAAATGAAAAAAACATAACTTTATCAAATGAAATTTTAATCCTCTATCCATATCATGATTAAACAGGAGTAGAAGGAAGATATGGAGCTGTAATATAAAGATAAAAATGTTTGTAAGTTTAACCTTGGTTATGATATAATGATAAGGTTTTGGAATTATGTATCTATTACTTCCATAATAGATTTTAAGAATGATTTGATCGAGGAAGCTCATAATTATTCATTATCTATTTATCCAACAAGTACAAAGATGAACATGGACATGAACGAATACTTCTAGTGTGATGGAATGAAGAGAGATATTGTAGAGTTTGTATCATAGAGATTGGTATTCCAAAAAGATAAGGATTAATGACAAAAGTCACAGTGGATTTTCATTCATTACCTAAACTAGAATAGAAATGGGAGACTATCACAATTTATTTTTTCATCGGCTACCCAAATTATCTAAAGCATTTAATGTTAAATGGGTTTTAGTCAATCGCCTTACAATGTCAGCACACTTCATTACTATTAGAGAAGTCTTATCTATGCATCATATTTCTAGGATATAAATAAAATAAGAAGTATAGTTTCATGGAGCACCACATTCTATTATATTAGATCGGGATCCATGGTTTACCTCTAGAATATTAGAAAGTCTTCAACAAAAACTTGATAAAGAGTTCAGTTTTGGCACTACATTTTATCTTCCAGTAGATGGTCTGTCTAAAAGTAAAATTCAATCCCTATATGATATGTTGAGATCATGATTTCTTGATTCTAAAGGTGTTTGGGATCAACAAATTCCTCTAAATTATTTTTCATATCATAATATCTTTCACTCCCGAATTCAGATGGATCCTTTTGAATCACTCTGTAGAAAGAAATATAGATATCTAATTTGCGGGTATGGGGTTGGATAAAGAAATTTTTTGGTACCTAAAATTGCTGAAGAAAAGGAATATAATCTTAGATACATTCAACAACATATCAAGGAAGCTCAAAGTCATCCAAAAAGTTATGATGATAAATGATGGAGTGATCTAGAATATTAATTTAGTGGGAATTTGTTTCCTTGAATATTTCCCAAAAATAAACATATGATATTTAAGAAGAAAAAAAACAATTCTCTAGGTATATCAAACCCTCTGAGATTATTGATTGTATTGTGGAAGTATCATATCGCTGGGAACTTCCTCTAAAAATATCTCTTGTCAATAAAGTGTTCATTGTATCTCTACTAAATATATACATTCATGAATCTTCACATGTACTGAACTCATAGGTCATACAACTCAAGCATGATCATTCTTACGAGGAACAAGTAGTTGAAATTTTGAGGCATAATGAGATATTTCGATGAAATAATACCACTCAACTAGTCAATGTTTTATAAAGAAATCACTGGTTAGAAGAAGATACAAGGGAATATGGGGATACGATGAAGAAAAATTATCATCATTTTTTGTACCATAATAGTGAATTTTTAAGGATAAATTCATTTTAAAGGGGGTATAATGTAACACCACAAGATTTTATGGACCATTTTTTAAATAATAAATAAAATTTTCCTTAATTTACTGCATTACACTAAGTTAAAAAATCCTTTAACTTGAAATAGACTTGGAATAGGATTCACAAAACACTGAATTATAGTAAATTACATGCAACATTGACTTCGAATATGTTACACGGAACACTGAGTTTCTACAAAACATCATTATTTGTTATAATTATATAAATGAGACAATTATAACCTAGCCATTAATCCTAGTAATATGAATTGTTATAAATAATTTTTAAATACTATTTGTAATAGTATTATATAAATACAACCTATTGATAAAGAGTGATATAATCATTGGAAGACTCCATAAATGTTTAAAAATGATATTTTCTCCAATGAACTACTTTTCATGTCCTTTGTGAAAAATAGTAAAATTAATTTTATTAACATTTAGAAATTGAATTTGATAAAATAAATTTATTTTTTAATTTAAAATTTTGAAATTAGATTAGGTTGAATTCTAGGTATTTTTTGAGAAACATCATTTTTTTATTAATAAATAAAAATACATAATTTTAATTCAAAATTAATTTTTCACCAAATTTATTTATAAGGTTTAATTGGATTTTTAAATTTTTCTAAGATTTAATTAGATATAATTCTATTAATTAATTCTATATAAGTCATTGGTAACAATTTCATATTGAAATTGGATATAAAAAATTGCAATCATTTGATCATTTTTACTTTGATTACCAATTGTGTTGTCCCATTACTGGTATTAAATTTTAATTTATTTTTGCCACTTATAGGATTATAATTCAAAAAAATAGATTCCAAATTTGGAATCATCATAATTAAAAATTTATAATAAGGTCAAAATAGTTTTTTACAAAAAAAATATATTAGTGAATGTAATTAATATTTATTACAATTGTTAAGGTATAATTAATCTTAACAAGGCATTAAAATGTAAAATTGAGGGCCCTAATGACCTAGACATTATTCCAAATCCAATTTTTTGTCCAGTATTCATCAATTAACCATAAATTGTTTAGTTTGGTTGGTTGTTTTTGAATTTGTATAGGTAAAAACATTGGTACACTTAATCCACATCCCAACATCCATACCTTCCACCTTGAATCATCACTTTTGGCATAAAACCATCCAAATAATCCATTTTTGTAAAAACCAAAAGGAGTTACCTGATTAAGAGGTAACACCGTCCCACAAGCTTCTTTCTTCAATTTTATTTCACCATTCATTAAATCCTCCCTATTCAATTATTATTTACCAACATAAGTATCCTCAATATATTGATATATTTATATACTAAGGTTTTTACCTACACTTACACACACACTCCCATCTAATGTGTAACAAACCTACTTTTTTGTGTACGGAAAACTACATCCACATGAAATGATGATTGTTTTTGTTCCTTTACTACCTATCATAGTGGTAATTATTATAATAAATATATTTATATATTATATATGTGATATGTTATATTTATTTAATCATCTTTAATTAATTAACTACAAATATATTTATACATTCATTTTTAATGAAGAAATGTTTTCAAAATATCATTACAAGATATATTACATCTAAGATGGAATCTATTGATGTTACTCATTCCCATCTAGAAAATGACTCAACGGAACCATTCATATTCATTCTTTAATGGTTTATTTTACTTGTGGAATTATTTTTATGTCACCCATTTCTCTTACATGGGTTATATGCTTTTGAGACCGATTTTTTTCATGGGAATGATTTGATGAAATGACTGTGAAACCTATTTCTTTTCCATAGGTTTTGATGTGATGAAAATTTATTTTTACCCATTTCATTTCATTTTATTGCAATAGTATTTTTATTAATCCAGTCACATTTTATGGGTGATGATATGAATAATTTTTATTATCATGTTGAATAGGTTTGAATGATTTTATTATGAGATGGGAGGGGCTTATATCTCACTCTGTTTAATTGGGTAATTATTTATATCTCTTTATATACTAATGTGTTTTGTGTTTATGGGATAGATCCACTATGGGATGATGGGGAAACCCAATCCCTTATAAGGAATGGATTGCGGTTGGGGTTGCTAGTATTTACCACCTTTTCGGAGTATTCAAAATGAAGTTGGAATATGCGGAAACCCGATCTACTTTGAAAAGATGTGTTAACCTGATACCTTATCAGGAAAGTACTGCAACTAGGGTTGTCCAGGTATCCCTCCTATTTTTTGCATCTCCCATGAAGTGACTTGATATATTTTGAAAAAGTGACTTTTTTTATAGAGAATGATATCTCACATTTATGTATTCCATAATTCCATGTATTATTCCTATGATATTGTTTTAGGGATTATTTTCCTTATTTAATAATGTTTCATGTATTATGAACTACCATGATTAATTCCATGATTTGTATTTCATGTATTATGATATGCAAGGTATGATCATATAATGTTACGATCACATTCACATTCCACTACGCTAATGTTTATGCTTAAATATCTCCCATTATTACCCTTATTAGGCATTTGAGTTCACTCTTTTTTATGTTTTCCATCTATGGCTATGAATATAGGTATTATGATTGATCTGCCTAAGAATCCTTCTAGATATGAAGATCCTAGTGGGAGATAATGTTTCTCACTTACAAACTCATGATTATGTTTCTATTTTTCCAAAGGCACTAGACTAGTTTTCTATTAGGGAATCTATTTGTATAATGTTTTATTTAATCTACAAAATTTAAGTAATGTTGATGTAAGAAAAATGGGGGTCTTTATATTTTGTCTCAATGGGAATTTTTTCTCGGCCTTTAGAAGCTAGGATGATAAAACCTTACTCATAACCCTAACGACATATCTCTTGATAAGTCAAAGGATAAAGAAAAGTGTATAAAATTTCCATGAATTTTAGTAAAGGTTAGAGAGTGTGGTTTTTTTAAAATATATTCATTTCTAGATTCCACAAGTTTTTGTGGATCTGTAGAGATATACCTAGGATAAAAAATCTACCAAGGTGTGTTGGGCCTAACTTGGCATATCCTGGTACACGAAAACAAGTCTTTCTGCACACTTAATTTAACACTCTAGGTGGATTTTCTTTGAGAATTCATAGACTCTTCATGAACCATCATGAAGTACTTAAATAAAAGTTTTCTATGGATGCCCTATGATAAACCTATGTTGTCATGGATTAAGGAAGCTGTCAAAATTTATACATATTGTATGTAAATTTTCATGATTATGTATTTCCTCATTATGGTAATTATTTACTACACCATAATTTTTCTTTTAGTCAATGTTTGGAACATGAAGGAACCACATTAGTTGTGATTCCAATAGACTGTGTAATGATTTTCCTCCTGAGAAACCAAATTCTCTAGGAGTAGTAATGAAAAATACCATTTATATGCTCACCCAAATCAATTTATCCTTGAATCCTAGTACAATTACAAATGAATAAAAGAGGGAGAAATATTATTTTTAGTACATTACGAGGCAATGCCCACCTTATTTTAGTAGACATTATGATCCAATTACTACTGAACACTAGATCAGTACCACTAAACAAATAATATATATTATCATTTATTTTGATCATGAGAAAGTCATTCTAGATTTTTATCATTTTGAAGGTGAAGTAGACCAGAGGTGGGATCTAATAAATAATACAAGGAATCAAAATAAAATTGAATCCATGGATTGGGTTGAGTTCAATAACATATTATTCAATATGTACTTTCCTCATGTTCTTTGTAAAAATATAGAAAAGGTGTTCCTTGAGTTAAATAAAAAGGATGATGAATCTATTGGTACCTACAAAGCTAATTTCACAATACATTCAAGTTACAATTATGGAATTATCATACAACCAAAATGTATTGTCGATATGATCTAATTTGGATTAAATACATGTCTCTAAATGGTGTTAGCTATAAGGGGATTCTATTTCTATGATGATATGGTGAATTTTTCAATAAATGTTGAAATGGAGGTTGGATTTATATATAAATCTCAAGGATTTCCCATGAAAAGTAATGTGGAGTTCAAAGAAAAAAAATAATCACCATGAGGTGAAGAAGTGGAGCCTTATTTTATTCACTATGTGTTGAATGAAGCAAGTCGGGAATTATCTTATGGGTTCTAATAAGTGTTATATGTGAGGAATATAATTCCATCGGGAAATTTATTATTGCATAGATAAGAATAAGTCAACCAATGATGAAACTTTTGGGAAATCTACCTATAATGATCCACCTAAAAAATAATGCTTCAAGTGTAAGGAGAATGGCCATTATGCTGACCAGTTCCAAACCTAATGGATAATGATGATGATTGAAATCAGTTACATCTTAAACGAAGGGACACGGGGAAATCACATGTGATCAATTTTTTTTAGGGTTGTGATTATGACGTGGTAAAAGGTAAACTTATGATCCACTCCAGAACATAAAATGTATTATTTTATATTGGATCTACCCATTCTTTCATATATAAGGAATTTTCAAATGGTATTAAGATTTAGCCGAAATGATTAGATATGGAATTATTAGTGAATATACCTAATGGTTTCATAATTTCATCCCATGTCTATGATACCTCTCCATTTGACTATTTTGGGAATTTGCTTCCTACAAATATTTTTATTCTTCACTTTGTTAAATCTGATGTCATGTTGGTATGGATTGGATTTATCTTCATATATAACACATCAATTATTGATGATGGGAAGATTTATTTGATACTTAAAACCCTCTTATGATCATACATTAATCCGATGAAATGTATGAACTTCCTGTATAGATTGAATCCAATGTATTGGTCTTAATTTTTATTCAGAAGAGATTTTTATCTTAAATGGTTGGGACAAAATTGGCATTGATGATGTTCATACTATCTAGGAATTTTAATTTTTCTTTCCGAAAGTGCTTACAAACTTCCCAAAAACTTTGAAGTTCAGTTCTCAATAAAACTCATAACTTGTTCCACACTAATTTCAATGAATCCTTATAAAATTTCCCCAATTTAGATGTAAATATTGTAGAAGTATCTCCAAGAAAACCTTGATAAGGGATTCATTTGACTAAGTGTGTCACCTTGGGGTTCACCTAGTCATTTTATGAAAAATAAAGATGGATCAATGTGACTCTTCATTGAATATCGATAGTTGAACAAGATCACAATGAAGAACAAGTATCATCTTCCTTGTATTGATTAATTCTTTGATCATCTGTGTAGAGATCAATACATTTCCATGTTTGAACATCATTCATGATATCAACAATTGAGGTTCAAGAAGGGTGATATATGAATGATGGAATTTCATAAAAGGTATGGACACTAGAAATATATAGTAGATTTTTTTTGGACTTAGTTATGGGCATTATATATTCATGTATTTAATGAATAGATTTTTTAGGGATTGCGTTGATTAGTTTTTGGTAGCCTCTATAGATTATATTTTTATATATTCAATGAGAAACAAAGAGAATAAAGAAAACATTATAATATTACAAAAGAACCAAAGGAGGGATAATCTATTTGAAAAAAATCAATGTGTGAATTTTGGATGCAAAATGTATCATTTTTGGAACCAATAGTCCCTAGAGATGGTATATCAGTAGATGCATCAAAGATGAAGGCCATTGAATGTTGGCCTAGACCGACCATGGTAACGAAGACCTACTGTTGTTTTGGTTTATATTGATGTAATCGATAGGATATGAAATTTTTTTCATGACTATCGAATTCATTGAATATTTTAACTCGGTAGGTTGTCATGTTCTATAAGTCAAATTATTGTGATGAAAATTCCATGGAACTGAAGATATGGTTGGTCATTGCACCAATTCATACATTAACATATAGTAGAGAATGGATTTTAATCATTAGTGATTTATACAATAATGAATTGGGATACATTCATATAAAGAATAACATGGTTATTTTTTTTCCTCGCATCAGTTAAACATTCATGAGAAAAATTTCACAACTCAGGTTTTGGAGTTAGCGGAGATAATTTTACCATTAAATATATGGATTCACTATTAGTATTTAAAAAGTGTGATATATATATAGATCAGAATAGTATGAAATATATATTCATATAGAAGGAGTTGAAGATGCACCAGAGTAGATGGTTGGATTTAATAAATGATTATTATTACTCCATACATTACCACCTAGAAAAAGAGAACAATGTGGCTGATGCTTTGAGTCCAATGGATCATGGTAGTGTATCCATGATGGGGTTCCCAAATGATCCAAGTTTTTTTGGATTCTCAAATAATGGACATAGGGATCGTGAAGGAAATGGAAAAAACATAACTTTATCAAATGAAATTTTAATCCTCTATCCATATCAAGATTAAACAGGAGTAGAAGGAAGATATGGAGCTGTAATATAAAGATAAAAATGTTTGTAAGTTTAACCTTGGTTATTATATAATGATAAGTTTTTGGAATCATGTATCTATTCCTTCCATAATAGATTTTACGAATGATCTATTTGAGGAATATCATAATTATTCATTATCTATTTATCCAAGAAGTATAAAGATGAACATGTACATGAATGAATACTTCTAGTGTGATGGAATGAAGAGAGATATTGTAGAGTTTGTATCATAGTGATTGGTATTCCAAAAAGATAAAGATTAAAGACAAAAGTCTTAGTGGATTTTTCATTCATTACCTGAACCCCAGGTAAATAAAGAATATGACATTTTCACATTTATCCATATTTGTGAATAAAATATTAATATTACTTTAAAGGGGACTCTATGCTTGATGGCGTACCCAATATGCAACAACGAGTTTCTTGGGAATCTTACATTACACTCTAATAATAAAATAATATTATTTTAAATGGTAGTTAATGCCTAGCCATTGTAATGGTGGGAATGAATAGAACTAACTACAAAATGATTATATATGATTGTCAAATATTTTTACTCTTTACAATAAATGTTAGAGGATTAAAAATGAGAATGAATCCAATTTTAAGCGTAAACATTCGAATATTCTTTAAAAGGTCAATTAACCGCATTTTGATGGCGAACCTCTTTTAAATCCACTTTTTGACAATTTTATGTGTTACATTTGAGAAAATAAAATTCTTCTTTAGAATCGGGACATCAAAATTTACTTTGTGTAAATTTTTGGTACTTTTCCGAAAAAGTTCGTTTTTAATGAATAGTGAAAATGTTGTATTTTAATTCAAAACCACTTTTTAATCTAATTTATTTATATGATTAGATTGTCTTTTTAATTGTTTTTAAAGTGAAATTATAATATATTTTTACAATTTAATCCAATAGTGGTCATTGGAATTTATTTCACTTTGAAATTGGACTTAAACTAGTGTCAATCTTTTAATAGATATTGTTTCTTAAAAACACGCTATTTGTTTTCACAGTGGGAATTAATTATTAAATTAATTAATGCAACATATATTTTTTAATTTTGTAAAATATACATCATTTTTACATTAGGAATATCAAATATAGCTTAGGGTGAATTTTTGGTATTTTTCTGAAAAACTTCAATTTTTGATGAATTGTGAAACCACTAAGTGATAGTTTAAAAACTAACTTTTCATTTAAATGAAACTTTTCCACTTCTGTGATTTGAATTTCAGAAATCCGACATACATGTTTGTCATTAGGATTTAAAATGTGGTTCAATGGGATTAAAATAATTTTTTAGTGAATAGTAACTTTTAAGTTTTTAATCGCAATTAGAGGTAATTTGTGTAATTTAAGGTATAAATAATGTTTTAATAATATGAATTGACCTAGAAACATTTCCTACACTCATTGGATGTGTCATGGAATACCAAGACAATCCATGGGTCAACTTGGGGACCCCATGGAGCCACTTTGATTGGAATATGACATAAATAACTTTTTATTTTAAGTTAAAATAAAAATGTCACAAGCATGAGTTGTTTTACTAAAACAAATTTTAAATGGGGTTATACAAGTCATAGTTTTGACTATAAATATTCATTAGAAATATAGAAAGATTTCTTACATCATGATATTTTTTTATAATTTTTAGACATTAAATAAAATAAATTATTTCTGACATCATGATGATGCAGCGATTACCTCATTAATAAAGGATTTAAATAAAATTAAAAGATAATGTTAAAACTATAAATTACACTTGTAAAAGACCTATTGGATGAGTATATTTCGAACCCTAACCATATTATCCTCGAAATACATCAATGTGGGACCTTTAAAATCCGAAACTCATTTTAAAATAAAGTAACATTTTGTAACTTTCCAAGAGTGCCCCTCTTCTCCTCTTATAAAAGGCCCCCACCACTACCACCTTACCCACACATATCAAGACTTTGACTCGGCCATCCCCTACCCATTTCATCTCTCCACATCACTCTCTTAATTATTTAAGCCTCACTTTGGGAAGAATCCTTTCCAAGGAAGCCTTTGAGCTTAAATCAATGAGAGTTACCTGATTTAAAGGTAATGTCTTCCCTTGTGTTCTTTTGTTATATTTTGATTCTCCAAATCCCTAAACTATTTTTATTACATTTTTTTGTAACAACACCAGTATATTAAATATACTAGGATGTTTTTATAAGAAGTATTCTAGCTACACTTTCACACACCTTCATCTAATGATTAATGAACATACTGTTTTTGTGGTTGGCGATTTTCTGCCTCACGAAACGATGATTGTTCAATATTATTTTAACACCTTTAAAGGATGCCATTATGATGTCACTGTATTTTATATATGACATATATGGTATTTATGTTTACTATAGTCTTCTGTATTTTATATCTAAAGCATACCTTTATTCTTTTCATGTTGTGCAAATGCGATAATTTCATATGATAAAGTGTGGACTACCGCCCCCTCAAGTGATGTGACTCGTTCATGTAATACATGGAATTTATAAAGAATGAAATTAATGAACATATTTGACCTATATAACATATATATTATACTGTAATTATAATATATATATATATCTCATATATTTTTAATTCCATTAATATGACAAAAAAATGAAAGTAGCGTTCATGCGTACGTACGGCCTACCGTCTCCATGAACGGTGCTTTTCGTTTTTTCTCAAAATGTTATGGAATAGTATAAAATGAATATGTAATATATATATATGATATTTTAATCATTGATACTATTCTTTAAATGATTTACTTATAACTACATGGGCAATCATTTTCAAACATGTTCATTTTTTTTTACTCATGTACCAAACATCAGCAAAAACGTCTGATATGAACTAACATTATTAAACAATTATTATAACGTTATAATATGTGATATTAACTGAATAATAATCTTTAAAGTAGGTCCTTAAGCAGTTATAAATTGACCAAAGGTTATTATTCAGGAATATAAACAAACAAACAAGACAATTCGGACTTGAGGTAAGGGATCATACCCCTCTCTTTCTTTTTAAGTACACTCTTTTATGTCATTCCTTTTAAGCTCATATTTCTTATGATTGGGATGTTCTTTTATATTACTCCTACTGTAATTTTTATGTTCATATGATGAGAGACACTATTTTCTCTCATCAGTCCATTTTGGACGTTTTGAGTGGCGCCGTTAGGCTGCCGAATTTTCATAAGAGATCTAACCTCTCTCATTCTTTTTAAGTACTCTATTTTATGTCACTTCTTTTAAGATCCTCTTTGTTATGATGGGGGATGTTATTTTATATTCCTCTTTCTGTACATTTTATTTTAATATTATGAGAGACCCTATTTGTCACGAACCAAATCTGGTCACCACCAAAACCAGTGCCAAACCTGGACCGTGACAAGGCCCGAAGGGCGTTCCCGATCCCCACGGGCTGGCATAAGTGCCCGGGTATCATAAAATGAGAATTGGAAACGATTTACCCGAGTTTATAAACTTAAAACAATAAAAGAATCCAATAAAATGAATCTGGATTTTTCAAACCAAACAATCTTTTACATAAATTCAGAACTGAATTACATAGCTTAAAATAATTCAAAAAGACTATACCAAAGGTACAAAACAAAAATGAAACATCCCAAGAACCCTCATGGCATGGGGCAACTCCCTCAAGCCACCTCCACAAGACTTCACCACCAAGGACCTACTAGAAACCCGAACCACTGGAACAAAGAAAATTGTACCCAACCTGCGACAAAAAAAATAACCAAGTCTACTTACACCCAAAGGTGTAAGTAGGGTGTGAGACAATGCCCAGTAGGATTCCACCACTAAGAGATTCCCTGTGATAAACATTCAAAGACGAAAATCATGCAAGTTTTCAAAAACATGTAATTTCTAGTTACAATTTCTAAAAGATGCAACTTAAAAAACAGTTTTCAAGTGGGTTAATTTAAAGAATCAACACTTTTAAAATAAATTCAAAAGCTACTGAATTTTCCAGCCCAATATACCGTATGCCGACGGTAAGTATAAAGTATCTAATGAGCACAAGCAATAGGAAATAACCCCTAGGCACTAGCTAGCTGTCCCAGGTACCACGTATCTCGGTGAGAGTAACCACAAAAAATTATTTGTTCTCGTGCACGAGACACTAGTAGGGAACATACCCATAACCTAGTGGTCCCCAATCATTATCATCATAGTTTAGTTAGAGTTGTAAGTGTCAATCCTGCTAAGTGAAACTGAGGCCAAACCCCATGGATTCACTAGCATACTAGTACACGTCCACCCACCTAGATACCCAGGTTTTCCCTTTGTGCTCAAACAAGTTCAACAAGCCAAGAAATATACTTTTCACATGAAAATATCACTTCCACATCACACATTATCCAAACAGACCCATGCACATCACACAAGTCAGAAATTTTACATTTCATTAAAATTCATTTTGAAATGAAACTCACACCAAAATAGCCCACAACAGTTTTTTTCATAACATCCACAATCCAACACATCCTTTAACAATTTTATGAAGTCCCTAAAAATATGATAAACATCACATAACATAACTATTCACATCTAAAATGGTTCATTTGAACGTATAAACAATCCAAAATAGTTTTCCAATATGGTTTCACCTCTTACATAAATCATTAAACCACTAAACACTTTCATGAAACAATTCTAAATAGTGCACCAAAGCTTTTCAAATAAAACTCATTTCAAAACCATATTTCAAGGCCAAAATCACACCAATACAAATTCAAAACAGAATTGGAATCCCCAAAAACATTTATTAAACAACTCCCATGTGTGATACAAACAGCTCAACCAATAGTACAAAAGATCCACATGAAACGCACATGTTTTCAAAATCACTTTCAAGAAGTAAAATAAAGTTTTACACCTTAAACCCTTAAAAAAAATCTTTAAGACCTAGTGTCACACCAATAACCCACCAAATCATAGTTTTCATCCCAAACAAGATTTATTAAACAAAATTCATATGTTATAAAACAATCACAAACAATACCCAAAGGGTTGCAAATGAAAACACCAAATTTTAAGCTAGAATGAAACTATAAAAACAAATGCTTTACTAAATCCAACATAAACAGTTCACGCACCACAAACAGCATATTACGAACATTAATAATAAGTAATTCAAGCAAACTAACTCATCTAGAAATTTTTACACATGGAATCACCTACCTTTTATGACGAAACCCTCAAAATAAGGTGTGTAACATCAACCGCACCAACCCGGCACCACAAGTAATATAAATCCAGACCTAGACCACCAAAAATTAACCTAAAAGATACCAAATCAGACCTTAGTATAAAACTCCAACTTCTGGACATGAGTAATTTCAAGAAATAGGAAATAAAACAAAAAGAGGATGGAGGGAACCAAGAAAGAGTTCCCTTACTTGAAATATCTTGAACAAATCGGCCCCAATCCACCCAAATATGAATCTCCAAGTACCCAAAACTGGTATGGAGGTTAGAAGGAGTAATATTAGGTCATGTGGGAACTGAAATGGAGAAAAAATGATGATAATTGAAGGATTTATGAAAGATTCATTTTACCTCGTCAAATCTGGTCGATTTGAGAAAGAGTATGAGATATTGCCCTACTTCGCGGCTCTCCTGAGCTCCAAAATTTCGAAACCGATAATGGGGGAAATCCTAGGGGTATTGGCTTTGAGAGGGAGGTAGAATCACGGGAAAACAGTAAAAAATGAATGAGATATGAAAAATTTTAAAAAAAATTTAAAGCAGGAAATGGGCCTACGGGCAGGCCCATTACCTAAATCAAAAACCCAAATCCATCATGATTTTGGATTTATATATGGTCCAAAGGGATATGGTGGTTTTAATATATCAGGTTATTCCAATTGGGAAGTGGAATGGGTTTAAAATATTTAAAATTGAAGTAGTTATAGAAGAAACAAAATTTGCGTTTAAATCTGGAATTGGGCTCGCGGTTTGACCCAAATTTTCAAAACCCACCATTTTCACCAAAATGAGTGGTAAACCCCCCAAAAAAATAAGGAATGGAAATTAAATGAAATATTAATATATATAAAAAGTCACGTGTGTGAAAATTCTCCCCACCATAAAAATTTCTACCCTCAGAAAGCCACATCAAGGAAAAAAAACACCAAACCCAACCGACAGGCAAAAAAAAATGGACTCATTTTCTAAGTTTTGCCCCCAAAGGCCAAAACACCTCCAGTGATCAATTAAGGAAGGAATACTTCACAACCAAAACTTACACCTCATTACTGAAATTATCAAGCACATTCAAGATTTTTTTTCCCTAAAATAATACTCCTCAAACACTATCTGAACAAGGCTCAAGAAATTTACCCAAACAAACATGAACATCGAACAAGGTTACACTTACCTTGATATAACTAAACCATTGGGAAATCTTCAATCCCAAAGTTTACTCAAGGAAGATGTATGTGGTTATATAGCTCCAAACGAGACTTCCCACATCCAATCCAAGACCAAGTAAAAAAGTGAGTTACTGGTACAAGGATACACAAATGGGCTTCCCAACCATAAGAGACAACATAAATTTTTTTTTCAAGAAAGAATCAAGACACTAACAGGGGAGCCCCGAACAAACTCCCCAGTACAAGGGGTAGAATCCCATTAGGCATTTTCAAAATAATATACGTGAGACTCATAGTGGTTCTCCCCACCATAAGAACCATCCATCTTAACTGACCAATATGGGCCGGCATAGAAAAACCCCAAAACTTAAAGAGTTGGGGCGACAACACGGTTAGCCCGCACAGTTTGGGAAAGTATGTTCTAACCATGTGGATCCTTATACCTACATTGTTTTCTAGGGAATGGTTACTAATAAGTGTTCACTCAACATGTATAGAAATATCTAAAACCATTCCCCTGAACCGAAAGGAAACCAAAGGGGAAAAGAAAGTCATTGGGAGATAACATGGGGATGAGGCCCACCACCTCTTTCCACTGAACGTGAACAAATGAAGAAAAATGACAACAAAAAATGTTTGAACTATTACCATCTCCCATAATAAGAATAGTTCTTTGTGCAAGGTTAAAAAAACACTGGGATTTCCTCTGACTACGCGCCAGCTTCTCTCCGGGACCTATGGCTGGAGCTGGAATGATTGAAGCATCTTCGGCCTCGCAGTTAAGATTTGGAAACCCCCGAATAAAATTTCTTCTTCCGATGCTACAAAAAACTACATGCAATCTTAGATGGGTTAACCAGGACATAACATACCCCATAACTCACTTTCCCCTTACTTGGGATTTCACTAAAATAAGGGTTTAGAGGATGCACTCACATCACACCTTGTTTCTTCAGGTGAGAAACAACAGAAATAAAGAACACAAATAAACACCTTCCTCTAAAATAGAGGATGTCGAGATCTCCCAAAAGGAAAAACAGTTTTGAAAAAAAAAATAGACTCACATAATATTGTACAACTTCACCTTTACAATCAAACAAGCACGTGACATCACAACATGTCACCGAACAAGACCAAAGTGACTGAGAGAAATAATACAAGGAGGGGGGCCTTATACAACATAACCAAATATCACAGCATCCCAGAAAGTGTCCATAACATCCTCTCATGTCCAAATTTCCCACACTGGTGGTTTAAAATAAACCCCTTCTTTGAAGAGACTATGAAGGACTGAGAGACCCTCTTAGACACTATCCATATTGACAACCCTAGATAACTTCCACCTTCGAAGCATCAGGTAACTTAAGAAACTAAGGTCTCTTTAAACCATCCACGAGCACTCTTCCGCAACAAGAGGATCCGAAAAAAAACCAAGAAATTAAATGGTGTAGACTCATTCTACAAATCTCAAGAAAAGATTCCTTACATTGATCAACTGGAGTATTTTCCAATGGCAAAACAATCCGCGTTACACTTCAGTTGTGCACTAAATCTTAATGGGGGCGCACCTTATCCAATGAGAGAACCCAAGGACCCAACTAAGCTGGTCCATTGGTAAAAACATGCAACAAAAAATATCCAAACTCATTAATGGAACCATATTAATGGTGTCCCGAAACATATATCATAGAAGACTACTAACCAGACCTTTTACCTACCTTTCCGACCAAACACAAACCCCAAAAAAACAGTTCGAACAGGAGGGGTTCTTAGACTCAAAACAACCCACAACATCAACATTTTCCAAAAATACACAATATACACCATCCCAAACAATTCATCAAGAAAACATGTTTTTCTTTAAAACCATTTCTGAAAAAAAACGGTTCAGCGGTGAGCGTATCCACCAATGGTACCCCATGGGCCTCACACATGCATGTTTTTGTGCCACACCACGCACCCTCCTCATATCCGTCCTAGAACTCATCCAGTCATGCCATCAACCATATATCATCCCATATAAACCCATGCATGTGGTCACTCATGGAAATACCAAAGGTCAATGCACTAATTCTTTCCACTTTTCAAAACCAAAACGGTCAACCAACACATCATTACTATCAAAACCGCTAACCAGGAGGTCGAACCCAAATTACCGCATTAAAAAAAACATTTCAGAAAGGCACAATCATTCCAATGAAAACTCACATTCAAGTTATTTACATCAATTTCAAAACATCTCATCCCATAAAAAACATTTTAATAGTTTAGAAAACTTTAATGGGAACACTTTTTCAAAACCAACTTCAATATAGTTTCTGCTTTCAAAAGAGGTGTAAGAACACAATTTTCCATTTCAAAATAATTCTGAATATTCAGTTCCACCATTTCATAAATCAAAACATTTCATATTTATTTGAAAATAATTTCACGAAAAAATTACACTTCCTAAAACCAAGTCACTTTAAAACCAAAGTTCCAAGATTTCAAAACTAAAGAACACCAGACAATGCGAGAGGAAACTAGTTTCAGCAGGTGACTTGGACATATGGTTGGCGGCCATATTCCAATCACTTCACTCTCACAGAGAGTGTTCTAGGGAATATCCCAGGCTCCACTTGGCTTGCCAGACCCTGCGAGCTCATTGAGACCATTAACCCAACTCTCTTTTCATTTCCCATAATCATCATCAAACCAAGAAAACCAAAAGACATAGACAAATACCAACTTCCCCTGGTGACTTGAATCCTGAAATGAGGTGTGGTGATCAAGCACACTACCCATAACCAGAATTACATGTCCCAAAAATCATAACTCTAGACTATCCCGACTATTTCCCAAATAACATGACTCCAATGGAGCGAACCTCCTCTCATACCATTTTGTCACAAACCAAATCTGGTCACCACCGAAACCAGTGCCAAACCTAGACCGTGACAAGGCCCGAAGGGCATTCCCGATCCCCACGGGCTGGCACAAGTGCCCGGGTATCATAAAATGAGAATTGGGAATGATTTACCTGAGTTTATAAACTTAAAACAACAAAAGAATCCAATAAAACGAATATGGATTTTTCAAACCAAACAATCTTTTACATAAATTCAGAACTGAATTACATAGCTTAAAATAATTCAAAAAGACTATACCAAAGTTACAAAACAAAAATGAAATAGCCCAAGAACCCTCATGGCATGGGGCAACTCCCTCAAGCCACCTCCACAAGGCTTCACCACCAAGGACCTTCTAGAAACCCGAACCACTGGAACAAAGAAAATTGTACCCAACCTGCGACAAAAAAATAACCAAGTCTACTTACACCCAAAGGTGTAAGTAGGGTGTGAGACAATGCACAGTAGGATACCAACACTAAGAGATTCCCTGTGATAAACATTCAAAGACGAAAAGCATGCAAGTTTTCAAAAACATGTAATTTCTAGTTACAATTTCTAAAAGATGCAACTTAAAAAACAGTTTTTAAGTGGGTTAATTTAAATAATCAACACTTTTAAAATAAATTCAAAAGCTACTGAATTTTCCAGCCCAATATATCTTATGTCGACGGTAATTATAAAGGATCTAATGAGCACAAGCAATAGGAAATAACCCCTAGGCACTAGCTAGCTGTGGGTCCCAGGTACCTCGTATCTCGGTGAGATTAACCACAAAAATTATCAGTTCTCGTGCACGAGACACTAGTAGGGAACATACCCATAACCTAGTGGTCCCCAATCATCATCATAATAGTTTAGTTAGAGTTGTAAGTGTCAATCCTGCTAAGTGAAACTGAGGCCAAACCCCACGGATTCACTAGCATACTAGTACACGTCCACCCACCTAGATACCCAGGTTTTCCCTTTGTGCTCAAACAAGTTCAACAAGCCAAGAAATATACTTTTCCCATGAAAATATCACTTCCACATCACACATTATCCAAACAGCCCCATGCACATCACACAAGTCAGAAATTTTACATTTCATTAAAATTCATTTTGAAATGAAACTCACACCAAAATAGCCCACAACACTTTTTTTCATAACATCCACAATCCAACACATCCTTTAACAATTTTATGAAGTCCCTAAAAATATGATAAACATCACATCACAGAACTATTCACATCTAAAATGGTTCATTTGAAAGTATAAACAATCCAAAATAGTTTTCCAATATGGTTTCACCTCTTACATAAATCATTAAACCACTAAAAACTTTCATGAAACAATTCTAAATAGTGCACCAAAGATTTTCAAATAAAACCCATTTCAAAACCATATTTCAAGGCCAAAATCACACCAATACAAATTCAAAACATAATTGGAATCCCCAAAAACATTTATTAAACAACTCCCATGTGTGATACAAACATCTCAACCAATAGTACAAAAGATCCACATGAAACGCACATGTTTTCAAAATCACTTTCAAGAAGTAAAATAAAGTTTTACACCTTAAACCCTTAAAAAAATATTTAAGACCTAGTGGCACACCAATACCCCACCAAATCATAGTTTTCATCCCAAACAAGATTTATTAAACAAAATTCATATGTTATAAAACAATCCCAAACAATACCCAAAGGGTTGCAAATGAAAACACCAAATTTTAAGCTAGAATGAAACTATAAAAAAAATGCTTTACTAAATCCAACATAAACAGTTCACGCACCACAAACAGAATATTAGGAACATTAATAATAAGTAATTCAAGCAAACTAACTCATCTAGAAATTTTTACACATGGAATCACCTACCTTTTATGACGAAACCCTCAAAATAAGGTGCGTAACATCAACCGCACCAACCCGGCACCACAAGGAATATAAATCCAGACCTAGACCACCGAAAATTAACCTAAAAGATACCAAATCAGACCTTAGTATAAAACCCCAACTTCTGGACATGAGGAACTTCAAGAAATAGGAAATAAAACAAAAAGAGGATGGAGGGAACCAAGAAGGAGTTCCCTTACTTGAAATGTCTTGAAGAAATCGGCCCCAATCTACCCAAATATGAATCTCCAAGTACCCAAAACTGGTATGGAGGTTCGAAGGAGTAATATTATGTCATGTGGGAACTGAAATGGGGAACAAATGATGAAAATTGAAGGAGTTATGAAAGATTCATTTTACCTCGTCAAATCTGGTCGATTTGAGAAAGAGTATGAGATATTTCCCTCCTTCACGGCTCTCCTGAGCTCCAAAATTGTGAAACCGATAATGGGGGAAATCCTCAGGGTATTGGATTTGAGAGGGATGTGGAATCACGGGAAAACAATAAAAAATGAATGAGATATGAAAAAATTTTAAAAACATTTAAAGCAGGAAATGGGCCTACGGGCAGGCCCATTACCTAAATCAAAAACCCAAATCCATCATGATTTTGGATTTATATATGGTCCAAAGGGATATGGTGGTTTTAATATATCAGTTTATTCCAATTGGGAAGTGGAATGGGTTTAAAATAGTAAAAATTGAAGGAGTTATAGAAGAAACAAAATTAGTGTTTAAATCTGGAATTGGGCTCGCGGTTTGGCCCAAATTTTCAAAACCCACCATTTTCACCAAAATGAGTGGTAAAACCCCCAAAAAAATCAGGAATGGAAATTAAATGAAATATTAATATATAAAAAAAGTCACCTGTGTGACACTATTTGATCTCATCAATACATTTTTTGAAGTTTTAAGAGGCGTCGTTAGGCTGTTGAGTTTTCTTAAGAGATTTTTCATCTCACTTTTATTACTCTAACATTTATGCTATGTTTGACACTATTTACTTTGAGTGGTGTATGTACTGCCCATTATTATACACTTTTTGTAGTATAATTTCATTTATGGGTATTTACATCTTCATTGTATGACCTTTCTTCCATGGGGTGTACTTTTCGAAAGTTACCCAAGTCGGTAAGGGAACCTTTCACCCTCCTCTTTTTAAAAGACTTCTTTTGTTATGTATTTTAATTCACATACTATTATATTGGGATATGTTCCTATATATCCATATTGACATAAATTTTATGTCCAAGTGATGAGATACCCTTTTTATCTCTCATCAACTCTTTTTCTGTATTTTGAAGTGATGCCGTTAGGCTGTCGAATTTTTGCAAGGAAGCTTCTTAACCCAATTTTGATTCTTTGGGATAAACTTGTACTCCTTGAATATGTCGTTCTATGAATATGTGTGAATGTCCTCTTATTGTTTTACACTTAATATCCACATATATTTTGTGTATTCGTTTGTCACACATAATTATGTAATTGATTTATCCTTAATCCAAGGATACCATCTTTGTAAGGGACATCGTCTCAATCTCCTTTCATTGAGGCATATTTTGTTTTATACACAAATTTCTTTTATACATTGTATAAACCCCTTTGAATTTTCGTTTATTAAAAAGGAATATTTTTATACGAAGCGTTTTACTAAACTACAAAAAGGAATGTTTTTCTTGTCATACGTATGCGGCGACAACGACTTCTCCGCGGTCGTGACCATTATTTGAGTTTCGGCTTCCTCTACAAGACATAATTGTTTTTGAATGAAAAATAAATACCATGGTTTACTCTTCTTTTACTTTGGTATTGAAAATGGTTTTCATAATGTTTTTATATCAATGTGTTTTATTGATATCTTGTGATTGAAAAGTAGAAAATGTTATGTTTCCTTTATACATGTTTTATGTGATACGATTATGTTATGGTTCTTGGGCATTATTATGAAGACGGGTGGTTCTGTGATAAACTAAGGGCAGGTGAGCCTGATATAGCTCTCCAATGCATTGGGTAACGCGAAGGGGTTAAATGTTAAGGTTTCTCCGAAGAGATTTAGGGAATATACTGTGATGGGTATTCCAAACGTAACCAAGAGGGTTACCACCTACATAAGAATGTTAAGAATGCCTCAAGTTACCATTATAGTTTATGATTTCTATGATTTATTCAAGATTTGATTAGGTATGTTAAAATTATTATGTTTGATGACTAATGTATGATTTCATACATGGACTAATGTTTTCTTTTCATACTTTTATATCCCTTACTGAGCGTTTTATGCTCATCCCATGTTTTTGAAATGTTTTTCACAGGTCAAGTGAAAGGTGCATGTTATGATGATAGTGTCAAGGAAGTGTCAAGAATGAATCCATGTTTTATTTTAAATATGTTTCCGTTGATGGGGAAAATTAATACTATCTTTTATGTAACCACTTTTTTTAAATGTGGAATGTAATTCATGATTTATGTTCTAATTCTCTAAAACTCTAAACCTGAAAAGATCCTCAATGTGAATTATTCATTTAATTCAATATTAAGTAAGGTTTAAGGTCGAGGCCTTATATTACCCAAACTAGAATGGAAATGGGAGACTATCACAGTTGATTTTTTCATCAGCTACCCAAATTATCTAAAGCATTTAATCTTATATGGGTTTTAGTCAATCGCTTTAAAATGTTAGCACACTTCATTACTATTAGAGAAGTCTTATCTATGGATCATATTTCTAGGATATAAATAAAATAAGAAGTATAGTTTCATGGAGTACCACATTATATTATATTATATTGGGATTCATGGTTTACCTCTAGGATATTGGAAAGTCTTCAACAAGAACTTGATAAGGAGTTCAATTTTGGCACTACTTTTTATCTTCAAGTAGATGGTCTGTCTAAAAGTACAATTCAATCCCTATATGATATGTTGAGATCATGATTTCTTGATTTCAAAGGTGTTTGGGATCAACACATTCCTCTAAATTATTTTTCATATAATAATATCTTTCACTCCCGAATTCAGATGGATCCTTTTGAATCACTTTGTGGAAAGAAATATAGATCTCTAATTTGCGGGTATGGGGTTGGATAAAGAAATTTTTTGGTACCTAAAATTGCTGAAGAAATGGAATATAATCATAGATACATTCAACAACATATCAAGGAAGCTCAAAGTAATCCAAATAGTTATAATGATAAATGATGGAGTGATCTAGAATTTTAATTTAGTGGGAATTTGTTTCTTTGAATATTTCCCAAAAAGAAACATATGATATTCAAGAAGAAAAAAAACTATTCCCTAGGTATATCAAACCCTTTGTGATTATTGATTGTATTGTGGAAGTATCCTATCACTGGGAACTTCTTTTAAATATCTCTCATGTCAATGATGTGTTCATTGTATCTCTACTGAATATGTAAATTCATGAATCTTCACATGTGCTGAACTCATAGGTCATGCAACTCAATCATGATCATTCTTATGAGGAACAAGTAGTTGAAAATTTGAGGCGTAATGAGATATTTTGATGAAACAATACCATTAAACTCGTCAATGTTTTATAAAGAAATCACCAGTTAGAAGAAGCTACAAGGGAATATGGGGATACGATGAAGAAAAATTATCTTCATTTTTTGTACCATAATGGTGAATTTTTAAAGATAAATTCATTTTAAAAGGGGTAGAATGTAACTCCACAAGATTTTATGGACCATTTTTTCAAGAATAAATAAAATTTTCATTGATTTATTGCATTAGACTAAGTTAAAAAATCCTTTATCTTGAAATAGACTTGGAATAGGATTCACAAAACACTGAATTATAGTAAATTACATGCAACATTGGCTTGGAATATGTTACACAGAACACTGAGTTTCTACAAAACATCATTATTTGTTATAATTATATATATGAGACAATTATAACCTAGCCATTAATCCTAGTAATATGAATAGTTATAAATAATTTTCAAACATTTTTTGTAATGGTTTTATATAAATAAAACCTATTGATAAAGAGTGATATAATCATTGGAAAACTCCATAAATGTTTAAAAATGATATTTTCTCAAATGAACTGCTTTTCATGTCCTTTGTGAAAAATAGTAAAATTAATTTTATTAACATTTAGAAATTGAATTTTATAAAATAAATGTATTTTGTAATTTAAATTTTTTAAATTAGTTTAGGTTGAATTATGGGTATTTTTTGAGAAACATCATTTTTTGATTAATAAATAAAAATATATAATTTTAATTAAAAATTAATTTTTCACCAAATTTATTTATACAGTATAATTTTATTTTTAAATTGTTCTTATTTTGAATTAGATATAATTTTATTAATTAATTCTATATAGGTCATTGGTAACAATTTCATATTGAAATTGGATATAAAAATATTGCAATCATTTGATCATTTTTACTTTGATTGCCAATTGTGGTGTCCCATTACTGATATTATATTTTAATTGATTTCTACCACTTATATGATTATAATTAAAACAAATGGATTCCAAATTTGGAATCTTCATAATTAAAAATTTATAATAAGGTCAAAATAGTTTTTTACAAAAAAATATTAGTGAATGTAATTAATATTTATTACAATTGTTAAGGTATAATTAAGCATAACAAGGCATTAAAATGTAAAATTGAGGGCCCTAATGACCTATACATTATTCAAAACCCAATTTTTTGTCCAGTATTCATCAATTAAACATAAATTTTTTAGTTTGGTTGGTTTATTTTGAATTTCTATAGGGAAAAACATTGGTACACTTAATCCACATCCCAACATCCATACCTTCCACCTTGAATCATCACTTTTGGCATAAAACCATCCAAATAATCCATTTGCTAAAAACAAAAAGGAGTTACCTGATTAAGAGGTAACACCGTCCCACAGGCTCCTTTCTTCAATTTTATTTCTCCATTCATTAAATCATCCCTATTCAATTATTATTTACCAACATTAGTATCCTCAATATATTGATATCTTTATATACTAAGGTTTTTACCTACACTTACACACACACACACATCTAATGTGTAAGGAACCTACTTTATTTGTGTACGGAAAACTACATCCACATGAAATGATGATTGTTTTTGTTCCTTTACTACCTATCATGGTGGAAATTATTATAAGAACTGTATTTATATATTATATATGTGATATATTATATTTATTTAATCTTCTTT